>OX387345.1:22210000-24610000 GCA_947563465.1 Archips xylosteana | reverse complement strand
TCTTATTTTCCAATTTTAAATGTTTTATTTAAAAGATAATTTTCTCTCATTTATGAATCTGTATAGAGCAGAGCTGTTTCTTTGAGAATTTAGTGTGTTTCACTAGAAAAAATTCACCAGCCCAGATCTGCCCTGTCCCCTGGACCACCATTCAAAATTATTTTTAGCTAAACTAGACATCAATTATTGTTAACACAATTATCTTACTTACATTCATTTAACAATACAGTTTCATTTTTTATTTTTATATATGGCATATATCTCAATAATTTCACAGTATTTCCCATAATCATGTCCCCAGGACAACTCTAATTTCACAGAAAGTGAACTTTTTAATTAAAATGCGAAATAGTAACAGAAACTTAATAAATTTTTTCCTGCTACTTTGTTTTATATTGTGTTATTGTATCTTTTAAAAAAATGAATTGTTTTTGAATTTAAAAAGAAATAAAATAATGATTAGTGTTTTTTAATTTCGGGACAACTTCGTTGTCCCAGAGACATATCTGGTTGTCCAATGGAAATATTAGAACCAAAAATCTTACAAGAGGGTACAGAACATGACCCGCTTCGAAGAATGACCAGCTTGGAACCCGTAGTTCTTATATTTTTCGTATTTTGTTTTCCACTTATTGGCTTCACTTCGTAATTTTAAATTTTCTTTATGTATGTTAGTTCTATTTCACACATTACGATAAGCAGAGCCTGGAAAACGTCGCTACATGATGCTAGGAATCGCCGCGGCGCTGATGTGGATAGCGATCATCATCTTGTCGTCGCTGATGTACGTCTCAAGATGGCAGCACGCGTCGTAAAGTTGGAAGGCATCCAAAATGTTCAATTTGCAGAAACTTAGGACCGAGGAGGGTCGGTGTTTGCCTCCTTAATCAATTTGAGCTTTTGGAAGAGCTGGAAGACGAGAAAATGGATGAAACTTGGAATCATGTACGCACTGCTTTCACTGTAGCCGGCGAAAAAGTCCTGAGCTATAAACGCTCCAAGCAAGAACCCTGGATGTCCCAAGTGCTGTGGTCCGCGATAGAGAGAAGGCAGAGCGTAAAGCTAGAGCAGTTGGCCGCTGAATACACTGTCGCTACGGACGCTCGAGATGAGGAGTGGCATCCGAAAGCTGGCGAGACGTAACAGACGGCGTGCCGCCAACGAGCTAGCAGAGCAGACTAACGCAGCAGCCAAGATAGCCAACATGAGGGAGTTCTATGACGTTACTAAACGCCTGTGCAACAAATCACTTTCCTCCAAAAAGCCGCTAAAAGACGCCACGGGACAACTATTGTGTACTACAGAGGAACAACTGAAACGATGGAACGAGCACTTCTCCAACCTGTTGACTAGCATTGGCTAAGCCCAACCGATAACTGCTTCAGACAACTCTGGACCTCCCTTAAATCTGCCAACCACTCCACCAACATACGCAGAAGTAGTCGCCGCCATTAAACAGCTGAAGGCAGGAAAGGCACCAGGGGTTGATAACATCAACGTGGAGCTATTAAAAGCGGATCTGGCTAGGACAGCCGAAATATTTTATCCGCTGCTGCAGCGTGTTTGGGAGAAGGAGCGTGTTCCCTGCGACTGGAAGCAGGGTTTGCTCGTGAAGGTACCGAAGAAGGGGGATTTGTCAGTCTGCGATAGCTGGAGGGGCATAATGCTCTTACCGAATGTCCCCAGAGATTCCAGGGACACTTCGGGAAGAGTAAACCGGATTCCGTTCTAGCAGGTCATGCACCGACCACACGAATACCTTGTGCATACTTATAGAATCGTGCGTGGAGTGGCGAGCCGAACTTTTCCTTGCTTTCGTCGACTTCGAGAAAGCGTTCGACTCCGTGAAGTGGAGCGCACTGTGGTGCTGTCTTAGGCGAACAGGAATACTGTATATAGGTATCATCTAGTCCCTATATAACTGTAGCATCTGCAAGGTTTTACACGACCAAGTTCTAGGGGAACCAATCCCAATGACTTCAGGAGTCAAACAGGGCTGCCTCCTGTCACCGCTGCTCTTCATTGTCCTACTCGGCGACGTCATGCGGAAGGCAACTCAAACATCTAGGGGCATCCCATGGAACAAAAGCTCGCACCTGGAGGACCTTGACTATGCAGACGACATAGTGTTGATTTCGTCTTCACTGACCGTTCTCTAAATGAAGCTGGACTCATTACGAGAGGAAGCTCAAGATAAGGGTCTACGAATCAACACTAGGAAGACCGTCGAAATGCGAGTACAGTCTTTGGAAAACAGACCCATCAGACTCAATGGTACACCACTGGAATCTGTCGCAAAGTTTACATATCTCCGCAGCACCATGACCAACAGCGGCGACTCTGATGATGACGTCGACGCGAGGATCAACAAAGCGAAAGGTGCCTTTACCCAGCCAAAACTTGTGTAGAATTCGAACGTGCTCACCCGGCGGATCAAGTTTTCCCTCTTCGATTCCATAGTGAAGTCTGTTTTGCTCTTCGGCTGCGAAAAAGAAGACAAGGAGACAAAGAATCTGACGAGCAAGCTACAAGTGTTCGTAAACAAATGCCTGAGGTCCATCCTGCGCATATTTTGGACGAATACTATCAGTAACGAGGATCTATGGAAGCGATGCCACCAAATCCCGATGAAGTGAGAAATCGCGCAACGGAAATGGAAGTGGATAGAAAGAAAGAAAGAAAGAAAAACATAGGGCACACCCTTCGAAGACCACAGGATAATACCACCAGGGTCGCGTTCACGTGGAGGCCGCATGGGAGCAGGCGGCGGTGCCGGCCGGGCACACGTGGCAGCGCACCGTGGACGCTGAGCTGCGGGCAGCCGGGCTGAGTTGGAGGGACGCGGAGCAACAGGCGCAGGACAGGAGTGGATGGCGTCGTCTCAGGAAGGCCCTCTGTACCACTGGGGTATCATAGGACAACAACAAATCATTTTTGTCCAAGGGACAACCAAAATGTCCTACGGACAACCAATTTCGTTGTCCAAGTGACTAGTTGTCCGAAGGACTTATCTAAAACTTTGTGCCATATAATAAATATTAAAGATTTTTTATGTTTTATTTCACCCTTACGGTAAAATATTTATACAATAGTACCTGGTACAATATAATTTATTGTAATATGTTAAGTACTTACGTAGTTGTGCCAGTGGTCCGATGGACAGACAATAAAGCCACCCACAGTCTTCAACAGTACTCGACCGACTAACGCCGCGAGTTTTGTGAAATCAAAATAACGGCTAGGCCTATTTGCTTAAAAGAACTTTTAGCTTGTTGTGAAGTATCTTAGTACGCCATCTATATTTAGATTTTATGACAATTTTATGGTTGCCCAGTGGACCTGCATAGCGTGTAATAATTAAAGGGACAAAATTAAAAGGCAAGAAATTCATAAACCGTTTAGTGCAAATATAAGAAATCGGTGTGTTTTATTAATGATACATATCCATAAAAACGATTATGTGTATAAATATCAATTCTGCAACAGTATTTTTTCGTGATACAAAGTTTTACGGTGCACCGTTGCAAGGGGACAATCTGTCTACTATTGAAAACCAACTTTTGGTCTTTTGGACAACCATTACAGAACAGATAAATTGTAAACAAAATTAAATATTTTGTGATAAAATGCTAGATAATATTAATAGGAACATAAAGGAATACAAATAAAAGTCATTACTTTTATATAAATTTGTGTTATCGACCCGGGACTCTGTATGTATGACGTTGAACACTAAAAAGTTGATTCACCCTAAAGCACTAATTCCAAAACGCGATGCTTCAATTTACAATTAAGTAACTGCAAAATTTGATTTTCGAGATGTTTTAACCTTTTCAACGCCACGCCTCGACAAAACGTAAACCTGCTTTGAATCTTATGTCATTGCGTCAAGATCACTTTGACATTGTACTTTGTGACACCTATATGTGTCGTTGGCGTTAAAAGGGTTAAAGGATTTGCCACACTGGATGCGTTCTGCGGTCGTGGTCAGGTCAAATTGAACGTAGCCCGCATTATGTATGAACAACATTGTCGGTCTCTATATATTACGCGTGCGTGCGATCTGACCGCACGGACCGCACGGTCAGATCGCATATCTATACAAAATATATAGAGACCGACAATTTCGTTCATACATAATGCGGGCTGCGTTCAATTTGACCACCGCGACCGCAGAACCCATCCAGTGTCGCAAATCCTTAAAACAAAATACTTGAATTAGCATAGAAGTAACGTAAATAACTCGCTATTGTCAAACAAAATCTATGGGAGTATAATTAACGTTTTGACAGCTCGTATAAAACATGTCTGTTAATTGGTCGTATCATCATCCCTATTTTAGTGATGTTACTTATTTAATGAACGAAAGAAAAAATAATGTAACGAAGTCATTTTGAATAATCAGTGTAGTAATAGTGAATGAAAAAGGGAGGGTTTTAATAAAATATACGTTAAAAAGTTACCAGAACATTTCAACATTTCCAAAAATTCAGGATCCGCCAATGAAAGCCAAAAATTATTTCAATACCATATCTTGTTTCCCTTAAATTTGTGAAATGAAATGAGTTATGAATTTTTAGCAAAAATAATAGCTCAGACTGGAAACGCAACATAGTATTTTTTTGTGGCTTGCTTGTGTAGCGTTTTAATATTTTTTACATCATATTGCAAACAAATTTTTTAAAATATTTAGCTAAAAATGTAAGATAATATCATTCATAAAAATTTTGTTCGTTCAGTGATCAAATCATTCTTTACGTGAACTGAATCAAAATAAATGATGTATTTCGCAGAATTACAGTTGGTGCCTTGATTCTGTTGCAGAGAATTAGCTGTTAGAGTATTATGTAGAACTCAACGTTGACTTGTATCTTGATGACATCATGGGTCATGTCATTTTGTTCCATTCTGAACAGAAGAATCCATAAATCATTGAAAACGTAGAACAAGTGCAAGTTGGGCTTGCGCACTGAGAGTTCCATATAAATTTAAAAACTTGCTAAAAATAAGTTTGTACTTCATAGTAGTAACATGTAAAACAAAGATTCTTTTGCGGTTAAGTTATTTTAGGACTTGGATACTTTTTAATAACTTTTCTCGCCTTGCACCGACCACTCTATCTATTTATCTTTAGTTTGTTAATTGTGTTCTTTGTTTTTGTACAATAAAGGTTATACATCTAATCTAATGTATAAAATCTCGTGTCACGGTGTTTGTTATCGAACTCCTCCGAAACGGCTCAACCGATTTTTATCAAATTTTCTAATATAATTATAAATCTCGTGTCACGGTGTTTGTTATCGAACTCCTCCAAAACGGCTCGACCGATTTTTATCAATTTTTTTCTCTATATTTGGTAGGTCTGAGAATAGGGTCGTAGTTATACTTATCCCTATTCTTCGCGGACAGAGTCGCGGGCAACAGCTAGTATATATAAAAACATTTTTATAGTTTAAGATTTTGCCATAGTTCCCTCACATAGTATTTTTACCTGAAAAAGTAAAAAAAAAAAACCGTAATGGGATCATTTAATTTTCCGTCTATCAATCTGTGAAGTTTAGGCACACACAAAGTTAAAATTACGGAGTACTTCCCATTCATTTACAATTACGAAATTTGACAACAAGGACGGTGTAGCATTAATAATGGGAATAAAACCGCAATTAATTAGTTTAATTGGTCTCATTTTATATTCAAACATGACCGAATGTCACGACTAAATAGTCTACATTACGTAAGTCACTATTTATTCTTCATTGAATAAATGGACTAGATATTTGCAAGCACTTTCAAACAGCAGTCGTGGCCGAGCGGTTAAGGCGTCTGACTAGAAATCAGATTCCCTCTGGGAGCGTAGGTTCGAATCCTACCGACTGCGGATATTTTTATCATTTGCCTGTCGTACATTCGTATCGAATGGTGAAAGTTTGTTTATTTGTGCTACAATTACGCAAACAGGGTGTCCCAGAAACCAACGGTAATACGTCGACAGCTTTAGAGTTTTTATTTTTAAAGTGAATATTATTTAACTAAATATTCTGTGAATATTCTGTGAATATTATATCTACCTGTTGCCGTTATCAATATCGAGCAAAAACTAGCAATAAAATCACGTTTGTTGTATGTGAGCCCCCCTAAATAGTGTACTTTATTATGTTTTTTAGTATTTGTTGTTATAGCGGCAACCGAAATACATCATCTGTATAAAAGGGAAAAAGGGATGTTTGGATATAATTTCGATTCGCATTAACGTCCCTAGTTTCAAAAACCGTACCTATCTACTGTGTTTATTTTAAGTGTGTTCGTAAAATCTATTTTCTATTAATGTTCTTTGACGTTTCTGAGAGTGCGTTAACACTTCATTATTACTTCGAATTCTATGCAAACGCAGTGATGGTGAAAATGTAGCCAAGTGTAAAATTAACTGTGGTTTTGCGAGTATCGAGCTACTCCCTAGGGTATTAGGGATACTGAGTGACAGTTTGCCGTGGATTAATCTGAAATTTCTCGCCAGATTAGTGTAGATAGAAATACCTTAGTGACAAGCCAGAAACTAGACGGTAAACGCTGAACTAATCCAACAATGTACATTGAAATTTCGATTATTATTCAGTGAAATGTCTTTTGGTTGATGTCATGTTCCAACCACAACCACCACCACCACCACAACCATTTACAAAACTCGATTAAGAACTTGGAAAAACTGACCATAATTTACAAAACAACTAGGCATTCCTCATCGGTAAGTGCTTTTATAACATTAGAGAATATTTCAATGAAAATTATAAATGAATATAATGTGTATTCACAACTTGTAAATTATTCCATTAAGAGTAAGAATTTAATAAGACTAATTAATTAAAGAAAACCGGTCTGCACTAAATGTCAAATTCCAGTTTAGTTTAGTCAAGTGGACACCCCTATTTAAAGTAATACCGACTCAGCCAGCAAAATTACCGACTTCCAGTCCTTGGCATCCAATGCGTTCCCACAACCTTAATCAGGTCGTCGTCCATCTTTTTGGAGGCCTACCTACACTGCGTCTTCTGGTCCGCGCAGCCCGGTGCGCGTGCGGTGCAGTGCCGATCTGTTTTTCGAGCCTTGGGGGAGTCCTACGTTCAGCAGTGGACATATTTCGGCTGAAATGATGATGATGAGTCCTAGACAATAATATGCACTTTTACAGTGGGATCTCAAGCAGTTCCTGGCACATGAACAAATCACATCTTTTTAATAAAACAAATAACTTTAATCCTAACTTTTCTAATATTTGACAACATCAGACACTAAACTCTAAACTCGTATTAAGGTCATATTAACCTCTACAACTCATTTAACGGCTTTATCTAATTCAAGTTTAGAACTAAATCCGGATTTCAGGGTACGGAGGGCGACAGGGCCGGGCTTACGGCTCGTTATTTATGGCTGGTCTCTTCCACGCAACACGCTCGGCCGACGCAGCCGTACATTGTTTATGCTTGACTATATCACTCGCTGTTTGAAAGCCACCGGCTCACATAGGAGTCCAGTTTCCAAGCGTATCGCAACACCGGGCTCATGAAGTTAATTTCGCTGATATAGCGTAATTGATGTAGGTTTATTTAGGTCACAGTTTTGAATACAATTGTAGGCCGTTCTCAATCCACGCGTGACAATTTATGTTCTAGAATATCTTGGTTCGTTGAGGATAACGCCACATAAAGCCTTGGTAGCCTCATGCTTTGACCTATGAGCTCTCAAGCAGAGTGTCGTGGGTTCGAGCCCTCACGTCTAAGTTTTTCGGAATTTACGGGTGAAATCACATTTGTTTAACATGAGCTTTACGGTGAAGGAAAGCATCGTGAGCGCAGTTACTTCTCACACTGTGTGTGAAGTTCCCAATCCGCACTGGGCGAGGGGCGCCCAAGCCCTCTCATTCTAAATTGAAATAGCCAAGCAACCCAACCACGGCGGTGCGCCAAAAGCGGCGAGCCGAGCGTTAACCCTGTTCGTTGCGTGTCCAGCCTGCTGATTGTTTTGCGATGAGCGTCTCGGCCGCGCAATGAACAAAAAATAACGTATCCAGACCGTACCGTGGACGCGTTCGAGGTGTTTTATAGTAAGGAGTCCCACCCTATTAATGTATGGTAACGCATTGGCACTGTCGCGCCCAACACGTGGCAAGGGAAACGTGGATTGTATTTGCATGCAACATGGTTTACGTGATTAACCGCCGCTCTCGGAATCAATTCATTAACTTTAATTCCTTGCGAAACAATTTATTCTTCATAAATTCATCATCATCGTCATCCCAACCTATATGTATAATATACGGGAGGATGGGATGGGAGGGCTTGGGCCGTAGTTCCCGATTGGGAACTTCACACATACCATTGAATTTCTTCGCAGTTGTTTGCAGGTTTCTTCACGATGTGTTCTTTCACCGTAAAGCTCATGGTAAATTACGAATGTAATTTTTTACATAAATTCTGAAAAACTCAGAGGTGCGAGCCAAGACACGATGACTCTCTGCTTGAGAGACCATCATAGGTCAAACCACTAGGCCGCCACAGTTTCATATTTTCTTAAATTGTAATTATAGAATTACTTACTAGCCTTTAGGTACCACTACTTATTTATTCCAGTTTCAGTACAATTGTGAAAAAATACACACGTACTGAGAAAAAAAAAATTTTTTTTACATTAAACTGACCCATGTTTGATCCGTATCTCACCTGATGAATAGTGTAGGTATGAGGGGTGCGCCAAAGTTGAACTAATTTTTCAGTGTCGATTATCGGAAGTTCGAAAATGTTGTTCCTAAAAATTTACATCATAATAATCACTACTCATAACTACTCTGTTCCTAACGTTCTGAATTCCTAATCATTCAACTTCATAATGTCCGTTGCAATAAACATCTATCATACTACTATTTGTTTTCCTATATTTTCTCAACATAACCATCTTTTACACTATTATTCATCATCATATCTTTTTTATGTAGATTTGTTTTTATTCATAAAATTGAACATTATTATACATTAAACTTCATAATGTCCGTTGCAATAAACCGAGTTGCTTCCGCCCTGATAGGTCTTGCTCGCTCGCTCGCTGACTCCAATGATAGAGATTGAAGCCAGCGAGCGAGCGAAGCGAGCGAGCAAGACCTTGCGGAGTGGAAGCGACTTGGTATGGTTAGGTTCAAAGGCTAACGCGGGAGCGTAGCGCAGCGCAGCTCCCGCATTAGCCTTTGGTGTTAGTTATTTTTTTATGACCACCCGGATAATCTAATTTGTTTGATTTGTATGTTTGATATGGACCCAGGTATGAGGCCAAAGGTGTATCTCACCGGTTTAGTAACAGCCTCCTAGGAATACAGACGATGGGAGCTATGTAATTCTATTCCTTAGAAGTTAGCAACAGGAAAGATGAACACAGTAGTCACTGATTTTTTTGTCGTATACCTATACCTACTGCACACGGGGAACTAGGTTCGATTCCCACCCTCGGCACTTTTCACTTTCACTTTTCTATGTATTTTTTTCCCTTAATGGCGGCCTTAAGGCTTGGGCCAATGTCAGTTACGCTTTTATATGTATTCTAGTTTCAGTACAATATAACATTGAAAAAAATACACCTACCGAAGACGTATCGCAAAAAAATCGTTAAAGAATTTACAATGTACCATCGCCCCAGACGCCAGATACCCATTTTCAAAACAAATTTGCTTGCAGCCGTTGATGTTTATTGCTATGGATTGTTATGGACAGATGTCTAGCCACTGCACGCAAACTGGGCCTTTAAGGTGGTTATCTGGCGCTTCGGGCGATAGTACCTACAAAAAAGATGTATTACATAGTCATGGATCCGTCGCTGAAAAAACATACTTAAGTACCTCGTAAATAGGCCTTGGTTAGGTCGAACAAGGCTCAAACTAAAACAATAATAATAAATACAAATAATAAAGGGCGCTATTTAGAACTGGGCCACAAAACCAGCGAAATTACACCTTTACATTCAGACCCATATATTGTACTTTAACATTAACTAACAGTTATTCGTGGCTTTAGTTTGAAATTTAGAAAGTAGTTACTACTATAGTACATTACTGCAGCGGCCGCGAAATAGGGGATTGCCGGCCGAGTAGTTATAGATCTAGAGATACGAGGCCGGCAATCCCTGTTCGTGGCCAAGGCTTGTATAGAGTTTTTCTCAAACATGCATCACCATCACCACCATCATCATCATCACCATCATCATCATCATCAACATCATCATCATCATCAACATCATCGTCATCACCATCACCATCATCATCATCATCAACATAATCATCATCACTATCATCATCATCATCAACATCATCATCACCATCTCATTATCACCATCATCATCATCATCATCTCATCATCATCATCACCATCATCATCATCATCATCTTACCTTACCTTAAATAAGCGTAGTGGCAGAATGTCTTAATGAACCAAAACGCAAATATTGCTTATAGTTTTTTTTTAATGGCTAAATGCTATGATGCCATAGACCTATAAACGTCATGGTATGAAACAATAGACGATCACTTTGCTGGCCTTGGCCAGCAAAGTTGTATGAAATTCCATTATTGACCTCTCGTCTAGGCGCACCTGCACCACCGGCTGCACCTGCACCTGCAACGTGACCCTTCGTGGCGTATTAAGATAAGATAAAGATAAGATAAGATAAGATATTATAAGGAACATAACGTCAATATTTCATAGCATGTTTGAGAAAAAGTTTATACTGGGTAAACTGTCATAAAGTAATTAATTTAAGAGTAGGAAAGTATTAAAACACCAGGATCTCGGTTCAGCTTGCAATTTTGTTACTGTCAGTTTTGAGACTCTACATAACTCGATTAAAGAAGTGCAAAAGCCTTTGATCAATTATAACTGTAGATCCACAGTCGCGCGCCCGAAAATGTCCGAGCCAAATGAGCGCCACTTTGATAAAAGTGGCCTTCTTTTTTCTCAGTACGTTGCGTGAAATTGTCAAGTTTAGCTGTCAAGTGTCAACCGAAATTCGACTGTAATGAAAAGACTAGGTAAAGACTAGGTTCAAATTTCTGTGTAGGTGATGATTTTAATTGTTATGCAAACAAATAAAAAAGTTCGGACACTTTTTGAAGGGGATTTTGTTCGGCAATGTGTATCTTCAGTTATAATTGATCAAAGGCAAAAGCTGATCGATACTACTGGAGACCAGAGGGCTGGCAGCTATCTCTCTCAACGAATCTCCATCGCCATTCAACGAGGGAAAAAACGGAGGAGGTACCTACTAAAATATTGGTTGTTTAATAAAGACAGTATAATTAATAGTAAAATTAATAAGATACGCAAGGATTTTTTTCGTAATGGCTGCGGAATCCTATCCTGGGCGTGTCTGACAAGCTCTTGGCCGGTTTTTTGCCATTTTGTCTACGGAGTCCTAAAAAAAAGAAGTGATTGCAGCGCATTTAGGGGCCAACGCGGCAAGTACAGTTTGACGTACTAGGCTTACGCGGCCTATTCACTTTATTTACGACAACCGTTAGGGCGTTGAAGATTATTACAATTTTAACCTTCGCCTAATGCCGTAATTGCCACTTGGGACAAGCAACCTAAATGGAAAGTTATATGCCTGCTTCGCATGTCATAGGTTAAGAAGGTTTACGAGATGAAATAGGTAGAACTATTGTTTTCTTTTTAGTTTAGGACACACTTTATACAGGATGTCTCAAAACTCAATGATAATCACCGGGCAAGTGGTCAAGTTCTTCCAGTTCTGGAAAAAAAATATTACTCTCACTTATAACGCTTTCGTAATTTCAAAATGTAAATTACAGCTCAATAAAAAGAACTTCTTCCAAATGTCAATAAAAATAAATTAACTTATAACGTCCCTTGACATGGAAAAATAGTCCTGACAGTAAATTTTATCGAATATTAAGTAAGTTTTTGCTAGATGATTGACTGGTCCGCGGACCGGAAGACGCAGTGTAGGTAGGCCTCCAACAAGATGGAGCGACGACCTGGTGGTGGCGGGAACGCGTTGGATGCTGATGGCGCATTGCCGATCTGTTTGGTGAGCCTTGGGGGAGGCCTATGTTCAGCAGTTTTGGCTGAAATGATGAGTGACTTATTATATGAAATATAAAATGAATTAATTTATCATTTTCTTATTTCCTTCTTTCTTACAGATTTTAGTCGGTATTTTTATAATTTATTAAAATCATATATTACAGCATATATTGACCATTTATAATTATGACATAAAAAATTTTATATTTTAAATTAATATTTAAAATTGTCCAATTAAATGTATACCACTTTGGTGGAAATATGAATAATGGACAGTTAAATTTAGACCTTTTGTAACGTTATTTCAAGCAAGAAAAGATTAACGAATTATGAAATATGCACATTTATAAAAAAAGGTACCTGCTCTTGTGAACCATAATGATGCTCCAAAATTGTCTTCCAGCAAGACGACTCGCTACTTAAAGCGTCTAGTTGATTAGATATCAGTAATATCAATGCGAAGTATTTCCAGTTCAATTTAATTTATGATAGTTTGTTTCGAGGTTTTCAGCAGCAATTAGCGACCCGTTAATGACAGTTATAGTTGCTTTTGTTTAGTTTCTGAAATAGTAAACACTACCTTGGGACTATTCGGCAAACCATCGATAAAAGTCGCCGGTTTTACGAAAGTAAAAAATGTTCCTAATCTAAAATATCTACTACAAAAGCGGTGTCTAACTCTTCCCTAGGTTTATTGATTTTGATCATTTTACTGATATTATAAATGCGAAGATTTGAGTGTTTGATACTTTTTTACGCAAAGACGTCTGAACTGATTTGCATGAAAAGAAAAAGCAAACCGATTCTAAGACGCGTGATTTACGTTAGATATGTTGATATAAATAAATGCTTTATTGTTTATTAAATGCAATTCACGTGTAAATAAGTACAACTCCATCATAATTATGAAACCCAGAACCACCATTACCATTACCACTTTTTATGACAGTTTCTACATCAGAATCAAAACTACAAGGCATTTTGTCACACAAACTTTTAAGTAAAAATAGCCTTTGCCTTGAGTTCTGTTTTAAGCTTAACTTAGCTTTTTGCTTAAGGCCATACAACTGGCATTGAAATTTAGGCTGGCAAAGAAATTTCTTGGTCAAACTTGTTTAGGCTGACAAAGGAAAGAAACTTGTACAAAAAAAACCTCTTATCATAAAAACTTAGTTAAACATACTAAATCTAGGTACATAACATAGTCATCGAAGGGAATTTTAGCATAGCATTCTTTCTCAACAAAATCTTGTTTTTTTTTCAAAATGAAAAAAAAATCTTGTGCTTCTCTGACTATACCAAGAATAAATCCTATTTACACCAGAGCAACCCACCCACTCAAACACTTGCATACGCCAATATTCTCATCTGTGGTAACAGCTAACGACAACGATGACACTAGAACGTTTTCGAATAGAGGCCCCACTAACAAAATTAATATCGGTAGCGTTGCTACTAATATCGATTGCTTTGATAATGGCCCCGAATCCTAATTGAGTTGGAGTAAACAATCGCGTCCGACAATAGTATTGCCGGCGAGGGGAACTTTATTCCTGTAATTAAGGCCTACAGCGATTTGCTTGTCTTTGGCCCTCTAATCACTTTCACTTAGTTAGGGTTATAGTTCCGGGATCTAGTTAAATAAATTATAGGTCACCTGAAAGGTTATCTCGGCTCATATACATCCCGCCGCTGGGGACAGGCCTCCTCCCAAAATGAGAGGGCTCTTATAGATTGAAAACATCACACACACTAACTCCATTCAATGCTTCGCAGATGTATAAAAGTATTCGTCATTCCAGCCTACATACGTCCCACGAAAGCCATAGGCTTCCTCTTGGAATGAGAGGGCTTGGGTTGTACTTTCAGTGTGGATTGGGAACTTCATACACGCCATTGAATTGTTTCGCAGGTGGAGGTTTCCTTGCGGGGTTTTCCTTCACTGTAAAGCTTATGGAAAAAAAAATCTAATGTAATTTCGCGCATAAATTTCGAAAAATCCGAGATCGAAGTTCAAACTTTAAACCCACGACCCTCTGCTTAAAAGGCTTGAAAGGTCAAACCATTGGCTATCACGGCTTTTTATCACTCGCAATTGGCCAGTCTTAAGGGGTTCCGTAGCCAAATGGCAAAAAACGGAACCCTTATGGATTCGTCATGTCTGTCTGTCCGTCCGTATGTCATTGCCACTTTTTTCTGAAACTATAAGAGCTATGCTGTTGAAACGTTGTAAGTAGATGTATTCTGTGAACCGCATTAAGATTTTCACACAAAAATAGAAAAAAAAACAATAAATTTTAGGGGTTCCCCATACTTACAACTGACTCCATTTTTTTTTTTTCATTAAACCCATACGTGTGGGGGGTACCTATTGATAGGTCTTCAAAAATGTTATTGAGGTTTCTAAACTGAATAGTTTGCGCGAGAGACACTTCCAAAGTAGTAAAATGTGTGTCCCCGCCCCTGTAACTTCTAAAATAAGAGAATGATAAAACTAAAAAAAATATATGATGTACAATTATTACCATGTAAACTTCCACCGAAAATTAGTTTGAACGCGATCTACCTAGTAGGTAAGTAGTTTTTTTTAATACGTCATAAATCGTAAACCGCAATTTTTTATGGATAATGGTACGGAACCCTTCGTGCTCAAGTCTGACTCGCACTTGGCCGGTTTTTTAACAAAAACGTGGCCAATTTTTAATTATACTCTCAATGGTCACATTTTTCATTTACCTTAGTCTATTATTTGTAGACAAACAATAATTTACCTACAAAATTGAATGTCCTTTATAACAAAAACGCATAGCTTTTGATGTTACAGCGTTTGATTAAAAATGTCGTGTAAATTGTTTCGTACGGCCGGTATTTTAATTAGCTGTCGCAGGTTTAAACATTAATAATGAATACTTTGCATTCGCTGAAATTTTTAATGAAAGGTCTGATGCGTAATTATTTTGATTGAAACGCGGGGAATGACTTTGGCGGGCCGTCAGCGGCCCTTAAACTACGAAATTCGATTTTAGTTAGAACTTTGTATCATGCCATTCCGTTCACGCTAATGGTGTTAAGTTGAAGAGGGAAAGGGACAGTGCGATACGAACATCGAATTCGTGACCGGAAAAGTTTTTTTAATTAATTGGTAAATTGAAAATATATAGTCTCTCAAGCAGAGGGTCGTGGGTTCAAATCCCGGCTCGCACCTCTAAGTTTTTCGTAATTTTATGTGCGAAAATACATTGGGAATTTACCATGAGCTTTACGGTGCAGGAAAACATCGTGAGGAAACCTGCATACACCTGCGAAGAAATTCAATGGTGTGTGTGAAAATCCCAATCCGGACAAGGCCCGCGTGGGAACTACGGTCCAAGCCCTATTCTGAGAGGAAGCCTGTGCCCTGATGATGATGATATAATTTGACGTCTCGTTTTGAGACACGTCCCAGCCCAACTGCAGAACACAGCCTTCCTCTCAGAATAAAAGGGTTTTGAACGTAGTTCTCACGTGGGTGCGGGTTAAAAACTTTACACACACACACACACACACACTGCACCGATTTGGATGCGGATGCGGTTTTTTTTAATAGAAAGCAGGTTTCTTGGCGATGGTTCTTAGATATGTTTCATCAAAATCGGTGCAGCCGTTTCGAAGTTATCAGCTCTTTTGTTAAGTGCGGAAGAGATCTTAGACGCATAGCGGACATAATTGCGGGGGGGGTTTTTAAAATTTTTAATTTATAGTTATTTTTTGTGCGGTCATTAGCAGCATTGACATTTCTGTTCTCACCGTTTCGTTTAATTTCATCAAAACATTTTTTGTAATATTGGCATCACAAAAGTAACGCAGCCGGTAGGATTCGAACCTACGCTCCCAGAGGGAATCTGATTTCGAGTCAGACGCCTTAACCACTCGGCCACGACTGCTTTCTTAGTACTGCGAATTTTAATATTACTATGTGAAAGTGTAGTATTGTTAGTCGATGTCCCGCCCCGTCACACTACAATGTCAACCTTTGTAAAGTGCATTTAAAGATTTGGGTTACTTACGTTTTTGTACTCAGGTAGCGATTGTTATATTTTTATTAAAAGCATTTTTAACACAAGTTTTGTATATTAAAGCATTATCTACGTTAAACAAATTTCAAGGGTTAAAATTAAACTGCAAGATTTGAAGCCAGCAAATTAACGAAGTCTATTAAAAATTAAAAAAACGTAGGAAGACGCTTGTTAAAACGGTTATAATAATTCGTGTTTTATTTTTGATATAATTTAATTATGAGTGAGAGACCAGATTGTCCCATATCGCGGCACTGGATACGAGCACATGTATTTCTGCCCGATGTCCCAGATGTAGAAGACTTTTAAATTAATTATTTACTAATAATGCTGATAACATTTTTGTACACTTATTAACTAATACAGACTCTGTTTGCAACAAACTGATTTTATATTATTACAACCTTTTATTAAACTTCCCTGGTTTGTTAAGTCAAAATCTTGTAAGTCGAATTGAACGTTCTACCTGTGGTCGGATTGACTTGAAATTTAGTATACTTATGTAGGTTTGATCTCTATGCAATTATAGTGTACAAAAAATCTTCTTTTTATAGTGTCGCTTCATTATTGAAGATTAGCAGTCTGCTCTTTAAAGCTCTGTGCATATAGGCAACTTTACTAGCTGTTCTTATCTACCGTCTTAATATTGGTCCAATCTTTTAAATAAATCACGGAGTCATGACATTTTGCGTCTCCGGACCTTACGTTTTCCGGCTAGTTTTTCCATCATTATACGCGACTTCCCTTTCTTTTTATAACAAAAACTAGCTGATGCTCGCGTCTCTGTCCGCAAAGAATAGTATAACTTATTCTCAGACCTACCGAACACAGAGAAAAAATTTCATAAAAATCGGTCGAGCCGTTTCGGAGGAGTTCGATAGCAAACACCGTGACACGAGATTTTTGTACAGCGTAATTTTTTAATAAGTCCACAAATTTTAATATGTCATTCAGTATCATAAAATAACAAATTTCAGAATTTTTCATTATAATATTTATTAAGTACTTAATTTTTTTGTTTTTCATAGTAACTCGAACAATTATTGGATGAATTACTATATCCAACCTAAATTTCAAAATGTAAAAAAAATATATTCTCGAACAGATAATCGTGATCTATCAACGATAGGTACTGAATCAAATATCAAAATTTGTGCACTGACTAAAAAATTACCTTGTGTATTAGAAGAAGAAGATACTAGGTATAGTGAGCAAAAAGTTAAACATTTTTAAGAAATTAAAAACTTATTTAATTTTTACATAAAATCGCCACAAACTCCACAAAAACTAAAGGGCCTACTATGTCATCATGTCATCAACATAACGTGTACAAAAATAAAAATACAGCGTTCAAAAAAGAGTGAAGCGTGAAGCGCCTAGGTTTCGGCGTCCGTCCTGCCGATCGCTCTGTATGTTAATGCAGCCGGCTTGCTGGATTTTTAACTGAATTTAGATTGTCGCTTATTTGGTACATCTGATCGCGTTTGCTCGAGGAAAATGCAGCCGTGTTTTCCTGCTTAAAAACGATTTGAGTCACGTCTGATGGCTGATTGCTTAAGGGAATTAAATTTGGGTGTCGAGGATCGATTTTCACTGTTTTGATCTGGTATGAAAATGATGGAAGCATTTGCGTTTGTTTAAGCCCTGGACTGATCTGATCTGTTACTAAACCAGTGGGCTACAATCTCGTCGTCATCTGTACTTACTATTGGATGAGATAGAGGTCCTCTCGTTCTGAGTGGAGGCCTGTGCCCTGCATTGAGACTTATAGGCTGGGATGACGATGATGATGATGAGATGGAGGTCAATCATTCATGTTCCGTCAAGTCATGGTTCCGTACAATTTTTTAGGTATGACAAAATATACGCCGTAAACAGCCGTATCGATAAAAATCCAGTGTTAGCAGAGCCCTGCTTCTAAGTAAAATGTACTCGGTGTAGGATAATTTTATATTGGTTTATTGGGACTCCCCGGAATGGTACATTTAATTATATTTTTACTATTTGTTGTTGTATCTGCCACATTTATATGTACATGATCCCAAGGTATGCCAAACTGTGCCTTCCGCATCCAACGCGTTCCCGCAATCTTAATCAGGTGCGCACCATCTTGTTGAAGACCTACCTACACTGCGTCTTCTGGTCTGGTTTCCGTGGACGCCATTCGAAAACCTTTTGGTTCCATCGGCTATTGTAGTAATACATTTTTAAATCGGGTCGTTGGGGCCGAAATATTATAGAATTGAGACCACGGATCGGCAAGTTTAATGCAGCGTGGGACGTCCACCAACGAGATGGACGGACGATAGTAAAAGCCGCAGGTTCAAGGTAAATCGAGGCCTAGTTATGTCCAGCTATACGGTCAGTGTAACATTAAAGTTACTAAGCTCTCGACGCGTGTAACCCCAATTATCGACACAGCTGCCAATGCATATCAGTTTACCTCAATATTGCTTAAGATGATTTAAATCAGTCACGTCTTAGTGTTCTAACCGCGAACAATAACATTTTGTATAGACATTAGTAGATAGATTAGTGATTCAAACTTGTTCAAACTAACATGAATAACATTTGTAATATTTTTTATTTATATTATTAATTAAACAGTTTTAATATATAGTTATCACGGGACAATTCACACCAATTGACCTAGTCCCGTGGGAGACCATGGGAACAGAAAAGACCAGTGGGCAGACCGCAAATGAGAAGGAAAGACGATATAAAGAAGGTGGCGGGCAGCAACTGGACTCTAACTGCCCAAAATAGATCGGAATGGAAGAGGTTGAAGGAGGCCTACACCAAGAATTTGGTAGAAGAAGGCTGTGAAGAAGAGAAGAAGACCTAGTCCCAAACTAAGCAAAGCTTGTACTATGTGTGATAGACAACGGATAAACATACTTATATAGATAGACACACATAGTTAAATTACATATTAACCACCCGCAAGACTTGAGTACAAACATTCGTATTATTCACACAAATGTCTGCCCGACCGGGAATCGAACCCGGGACCTCAAGCTTTGTAGTCAAGTTCTCTAGTAACTAGGCCATCGGGTCGTTTTAAATAAAAACAATTCTATTCACATCTCACGTCAACCAAGAAGGGCACTCGTCGCGTAATACCGGGTATAATTTAAGGGTCGCTATCCTTACACGAGCAGTGGACGTCCAACGGCTAAAATGATGATGTTGATGGTGATTTTAAAATGTATTTCATTGACGTGGAACCCAACCAATTTAGTTTTTAATAAACTACAGCAAAACACTAACTCGGAAGCCAGGCCAAGCGTTCTCAGTAAGCCGCGTCCAAATTACCGCGATAGCAAAGAGCGATAGCGTCTTAATCTACAATAAACTCCAGCCAGCCTTTTAGCGTTCCCAGCAAACACCCAACCAAATTGTAGCAGCGATTATAAATAAAGAATCAAAGCAAAAACGGTCTCTTTAAGGTAATTCCTTTCTCCGTGTCGCGGTGTTTCTTTTCGGAGAAGACATATTTCTCCCGAACTCTGCGGGACGGTAATTTCATCTGCAAACGGGAATTTCGTTGCAGCAAAATTGTATTCTCAAACGGCTTTTAATTTATGGTGAGTTTTTAGCAATTAAGGGCTTTGTTTTAATGGGGACCGAAATAACCGCGTTACGAAACGTTAAAGCGTACTTATTTTTATTGAAGTTCTAAGCCGTGAAACGAGAGTTTGTGTTATATATTTTTTTGACGATGCCCTCGGATTTTCTATCAGTTTTCCTACTGATTACACGATGAATTGTGAGGAATGAGTTATTATTAAAGTTGACACTTGTAATACAAGTTTTTTTCCTGACTGAAATGTCCGATCTACCTACATAAAGTCAATCCGACTGCTGAATTAGAGTCAAAAATCGACTTCCAAGTTTTGACCTACGTAAAAGCTTATAAAATATCTTGATAAAATAAAATGTTCCATTGTATAAATTATGTATGTTTATTACAAATCATCACCATCATCATTTCAGCCAAAAAACGTCCACTTCTGAAGATAGGCGTCCCCAAGGTTCATCAAACAAACCGGTCCCCCGCTGCCCGCAAACGCGTTCCCGGAACCTTCACTAGGTCATCGCTTCATCTCATTAGAGGCCTACCTACACTTCGTCTTGAAGATAACTACAGACACACAAATACATGCTACGATTATACTCGTAATAATAAAACAAACCTTTTACACTCACATCTTCCCGAAATAACGGCTTCATCTACCAAGGCAACAGACCACACTAAGAAGCTAATGCAGTAATTATAATCATGTGTAGTTGGGTCCCGGAGCAGGCCAGCGCAGGATCCCGGGATCCCGGGCATTAGGGGGATTACCCCGCGATTAACCTTGTTAGGGCACTCACGGAATACTACTTACCACACGACTATGGGAGTTTCTGGAACTTTGAAGGCTGAAAAGGTACACAGCACTGAGAGGTCATCATCATCATAACAGCTTATATACGTCCCACTGCAGGGCACAGGGCTCTCAGAATGAGAGGAGTTGGGCCGTAGTTGAGAGTAGGTTTCCTCACGATGTTTTCCTTCACAGTAAAGCTCACGATGAACTCAGCACGATGCTCCAAGATCTCAATCGAGTCTCTCATCGAGAAGGACTCAGAATGAATATGGACAAGACGAAAGTTATGTCTAATGTGTGTAATGTATGGTATGTCCCTGCCCCCATTCTGGTCGAGAACTCGGTTCTTGAAGTTGTTGACGCATATGTATACCTAGGACAAACCGCATAATATAGTTGCACCCATGTGAAGTCGGGGCGGATCGTAATCGATATGGCAAAACAACGTTTGCCGGGCCAGCTATTATAAATTATGTATAATTGATTAAAAACGACGACCGAACCTCCCAACATCCAAATGAAACCAAATCGAAGCACCACCACCACAAACATATCTTAGCGTACGCTTTCCTCTTATTTTTCTCGTTCCAAATGCAAAATACTCGTGACATCGGTTCCTTCATAATTATATCCAATACGGAGAAAAATGTCGAACGCCAGAGGTGGAGAATGTAAATCGCGAATCAACATAAATCCCGGGTCGCTGGCAGCATTATCATTTCTCGTCACCAGCAGGAGTTCGTTTTGCCCGCTCCGGTCGCCGATACACAAATTTAGGAGACAGTACTGCACTAGGATGGTAGAATGCGCAATAAAGAGCGCAATTTTAATGCTGGCAATGTTCCCCTTGTTTTAGCATTTTTTTGTAATAACTTTGCTGCTTATACCTACCGCAGCCGTGGTGACCTAGTGGTTCTCAAGCAGGGGCTAAATCCAGGAACGGCCTAACACGGTTTGCGAGCGGTAATTCAATCGTTTGGAAGAGGATAGGAATGGGCTGAGCTTGTTGTGATCTTTATTTTCCTGTTAATTCGCTTTGTAAATAAATAAATGAATAAATAAATAAGGCTCATCCCAATCTCAGCCCAAACCTCTCGCAAACTAGTGATTTTTGGCGTTCCTGAATAGCATTTCATCCCTCTCCTCTTGCAAACGATTGAATTACCGTTCGCAAACCGTGTTGGGCCCAGGACGTGGGTTCGAGCCCGGACTCGCACCTCAGAGTTTTTCGAAATTTATTTGCGAAATCACACTTTGAATTTACCATGAGCTTATGATGAAGGATAATCGTGAGGAAACCTCACCTTTGAAGAAATTCAATGGTGTGTGTAAAGTTCACAATCCGCATTGGACCCGCATGGGAACTACGGCTGAAGCCCTTTTATTCTAAGAGGAGTCCTGTGCCCTGGAGTGGGTCGTGCATAGGCTAGGGTGATAATGATTAATGGAATATGGAAACAATCGATTTTTTTGGAGAGGTCTCTCAGTTGCACTTTGGTATAGGTAATTAGTTGCTCACGCTAAACAGGAGCCTCCAGAAAAACTATGAAAGGCCCCGTTCAAAATATCTTCCCTTTTCTCGCACACTTTCTCTACTGCGTCTTCCATCTACTAGTCCGTCAATCCTCCCGAGACACGCTGCAAAGCGATAAGCGCCCGTATTAGCATTTGTATAGAGTACCGTTTGCCAAAGCCGATCGAGTACTATCCGTTCGTACCGATATGGTGCTCTTTGAAAGCTTTTATTTAACTCGCAGTGTATGTATGTACGGGTCAAATCTTGGGAGTCGAATTTGACCCACTTCCAGTTCACTTGGGTATATCATAATTTGGTAGAAAAAAAACAGGCCAAGAGCGTGTCGGACACGCCCAAGATAGGGTTCCGTAGCAGGTAAGAAACATCTTTGCATACTTTATTAATGTGGTTGATTTGGTTGGTCCCAACTCCCGCGGTCGGCGGTACAGCGCCATCTATCAGCGAATTGGGTAACTAATCTAACTACTAGAACTAACGTATTAACGTTCTTTATTATTTGAACCGATTTCAATTTTTTTTTATTTGAAAAAATATACTGTTAGCGTGATCTTATAGGTACTTAAAGAAAAAAAAATGCTTGCAGTGGCGGTTAAATTACAATCTTAGTTTAGAAATATTTTTTTACAAAAACTTAAAAACTGCTCAACTGATTAAGTTGAAAATAATTTTCCTAGAAAGTTTTTATTAAGTTTAACTTACGAGATTTTTTTCATATTTTTTAGACATGCGGTTTAAAAGTTAGAGGGGGAGGACACATTATTTTGAACTTTCGGAGTGAATATCTCCGAAAATATTCACTTTATCAAAAAATAGTTTTAGCAAACCCCTATTTATTTTAAAATACCTATCCAATGATACCCCACACTATAGGGTTAGTCGAGAAAAAAATAATCACCTCCACTTTACGTCTATGGGAAGTACCCTAAAAAAAATTTTTTTAGTTTTTTTTTTTAACCACTTTGTCGGCGTGACTGATACATATATAAAAAAAAAATTAAAAAATATTTATTAAGAAAGTACAAGCTTCAACATAAACATTGCAATATGGTTAGGTAAAAGTGGAGAATACAATTAATTGTAAGCATACAGCAGGTTAGAGATGTACTTGACAGCGTTATTCAGGATGTATTACAATGGCTCCTACACTAGGCGTAGCCTGTCTTGTAGGCAAAATATTCGTGCCAAATTACAGCTTTCTAGTACTAACAGTCTCTGAGCTTAGCCGCGAACAGACAGACAGACGGACAGACATGGCGAAACTATAAGGGTTCCTAGTTGACTACGGAACCCTAAAAACATTCTAGCAATTTTTTTTGCTATAAATCCTACTAATATTATAATTTTTAAAGTTTGTGACTGTGTGTGTGTATGGTGTGTATTTGTGTGTGTGTACAGTCAAGTGCATAAATATGTATCTATTTAAATATAATCTCATAATTATGTACCGGTACCTTAAATCGACGACATTAAAAGCTATAATTAAGAATGTTTGATCTAAATTCTGGTGTTTAATATTAATTTAAGTATGTATCTATTTCATCATTTCTAATGCGATCTCGCAGAGAAACTCCGAGCATAGCCCTCTCCATCGCCCTCTGTGTGACTTTGAGCTTTCTTATGAGGCCCATCGTTAGTGGCCGAGGCCATAAGTCATCACTGGCAACACGCATTGATCAAAGACTTTTGCGGTTGGACCGGAAGACGCAGTGTAGGTAGGCCTCCAACAAGATAATAAATAAACAAAAATAAAAAAATATTAGGGGATAATCTTACACAAATCGACCTAGTCCCAAACTAAGCAAAGCTTGTACTATGGGTACTAGACGACGATAAACATACTTATATAGATAAATAAATACTTAAATACATAGAAAACATCCATAACTCAGGAACAAATATTCGTGCTCATCACACAAATAAATGGATCCCAATAAATAAATAAAATAAATGGACCGGGATTTGAACCCAGGACCTCTTGCTTCGTAAGCAGGGTCACTACAAACTAGGCTAAAGCGGTTAAAGCGGTGCGGTTAAAGGGGCGGTGGTAAAGATGGAGCGACGACCTGGTTAAGGTTGCGGGATCGCATTGGACGCGGCTAACACGGGACCGATGGCTCTATATCTAAATCCCTAATGATTATTTGTCCTAATGTAATGTTTGTCCTAATGATCGATTGTCCTAACTCTTTTTATTTAAAATCTATTAATTGTTCTGGATTCTTATAAAACAAACCTAACCTAACCTATAGAGTTCTAGAGGATAATCACTTCAAAGTTCCTGAAAAATTCACGGTTTCCGAGAAAAAAAGTGTTACAATCGATCATTAGGACAAACATTACATTAGGACAAACGATGTTAGGGATTTAGAAGGACACCCATCTATTTATATAATATAAGTATCTTCATCTGTTGCCTAGTACCCATAACAAAAGCTTTGCTTCCTTTGAGACTAGGACAACCAAGGGTGCGAATTGTCCCGTGATATTATTATTTATTAGCACCATAGTTGGTAGAATGTAGTGCATTGCAGCCGATGCAACTGCACGGGAAACGCAGTAACGAGAGGCATTGTGGCCACCTGGCTCCCGGGACGCAGCTTCCTTCACCGGCAACTCGGTTAACAGAGGCAGCACCAGGTCATTAGCCGTCCCAAAACAAGGTTTTACAAAGTGTACAAACACTTTGGAACTCCTACACTTTCCGAAACCGTTAGGAACGTGAGTTATACCAGATATTACAGAATCAACTTCGAGGAACGCTTATTAGTTAATAAATGTACTGGAGCATTTGTTAGTCTTAATTGACAAGATTTCATATTTCTAAGGCTGTAATTTGATATTCGTTCTCTGTATTCTTTTTGGAAAGAGAAAGACGCTGATAGTTTTAAATTTTCACTAGGATTTTTAGGATTTTAATTAATTTATAACAATTTTTTTAAGAGGGCGTAACTCCAAAACTACCACACAATAAATCCATTACTTTTGTCTAGTCTCTATTAAAAAAAAGTGATGACGTAAATCTGACGTTGAGGTTGTTATCAAATTTAAAATTATTATAGTTCTTTTTTCTGGTGAAAAGGGCAAAGGGAAACATATAGATATATATTATGTATATGTTCTGTGGTAGTATTGGTAAATTCAGAAATATATTTTTTTTATTTCTTGTATTTTTTTAAATATTGAGAACTATATTGTAATCAAATATTTTTCCGTATTTAGGATGCAAAACTCTTTCACTTCCTGCAGTAATTTTCAGGTGTTAAAAAAAATTAACTCTCCTCAATTGAAAATTCTTGAAAATCTTAAACAAATGTTTGGTATTAAGCTTACTAATGCCATTAGCTGAAATATTTTGGATTCATATAGTACTTTGACTTGAGGCTTAAAGGCTTTTTGCGATTACTATTTATTTTTTTATAGTATAGGAGGCAAACGAGCAAACGGATCGCCTGATGGTAAACGATTACCGTCGCCCATGGACACCCGAGACACCAGAAGAGTCACAAGTGTGTTGCTGGTCTTTTAGGTAGGAGTACGCTCTTTTTTTGAAAGCTTGAAGGTCATATCGGTCCTGGAATACCGCAGCAGGTACTTCATATCAGAGCTTTGCTGTGCGAGGCAGGATATTTGTGGAAAAACTCACAGCAGACAACTGCCAACCATCCAGATGGTGAGGATGAAGTGTTGTCGTGTAGGGCGGTGGCGGAAGGATGCGGCAGAGATCAACCCGAATAACTCCTCGGAGCACTCTCCGTTGTACATGCGACAGAAGATGCACAGTGAAGCTACATCTCTACGCAGCGCCAAGGAGTCAAGTCGATCAGAAATTCGTCAAATTCTATTCTATTCTATTTTCAACAAATTCATCTGTTATGGAAGGAAATTATGCTATTTAATATATCATAATTTTAATTTGATCCAAGGAAATAATAAAGACTTGTTCACAAAGCAAACCTTACAAGTTACAACAAAGCGTGCAAGGGGCTGGCTAACAAATGAACTACAACTAAAACAACGCCCTCGCGTGCAATCGCGCGATCTTCTATCAGCGCCATCTAGTGATCCATCGGGCTAATTATTGCGGCGGGTGCGCATCGAACTATCTCCTGTCGACGGGAACGATATAATTTATCACGGCGTTGTAGATGGTTGATTGTTGGTTTGGATTTGAGTTGGAAAATGTTCGGTGAAAGATAGGTGTTGTAGAACTTGGGAACTCAAACCAGTGGCTTTGCAAGGTGTTTCGTTTCGCGTGTCTGTCTTTGCATAGCTTGAAACTGATTAAAATGTTTGTTTGCCATTCAATTTAAAACCTTGATAGCTCTGCCATTTTAGAAATTTTTCCAAAAACTGAATCGACAACAAATCCATACTTAAATAGGTAATTATCGAACACAAAATACACACCCGCGCGCGCATGCACGCACGCATGCACACACACAATACAGCTTCTTTAAGCACTCACGTGCTTTTTTGCATTTACTGTCATTTGACAAGTGATTTCAAACAGTGTCATTATTGACTTAAGGAATAAATTTGATTGAAATTAATAAATAAATTGGCAACCGCGGTTGGACAAAGCATGTGAGTGGGACCATTTTAGAAGAGAGGAAGAGGTCGACCTAGGCGCAGCTACATGGATCAAATAAGGGAAAAGCCGTTGTCGTGTCATAATATAATGAGGTCAAGGAGATGGCTCATTGAGGGATGACTGGAAGATAACTCCACCGACAACAGTGTAATTCTTAATTTTAGATGATGAAACTATCAAACCTGCTAACAAAATTCGAAAATCGGTTTAGAAATACGACCTGTAGAGAACAGCAGGACATCAGCTCGACATAATGGACAGACATAATGAAAGCCTTTTGTTCATGCTAAAACGGAGACGTTTTGCTGGTGCTTTGCGCTCGTGCTGTCAAATATTTTAACTCGTCTTTGTTCCTCAAAATTCTCGTCGTCTTCGAGTCTTTCGGTAACTACGTGTCATGTCATAGATATTTAAAGCTCAGCCCTAGTATTTGACGACAATGACAAATAGTTAATCTACAGAACTAACGACAAGAGAAATAGAAACCGAAGTCGACATTTTATCGGGTAAGTAATACAAGATATAACAACTTATTATCTAATATTCATAATATATACGCTCACTTTATATAAACTCGTTTAGTATAACGTTCACTGGATATAATGAACTAAAAGTATAATTATAAAATATCTAATTTTGTAATGTATAACGTTGTTTATATATAATATCAATTGATATAACGATCAAAGCGTATAATTTTCATAACACCTAAGATTTAAAACGTATAAATTCATTAAAAACTTTGATGCAAGCAAACAATCAAGCAATCCATTAATTTTTTCCGCTCTGTTACAAAAAAAAACCTAACATCGAAGGCTAAGGCGGGAGCTACGCTACGCTTCGCTCCCGCCTTAGCCTTCTGAACCTAACCTATCCAAGTCGCTTCTGCCCCGAAAAGTCTTGCTCGCTCGCTTCGCTCGCTCGCCGCCACATAATTTAACGTTTACACATATTATTATATATCATGACTGTTATACCTAATGTTTGTTATGTTAAAAGAAATTAGTCTATATAAATCTTATACAAATTGAAGTTATATAAAAATAACGTTATATAATTTAAGCGTTATACGTTATAAAAAAAAACTTTTTGCTGTTATAGCTAACGTTCATTATATCTTGTGAACGTTATTAATATGAAATTAGATATTTTGTAGTTATATCTTGTGGGACGCACCCCATTTTATCGCCTCTTCTACTATGAATTGGCACATATTTTTTCTGTTTTCGTTTTTGAAGCACTATCTCTGCAATAACCCATTTTTGAGTATTCAAATCGAGCGACACTTCATAAAATTCTGCCTTGCGCTTTTAGCTTGCATGACATTTTCTATTTCGCTTATTTTAACCAGTTGTATCCCGCGGCATTGCTCGTCACAGCCATGCCACGCCACGACAACGCCATCTATGGATTGCTAGCGAAGGTAACACATCATTTTCAAAGCTAAGATTTAATGTAAGGGTAACTAAATGCTAACGTACGGGATAGGTATGTCAAACGGTCCTAATGATCCACCATAAAGGGATTCTTATACTTAATTCTTAATTTATAAAATTTTAAATAATTAAAAATTATAACTAAGTAGGTATTTAAGCAAAATTTGTAACACTTTTTAATTTGCAATAAGCAGATTAAATTTTTTTTGTAAGTCATTGCCATCTAAAACACGAGCGATCAACTACTAGCGCCATCTAACGAGTATTTGCACTAATTATTGGGGTGTATATTAAGAATGATATCTGTCTCCTCTCCGTCTATACGTGAATAATGGATTTATGGATCAAGACACGCACGATTGCAAAAGGCGCATGTTAGGCGCATGCGTCACCTTTATTTTATAGATGTTTAACTTAAAATTGAAAGAGAAACTCTTGAGTGATATCTAAACGTATAAATATCTATCTTTATCTGACAACCTATTGTACAGTTCTTTATTATCCCTTAAATATATTAATGAAATAATTCCCTAACAAAAAACCTAAACAGGCTAAAAAAGTGTGCCCTGTCATGATCTGTTTAACTAAACGTAGCTATGGACCTGAAAATAAAGCTGCTTTGGCTGCTGTTGCTTTATTTATCTTTTACGGCAACACAGATAGTCACTCATACAAACAAACAGTCAGGTATATACCATTACTTACTTACTAACTTACTTACTTACTACACTGGCTCAACGACCCAAAGAGGATCTTGGCCTCCGACACCAGAGAGCGCCACTCTTCCCTATTTTCCACCACCTCGCGCCAATTGGTATATACCATTAATAGTAGATTGTTCAACAAGGGACTAAAACAAGCCATAATGACACGAGGTATTTAGCCACCCGAGCGATAGCGAGGGAGGCTATAATTCGAGTTGTCATTATGGTAGTTTAGTCCCGCGTTAAACACTCTACTTTTCACTTTGAATGCGAGGAAAAAAACGACGTACAAAATTACTTTTTTACAACGTATGCTCAATACGAGCAATGGACATCTGTTCAAAATTCAAATAGCAAAAAAAATACCGCTGTCTTTTCTTTTCTTTTATATTTTTTTGTAAAGTGACGCTTTAAATGCTTGCATAATTAGCCAACAGATTCTAACTTAAAGACTATGTTAAAACTAATTGGACTATGCATGTAAGAATGATAATTGTTCATTCATTAGAATCGGCAAATAAATTAACCTAATTGATATAAGTTCACACACAAAATATATTGTTAACTGAAACACTTACCCGTGAATAAAGAAACGACTTTTTAAGTTTATTTTCTATATGCCAATTCTTTGTTAAATTATATCTAATTATACTTTCTATTTACTATTAAATGCAACTGACATTGCATTATTTTGAAGTCACGCCATATTAACATTCAAGATTAACATTCAAACGTAACTGCTCTATCTACCGTACACTCCAGTACTGCTTTGCCGACAGTGCGGATTGCTATTTTATCGACAGAGCAGGGAACTGCTTTGCCGACAGCGTTTTTAAAAAAAAACAAATTAAAAACACCTAAGCTAAAGGAAATCTTTCTTTACGTGCAAAATAAAATGAATTCATCTTTAATATTTTATAATTAAATAGATTAATATTCGTAATTATTCAATGTGTTTCACGAAATTATTATTTTTTAAATATTTTTTATACAGTTGTCATTTTGAGGTTATTTCCACGCCCTAAAGGCTTCCACAGACCGAAGCGCAGGGCGCTACAGTGCGTCCGCAGCGCGCTTCGGTCTGTGGAAAGCTTTAAAATTGTCTATACCCAGTTACTGAAAATGGCGATAATCCTCCATTCACAAACACCGTGACTGGCAGTTTAGGGGTTTCCTTAGTCAATTAAAAAAAATTTACTTTAATCCCTTGAGATCAAAAAAGAGCTTTAGTCCCGATATGCAGAGACTAAAGTAACATTTTAAGAGCATGAGAAGTGAAAATAATAAAATAATAATAATAATAAATATCACGGGACAATTCACACCAATTGACCTAGTCCCAAAGTAAACTTAGCAAAGCTTGTGTTATGGGTACCAGGCAACAGATAAACATACTTATATAGATAGATACATACTTAAATACATATTAAACACCCAAGACCCGAGAACAAACATTCGTATTTTTCATACAAATATCTGCCCCGACACGGGAATTGAACCCGGGACCTCAAGCTTCATAGTCAGGGTCTCTAACCACTAGGCCATCTGGTCGTCTACAGAACCATAACTTCCCTCTCAGTGCATCATTGGGGTTGATAAAATAGATACTGTACATAAACGTCCAGTTAAAGTAACGGCAGTTTAAAATTGTTCTTTAAACAGTACTACGAGCTAAGTGCACCTCGGGCGCATTTAATTGCTTTTCCAAATGGTGTATTTTCCTCTCATTTTCCATCCTTAGAATGGCGGCGTCAGGATTTCTTTAAAGAACCGTCTTCCACCATAAGCTAGTTAAGGCTATACACCGTGGGCCGGCAAATGCGCCACACAAGATAGATTTTTGAGCCACTCGGAATCAAAAAAATATAATATGAACCTGAAGGCCAGAAGCCAACGTTTGCCATCGAGCCATGAAGCGCAGCATGTTGGGCGTGAAGAAAATCGACCGTATTCGGAACACCACTCTGCGCTCCTGAACTCATGCATCTCTGAACTTGAATAGCCGCCGTGGGAAAAAAGACCGCGAAGCTCAAATGGGATTGTGCCGGGCAAGTGTGGCGGATTCACCCTTAAAGTTAGGCGCACTTAGTCACGTGGTGAGTGCCGCACGACGGTTACCGATGGCCAGGCAAGCTCGGGCGATGATGGGGAGACGACCTCGATGCGGAATTGAACGATTAGCCAGATTTAGCTCAAGACAGGGAGCTTTGTAAGACCAGAGGGGAGGCCTTTGCCCAGCAGTGGGACACTATAAGTATAGGCTAGTAAAAAAAATAACCTAGGATGTAATCACTTTAATATTATAAAGGCGAAAGTTTGTGAGTGTGTATATTTGTTACTTCTTCACGTCTAAACGGTTTGACGGATTCTGATGAAATTTGGCACACATAGTTTATAACCTTGATTAACATATAGGATACTTTTATCCCGGAAAATTGCAAAATTCCCGCGGGATAGCGATAAACGAATTCTTTGCAGACGGAGTCAGGGGCAGCAGCTAGTGGGCAATAAATTTCAAACGAAAAAAGTATAAGTTCAAAATTTGATGATAATAAAGCTTTCGATCGAGTTGGCTATGTATTCTAAATACCGTATCCACGGTGTATAGTTTTAAAATAGTTGTCAAAGAAACGTGGGCAAGTGTAAACACTTGAGTTGATTCATCATCATCATCCCAGCATATACGTCCCAATGAAGGGCACAGGCCTCCTCTCAGATGAGAAGGCTTGAGCCGTAGTTCTCACGCGGGCCCAGTGCGGATTGGGAACTTCGCACACACCATTGAATTTCTTCTCAAGTGTATGCAAGTCTGCAGGTTTACTCGCGTAACCGTAGCTCATGGTAATTTTCAAATGTAATTCGCACATAAATTCCAAAAAACTCGGAGGTACGAGCCCGAACTTGAACCCACGACTCTCTGCTTGGGAGGCCATTGGTCAAACCACGACCACGACTTCATTTGATTGGTCCTTGTTGAGTTACTTGCCGGATTTTTCTCAACAGGGTTTTTCCTAACCGGTGGTAGATTCTTCGACGTTCATAGGAGCATCAATTGATGCCTAAATTGAATAAAGAATTTCGACTTGAATTGACTTGATGTCAAATACCCTATAGCCATCACGAGACGTTCAGAAATCAGAATTCAAATTGCAAAGCCGTGATATAAGCGATTATCGACAGTAACAATTTGGGCGGCAACATAAATCGGATCCTTAACATTAACGGGCCCATTGACGTTGCGACCGGCATTTTTCCCTCGCAAATTCATTTTCCTTATGAATATTATAAATTCCCGTCGTGTTTCCCGCAGGAAAATAACGAAGGCACGGCAATTTTGCCGGCTAAGTATTTTAGTCTAGGCCAGCTTAGAGCGGCGTTAGCGGGGTTTAGGCACGCTGCGAATAAAAACAAAATGTTTAATGCATTACAATTCATAATGGTACACTTCTCCCTTGAGTTTTGCTGCGTGGAATATTTTCGGAGGTTTAATAGTGAGCTTCGACGCGACTGCGCGTTATAACTTGCGTGAATAATATCCGTGTTAACTTCGTACGTAGGTCCCGACTTTTAGAAATCTTTGAAGTCACATGATTTCCAAAATCAGTCCCATAGATTTTGACGTTTTAGACTCGCGATATTCTAAGGAAAGTGACCGTCAAAAAACAAAAATCAGCTCAACTCAAAGTTAATTCTGTTTTTATTCAATCTATCTATCTAATACCTTTAAACGAGCAATTCTTGTATATATGTATATATATATATATATATAATCAGGATCTCGGAAACGGCTCCAACGATTTCGATGAAATTTGGTATGTGGGGGTTTTCGGGGATGAAAAACTGATCTAGCTATGTTTCATTTTCAGAAAACCGCTTTTACTCGTGTTTTCCGGCTATTTTTGTTTGCATTAGAATACAAAGCTAAATTTCGCCGACTTCGAGCAGATCATAATAGCACATTAGAAATCGGGTGATCGCGGATCCAGCCGACCTCGGTTCGATTCCACGTTTTTTTTTAAGGTAAAATTTTTTTTTAAGTTTATTTTTCATGAGAAAACGTCAAGTTTCTTCTTTTGTGAGAAAAAGTTACTTTTTTGTGAGAAAAAGTATTATAGGGAACGTGCAGTAACTATAGGCGGCAGCACTAATGCGACAGAAGAGACACTATGCGGACAGTAAAACAAACTTATCAAGGTATTGATGGCACCCTTATGGCACCAGTTGGCAGCACCGTCTATGTGCACGTTCCCTATTGGGAGCACAGAACAGGAAAAGCCGGTTGTCTGTAAAGTCGGTTTACGGACGATATTTTAACGTGACTCTCCCCCCCCCCCCCCCACCCCCTCCTGTGTTTTTGTCAAATATCTTGAAAACGGTGCATCCTACGGCAAAATCAATGAAATTTTCACCCCCCCCCTTTATTGCCCCCGCGCTCCCTCCCCCGCATCCCCCCACACCCCCTCCCCCCGTCTCACCCCCCACCCCTCCGGTGTTTTTGTCAAATATCTTGAAAACGGTGCATCCTACGGCAAAATCAATGAAATTTTCATCCCCCCTTTCAAACTCTCGAACCCCCTCCCCCGCACATATATAATCAGGATCTCGGAAACGGCTCCAACGATTTCGATGAAATTTGGTATTTGGGGGTTTTCGGGGATGAAAAATTGATCTAGGTTGGTCTTATCTCTGGGAAAATGCTTGGTACCGAGTTTCTGCCCGAGCAGAGCTCGGTCGCCCAGGTACTTTAAGCTAAAACAAGCAGTTATGATTACGACTTTGGATTTTTTTTCTATTGAGCAAACTAAAAGTAATCGTGTTTCGAAAAACACTGGTCTAGTGGCTTAATTAAAATGAGTGAAATCTCAAATATTTTACACAAGAATTTCAGAACTAATGCTTTGCAAGGGATTTAACGAATGCAATAAATGCGCCAAAAGATCGGTAGGGTCTTAAATAGGCAAATTCTATCATGAAATAACTTCAGTGCCCTCATAAAAGTACCTCGCGCTCGCACCGGTCCCACACAGCTAAACATTCATACCCTTGTTTTTGTAAACAGCTAACTAAATGTAGTTTTACACTCTCATATAAAGCCAAAGGTGCAAAAGGGGCGCCGACACAAAAAGCTGGCTTGATTTCAACTTGATAACAATAGGCGGGGATGGGTCTGTACCAACACGCAAAACACTATCCGACCACGGAAAATTGTACCACGTTCATTGATGGTTAAACACAGTTGTTCGTACAAGTGTCTGGGGATAAGCCAGCGATGGAGAGAAAAGTTTGTTTGTGATAGTGAATTTTGTAGTTTTTTTAGTGAAGATAGGAACGGAAGGCGAAAGGCAAACAACACCGTTGTTGATTAATCATTGTGAAATAGTATCGCAGGCGAAGATAACGGCACGGCTCTGATTTTTTATGGTAAAAGGCTAATTTATAAAGGGCGAGGAAAACGAAAGGGATGTTTAGCTCACTATTTACGGGGGAACACTAATATTAATCGCGGAGTTTGTAGATGCGCGATAGGCTTTTGTTTTCGTAGGAATTAGACGTTCTTTAGCTTCACTTTGTACTTATATTAAAGTTTAGGTCTCATTTTACCTTAATTTCGTTATACCTTATTACCAACATACCTAGATCTCAAGATATCTTGATGTCAAAAGGCTATATTTTTTTCTCAAAACACCGAATTTTTAATACGACTGAATTTTAAAATGTCATTGTCTCATAACTAAACATCACAACACCTTCATGGCAAAACAACCAAATCCCAAAATACCTAAATATTAACAGTTATCATGACAGCTTAACTAGATAAAAGCTTGTAAAAAAATTAGGTATTTTGAGACTGTGACATTTAGGAAGACCTTGGAAGTGTATTAATAAAAAAAATGAAAGTTTGTGAGTGTGTGCGTGCGTGCATATAAGTGTTGTGAATCTTTTTGGCTGTAATTTGGTTGTAGATATCTGGATGTCTGTAATAAGACGTAAACTACTTTTTTTCTGAATTTCCTCACAGCGTTCATGGAAAATCCTCAAAATCTTAACCACTGAGTTTAGAGACATGATATTTTGCATGGGTATTCTTTATATAATGGAAATGAATACTACGATGTATGTCTTGGGAATTCCCGTAGGAATTTACTAAAATCTTGGAATTTTGACTCGACTGTCAGACCTAATGCCTCTTTAGGCATTTCTGATTTCGGCAGGCGGCTAGGTTAGCACCTCAAAATGTTTCAATCATGTAATTCAGTCAGTCGTTCAGTAATTCTGCAATCAAGCAGCCAGGGCCCAATTGATAACAAAGTACAACTTATATTACAAGCGGAACTCCCTTTCTTTAATATAACTGAAGCGAGAGTTCCGCCTGTAATATTAGTTGTAATTTGTTATGCAATTGGGCCACCCAAGGCCTTTTTTACATGTATAGATTACTAGCTGTTTCCCGCGAATCTGTCTGCGAATAATTCATTTATCGCCTTATTTATTTCTATCCCGCGGAAACTATGCAATTTTCCGGGATAACAGTTATCTTAATATCCCCGGGACTCAAACTACCTCTATAGCAAATTTCATCTAAATCGGTTCAGCGATTGAAGAGTAAAAAGGTAACAGTCAGGCAGAGAGACAGGCACACTTACGCATTTATAATATAAACTAGCTTTTGCCCACGACTCCGTCTGCGAATAATTCGTTTATTGCTATCCCGTGGGAACTAGGGTAAGTGTACCAGTGAATGAACATTTAAGGAAATTTTCGACTTTGAAAATTAATTTTAGGCAGTTGGGCACAGTTTATTTAAAATATTACTTTTTGTATAACACAACCAACTACTCTAGTTGGCTAACATCATCATTATTCAACAGTATTATTGCACAGTTTGAAGATATATCACTATTTAAGTGAAAAAATGGAAAATCACCAGTGAATGAACGCAAAATTCTAGTGAATGAACGCAAAATTCTAGTGAATGAACAAATGAAACCAGTGAATGAACAACTTTGAATATGATGTTTTGTTATACTATAAATATACAAAAGCGAAGTTATGTTAACACAAATACATTCAATATACTTATTTGGTCGATTCCATGTTCTAAAACAATTAAAATACAAAAATAAGAGTATTGTTCATTCACTAGATCTTGGAAACCAGTAAATGAACTAGCTATAAGTGACATAGTTCATTCACTGGAAAACTTGAACCAGTTAATGAACCTATATTTTACGTTTGTTCCAATACTGGCCTTTCGGTAGATAATATATTTGGATCAATGTCACTGAAAACGAAATCTTAATATGACCACTAGAAGGAAAGATATTGCACAAATAGAAAATCCTGCAGTCCCAGTGAATGAACACCCCCGTTCATTCACTGGATTAATAGGCGATTTTGGGTTCCAGTAAAAGAACACTGGATTAAAAGGTATTGTTTGTAAATAAATTACATTAAACTATGTATGAATAGCACTAACAGGTCTTTAAAGCTTAAAAAAACCATACCCAATGAATGATAGATGGCGGGGACAAATGCAGTAACACATCAGAAGTATAGTAGCTTTCGTTCTTCCTTATTACTGCTCCATAGAAAAAATGTACAACATACGTACGTCCACTTTACATCGTCGTCATTTCAAAACTGTTGCTTAGGAGTCGAAGCAAATTTACCAGAACCTGACAATAGGGTGGAGCGTCGATGTATGAAGAAAAAAAAAAGTTGTCCGATCGACTTGGAACCATTGTATTATGTTGCCTATAGATAACGTAAATATGAACATATTTTTTTATTTTTTTTTAGATATATGTTTTAGCCCTCTACTTGAGTTCTAAAGTTTTATTATTTACTCAATTTTGGTGAAATATTATTTTTTTTTCTTTACGAGAGTTTGAATAAGAAACGTTTTTGTTTATATCATACGTTAAATTAAAGGACTAAATAACTTGGAAAAAAAATAGTTTGATCAAAAACCAATACGCAATTGTTACAAAAATAAAATCGAAAATTGTTAAATAAGTTCAATTTAGGTTAGTATTTAGATCCGGTTTTCAAGCACATTTAAAATATGTAAAGCTATTATTTATAGTTTACTAGCTGTTGCCCGCGACTCCGTCTGCGAAGAATAGGGGTAGGTATTAAAAAATAGCCTACGACCTGTTCTCAAACCTACCGAATATAAAGAAAAAAAGTTCCATAAAAATCGGTCGAGCCGTTTCGGAGGAGTTTGATAACAAACACCGTGACACGAGATTTTTATATGTTAGATAATTTTTTTTGTGTTGAAATATGGCATTAATGTTCACGATTTAATTCTGGAACGAATAAATACATCTCTCGCCTTTTTGCCAGCCACGGCGAGAGACGCTTCGCTCACGTTCGACTGCTTGAGTTGACTGCGGCAAGGATAAGCCGGGAACTCAGTGATATCTTGTTGCTGTGATTGAACAAAGTCTTGTAATTCCTCGTTGGTAGAGCTATTTAGAAGGGGATAATTTGTGTCTTATCCCATAAAATCATGTCGGTATAGTCCTTAGCCTTAAAATTTAAAGTCGGGACCTTGGATTTTCTGACTCCCGGCTTGTGATGTTTTTGGGCAGCAATTATTTGTTCCAGGCCAATTTCGTTTATATGAGGTCTTTCATCGAATAACATGGACAACAGCAGATTTTCTGGGTGTGCAAAAAATGCGTTTCAGTAGATCACTGGATCAATAATTTTCTTTACATCGGAACTCAAACATCTAGAATAGGTAATTAATTCAAACACATGATTTGGTTTACGTGTTTTCTTTTTTATGCTGAATGAAACCAAAGCGTACACCTTTATAATATATTCTGTCAGCTTCATCAAGTTTGTTGAAGGATTCGATGTGTCCACATAAAGTCTCAAAATTCTGTTGGTTGTTGTCAAGCAACGTGAGTGAGCTATTTTCCCTGGATTTTTATGAGTCAATTCTTGGGAACAAATACCGCTGCTTACATTGCAGCTTGACACATTTCATATAAATAGAGCTGAGATCTTTCTCAATCTCTTTTGATAATGTAGGCACATTAGATGATACATTTATTAAATGGATTAGGTAACCAAAGTATTAGGACAATCCGATGCTTTTCGTGTTTGTTTTTTCGACATAATTGGAAGAAATAACACAAACTTTGAATTATAATTTCGACAATAAATAACCTTTTATTACGCAAAACAAAACTAGTCAACTAGAATAATTATAAAAAAGAGTTTCAACTTCAAATGTTTTATTGAACTACCCGATTAGTGCACTAGCTACTACTACGTCAAAATGCAGTGTTTGGGCAAAAAATGTAGTGTTTGTGATAATGTTATATTTTCTAATATAGTTATATTTTTGTGCAAAATGTATTTTTATTTTTACTATTACGTGTTTAGAACAAATGAATTTGACTTTCATTAAAAAAAAACAAGATTTTGTTAAAATGGTGATATTTACAATATGGACTCGATTTATTGCTTTTTGTAATATTCAAGACGGCAGTAGAGGGCTAAAAGTAGTATCGAATATTTTTATCATTATTTTTTTCGTACACCTGGCAGCCTAAAGCAACGTTTTAGAATGGTTCTGAGTTGAATTTCTGAAAAAAAAAATCTCGCTCCACCCTACCTGACAAGTAAAGGTGCTAGTCGAAAAAAAATACGAGGCGTGGTAGAAACGTACCAAATTCTTATTATTTCAAAAAATTATCGTTTTGTTCATTCACTGGGTACTGTTCATTCACTGGTACGCTTACCCTATCCAGTTTTTCTCAAACTATCTCTATACCAAATTTCATCTAAATCGGTTCAGCGGCTTAAGCGTGAAGAGGTAACAGACAAAGAGACAGACAGTCAGATAGACAGACAGACACACTTTCGAATTTATAATATTAGTAAGTAATAAGTATGGAGTATGGATAACGGATTTGATAGTATCAGAACTAAAACTACGAGTAAGTATTAAGTAAAAGTACAAAAAGACAATAGAACGGAATAAATAAAACAGCTCTTGCTAATTGCTTCGTTTTACCAGACACGACCGAGATTTGCTCTATCCTTAAATCTCGGCTGGATTTTTCAACATAATTCCAGATAATTGAGATCTTAACAAAATACGCAATAACTGGTGTAAATTTAGCAACGCTAAACATTTTCTTTTATATTTTGGCCTTGTAAATTAAATAAAGCCGAAGGAAACGAGATAATCTTATCTTGGTAATAATATAAATATTAAAATTTGGATGTTTAGATATTTGGATATTAGGACATCCTAATAGCTTCACAATTTTTTGTAAGTTTATTATTGACTACATAAAGGTGGAATTGCTGACCATGTCTTATTGTGGAACGAAGACGATGGAATAAGTTTATGCAATTCCTGCGCATTCTTAATGCACGTCCAAATGCCGCAGTGCAAGACGAAAGTCTTTGACCAGTGTGTGTTGCCAGTAATGACATACGGAACTGACACGTAATCGTTTACAATGGGCTTCATAAGAGCACTTAAAGTTACTCAAAAATCGATGGAGCGAGCTATGCTAAAGCCACGGACATAGCTCGAAGAATCGCTAGACTTAAGTGGCAGTGGGCAGGGCACATCGCCCGTAGAACTGACGGCCGATGGGGCCGAAAGGTTCTCGGGTGGCGTCCGCGGACCGGAAGACGCAGTGTAGGTAGGCCTCCAACAAGATGGAGCGACGATCTGGTGAAGGTAGCGGGAACGCATTGGATGCGGATGGCGCAGGGCTGTTTGGCGGGCCTTGGGGGAGGCCTATGTTCAGCAGTGGACGTCTTTCGGCTGAAATGATGAGCTATGCTCGGAGTTTCCCTTCGTGATCGAATCAGAAATGAGGAGATTACGCAGCTAAAGTCACTGATATAGCTTAGAGAGTCGCTTTGGCTCCAAACGCACAAACAGCAGAAGCGTGGCCATGCGGTAGCGGTGACGGTTCTATTATTCTAACGTGTATGATTGGACTGGCAAGCGCAGCGTGGGACGTCCACCAACGAGATGGACGGACAATTTGGTGAAGGCCGCAGGTTTAGGGTGGATGCAAATCGCTTCCAATCGTAATGATTGGGCATGAATAAAATAAATAAATAAATAAATCTTTATTCAAAAATACTTTTACAATATAACATCTATAGTCTAAACATACAAAAGGTTAGAAACACTTATGCCTGAACTAGGATGTTCCTGTGTTTCAGGCGAAAAGGACTTATAAACTATCTTAAATTAAACACTTGCAAAAAACAGTAGTTCTTAATTACTTAGCTAAATTACAAAACACTATAAATAACAAAATATGAAAAATGTTCATTTCGAAATAATCAATAGTTTATCTGTATCTTCGTAGGATGGTTTTTGAAGTTCATCTTGGAGAATTTTCTTAGTTATTTTATAAGTAAGAGGATATATGCCCCACTTGGCGTTTAATCTATTGTAAAGAAATGGTCCTAAGAATACGTAAAATCTGGAAGAGAAGGCATGTTTTTTCCCATATTTCGAGGACAAACTATATCTTTCCGCCTTTTGTTAGTAGAATCAATGCTGTAGGGGAGTGCAGCGTGCTGTTTGAGGGCTGTGCTCATTATGAATATTTGTCTAACTGTTAGTACCTTACAATCTTTGTAGAGAAGATCAGTGGGGTAGGGAAAAGGACGGAAAGTGGAAACCTTAAGCACTGCTCGCTGAGCTCTTTCAAGGGTTAGTAATGACGTTTTAGATGTGCCTCCCCATGACGTAATACAATAAGTTAATATAGATTGGCCTAAGGCAAAGTAAACTTGCCTGATTATTTTTGAGTCCGCAATAGTGCGTAGTTTCTTAAAAACAAATATTAACTTACGGATTCTGCCACTTAAAGCTTCGATATGGGATTTAAATGAGAGGGCTTCATCAATTATAACACCCAAATACTTTATCCTGTTAGTAATAGCTATAGTTGGACACTTACACAAGTTATTTGCAGAGTCCTTGCAATGGTGCGCATAGAGCTTTGGGTTAGTTGAAGTTAAATTTGATTTACGCATACAAAATTGTACGTAATTAGTTTTTCCCGCATTTAGAGTCAGTAAATGTTGCTGAAGCCAATTATTTACAACATTAAAGCCTTGTTGTGCAATTTTATAATGAACTAGCTTTTGCCCGCGGCTTCGCTCGCGTGTACCATGAGTATTCCAAAGAAACAAGATATGATGCAAGCAAGCATACAGGTAAGCAAGCAAGCATGCAAGCAACATGCAAGCAAGCATGCATGCACGCAAGCAAGCAAGTGTGCAAGAAAGCGTGCAAGTAAGCGTGCAAGCAAGCGTGCAAGCAAGCCCGACTAAACTCCAGGTAGACACGGTCCTTTACAGTATTTCTTTATACACAATGTTTTTCACTAAGTCGGAAGCGGGCACTAAAATAACCAGGCTTGTTAATAATATAAAACCTATTATTACTTTCCCCTGTCCTGCATTAGGTATATTTAATTCAATGTTTTCATACCTTCTACGGAAACTTGAGTAACTGGAAGTGCTGTGTACCTACTTAGCATTGATATTATACATATTATAGTATTTTGTTAAGGTGTTGTGTGACCTAACCGTTAAGGAGTTATACCTTCCATCATCAGCTCTACTGAATAACCAGAAAATATACAACTAAAGGTCTATACGTGCAAATGATATTTAAAGCAACTTCCTATAACTCCTAACCTTAAGGAGTTTAACCTTCCATCATCAGCTCTCCCGGATAACCTGAAAGAATACAACTATCGGTCTATACGTACCTTTAATATTTGAAAAAATATCCTCAACTCCTAACCGTTAAGAAGTTTTACCTTCCATCATCAGCTCATCTACATGAGATGATGTCTATCAGACGCAAACACTTAAATAGCTTGAGAAAATATATGAAAAACGTAATGCGTGCCTACAAAATTTGAGGGTTGCCCTCGATTTCCCTGAGAACCCGTCATCAGATCCTGATTTGGTGACAATGGAACTATCTCAGGAGTGTATAATATTGTACTCTTTCGATTAAAAAAAAAATTTTTATAATCGGTTCACAATTGACCAAGAAATCGGCGAACATACCTACATAAAAAAATACATAAAGTGGAATGCATAATCTCCTCCTTTTTTGAACTCGGTTAAAGAACCCTTTGTGGCCTATTTACAGTGTAAACTTATGAATTTTGAAATTTTAGCTTTCTACAACCAGTAAAACGCAAAATCCCGTTTTTCCCGTTCCCGTAAGAATTTCGGGAAATGCTTTCTTAGTGCTCCCATACACTCCCCAAGGAACCCACTTGCCAAATTTCGTCTTTCTATGACCAGTAAAACGAAAAATCCCGTTTTTTCCCGTTCCTGTGGGAATTTTTGAAAGTCCTCTCACAATGCTCCTCTACACTTCCCAAGCAACCTACATGCCGAATTCAGCTTTCTACAACCAGTAAAACTAAAAATCCCGTTTTTTCCCGTTCCTGTGGGAATTTTTGAAAGTCCTCTCACAATGCTCCTCTACACTTCCCAAGCAACCTACATGCCGAATTCAGCTTTCTACAACCAGTAAAACGAAAAATCCCGTTTTTTCCCGTTCCCGTGGATTTTTGGAAAGTCCTCTCTCAACCCTCCTCTAAACTCCCCAAGCAACCTACATGCCGAATTTCAGCTTTCTACGACCAGTAAAACGAAGAATCCCGTGTTTTCCTTATCCCGTGGGAATTTCCGAAAATCCTTAAAACAATTTTTTACTATTATAATTACCTACTTCTATGTCAAACTTGAAGAGTCTAGTAATTATAGTTCATAGGATCCCGTTGAACTGAATATATAAATCCCGTTTTTTCCTTATCCTGTGGGAATTTTGAAAAATCCTAAAATTAATGTTTTAACTAATATAATACCTACTTGTGTATCAAATTTGAAGAGTCTAGTTATTATAGTTACTGAGATAGGGTCACTCAGAATCGAATTTATAAATCCCGTTTTTTCCCGTTCCCGTGGGAATTCCCAAAAATCCTTCCTTAGTGGATGCCTACATTGTATAAGGTATCTATGTGCAAAATTTCAAGTCTCTAGATCCAGTGGTTTGGACTGTGCGTTGATATATCAACAGTCGTTACGTTTATTTAGACATTTCAACCCCATCGCACCCCATCCAGGGAGATGGTATTTTACGTCCGCCACGTCGGATTTTAAAACCGTTGTAGTACTTCTGTGAAGTTTCGAATAAAATAGTCGAACTAATCTTGTTTCCCCATACAAACTTTTGACCCCCTTTTCACCCCCTTAGGGAGTGAATTTTGAAAAATCCTTTCTTAGTGCACCCCTAGACCATATAAGAAACCTACATGCCAAATTTGGAATCTCTAGGCCCAGTGGTTTGGGCTGTGCGTTGATATGTCAGTCAGTCAGTCAGTCAGTCAGTTTCTTCTTTTATATATATAGATGAGGGAGGCCTATGTCCAGCAGTGGACGTCCTACGGCTGAAATGATGGTGATGCTGATGAACGGTTGTGCGGTACCTTTCCGTTCGTTCATACAAATTAGAATATTACAACCGTCACAGCCACCGCACCACCACGCCTCCCCTGGCCTGTCTGTGCATTTAGAGCTTAAGTGGCAGTAGACAGGGTACATTGCTTGTAGAACCGATGGCCAATGGGGCAATAAGGTTCTAAGTGGCGGCTGCGTACCGGAAGACGAGGCGTGGGAAGAGCCCCAATAAGATGGACCGACGAGCATGAAGCAGTGGGCGTTGGGGTTGCCCACCAGACTCGTGGACCCACTGCGATGACCCACTTGTGGGTCCACGAGTAATGTTAAGTTTATTTGTGGTTCCACCGCTTCGCTCTGGACCATAAATATTTTAGGTATGTAATTGGCTGTTGATAATTAAATGTTCTGCTGTATACTTGGGCAGGTATAACTCCTAAAACTATATCGCGTATAATATCTCCTAAAACCTGTCAAGCGCGAAGCGGTGGGACCACAAGTAATCTTTAAATTACTCGTGGACCGACTAGTGCGTCATCGCAGTGTGTCCACGACTCTGGTGAGGTTTGTCTTCCAGACTGTTATGATGATTGATGATGATGAATTCCTGCGCACACTCGCCATAATGTATCCGGTAAAACACAGACAAACAAATCACTGTGTAAAGGCCATCACCAATGTATAGTCGACCAAGTAAGTGCTTTACCATTTTTTATGACAGCTCCTACAACAAAATAAAAACAATAAGGCTAATCAGCTAACAAGCCACACTGAAAATAGCTTTTATTGTTTTAAAATGTACATGTGACATTACACCTTAGGGTGGTAAAGGAGTTTCTTATTCGACTATACCTACAGTCGACGCGCTCCACTAAAATGTGTATTATTTATGAAATATTAAACTTTCTAAAGTTGAAATCAGATTTCCAGTACGAAATCCAAAAGGCAGAAGTTCCAGTGACACATAAATGTGTCAGATACTTTAATTAGGTTCTTGACAATTCGTTGTCCAAAGTTTTTCAACTAGCGTCCAAACTTGCGTGTAAATTAGGGGCTCAATTAAGGGCAAATCGGCGGACTTGCTCTCCGAAACGATAAACTCAGGCCAAGTTATTTGCCTCTCTACGGTTAAGCTGGATTTAATATCTATATATATAAAAGAAGAAACTGACTGACTGACTGACTGACTGACTGACTGACTGACTGACTGACTGACATATCAACGCACAGCCCAAACCACTGGGCCTAGAGATTCCAAATTTGGCATGTAGGTTTCTTATATGGTCTAGGGGTGCACTAAGAAAGGATTTTTCAAAATTCACTCCCTAAGGGGGTGAAAAGGGGGTCCAAAGTTTGTATGGGGAAACAAGATTAGTTCGACTATTTAATTCGAAACTTCACAGAAGTACTCCTAATGGTAACTGAGTAAACACGTGTTTCAGGTTTTTTGAGAATTCAACCCCTAAAAGGGGGGAAAGGGGTAACAAAGTCTGAAAATCAACATGGGTGTTGTTTCTATGGTTTATCGGGTCGCTGGTTATGAAAACAACAACGGTTTTAAAATCCGACGTGGCGGACGTAAAATACCATCTCCCTGGATGGGGTGCGATGGGGTTGAAATATCTAAATAAACTAAATGACTGTTGATATATCAACGCACAGCCCAAACCACTGGATCTAGAGACTTGAAATTTTGCACATAGATACCTTATACAATGTAGGCATCCACTAAGGAAGGATTTTTGGGAATTCCCACGAAAACGGGAAAAAACGGGATTTATAAATTCGATTCCGAGTGACCCTATCTCAGTGACTATAATAACTAGACTCTTCAAATTTGATACACAAGTAGGTATTATATTAGTTAAAACATTAATTTCAGGATTTTTCAAAATTCCCACGGGATAAGGAAAAAACGGGATTTATATATTCAGTTCAACGGGATCCTATGAACTATAATTACTAGACTCTTCAAGTTTGACATAGAAGTAGGTAATTATAATATAAAAAAACTATTTTAAGGATTTTCGGAAATTCCCACGGGATAAGGAAAACACGGGATTTTTCGTTTTACTGGTCGTAGAAAGCTGAAATTCGGCATGTAGGTTGCTTAGGGAGTGTAGAGGAGGATTGAGAGAGGACTTTCCAAAATTCCCACGGGAACGGGAAAAAACGGGATTTTTCGTTTTGGTGATCGTAGAAAGCTGAAATTCGGCATGTAGGTTGCTTAGAGAGTGTAGAGGAGCATTGAGAGAGGACTTTCCAAAATTCCCACGGGAACGGGAAAAACAAAATTTTTCGTTTTACTGGTCATAGAAAGCTGAAATTCGGCATGTAGGTTGCTTAGAGAGTGTAGAGGAGCATTGAGAGAGAATTTTCCAAAATTCCCACGGGAACGGGAAAAAATGGGATTTTTCGTTTTACTGGTTTAGAAAGCTGAATTCGGCATGTAGGTTGCTTGGGGAGTGTAGAGGAGCATTGTGAGAGGACTTTCCAAAATTCCCACAGGAACGGAAAAAAACGGGATATTTCGTTTTATTGGCCGTAGAAAGACGAAATTTGGCAAGTGGGTTCCTTGGGGAGTGTAGGGTAGCACTAAGAAAGCATTTCCCGAAATTCTTACGGGAACGGGAAAGAACAAGATTTTGCGTTTTACTGGTTGTAGAAAGCTAAAATTTCAAAATTCATAAGTTTACACTGTAAATAGGCCGCAAAGGGCTCTTTAACCGAGTGCAAAAAAAGGAGGAGATTATGCATTCCACTTTATGTATTTTTTTATGTAGGTATGTTCGCCGATTTCTTGATCAATTGTGGACCGATTATAAAAAATATTTTTTTATTCGAAAGAATACAATACACTCCTGAGATGGTTCCGTTGTTACCAAATCAGGATTTGATGACAGGATCTCAGGGAAATCGAGGGCAACCCTCAAATTTTGTACACACGCATTACGTTTTTCATATATTTTCTCAAGCTATTTAAGTGTTTGCGTCTGGTAGACATCATCTCATGTAGATGAGCTGATGATGGAAGGTAAAACTCCTTAACGGTTAGGAGTTGAGGATATTTTTTCAAATATTATAGGTACGTATAGACCGATAGTTGTATTCTTTCAGGTTATCCGGGTGAGCTGATGATGGAAGGTTAAACTCCTTAACGGTTAGGAGTTATAGGAAGTTTCTTTAAATATCATATGCACGTATAGACCTTTAGTTGTATTCTTTCTGGTTATTCAGTTGAGCTGATGATGGAAGGTATAACTCCTTAACGGTTAGGTCACACAACACCTTAACAAAATACTATAATATGTATAATATCAATGCTAAGTAGGTACACAGCGCTTCCAGTTACTCAAGTTTCCGTAGAAGGTAAGAAAACATTGAATTATACCTAATGCAGGACAGGGGAAATTAATAATAGGTTTTATATTATAAACAAACCTGGTTATTTTAGTGCCCGCTTTCGAATAGTGAAAAACATTGTATATAAAGAAATACTGTAAAGGACCGTATCTACCTGAAGTTTAGTCTGGCTTGCTTGCTCGCTTACTTGCACGCTTTCTTGCACACTCGCTTGCTTGCGTGCATGCATGCTTGCTTGCATTCTTGCATGCTTGCTTGCTTGCCTGTATGCTTGCTTGCTTGATATCTTGGCTCTTTGGAATACTCATGGTACACGCGAGCGAAGCCGCGGGCAAAAGCTAGTTATAAATAAGAACTTGACAATAATCCGATGGTATTAAGTCTAGTCGAGCAACTAAGTCATCATGCATCTTGGCTTATATACGTCCGTGCTGGACAGTTCCCACACGGTCCAGTGCGGATTGGGAACTTCACACATACCTGCATTTCTTCGCTATGTTTTCCTTGAAAACATAATAAGCGGAAATCTGGCGTTGACGATAGTGGTAGGTAAAGGAATTTCTCAGTTGAATATACTTACCTACTGGTTGTTTCCCACGAGTTCGTGAAGCAAAAAAGCAAGCAATCAAACGAATCTGCAAGTTTTCAAGCGACCATGAAAAGTTCTTGAGTTCGCTGCAATCAATGACAATCCATGGATGACGGTGATCACTTACTAAACCTCGCTTGCTCGTTTTGCATTCTTTATTAAAAAAATAAGAACTTCTTCGCTGTCGTTCTTGTTGGAGTTGGACTGGATACCACAAGATGGATGGCGGCGACAAGGTAGACCCAGAAGCCGTTGACGGGACAACATAGACGTGTACCTGCTGGAAGGACACCACTTAAAATTAGGACAAATGAAGAAAATTTGGGAGAGGCATTTTCCTCTTCAGTGGGACACTTTTCTAGGCTAAATAATAATAATTTGTGCTCTAAATTTTAATTATAATGTATGTGTGTGAAATCCACGCAAGAACTTAAGTTACCGACATACATAGCTTTAAGAATATCGCCAGACTCAAGTGGTAGTGGGCAGGGCACATCGGTCGTAGAAATGATGGCCAATGGGGCCAAAATGTTCTCGAATTGCGTCCACGGACCAAAAGACGCAGTGTAGGTTGCCCTCCAACAAAATGGAGTGACGAAAGTCACTTGACAGCTGTTCTGCATGCAAACAAATCTCTAAAATTATGTCACAAAAACCCAAAGGCACAAACAGAAGCGGCCTCACTTAATTTCGGAACCCTCGCATCCTCCCACGTTCTATCACAACCACGCAAAACTCATTCATGTCCGTCGCTCGACAAATAGAAATCCAGGAAATAAAGAGCAACTTTATCTGAGTCAAATTAAAAACGTCCCCGCTAACCCGCCGTCAAAGAGACTGCCGTTAAATATTTACACAAGGACTTTAATTAATGTCCCCAATGAAATATTAAACTGCGGAAATGCAGAGGTCACAAATATACAGCAGGAGTGCTGGCTTATTGTCTAACGCTTCTGACGCTTGCCTTCGCAATCAGTGCGGCGGTATTAAAGGCGGCTTCATTTTTATTTTTTGAATGTTTTTTAATCCTAATAAAAAATTGAACATAATAAAATCCAAAATCTGCTCATTTATTGCCTCTACTCTAAGGCGGAACAAAGTTCGCCGGGTCAGCTAGTACTCATATAGATAAATACATACTTAAATACAACATCCAAGACTCGAGCATGAAAATTCGTATTTCTCACACAAATATCTGCTCTGACCTGCAATTAAACCCGAGACCTCTAACTTTCTTTTCCAGGTTCTCTAACCACTAGATTATTCTGTCGTCTGAAACTTAGATTATTTATACACTAGATAGTGTCAGTAGCAAACACTTCTGCTGGCCTGCTGTCGCCCGCCCCGCTACGACTGCGGTCGGGAGGCTGAGACCTTGCTAATTAAGAATTCCCGATACCGCCGGCTCACCTTTGTATTATATTTTGTACAATACTGCTTCCACATGTATGAATTACGCACAAGTTTGGGGCGATAGTGTTTGGTTAATACAGGAAACGAGGAACTTGGCTTGGCTGTGGCAATACTCTTGCCTTGTTGTAAAATTCAATACTTAGTGACACAGTGTTTTAGTAGTGTATGCTTGTTTATTTGAAGGAAGAAACCTTTACTTTGGCCCACGATGCCAGGGCCGGATTTAGGGCATGGCGTCCGGGGCCACTGCCCTGTGGCCTCCACAATAGAGGGCCCCCACAATAAAGATTTCGAAAAATTGTTTAATGAAATCTCGACTGAAAAAATGGCCATTTTATTTGGAAAACAATTTGTAGCCAAGGGGCCTCCACTCCTTTTATGGCCGAGGCCTCCAGACCTCTAAGTCCGGCCCTACACGAGGCGGTCTCCCCTATTGGCTAGGGCCTTACAATCATCAGTGTCTTCTGGGTTCTATATTTTTGGAGTTCCGTACCCGAAAGGTGACTAACGGAAATTTATTACGCTCGTTTCGCTGTCTGTCAGTCTAACACAGGGCTGTATCTCGAGAACTGTAATAGACAAGACAGCTGAAATTTATACTTCTTCTTCTTCTTCTTCTTTAGCCATTCTCAACCTCTAAGGTGTAGGCCTCCTTCAGTTTATGCCATCTGTTCCGGTCTTGAGCAGTTTCCAACCACTTTGTTCCCGCCAGTCTTTTGATATCGTCGTACCAACGCATCTGCGGTCTTCCTCTCGGGCGTTTCTCACCCCACGGTCTCCACTCTACCACTGCCCTGCACCACGAGCCATGCTTGCGGGCGACATGACCAGCCCACTCCCATTTCAATTTCGCAACCCGTTTAGTTACATCGCTCACTTTGCTTTGCTCTCTGACCCATTCATTTCTTTTACGGTCTCTCAGCGTAACTCCTACCAGTTTTCTCTCAATCGCTCTTTGAGCTACTTGAAGTTTGTGGAGGATCTCCTTAGTAAAAACCCAAGTCTCAGCCCCATACGTAAGCACAGGCAAGATGCACTGGTCGTGAATACGAGCTTTTTGTTCGGCACTGAGCTTCATGTTGAACGCGAACTTGAGTTTGGAGTAAGCTGCCCAAGCCAGTCTTATGCGCCTGTCAATTTCGGTTGCCTGATTGTCCTTTCCCATTACGACCTCCTGACCAAGATACACATACTTATCGACTTTTTCGATAACAGTGCCATTTACGCATATGTTTGCGGTACCATTTAGAATGTTGGTCATTATTTTGGTTTTGTCAAGGTTCATTTCTAAACCACACTGTTTAGATGCTTGGTTGAGTTCCTGTATCATAGATTGAAGGTCAGTCGAGTTGTCTGCAAACAACACTATATCATCTGCAAATCGTAGGTTACTCAGTCTCTTGCCCTCCACACTAATGCCACGCTCTTCCCAATCCAACTTCTTGAAAATATCCTCCAGTACTAGGGTGAACAGTTTTGGAGAGAGTGTATCTCCCTGTCGAACTCCTCTCCGAATCTTCACAGGTTGAGTTTCTGGTGGTAAGTTAACCTTTAAAGTTGCATTGTTGTAGATATTTTTTATGAGGTTAGTGTAGCGGTGATCAATACGGGCATTTTGAAGGGACTGAACCACTGCCCAAGTTTCGATGCTATCAAAGGCCTTCTTGTAGTCTATAAATGCGACCTATAGTGGTAATTGATATTCGGTGGCTTTTTCAATGATGACTCTCATAGTTAATATGTGATCCATAGTGCCAAAACCACCTCTGAAACCGGCTTGCTCAACTGGTTGGTAATAGTCAAGTTTTTTAGTCAAACGAATGGTGATAATTTTCGTAAATAATTTGTACAGCTGTGATAATAGACTGATGGGGCGGTAGTTGTTCAGGTCTAATTTGTTCCCCTTTTTAAGCAGTAGAATGATCATAGCGCTTTCCCACTTTTCCGGTATTCGGCATTCTTCTAGGCACTTATTAAAGAGTTTTACGAGGAACTGTAAGATCACGTTCCCCCCTTCCTTGACCATTTCTATGATGATATCATCTTCACCAGGGGCCTTGCCGTTTGACATCTTAGATAGGGCAGCCTGTATTTCAGCTTTTGTTATCTCCGGTATATCTTCAGATCCAACGTTTGTAACTTTTCGGGTCGCTATATTTAGTGGTTTAAGATTCCTAGAACTATAGAGTATCTGATAGTACTCCTCTACAACTTTCAATATTTTATTCTGTTCAATAACTAGGTTTCCGTCTTTGTCACATAGCTTAGTTATCTGTTGAGTACCGGGCTTCAGAGCTTTCATAAATACTTTTGGACCTCTATACTTCTTAATGATGTTTTGCACGGTTCTTTCACGGTATGCATCAATATCCCTCTCAACATGCTGTCGTGCCTCCTTACAAACCAGCTTAAACTCGGCCGTGTGGCTTTTACCTTGATTGATTAGGGTTCTCCTTTCTTCCAGTAATGCTTTTGTTTCTTTTTGTAGTTTGTGTATTCGACCGGCCGTGTTCATCGATGCAACTTTTTTAGCTGCCTTACAGAGTGAACTACTTAGATGGTCAAGAAGTTCATTTATATCAGATGTGTCAGCGTCGATGGAATTTAACTGATCGTTTACTTCATCCTGATATGTCTCTCTGTTTATCATTAAGCACTCAGGGTTTACTTTGGTCTTTCTGCTTCTAATTGACGTGTACCTTTCCAATTTTACATTGATCTGTACCACAGCACGGATGAGACGATGGTCGCTTCCTGTATAAAAGTTATTTAGGACGGAGACATCCTTTACTATACATTTGTGACTGCTAAACATATAGTCTATTTCGTTTCTGAATCTAGCTCCCGGGGATAACCACGTCCACTTCCTCTCAGGCCTTTTCTTGAAGAATGAATTCATGTGAAACATTTTCTGCTGCTCTAGAAAGTTAATTAACATGGCTTCCCTAGAATTTCTACTACCATAACCAAAATTACCCATCACGGATTCAGAGTCATCCTGCTTCTCACCGATCTTGGCGTTGAAGTCACCGGTGATTATTGTGTACGTGGTTTTCTGGTCTCTTAGACAAGAACCAATGTCTTCATAGACTTTTTCGACTTCTATATCTGCGCTTGTGCTGGTGGGAGCATATACTTGGACAACCTTTAGAGTGATCTTCTTGGACACTTGCAGTATCACGTACAAGATTCTGTCTGAGACTGAGTTGATGGTCTTTATGTTATTACTAATGTGTTTATTAATAAGTAAACCTACACCGTGTTCATGTTTATTTGTGTCAGATCCCCTATAGTAGAAACTGTGTCCGTTTTGAAGCTTGAGACTCTCCTCACCCTGACGTCTAACTTCGGACAATCCGACAATATCCCAATTGATTTTATCCAGCTCGTAGAACAATTCCTCCATTCTGTCTTCCGTTCTCAAGGTTTTTGCGTTGTAAGACGCTATCGCCAATTTCGTTATTGAATTCGAATCGTGGCAGCTTTTGTTCACCCAGTGATTCTTAGCACCCCTGGTCTCGCCTTTACCCACACTGCTGCCTTTGTTGGGTACCGCTACACCGCTGGGAACTCGGGGCCATCTTTTTTGTTGTGTATCCATATTTACTGAAGGGTTTAGGCGTGTAAACCCACCCGCTTGCCCAAGGCGTCCTGGTGAGTGGAGAGTAGTCCATCTAGCTAGGACTATGGGTGCTACCGTTGATCTTTACTGTTAGATTCATCCGCTACCATCCCTTTGAAAACCATCCCCTCCTGATGATTTCCAGACTACCTAACCGTGTGACGCCTAGAAATTTATACATAAGTGTTTATTTGTATTTCCAGTACGAAAACAGATAATCATATAACAGATTTCATATAGTTAAAAATTAAGAAGGGTCCGTACAAGGAAACGCATTATGATAACAGAAATAAATTAGACATATAAAAATTCAATGATGTGTGAAATGCGCAATCCGAACTATGGGACAAGCCCTCTCATTCTGAGAGGAGGCCTGTGCCCTGCAGTGGAACGTAATTATAGGCTAGGGTAATGACGACGATGATGATATAAAAACCGGTCAACCGTGAAACCAAGCTTAGGTAAATATAAAACATTGTAATTTATCTGGCAGCGGTAGTATTTTACGAGATTAAACATGTACTTGAGGCTATACCTAGAGGTATAGCCTCAAGGTTGTGCAGGTTTACGCACCGACCTCGACGCACTCAGACGATGAGGTGGAAGATATGTTCGGTGATATATCGAAGGCCTTACACTTCACCACCAAGGCCCACTACAACGTTGAAATGGGAGACTTCAACGCCAAAGTGGGAGTACAGAGTTGCAGCGAATCGGTAGTAGGATCCCATGGCTATGGTAGCAGGAATCATAGGGGGCAAATGCTTGTCAACTTCCTCGAAAAGGAGGGGCTATTCTTCATGAATTCATTTTTCAAGAAACAGCTCCAAAGGAAGTGGACATGGCGGAGCCCCGACACTATGACTAAAAACGAGATCGATTTCATCATAACGGACAAGAAGCGCATATTCAGAGACGTCTCAGTGATCAATAGGTTTAATACCGGAAGCGATCATCGACTCGTGCGAGGCTCTCTGAATATCGATTTTAAGCTTGAACGTGTCCGTTTGATGAAATCCAGGCTCCGACCAACTCTGCTCCAAACTATAGTCGGATCTGAAAAGTTCCAGTCTAATCTGGAGAACCGATTCGCTGCTTTGGAAACCACAAATAGCGTTGACATTGACCGGGCCCTCGAGAATGTAGTCGGAATCCTCAGGGAGGAAGGTGTGATATTTTGCGAATTGCGGCGTAAATGCAGGAAGTCGAAGCTATCGGAAGAAACACTCAAGCTCATGGAAGAAAGACGTGAACATCCACCAGTTACTTCGTCAGAACGACATGCTCTAAATAAGAGAATTGGCAAACTTGTACGATACGATCTCCGATGCTCGAACACCCGTTCAATAGAACGAGCGATCGAGCAAAATCGGGGATCAAAGGTTTTTGTCAAATCTCTTGGAAGAAGTCATCTGACGAAGCTGACCACTACGAATGGAGTAGTTGTTTCTTCCAGGTTTGGGATTCTTTCGGAAATTGAAAACTTCTACAGCCAGTTATACGCTACGCATGCATCTCAACCTGATCCCGAAATTGAGGAGTCCAGAGCTGCATTAACACGCCACTTTACGGAAGACTTGCTAGAAATCAGCCTGGACGAAATCGCGATGGCTCTCAGACAGCTTAAAAATGGAAAAGCCCCTGGAGAAGACGGTATTACGACTGAGCTCCTGAAATCTGGTGGTAAACCTATAATGAAGGAGCTCCAGAACATTTTTAATACTCCAGAGGCGTGGAGTAAGAGTGTTGTCGTGTTGTTTTTCAAAAAGGGTGATAAAACTCTTTTGAAGAACCACCGACCCATTTCACTCTTAAGCCACATCTATAAGCTGTTTTCGAGAGTCATCACGAACCGTCTTGCGCGAAGGCTCGACGAGTTCCAGCCCCCCGAACAGGCCGAGTTTCGATCGGGATACAGCACCATAGACCACATCCATACAGTGCGGCAGATTATACAGAAGACCGAAGAGTATAATCGGCCCCTGTGCTTAGCGTTTGTGGACTATGAAAAGGCCTTTGACTCGATCGAGATCTGGTCTGTTCTGGAATCTTTGCAGCGATGCCAAGTCGATTGGCGATACATCAAAGTGTTGAGAGGTCTGTACAACGCCACTACTATGGCCGTCCAAGTCCAGAATCGGCAGTCTGAACCTATCCCCTTGCATCGTGGTGTGAGACAAGGGGACGTTATATCCCTCAAATTGTTCACAAATGCATTGGAGGATATGTTTAAGACGCTGGACTGGAAGGGGCGCGGCATTAACATAAATGGCGAGTACCTCTCACACTTGCGATTTGCAGATGATATCGTCATCGTGGCGGAAACGCTGCAAGATTTGCAACATATGTTGAATGGCCTAGCTGATTCTTCTCGACGCGTTGGTCTTCGGATGAATCTGGATAAAACCAAGGTTATGTTCAATGAACATGTAAGTCCGGAACCAATTGCAGTTCAAGGCAATATTCTCGAGGTTGTTAAGGAGTATGTTTACCTCGGGCAAACTATGCAATTGGGTAAAAACAACTTCGAGAAAGAGGCCAACAGAAGAATACAGCTGGGATGGGCAGCGTATGGGAAACTGCGTCAAGTCTTCACGTCACCAATTCCACAGAGTCTAAAGACGAAAGTCTTCAATCAGTGCGTCCTACCCGTCATGACATACGGTGCCGAAACATGGACACTCACTGTAGAGCTGGTCCACAAATTTAAAGTTGCTTAACGTGCTATGGAAAGGGCTATGCTCGGAGTTTTTCTGAAAGATCGAATTCGTAACGAAGTGATCCGACAGAGAACCAAAGTTATCGACATAGCCCACCGCATTAGCATGCTGAAGTGGCAATGGGCAGGCCACATAACCCGAAGAACCGATAACCGTTGGGGTAGACGAGTTCTTGAGTGGAGACCACGGACCGGCCAACGTAGCGTGGGACGTCCTCAGACTCGATGGAGCGATGATCTTCGCAAGGCGGCTGGCAAGAGCTGGATGAGAGTGGCCGAGGATCGTGTACAGTGGCGTGCCATGGGAGAGGCCTATGTCCAGCAGTGGACGAACATAGGCTGATGATGATGAAACATGTACTTAGACAACGGTTCTGTCTTGAAGTTCCAGTGTCTAGTTTCCGGCTCCATCATCAGATCATCTTGATGTCACCATATTTTATTATTATCACAACTACGTACCAAATTTCGTGTGGATACCAAAATAAGAAGTAGGTGAAAATCAAGTTCAAAGATTCCGTTACATACACGATAGTTACAAGTGAAGCTTATAAAAAGAGCGTGTTAATAAATATGATGAACTAACAAGACGACGTCGAATAGATATAAATAAGTCTCATCTGCGATCAAATCACAAAATTACAAGAAACTTTTACTATCAACGATATTGATATCAAAAGTTTGGCGCTCAGACCAAACGCCTTTACGCGGCGAAAGTATTAGGACAACACCACTTACGGCCACGTGAAGTTGTAAAGCAAATCGCATCAACTTGTATCAATCGGTCGTAACGCCCCCTACTTAGCGGCGGTGGAGCAATTAAAGTTGCGCAGAATCAACAGCACAAACTTGCCCCGTCTTGCCGAACTCGCCCGAAGTTGGCCGGATTCAACCGAACTTCGGCGTGCCCCTTTATCCGGGTTTTCAAGTTCCCGATCGACTCGTAAGCTTAAGGAGTAATTTGATGACAAAAGATTCGGGAAGTGCTGGACTTTAACAAATTTAACATTGTCTTCCCTTTAGAATGTTAACTAAGCGTTCCGCCATACCGTTTATTTTAGTGCTCGGCGGTAGTTCGTACAGACTTGGAGCTTTGTTAGCATTGTGGAGCTTGACCAACGTACTTTCTAGAGAATAGTTTACAGTTTACATAGCGGATATGTCTTGAGAACCGCTGGAAACTTAAAAATCCTTTATCTGAATCGTTATTTGAGCTTTTCAACAGCCTCGAGTTTGTGGCCACTTTTCTAAAGGTTTGGCTGTAGATTTCAATGGCGTTTTCGGTTATTTACTAGAATTCCTATACCTTCCTTGCCTACATTTGTATAGGCAACCTTTATGCAAAATTTCAGCTTTCTAGGGACAAGTGTTTAGGTTAGGTGTTGATGAGTAAATTAGTGAGTCAGTCAGTGAATCAGCCTGGATTTTTTTATCTGTATAGAATGCAGGGCTACCGAAATAGATGTGATGGACTACTCAAAGTATTGCTATTCGGATAGATTTACTCGTACCGTGAAAACTTGTTAAAAATACGTTTGAAAATCGTGTAAGAAAACCGCAAATCTTCAAAGCATACAAAATCGCGCTCTCCAAAGGAACCCCTTGTCGTGGTAAAAATTAATAGTTTGTAAGAATTCCGTGGCACGAGCCAAACTTGTGCGTCAAGGGAGGGAGTGAGACTTAGAAGTTCAGAATGTATGAGTAAAAACATAGAAGTGAAACTTCTTTGATGGCGAATTTTACTTATACTCCATTTAATTTAGAATTATAAACCACAACAACATTATCTGTAATCTCTTTACAATTTGTACTAGAGTAACAATTGACGACACGCAAATAAAGTGACATTAAAACAATTTTATTTTGTGGCTCCCAGACTACTGTGCTATTTGCTAGGTAAGAAATAGTTGACGAGCCGCAATATAATGATGTTGTGGTTTTCAATTCTAAATTAAATGAAGTATAGTTAGCTCCGTTTTGCATTTCTGTGTATGTGGTTTCTGGTGAGACAGATAAGAAAACGAAAATTTTAGTGTAAAAAATTATGTTAAAAGATTGAATCTGTAAAGTTAACCAGGTGCATGCTGAAAATGAGTAAGAAAATTATAAGGTAAGAAAATTAAAATACTATACAATGATCACTGTTGAATTTCGGAGTAGAATATACAAAACAAAAACAGACGGACGATTTTTGAAATACTTGTTAAAGTACCATTAGATAAGTACTAGAAAAAAACTTATGTGTAATTAGAAATGCGATTGGAGTCGGAAGTAATTACAGTTCTAAGAAGTCTATTTTAACAACTATTAAAAGAATAATCCAAGCTGTTAGTTTTGTAGACCTAGCTTTTGTCTAGTAAGGAAACTTGAACGCACTTGCGATTTACTTGAATGGTGTTCTGAGAGAAAACCATTCAGCTGCAGTGGGACATAATATTGGCTAGAATGATGCCAATTTACTTACCTGCATCTTAAAAAATCCGCAGACTTGCAGACCTCAGCAATGAGAATTACGGTATAAGAAGGAAGATTTTAGTTGAACTCTCTGTGCACGGGCTGCCAGTCCGATTTTTATTCTCTATCCATTGGTTTCGGAGTCTCTCCACCGCGTCACTGATAGTTGCATGCTTTTAGAAAACACGGATTTTTCAGACGCCGCTTCAGTTTTTAAACTGCCACGATCAATATTTTAGATATTCTGGGCTATGTTTGAAACTACTTTTTGACTTGGTGGTAATAGAAATTTAGCTAAAATAGATAAAATCAGTAATTAGTAATTTATTTGCTTAAACAAGGTATAGGGAAGATGGTTTACAGATAACTTTTAATACCGGTTTTGTTGCAAAGACATGCATAATGTTTTAAAGTTTCAAAAATTGGCCATCAGATAAGTGAGATGAATGAGTTAGGTGTGATATTCAGAGTTTTAGTAACTAAAGAACAATTTTCTGTATCTATTTATCATTTTAGGTAAATAGGCGGCGTCGCTATCTTTTGTCGAAAGTTTAAATACCTCGAAAGAAGCAATCTTTAACGCATAATTTAGTTTATAAGCTTTTTTCTATGTATTTATTCACTACTTGTTTTATATATATTAATTATTTTTTTATTTGGTTCACCAACAATTGTTTACACTAGTAATAGCAATAAATACATTTCACTTAGCTTATACGGGCAAAGTGTAACATTCACTTACAGGTAAACACAGCATGCAATTAAATAGAGAAAAAAATATATATAAATATAGTTATTAACTGTGACTAGCTTACAAGTTTAGTGTCATCACCTTTTCACTAACTCAAGCTTATATGAGATTAACTACACTTACTAGACTCCTACGTACACCTATTTTAAATTTGCGTATCGAATCAGAGTGTATATCCGTATTGTGGCTACGACTATTCAAAGTCTTGCACAATCTCGGAATGGGTGAATTGCTGCCGAGGACTGTGCGCCTGAGCGGAGCACAGAGCGGTGTGAAAGGCTTGCGGGGCATTCGGGATGGAGCCCGGAATGACACAAGGGATAATAGCTGTGGACAATCTATGTCGTTTCGCAAAACCTTATACAGAAACACCGCGTCTGCAATATTTCTACGCAAAGCTAGCGACTCCAACCCATAGTGCTGCAACCTTTGTTTGTAAGAAGTTACTTTTCTTGCATTACCCTCCGAAAAAGTTAAATTTATTAAAAATCGCTTCTGCACTCGCTCCAATCGCAGTGAATGCGTAGCGTAGTGCGGACGCCACACCACACAACAGTAGTACTCGACGATACTTCTAACAAGGCTATAATATAATATAATTTTCATTGTGTTATAATTAACATGTGTTGCTTAGTCTGTCTGTAAGTGTTACTTGTTTGTGTTTTTATTTTTGTCGTATAGCTGAACTACCTGAAATAAGGCCAAACAGCTTACTACGAGTAATAAAACCTTAATAAAACTCAACTCCAGGCGCTTTCAGTACTTGCTCAAGTTACTTGTCGAATGTAAACGAGTCACTGCCACTAGACCATAAACTTTGCTACTTTGTAAATATCTGCTCAGCGTATTTCGCATAAATAATCAATTTACATTAACCGTGAAATGTAATAACCTCGATGTTGAAGTCACATTGCGCTATGGTGAACCAAAGCTCTCCTAAAAAATCCGAGTCGTACTTACCGCCCAAATCAGAATTGTCGCCATAAAGGCAATCTGGGTTGATATACCTAGCTCGAAGAATCGCAGACTCAAGTGGCAGTGGGCAGGGCACATCGCTCGTAGAACTAATGGCCGATGGGGCAAAAAGGTTCTCGAGTGGCGTCCACGAACCGGAAGACGCAGTGTGGATAGGCCTCCAACAAGACGGAGCGACTGGTTAAAGTTGCGGGATCGCGTTGGGTGCAGATGGCAAGGGACCGATCTGTTCGGTGAGCCTTGGGGGAGGCCTAAGTTCAGCAGTGGATGACTTTCGGCTGAAATGATGATGATGAGGCAATCTGGGTACCGATTGAAATTAAACACATAAAATGAACAAATAAATTAACAGACAACAAGAAGAACAGGTAAAACGGAGAACTTATCCCTTGAAATTGGTAGGACAACTGAAACAAGAGAAGACATGCAATCGAGTAGTGTCTCGAATAAGTACCGTTTTTTTATTAAAACCTTCTAAAACTTATATTAGTTTCGGAAAAAGTAGCTTTTGTACTATTCCATAGAACCAGCTATCTGCTTATCAAATTTCTTTCTAATCTAATTACACATAAACACGCAGGCACTACTCACAAACTTTAGCATTTATAACATCAGTAAAATTAGCAGATTTTTTTTTAAATTAAATTCTGTCAACCTTACAAAATAATAACTCAAAATTCCTGGAACGGCCGTTTATTTGACTAAAATATATTTTATAAAGGTATTATTATGGCGACTTAAAGTTTGCCTAATTAGATTCAAGCTTATAAACCAACTTCAGTGCCTGTGTCAACAAATTATTTATTCAATTGTCAACAAAACAAAACAGTTAAATTGAGTTGAATATTGAAATCAGCTGTAAATAATCCACGTCTGACGCCGGGGGCGGCGTCGAGTTTCTTTGACATTTCTATTTAGAGTTGATTTTCTACGGCATCTGCCATAAAACTAATGATAGAAGGAATAGAAATGTTTTTGTTTTTATTTGCACATTTTTATCCCCGTCTCTTCGCTTTTCTAGCTAATAATGCGCTCATGTTTTGTATGATTTGCATTAAAACTCACTTTCGTGAATCTTACTAACCCAGATCTTAATTAATCCTTCACTACAGTCTCTGCAATAAGCCATTTTTTTAGCAAGTATACCTAGGTAATTGATTTGTTAGAAAACCTACAGGCGTTTGTCATAAGTTTGGTAGACTTTGTTCTCTAAAATAAGGTACTCGTACTGACACCAAAAGACAATAATCTCAAGCATACATCTTAAAAACACTTTCTTTGTAACCCTACCATGCAAAACCCAATGCAAAACCATATTAATTTGCAGGATTAGAAGTAGAGCGAAACAACGGATTCGCCGCGAACGCCCAACTTATTTAGACATAATTATTTAATAGCTGAACCATTTAAATGATTCCTCGGTCCTTGCCCGCGGGGTACAAAGGCGCGGGGGTAGACGACGAAGGTGGCCGAGAGAGGTGCGGGCGGCAGGCACACAAGGCGCGCTCGCCGCCCGCACCTCTCTCGGTCCCCTTTGTCGTCATACCCCCCAGCCCCAGTACCGAGCGGGCGCGGACTCATTTTAAGGTTTAGCTATAACACGTACACACACGCACACATACACACACACACGCACACACACGCACTCACACATGCAAACACGCACACACACACACACACACACACACGCACGCACTCACACATGCAAACACACGCACACACACGCACGCACACACACATAAATTCGATTGCATGTTAGTCTAAGTTATATTTTTGATGCTTGATTTTATTTTATATTTTATTTTTATTTTTATTTTCTATTTGAGCTTGCTATTTCAAGTAGGTACATAGTAATTGTAATGTTATTAATTAATTAATTGGTACAAACTGTAATAAAATAACTCTAACAGTAATAACGGAAGAAAGGTGCCTCTTAATACAGGTATTTCATACTTAAAAAGAGGTACCAAACACTATCAACATTCTGTACTATTGATACCATTAAACGATTTTGATTTTTTTTTTGTTTTTTTTAACACGTTGGGTGTTCGCTTACGTTCGCAAATCGCCCGTGTGATAGATATAGCTCTAAATTCTACATTACGCCACACTGCTCCGCTGCTCTCGTCAACCCGCGGCTGTTTAGTTTGAAAACTGCAATTAATATCGTTTGTCCTCGCAAACAGCGCCTCGTTTTATCTCTTTACTAATTAAGATTTTGTTGGTATTTAACAAAGGAATCGTTCTGTTTTAGACACCGGACGGTATTAAATCGCTTAAGTGGGCACTACGCAGTGCCGGCAGCCATACAAACTAACGTCTTCAGCAAAGTCAAAGTCATAGTCAATGTCAAAATATTGTACCGTGAGGAAACCTGCATACACATTGGAAGAAATTCAAACTTTATAAACTCTATAATTAAAGATCAATGAATAAAAAAAAACATAAAATAAAAATGTCAGCAAAATTGGTTAGTAACAAAACAAAACTCTTAAAAACTATGTTAGTACAGCACCAAACAAACAATATACACTAAATTAATCCTAAAATTATTAATAATTAAATTATTAATTACTTACTCGACGTTTAAGGAGACCGAAGAGCTGGCAGCTACCTCGGACAAATAATTAGTTTAACTATTCAAAGGGGGGAACGCTGCCAGTATCTTCGGAACCAAGCCTAAAGGGACTTCTCATCATAATATGTTTTATTTATTATTGTTATTTTTCTTAAGGTTGTTAGTTTTAGGGTTGTTGTATATAAATTGTAAATAATAACCACTTAAGGTGGAACGGCACGCTCTAGGCGCGAAATTCAAAATTTTTACAGGTTTTAATTTATTGTGGGTAAACGGTGTAACTGTTTAACTTCATATGGTACTTGCGCTTGTAAAACAGTGTCATTTATATTATTGTGTAAAGCTTTTTAAAAATAAAACTATTAGCTTGATATAAAAGTTGTGAAACATAGAAATTCGGACTTTCAACGTTTTGACAACTTTTATTTCAAACTAATAGTTTTATTCTTAAAAAACTTTACACAATAATATAAAGAACACTGTTTATAAGCGCAAGTACTACCTATATGAAGTTAAACAGTTACACCGTTTACCCATAATAAATTAAAAACTGTAAAAAGTTTGAATTTCGCGCCTAGAGCGTGCGCTTCCACCTTAATGGCCATCTAATAAATACCACATGCTTTGTATGGGCCAGCGACGCGCTTGACAATAAGCGCGAGTTAAAGGTTGACTCAAACAGCTCCTAGAAGCATTTAATGAGCAATTAAACGAACAGTCTGTTATACGACAGCTATAGAGAGTCGACATTGAGTTGCGTTTAATTAGAACGGAGTTAAAAATCTAAATAAGAACACGGGAGACGTTTCAATGTTGCCAAGTCGTTTACAATAGTTTTCTCGAAATTTACGTGCAAATTACATTTTGAAATTTACCATGAGCTTTACGGTGAAGGTAAACATCATAAGGGAAAATGCACACACCGCAAAGAAATTCGGTAGTGTGTGTGAAGTTCGGAATCCGCACTGGGCCCGCGTGGGAACTATAGGCTGGAGTCCTGCACCTACCTGCAGCGCATCGCTTACGTGAACCATTCGTTTTGGGAATTGAATTAGAATTTTTGGAATTCCGGGTTATGTATTTCTAAAGTCCCATGGGAATTTCCGATACTTACATCATCGTAGTCTTCAGTAAAGTTATATGAAGAGCAGCTATGTTAAATTACGGTCGTATAGCATTGCCAAAGAGCAATGGAGCACAGTATGCTCGGCGTGAGGCGGGTTGACCGGGTCCGAAACACCACGCTGCGCTCAAAAACACGCATTACTGATGTAGGTGCCAAGGCTGCCAAGCTGAAGTGGGACTGGGCAGGCTATGTTAGCCGTATAGTTCCAAATCGGTAGGCTAAAAAGTAGCCACAGACAAGATACCTACCACAAGAAGGTTGGCGGCGACGAGGTAGGCCCAAGAGGCGTTGGTGGGGCGACCTAGACGTGTACCTTAGAAACTGGAGCGACACCGCTCAAAATCGGGATGAATGGAGAAATGGGGGGAGAGCTTTGGCCAGCAGTGGGATACTTCTCCAGGCTAACTAATAATAATAATAAAAAGCATAACAGTCTCTAAACTAAGCCGCAGATGGACAGACGGCTACACGGAAGGATGGACGAATGAATACATGGATGGACGGATAGACGAACAGATGAAAGACGGATGGATAGACGGACGGGTGGATGGATGGACAGACAGACAGACAGACAAATAGACAAACAGAGAGACACACCAACGGATGGATACAGGGAAACTATAAGGATTCCTTGTAGTACTACGCAACCTTAAAAAAAGGTTTACTGTTCTTCGTATTTTCTCCCAGAATTACTTCAAGTCTGCATAGCGCTGCACATGCAGATATTAAATATGCACCAGCTATCAGCGAAACAAGTTACGGACTAAAAGGAGTTTGCTTGTAACACTGCAACGAATGCTTGAAAATTCAATCTTATTTCTACGGGAATACGGGCGCTGTCAAGCGCATTTGTGTAAAGGAAGAAGCGTACGGAAAGTACTTACGATTACACGAAATTTTTGTCTACTTCTTTGGTATAGCTTTAGTATGCGAAACTGTGGTTGTTTTATAAGTTCAGGCCAACAAGCATAAAACCAATAGAATGGAATGTATTTTTGATTTATTGCGTTTAAAAAAACCGCTAGCGTAGCAATCCCTGCAACCTAAATGATACTCAGAGCACAGGACTCCATGCGAGGGCTCGGGTCTTAATTCTTATTAGGGTCCAGTGCGGATTGGGAACTTCGCATACACCATTGAACTTCTTTCCAGGTGTATGCAGGTTTCCTCGCGATGTTAGCCTTCACCGTAAAGCTCATGATAAATTACCAATGTAATTTCGCGCATAAAGTTCGGGGAATTCAGAAATAGGAGGCAGAGCTCGTAGGAAGGGTGTGATGGAAAACATTGTTATTTATAAAACCTGCTCACATCGGCTAATAAATGGAGTGGTGCGTGGGAACTACCTATACGACTCAAGCCCTCTTGTTCAGCCAAAACGATGCCTTGACTATACTAAAATCGACATTCCTAATCTGTAATTCAAGGAGAACTTCAAATCACTAACTGAAGTATTGCGGATTAATGTAATGTATGTACATACTTTACTGTACAATAAACACAAAATAATAAAAAAAACAACAAAACAAAAAATACAAAAGCGAACTTATCCCTAAAGGGATCTTTCAAGCTGACCTGGTTTGAAAAGGAAATCTTAAAAGATAGACGAACAGTAATTAATTTGTGGTGCCTGGTATTAAAATGTTCTCATCATCATCATCCCAGCCTATATACGTCCAACTGCAGGGCACAGGCCTCCTCTCAGAATGAAAGGGCTTGGGCCGTAGTTCCCACGCGAGCCCAGTGCGGATTGGGAACTTCATACACACCATTGAATTTCTTCTCAAGTGTGAGGAGGTTTCCTCACGATGTTTTCCTTCACCGTAAAGTTCATGGTAAATTTCAAATATAATTTCACACATTAATTCGGAAAAACACAGAGGTGCGAGCCCGGATTCGAACCCACAACCCTCTGCTTGAGCTTAAACCACTAGGTCACCACGTCTTAAAATGTTCTGCTGGATAAATATTAAGTACCCTATAGCGCAAGCCACACAAAAGAGACGTGGAACGGGGGTCATCGCCCCTTGAATCAGTTGTGATACTAAATGTATAGAAGCGTCTCGATCCAAAGCAGACAGAAGAGACGGGACGGAGACGCGGCCCGCGAACAAACGACGCGGACTGCGACGCGCTCCCGTCCCACGTCTCTACTACTGTGTGGCTTGCGCCTATTGGTTACTTACTCGACGGTGCAGGCGCAGCGGCCTCTCAAAAATGCAATAAACGCAGTCACTGGCCGCATGTATTTCGTTCCCAAGCCACATTCAATTCTGCATTGTACAAGATGTCTGCTCACTGTGATATGGACTTGTAACTTAAAACTTGGACTCATCTTATTGTTAGAGATTTTGTTTTGAAGAAGGAAACATTATGAAGTTTATAAGCTCTATAAACCTACATTACATGCAGTTTTACATACAGGGGATGGTTTTAACTTCATGTTTGTTTATTAACAGACTCCGAAAAAGAAGGATGTTCTATGTTCAACTGTAATGTATTTTTATTTCAACGAGTTTGGAGTAAAAATTGTTAATTGGCTAAATCTGTCATCGTGCGCACGTTAATGGCACGAGAAGCAAAAAGGCGACATCGTCAAAAAGACACAGATAGTACCTCAGGCGCAAGCCACACTTAAGAGACGTGGGACGGGGGCGCGTCGCAATCCGCGTCGTTTGTTTGTTCGCAGGCCGCGTCTCCGCCCCGTCTCTTCTGCCTGCTTTGGATCGCGACGCTTCTATATACATCATTACATCACTACATAGTATAAAACAAAGTCGCTTCCCGCTGTCTGTCTGCCCCTATGTATGCTTAGATCTTTAAAACTACGCAACGGATTTTGATCCGGTTTTTTTAATATATAGAGTGATTCAAGAGAAAGGTTTATTATGTATAATAGGTACATGCATAATATAGTAGAGAAACACTGATAATTTTAGAGATTTCTAATGTGATGTAAATAAACTCATTTTTTTGCGCTTACATTGCAAACGCTGGCTGAATCCTACGAGATAGATCAAAATAATGTACAACAGTATTGTACACCTTGAAAAGGTCTACAAAAAAATCCACGATGGTATATTTTTTTTTTCTTTATTTATTTAATCAAACGGTACCTACATGCTTTTACAACAAATTCTGTTATCGCCAAACTGTTACCAGTTTGTTGGCGATGAAGCACTCAATACTATAATTGAATTATGCACCAGATACACAAAACAGTTAACAACTAAATAAACTAACATGCACAACTACCTACTTACACTTTTTACATATGTTTCTAAAAGGTGTTTTTTCATTCTCTTTTTAAGGACCGGTTTACTAAACTTAGGTTTTTCTCTTAACCACCCCATTTCGTTAAATAGCCTCGGCACTAAATATTTATTTAACCTTTTCCCGTAATAATTGACTGCTGGAGGCTGTATTAATTTACCTTCTCGTACCCGCCTCGTGTTGTATTTATTAGTTACGGGGCATTTATATTCATCGAAATAATAGTTTCCTAAAGCAATCAGATACTTAATTTTCATCTCGACAGGCAAAATTTTACAAACTGGAAATAGCTCCATGTAATCTTCACACATATTTTTTATTTTCCTGTCCACTAATAATTTTACTATTCTGGTTTGTAAAATTCCTACATTCTTTATATAAGTACTAAAGGTGCGGCCGTAAACGTTTAACCCGTAATTAATTAAAGAATCTGCCAGCGCGTAGTAAACAACCAATAATACTTGCTTACTCACCACCTTTTTAAGTTGATAAAATTTTCCCAACACTATTCGTAGTCTTTTACACAGATATGTCTATCTCTTAGGGATAACCCACAATAACCATGTTTTATCATTTAATTAGTATCAGCATTGCACCCGTGCGAAGCCGGGGCGTGTCGCTAGTCTAATATATAAAAATCTCGTGTCACGGTGTTTGTTATCGAACTCCTCCGAGACGGCTTGACAGATTTTTATGAAACTTTTTTCTCTATATTCGGTAGGTCTGTGAATAAGTCGTAGGCTATATTTTATACCACTAATATGGCAAAACAACATTTACCGGGTCAGCTAGTTTAGTATAAAAATTGATCCAAGGGACACCGCGACTAGACGGGCCCTCGTCCCACGTCTCTTCTGTGTCACGGACATTTGCACATGTAGGTACATGTTACGAGATTTTATTTTAATGCTTTTTTTTAAGACTTTTTTGTGAATCCATACTAATATTATAAATGCGAAAGTTTTTCTGTCTGTTAACCTCTTCACGATTAAACCGTTGAATCGATTTAGATGAAATTTAGTATGGAGGTAGTCCGAGGCCCTTTAAAGGACATAGGAAAGTTTTCATCTCGGAAAATTGCATAGTTCTCGCGGGATAGCGATAAACGAATTCATCGCAGACGGATTTTATATTACTGATATTTAAAATGCAGAATATATATTGTTATTTTCAACCAGAAATAAATGAATCTGTCTATCTATAATTTAGGTATTACTTTTATGGTTACGAACGAGATCCATTCAATTTGGAAATATCTGCCAGACGATATAGGTACCACCATTTCACAACGGCCCGACCCAACACAATTACTGAATCGAATTCTACAACTAAAATCAAATTACACAATAGCACAACAAAAGCGAAATTTAACGCTGTCACGGGAATCGCTAAAAGGCGATGATTTTACAACGACCAAATCGCTCGAACGTAACGAGTCGTCGAAAAAATTTAGATAAGGAAAGTAGAAACGTGAAATGATAAATTGTTAAAATTCAACGACAGTGTAACAATTTTGTAAGTCAATTTTTCCGATACGTCCGCATACCTAGGGGAAATTATCAGATTGCGATAGTCGCTAAGACGGTCCGGAGAGGCGGGTGGTTCAGTACATTGCCGGCTCCATTTTATTGTCCGTTTTTTGGCGAGGCCTTATCGTCTTTTGAAATTGAACGTTTCTTTAACTTGGCATAGACTGATGTTAATATAACTTTAGTGTACTTAGCTTGCTACTTCGCTATCAATTCGCTCCACTTCGCTTGGTAGCAAACTAGCTAGACGAAAGGTTATTCAATGTTATGAACTAATAAATCAATTAATGTAACTTTAGTTTTGATGCGTATTGTTTCATTCGACACCATCTCGACGGCGATTTTACCTTTCCACCGTGGATTATCAAAGGCCTCCCCCAAGTCATTTAGAATGTGAAAAACAGCATAAATTTTGTTTGTGAATAATTTGCCTTCTTAATTCAGATTATTAGTGATTGCTAATTCTAGTCAAAAGTACCTATTTGTAAAAGTAGGACTTGGACCGCAGTTCCCACGATGGCCCTGTGCGGATTAACACACACCATTATTTTTATTCACAGGAGGGTGTGCGAGTATCTTCACTATGTTTTCCTTCATCGTAAAGCTCATGGTAATTTTGACTCAGCTGTGAGCCTGAGCTTGAACCCACAACTCTCTGATTGTGTGTTGCTGTCTGTATTAGCATCATAGCTCTTAAATCGAACCGATTTGGATGCGGGTTCTTTTATTTAAAACAAGGTTCCTTGTCGATGGTTTAAGAACCAAACACTACTTTGACATGTTCCATCAAAATTGGTTCAGCTGTTTCAAAGTTATCATTATCAACTCTTTTGCTAGCTGCGGAAGGGATCTTAGACGCATAATAGGCATTTACTTAATTTTCAAATAATAAAATGTCTGTCTTAATTGCGTTGGGGTTTTTTTTAATTTTTGATTGTTATCCCCTTTGCCTCTAAGGAGGCAAAGCTCTTCACTTCCGATTCTGCCTCCGGCTCCGCTAGGAAAGCTTTCGTTACAAACCTAGTAACGAGATCGCCTGTCACACTGACAGTGACAGCGTGACGTCATGCGTCCCGCGCGAACCCCGATGACTGGCCGAAGCCGTTCGCCAAACTTTTTTAATTTCACTCAAAAAATCGTTCGTCCCCCAGGAGGGGGGAGGGGATCGTTAAAATTAACAATGAAATATTGGGGCTTGATTAATGGCCGGTTTCTTATTTGAATTCTGAGTTACGCGTGATTGCTATTGCAGTGCGTATCGTAATGGATTACAGAAATGTGATTTAAATACGTGTACGGGGTTAAATGTACGAGTAGAGGAAAAAACGGGCCAAGTGTGAGTCGGACTCCCGCACCCATGGTTCCGTGCAAATTTGTTGGTATGTCAAAATAATATACAGAGTGACCCAAAGATCAAGGATAACCTGGTACCGGGCGAAGGTCAAGTTATACCAGTTCAGAAAAAAAACAAGAAAAAAATTCAAATAATTTATTGAATCACTCCATATTAATGAACTGAAACAATTACTATGAAACAATTTTTTTTAAGTGAAGTTTGGTGGTGGTGATAGTTGGGTTTGTGTGATTTGGTGTGTGTTCGTACAGGAAATGCATGAACACGGCATTTCTTACATAAACGTAACTATCGTAAGGTCGCGGGTGAGCTAAGTAATTGTTTCAGTTCAAAAAAATTCATGTCCCTTATTGGATCCAGCATGGATCCCTGCTTCTAAGCAAAATGTACGCAGTCTGGGGCTGGGGTCATTTTATAATGATAAGCTGAGACGCCTTTATTTTTTTTATTATAAATAAATAAAATAAATAAATAAATATTAGGGGACAATTTATTATGTGAGGGAAGTAAACGTGCAAGCGGGTCATCTGATGGAAAATGATCACCATCGCCCATAAATATCGACAACTCAAAGAGAGTCACTGATCCGTTGCCGGTCTTTAAAAATGGGAATAGGGAAGGGGAGGGGGAGAGGTATTGGGCTCTCACTGACCGTACGAAACGCAGCAGACGTACTGCTGCTTCACGCCGGTGCTCTGTGAGAGGGTGGTACTGCCCCGGACGAGCCGGCCCATTCGTGTTGCAGCAGCTAGCTACAAAATGACTCTACCACTGGCACTGACTATTATTTTCTTCCCTAGGGTAGATATGAATTAAAAAAAATAAGGGCATTGGCTGTCAATGGAACACAATACGCATTCAACCAAGCATTGCGGCATATAATTAAGTATTGAGTTTTTTTTTTTAATGAGTCATATTACTAATTTTATAATACTAGTGAAATATCATTAAATTAAATTATTAATTTACATTAGTTTCTTTATTTAGTGACTTAAACCAGAAAAGTCAGAAAATGTTAAGAAAAAAACACGGTAAACGACAATGTTATTGTCCACACAGCCTATCTCTATACAGCTTAACTCCTTGGTTCAAATTGGTTGCTTACATATTTTATAAATAAATTTACTAAAATACCTACTTTATCTACTGTTTTCATTGATTATTATAATGAACATTCTAAATTTTGTTGAATTAATTATTCTTTAACAATAAACTCCTTTGAAATATTTTACAACGATCATATTGACCAGTTTAGACATTTTTATTTATTTATACTTATATTTTCTTACTTTCCTTGTAGTCGAAATGAAAAGCAGAGTGTTTAACTCGGGAAAAACACCAATATCACCCTCGGAATATTGGCACCCTCGCTGTACTCGGGTGCCAAGTAACCTCATGTGATATATGTTATTTTCCTCCCTTGTTGAACACTACTATTTTTGTCTGTGACAGACAAACAAGCGGACAGCGTAGCGAGTGTAATATAGTTCCGTAGGTCACTCTTTCGGTACGGAACCCTAAAAAAGGATGTTATTTGGGCCATTCTACTTTTCGTTGACCAGTATTTTTTTGTACTGTGCTCTTCAAATATTTTTTTTACAAAAACGGTAAAGTGCTCGGTTTAAATCATTTAAGATTTAAATAGGCACATAATTAAGCTTACATTTAAAATTATCACTACGTATAAAAAGTAATTATTATTATCTATAAAGTAGGTAACGCAGTGGGCATGCATGACCCGCCATTTGTATGGAAATTGATGTATTTTCCGCTGAGTTACCAATTTTTTCCACAAAATTTCTTTGAATTTAAAGTTTTATTGCTTTAAAACAGTAAATTTTGGCGTTTCAGTTTGTATATAAGTTATTTACACTTGAAAAAAATCACCAGGTATGTCTTATATTTCACAAAAGATTAATGGTTACTTAAAAGTAGAATGGCCCATTTAGCTGTGCCTTTTTTCGCAAAAACAAAAATAGACATTTTTATAAAAATAAGCAAGAATCTATTACACATGGTGCGCAATTCAGTTATTTCAGGTAATACTCTAATTAATCTCTAATTAATTATTCTTTCGAAGGTTGCGGGTGAGCAAAGTAATTGTTTTAGTTCATTAATACGGACCTCCGCAAAGTAACGCCTGATTCAATAAATACTCTAATTATTTTAAATGTTTCTCGTGAAGGTTTTTCCAACGCGGGCAAGGGTTAAAGTAATAAAATAATTGATCACATAAAAAACTCATGTAACCTAAAAAAATCGGATGCCTAAACCAATTCCAAATAAAGCCGGCGCCACACCTGGCTCAAAGACCCTATTAGGGATAACAAGTGTACTGGCGGCAGTCCGTTTGTCTTTATTTATCAGTTGCGATAGCACAATTAAGCCTGATCCGAGTATTGGATTCCGAAAGGCCCGGACCGTCATTTACACAAACACCGTTCTAACTGCGGGGCCATTAGAGACCAGGGGCCGGGAGGTAGTGGGAGCAAATAAAAAGGGTTACATCATCATCATTTCAGCCACTGGTAAACTCGCCAAACTGATCGGTCCCGTGTTATCTGCATCCAACGCGTTCCCGCAACCTTAACCTTGGAGGTTGGAGGGCTTTTTTGTAACGGAGTGGAATCACCTACGTGTACCCCCGGGCCCGGGTAGATTTGGATGGTTATGTGGGGCTCTCTGCCCCATCCTCTTCCCCTAACGGGAAGGGGAGGGGGTTATATACCCACTAAAACCACCCCGACGTTGCCCTCTTGCTGAAGTTGGTAGGCGCCGTGGGGTCCCAAAGATTCTACCACGACGCCTCCCGTCTACCAGACGCCTCCCGATCTTGTTGGAGGCCTACCTACACTGCGTCTTCCGGTCCGTGGGCGCCACTTGAGAACCTTTTTGCCCCATCGGCCATCAGTTCCACGAGCAAAGTGTCCTGCTCACTGCCACTTGAGTCTGGCGATTCTTCGAGCTACGTCGGTGACCTTAGTTCTTGCGTGGATTACAATCATTTCTAATGCGATCCCGCAGAGAAACTCAAAGGGTTCATTCTGGTATGTTTTTCAGTTTCTTATAGAGTGTACGTTAGCATTCTATTACTTTCACGTCCATTCAAACACTAACTCCCGGCCCCATGCTCTAGGGATACAAGGTCGAAAAACTAAAATCACCTATCAGGATGAAACCGTTTTGCTGCAAATGTCATGTTGACAATACGAACATGTGCCAAAGAAATAATTGTGAAACTGATTGTGAAAAGGTTACACACTGGTACAGTCAGCTGCAGAGAAAACTCTCGCGGTACGGTGACCGCCGTTACAGGTATACTATTCGTAGGACTGTATGTATACTATCCACTTTCCTTGAATATACGTCACTTACAGTATGCAAGTGGGTAATCCGCCCAAATCGAGAATTCTGTAACATTAAAATAAGAAAAGTTCTGATTGACTCACAGCTCTCAGCCTTTTGGCCCTAAAAAGCTGATTTTTTTTTTTTTTTTTAATTTATTTAATATAATCAAAGAGGTACAAATGAGTGGAAAAATTACGAGCCACTATTGAAAACCCCTAAGGGGTTTAATATGTAATAGCTAGCGAGTCATCGCGTTTCAATCCGCGTACAAACTTAAGCTATAGGTACATAAGATCAAACCTGGTTATCACAGGCTAGGTAGTATTTTTTTAAAGTTATTTTACACCGTTTGGAGTCAGCGGCAGCACTCAACACATCACTTAAAAAATCTTTTGGAAGGGTATTCAGTATTTTAGGGATTAGACAACAGTTCGTTTTCCTTCCATAGATATTATTCGTACTAGGCAAATTATATGCTGGCAAATACTCCAATCGGCGCAAATTATTTGGACGAGATTTTTGCTCCAAGGTGTTTATCACTTCGCACTCCTCAGCTAAAACAGATAAATTATACTTGTTAAAAACGTTGATTACTTTACAATAATTAAAAAGGCCACAGTAATCATCTTTATAACGAAGCTTTACTTGATTAGGTACAATTATCTTAAGTAATACAAGCTGCAATTTAAATATTCGTTCCAAGTAAGTCCTATATGTTCTAGCGTAACTGCTGATACCATAGTCAATCACTGAGTCTGCCAATGCTAGGTATAGTGTTCGTAGTATCTTTTATGGAATTTTATACTTTAATATCGATAGCTGGGCTGCAATGGATCTTAATTTATTACATACGTGATCTATGTGAGGTTTTGAAATGGAGATTCTTATAATATAGAGAAGGAATTAGTTCTGATTTTGTGAAATCCTTGGAGCTGTGGACGTAAGCTAATCCTGTGATAGGTATATAAGAACTACTAGATTAGTTGGAGAATCCGTTTCACAGTGAATCCAAACATAATAAATAAAAATAAGTTGAAAGTTTTGAGGGGGTAAGGATTAGACGGAGGTTGTAAAGAGGAGGTCGTAACTATGAGGATACAACAAACTGTTAAGTTTTTTTGGAATTTTCTCTCACGGTAATTAGCACAAGGAAGGTTTTTCTTGCCTGCAGACCCATAAAGATCGCATTAGAAATGATGAAATCCGCGCAAGAACTAAAGTCACGGACATAGCTCGAAGAATCGCTAGACTTAAGTGGCAGTGGGCAGGGCACATCGCCCGTAGAACTGACGGCCGATGGGGCCGGAAGGTTCTCGAGTGGCGTCCGCGGACCGGAAGACGCAGTGTAGGTAGGCCTCCAACGAGATGGAGCGACGACCTGGTTAAGGTAGCGGGAACGCATTGGATGCGGATGGCGCAGGGCCGATCCGTTTGGCGAGCCTTGGGGGAGGCCTATGTTCAGCAGTGGACGTCTTTCGGCTGAAATGATGATGATGATGATGAGACCCCTAAAATACTGCAGTTGACGTTCAAACTCAATAACCAATAAGGTCAACACTAGCAAGAAATTTAATTCGTTCAGTTTAATTTCTAGCAAAAACCCTACTCCATTTTTCAATACAAATTAATCGAGTCGCCCGGTGCGAGCGGAATATTGAGCAGGCTCGAGTAAAATATAATCAAATAAGATCGACGCGGCCTCTGACATCGATTCCTCGGAGCCAGGCGTTATTGTAAGCATCCCAAAGCTATATTCCACGCAGTCTAAGACATACAGAATTGGGGGACTAGTGATGGCATGACAAGACTTGTAAGTCTATTAAATGGGGCGTTACTTTGCGGAGGTCCATAACAATGAACTGAAACAATTACTTTGCTCACCCGCGACCATTATGATAGCTACGTTTAAGCAAGAAATGTGTGTTCATGCAGTTCCTCCGCCACACATTAATCACATAAACCCAACTATCACCACCACCAAACTACACTGACGCGTTTCGAACTCAAACAGAGCTCATTTATTGTATCGCAAGCGTTCAATATGCTACCAGGTGTAAGACTTGTATTGTAGCTTTCACTTTTCTCACTTTCACTCTTCGTCAGTCGCTTACTAAATGCTTCTCTCATCCACTCAAAGGTTTACTGGTAGAGATCTCTTAAAGGGATATTTTAACCTTTTTACAGTCGACCAAGTGTTTTACCATTTTTATGACAGTTTCAACATCATAAAAAAAAACAATAAGGCTGATTGTGACATTGACTTGTAAGTGTAGGGGTGTCTGGCTTGGGGTGCTTAAAGAGACGTTGTGTGATCTCTATTTCGTGTGTTTTTCGGCTATTAAGTATTGGAAGAGGGAGACCAAGAAGGATATTTCATGATCAGATTGGGGATGTCTTGAAGAAGGGTCAGGTCAAGAGTACCCGAAACCGGCGAGCATGTATGAAAAGACTTGAGTGTTGAGGAAGCGAAAGATGTATATCAGGATCGTAGCAGGTACAGGAAACAAATAGTCTCTACCTATCCCTTTGCGGTGAAGGAGGCGTGATTGTATGTATGTATGTATAGAGTAACAGAATACTGGTGAAAAAGAAAATATCTTCCGCTCCACTTGTATATCGTCTAAAGGGTCCAAATAGTGACCCAGGGCTCTTGAGGCCGGATTTTTAGTATGAGTTTCGGATAACGCACTTGAGTTTTATTAATACTAATTTATGGACGCAGCTGCAGGAAGTAAGTTTGAATGTTAGTTTGTCGTTACTATACCCACGGGAATGGGACCATACAAGGACGTAGAGATTGTCCTAAAAAAATGTTTGTCTTAGACGACAATAATATTTCATAAGCATCAATAAAAAAAACATTGACATCAATTGACCTAGTCTCAATCTAAGCAAAGCTATCGGTATTGGACAACGGATAAACATACTTATGTTGATAAATACATCTTTAAAGATATATTAAAAATCCAAGGCTCGAGCACAAACATTCGCAGGTATTTTTATACAAGTAACCTAAACAGGAATCTAATCTAGGACCTCAAGCTCCGTAATCAGATTTTCTAACATCTAAATAACTCATAATTATTTGTTCATCCCCATTCACATTCATTAACATTAGCGATGTTAGTATTACAAGGCAATGGAATGTATGTGTGTGTGAGGTACCAATCCGCACTGGGTCCGCGTAGGAACTATAGCCCTCTCATTCTCAGAAGAGGCATGTGCCTTGCAGTGGGACGTATGTTAGGCTGGTATTATAATTTCCATCTGAGTTATTCATACTGTAACCGGATTTTAAAATGAAATACGACCTAGAGAACACTCGCTATTGTCACGTGGAGCTCATTGTGAGCAGCCACGGCACAAGAATTAGAAAAGGAGTACAGTTCTTCAAAGGTTACAATAAATTGTCACGAAAAGTGATAAATTGAATACACATTGATAAGATGGTTATACAGTGGAATGGGTGTGTGGGTGAGACAATATTCCAAGCCATCTCCGAAATAGTACCTAATTCTATTTCTGAAGTAATGTCTACAAAGTTGTTGAATGGCGTCTACCCACAATGGAGTGATGACCAGCAGCACAGAATATTATAATAGTACTAACGTAGGCTTATTATCTTACTCTCTGATGCTTGCTTTCGTAATCACTATTTCTTTCTGTCAAACGGTATAAGACGAGAACGGAAAGAGATGTTGAAAGCGAAGGCAAGCGTCCGCCCGTTAGACGATACGGGCTCTGGTCAAAATCGTAGGAATTTATAGACGAATACCTAAATAGGCATTGGATGCGGATGGCGCAGGGCCGATCTGTTTGGCGAGCCTTGAACTTGTGCGGCTGAAATGATGATGATGATGGGCCGGAAGTTGGCTAGGCGTCCCACACGCCAATGTAGACTTGACTAAAAAATATTGGCTATAGAGCCCTTGTTGAATCGTATAAATAAACATCTTGTAGTTCATAAAGTAATTGGAACAAAACAACAAATTAAACAATGTTTACAACCTAGTTTTGTGGAGTGCACCAACAGGTAGCGCTAGGTGTACTGATTTCGCAGATTTATTTTGACAATTCATCATTTCCAAAAATACCACAATGTAATCTATACATATAAAATCCTTTGTCCTGACTGACGGATCAACGCACAGCCTAAACCGCTGATCGTAGAGACCTGAAACTTGGAGGGTGTGTTCTTTGTATGACGTAGGCATCCGATAAGAAAGGATTTTCCGTAGTTCTACTTCTAAGGGGGTAAAAAAGGGGGGCAAAGTTTGTATGAGACATCGTGATTCCATGGTCCAATCTACTTCAAATTTTGCATAAACATTCTTTAACAGAATTGATGGAAGACGTGTTTCGTATTTTATTGAAATTCATCCCTTGACGGGGTCAAAAAGTAGTAGAAAGTTATTTTGGGGGTGATTTGCTTCGAAGTTGATATCAATACTCCTTAGTGCTTTTGATTTAAATTACATTTTATTTTGACACATTGTAAACGAAACGAAACTTCAAATATTGCAAACCATTTTTGTCTACGTTTGTCAACCACGTCTTGATCTGATCTCTGATAATAGCTAATTATATGTATTAAGTATTTGCATTTCACCAAGCTTTTGCTTTTACAAGCGCAGCGTGGGACGTCCACCAACGAGATGGACGGACGTTTTGGTGAAGGCCGCAGGTTCAGGGTGGATGCAAGTCGCTTCCAACCGTAATGATTGGACGTCAATGAGGGAGGCCTATGTCCAGCAGTGGACGTCCTACGGCTGAAATGATGATGATGATGAAGCTTTTATGCGAGTTCAACCTTTTTCGAATAAAATCGAATTGAGTATTCAAATATCATTGTTGAACTCGCATAAAAGCTTGGTGCAATGCAAATACATATAAAATGCTTTGTCCTGAAGTCCTAAATGACTGACTGCCGGATTAACGCACAGCCTAAACCGCTGTATGTAGAGACCTAAAACGTGGAGGGTGTGTTCTTTGTATGACGTAGGCATCCGATAAGAAAGGATTTTCCGGAATTTCCACGGGATAAGGAATAATCGGGATTTATATATTTCATCAAGAGTGACCCTATGCCCATAACGAAGATTACTAAACTGTACAAATTGGGCATGCAATTAGACTATTAGAATATAAAGAATTTTGAAAATTTCCACGGGATAAAGTTAAATCAGGATTTATATATGTAGGTACTCAAATCAACTGGACCATATCTCCGTAACTACAATTACTAATCTTTTCAAATACAGTATTAACGAAAATGACCATAACAACAAAAAAACTTATTGCAGGATTTTTGGAAATTCCTGTGGGATAGATAATCTTTGAAACTTCCGAGCCGATTAAAAAAAAAAACTTTTACCAGTAAAAAGTTACACTATCCTTTATTGACATAGGCTACTTTTTTCCGGGGAAATGCAAAATTCCCGCGGTATAGAAAATAGTAAAATTAACTTCGGGGCTGAGTTTAAAAAAAATCACCAATAGAAAGCTTCACTATCCTTTATTGGTATAGGCTACCTACTATTTATTCGGTAAAATGCAAAATTCCCCTGGGATATTAAGAAGTGAATTTCACTTCAGGGCTGATTTGAAAATTTCTTTCACCTATTAGTGAGTAGCTACACTAACCCTTACTTACATAGACTATTTTCTCCGTGAAAAATCAAAATTCCCACGGGAAAAAAATAAGTGAACTCAACTACGCGGCTGATTTTAAAAGTTCTTTTATCGGTAGAAAGCTTTAAGGACATAGGCTACTTTTCTCGGGGAAAATGCAAAATACCCGCGGGATAAAAATAAGTGTAATTTTGCAAAGAATAAGGACAAATTTGTTGAAATTCCCGCGGGATAGGGAATAAACGGGATTTATAATATTCACTAACTGATACTCATGATGAAATGATAATAATGATGGATGTTGCCGGTGCCGGATTTTTGTTTTATACAATGAAAGAGATGAAGAAGCTTTACCACAAATTGGAATTCTACGCGGACGAAGTCGCGGGCAAAAGCTAGTAAAAAAATATAAAAACAAGTGTTGTAAATTCCAGCATTCTAAACTCATTATTGAAATTGTAAATGTTTGTTCCATAAAGCTCGGCTAGATGGTGCTGTTACCTTGGCATACCTAGCGAACGACTTACTAACTTAGTTAATTTAACCGTCTCGGTGATCGTTTGTTTTTAATTAAAAATCATTCTCTCAAGCATTTTTACTTTGTAAAATACAGTGTTGTAGTTTGAGTTCGTGTTTGATTTTGGGCCCTTTACAGCCCTTTTAATATGTCCACGGGAGAGTCACGAACTAAAAATTGTCTACGAACCAAAAGCAACTCTCTCACGTTCCAGTATTTGCTCTACATTAGCCTATTTTAGCGGACACCATTACATAAAAATGGCTGAACACAATGTTATTTCACCTTATTTTCAGTTGAAATTAGTTCGGCAACGCGTTCAGGGGTTTCTGGGAAAGTATTAGGTTTGCTCGTTGTTTTTTGAGCAAGGTAATGATCGTGTAACGGCCCGGCCACGACTTCGCGCGTTTGGCGGCGCGGCGAGCGTTTTCTGTGTTCATTGCGCGGCCGAGACGCTCGCCGTACAGTGGTTACCTGGCGGCACACGCAATGAACTGATAAAACGCTCGCCGCGCCGCTAAACGCGCGAAGTCGTGGCCGAGCCGTAACAGGTAGGTGGTTGTAGAATCGACTAGGCTACCTCCCTTAAACTGGGTGTAATGTTTGGAAACGAGGCAATCCAGATCATCATCATCATATCAGCCGTAGGACGTCCACTGCTGGACATAGATCTCCCTCATTGATACCCAATCACTACGGTTGGAAGCGGCTTGCATCCTCCTTGAACCAGCGATAGCGATAGCGTATTCGCGGCGAATGCGTTGCGCATTTGCTCCTCTTCTAATACGTTCGCAAATCGCCAGTGTAAATATGGCCCTTACCGCCCGGCCACGACTTCGCGCGTTTAGCGGCGCGGCGAGCGTTTTCTGTGTTCATTGCGCGGCCGAACAACGCTCGCCGTACAGTGATTACCTGGCGGCACACGCAATAAACTGATAAAACGCTCGCCGCGCCGCCAAACGCGTGAAGTCGTGGCCGGGCGGTTAGGGCATACCGTGCAGCCTGAATAGCGGCTGATTTCGTAACTCGTAAACTATAAATTATTTTGTGTTAAAATAATCTGATATCGTAGATACCGTATCTACGATATTTTATTTTATTTTATTTTTATTTATTGGAGAAAAAAACAGATACATACACAATATGAAACAAAGCATATAAACAAGAATGTACCTATAGTATGCACCCTAAATTAATTCTCACTTAGAATTATTGAAGGATGCGGCAATTTAATAACAATGGGTTCATCAAAAAAAAAACACATTAAGAGCAACCGCACATCGAGCCATTACTGTCTCAATGTGCGCCCGCACAAGAACCACCACCACTTACAAAAAAAAATGATATGAAACAATTTTAATATTACATTTTGAAATGCATATTCATTAAATAATTTTAACCGTTAACCCTAAATGGACAACTGGTTGAAATGATGTAATGAGTAGGTACTATGTAAATGAGACTTGAAAAGTAAATATATTAATACTAGCTGTTGTCCGCGGCTCTGTCTGCTAAGAACCTGGGTAGGTATAAACATAGTTTACGAGGACCTATTCTCAAACTTACAAAATATAGACAAAAAAAAACATAAAAATCGATCAAGACGTTTCGGAAGAGTTCGATTACAAACACTGTGGCACGAGATTTTTATAAATACAACTCTTTATTGTACATAAAACACATGAAATTAATTAATTACAAGAGTAATTTATGTACGCAGGCGAACTTATCACTCAAACTGTACATTATGACTTATTAAATTAAGGGTAACCAAACCGTTTAGGTTCACTTCTTTCATTCCCATTTCGTTCACTTTCCTACTTCGTCCACAATCCCACTTCGTCAACATTCCCATTTCATCCATATTCCCATTTCGTCCTTTTCCCACTTCGTCCATATTCCCACTAAGTCAACATTCCCATTTCGTCCATATTCCCGCTTCGTCCACATTCCCACTTCGTCAACATTCCTAGCCGATTTTAATGCGGTTTTCGCTATCATCACTTACCTTAATTCTCAGGGAAGATTTTATTTTGTGATTTAGGCATATGGACGATATGGGAATGTTGACGAAGTAGGAATTTGGACGAAGTGGGAACGTGAACGAAATGGGAATATGGATGAAATGAGAATGTTGACAAACTAGGAAGTGGGCGAATTGGGAATTGATTGTGGACGAAGTGGGATTGCTGATGAACTAGGAAGTTGACAAATTGGGAATGTGGACGAAGTGAACCTAAACAAAATAAACTACGTCACAACGAAAACGCTCTTTTACTGCCGCTATTTAAAAACATCACTGCTTTAAGGGTTTTAAACTCACACGAAAAACATGCCGGTATAAAACACTACTTTAGACATGTAGCAAATCATAAAAGGAACAAGCATTTTATAGGTATTCAAAGCAATATACGAGCAATAACAAAACCACAGCACACAAGGAATAAAAGCAGGTTGCAACGGAACATATTAGCATGGCATTAGCATAGCATTATTGTAACAGAGTATTATACAGCATTATACTGCGCATCGTTTCGCTGCAATCGCGAATTATAGGCAATGCCTGATGGGCCGTAACTCCATATCGGGGCTATTTGATGCGTGCTCTAATTATGACGGTGTTAAATTCACGCTAATATGACTATTACAATGTTTTTAAATAATTTATTGAATCAGGCTCTAACAAGATGAAGCGTTCGGAGAAGTTCCCAATCCGCACTGGGCCCGCGTGGGAACTACGGCCCAAGCCCTCGCGTTCTGAGAGGAAGCCTGTACCCTGCAGTGAGAGTATATAGGCTGGGATTTTAAAAATGAAGATGGAGCGATGGTCCTGATTAACCCCTCGTATGCAAGAAGTGAAAAAAATCGTGACTTCTAGTTTTTTTTTTTTTCCCTATCGTCTACCTCCAACATAATCGGAGTCCTGCCTTTGCTAGCTACATCTTTCAGTCCAGTTCTATCATGTGCTACTGCTCGTACTGCCATGCTACATACGATATCTTTCTTGCTTCCTTCCTCTTGTAGTCTCTTCGGGTCATTGCCCCTATACTATTCCAGCTAATCTAACTATACTTATACTACTTAACCCGTTCATTATTTTTCTCTTTGTCATTCTATTCCATTATTTGTTTTGCCGTCCTCTTTGTCACTCATCATCTTTCTTATTTACAACTTATATAATAGTTCGGGAATGGGTGGGTTTCGCCAAAACACAGTTTCTTTTATTAATAGGTACATGGGCAAAATGAAGGTAGATTACATAATAATATGCTTCTTAGGGGGTGTTTCACCACCTTATTGTCAAACTACTGGTTACGTAACCAATGAATAAACTAAGTACTGCACAAATCTGTCGGCCAGTTTTTTTTCAGTTTCACCACTCCGGTCCTGTACAAACTAAGTACCACTTAACTAATCGTCGGTTTAACAAAAAGTCAGAATAGCAACGTCCCATTTCACGACCACGGGTTCCTGTTTGCATATTTTCGTTCAAAGAGTCGCTCATTATTAAAGCAAAATAAATCGTAAACTATGTAATTTTTAAACACATCTATTTTTTTGCAAAAAACAAATGTGTAACATTATAATTAATCCAAAAACGGTATTTATTTACGATACTTTGGTTAACAATAACAAAGAAAAATAAAATCACGTAAAACGAATCGAAAAGTGGCGCCAAACCCTTTGACAGATTAACTTTTTTTTTTAATGGCGATGTACAAGTTCAGGTAGAACAAACGATTGTGCCACTGAAAAAAGTCTGTAATTAAAAAATATTACGAAATTTTGGATTTATTTTTAAAAACTAAAAGCGTACCTATATTTTTTATTCAAATCTTGATATTTAAATTATCGTTTGCAATTTAGCATGACTACTTTCTTTAAAAAATAAAAAATACTTTGATTTATTTTTCTGAAACCGGCTGAAGGGCTCTCCAACCATGGCCACAAAAAAATAAACTAACTAATTAAAAAGATATGTGACGGATAAAAATGCTAAATGCCACCTGATCTGATGGTCAAATTAAGAAATAGTTTGTCCGTCACTTAGCGCTAATCAAGACTGGTGAAACAGAATTTTTTATTCCATGTGACAAATAAGGTTATGATCAAGCTAATCCGAACTTTAAAAAAAGTGGTGAAACAGCTCCTTAATCTATCTTACTCTATCATACATTTAACTTATATAATTCTATTTACTTTACAGTATCTTAGCTACAATTTTATCTATTTTACATTTTATACAAATTTTACGTATGCTAAACAATAATATACTGCATTATATTATCCTAGCATACTTTTGTCATCTACTTTTACACGCTTTATATTAGCTGCACCTGTATGTTTGTTTGTATGTACGTTTGTATGTATGTTTGTAACCGACTCCTTAGGGCGCGATTTTGACCCACTTCCCGGTTTCCGATTGAGCTGAAATTTTGCACGTATGTGTAAATTGGATGACAATGCAATATTATGGTAACATGGAGCTGATCTGATGATGGAGCTGGATGGTGGCCATAGGAACTCTTTAATAAAACGACACAACCCCATCGAATTTGAGCTCTTTTGATTCGTCTTGTCGAGCACTTTGATCCCAGATGGTAACCAGGGTCTGATGATGGAGCTGGAAGATGGCCAAAGGCACTCCACAATAAAACGACACAACCCCATCGAGTTTGGGCTCGTTTGATTCGTCTTGACGAGCACTTTGATCCCATATGGTAACCAGGGTCTGATGATGGAGCTAGAAGATGGCCAAAGGCACTCCACAATAAAACGAAACAACCCCATCGAGTTTGGGCTCGTTTGATTCGTTTTGACGATTACTTTGGTCCTAGATGGTAACAAGGGTCTGATGATGGAGCTGGAAGGGGGGTAGGTGGTGGGGTGGGGGGAATGGGGTGGGGGTAAGGGGGTCGAGGGTTTAGAGGGTTGGGGGTAAGGGTGTGGCGGTTGGGGTTAGGGGGTGGGGGGGGGGTTTTATCAATATTTATAATTGTTTACAAATTTTGATCTGGATATAACAATATAATAATTGCTTATTAAGATTTTTTTTTTTTTTTTTAAAGCGTGTTTTTTAGTTTTTTTAAACTATTATTGATTCGATTCGTCGCGCGCGACTGACACGCACGTGCCTCCGCTTTATTTTTAATAAACCGCGTCTCGATTTTATTATTTGTTAAATAATATGTCAAGTGTTAAAAAATAATGTCAACCCCAAATAGTCCATTCAATCGTAGTGGTCTTACTCCGCGAAGCCCTCAGACCCAGGCCCCGCCGCCTCCGCGTGATCAAGAAGATGTACCGTCAGAGCCCGACCAGCCTCAAGTGTTCGCAACATCGGACCTGCAGAATTGGTTGAGTGGCATTGAAAGGTTTTTGACTGAAATCTGCTCAACCGCAACTGAAGGGAAATTGAACTCCGATCAGAAGCTGAAAATTCATACCTTATGTCGGAAGATCGGACACGGGACCTCTCAAATGGTTTTGCAATACCAGTCCGTGAAGCAAAAACTTTTATCTGCACAGATGTCCTTACAAACTATGTCTGAGAAGCGTGAACTGGCCCACCATCTTGAGATACTAACATCCGCAGTTTTTGATAACAAACAACAGAATACGGAGACCTTATCATACGCGTCCATGACTAAAAAAGGAACGCAACATCTAATACGCCCATCAAAACTGAGTACTGTTGCTATTTTTCCGGAAGACAAAAAGAAGTCTAGCGAGGAAACCAGAGCACTCGTTCAAACGATCATCAATCCTGAGGAGTTAAAATTGCAAGTACGCGGAGTCTGGAACACTAAAAACGGAGGCGTGATCATCAGCTCGGAGAACAAGGAAGACATCAAAAAGCTTAAGACCTCTGAGAAACTTACTTCTTCAGGACTTACAGTGGCTGAGCAGGACAAGCGTAAGCCCAAAATGATTGTGTTCGGACTTCCTAAAGATCTTGAGGAGAAGGAATTTTTTGACCATTTATATGTCCAGAACGTAGCCCCGAAACTTACAGAACTTTCTCGTGAGCAATTTATTAGTAGTGTTCGACTGAGTCACAAATCAGGTAAAAAAGATGCTCAGACCTGCAATTTTATTTTGGAAATTCCTGCTAATATTCGAAATGTCCTGAAAAATCAAGAACGTGTCTTCATTAATTGGTCTTCTTTTCCAATCAGAGATTTCACGCATGTATCCAGATGCTTTAAGTGTCATCAATACGGTCACTCTGCAAAATTCTGTAGAGATCGGAACCCCACCTGCGGCCACTGCGGTCAGATTGGCCATGAAATGAGAGACTGCTCAAAAAGGGAAGCGGCACCAGTGTGTGCGACGTGCCTCCGTTATAAAAAACCCAGCAATCATAGAACAGGCGATGAACACTGTCCTGCACGCAAACACGCTGTCTCTAGATACATCGAATCAACTGATTATGTAGGCGCCTAGGAGCGCCACTCATAAGGTATTTTTATCTAGCACTTTAAATAGTAGTAAATTAGGTTATTTAAATAATTATATGGATAGATTTATCTGTGAAGAGTTGGACCTAGTGAAAGTTTCTAACCATTCGTCTTGCGATGTTGAAGAATGCAAAGGTAAATTATCAAAAATCAAGCATCCTTTTACTATATTAACCCAAAACATTCGTAGCATACATCGCAACTTTGATGGTCTTGAAGTTCTTTTGAATAGGCTGGATCTCTGTAATGATGTTATTATTTTAACAGAATGTTGGTTAAAAAACCGGGATAAGTTTTTACCGGTTTTAGAAGGATACTGTATGTTTAGTACTAAAAATGTTGACACTCAAAATGAAGATATTGTTGTATACTATAAGCCCCAACTTACCATTGCTGTAGAAGAACCTCATATTTTCGATTGTAATAGTTTAGTTTTAAGAGTTGGTAAGGACACAGCAATCATCGCTATATACAGGTCTCCCTCTAATAACAATATTGTTAACTTTTTGCAATCGTTAGACAAGATGCTCAAAAAACTCGCAGCATTTAATAACATTTTATTGGTGGGAGATTTGAACATCAATATTTCACATGATTCTCAAGACACACGTCGTCATGATTATCTTAACTTATGCTCACTTCATGGTCTATTACCCGCTCACCAACTTCCCACGCACCAAAGTGGCTCTTGCCTAGATCACTTTTTGATCAAATGCATGTTACCATCTACTACCCTTGTTACTAACTCGACACTTACTGATCACCATTCCGTGTTATTATCCCTTGAATTAAACCTCCCAAAGAGACCTCTTATGCACACTTTGGAGAAAATTAATCACACTAAGCTTGAAAATGCTTTAAAGAACATTATGTTTGATAAAATTTACTCCTCGCCGGATCCCAATGAGTCACTGAATTTCCTTGTAAATTCGATACAAAATGCCGTTGTGGACTCTACTACCTTTGTCAATTTGTCCCGTCGTCAGATAAATATTAAACCCTGGATAACTCCTGGATTAATTAGGTGTATTCGCCATCGAGATCGCCTTCATGCCAAAGCAAAACAATTTCCTGATGACTTAATGCTGGCTGTAATTTATAAACGATATAGAAACTTCTGCAACAATCTTCTGAGGAAGTTAAAAAACCTGCATGAAAAATCTATCCTTGAAGAAAATGGACAGAATAACAAAAAATTGTGGAAGTTCGTCAGGAAAATCACGTATTCCAGTTCCAAACGTGATCATTGTAGTGATTTACTAATGACTAACAATAACCCGGTAGCAGTTGCTAACAGTGCTAACACGATTTTTGCTAACATAGGGAAAGGTCTCGCTTGTGAAATATTAAATAAAAATAAAGGCACGTCTCGCGCCATGCGGAGTGTGACTCACCCATGTCTAACATCGTTTGTTTTGTTTAATACCGACGAGACTGAAGTAGGTTGCATTATCAGCAGTTTGAATGATAGTCGTGCCGTAGGCTGTGATAATATTTCTGTTGCGACTTTAAAGCGTTATAGTAGTATCCTAGTTAAGCCTTTAACGCACATATTTCAGCAATGTCTGTCAAATGGGATTTTTCCTGATGTCCTAAAGAAGGCAATTGTGATACCTATTCATAAATCGGGGGATAAACTAAATATTAACAACTATAGGCCTATTTCTATACTGCCATCTCTTTCTAAAATCCTGGAAAAAATTATAAATAAGAGATTAGTTAGCTACCTTGAAACCAATAATATTCTTTCAGATCAGCAATTTGGCTTTAGAGCTAAAAAGTCAACTAGTGATGCGGTGAATCTGTTTACGGACCTCATTTCTTCGAATTTGGACCAAGGATTTAAAACCCTAGGTGTTTTTCTGGACCTAGCGAAAGCTTTTGATTCGGTTTCAGTGCCAATTCTTTTACAAAAATTAGAAAGTATAGGTATTAGGGGAACGCAGTTGAATCTCTTCAGAGATTACCTTAGTAATCGCTTCCAACGGGTCAAAATTGGTTCCACCTACAGTTCCGATCTTCGGCTTGATTTTGGGGTCCCTCAAGGTAGTATATTGGCTCCTACACTTTTTTTGATTTTTATTAATGACTTGTGTAACTTAGAGTTACACCGTGGTACAATGATCTCATACGCTGATGATACCGTCCTAATTTTTTCAGGCAATTCGTGGGATGATGTTTACTGTTCTGCACAGAATGGTTTCAGCTTGGTTACTGGTTGGCTCCATCACAATTTATTAACTTTGAACCCAGGAAAAACCGTTCATGTCGCCTTTTCTTTAAGAAACTCCCAGCAACCGACTAGTCATGCATGCTCCATTCGGGCACACCAATGCTCCCTTACTAACCAGAACGAATGCTATACTTGTCCTGTCATTACTAAAGTTAGCTCCACTAAATATCTAGGTGTTATAGTTGACTCCAATCTAAATTTTACCCAACACATAGAGACAGTCGCTAACAGGATTCGAAAGCTTATGTTTATATTTAAAAAACTTCGTCATGTAGCGAATAAAAAAATATTAAATCAAATCTACTCAGCTCTGTGTCAATCCGTGCTAACATACTGCATTTCATCGTGGGGAGGCGCAGCGAAAACCACGCTCCTAACCTTAGAAAGAGCTCAAAGAGCGGTCTTAAAGGTCGCTACTTTCAGGCCTTTCCTGTTTCCGACATTGGAGCTGTATCAATCTTGCAAAGTACTTACCGTGCGACAACTTTTCATACTATCACTAATTATGAAACAGCATATTTCAGCTCCGTATAACCCTGGTGTGAACAACAAAAGGCGCAAAGACATAGTTTTTGTTCCCAAAAGCACCTCTCATGCTTTCGCGCATAAATTCTTTCCCTTTCTTGGACCTTATTTATACAATAAAATCAATAAAGTACTAAATATTTATGACTTAAACCGTAAAGTGTGCAAGGTTAAGGTTATTGCGTGGCTGCAAGGTCTTTCTTATGTTGACACTGAAAATCTGCTGACGATTGCAAGGTGAGGGTGACGCTGTGTAGCCGAGTGTTCTTTGTTTGTTTTGTTATTTGACACTTGATTAAATTATTATAGTTTAATTACCAACTAAGTATTATGTTTTAAGATATTGTGTTGCGATGTTAAATGCTCGAGTTGTATTTTAATTCTTTAGATTCCTTTTGTCTATAACACAGGTTACACTTGTAACCTAGCTTAGACTAAACTAAATTTACTATCTAGACCTAAGATTATTTCATGTTCATGTTTATATTTTTGTATTTTTATGAATAAATAAATAAATAAATAAATAAATAAATTGTTCCTTGCTATTACTCTATTAGCTATTTTAATACAATAATGTATAAACTTGTCTCTGTCTTTACTTTTAATTATATCCTTAATATTTACTGATGCTAATTTTATTCCTAATTCCTGTTCTAGGTTAAGCCTCTCCACACCATACACCGGGCAATCACAGATGAGATGAACCACGCTCTCTGGCACTCCGGGTTCACAGGAGCACGATGGGTTCTCCTTGCACTTGAATCGGCTCAAGTACTCGGAGAACCCACCGTGCCCCGTCATGACTTGCGTTGTTACGCCACGAGGCACGATCTTCCTAACCATCCGATACGCCGCCACTGCATCGGGGAAGAAAATTTTGGTGGTAGAAGCTGTGCTACCGGTTTCGTATCTCCGGTTCCATACCTTCTAGTTTCAACTGTTTAATATAAATCCGATTATTATACAGATTTAAAAAAAAATACAAAAAGAATGCCTTAAATTGGGTACGGATCCGTGGCTTAAGCATACGAGGGGTTAAAATTGCGGGAACGCATTGGATGCGGATGGCTGTTTGGCGAGCCTTGGGGGAGGCCTTTGTTCAGCAGTGAACGTCTTTCGGCTGAAATGATGATGACGATTGAATTATGTAGGCGTTACTTCGCGGAGGTCCATATCAATGAACTAAAACAATGACTTTGCTCACCCGCGACCTGTTCGTAAAGGATTTGCCACACTGAATGCGTTAACTTAAACTAAATTTATTGTTTTTGCTTAAGTTTAAATTTATTGAACGTAGCCCGCATTATGTATGAACAACATTGTCGGTCTCTATATATTGCGCGTGCGTGCGATCTGACCGTGCGGACGGTCAGACCGCATAACTATACAAAAGAGACCGACAATGTTGTTCATATATAATGCGGGCTGCGTTCGATTAGACCTGACCGCAACCGCAGAACGCATTCAGTGTAGCAAATCCTTAATTGTTAATGTTTTTAACCAATAATTTTGACGACCAGACGGCCTAGTGGTTAGAGAACCTGACTACGAAGCTTGAGGTCTCGGGTTCGATTCCCGTGTCGGGGCAGATATTTGTATGAAAAATACGAATGTTTGTTCTCGGGTCTTGGGTGTTAAATATGTATTTAAGTATTTATCTATCTATATAAGTATGTTTATCCGTTGCTTAGTACCCACTAGCTTTTGCCCGCGGCTTCGCTCGCGTGTACCATGAGTATTCCAAAGAACCAAGATATCAAGCAAGCAAGCATACAGGCAAGCAAGCAAGCATGCAAGCATGCAAGCAAGCCTGCATGCAAGTAAGCATGCATGCACGCAAGCAAGCAAGCGTGCAAGAAAGCGTGCAAGTAAGCGAGCAAGCAAGCCCGACTAAACTTCAGGTAGATACGGTCCTTTACAGTATTTCTTTATATACAATGTTTTTCACTAAGTATTCGAAAGCGGGCACTAAAATAACCAGGTTTGTTAATAATATAAAACCTATTATTAATTTCCCCTGTCTTGCATTAGGTATAATTCAATGTTTTCTTACCTTCTACGGAAACTTGAGTAACTGGAAGCGCTGTGTACCTACTTAGCATTGATATTATACTTATTGTAGTATTTTGTTATGGTGTTGTGTGACCTAACCGTTAAGGAGTTATACCTTCCATCATCAGCTCATCTGAATAACCAGAAAGAATACAACTAAAGGTCTATACGTGCATATGATATTTAAAGAAACTTCCTATACCTCCTAACCGTTAAGGAGTTTAACTTTCCATCATCAGCTCACCCGGATAAACTGAAAGAATACAACTATCGGTCTATACGTACCTATAATAATTGAAAAAATATCCTCAACTCCTAACCGTTAAGGAGTTTTACCTTCCATCATCAGCTCATCTACATGAGATGATGTCTACCAGACGCAAACACTTAAATAGCTTGAGAAAATATATGAAAAACGTAATGCGTGCCTACAAAATTTGAGGGTTGCCCTCGATTTCCCTAAGATCCCGACATCAGATCCTGATTTGGTGACAATGGAACCATCTCAGGACTATATTGTATTCTTTCGAATAAAAAAATAATTTTTATAATCGGTCCACAATTGACCAAGAAATCGGCGAACATACCTACATAAAAAAATACATGAAGTGGAATGCATGTAATCTCCTCCTTTTTTTGAACTCGGTTAAAGAGCCCTTTGCGGCCTATATACAGTGTGAACTTATGAATTTTGAAATTTTAGCTTTCTAAAAACCAGTAAAACGCAAAATCCCGTTTTTTCCCGTTCCCGTAAGAATTTCTGGAAATGTTTTCTTAATGCTCCCCTACACTCCCCAAGGAACCCACTTGCCAAATTTCGTCTTTCTACGACCTGTAAAACGAAAAATCCCGTTTTTTCCCGTTCCTGTGGGAATTTTTGAAAGTCCTCTCACATTGCTCCTCTACACTCCCCAAGCAACCTACATGCCGAATTAAGCTTTCTACAACCAGTAAAACGAAAAATCCCGTTTTTTCCCGTTCCCGTGGGAATTTTGGAAAATCCTCTCTCAATGCTCCTCTACACTCCCTAAGCAACCTACATGCCGAATTTCAGCTTTCTGTGACCAGTAAAACGAAAAATTCTGTTTTTCCCGTTTCCGTGGGAATTTTGAAAAGTCCTCTCTCAATGCTCCTCTACACTCCCCAAACAACCTACATGCTGAATTTCAGCTTTCTACGATCACCAAAACGAAAAATCCCGTTTTTTTCCGTTCCCGTGGGAATTTTGTAAAGTCCTCTCTCAATCCTCCTTTACACTCCCTAAGCATCCTACATACCGAATTTCAGCTTTCTACGACCAGTAAAACGAAAAATCCCGTGTTTTCCTTATCCCGTGAGAATTTCCAAAAATCCTTAAAACAGTTTTTTACTATTATAATTACCTACTTCTATGTCAAACTTGAAGAGTCTAGTAATTATAGTTCATAGGATCCCGTTGAACTGAATATATAAATCCCGTTTTTTCCTTATCCCGTGGGAATTTTGAAAAATCCTGAAATTAATGTTTTAACTAATATAATACCTACTTGTGTATCAAATTTGAAGAGTCTAGTTATTATAGTTACTGAGATAGTGTCACTCGGAATCGAATTTATAAATCCCATTTTTTCCCGTTCCCGTGGGAATTCCCAAAAATCCTTCCTTAGTGGATGCCTACATTGTATAAGGTATCTATGTGCAAAATTTCAAGTCTCTAGATCCAGTTGTTTGGGCTGTGCGTTGATATATCAACAGTCATTTAGTTTATTTAGACATTTCAACCCCATCGCACCCCATCCAGGGAGATGGTATTTTACGTCCGCCACGTCGGATTTTAAAACCATTGTTGTTTTCATAACCAGCGACCCGATAAACCATAGAAACAACACCCATGTTGATTTTCAGACTTTGTTACCCCTTTCCCCCCTTTTAGGGGTTGAATTCTCAAAAAACCTGAAACACGTGTTTACTCATTTACCATTAGGAGTACTTTTGTGAAGTTTCGAATAAAATAGTCGAGCTAATCTTGTTTCCCCATACAAACTTTGGACCCCCTTTTCACCCCCTTAGGGAGTAAATTTTGAAAAATCCTTTCTTAGTGCACCCCTAGACCTTATAAGGAACCTACATGCCAAATTTGGAATCTCTAGGCCCAGTGGTTTGGGCTGTGCGTTGATATGTCAGTCAGTCAGTCAGTCAGTCAGTCAGTTTCTTCTTTTATATATATATATACCCATAACACAAGCTTTGTTTAGCTTACTTTGGAACTAGGTCAATTGGTGTGAATTGTCCCCTGATATTTATTTATTTTTATTTATTTAATAATTGAAAGCTGTTAGATTCAAGCGGCACTAAGTGGATTTAATAATAATAATAATATCTTTATTTCGGACAAAATCCATAGATGTTAGTTTACAGTAAGAAAAAATGGGTTAATAGAACAAAAAAAAAATCATTTAAGGCGGCTGGCAAGAGCTGGATGAGAGTGGCCGAGGATCGTGCTCTTTGGCGTGCCATGGGAGAGGCCTATGTCCAGCAGTGGACGAACATAGGCTGATGATGAGATTTAAGTGTTACTTTGGGGAGTTCCATCTAAAAAAAATAATACTTATTTTGCTCCTCCACCAAGTAGTGAGGCCAAGTCGGGATAATCAAAATTACCACCAAAGTGCGAGTCGGACTCGCGCGTGAAAGGTTCCGTACTATTACCTATAAAAACGGCAAAAAAATCACGTTTTTTTGTATGCGAGCCCCCCTTTAATATTTGTTTTATTTTAATTTAATTATTTTTTAAAAGTGAATATAATAATATAACTAAATATTCTGTGAATATTTCAAGAGTCTACCTGTTGCCGTTATCAATATCAAGCAAAAACAAGCAAAAAAAATCACGTTTGTTGTATGGGAGCCCCCTTAAATATTTATTTCATTCTGGTTTTTAGTATTTTTTGTTATAGCGGCAACTGAAATACATCATCTGTGAAAATTTCAACTATCTAGCTATTACGGTTCATGAGATACAGCCTGGTGACAGACGGACGGACGGACGGACAGACGGACAGACGGACGGACAGCGGAGCCTTAGTAATAGGGTCCCGTTTTTACCCTTTGCGTACGGAACCCTAACCGCCCAAGTTCGAGTCGGGTTCGCGCGCCGAGGGTTCCGTACAAATTTGTAGGTAGAGCTTGTCTAATTTGAAATGACTCGCCCTACGCCTTTACGCACAGTATTTTTCATGCGATTTGTCGATCATGATGTTGCACACTGATCATTTCACGGAATAGTCGACGCTCCCAAACAGATGAAGAGTCGTAATTAATATTTGCACGCACAAATCCAAATCGACTGATTATTCAGTAGAGGCGCGCATCAATTTAGCTGAGGTATGCTCTATATCTAAATTTACACCGTAAAAAGCCGGATCTATTATATTATAATCCAGTTAGCAGAGCCCTACTTATAAATAAAATGTACCTACGCAGTGTGGGATTATTTCACATTTTTTCCAATACTTGTAGCATAAGACAGTATTATTTGGCAAATTTCATAGTTGTAGGTTAACAGAATATACATACATTATTATAAATTTTAATTCCCTTGAGTGTCGAAATATACGTCTTTTGGAGAATAAATGGCCGTATCTTTATTTTACGTTAACTTAGAAGTTTTTTTCACAGCTTCAAGGGACTGTAGGCTTTTAATTTCAACTCAAAGAGACAAAGGGTCTTGATGGACGGACGGACGGACAACAAAGTGATCCTATAAAGGTCCCGTTTTTTTCCTTTTGAGGTACGGAACCCTAAAAAGGATATAAACGAGAATAGTTATTTGTGTAACAAGAGAGCAAAGTTGGTTTTTACTGCGAGTGTTGACTTTGAATCGCAAGTAAGCGAAGGATTCTATAGTTGAATCACGAGCGTGAGCGAGTGATTCTAAGTTAGAATCCTGAGCACGCGAGAGATTCAAATACACGAGATGCAAAAAACTTTGGTACACACATACAACTTTTCACCTCAGCAGCGAGAACACAATAATTATTAAAGGTATATGCACGTCGTCTTTTTGTCTTTATTGTGGCTTTCAACATTGAGTAAATACCTACTCCATTACCTACTGCCCGCGACTCCGTCTGCAAAGAATTCGTTTATCGCTATCCCGCGGGAATGTTAATCCAGGTTATAAACTATATGTGTACCAAATTTCATCACAATCCGTCAAAACGTTTTAGCGTGAAGAAGTAACAAACATACACACTCACAAACTTTCGCCTTTGTATGATAACAATACACTCTCCGAAAAAGTGTTCCTTTAAAAATTTGGAAAACAGCGCGCGGGCCGAGCGGCAGTGTTGGGTGAAGTTTATTTTTAAGTTTCTGCTTTTTTAAGTGCAGTTAACTGGAAGTTTGAAATGGGTCCATGACTTCATCATCAAAATCCAGCTCTATTTATAGTTTCTGAGGGAACCAAACGATAGCGCGATCTAATTCGCTTTTACCGCCATCTATCGGATTTTATAAAAACTAAATTAACGCTTACTGCGTCAACATGTCGATGGCCCAGACGAATAAACGTGTAATCGTAAAACGACAACTTTACAGAAAAAATAACATCAACTTTAACAAAGATAACTGATAGTTCTGGCAGCCGTTATACATATATGCTTATAATATATCATTAGATAGATATCAAAATTACCTACAAAACTGCGTAAATATTTGTTCCAACCGATATTTGTTTCTAAACCGAAATATTTGTTCCTTATTTTTAACCATTTTCCCGTAAATAGTGAAAAACCTCTTTATTTTTTTATTTGAATCATAAATCTTCAGGTCATTTTGTGTTATGGCTCATTGCACCGTTATTCGTGTTAAAAAGTGTAATTGCTTTAAGCGCAATGTACATTAACGTCTATTTTTTTTTTGTATTTGATTTGATTTTGCAATCGGCGTTTGCAATTTTGTTCATGTTAATTTATTAAAATGATTTTTATTCTTGACTCAAACGTTAATGAGTAGTATGTGAAAGCTAGTATGACTAAAATTTGGCTGACAAGATGAAAGGCGATCAAAGGTGTAATGCTAGTTTACACGAATCTTGCTAACAAAGTTTAATACGAATAAACGTGCAAAGTAGTATTACTAAAATTGAAATAAAAAAAAGTTAATGTAGAAAACCATTGCACGTTTATTCGTGTATAGTAACAAAATTGTTAAAACGGCAACACTCTCTTGGAATCTTATTCGTGTTAATTTATATGGAAAACTAGCTTTTGCCCGCGACTTCGCTCGCGTGTACCATGAGTATTCCAAAGAACCAAGATATCAAGTCAAGATATCAAGCGTGCAAGAAAGCGTGCAAGTAAGCGTGCAAGCAAGCGTGCAAGCAAGCCCGACTAAACTTTCTTTATATACAATAATATAAAACCTATTATTACTTTCCCCTGTCCTGCATTAGGTATAATTCAATGTTTTCTTACCTTCTACGGAAACTTGAGTAACTGGAAGCGCTGTGTACCTACTTAGCATTGACATTATACATATTATAGTATCTTGTTAAGGTGTTGTGTGACCTAACCGTTAAGGAGTTATACCTTCCATCATCAGCTCATCTGAATAACCAGAAAGAATACAACTAAAGGTCTATACGTGCATATGATATTTAAAGAAACTTCCTGTAACTCTTAACCGTTAAGGAGTTTAACCCTCCATCATCAGCTCACCTGGATAACCTGAAAGAATACAACTATCGGTATATACTTACCTATAATATTTGAAAAAATATCCTCAACTCCTAACCGTTAAGGAGTTTTACCTTCCATCATCAGCTCATCAACATAAGATGATGTCTACCAGACGCAAACACTTAAATAGCTTGAGAAAAACATGAAAAACGTAATGCGTGCCTACAAAATTTGAGGGTTGCCCTCGATTTCCCTGAGATCCCGTCATCCTGATTTTGTGACAATGGGACCATCTCAGGAGTATATTGTATTCTTTCGAATAAAAAAATAATTTTTATAATCGGTCCACAATTGATCGAGAAATCGGTGAACATACACCTACATAAAAAAATACATAAAGTGGAATGCATAACCTCCTCCCTTTTTTGGAGTCGGTTAAGGAGCCCTTTGCGGCCTACTTACAGTATAAACTTATGAATTTTGAAATTTTAGCTTTCTACAACCAGTAAAACGCAAAATCCTGTTTTTTCCCGTTCCCGTAAGAATTTCGGGAAATGCTTTCTTAATGCTCCCCTACACTCCCCAAGGAACCCACTTGCCAAATTTCAGCTTTCTATGACCAGTAAAACGAAAAATCCCGTTTTTTCCGTTCCCGTGGGAATTTTGGATAGTTCTCTTTCAATGCTTCCTTACACTCCCCAAGCAACCTACATGCCGAATTTTAGCTTTCTACGACCAGTAAAACGAAAAATCCCGTTTTTTCCCGTTCCCGTGGGAATTTTGGAAAGTCCTCTCTCAATGCTCCTCTACCCTCCCCAAACAATCTACATGCTGAATTTCAGCTTTCTACGACCAGTAAAACGAAACATCCCCTTTTTTCCGTTCCCGTGGGAATTTTGGAAAGCCCTCTCTCAATCCTTCTCTACTCTACACTCCCCAAGTCCCCAGTCTTCTACGACCAGTAAAACGAAAAATCTCGTTTTTTCCTTATCCCGTGGGAATTTCCGAAAATCCTTAAAACTATTTTTTACTATTATAATTACCTACTTCTATGCCAAATTTGAAGAGTCTAATAATTATAGTTCATAGGATCCCGTTGAACTGAATATATAAATCCCGTTTTCTCCTTATCCCGTGGGAATTTTGAGAAATCCTGAAATTAATGTTTAAACTAATGTAATACCTACTTGTGTATCAAATTTGAAGAGTCTAGTTATTATAGTTACTGAGATAGGGTCACTCGGAATCGAATATATAAATCCCGTTTTTTCCCGTTCCCGTGGGAATTCCCAAAAATCCTTCCTAAGTGGATGTCTACATTGTATAAGGTATCTATGTGCAAAATTTCAAGTCTCTAGGTCCAGTGGTTTGGGCTGTGCGATGATATATCAACAGTCATTTAGTTTATTTAGACATTTCAACCCCATCGCACCCCATCCAGGGAGATGGTATTTTACGTCCGCCACGTCGAATTTTAAAACCGTTGTTGTTTTCGTAACCAGTGACCCGATAAACCATAGAAACAATACCCATGTTGATTTTCAGACTTTGTCCCCCCATTTCCCCCTTTTAGGGGTTGAATTCCAAAAAAACCTGAAACACGTGTTTAATCATTTATCGTTAGGAGTACTTCTGTTAAGTTTCGAGTAAAATAGTCGAACTGATCTTGTTTCCCCATACAAACTTTGGACCCCCGTTTCACCCCCTTAGGGAATGAATTTTGAAAAATCCTTTCTTAGTGCACCCCTAGAGCTTATAAGGAACCTACGTGCCAAATTTGGAATCTCTAGGCCCAGCGGTTTGGGCTGTGCGTTGATATGTCAGTCAGTCAGTCAGTCAGTCAGTCAGTCAGTCAGTTTCTTCTTTTATATATTAAGATTACCAACGAATAAAAATTAAATACATATTTTTCATAAACGGTAAATCGGATTGGCTTAAAAAAAATTCACAACGTGCCTTAGGGTATATAAAAGCATAAGAAGCAAAAAAAATGTTTTGTGTAAGGGCCTTTGCACGTTTATTCGTTTGGGCCATCGATGTATGTTTAGGTTGTGTTAGTCGCATCGCACGACGAATGAAGCAAGTTTAGACTGAAATTAATGCGCGGCGCGGCAAAGAGAAACCAATCTAAGTTTAGCCGCAGTTTTACAAATTAACTAATTTCGCTGGAAATTCAGACACGTTTAGTGTCTAGAGCCTGTAGGCATGTGACGTCTAATTACGAGGAAAAACTACTATTATAGTTTGAGTTTATTTAGGATAATAAAACACAGATACGGAAACAAAAGCATTATCTTTATTTAATTTAAATACAAAGTCAAGCTTAGAGTTTGCACCAAAACGCCTAGCTCGTTAATACGGTCAAGGATTCATGAGCCACCATGGAAGCATTTCACAGTAAACGTCATAGTGACATCGCCTTGATTAACAAGGAAAATCGTTATGACTTTTCTTTTGAAAAGGTTCCATGGTGGCGCATGAATAAAAGTCCTTGACTGTACAAAAAAACACATTATTAAACAACAAAAAAATGTTATATAAAGTATTCCCCAACCATCGGCATATCCGTGGTGGCCTAGCGGTTTGATCTATGATCTCACAAGCCAAGGGTCGTGGTTTCGAGTCCTGGCTCGCACCTCTGAGTTTTTCGGAATTTACATATGTGCAAAATCACATTACAACATCGTGAGGAAACCTGCATACACCTGAGAAAAAATTCAATGGTGTATGTGAAGTTCCCAATACGCACTGGGCCCGCGCGGGAACTACGGCCCAACTCCTCTCATTCTGAGAGGAGGCCTGTGCCCTGCAGTGGGACGTTATAGGCTGGGATGATGATGATGGATGATGACCCATCGGCAAACACTTTTGAATCGCTTTTTTATGAAGACGACACAAAACCCAAAATCCTCGCCCCTGAACGCCATTACTACTTAAGGTTAACTGGAAGAGATCCCTTTAAGGGATACGTCCGCCTTTGTACATCTGTTTCTCTTGTTAACTGTTAATTTTATGTACAATAAAGAGTTTACATGCATACTACTCCAGAATGGTGCGCCATCGTCATCCTTCCAATACAGGGGGTGCATCCTCTCAGGGTATGGGCCGTAGTTCCCTGGACGGATTAGGAACTTCACACACACCATTGAATTTCGTCGCAGCTGTGTGCAGATCCTCACTATCCTTCACCTCGAACATGATTAGTACAATCATAATCCTCAATTGCTGTACTTATTAAATAAAAACTCAGTCATTTTACATTATAAAAGCGATCTTGAATTCAGTTCATTAAAGCCTCCCCGGATCCGACATAAAATTTCTTTGAAGTACACACCTAAAAGACAATAGCGTGGAAATTTTAAAGATTTTTATAGTCAAGAAAGCCTTTTCTTTATCGTAATGCTATTCCAAATGAAGAGGGCCGTCGTTAGGACAATTACCACGGTAAAATACCGTCACAAAACCACAATTTCTACCTTATCACTACGGGTTTAGGACTCCAGTGGCTTCGCGTTGTAAGATCAAGTTGTACAAGGAATCAATCGTCGCGGAAGGAGCGTTTTTTTAATGAAATCGAGCATAAAGGCTCGCGAGCGACCATTTGCGTTAACGAGGCACCTTTGTCATATTTTCTTTTCGATTCGGCCGATTGTAATTGCGGAATGCAATTAACGTATCGGCTGTTCTGTTTTTTCATAGTACTTTTTAGGGTTCCGTAGTCAACTAGGAACCCTTATAGTTTCGCCATGTCTGTCCGTCTGTCTGTCTGTCCGCGGCTAAGCTCAGAGACTGTTAGTACCAGAAAACTGTAATTTGGCATGAATATATATATCAGTCACGCCGACAAAGTGATTAAATAAAAAAAACTAAAAAAAAATTTTTTAGGGTACCTCCCATAGACGTAAAGCGGGGGTGATTTTTTTTTTCTCGATTATTTATAGTGTGGGGTATCATTGGATAGGTATTTGAAAATAAATAGGGGTTTTTAAAACCATTTTTTGATAAAGTGAATATTTTCGGAGATATTCACTCCGAAAGTTCAAAATAAAATAATGTCTTACCTCTAACTTTTGAACCGCACGTCTAAAAAATATGAAAAAAAATCACGTACCTAAGTTAAACTTAATAAAAACTTTCTAGGAAAATTATTTTCAACTTAATCAGTTGAGCAGTTTTTAAGTTTTTGTAAAAAAATATTTCTGAACTAAGATTGTAATTTAACCGCCATTGCAAGCATTTTTTTCTTCAAGTACCTATAAGATTACGCTAACAGTATCTTTTTTCAAATAAATAAAATATATTACATCTGAAAAACAATCAACGTGCATACTAGTTCTAGTACTGCAGATTAGTTACCCAATTCTCCGATAGATGGCGCTGTACCGCTCACGTTGGGACCAAAACAACCACATAATAAAGTATGCAAAGATTTTTTCGTACCTGCTACGGAACCCTATCTTGGGCGTGTCCGACACGCTCTTGGCCGGTTTTGTATTTTTAGGACTGGTTAGATCAATTTGCCAGAACCGTTATTCCCTAGTAGCAGAATTTCCATTCGGATTTTTCCCAGATGCTTTTTTCTCACTATGTTTTTTTTACTTTATCTTTTCAACATCTACTTCGAAACATAAGTAGCTGTTATAAGTTTGATGCACAGTCGAACCTTCGGATTTCTGACCCATTTTAGAACGTTTTCACAGTATACGTCAGGATTTACCTGATAAAAAAGATACTAAGTAGGTACTTTGAAGCTGCTGCGAAAGGCTTAAAAAGTAGCTAAAATGAAAAAATACTTTTTTTTTCATAAAGACACAATGGCACCCTTTTTATATTAAAAAAACGTGCAGGCCTTTTTACAAATTACAATAAAACATAAAAGCATTCGAGATCTCGTGTACGCACAACAATAAGACTAAGGAATTGCTCACGCGCCGCCCGTTACTCGCGCGCGCGCGATGGCCTACGCAATATTACGCAAGCCGTTACCGCTAGGGTTGCCGCCCTGCAAATCTAATATAATAAAAACCTCGTGTCATGGTGTTTGTTATCGAACTCCTCCGAAACGGCTTGACCAATTTTTGTGATTTTTTTTGTTTATATTTGATAGGTGGTTCATTATGCGAGCGTTTCAACCGCCTAATTTTGGTGGTCACGTTTTCTACGAATCGGCTGTAGATTTTAATGGCGTTTTCAGTTAATTATTAGAAGACCTGTACTTCTACCACGTAATTAAAAACTGTATCAGAATCTTTTGCCATTTCCACAAAAAAGTGTCCACCAAAATTAGACGGTTGAAACGCTCGAATAATGACCTAGGTCTGCGATTAGGTTGTAGGCTATTTTTTATACCCCCATACTTCGCAGACGGAGTCGCGGGCAACAGCTAGAGACAATTTAAAAATCTCATGTCAAGGTGTTTGTTATCGAACTCCTTTGAAACGGCTTGACTAATTTTTATCAAATTTTTTGTCTATATTTGGTAGATCTGAGAATAGGTCGTAGGCTATAATTTATATGGCAAAACAACGTTTGCCGAGTCAGCTAGTTCCAGTATATTTTAAACAAATCAGTGGCCGTATTGTCGAACGCGCGGACACTTCACGGTGTTCACACACACACTTCACACGTCCCGGCGGCAGCCAAACGCGCACATAGACACACATACACGTGAGTTACCCGTATTTTTTCACTGTGAGTGAGTCTCACGTTAGTTTTGTGTTCAAAATTTAAAAGAATATCCAGAACTCTGGAGAGTGGCAACCCTACGCAGTAATAAGCGATACGACCCCTATCGCCACTTCTACAATACTCACCTGTTATTATTGCGTTGTAAGAAAGTAATGTGTCTTGTGCAGATAATGGAACTTTTTCAGCGATATTACGTGTTTTGTCATACAATATCAAACGATCCAGGTCGCGCGATTGTTACTTTATTGCTATTATTCCGAGATTTTATTTAGTTTACCTTGTATGTCTTCTGTGGGCCAAATGAAATGGGGATGACGACTCCATAAAATTCCAAGATACGACTCTAGTAAAAGGGCGTTTTCAATGAAAAGTATAAGTACCCGGACTTTTTTTATTTGGTTGTACTTTTTGGCTTTTTTTTTAATTCGGATAATTTTATGTGATTTCTGCTCAGAATCATGAGTTTTTTCGACCTCACTAGGAGAAAAAAAGTGTCCCAAAACTTCCATATAATTTTCGATTCTTCCATTTCGTTACCGTCATATAAAATCTATGAAAAATGGTAATGGAACGGAAAAAAAACTTGGGACTTTTTTTGCTCCTGGTATGAAGGAACATGAAATTTTCCGAATTAAAAAAAATCAAAAGGTACCCACAACAAAATAAAAAATACCCCACCCCCACTTTTTTTTAATGAGGAAATTTTGGGTTTTTGTTAGTCATAATCGAGAGTGGATATTGATGATAGAAAAAAATATCCCTAATTTTCCATACAATTTTTTGTATAAGTTTTGAACTGACTCAAAAAATAACGATACTGTTTTTCTTTTCGCAAATGAATTTTACTCTTGATTTTGGATAAGAAAACACTAAAATAACCTTATCAAAAAACAAATAAAGGTTACAGTCAAGGTCATGAATATATGTACGTTACCATGGCGCCAAAAATATATATACAATTCTATGCCACTAACCATAAGGTCCGTGTTTGCATATCTTTGACGTGATGGTTATATATTTAAGCCATCGATTGTACACTTTTTTCTGAAAATGCCCAAAAATAACATTTAAGACAAGTGTCCCTGAAAACTAGCTTAATTTTCAATTAACCTGTGGACCGTCCGATGGACACCATTTTGTGCGGTGGTCAATGTTGTGGGACAAATGGTGTCCATCGGATGCTCCACAGATGGAAATCAAGTACAGTAAAAAAAAACTGGAGATAAAACTTTTTCATACTTACTGCACTCATGCACGCACGCAAGCAGGCACGCACGCACGCACGTACCCACCCACCCACACACACTTGAGTCGCAAATCCACTATCACATTTATAATTATCAGCAGAATGTTTTGACCTTCTCGACGTAGGACGCATGTTCTATTTCAAACTTAATTTTCCAGATCCCTCGCTACTTTAGCTGCGGGCCATATTTCGCACACATTTGTCTTGCGTTTACGCCACATGAATATTGTTAAAATAAATTAACGTTCAACTGCTCAGTTATCACCGTAGTTTCTGACTGGCAGCCCAGAACGCAAAGGCGTAAGTGTATACAAATCGATGAGGACATACGCCGCTTTAAACTTATCGGTTAGTTCTGGAGGCTGCGCAAATTAAATTTAAGTTTTGTGTGTGTTCCGAAGTTAAACAAAGTTTGAATTAGTAGGCTATGTTACTAATATTTGGAACAATGAACTTGTGGCTGGGTACGGATTATTTCTTACCCAGTATTGTTTTCGACTGGTTAGATCAATTCGAAATTCCTGGGACCTGTCAAGAGAGACGACGGCACGTGGAGGATCCGTAAAAACATAGAGATCCAGGAGCTGGTGGCTGAACCCAACATCATCGGCGTGACAAAATCATACAGACTTCGCTGGTTCGGCCACCTACTCCGAATGGGAGAGGATCGTGCTGCCAAGAGGGCGTACGTGGGACGACCGGCTGGTCGCCGCCCGGTTGGGCGACCCAGGTACCGCTGGGGGGACAGTGTCCAGGCGGATTTGCGACGTCTTCAGGTCGACGACTGGCAAGAAGCTGCGCAAGATCGGGACAGATGGCGTGCTCTCGTTTCGGAGGCCAAGACCCTCTTTGGGTCCCTGAGCCAAATTAGTTAGTTAGTTAGATCAATTCGATAGAATTGTTATTTCCTAGTTATGGAATTTCCTTTCGCATTTTTTCCCAGATTTTATTGCTATTTGTATTTTGAACAGATGTCCATCACTCGTATTGAGCGTACGTTGTAAAAAAGTAATATTGTAATTTTGTATAAACCGTCGTTTTTTTCCTCGCATCGAAAGTGAAAATTAGAGTGTTTAAAGCGAGACTAAACAACCATAATGACTCTCGAACTATAGCCACCCTCGCCGTATCATTGTGGCTTGTTAAGTCCGTTGAACAATCTACTATAAACGATGTATGACTTAATTTATTTACTTAGTAGCTTACTGGTTATTTGCAAAATTCCTTAATCCCGTGGGAATTTCGAAAAATCTGTCCGTCTACCTACACTTTTCTACGTCGTAAATGTAACCTTTATGCTAAATTTAATTTTTTTAAGCCAAAATGTCAACTGGCCGTTGATAAGTCAGTCAGCCCATTTAATCATCTTTTTAGATAAAATCCACAAACAAAAAGCATTATGTGCTGTTAATCAACAAAATGTAATTTTAATCAACAAAATTATTAAATATATCCAAATACATTAACAAGTACTCGTATTTCAGCATGCGAATATAATATAATTATTTGGAAATGAAACGTCAATTTCCGGGCAACACACGTTTTTGTCGGCGCCGAGCATTCCGCATATTGCAGGGCGATAGGGTTACCAGCGGTAATTATACTCTGGAATTTTTCAGTTTTCTGTTTTGAGAATTCAATTTATTTTTCGCATTCGTTGTTTGCGGTCTTTGATCAATTATAACTGTAGATCCACAGTCGCGCGCCCGAAAATGTCCGAGCCAAATGAGCGCCACTTTGATAAAAGTGGCCCTCTTTTTTCTCAGTACGTTGCGTGAAATTGTCAAGTTTAGCTGTCAAGTGTCAACCGAAATTCGACTGTAATGAAGTAAAGACTAGGTTCAAATTTCTGTGTAGGTGATGATTTTAATTGTTATGCAAACAAATAAAAAAGTTCGGACATTTTTTGAAGGGGATTTTGTTCGGCAATGTGTAACTTCAGTTATAATTGATCAAAGTTTGCGGTGGTTATGACTATTTTAATTAATGTAAATACTTTCAAGTTTTTTCTCCAGGGATTCTCTGCGAATGTTAATTTTTTTCGAACTTTTCATGTTTGTAAAGTTGGTGATTGATGTTCAAGCTTGAAACAAACTACAGCGATTTTGCTCTCTTCAGGCAAAATTTCGTTTTTAATCTTCTTTAGACTGAGGAGTCATTACATAAAAAAAACGGAATCTATAATATGTACAGGGTGTGTGTCCCAAAATTAAACGATGACCTGGTACGAGGCGAGAATCAAGATGGACCTGCAGTTATGGAAAAAATGAGAAAAAAACCGGCCAAGTGCAAGTCGGACTCGCGCACGAAGGGTTCCGTACAATTATCTATAAAAATCACGTTTGTTGTATGGGAGCCCCCCCTTAATATTCTGTGAATATTTCAAGTGTCTACCTGTTGCCGTTATCAATATCGAGCAAAAACGAGCAAAAAAATCATGTTTGTTGTATGGGAGCCCCCTGAAATATTTATTTAATTTCATTTTCCGTCTGTCACCAGACTGTATCTCATGAACCGTGATAGCTAGACAGTTGAAATTTTCACAGATGATGTACTGCGGTTGCCGCTATAACAAAAAATACTAAAAACTAGAATAAAATAAATATTTGAGGGGGCTCCCATACAACAAACGTGATTTTTTGCTCGCTTTTGCTTGATATTGATAACGGCAACAGGTAGCTTGAAATATTCACAGAATATTTAGTTATACATTCACTTTAAAAATAAATAATTAAATTAAAATAAAACAGATATTTAAGGGGGGCTCCCATACAACAAACGTGTTTTTTTTTGCCGCTTTTATAGATAATGGTACGGAACCCTTCGTACGCGAGTCCGGCTCGCACTTGGCCGGTTTTTTTTGTGGCGGTCACGAGTTTAACCCTTTTTTCAGAAGACAGTCTTTTTCAGAACCCTGCCCTAGACGGAATATGAGATGATGTATTCGTCAAATCGTCAAAAATACAATTTATCAAAAGAGTATTGATGCGCACATCACAGCCCTATTTAACCCCCCACCTGCCAGCGGCAGGCAACAGGTCGACCGCCGCCTGTCGCGCGCACTACGCGTCGCGACCGTACCCTTTGACTTCTCGGTTAAATTACTATTTTTTATACTTTAATAGTTTCTTGTCGGTCTATAAAAAAATATATATATTTATTTCAGAAATTAATACAAAAAAAATACAATAAAATCAGATCCGCAGCGTAGGCTTCGTCAATGAGAGAAAAAAAAGAAAATATTTTGTTATCCGCAACAAGCTTCGTCATAGCAACAGATTGAGATCCGCAATCGGTCTATTAACAGTGAAAGTAATTTTTGATTTCCTCGAATTAACTAAGTGACATGGGTATTTTTTTTTATATTTTTTAGAACTGGGTGTAACTTCACTTCTCGTATCGTTGAGTTTTTGGACAACCTGTAGTATTAACCAGAGCATTGTATTGTAAATTAATTTTCTGCTTGATTTTGAAATAGTATATCAAGTCCACTTCACCTCGTCTAATTTTTTTTACCAAATTCAATACACACAGGGCTCATTTTAAAATGGGGGAAATTGCGCTGTAATTTCACATAAGCCCATTACGGTCTGAGAACTTCACACACCATAGAATTGCTCTCCAAATGTAGATATGCAGGTTTGTTCATAATATTTCACTGCATTGAAAAGTTTATGATAAAATTTCGATTGTAGGTATAACATAACGTAGTACTCGTTGAAATAATTCACGCTCAGTTCGAAGCGAAAACACCATAAAGCTTTAGTTATCAGCTTACTATTAACAGCGTAAATAAGCGTTTAAAATTGGCCGCCTGCCATTATAAATACCAGCAACAGAAAAATTAAAAATTCACCCAATTTTAACTTTACATCCACGTAATAAAGTTTGAGGGGGTGCGTTGATATCGTGGTGTTTCGCACAAAACTAGCAATGCCCGTAAATCGTTAGGGGAATTTAAAAACTCTCCAATTAAATCTTGCTTTGGAGTGGTAATTCGCTTCCATATTTCATGAGCATAATAAAAAGGAATCTTAAAGTTGTATGAAACGCTTTTTTATTTCCAAGTGATTTGCACGTCAGGTATGTATAAAATAAATCCTGTACTAATCCTTACTAAAATGCGAAAGAAACTGTCTATCTGTCTGTTACCTTTTCACGTTTTTTACCGCCAAACCAATTTAGATGAAATGGTAAGGAAGAAAAGAGTTAAGTGATTCCACTGAAGCGGAGACGAGCAGAGCTGAGTGGAGCAGAGCTGTGAAAAGAGTTAAGTGATTCCACTGAAGCGGAGACAAGCAGAGCTGAGTGGAGCAGAGCTGTGACTAGAGTTAAGTGATTCCACTGAAGCGGAGACAAGCAGAGCTGAGTGGAGCAGAGCTGTGACTAGAGTTAAGTGATTCCACTGAAGCGGAGACAAGCAGAGCTGAGTGGAGCAGAGCTGTGACTAGAGTTAAGTGATTCCACTGAAGCGGAGACAAGCAGAGCTGAGTGGAGCAGAGCTGTGAAAAGAGTTAAGTGATTCCACTGAAGCGGAGACGAGCAGAGCTGAGTGGAGCAGAGCTGTGAATAGAGTTAAGTGATTCCACTGAAGCGGAGACAAGCAGAGCTGAGTGGAGCAGAGCTGTGACTAGAGTTAAGTGATTCCACTGAAGCGGAGACAAGCAGAGCTGAGTGGAGCAGAGTTGTGAAAAGAGTTAAGTGATTCCACTGAAGCGGAGACGAGCAGAGCTGAGTGGAGCAGAGCTGTGAATAGAGTTAAGTGATTCCACTGAAGCGGAGACAAGCAGAGCTGAGTGGAGCAGAGCTGTGAATAGAGTTAAGTGATTCCACTGAAGCGGAGACAAGCAGAGCTGAGTGGAGCAGAGCTGTGAAAAGAGTTAAGTGATTCCACTGAAGCGGAGACAAGCAGAGCTGAGTGGAGCAGAGCAGTGAAAAGAGTTAAGTGATTCCACTGAAGCGGAGACGAGCAGAGCTGAGTGGAGCAGAGCTGTGACTAGAGTTAAGTGATTCCACTGAAGCGGAGACGAGCAGAGCTGAGTGGAGCAGAGCTGTGACTAGAGTTAAGTGATTCCACTGAAGCGGAGACAAGCAGAGCTGAGTGGAGCAGAGCAGTGAAAAGAGTTAAGTGATTCCACTGAAGCGGAGACAAGCAGAGCTGAGTGGAGCAGAGCAGTGAAAAGAGTTAAGTGATTCCACTGAAGCGGAGACGAGCAGAGCTGAGTGGAGCAGAGCTGTGAAAAGAGTTAAGTGATTCCACTGAAGCGGAGACGAGCAGAGCTGAGTGGAGCAGAGCTGTGAAAAGAGTTAAGTGATTCCACTGAAGCGGAGACAAGCAGAGCTGAGTGGAGCAGAGCAGTGAAAAGAGTTAAGTGATTCCACTGAAGCGGAGACGAGCAGAGCTGAGTGGAGCAGAGAGGGACGGCGATAAACGAATATTCGCAAATGGAGCCAAGGCCAATACCTAGCGCCTGTTATAAGGATGGGCCTCATAAGAAAGCTCAAAGTCACTCAGAGGGCGATGGAGAGGACTATGTTCGGAGTTTCTCTGCGGGATCGCATTAGGAATGATGAAATCCGCGCAAGATTTACAGTCACTGACATAGCTCGAAGAATCGCCACGCCAGGCTCGAGTGGCAGTGGGCAGGGCATATCGCTCGTAGAACTGATGGCCGATGGGGAAAAAAGGTTCTCGAGTGGCGTTCACGGACCGGAAGATGCAGTTTGGTGAGCCTTGTGGAGGCCTATGTTCAGCAGTGTACGTCTTTCGGCCAAAATGATGATGATGATGATGGCGTCCACTCCCGCCCACACTATCCGCCAGCCGGCAACCCTATCCGCGACATCACGCGATGTAGTGTCGCGCGTGCGATCTTTTCGCGCTGTATACTTTTATGTGTGCGGTTACTGGCACTTATTGACTCGCACTAACTGGCACCATAACAGTTAAAGGATACGGTAACAGTTCCAATACGCGCAATATACGAAGTTTGAGTTAGGCGGGGCGCGTGGGCGCAGTGCTTGGAGTATTGAGCCGACCGGAGGAGGCCGGGGAATAAAAGAGGTTTAAAACGAAGTGTGGGTAGGCCGCCAACAAGAAGCGTCGACCTGGTTAAGATTGCGGGAATGCGATGGATGCGGATGGCGCAGGACCGATCTGTTTAGCGAACCTTGGTGAAGGTCTATGATGATGATGATGAAAACGCTTGGTGGGCGTGACACACACGCTGCAGCTAAGAACAAAATGTTTATTAAGCTTCAAACAATGATTGTGGACTCTATTGACATGGGATGGCCATTTTGTTACCTTCAGAGTTTTACGTCAAAAGCCAAAAAGATGAAAATAAATTAAATATTTTTAGTTTTACTGAAATATTGCCGTAGTCTTGTATTTTAAACTATCGCGATTCTCACTCATAACTAATTTTTTGCGGGACTTAATCACAAACTAAATTTATTTATTTCAAAAATTACCTCGACGTTTCGACCGCATCGCACTGAATGTTCGTTTAACCGCGCGAGTTTTCCGAAAATACCCGCACTTGATTTTCTTGTACACAATCACTTCGACACACGACACTCACAATACCCCGCAATTTATCCGAAGATAATATTCTAAAGGCCCTTCTTTGGTTTATTTTCCTTATTGTGCATGCCCGGAAGATAAGAGTCCCAATACAAAGGTTATGAGGGCGAGAAGACGCAAATTGATATTATGAAAGATGAGAAAAGCATAAACCACAGGTACAGTCACACCACGCGAGAGTTTAGCCACCTAAATAATACACCTGCCAGTGGCGGGGCGTGAAAATTTTTGCAAGTAAAGCCGGAGCAATAAAAACTTTTTAACAAAAAAATTAAACCGCTGAAAAAACTGAAAAGTGAAAAATAATACCTTTTTTGTTTGACCTTAATCTAGGTACCAGTTTGAAGTCGGTGCCTCAGCACGAGCCAGGAGGAGTGATAGAAGCCCATCAGGTAGACGACTATAAGTCCACTCCTCCTGGCTAGTGCTGAGGCACCGACTTCAAACTGATACCTAGATTAAGGTCAAACAAAAAAGGTATTATTTTTCGCTTTTCAGTTTTTTCGGCGGTTTAATTTTTTGTTAATAAGTTTTTATTTTATACTTTTTTCCCACCCTCGGGGTAATTTTTTTCCAAATTTATATAGTACCAATTTTAAGATATACCCTATCCAATAAAAAAAGAATTATGAAAACCAGACTACTCTGTAAAAAGTTATGCCTGGTCATACAGTACAATCAGTGACTGAACAATCAATCATCCCCTGTTTTCCTACCCTTAAGGTAGGAATATTTTTTCCAAATTTAAATGGGACCACCTTCGGGATATACTCTTTCCAATAAAAAAAAATCATCAAAATCGGACTACTCCGTAAAAAGTTATGCGTGGTCATACATTAAAAAAATATACGCGTCGACTTGAGAACCTCCTACGTTTTTTCGTCGGTTGAAAAAAAAAACAAAAACCCATTTATCCTCTTGAAAGTGCAATAATGGAAGAGAAGCTATTGGTAACTTCAAAAATTTAGTCAACCCTGGGGAATCGGGTTGTTAGTTACCCTTCGCCACACATATCTGCTCGTAATAAAGTCATCCAAAAAATTATGATTAATTACACAGCCAAATAACAAACAATGGCAATTTAAATTTGGCATTTTTTTAGCTCTCCCTACTCCTCCTATGTTGTATTGTATGGCGCCTCCGTGCGGCTTAATTCTCTAAGGTAATATCGCGTAATATCGCGTCGCGTGCAAACATAGCGCGGTTTGTTTTTGCGCGCGTTACGCCGCACCGAATACCTGATATTATTCGAGGACCGGTATTGTTCTCCGTTATTATTTTCGTTATTGGATAACGATAACTACTTGGGAAGCGATTCTTCAAAATGTTTTAGGGTCATGCAAGTTTGTATGTTAGCGTATCTCCTGTGGACATTGCAAAAGTTAAGGGTCCATTACTTACTTACTCCTGTGGCGCAATCACCTAAAGTATGTCTTGGCCTCCAATGCGAATGCACGCCAAAGATCCCGGTCCTGTGCCGTCTCTCGCCAGTCACCAGCTTCAAGCTCGCGCAGATCCGCCTCCATCACATCTGCCCAACGGTATCTAGGGCGACCAACGGGACGGCGCCCTGTTGGCCTACCCTGGTAGGCTCTCTTCACTGCACGACCGCCCTCCATGCGCTCGAGAAGGCCAAACCACCGATGTCTGCGAGCTCTGATCACTCCAACTATATTGGGTTCAGCAACTAGCTCCTCAATTTCGGCGTTCTTCCGGATCCTCCAACTGCCGTCAGGTCTCTGCGTTGGGCCAAGAATCCTGCGTAAGGGTCCATAGCCAATATTTTTTAATCATGTCTACATTGGCGAGTGAGTTATCATCATCATCATCATTTCAGCCGAAAGACGTCCACTGTTGAACATGGGCCTCCCCCAAGGCTCGCCAAACAGACCGGTCCCGTACCATCCGCATCCAACGCGATCCCGCAACCTTAACCAGGCCGTCGCTCCATCTTGTTGAAGGCCTACCTATACTGCGTCTTCCGGTCCGTGGACGCCACTCGAGAACCTTGCGTGTGGGTCGTCTGAACAATATCGGCCCATTTAAATAAGTCGTGTTGCCCTAGTGGTTTGAGCTATGGTCTCTCAAGCAGAGGATCGTGGGTTTGAATCCGCGCCATCTGAGTTTTTCGGAATTATTGTGCGAAATTACATTTGTAATTTACCATGAGCTTTACGCTGAAGGAAAACATCGCGAAGAAACCTATATACACCGAAGAAGTTCCCAATCCACACTGGGTCCGCGTGGGAACTACGGCCCAAGCCCTCTCATTCTGAGAGGATGTCTGTGCCCTGCAGTGGGACGGATATAAGCTGGGTTGATGATGATAACTTTTTTATTTCGCGACTGCGGTGGGCTGCAAAAGTGCATGGACATCTCGGGGCGATAATCGCATGAGCGCGCGCGCGCGGGGGTATGTTAATAACATCAAACGATCAAACACTGCTCACGCGATTATCGCCCCCATATGTCCATGCACTTTTGTAGCCCATCATACACTGAGTATAATAATATAATAAACCATTTATTTCAGATTCTTAGATCCATAGTTAATTACATAGCTTACAAAACAAATCGAATTAAAATCAAAAGTAGTCAAAATATATTAAAACAAATTCAATTAAATAAAAATAAAAATAAAGGTCCAAATTAAAATTACAATTTAAAATAAAAATAAATTAATTAATCAAATGAAATCAGAATAAAATGTCAAATTAAAAATATAAAAACATTAAAATTCACAGTTCGAAAATAAATTTACATCAAAGGGCCAGAGAAGATTGGCGAATGCATGAGTTGGACCAGTGGCGCAGAAACGGACCGTCTGTCCTCTCTGCCACCTTCTCCAAGAGGCTGTTCTTCTGAGGCTTCTTCAAGAGTATATTTAGCTGTAATAGATGAAACTATCGATACTGTGGTACGAGTACAACTAGTCAAACCCTCAATCCGAGGTCAAAGGTCAACCTTTAATGTTTCGAGAAACTCTACCGCTACATTGATTAATCGTGATAAAAGGTAAACAAACCTATTTACTAGTTCTTTTACGTTAGCTTACAATCAGGAAAGTAGCGAAACCCCTTTGTTTCACTCACTCAAGCGTAGGTATTAATAATAACTTCTCATGCTTATAGGTAACGCCACCAGAGTTGAGGCCACGCACACAACCACATCTCTTGTCATGACAGCGGGATTTTGACGTTGTGTTGTCGTTAAACGTCAACACAACGTCAAAATCCCGCTGTCATTACATGAGATGTGGTTGTGTGCGTGGCCTCAACTCTGGTGGCGTTACCTTTACGAAACTTCAACATAATTTATTGCTATACTCACCTGATTATCTTAACTTAACGTGCTAGATAAGTTTTCATTGCGGATGCCGCGTTTTTTGCACGGTATTGGGATCACCAGCAGTGCAACACCACGGAATTAGAGGTTTCGTATTTCTGATTTTAGATTTTTTACACAGTTTAAATATCATATTCTTTAAGAAAAAATACTTTTTGGCACTAGGTCATACGGGAATGCTTTTTTTATTGATAATAATGAAAACCCTCTCACAGAAAACCGGCGTGAAGCAGCAGTAATCCTGCTTGCGTTTCGTACGGTCAGTGAGAGTGCCGGGGGCCCAATACCTCACCCCTTCCCTCTCCCCCTTCCCCTATTCCCTCTCCTTAAGGGCCGACAACGCACTGGCATCGCGTAAAGCGCTGCAGGTGTCTATGGACAGTGGTGATCATTTAACATCAGGTGACCCACTAGTTCGTTTGACTGGCCTTTCTAACATAAAAAAAAATCCTTAATTAGGTAAGTACATACCACAGAGATCGGTGCCGTTACCTTATTACTATACCTAGAGATTTTTCTAGCACGAACAACTTGTGATTAGTGTTGGACATAATAATACTTAACATCGATTTGGTTTGGTATTATTGTTTTATATTTTCAAACGTGTCTCACTTATAAGACATCGATAAACTAAGTATTAGAAGAAAAAAATTCGTTCGTGCTAGGAAAATCTCTAGGTATACTTAAGTATTACAAAATATCTTCAGCGAAAGAACTTTTATCAATAATTACTGTTCATCAAAACCTGGCATTGGAGATTGTTGAAAAATATGATTAAAAATGATACAGTCTTACAAGATTATCATAAGACAGATGCTGTACAATAGTGATCCAATCCGTGCAGGTTGGTCTTACAGGTGGCTTATGTAGTAAATCAGACGCCGGGCGTTCATAAGGCTGTGGTCACAGTTAGTGCGTCGATCAATTTTCGCCAATATCCAGCATTTAGACGACCAAATGGCCTAGTGGTTAGAGAACCTGACTACGTAGCTTGAGGTCCCGGGTTCGATTCCCGCGTCGAGACAGATATTTGTATGAAAAATACGAATGTTTGTTCTCGAGTTTTGGGTGTTTAATATGTATTTATGTATATACCTATCTAAGGTATGTTTATCAGGTTGCCTAGTACCCATAATACAAGCTTTGCTTACTTTGGGACTAGTTCAAATTGGTGTGAATTGTCTCGTGATATTATCATTATTCCACGTCAAGAAACAGTAGGTCACAAAGGGCGGTTTTACTTGTCACGTTTTTATGCTACCTGCGCTTTCAGAAAAACTCTCGTTGCCAAGATGAATGTGTTGCAAGAAATTTGACAGAAAATAGTTTTTTTTTTAAGAACATATTTATTTCTTGCCGTGAGCCCTTCAATTGGGAATGTCTAAAAAAAATTACCAGTGGTTTTTATATTTTTTTTGTATAGAAAAGTCAATTATAAGGAACTGATTTCAATATTTTGTCATTTAGTTCTTTACTTTTTTCAAAATTAATTATTGAAACTATTTTAGTTGATGACGTCAGATTATAATTGAGGGCTCCCACAATGCCAAATTTCTAAATCTATCTAAATGCGTACGATAAGGCAACCCCTTTAATTATTTTTTGCGTAGTGGTACACTATACACTGTGTCACTTTACTGGCACTGTCAAAGTGCTAGATGTCAGACAGCGGGTCCAAATCAAACTCCGTAGTATAATCCACGCGTAAATTGTGAAGAATTCTAACCACATATAATAAAGTACGACTTGAACCGGTCGCGCAATTTACACCAATGTCAAATGAAGGTCATTACTTATTTGTTATATAATAAATTCATTACATAATATTAAAATTAAATAACTACAGAAAACGAGTTAAAAAGCATTTTTCTCGAAATGGTTTTCGATTTACTATACATTGCAAAAAAATAGACATCCCCAATTGTGGACATCTCTACCACGCAGTCAATGCTGCCATGTGTTCATGTGCAGACAACATTTTTAATGGAAGAATTGCGTCAAGTGCACACAGGCTTTAATAATGTAGAACTTAATATAATATAATAAGACAACTTACAACTGGTGCTTGGAGTTGTTTGCAATGGACCGCCGGGAAAATTAAATAGCACACACAATGCTCTCCGTACTTGACCGTAACTTACGGTGCTCGTGGCACCAGAGGAATTTAGGTGGAGACTTATCTTTAATGGAATAATGGTTTCTATTCAGCCTAGTCTTGGGTGTGTAATAATGTATTTAAGTATGTAATTATCTGTATAAGTATGTCTATCCGTTGCCTAGTATGCATAACATACCTAAGCTAAACCTTACCTCTATAGAAAAGCTTATTTTGCCTGCGCCTCGTGTGCCTGCCGCCCGCACCTCTCCCGGTCCCCTTTGTCCCGTGATATTTTTATTTATTTATTTTGTAGATATATTAATAGCATTAATTGTTGAAATCTTGTTCACACAGCATCGACAATAAGAGGCGTAGAATCGTCACTCGCGTTAAAAGTATTTTTTATTTCTGTTAACTTCGATACATTACCTACTTAGTAAACTCACTGAAACTATATATTTAGCTGGTTAATGATTATCTGTTTTAATCAAAAAACTTTTTTCCTTTATAGAAATTCAAAATACGCTCAATATTAGGTACTAGCTATGAATAAGAAACAAAAGGACAGAGAATAACATACATACATAGCTAGTAAGCTGACCCGGCGAACTTTGTTCCGCCTTAGAGTACCCGCTCGCCGCTCTCTTGCCACTGGCCCTCGCCGCTCATGTACTTACATTGCGTCATCCTTTTTCGTGTATGCAGCGGCGTTCATTGATTTATTAGACGATGTCACGTCAAAAATTAAGGGGTGAACCACCCTTAACATTTAGGGGTATGAAAAATAGATGTTGGCCGATTCTCAGACCTACCCGATATACACACAAAATTTCATGAGAATCGGTCGAGCCATTTCGGAGGAGTTTGGTAACAAACACCGCGACACAAGAATTTTATATATAAGAAGATGAAAACATAATATATTCCAAATAATTTATTGAATCAGGCGTTACTTTGCGGAGGTTCATATCAATGAATTGAAACAATTACGTACTTTGCTTACCCGCGACCTTATGAAGTTACATTTATGCATGGAATGTGTGTTCATACAGTTCCTCCACATCCACACTGTATGAATACACACAAATCACACAAACCCAACTATCACCACCACCAAACTACACTGACGCGTTTCGAACTCAACCAGAGCGCATCTTCGGAGTATCGCAACCGATCACCATGCTCTGTTATGTCCTTGTGTTTTTATGAGGCTAATATCTGTCATTACTTGAAATGAAGAATAAAAGCTTAGAAATTTAATGTATTTTCTTAAGAATCAAATTTATATGCTCACCACAATATATATTTTTGCTTCCCAGAATGGATGTTTTGCTCACCAAATATTAGGTTAGGTTAGGGTAGCATTCAACCGTTTTGGCAAGCATTAAGAATATATTTGGTAAGCTTTTAAACACAAGCCTTTTCTTAATTGGTAAAGTTATTTTTGTGAATTTGAGGTAGCACCAAAATATACATATAATGGAGCCCTTTGGGCCCCAGAAGAATAATATTTAATGAAAAGAGATTGTTCGCCCACGCATTCCATTACCTTCGAATTTGGGGGAAAAATTAGAGTGTTTTTGGGAACACTACGCCTTAAAATACTATATTAAGAATATTTACTGTAACAGCTACAAGGTTGGCCAAGCCTTTTTGGGTTCCCGAACTGCCACCCTTAATGTCCGTAAGTCTGCCACAAAGCTGTATCTCAAGAAGAACCGTAATATATAGACAGCGAAACCTTATATGTAATGAGTATTTCTATTTCCCCTACACTTCAATACATCAAATGATCCTACGCTGCGTATATTTCGCTCAAAAATAAGGTTCTGCTGGCTCTGATTTTTTTTGTATCAGCTTTTTTTGCTTATATTTTGCCATACCTGCAAATATGTCACCTACATAAAATTGTTCATATTCTATATGTATCCAACATTGGTTGTCTGGATGAGATCGCTTCTGAGCGTTACGACCGCCTATTGTCTGCCTGAATTTCTATTGTTTTTAATTTATATTATACTGTTTTGGTGATCAATAAAGAATATTTGTATTGTATTGTAATTGTTTTGTATGTACGGAACCCACAATTGGCAAGTCTGACTCGCACTTGGCCGGTTTTTTATTATTTTACTGTGTGTTGTTTGAAAGATTATATGCAGGTCCCATTCTCTTATGTCCAGTTTGTCTAAGAAACAATAAAATTGTGCATTTGCATTAGGTACTGAATAGTCGTCTAAGAAATTCTTTCACCACCAGTTCAATTCTATGTCACTTTATAGCTTTTGTTTTATTGTATTGTACATTAAAGGCTATTTTTTTACTTATAAGTCATCTTCAATTCAATTTTTAATACTATCGATCCATCCATTGATGCTATCGATGATTCTGCCAATGTCGCGGTTGAGAAAGTCACTATCAGTTGGTCTTTGTTCAGTAGCATTTAGAATTCAATATGATAATCATTCTTCTGACGTAGGAACTGTCATATTAAAATACTTACAAAAATTCCCAGTAGGACCATTAATGGTACTAATCAATGGTACAGCTGGGAAAGAGGGTCATTAAAATGGCAAAGTATATATAGTTAGTTCGTTGACTATACATTGCAGCACTCGATTCTCTTCAAACTCGTACACTTTGCGGCCTCGAAATGTACTGCAACTTCACGAATTTCTTGTAACTCTATATTGGGCTCTATACTTTTAAAGAAATAATAAAATAAACCTTTAACTCCCACCTGCGCCCAGAGAGCATTACAATATTGTGGTACCAATTGAAAACCTTTTCATATTCGGAAAATTGTCTTCCGCGAATTTGTTGAGGTATACGGTACCGGGAATGGCCGCCTGGGGGCGCCGTTATGGTACAATAAGTAGTGCCGGCGCCGCAACATGACCGTCCCCGGTCTAATACGGCTGTCGTATAATTTGTGGGAATTCTAGATCTGTTGTGTTTTGAAATAAAGAGAAGCATGTTTTTGTGCATTTTTCATTCTAAAATTTTTACGTGAATAATGTAAGCGTGCTTACATACACACAATCACGCATCCTTCCCAGCAAAAAAATATATAATTTGTGAAAAAGTACCTAGCTCAAGAGTTGAATCCCTGTGACAGATGGGCAGACTGACAAACAGACAGGCAGACAGCGGAGTCTCAGTAATAGGGTCCCGTTGGCACCCTTTGGCTACTGAACCCTAAAAATGTAGGCACGACCTGTGCACCTACGATGAAAAATAACAGTTAGTTCGCCAAATTGAAGCACAACACATCGCCCATTGTGTCAGCGTGTCTGTGTTAAAATAACAATGAGGCTGTGTCTCTCACAGTAACAGGCTATTGCGAGATGGCATCTGATGGCATTATGAGGCTATAATTAAGAAGAAGCCTTATCAAGCCGCCGGCTCAGCCTAAGAAGGCATTTAATATGCGGCGCGAGACCACCGCTGGCAGGGAAAGGAATAGGTAGATAATTAGCTTACTTAGATAAATATTTTTTACATAACTATAAATTAAGAAAATTAAAATAAAGTAAATGCCCATTATGCGTCCTTATAACTTTGAAATGGCTGAGCCGATTTTGATGATACATATCTAAGAACCATCGCCAAGAAACCTGCTTCTAAATAAAAAAAACCGCATCCAAATCGGTTCACACACACATACACATAGCAGTCAAACTTATAACACCTCTCTTTTAGCAGGTTTAAAATAATAGTACAACGTTTTTATCTGTGTCTATAATAGCTTTAGGTGAATTGACTAGAAATGTACGCCTCTTTAAATGACATTAATAAAAAGGCAGCGCATTGTTTTATTGGCTTTATGTCAATTACATTTTCATTTATTCATTCTGGTAACATTCTGTATAGTAAGAAGTTTGATCGAACTCTATTGTGCCGTCACGCACACTGGGTATGTATTACAATACCGATGTACGAAAGACCGAATGTATTAAAACATCGAATGGGTCAAAAGACCGACACGATTTTTTTCTGAAACCGTAAACTTTTCAGAATTTATTAAAACGGCATCATACAGAACCCATTAGGTTAGGTTAGGTTTGTTTTATAACAATCTTAAAAAGTTAACGGTTTCAGAAAAAAATCGTGTCGGTCTTTTGACCCATTCGATGTTTTAATACATTCGGTCTTTCGTACTTCGGTATTGTAATACATACCCCGCACACTCTAATAGTATGTAGTAAAATTGTGAGAGGGACAATACGATATGAACTTCGATTTTCGGAGTAGCGGTCCCCCTCCCACTCTTTGCTCTCGGAGATGTCTCTAATTGTTTAACGGCGACTATAAAAGACGATGATTCTCTTATCCGCCGCTTTCGGGATGCGGCTCGTAAAGCCCACCCAACGCTTCAGCGGCCTCGCCTAATAAAGCCGTCAAATAAGCTTTAATGTAAAATCTTCAAAAGAATAAAAGCAAAATATTTTTCACTGCAAGGGACCACATTTCCTTTTTACCTGCAAATCGTTTTTGATTCCAAGAATACACTGACCGAATGACTGGCTGACTTACTGTCTTTCATATCAACGCACAGTCCAAGCACAGTAACAGTGTGTATGTCTTTGTGTCTATTTTTTTTTAAATGTGTCCCACTGAAAAACAGCGTTGTATAGCTTCTCTAGTTTAAAATGACGCGCCCCACCACCGCACTCACGCACAGGATTTGAAACTCAATTCAAGCTACAATAGACTCTATTGTAGCTCAAATTGAGCTTCAAATCCCGTGCACAAACGCGGTGGTGGGGCGCGTCATTTCAAACTAGAAAGCTCTAACTTGATGCAACATTACGAGTCCAATATTTTACGATTCTGGTATCCTGCGAGTCTGATATTTTGCGACTCGGTGATTCTGCTCTGAAATGATTTATTTCTGAAATACCTAGTATGTTATCAGAATTTTTATTAAACTACAATTATTACATTGTACGAGATGACATTTATAAAAATCCTGAAACATCACACTTCTCTATATTCTATAGCAAGTGAGAGTTATGAGAAGCGAAGTGATTCGTAAATAAAGACTTTGACTTTGAATAACTAAATAAACATTCAACAGCACTGTACTGCAAAAAGAACAAAGCAAACAATTTTTACACTAAATTTTCAACCTATCGCATAATAAAAAGTTTACCGACGTCACTTCAACTTTTATCCATGTGAATTATGCAGTTAGCCAGACTCAAATCATCTCGCCGGGGATCTCATTTGGATGCCAGACTGTCTGCTCAGCATACACTCATCCATCGGTCCTTTCACCTTTCAGCTGATAAATATTTAATCAGTAATATTTTAAAACGCAGCTCTGAGTATTCAGAGTACTAACCTCGGCTGTTTTAAATCCATTAGGCGTATTATGTAAACATCCCCGCCTTTCCCTCGCAATAATCTCTTCACGACTACACAGTAGAGGGCGGCAGCAGAATGTGAAACAACTCTATTAAGCTCCAAACGCACAGACAGGGGAGGCGTGGCAGAAGTGTCAAAATGTATGGAACTGTCATCTTTAACCCAGGGTTAACGATTTCATTTTTTAACCCTGGACCGTGAAAGTGGCTCTAGGCCACTTGTACAGTGTAGGGTTAAAAATTTAAATCGTTAAACCTGAGTTAAGGATGATAGTTCGATTAAGGTCTGTGCAAATCAGCGCTAGGGTAGGTACGGAACCTTATACTTAAGATAAGATGCCTTCCACAGCTAGCAAAAGAGCTAATAACTTTGAAACGGCTGAACCAATTTTGATGAAATATATCTGGAAACCATCGCCAAGAAGCCTGCTTGCAAATAAAAAACTGCATCCAAATCGGTTCACCCATATAGCGACAGACACACATAGCGAGCTCCTCTTTTTGTGTCGGGGTTTAAAAAGGCGTCAATACTGCGTATTCTCACGCTGCGTCGAGCTATTAACGTTTTACTCCTGTCGCGTAAACTTCTACTCTGCAGATAAGGATTTGTATGCTTCATACGGATTTTAGCGGCTCCGGTTTGTCCTAACTTTCAGCAAATTCATCATCCGAGAGATTAATATTTGTTTGTCAGTTTCAGACTAAATCTAGGTAGTAAACGAGCTGGGTCAAATTCGAACGCTATTTTGCTGAACGTTGCTGTAGGCGGATACCTAGAATTTGTGAATCTCCCGGTTAATACGACTGCAATATTAATATTGTATTACGTTCCGCGAAATCTAAATTGGAAGTGAATTGTTTAGACGGCCCTACCTTGGGTATTCATGAGTCTAGACTTAGTAAAATCTGGATTCGAGCTCCCAAGTTAGGACTGTATAAAATTCGGACTTTAAGCTTGTGTGAACAAAATAAAGTATGAAGGGTATCGGGGTAAATAGCCAGGTTAGCCTAGTCGTTTGCCCTATGGTCTCTCAAGCAGAGGGTCGTTACTTCAAATCCGGGGTTGCACCTCTGAGTTTTTCAAAATTTATATGCGAAATCACATTTAGAATTACCATGAGCTTTACGGTGATGGAAAGCATCGTGGGCACGCACATGCGATGCAATCCAGTGTATACTTCATTTAATTTAGAATTAGAAACCACAATAACATTATATTGCGTCTGGTCAACTATTTCTTACCTAGCAAATAGTACAGTACAATAGTCTGGGAGCCGCAAAATAAAATTGTTTTAATGTCACTTTATTTGCCTTTAATTGTAACTCTAGTACAAATTGTAAAGAGTGTGCTATGTTATGACGTATCTTCTTGTATTTATTTTTTCAACTTCATTTCTTATTACTTTTACGGTCATCCCGTGAAATCATATAGGAATGCATATAGTGCATTCATATAGTGCAATCATAAGGGAGTGTTGAAATCTCTCGATAGAGGGTGTAACATAGACGTGCGCTTGTCACTGCATAAAGTGATAATTTAGCAGACTGAAATGTATGATGTATAGGAAAGATTCGTGCCTAATCTCTAGACCAGTGGTGGTGTAGGGGTTTAGCACGCAGCACGGAATGCTGAGGACCTGGGTTCGATTCCCAGCATTGGTCTTTTTTCTAGGGTTTTTTTCCGTGCATCTATATTTCAGTTTGTATTTAGTATGAAATAATTGTAAAGAGATTACAGTTCACGAGCCGCAATATAGTGTTGTTGTGGTTTCTAATTCTAAATTAAATGAAGTATAGTATGTTAAGTTCCCAATCAGCACTGGGCCAGCGTGGGAATTACGGCCCAAGCCCTCTCATTCTGAGTAAGACTGTGTTTTTTATTTTTTCTTGTACCTTTCGACTTTTTTTTTTATTCGGAAAGTTTTATGTGATTTCTGCTCAGAATCACGAGCTCTTTCGATCCTACTAGGAAAAAAACCAACCAAAACTTTCATATAAGTCTAAGAAAAATGGAAACGGAACGGGAAAAAAACTTGGGACACTTTTTTTCTCCAAGTAGGATCGAAAGAGCTCGTGATTCTGAGCAGAAATCACATAAAACTTTCCGAATTTTAAAAAAAATCAAAAGGTACTACGAAAAATAAAATTGCCCACATTCGGATGTATACCTATAAGTCGGGATGATGATTATGAACAGTTAATTAACTACATAATACTGCGATAACTGCTTAATTCTGCGATAGATAACTAATGGATTTACATAATTAATAGCATATTTACACTAACGCTAAATCCGTCTTAGTACGGGAGCGCTTGAACTTGTGTCATCTTGTTTTAAGTGTTTGCTTATATGCTTAAGTGTTAGTGGCAGTGTAAACAGATAGACAAAACACTGTTAGTATACGTATACTAATACAAAAGCAAATACTCACCAGCATGTATTAAGAGCCATATTACACTGGCGTTTTGCGAACGTGCAACTGATTTGCTGCGAACGAGCAACGGATTCGCCACGAACGCAACGTTTAGGTCACGAGTGCGCAGCGAATCGCCGCGTCTATAGGGCTGGGACGCCATGCTATGCATGATACACACTCAAGTATGTCAGCTAACATCTATTTTACCCACTTCAGTTTTTGTACATCATGGCGTTTTCGTATCATCATCATTTCAGCCGAAAAACGTCCACTGCTGAACATAGGCCTCCCACAAGGCTAGCCAAACAGATCGGTCCCGTGCCATCCGCATCCAACGCATTTGTTTTCGTTTTCATAACAGTATTATTTAAAAGAATATAGTAAGGGACGGCTTTTGAAGCTGGGGTCTCTAGAAGAGCTCGCTCTTACAAGGCCCAAGGGCCAAGTAGAAAAGTATAACATTTGTAATTTCACGCTTTACGCCATGCTGTAGGGAGGTCAGCGCCATCGGTTTTCTTGGTCTCGATAACTTTGTTTATGATTGATGCTTGGTTATAGTCATTATCATCATCATCATCACCTCAGCCGTAGGACGTCCACTGCTGGACATAGGCCTCCCTCATTGATGCCCAATCATTACGGTTGGAAGCGACTTGCATCCACCCTGAACCTGCGTCTCCTTCTTGTTGGTGGACGTAGCACGCTGCGTTTGCCAGTCCGTGGTCTCGATTCGAGAACTTTTGGGCCCCAACGGCCAGCTGTTCTGCGTGCTATATGGCCTGCCCATTGCCATTTCAACGATCTAATCCGTTTAGCTATGTCGGTGACCGCTGTTCTGTCCTGTTCGTTATACAAAGCAACAAAAAAATCGCTGATTATTTAAAAGCGAAAAAGTTTTTCGGGTGCGCCGGTGGGATTCGAACCCACGTCTCCTGGGTATGCGCCCCAACGCGGGTGTTCTACCAATTGAACCACGTCGCATCCAACCGACTCCCCCGAAATTATTAATCGCTTACATACGCCAACAGTTTAAATAATCTTAGATTCGGTGAGCAGCCGTACTGCTAATAAAAAATAAATAATATAAAAAAATCGCTGTTTGTGAACGTTGTTAGGGGCGCGTAAACGATTTTTTTCCACTTTATAACGATTGTGCATTCGTGGCCACTACGTTGCATGTTCGCGGCGAATCCGTAGCGTGTTCGCTCCGCTTCTAATACGTTTGCAACTCGCCAGTGTTATATGGTCTCTAATACTGGCACAGAAGATACAGAAGCGACTAATTTCCTGTGTACGAATGTTGTGTTGTAGTCCTCATAATCTTCCTGAATTTTGTTAAAAATTTCGTTCTCTAATAATAAGTTTTTTCATCGATTGTACTTTTTGTTGACTGTACTCGTAAGTTTCAAGTCTTGCGGAGACGATCCTAGCTGGACCCCCAGAATTTCATTACCAGTTTTAATGTATCGTCACCGAACTTACGTAGGTATGTATATGTATGTATGCCGTAGGTATGTAGGTGTAGGTAGATATGCCGAATTTCAGCTCAATCGGATTCCAAGAATTGGCCCAGAAATGGATGGTGAATTTTAAAACTACAACTTACATACACACAAATTAAACGAGAATACTCTTTTATCAAAGGGCCAGCAACGCATCCGTAACTCAACCTGTGTTGTGGATGAACATGGGCGGCGGTGATTGCTTTCTATCAGGTGACTCGCCAGCTCGTTTACCCCATCATGCAAAAAAAATACATTACGAACGTTGCAAATTAAATAAAGGCTATGTTTTTAAAAAAACTTGTAAAAAAGTCATGGTAACCCAGTGGTTTGACCTATGGTCTCTCAAGACACAGGTCACACGTCAGACACGACGCACAAAATACGCGTTCTAAATCTATATAAGCACGACGACGTCTGTACACGCGTACGCCTACATACATCGCGCGCGCACCACACTGGTGAACAGCGGCAACAAGCAATGGCGCCTTGGGGGGAGGGGTAACTCGAATCGGTGCGGGGCGGAGCGTGGCCATTCTGTACGTTAGTACTATTGTTATATTCTGTGCCATGGTCATGGGTTCGAGCTCAGGTTCGCACCTCTGAGTATTGAATTTTTTTGAGGAATTATTGCGAAATTACACAACCATGAGCTTCATGGTGAAGGCGAAACATCGTGACATTCTCCTGCGAAGAAATTCAATGGTGTGAAGTTCTCAATTTGCCCTGGCCCGCATGGGGACTATAGCCCATGCCCGTTGCGAGAGTTCTGTACCTCATTTCTACTTCTCATATTGTTAGTTCTATGGCAGGTACAGTCACGAGCTTTAATTTGGGACCCACTTAAGGTTGACAGTCCTGTCTTATTGTACAGGAATTCAAAGGATATTTTTTCGAAATGGGTCTCAATTTAAAGCACGCGACCGTGTCTTCGGTATAGTTAAGACTACGCTTCAGCTATCGCACTAACTTGTGAGTACATTTGAAAAAGAAAAAGTAAAACCAAGTGGCCAATCGCGAGCCAACATTGTTTGTTATTTTTCCCCAAAGCGCTTACCTTAAGAGGATTACGCAGACAGCGAACACAGCTGTAATTTATCTTGGTAATGGCTCTAAAACCGAGCTCCGCCCTTTTTGGATCTGCTTAAGAAAATCAAGGCCCGAATATAAAACGAGTAGAAATTCTTTAGCGGAGACGTTAATTTCGCGAAAACATTCTAGATTTATTGCTGCTTGTAAGTTGGCGGGACTGGCATAAGTAAAAAATACGAGTCACACCGACGGCGGACGCGTTTGAGACAATTTTAATTTATAATGGAGTGTTTTGTCCCACTAATGGGTGCGAGGACGCGTAGCTTTTGTTTGTTTTGTTGAATTACTTCGCTTCACGCGTCGAAGCAAGCGGTTTGTTTACGCTACCAAATTCCAGGAGCCTCGGCTACTTCGAAATTCAAAATTCGAAATTTGCATCGTCCCGTCTCATTCACCTTTCTGTTTAATAATATTAACGTGAATGGAACGGCACCATTCTAAGTTCGAAAATCGAATTTCCTAGTATAAGGTCTGAATCTTCAAGCGTTCGGACCGCTCGGGTCAAATGTCATTATCCTACCGTCAATTGCATTAGAGGCAAGCAAACTGCGGCAAATGCCAAGAGCTCTCGGCATCACGATTGCCTCGAAGGTCTCTTTAGTTTCATGGGCCATTTTTTATTTTGACCATTTTTTTAATTTGGAAAATTTTATGTGATTTCTGCTCGATCCTACTAGAAGAAGAAAAAGTTTCCCAGAACTTCCATATAATTTTTGATTCTTCCATTTCATTACGGTCATAATGAGTCTATGAAAAATGGTAACGGAACGGAAAAAAACTTGGGACACTTTTGTTCTCCTTGTAGGATCGAAAAAGCTCGTGATTCTGAGCAGAAATGACATAAAATTTTCCGAATCAAAACAAAGTCAAAAGATACAACAAACTTCTTTCAAATAAAGTCAAAAACTTACTCTTACTTAAACTAAGAAAGTAAAAAATTCTGATACATTGCGCAACTATGAACTTTCTGAATATTGACAATGTGAATCATAGGGCAAAAATGCATACTAACTTGTTGCGTGTCATCATAAATCAGTACTTTTCTCCTTAATACAAAAACACTTTAGGTACTTACAGTTACCATTAATGTCTAGAGTCAAACTCTTAAACAATTTTAAGTAATCAACGAGTTCTGATTTTAATCAAAGCGATAAAACTTCCTCTTTACTTTAAACAAGCTAAGTGAATTAAGCGGAGAAACGAAGCACAGAAACATTGAAATAGTAGGGAAGTTGGTTTACCCCGCATAAATATATTCCTACTGTAGTCTAGACAAGCACTACAAAAGATAAACTGACAGTTAAAAAAGTTTACGATCTCCATTTTTATTTCGAGTGTCAATCTTGAGGGCTCCCGCGAACACAATGTTATTTCACTGCTCCAAAATTGTTACTCGCTTATACGCCCTCCTTCCTTTCGAATTTCCTCGGCCTGTAAACTTAAATTTTCTTCTTGCACTAGTAGCCTGGTCAACATGTACCTTTTTGCATAAGATTTTTGTATAGTCACCGAAAATTACGATCAAGGTGTCATTCGATTCAGAATATTATGTAGAAAGTTTAAGGAAAGGTCCCAAAAGGGGCCGATAAAAATTGCAAAAGTTATAAACAATTTAATAAAAAAAAAGTAGGGGTTTGGTTTTTTCGAATATCTCGGAAACTATCGTAGATATTTTAAATTTAAGAAAAGATCTGAAAAGAACGGGAAATTTCCTAAAAAAAATCTAAATTCAGAAATAAGTCATACAGTGATTTATTTCTGAAACAATTTATTTTTCGGAATTGTTATAAAACAAACCTAACCTAATCTAATGCATTCTATAAGATGGCATTTAAAAAAGTCCTGAAATAAATACCGTTTCAGAAATAAATCACTGTATGACTAACGTTGATTATGACTAATGATACATTATGACTTAAAATTTTATGGGAGAAAAGGGGCACCGATCTCTAATATTTATAATTTTTACAGAGCCCTGAAAATAGCGACTAAAGCGGGTAGTCTGGCTTCCGCGCGCGATTCATCATTCGGACACTACCGTGTTTACCGTGTGTAAAAAAAAAACATTTTAATATATTAAATGTAAATATTAAGAAATAAGAAAAATCGAGTACTATTGGGATACGTAAATAAACAATAATCCACCGGCAAAAAAATTTTTATCCCCATTTTTTCATTAGTTATGCATTTTTTAATTAACAACTTTTTCTGAATTGAATGTTAACTTAAGAAACCCAATTATTATTGAACTACAACCCTAGGATTTTTTTCACTTTGTGGAGCTATCCTTAATACGAGACGTGGTGCTTTACTGTAGGCTTAATGAATAGGCTCAGAGCTGCTCAACGAACTATGGAGAGTGCTAAGTTCGGGATTTCTTTCGGATGGAGACCATGGATTGGCAAACGTAGCGTGGGAAGTCCACCAACGAGGTGAATGGACGATTTGGTAATAGAGATGCAAGCCGCTTCCAACCGTAGTGATCGGCTATCAATGAGGGAGATCTATGTCCAGCAGTGGACGTCCTACGGCTGAAATGATAATGATGATGATGAAGGTTCGCCAAACAGAGTTTAACTTACTTCATCTTATTTTACTGTGACTGAGGCGCAGATCAAATTATCCTCGATACTTGAAGAGTTCTTGAAAAACTAGTAACAAACCCCTGTGTTAGAATAAGAGCGGCAAATTAATTCGCAACAAGAAAGTTCGTTAAGGCAAGTGGCTGGAGGAGGGTAAATCATATTGATACGGGGCAGCTTAGGAGCCTGCGCTCGTTTTGGAGGGGCCAAGGCAACGGCACAAGCGATGCCACCAAAACATTATTTACTACTTGCGTACTTTCTGCGGATTATAATTCCATAAACAAATCCACACAGGTACTTTCTGGTGCTGAACCTAAAGTCTGTTGTCTGAGGTACTGGCCAGTGTGTCAAAAAAAGTTAAAGGTCTGTACAGAGAACCGAGAAGGGTATTAAAAACAGAACGTCTTAATTCAAACTTGTTCTTTACTGAATTTTTAATTATGACGTGACGCAAACGTTCTGTTGTTTCCTGATTGGTTGGAATTAGTTAACCTGACCAGTCTGTTGCCTTGTGATTCGTTAAAGTGATTCAATGTTAATAAATTATAATAATAAAATCACATCTGTGCTACACAGCGTCTTCATGCAAATCTCAACCTACAAACCGCTTCGCCATGTTCTTACACATTGCAGACAGCTATAGCCAACGCCACCAGAGTTGAGGCCACGCACACAACCACATCTCATGTAATGACAGCGGGATTTTGACGTTGTGTTGACGTTAAATGCCAACACAACGTCAAAATCCCGCTGTCATTACATGAGATGTGGTTGTGTGCGTGGCCTCAACTCTGGTGGCGTTACCTATAGCAATGGAAGTTAAATTCGCCGCTCCTCCTTTGCCCCACAATCTGAAAGATGTCTCTTCATTTTACACCAAAAATAAAATCTTTATCCCAGATTACTGTGGCGGGGCCAGGCAATAATTTAGCGCTAATGGCCGGCGTGCCCTCTGAGGGAAATCGAGGGAATCATGAACCCCTGACTCCTTGGGGACAGAATGCATTAATGTCGTTATGAGCCCGTTTTGTTTTAAGCCATTTTGGGGAGTCGAAAGTTTATTCTCAGAACTAATAATATCGGGAACAGAAGTGTCATAGGATCAGAGCATGGCTAAAAAGCCAATAGGTACCGGGAACTTTATAACCGATATCATAGATATATATCATAATTTAGATATAGATATATCATAAGCACATGAGAGTTCACGTCATTCTTATCCTCTTTTATTGATTATCTTTAATTATTGATATTTATTTATTCAAACATCCAAACATATTCACAAACTTTCTCGTTAACAATATTAGTAGGATTGGGTACTAGAATCTACGTCCAGCCTATATCGGTCAAAACCAAGATCTCTCACGCACGCAGCGTTTCCATGTACTCCGGATAATGCTAAGCTGGTGCGTTGAAGTCATTCGAAATGTGCCGGGACTTCTAATCCTCTGAGCCACGGCATGGAGAGCGGGTAACGGCGGCCGGGATCGATCTGACTTACCGGATTCATGGCGGAGAGATTAGTATCAAATACCGTAGATTGTCTCCTTAGTTGTCATTGTAATCATTTTAATTAGTGATACTATATTTAAAGTTGCTCAACGTGCTATGGAAAGGGCGATGCTCGGAGTTTCTCTGAAAGATCGAATTCGTAACGAAGTGATCCGACAGAGAGCCAAAGTTATCGACATAGCCCACCGCATTAAATAGGACGCTGAAGTGGCAATGGGCCGGCTATATAGCCGCCATGAATGAAATAAAAATATTATTAAAATGTTCTAAATAATTGTATTGAAATTGAAATTTGCATGTCAAGTGTGACAAAAGCGTGTGAAACTGTATTACTTTTATATCACCAAGCTAATACCATGTTTTTATGCAAATAAATGATTATTATTATTATTGTAACCACCGTTGCGAAGAACCGATAACTGTTGGGGTAGACGAGTTTTTGTGTGGAGACCACGGATCGGCAAACGTAGCGTAGGATGTCCTCAGTCTCGGTGGAGTGATGATCTTCGCAAGGCGTCTGGCAAGGTCTGGACGAGAGTGGCCGAGGATCGTGCTCAGTGGCGTGCCACGGGAGAGGCCTATGTCCAGCAGTACTGGCCAAGTATAACTAATTTCAACCAATGAGGACACAGCAGAGCGTTTGCTCACGTCATAATTGACGAATTCAGTAAAGAACGAGTTCGAATTAAGATGTTCTTTTTTTGAAACTCTTTAGTTCTCTGTACAGAACTTTAATGTTATTTTGCAGCAGCTTTTCATTACTTCATTTTGGCTTTGCCGTAGTAGAGCTTGTCTAATTTAAAATGACGCGCCCCAGCACCGCATTTACGCACAGGATTTGAAAGTAGATTGGCCCTAATACAGCATCAATAAGTTCAAAATCCTGTGCGTAAACGCGGTGGTGGGGTGCGTCATTTTAAATTAGACAAGCTCTAAAAAGAACGCCTTTTCTATTTTATTTGCGAAATTATAATAGTAGGAAAAACAAAATACACTCAACTGATATTTCCAGCGTCATATACCTACCTAGTTAACCGTCAGCTGATACGACAAACGATGACTTTCGGTATTAAAATGTGCTGTGGCGCGGTCTGGGGTCCCTTCAAACCGGTAATCTATGCCACGGCGTGATACCGGATTAAAATAATTACACAACACGCCGGCAGCTGATAAGGGGATGTTCCCCGACTGCGGGGATGCTTGAATTAGTATATTCGGGGAAAGGCTTTGTGGCAGAGACACTTGGTCTTGGCCATAGAGAAGATCCACTAATTAAATTACGCCTTTTTTATTTGCCTGAGTCTTCGTCCGCGCAACCGTATCGATGAATAAACAACAAACATCTGTTCTCAAACATGCAATGAAATGTTGATCTTATGTTACTTATAATGGGCCGCGAAGTATCACATTTCAGGTGCGGTTAGACGAGAGGTCGTTAATGGAATTTCATGCAACATTGCTGGCCTAGGCCGGTAAAATTATCTTTTTAGGTTTCCGAACCTCAAAAGGAAAAATGAAACCCTTATAGGATCACTTTGTTGTCCGTCCGTCCGTGTGTCCGTCCGTCCGTCTGTCTGACAAGACCCTTTTTCTCAGGAACGCGTGGAGGTATCAAGCTGAAATTTATATCAAATACTCAAGTCTACTGTCCCTTGGAGCTGTGAAAAAATCAAACATCTAAGCCAACGCAATCAAAAGATACAGCCGTTTATGCCGCAAATTTCCGCAAATTTTCGAAACTCGCAAGGGAATCAAAACCTACAGGGTATTTCCCGTGAACTCAGAATCTTGAAATTTGGTACGAAGCAAGGTATTATAGCGCAGATAAAGGAAAAATTGCGAAAAGCATAAATTTTTAACGCAATCAAAAAATAAAGCCTTTTATGCCGCAAATTTCCGCAAATTGTCGACACTCGCAAGGGAATCAAAACCTACAGGGTACTTCCCGTGTACTCAGAATCTTGAAATTTGGTACGAAGCAAGGTCTTATAGCACAGATAAAGGAAAAATTTCAAAAACATAATTTTTTTTGTCTGTCTGTCTATATCAGTAGAACGGGAACGAAACCCTCGGTGCGCGAGTCTGACTCGCACTTGGCCGGTTTTTTTATTTCCAATTTCTGCGGTGGCCGAACACTCAATGGACTCGGGATCGGCCCACTACATTCGATTTTATAAGACTTCTTTCTGTACTTGCAAGAGAAAAGTTTTTAATTCCGCGAAAAGTGCGTGAAGCCATTGAGATTTAGTCGTTATCCAAATTTCAACCGGAATATTGGATGGTCGATACTCCCGAGTTGGAAAACAGTGTTGAATATTGGTACTGCGTTAGCGGTGAGTGTGAGCGAACCTTTACAAAGTGATGTTGTTAGTGTTGTGTACTACGCTACATTTGACAATGACAATAAAAGTGACGATAAAAATGGGGGGTAGTTGTGTGTTGCTATTAGTGGCGTCGAGCAGTCGCGCGAGCAGAGTGGTAGCGCGCAGTGCGCGTTTGGCAGCCGCCGCGACGTGCGTTTTCGGTAAGAAGGGCTACGGATTAGCCTGAAATATGAGCCAAGCTAAACTCGATCATAGACGTGAGTTATCCTTATTGTTGCACTGAGTGAGTCTCACGGTAGTTTTATGTTAAAATTTATCTAGAAATAAAACTTTGATTTTTTGGAGTTTTTTTATTTATTTCATTGCGTGTTTGAGAAAAGTACTATAAAAGCCTCTGCCGCGAACAGGAATTGTTGGCCTCGTATATCTAGATTGCCTAGTTCATACTGGGCCATCTATAACAACTCGGCTGGCGATCCGCTATTTTGTGGCCTCTGCAGTAATGTACTATTATGTATCGGTTTAAAAAAGTTCTACACGCTTTATTTCAACGTAATAAGGTCGTGCGTGTTACGTATTTTTTGCACTTGACTAGCCCTATTAGGGTGTATGAAGAGGCCGTAGTGCCAAGACGACACTGTCTACTCGTTCTGCCTGTCGATTTATCGCAATGACTGTATCCTCTAACCATAACAGCAGATCATTTAAATTTTCACAGTGTATGCCAAAGAAAAATAAAAAGTAAAAGAAATTTTACTTCGAAAGAGAAGGCCATAGAATATATTTGAATGTTTAAAACCATACTGTCACAATGCAATCTCGAGTTTGTTAACAGAATGCTTAGTTTTAGGAACCCCAGTGCACCTGTGGCAACACTGGATCCTATTCATGTCTACGGTTCACTGTTTTATAAAGAAACTAGCTTCAACCCGCAGCTTCGCCCGTTTTAGAAGTGCCTACAATTTGGCTGCTTTCAAATCTAGGGTGAATGAGCATTTACTAGGCAAGCGTGCTCCATCGTAGGCCTCATCTTCACTTTCCATCAATACCTCTACCATGAGTTACACTGGTTTACAGTGACCGTACTCGCTAGCGACGGCGTAAATGATTTGTATGGAGAATTGTGTACAGCGCCTCTAGCGGTCACTTACGGAAGTACAATTCTCCATACAAATCATTTACGCCGACGCTAGCGAGTACGGTCACTGTAAACTAGTGTAACTCATGGTAGAGGTACAGGCGTGATTGAGGTCAAACCTTTACGAAAAGGGGTGCGTTTTTAGAGCTCCGTACCCAAAGGGTAAAACGGGACCCTATTACTGAGACTCCGCTGTCCGTCCGTCTGTCACCAGGCTGTATCTCATGAACCGTGGTAGCTAGACAGTTGAAGTTTTCACAGATGATGTATTTCTATTGCCGCTATATAACAACAAATACTAAAAAACAGAATAAAACAATTTTTGCTCGATATTGATAACGGCAACAGGTAGATGCTTGAATTATTCACAGAATATTTAGTTATACATATATCCACTTGAAAAATAAATAATTAGATTAAAATAAAACAAATATTTAAGGGGGCTCCCATACAACAGACATGTTTTTTTTGCCGTTTTTATAGATAATGGTACGGAACCGTTCGTGCGCGAGTCCGACTCGCACTTGGCCAGTTTTTTTAATACAATATAGGCTTCCTTATGACCACAATCACGTCTGATGGAAAGCGAAGATGACGTCTACGATGGAGCACGCTTGCCTAGTAAATGCTCATTTACCCTAGACTTGAAAGCATCCAGAATGTAGTGTTCAGAGAGCACAGATACAGGAGAGGTGTTTATTGTAATACCGAAGTACGAAAGACCGAATGTTAATTACCTTTTCAAAACCAATTTCACGATGGCAGATGTATGAAATATCTACATGACATTTCCAATGAAAAGGGTTCACCCTGGTACGTGATTCAGTATCTTCGACTGCACAATCGGCAATAAGTAACAGCCTAATTTGGATAAAGATGAATAATAAGTATAATTAAAAATTTAAAAAAACCCCAACGCAATTTGGTTACATTTTATGTTTGAAAATAAAGTAAATGCCCATTATGCATCTAAGATCCCTTCCGCAGCTAACAAAAGAGCTGATAACTTTGGAACGGCTAAACCAACTTTGATGAAACATGTCTAAGAACAATTGCCAAGAAACCTGCTTTCAAATAAAAAAACTGCATCCAAATCAGTTCACTCGTTTAACACACACACATAGCGGTCAAACTTATAACCCCCCTCTTTTTACCCGACTGCGAAGAAGGAAGGGTTATTGTATCGGGGGTTAATGAAAATTAATGAAAGATGACATTGACTAGTGTCAGTACGTTATTACTGCGCCGAATCACTAATGAGTTTTGTAATCTGATGAACAGATTTCTCTGTTGGTTAACTTCTTGGAGGTAAAACGAATTAAGACCACAGTTGCTTTTTGTATTTGAATCTCGTTAGCTACCCTTTTCTTGGAATTCATTTATAACGCTAGCAACTCTGTAGAAAACGAGACTATTTTTCAGGCTAAATGTCGTCATATTTTTGTTGTTTTTTAGAATGTTTAGGACTTTAGGGTAGGAAAAATGTAGAGAGTTTAAAAACTCATTGTCATTTATTGTGGTGTTTTCACAAATGTGATAGTTCGACCAGTGAGGTATAAAATATGTATTGGTTTTGACAATAGTTCCGTACGGGGGCGGTACCGCCCCCTAGCGGATCTAAAAAAATAATAATTTGTTATTATTAATCGAATTCGTGACGAAAAGATCCAAATCCGACAGAGAACCAAAGTTATCGACATAGCCTATATTAGCACGCTGAAGTGGCAGTGGGCCGGCCATATAACCCGAAGAACCGATAACCGTTGGGGTAAACAAGTTCTTCAGTGGAGACCACGGATCGGCAAACGTAGCGTAGGACGTCCTCAGACTCAGTGGAGCGATGATCTTCGCAAGGCGGCCGGCAAGAGCTGGATGAGCGAGGCCGAGGATAGTGCTCAGTGGCGTACCATGGGAGAGGCCTATGTCCAGCAGTGGACGAGTATAGGCTGATGATGATGATGAATTATTAAAAGATTATAAACAGATAAGATAAACATATGAAATCGGTAGGTATATAATTAACTAACTATGTAAAGGGGGGGCGCTGGATTTTTTCTTGTAAAAGGGGTGGTAGTTCATAAATCATTGGGAGCTTATCGTTTAGGATGTAGACGTAAGTATTTAAGCACGTTGGTTGACAAATGGTTTCCCACATTAGTCGTTTAAAATGTAAGTACTGCGTCATAGACGTGAGTACATCTTAAAACAAAAATTAGTAGGTACAAAAAAGACAAAATAAATTAAAAAAAAACGTAAATAGTTCACATCCCATACATATGTAATATGTAATGTCTTACTCCCCCAAGATAATAAATAAGACTATGTCAACAATTTTCTTAGTAGCCACATGTGAAATATAGTTAGCATTTGATCAAATATTTATACGTTTCACCGGTTCACCTGATGCAGTTTGCATCGGCAAGCTCGCAATAAAACGGAAGGATGCTGAGTATGCATTTTTCTGCACCGCTACATACCATGTCGATGGCTTTGTTCTAGACGAGACGGGCGCGGTTTCGAAGTCAGCGGTGCTATATTTTTAACCCCCGACTCAAAAAGAGGGGTGTTATAAGTTTCACCGCTATGTGTGTTTGTGTGTCTGTCTGTCTGTCTGTGTGTCTGTCTGTGGCATCATAACTCTTAAGCGGGTGGACCGATTTGGATGCGGTTTTTTATTTGAAAGCAGGTTTTTTGGCGACGGTTCTTAGACATGTTTCATCAAAATTGGTCCAGCCGTTTCAAAATTATCAGCACTTTTGTAAGTTGCGGAAGGGATCGCGTTGGGGGTTTTTAAATTTTTAATTTATAGTTATTGTATTTTTAGTTAACTAGCTGTTGCCCGTGACTCTATCGCTATCCTGCGGGAACTTTGCATTTTTGGGATAAAAACTATCTTATGTTCATCCCAGAGTCCCAAACTATCTCCATATCAAATTTCATCTAAATCGGTTTGGCTAAGTGGGCATTTCTATTTTTCCTTGAATTAAGTAAATGTTTACTTATAGGGAGTTAAAATCAGCCCGTTTAGTTACGCAGCTAACAAAAGAGCTGATAATTTTAAAGCGGCTGAACCGATTTTGATGAAGCATATCTAAAAACCATCGTCAAGAAACCTGCTTTCTATAAAAAAAAAATTATCCAAATCGGTTCACCCGTTTAAGAGCTATGTTGCCACACAAGACAGACACACATAGCGGTTAAACTTATAACACCCCTCTTTTTGCGTCGGAGGTTAAAAACATAGTAGATATGAAGTTGTTACCTGAGTTTTCGTGGCCTCGTGAGCAACCGGCATACACGGTTGCTTAGCCGCGGCATTTTGTCGCGTCGCGTTCGTTACTTCGAGTGCGATGCCGCCGGCGACTGTGAACTTATTTATTTGACATGTAAGACGCAAAGGTAAAGTTTTTAAACCACTACCTACTTCTACGAGAGAGAGTATGCATCACTGTAGTCTTTTATTAGGTACTTAACTAGAAGACCCCATAGATCCTTGTAAAAACTTGATAGGGTGACATCTTAGATTATTTATACACTAGATAGAGTGTCAGTAGCAAACCCATTTGACAGCTTCATCTTACGATCGCGTTACGTCATTCAGACTGAATTGGCAAATGACATATAAGCCAACAGTTGGCTTTTTTTGAGACGTTTTCATGCCGCTTAAGCTCTATCTAGTGTATAAATAATCTAAGGGTGACATGTTAAGCACAGTAATGGCAAAGATTCAATGCCTTATATATACATATAGCTAGACCCGTTATCGGAGGTGCAATTTGGTAGCTTGTTGTTCTTAGGGATAAAAATATTTTGAAATATATCTCTACCATAAGTCGACAATTTATCTCTACCATAATGAGAGTCGACTAAAAATTATTCTCTGAATATTTTATTCGAATAAAATATGCTCGTTCGTAAACACAGCTAAAATAATCGGAAATATTGTTGTAAGATGACATGGGCTATCTATTGACGTAAATAATTTAATACAGTATATAGCCCACCATTAATAAAATTTACCAGTTATGACCATTAGTTATCGGAGCATAGCGTTGATAGTTTAAAAATATAGTGCGACCGTTTCTTAAAATTTGGGTTTAAGAAAAAAATATCCATAATTGTTTCTTGTCCATTACTGGTGCTGTCACTTTAATCTGATAGTGAAATATATGCGATGCCTGATGGTGGCGGACAACATAATGTTTTTTTATTTAACATGTCTTTTCTTAGGCAAAGGCCTCCCCTCTTGACCTCCACAGCGCCTGGTCTGGCGCAATGTCAGCTGCTGTTTGCGTCGTCGCTGCTTGCTCTTTGGCACCCACCAAGTGATAGTAGGGTGAGCCCAACTTTAAACCACCTTTTGGCTTGTATTTTTATAGGTAATGCGTCAAAGTCAAAGTCAAAATTCCTTACTCAATTTAGGCATCAATTGATGCTCCTATGAACGTCGAAGGATCTACCATCGGTTTGGAAAAACCCTGTTGAGAAGAATCCGGCAAGAAACAAAAAAAAATCAGTCATAATATCGATAGTGCTATCGAAACTATCGACCCTTGGCAATACCATTGATACTATTGAACTTGGTCGATACTATCGATTGCTGAAAATAAGTAATACTGTTGCTAATGATCAAATAGTATCGATAGTATCGATAGTTTTGCTCTATAGATAGTCGAACATTTCACTACATTGTTGCAAAACTTTCGATACTATCGATAGTATAGACTTTTTTGACGCAATACTATCGATAGTATCGACCAAGTTCAATAGTATCGCCTAATTTTCACTATCGATAGTATTGCAGCATGTCGTTTTTTTCTATAGACTATCGACGCTATCGACTGTTTTCTCAAGGTCAACTATCGATAGCGAAACTATCGCTATCGCAACAACACTGATCTAAATCAAAATTCATAATCACAGAAACAAACGCCTACAAACCGAAACAAAATCACATCAAAAAATTATTTACGAAACTAAAAAACCTCCGCCAAAAAGGTTCGTTGTACGCAAATGACAATTAAAAATTTCAACTTCAGCTGCGTGGGGACTGTCTGCGAAAATATTACGTGTAGGGAGGATGTAAAAAATATAAAAATCGCTCGGACGGTCCGCGGCGGTTATAAATGGCTGGTAATTAGGGCCCGCGCAGCGCCGCCGGCCATTGGTACACCGAGCGGGGAAACTCAGTCGACCGATGAATATAATAGTCGAGAAAGAAATTCCTTTACCACCCCTAAGGCTTAATGTCAGTTGTACTATTTAAAACATCAAGGGCTATTTTCACATAGAAGTCAAAGTGACAGTAAAAAAAAGTCGAAATATTTTTATTCAATTTTGCGTCTTTTTTTGTGGGCGAGGTGGGCAGCAGACCTTGTACCCTTCATTTACTTGGTCGACTATAATAAATCGCAATCTTTTAACTGCCTATTTTTGGCTTGAAATAACCTAAACAATCTATCTTTTAAATTATGTCAGGTTACTTGTGGGCCAAGGTATAAAGACAGCTAAAAAAATTAAACCGAACCACATTTTAAAACTCGACAGTAGATTTTGAATACTGTTTTTCGGAAATAAATCATGTGTCAGATGGACTAAACCAATTATAAATTATTGTATTCCGATCCTGAACTCCACTTCGTCAAATCACGCCTGATACCCAATCTTATTAAAGTAAATAAAAATGTACATTGAAACCCTATCCACTGATCCCGTATCAAAACAAAATGCAAATGCGATCCATCTCCAAGGGAATCCGAGCTCTGCTACCAGATATTAGACACATTTGTTGACTTTTCTAGTGAACGTTGTCACAATGCAATTGGGACAATATGATTCTTTGGTTTTGTTTTTGGACTTAATTACCGATATCCTAACGAAGTTAGTTCGATTCAATGCAACGAGCCTTTCCCCGTGAGCACTAGATGGCGCTATTATCAAACTTTCCGCTGCTATGATTTTTGGGCGTATTTATTTAATATAATTAAGTAAATACGGACAAAATCTGAGCCTTGTCTGTCCTAAATATTTAATTAATTAAATAATGAGGGAAGCTAAATAAATGAAGTACATCGTTTTGTTGCGCAGAGTCTTCTCTGTGGCACGAACTGTCAAAACACATCACACAAATTACGGTTAGCGTTATCTCGAGGGGCGTGACCTAATTTTGTCTTTAAAACCCAGTGCCGTCAAAAATTTGGGATTTTGAATCTGAATACCACTGTCAAGAAAACAGTCTACCTATAATACTACCAAATAAAACAGTCCTGTGGATACTCTGCCCGATTTTTGGGCAACCAAGTCGGGGTTAAACCGCCCGAACGATACTGCAGTCTCCGCCTCTTGGCACTACACCACCAGCACACTCCGAGCCCTGAAGCACCCTGGCCTCAGCTCTGCAACACAGCAAACTTCCTTGAAGGTCCACCTGCGACGCCCGCAGCGCGTCCTACGGTCTCCTGAATCCAGGGCAGTGTCTGTCCGGGGAAAGCGTATCCCACTCAAGTGCTTAAAACCTACGACCCTCTAGTCTCTTGCTTGCTCACAGTTTTAGCGTTCCTAATAAACGTCTAGACTTGTTTTTATGGTTTAATTCCTCTCCTCAAGACCTATACCTAAACTGTGACAACGTTACCCCGGGAAAATTATTTTTATGACTTGCTAATAATAAGCGAGATTTCAGTCTGATATATCCAATAACATAGAAGTGTTTTCATTGAATATTATGTTTTGTTATTACAAAAGCTTGCGGAACGAAGTACTGGGTTTTAATGTAGGCGGCGGAAAGGTAGCTTTTCAATGAGCGAAATGATAACAAGAGCGTAGCTGTTTTTAGAATATGAACCAATTTCAATGTTATAAACGAGTTTATTGCTTTTGATAACGGTATATTTCATACCAAAATACAAACTGAAACAGGGATGCACCGAAATAAACCCCAGAAAAAGGACCAGCGCTGGAAATCGAACCCAGGTCCTCAGCAATTAATTAAGCGATTGGTTGCTGAGGACCTGCATGGGTTCGATTCCCAGCGCTGGTCTTTTTTTCTGTGCATCCATGTTTCAGTTTGTATTTTAGTATGAAATATATGGATTTCACGGGATGACCGTAAAAGTAGGTAATAAAAATGAAGTTGAAAAATAAAAAATACAAAAAGATAATTCATATCAAACTTGTTTGGTAACGGTTGTTGACAACTGTTTCGCCGCTACATTTTGACTAGGTATTTCATCAAGTTAGAAGTCTCTTAATAGTTCTAAATAATTGTGTGTGGCTGCTCGTTTCACATAAAATCTTCTTCTTCTTATAAGTAGTGCCACATCGTTAAATGAAGGTTGACACTCAGCTCCTTAAATCTCGCCTGTCCAAACCACACTTAAATACCTGTTGTACCGTCTTGATGCCGGTTCACTGCCTTATATTACGAAGCCATGACATTTTGCGTCTCCCGACCTTTCGTTTTCCGGCGACTTTGCTCATCATAATGGTTTGCAGAAGGCGTAATTGTTGGTGTCGGACATCGTTATTATCGTCTTTAATTGTTCATGTTTCCTGTGTATGTTCTGGTCTTACACTACGAAGTTCAAACTTCGAAATTTGTATCATGTGATCCCGCTCGCACTAATAGTATTCAATATGAGAGCCAGTAAGGTGGCACGATACGAACTTCGATTATCAAATTTCGAAGTAGATCCCGGTATGGTGACCGATGTTTTCTTTTGTTACGTTTTTACAACCCTATTCCCATTCTGCGCCAGATTTACTTACTACTTACTATACTTACTGTTTACTAAGCAATCCTCAACTATACAATACAATACTATGGACTCTTTATTGTACACCACAAATAATACGGTAAGCAATTACCTACTACATCTACCTGTCAGTGGCCAAGAGTATACTAACAGCCCGATTCTCCCCGGGTTGACCAAGCTTTCAAAGATACCTACCAAACGCTTCTCTTCCATTACTGCTGTACCTACTACTGTTTTAGGTTTTTTATTCCGGCTTTACTTGCAAAAATTTTTACGCCCCGCCACTGTAACATACTTCATAAGATAAATAAATAAATAAATAAATATTAGAGGACAATCTTATACAAGTCGACCTAGTCCCAAACTAAGCAAAGCTTGTACTATGGGTACTAGACGACGATAAACATACTTATATAGATAAATAAATACTTAAATACATAGAAAACATCCATAACTCAGGAACAAATACATATTCATCACATAAATAAATGCCCTTACCGGGATTCGAACCCAGGACCTCTTGCTTCGTAGGCAGGGTCACTACCAACTAGGCTAAAGTGGTCGTTAAATAATAATGAATTCTTCTGGTAATTAGAGCGCGCGCCCTGTGCGTCTCGGGCCCTTCTTTTACACTTTTTCCTAGCTGGCTGTTATACGGCTATAACGGCGGCTAGGCGGGCTTTTTGTGAATATTATCCTTTTAGCACCGTGTATTATAAACGCTTGAAAAAAGTCACGAGCTCTTTAAATTACAATCTTTTTGCTGCAGAGTGCGACTCCGCTAGCTTCAGCCTGGGGGACTTTTGTGCTACATTGTCTTTGTTTTAAAGAACAGAAGTCGCTTTCAGAAATCTGCGACCCGCTTCTTCGCAATGTGATTAAAAAACAGGTGAAAAAACAAAGCTATTCCACAATCAAGGGCAGTCAGAGTTACTCCACCAATCGATCAACCGTCGTTTGAAGCTATCGATTTGTAGGCCAATCCATTCTAGCATCCATCGACGGCATCGATCACCAGTATGCTTAGTTTAAATTTTACTTCACCAAATACTTCTCGATCGTGTTTACGTAAAAATTTAAATTCTATGGAAATGTCCATGTTTCCATAGTAATTGATTTTTTTACGTAAACGCGATCGAGAAGTATTTGGTGAAGTTAAACTTATACTAAGCATACTGGCACCAAAACGATTGGCGTCGAATAGTAGCGTCGATCGGCCGCCGATCAGCCAAACCTATATCGATTACCTTCACATCGATAACTTCACATTTGTCATCTTTTTTTCTTTTTAAATGCTCAATGGTTGGTTTTATAAAAATTCTGTACAATTAATGGATTCCAAGTAAAAAGAGTTATGAATAACAATACATTATGACAAAAATAACAATACATTATAACCTTCAACAGTTATGCACCCCGATATGGGCCCATCTGTTACCGTTTTACTTTTGTTAATTTAAAAATTACGTCACGCATAAATGTTTTTGTTTGTTTCTTTCTTTCAAAACAGCCGACTGATTTCGTTAGAATTTGGTTTATTTAGCTAGACGTCTGGAATGACATATGTAGGTTACTTTTTTCCCAATATTTCCAGGGGATCGGGATTAAACCCCGAAATCTCAAAGCTCAATTCATTCTTTGATGGAGGCTTTTGTAAAAAAAATAAAAAATAATACCTATACATAGAAATACGTAATGTACGTCAGAAATGGATCATCTCTTAGAACTTTTCAAATCATAAATGTTATTACAATTATAATATACAGTGCTTCTAAACAATAAACATTTCTCCCATATTACCACCCAGCCGATTAATTTCACTTCAATTAAAACAAAGGAAATCGCACTTAGACTCTCCAGCTCCAACACATACTAAACTCCAATTAAATTCGATTATTTAGAACGTTCGCCGTTCGCTTCGAACCACAATTCAAAATCTGCGCACACCGCCATTATCCCGAGCAATGAGCACCAAACAGATAAATAAACAAATGCGCATCTAGCCGGCTCTTTCTCGCTGTATGAATATTGCAGGCGAAGCACTTCTTGCCTCCAAACGCCGCCAAGACTACCAACCGAAATTTCACCAAAAACGAAATGAAAGTTTAATCCGGAATGATCGCACCGCGGAATTTATTCATACGGCCACTGCAGCGACGTGGTAATAAGTAAAACTAACAAAGAACAGAGAAATATGAGTGGAGTACGCCATAGCCATTAAAACAATAAATGTCGGGGCAAAAAGGCGGGCGACGCGCGCCGCTTGTTTGCTGTATTCTGATTCGCTATTTTGATGCTGCAATAAGCGGTCACAGAAATAGTTTTTGCTAAAAGTTTAGTTTTTTGAATAAAACTACTGTGAGACATAGACATAATTCATCATCATCATCATCATCCCAGCCAATATGTCCCACTGCAGGGCACAGGCCTTCTCTCAGAAGGAGAGGGATTGGGCCGTAGTTCTCAGGGGGCCCAGTGCGATTGGGAGCTTCACAGACACCATTGAATTTCTTCGTAGGTGTATAGAAGTTTCCTCACGATGTTTTCCTTCACCAAAGCTCATGGTAAATTTCAACTGTAATTTCACACATAAATTCCGAAAAACTCAGAGGTGCGAACCGGGATTTGAACCCACGATCCTCGCTTGAGAGGTCGTCAAATCACTAGGACACCACGGCTTATTTATTAAAATGAAAAACACGGTTCGCAACGGTATTGGTAGTTGAGGTATACACGGCATATTTCGAACCAATCCATTTTTAGGTTGGTCCGAAAGAAAAACGTCTTTCCGTTAGAACCAACCTTGAAAACAAACGCCGTATTGGTTCGACCCACATGTCGAGCGCACTTACTCGGAAAAGAACCACGAGTTGACGAAAGCTTCACGGTGAAGGAACACATGGCGAGGGAATTTCCGATTCGCACTGGGTCTACGTAGGAACTACGGCCCAAGCCTTCTTGCACTGCAACTGAGGCAGAGATGATGAGATAAAGAACTAGTGATTATATGTATAACTAGCTTTTGCCCGCGACTCCGTCCGCGTGGAATTAGTAATTTGGGCAGCTTATTTTTTTATCCAATTTGCTTTTTTATCAATTATGGCTCTCCTTAGTTCCTCGATATAAAAAACTATTGTAAGGTCGCGGGTGAGCAAAGTAATTGTTTTAGTTCACTGAAAGTATCGTATCTTTCTTATTTGTCAACCGATTCAAATGAAACAAACACTAAATGTTAATCCAAAAAAATACCAACATATCAGTGAAAACCGCATCCTTCTAGGTTGAGCCGTTTCTGAGATTAGCGCGCACAAACGCACAGGCAAACAGATAAACAGACAATAATTCTAAAAAACTTTGTTTTGGGTTCTATTGCGCTAGTAAATAGCCCTAGCGACAGTTTTTCTCAAACATCTTCAATGTACAGACACCGACTTGTTACAGATTTATTATATGTATAGAACATAGAATAGAATAGATATTGTCAATAACCCATTAGCTGATCAATTACAACAGACTAAGCTGGGGAATGATAAAATCTGCGCAAGAACTATAGCTAAACAGTTTAAATGACCCCCCAGCCCCTGTACCGCGCGGGCGCGGACTCATTCAAACGGTCTAGCTATATAGTCACCGACATAGCTAGAAGAACCGCCAGACTCAAGTGGCAGGCAGAGGACGTCGCTCGTAGAACTGTTGGCCGATGGGGCTCAACGGCTCTCGAATGGCGTTCACGGACAAGAAAACACAGTGTGTAGGCCTCCAACAAGATGGCGCAACAGCCTGGTTAAGTAGATGCGGGATCGTGTTGGATGCGGATAGCGCAGTACCGACTTGTTTGGCGAACCTTGGAAGAAACCTATGTTTAGCAGTGAACGTCTTTCTGCTGAAATGACGAAGCTGGGTAAATACAATATGCAGCTTTTTGTATACACAGGCGTCTCGTGATTTTAGCTCGTGTGGCGTTTCTATGTCTCTTATTTTTAATTCTGTGGTAGAAGTCGTCGAGTTCGCTCGGTGCTCTGTTGCTTGAAGATATTATTTTAATTGTAGTTTGTGCAGGAGCTACAGCTAAAGATTTATGTACGAAAAGCTTTCATTGTAGCGAGACTTCTGTTTACTGCATATTCTATTTGCAAAAACTTTTGTCAGACATTGTAATCTTAAAAAAAAACAATTTTTAATTTGCGATATGTCAAAAATTGTGTTCAGACTAAATTGTTTGATACAATGAGACTAGAGCTATTGTAATGGAATAGTCTTTTTTAATTTAGCTTTAATTTTGTGTGTTTGATTTGAGTTTTTTTTGTTTAGAATAAAGGCAATTTCCAACTCGTGTTGGTTTAAAACACTCGCTTCGCTCGATATTTTGAGACCACCCACACTCGATGATAATTGCCTATTTTCCGAACAATACATGACTCTTTATAGAATAGATATAATATAGTCAGTCACCAATACAGTAAACAAGGTACATAAAGAGTAACGTAACCAATAGGCGGGATTATCACTTCAGAAAGATCTCTTCTAGGTATCCTTTATCTCACCGCACTTGTACCATAAATAGCTCTTATTTAGTACCAAAGTAATTGAGGTATCAATTGAAATAATTTCACTTTTTATCAAAGCTCATCACGTGGAATCAACTAATTTATTTAAAAAACCTTTACATATTCTTTTCGTGTATCTTCTCTAACAATTCATTCTAAAATCTTTCTCATCACAGATTTCATAGGGTACATTAAAATGTACGTTTGAATCTAGAATTTTACAGAAGTAAATACGTTTTCTTTTCCATTCTATTTGCAATTCAAAGTTGAAACACGTTTGAGTAACGCGAGAATCTGGCTGGGATTCTTCAATCATCGCTGAATACATATTTATTGCCCCTACGGACGAGAAAATACGCAAATGCAATGCATTAGAATTCCAGTTCAAATGCTTGACCAATCATTATGTTTAAGCCCCGTATTCATAGTAAACATTTGTTGAGCAACATTTGATCAACTTTGTTGATCAACTGGCACAAAGTTGCTGGAAACTTTGTTTACGGTATGACCTCCTGTCCACACGCCAGTCCGCGTACAATTGTACAATCATAAATCAGGGATCGTAAAATGCGAGCAAAATCGATTGAAATGACTTATGACAACCAGTTAGTTAGTTAGCACTTCCATGAATTTTGTTAGCATTTTACTTACCCTGATCATAAGATTTTTCTAACACTCAACAACTGGAATTTTATCTACACTAATATTATAAAGGGGAGAGATTCGTATTTTTATATGTAACGAATAAACTTAAAAAAATACTGGACCGATTTCAAAAATTCTTTTGCCGTTAGAAAGCTACATTATCACTGAGGGACATAGGCTACTTTTTACCGCGGGAAAATACCTTTTCCTACAAAAATAATTTATCGCGAGTGAAGCTGCGGAAGGAAGGCTAATTTTGATATAAATTTGTAAAAACAACTTTTCGGCACGAGCCTTACATACGGTACCTTTCATCCAAATCCAACCAGCCGTTGTAGCGTGAGGGAGTAAGAAACAAACACACACGCACGCGCGCACGCACATAAGTAATCACAAAATTTCCCCTTTGTAATATTAGTGGGATCGTCTAATAATAAATTTGTATTATATTCTTTGCCATTTATTAAAAAAAAAAAATAATAATAAGGACTACATAATATTTGGTGACAACATCTCCCCTACCCTCTTTTTAGCAGAACGAACTTTGAATTTAGTTTCATTTCATTTCATGGTCTGAATCCAAGTCAGTTCTTCAGAGCAGCGCTTCCTCAAAAGCTTCGCAAGGGGTTCGCTTAGGGCGCAATCCACTTGATCATTTCGCTCGCGAACTAAAGTACGCTATGTAAACGAACCAGTTTACCTGTGTCGGCAATATTATTCACAAAAAATGCTGACTCGAGACTCGCGAACAAAACAAGATTGGTTTTTTTCTGTCTTTGTCAGCAAGCGCCAAATATCAGCGATAGCTTTTTATTATTTACTTATGTCGTACGCCTTTGATCTGTATTTCTTACAAATAGTTTTGCATTTTTATTGCGTATTGAAGGTTTCCGGACATGTTTTGATGTAAAATAAACAAATTGGTACGTTTCTGACGAAGGTTTTGCCTGCGTGCCGTAAAATCGGGGTCATTATCATCATCATCATCCCAGCCTAATATGTCCCACTGCAGGGCACAGGCGTCCTCTCAGAATGCGAGGGCTTGGACCGTAGTTCCCACGCGGGCCCAGTGCGGATTGGGAACTTCACACACACCATCTAATTTTTCCGCAGGTGTATACAGGTTTCCTTACGATGTTTTCCTTCACCGTAAAGCTCATGGTAAATTTCAACCTCTTTTTAAACTCTATTAAAAAGCGGGTCAGTACATATAAAGCTAAGTCCACATTACCCAGTAAAGATAGAGGCATGCTCCATCATAATACATCAGTTTATGTCCCGCCTGCCAGCCTTTATGCTGTGGCCATAAAGCGATACTGCAATATTTTTAAAGAATCCAAAGATTTTAAAAATTGTTGTATCTCGCGAGTCAATTTCAACTGGAATTTGAGATGCGATGATGACACGACCAATCCACTGACGTACTTTTTATGAGCTGTCAAAGCACGATTCTCTTATATATTTTGTATGGCAATACTTAGTTGTGACGTCGCTTCTATACCAACTCATCATTCATCATCATTTCAGCCGAAATATGTCCACTGCTAAATATAAGACTACCCCAAGGCTCGCCAAACAGATCGATCCTGCACCATCCGCATCCAACGCGTTCCCGCAACCTTAACCAGGTCGTCGTTCCATCTTGTTGGAGGCCTGTCTACACTGCGTCTTCCAATCCGAAGAATCATCGCGTTGCGTGGATTTCATCATTTCTAATGCGATCCCGCATGTAATAAAAATAATATAATATTTGAAAATGTTGAGTTGTAATATTATCTATACATATAAAATCCTTTGTCCTGACTGACGGATCAACGCACAGCCTAAACCGCTGATCGTAGAGACCTGAAACTTGGAGGGTGTGTTCTTTGTATGACGTAGGCATCCGATAAGAAAGGATTTTCCGTAGTTCTACTTCTAAGGGGGTAAAAAAGGGGGGCAAAGTTTGTATGAGACATCGTGATTCCTTGGTCCAATCTACTTCAAATTTTGCATAAACATTCTTTAACAGAATTGATGGAAGACGTGTTTCGTATTTTATTGAAATTCATCCCTTGACGGGGTCAAAAAGTAGTAGAAAGTTATTTTGGGGGTGATTTGCTTCGAAGTTGATATCAATACTCCTTAGTGCTTTTGATTTAAATTACATTTTATTTTGACACATTGTAAACGAAACGAAACTTCAAATATTGCAAACCATTTTTGTCTACGTTTGTCAACCACGTCTTGATCTGATCTCTGATAATAGCTAATTATATGTATTAAGTATTTGCATTTCACCAAGCTTTTGCTTTTACAAGCGCAGCGTGGGACGTCCACCAACGAGATGGACGGACGTTTTGGTGAAGGCCGCAGGTTCAGGGTGGATGCAAGTCGCTTCCAACCGTAATGATTGGACGTCAATGAGGGAGGCCTATGTCCAGCAGTGGACGTCCTACGGCTGAAATGATGATGATGATGAAGCTTTTATGCGAGTTCAACCTTTTTCGAATAAAATCGAATTGAGTATTCAAATATCATTGTTGAACTCGCATAAAAGCTTGGTGCAATGCAAATACATATAAAATGCTTTGTCTTGAAGTCCTAAATGACTGACTGCCGGATTAATGCACAGCCTAAACCGCTGTATGTAGAGACCTTAAACGTGGAGGGTGTGTTCTTTGTATGACGTAGGCATCCGATAAGAAAGGATTTTCCGGAATTTCCACGGGATAAGGAATAATCGGGATTTATATATTTCATCAAGAGTGACCCTATGCCCATAACGAAGATTACTAAACTGTACAAATTGGGCATGCAATTAGACTATTAGAATATAAAGCGAATATAAAGAATTTTGAAAATTTCCACGGGATAAAGTTAAATCAGGATTTATATATGTAGGTACTCAAATCAACTGGACCATATCTCCGTAACTACAATTACTAATCTTTTCAAATACAGTATTAACGAAAATGACCATAACAACAAAAAAACTTATTGCAGGATTTTTGGAAATTCCTGTGGGATAGATAATCTCTGAAACTTCCGAGCCGATTAAAAAAAAAACTTTTACCAGTAAAAAGTTACACTATCCTTTATTAGTATAGGCTACCTACTATTTATTCGGTAAAATGCAAAATTCCCCTGGGATATTAAGAAGTGAATTTCACTTCAGGGCTGATTTGAAAATTTCTTTCACCTATTAGTGAGTAGCTACACTAACCCTTACTTACATAGACTATTTTCTCCGTGAAAAATCAAAATTCCCACGGGAAAAAAATAAGTGAACTCAACTACGCGGCTGATTTTAAAAGTTCTTTTATCGGTAGAAAGCTTTAAGGACATAGGCTTTTATTCTCGGGGAAAATGCAAAATACCCGCGGGATAAAAATAAGTGTAATTTTGCAAAGAATAAGGACAAATTTGTTGAAATTCCCGCGGGATAGGGAATAAACGGGATTTATAGTATTCACTAACTGATACTCATGATGAAATGATAATAATGATGGATGTTGCCGGTGCCGGATTTTTGTTTTATACAATGAAAGAGATGAAGAAGCTTTACCACAAATTGGAATTCTACGCGGACGAAGTCGCGGGCAAAAGCTAGTTGTTAATAAATTTCAATACTAGATGAAAAAACCCGCCTGTATTATTCCCGTCCCCATGGGAATTCCGGGAAAATTTATATCATATGTCACTTGCGAAACTGAGACGAATCTAATGACACCTCGCACTTCAAAATCCATTGATCCGTTTAGGCTGCAGGGCGTGACAAAGAATGATTACATACATCTATTCTACATAAATACATACGCTCGAATAACCCTCCTATTTTGGGGGCAGAATATGCTTTGGCCAACATGTTCTTTTAGTCAAAATGTTTCCAAAGAAGCATTCACTATGGTCTAGATGTCCTTGTGTCATGAAATTTTGAGGACAGAATACTCCGGGGCCAAAATATACAAAATGCGATGTGCTCATGGACATTATTATACTTTTTGACTTTTAATATTAATTTATTCATTTGCTCAAACAAATACATCCATTTTGTTAGTAAAATGCATTTCAAAATTTCGGAAAAATAGAATTTTCTCGAAAACGGTGCAACTTTTACTAACGAGCTGAAACTATTACTTTGCTACGATAGCTACGTTTATGTAAAAAATCCGTGTTCATGCACTGTGGCGTGTGGTGGTGGTAGTTGGGTTTGTGTGATTTGTGTGTGTTCATACAGTGTGGAGGTGGAGGATCTGCATGAACACGCATTTTATACTTAAACGTAGCTATCGCAAGGTTGCGGGTGAGCAAACTAATTGTTTCAGTTCATTAATGGACCAGTACCTCTACCATGAGTTACACTAGTTCACAGTAACCGTACTCGCTAGCGACGGCGTAAATGATTTGTATGGAGAATCGTGTACAGCGCCTCTAGCGGTCACTTACGGAAGTACAATTCTCCATACAAATCATTTACGCCGTCGCTAGCGAGTACGGTCACTGTAAACTAGTGTAACTCATGGTAGAGGTCATGCGCAAAGTAACGCCTGATTAAATAAATTTATTTTTTTTATATACATTATGTATATGGTAGATGACTTGCCCACCTATCTCCCATGTAAATTTGTGTTACTACTTACGGGACATCCTGTATAATAAAATATTTTAATTTAAAACATTTCAAGTTCAAAGTAATCTCGACGGTATATCTGGCCTATGTAAAATGGTACGATAGCCTCCTTATAAACCCATCGTCTGTCTGTACACAATCCAACAATGCTCAGTAAGTCTGTGTGGCGGGCCCGGTGACAGCGGAAACGAGATTATCTTAATGCCTCAATTGATATGAATCAGAAACCTTACCTTGTACGGTCAAGGACTTAATTCATGAGCCACCATGGAACTTGTCAAAAGAAAAGTCATTACGATTTTCCTTGTTAAGTAATGCGATGTCATTATGACGTTTACTGTGAAATGGTTCCATGGTAGCTTATGAATCAAAGTCCTCGACTGTACCTTGGAAATACCGAAAACATAACGGTGGGGTGATAGTTTACTCACATAATATTTTCAGGTACCTATACTATCATGTGCAAAGGCAAATCAATATAATTTTGTGTGTATAATATGATTGAGGCAAAAACGAGCCGGAATCGCGCGTGAAGGGCTCCTTACCATTTTACGATATTTAACAGTTGGTACATTCTTTTGCATTTTTTTTTTGTTTTACTAGCTGTTGCTGTAGACTACGTCTACAAAGAATGGGGGTATAAAAAAAACCCAACGACCTAATCAAAGACTTACCAAATATAGGCAATAATTTCATAAAAATCGGTCAAACCATTTCGAAGGAGTTCGATCAAACGGTATTCCCTTGACTTGTCTAAACTTTTTTTGCCTAATTTCACTTTGTCTACCAACTTTTACTATAATGAATAGTTTGTCTAAAGTCAATTTGTATAATTTCATTATATATAATTTTTATTTTGTCGATTTTTCATTTTTACTAAATGATCATTTGCATAACTCTTGTTTTGTCGCGATATTATTTTATCGAAAACTCACTTGGTCGATTCTTATTTTAACTAATCATCATATAGCCGAGTAACGTTTTAACTAAAATCATTTGCATATGTCTTGTTTTGTCTAATATTATTTTATTATTTTACGTCAGTCAAACATTATACGAAATAAGTTTATACTAAATGAAAATTACGTCATTTAAAATTAGATGAAACAAAATTATATAAAGTAAGTTGTATGTAAAATGACTTTCACTAAAATTAAAATTAGCTAAAATGAAACATTAGGTTAAGTAATATTAGTTTATCTAAAATTAGGCAAACTGATAATAGGCAAACAGTTGTTAGGCAAAACAAGGTACAACCCGATCAAACATTGTGACACGAGATTTTTATACATTAGAAATATTTTAGAGATGCATTATAGTTATGCTATATAGCTGACAATAGTTGCGACATTATAGCTGGAGTATCGATATTGTATGAAAATGACATCAGTCACAGGCTTTTACGTTATTAGATTATGTATTGTATTTATTGGAGTATTTTACACAGCATGTTAAAGGTGTAAATATATGGTTGCCGTACTATGAGCCGTGTGGCCTAGCGGTTTGACCTATGGCCTCTCAAGCAGAGGATCGTGGGTTCAAATCCCGGCTCGCACCCCTGAGTTTTTTGGAATTTATGTGCAAAGTTACATTTGAAATTCACTATGAGTTTTACGGTGAAGGAAAACATCGTGAAGAAACCTACATACACCTACGAAGAAATTTAATGGTGTGTGAAGTTTCCAATCCGCATTGGGCCCGCGTGGGAACTACGGCCCAAGCCCTTTCATTCTGAGAGGAGGCCTGTGCCTACAGTGGGACGTGTATAGGCTGGGATAATAATGATGATGATGACTATGTAACAACAATGGGTCCCACTGAAAAACAGCGATGTCGCTTGTCGCAATATTATTATTAACGACCGCTTTAGCCTAGTTGGTAGTGACCCTGCCTACGAAGCAAGAGGTCCTGGGTTCAAATCCCGGTAAGGGCATTTATTTGTGTGATGAGCACGAAAATTTGTTCCTGAGTTATGGATGTTTTCTATGTATTTAAGTATTTATTTATCTATATAAGTATGTTTATCGTCATCTAGTACCCATAGTACAAGCTTTGCTTAGTTTGGGGCTAGGTCGATTTGTGTAAGACTGTCCACTAATATTTATTATGCCGAGTAGGGTTCGATGTTCTTTATTTGTATCTTTTCCTTCCAAATGTATTTTCCTTGTGTATTAAATATGCGCTCTCTCTCTCTCTCACACACACACACTCTGTCTCTCTCTTCTCTCTCTCATTCTCTCTGTTTCTCTCTAACAAGACTTTCAACTCCCGCCTCCAGCGGCGCCCCACCCCGAGCTAACGTTGGCAGCCCACGATAGTTATTATATTTCTGCGATAGACACAGAATATTTCTCTCAAAGATGCAGCGAGCTTGCACCGATGCACTTCTATTTCCGCGATCCTTTACTCCTTGTATGACCTATGTATTCGATGCTTTACATCGTATTAAAAAATAAAATGGTTTGATAGGTGAGGGAGGATAAAAATTGTTATGTACTCGTATATTGGTGGATGTCGGGAACAATACATAGGATCTTTTTATTCCGATATCGATACGGGATCGGAATAAGTCCCACTGTAGGCCCAGTTCGGATTGGAAATTTCTTCGCAGGTGTATGCAGGTTTCCTCACGGTGTTTTCCTTCACCATAAAGCTCATGGTAAATTTCAAATGTAATTTTTCACGTAAAATTCTGAAAGACTCAGCGGTGCGAGCTGGGATTTTAACCCACGACCCTCTGCTTCAGAGGCCATAGGTTAAACTGCTAAAGGCTCGGCCACGACTTCGCGCGTTTAGCGGCGCGGCGAGCGTTTTATCAGTTCATTGCGAGTGCCGCCAGGTAACCACTGTACGGCGAGCGTCTCGGCCGCGCAATAAACACAAAAAACGCTTGCCGCGCCGCCAAACGTGCGAAGTCGTGGCCGGGCGGCAAGCCACCATGGCTTTTTTCCACCGCAAAAACGCTCTCTGAGCTACAAATACGTGAATTTGCTCCACCGTCTATCTGGCCCTTTAGACGCATGATTTTTTTTTAGCTATTTGCAGGCTCGAGCCATCGTCATCGTCAACCGTAGAACGTCCACTGCTGGATATAAGTCTTCCTCATTGATACCCAAAAAGGTGGACCATCCACCCATCTCATCAGGCGTCAAAAGGCTTGAGTATTTGATATTAATTCAAGCTGGATATCTTCAGTGGCGTCCGCGGACCGAAAGATGCAGTGTAGGTAGAATGCGGATGGCGCAGGGCCGAACTGTTTGACGAGCCTTGGGGGAGGCCTATGTTCAGCAGTGGACGTCTTTCGGCTGAAATGATGATGATGTTATACCTTCATGAGATTTTGAGGAAAACGTTCTGTCAGACAAGGAGTTGGACAACGAAGCGATTTTATTAGGGATCTTCTTTCCTTTTTAGGTACAGAACTCTAAAATACAACTTAAAAACAAAGGCCTAATCAGTCAGATCAATTTAAACCACATACTCGTATAACATCCCATATATATTCAATGAAAATCGTGCTATTATTCAGTCCTTCGGGGTCGAATCTTCCGCAAGCAACAAGATGACAGCAGCAGGTAATGGCAGCTGATGGCTTCCGCCGCCGAGCCCTCCCGAGCCCGCCCGAGCCCGCCCGAGCGCATACGATCCACCGATATCCGACATAATACGGCCTTTCAGTGTCTTATTAAAACTACGCCTTTGACCGTGTTCTGCAATTGGTAGTCTTCCCGAGATTGGTTGGTCTGAGATTAAAACCGGCCAAGTGAGATTTCCGTACAGATTCAATTCAATATGTCATAGTATTTTGAAAGAAAGAAAGAAAATACATTTATTTTCAACACTACAAGTATACAAATATAGACAGCATGAAAAATAAAGACTGTGTGTCATCGCGGTTGTAAATCGGACACTGGCTCAGCATAATGCTGAGGCGTTTTTAGCACCCCAGCGCTGATTTTCAGCCAGCACCGTTGGGGACACTCAGATCGCTATATACATACATATACTAGACAGAAATACTAACCTACATAAGACTACATGAATATTTAGATAATATGTAAACTCTGAGAACGAATAAAAATAGCAATATTACATTACATAAACATAATTTGCCAAGCATACAACCGAATTTTAAGAAAAACACGTTACGTATATTTTTTGTAAGACAGTGATTTATGTGCGAAATTACACCACGAGCTTTGCGGTGAAGAAAACGTGAGGAAACCTAAGAAGTAAATTTAAAGGTGTGTGTGAAGTTCCAAATCCGCACTGGGCCCGCGTGGGAACTACGGCCCAAGCCCTCTCATTCTGAGAGGAGGTATATGCCCTGCAGTGGGACGTATATAGGCTGGGATGATGATGATGATGATGAACTGTTTGATTAACGGTGCCCAGCTATGCCGGTTGCTCACATCCAAGTGGTTCTTGCGACCTTTACCAGGGGCATGTTGCATAACAAAGCACAACTAATATTACAAGCGTAACTCCCTTTCTAGTTAATATAACTGAAGCGAGAGTTCCGCTTGTAATATTAGTTGTACTTTGTTATGCAACAGGCCCCAGACCGCCGTTCCATCTTGTTGGAGCCTATCCTACCCCACGTGTTCCGATTCTCGATCGCCACTTTAGAACGTCACCACACAACACACATTTACATTTTGTTTACATGAAAAGTGAAATTTAGCAAAATCCACACATTCGTAGTCCATTAACATAATACCTAAGGTTAAGCCTACCTGTGCCTAACGCCCCTATCCAGTGTTGTCACATCTACCAACTTTTTGGTAGATCTACCTATTTTGCCTCCGTCCTACCAATCTACCACCCGCGGCCTCAAATCTACCTGTTTTTTCAAAACATTTCCGTTGCAAACAATTTCTTTGTTTCTATCAGAAATGCGAATGTTGAGAGGCTGTTTTTGTCCATAAATAATATGAAAAATTGTCAGACTTTAGAGGGACTGCTGGCACACACAAAGATTTGTTTTTAAAAGTTGTGTTCCTGACTCCGACCATTTGAAATTGTTTTACAAAAACACGTTAAAGCAGCGTCAATAAATCCTTTTTAACATTTTAACGCGTTTTTATTCTATAATAGGGACTGATTTGACTAAAACGGTAGATCTACCTATTTTCATTTTCAGTTCTACCTATTTCTACTAAATTTTCATTCTATTCTACCAATTTTTCAAAATTGTATGTGACAACACTGCCCCTATCACCCATTGACCATTACCTCCCAATGATCAGCCATCAACTATCAATTAATAACAGCATTTAACCCGTTAAACGCGCAGCCCCGCACGCGTCTAGTCGGGTTCATTCTAGCCAGGCATTTTTGTCGGATCAGCGGCGCCGACAAATGTAGCGGAAAGATAAGCGACCCGCCACTACGACAATATGTTACCTATATAATTATAGGGTTTTGTAAAGCGATAATGGGAATCATTGATTTGGAGAAATCCATTACGTTAGGTTATGGCGCGGGGGAAGTTTAGCTTTTACAGATTTTCTTTTAAAGTAATATTGGAGCTAGTTTTACTTTTGGATAGGCGAAGCGTAATTTTTCATAACAAATCGTACCTACTAATATTAAAAACCGGTTATCTGTAAAGTCGGTGCACGGACGATAGTTTAACGTGACAACGTCATTACAAAACATTCGAAAAACGAAAATGAAACCTGGCGGTCACCCATCTGTTTTGAAACTGGGCAGGCCTCGGTTTCGTCGACTGTACATGTACGTTACATTGCGTCATCCTTTTTCGTGCGTGTAGCCGGCGTTCATCGATTTATTAGACGTTGTTACGTCAAAATGAATAAGTTTGTGAATGTGTTTGTGTACGTTGTATACAACAAGCTAAAGCCCGCGGCTTTGAAACGTGTTTTCCCGTGAGAATGAGATCCAGCCCTTCAACTATGTCCATACAAAAATCACGGCAATCCGTCGCTCAGTATCGACTTGAAAGAAGGACAAACAAATAAACACATTTTCACATTAATAATATCAGTATGGATGTAAGGAAGGAATTTTAAGGATCTGGGAAATAATGCATAGTGTACGTGATACAGTTATTAGGCCGATTCTATTGTACGGGTGTGAAACTTGGACTCTAACGTTGAAGGAGGAAAACAAACTCTTGGTTGCGGAACGTAAGATTTTGCGAAAGATTCTGGGTCCAACAAGGGACAATGACGGAAATTGGAGGCGAAGGTTCAACCAGGAAACAGAGGAACTAGTGTCTGAGCCGAATATCATCGGGGAAGTAAAGGCTGCCCGACTTCGGTGGCTGGGGCATGTGGAAAGAATGGGAGAGGATCGAGCTGCCAAAAGAGCGTATCTTGGGCGACCATCCGGAAGGCGTCCGGTGGGTCGACCAAGATACCGGTGGAAAGATGAAGTTGCTAAAGATCTGAAGGAGCTGGACGTGTCCGATTGGTCAGACTTGGCACAGAGCAGGAAGGAATGGCGCACTTTAATGTCGGAGGCCAAGATCCACTTCGGGTCGCTGATCCAGCGAAAGTAAGTAAGTAAGTAAGTACGTGATACGTACAATAACACTGATATTATTATGATGATTGATACTTGATAGAAACGCTTATAAATGTGTATGATTTTATTGATAACCAAGGTACAAAAAGGTACTAGCTAGGAGCACATATAAACGTAGACTGACTGTTATTACAGTTAACGAAAATACTGCAATAAAGAAATGAACGGATTTTGAATAGAGCTGATGCGTAGAATGTGCGATGCTTGTATCGTACACATAGGCTTATATTTATCCCGATGCGCGATGTTCTTACGAGACCAAGATAAATAAAATTAAATTTCGCACGAGATTCTTCGTACAACGATAATCAAGACCATAATGATTTTTCTGGAATGCTCAATCCTAATTCAACTGCTAAACCTAATAGTTGACGCGAGCGAAGTCGCGTGTAAATGCTAGTGTTCTAATTGTAACTTCAGTATACTTAACTATTAATACAGTAGTCACTGTTTTGCTTATTTTTAAGCTTAAAATTATTGTGCTTTTTCATCGCAATAATGAGTCACTATTTTAATTTTACTATCAGAGTGAATGAAAATATTCATAAATATTCGAAACTTTATTAATAAAACATCTCATCTACGAAACCGTATTGAACTTTGCGAATAAGAATATTTAATTTTCATTTAAAACTCATAAATTAAATTATTTAACCCTCTCGCTGCGAGCTCCATTCGACCAAAGTCCGGACCCGACTGCATTATATTCATAAATATCTGTTACTCGGCTATACACCGTGCTGCGGCTGATAAGTAACCCGACAGATTTAAATACAGATTTCTCGGGTTACTACAAGCCAAAAATGCTGTATAAAACCTGAAGCCACATTGTCTAACGGGCGGATTGTCACCATCTCTTTCTGGCAAACACTATAAGATGGTGGCAAACAAATATGGTGGATGCAATAGTAAGTGCCCGCGTGTTAGACAATGTGGCCTCATGTTGATTTAGCTTAGTTTGAGAGATATTTATTTTTTTGTAAAAAATAATTTTGAAAATTCTGCAGTAAACACACTTCATAGACTACTTTGCCACTTTTCTATCGTATAAAGATACATCAAAACAATTAAAAATGCGTTACCAACTTGTTTTAAGGCCTTGTTGTCTTGAAGATTGAAATTATTAGTATTTTGTTTGTTTGAAAAAAAAGAGAAATTTAAAATTGCCGATTAGAGTCTAAGTTCATATACAGCGTTTTTACTTCTAATTGCCTCAGAAATTTATATATTTCACACGAAATACAAACTGAAACATGCATGCACAGAAAAACTCAGAAAAAGAGACCAGCGCTGGGAATCGAACCCAGGTCCTCATCATTCCGTGCTGCATGCTAAACCCCTACACCACCACTGGTCAGGAGTTTAGAGACAAATTTCTCCCTTTGAGCTTAAGCATCAAGCAGAAATTTACCTTATGACTCTAGCGCATTTAAATAAATAAAATAAATAAATAAATAAATATTAGGGGACAATCTTACACAAATCAACCTAGTCCCAAACTAAGCAAAGCTTGTACTATGGGTACTAGACGACGATAAACATACTTATATAAATAAATAAATACTTAAATACATAGAAAACATCCATAACTCAGGAACAAATATACGTGCTCATCACACAAATAAATACCCTTACCGGGATTTGAACCCAGGACCTCTTGCTTCGTAGGCAGGGTCACTACCAACTAGGCTAAAGCGGTCGTTACGGTTACGTTGTGGTTCGTTATTTACTATAACCCACGGTGTATAATATGATTATACTTGTTTGCCTGTTCATATTAAAAGTGGGCTTTGACGTCTCTAAGAGGTCGTAATTAATTTCTGCGAAGGTCTGCAAATTAATTAATATTACGAAAGCAAAGTTTGCTAGTTGCTCGATCAGTGCGAAACGAAGCAAAAATAATTTTCATGCGTACCTAATTACCTATGAGATGTTTAAGGAATCATCATCATCATTTCAGCCGCAAGACGTCTACTGCTGAATATAGGAATCCCCAGGCTCGCCAAACAGATCGGTCCTGCGTCATCCGCATCCAATGCGTTCCCGCAACCTTAACCAGGTCGTCGTTCTATTTTGTTGCAGCCTTCTTCCTACGTGTGTCCTTTTTCCTCGTGTTTTTATCTTAAACTAATGTTGCCGGTGACTTTATAAACTTTTCATTCCTAATACTGTCTACAGTCGTGGCAGTTTAGTAATTCTACCTTTTGCCTCTCAAGCAGAGGATCGTACGTTTAAATCCGGGCTCACAGCTCTGAGTTTTTTTTAGATTTCATGTGCGAAATGAAGTTCCCAATCCACACTAGGTCTGCGTGAGAACTACAGAGCAAACCCTCCAATTGGGATTGTTCATTTTTTCTAACCCCCCTTTTTATTTTTTTTATCGAAAACATAGAGCATTTTAAGAAACTAATTTGAATATTTCAGCAATTCATCACTCCAATATTTTTTTATAATTTATTGAAAATTTGAGATACGACTTCTCGTAAATTACATGCCGCGGCTGAATCTGTGTATAAACCACAGACATAATGACAAAAAAATGTGTCACAATCGATGGTTAGTTGTCATCTGACATTTTACATTACAATAACACTAAAGTTGCCGATTCTTTCAAGAGAATAGGTAAAAAAAACGATTTACGGCTTAGTATTTTTGTACGTATAAAATAAAATGGTCAGAACTGTTCCCTTGAAAGTTCTTTGGCGGATTTAATCCATACTTACATTAAAATGATCCTCGCAACAATAAGTACATCTTGTAAACTTTGATTAACTTTGCGGAACCACTTCTCTTGTAAATCTTCTCTAATGCGAACAATTAATTTGTTTGGGCTATTGACAGAATCATTTCCACAAGTAGGAATGAAACACTTCCTGTATAAATCCATTATTAAAATATGAAAAACGTGAAGAATGTTTTTCAAAATAGTATCCTTAAACTGACAAATGATAACTACGTCGAAGTGACAGAGAATAGTATAGAGAAACTAGACGGACGGCTTTTTTTTTCTTGTTGCAAAGAATTTCAAAGTTAATGCCCACAGACAGGTCAAACAAAGGTCAAACATTATTTTGCAAAAATACACACGATCATTTAATATTTTTTTACTACAATGTTATAAAATGATTTAATAAACCTATTCCTCGATATGGTTTTGGAATTAGACCACATTGTAAAAAGTGATCAATGCCAATTCTGTGAGAGGGCCTGTGCCTGGTACCTCTACCATTACGCTTAGTATAAGTTTTACTTCACCAAAATACTTCTCGATCGCGTTTACGTAAAAAAAACAATTACTGGGCAGCGCCTCCGCGGCCGCGCGTCCATGTTTCCATAGAATTGAAATTTTTACGTAAACGCGATCGAGAAGTATTTTGGTGAAGTAAAACTTATACTAAGCATACATGAGTTACACTAGTTTACAGTGACCGTACTCGCTAGCGACGGCGTAAATGACTTGTATGGAGAATTGTGTACAGCGCCTCCAGCGGGCACTTACGGTAGTACAATTCGCCATACAAATCATTTACGCCGTCGCTAGCGAGTACGGTCACTGTAAACTAGTGTATCTCATGGTAGAGGTCCAGATGATGATGAATACTCATGTTGTAAGACGTGTCACGTGATGGTAAGTGCAGGGAGGCCGAACATGAAGATGAAAAAGAAAAGAAGGTAGTGGTTCGGTAACAGCCTTAATCACTCTAGCCTTGGATTGAATAGCCATAAATCCGATCAATAGTTATTGCGTTAAAGAGTAACAAAGATCCATACGTTCTTCCACTCGAATTTCTAATTTAAATAAGGATTGATACACGTGAAGGGTTAAACAATATTGTCCACGCAAAACGACCCATTTTATTGAGTGAAAATTACGAAAGTTGAAAACGATCTATCGTCAAACTAATAATATCATACAAAAGTTACCTTTCATATAAGTTGGAAGGCTCTGAATAAAACCAATAGGCAATATATTTACCCTAAAACTCAAATTAATCGCACCTGGTGGCAGATTTACCCAATATTTACCATAGCTCGTATAGCTCTGAAACAATTCAATTGAATTTGAACTTAATTTATACGTGGCAGGGTTGATATTAGAAGTTGTGATGACTTGGAGGTAAGAGGTTGTGTGAGTTGTGATTCGATTTGTGGCATGGACAGGTTTGTATGAATGCCTTTGCTTTGCATATTCATTACCAGACTTTATACTACGAAATTTGATTTTCGAACTTCGTATCGTGCCGGTCCGTTCAAGCTAATATTGAAGAGTAAATGGGACGACACGATCAAATTTCGGAGTAGCCTTCAGTCCTTAATTAACCAAGAATATCACTGGGAGGTTTTTATCCTAGTTTCAATCTTTATCTGGAGAATATTTTTTCTTCAGTCTTTTTGACGTGACAACGTCTAATAAATCGATAAACACCGGATGCACGCACGAAAAAGGATGACGCTATGTAACGTACATGTCCCGTACAGAGCAGTGAAGGCCAGGATGTACAAGAGAGCAGCGCGCGTCAGAATGTACAATCTTAGTATTAGCGCTCGGGTAATTTTTAATGTGGGGTGCGGGGTGCGGGGTGCGGGGGGTTGAGGGGGGTGCGGGGGGTGCGGGGGCATTAAAGTGGGGATGAAAATTTCATTGATTTTGCCGTAGGATGCATCGTTTTTAAGATATTTGACAAAACACCGGTTCTCGTCCGACCACCGAGGTTAAGCAACGTCGGGCGCGGTCAGTACTTGGATGGGTGACCGCCTAGTTTCATTTTTGTTTTTGAATGTTTTGTTATGACGTTGTCACGTTATGTCTCTCTCTACGAATATTCTTATTATTCTTAGGTCTCTCTCATAACTACTACCATTCACGGGATTTAATAACGCAATAATAATAGTAGAGTTACGAGTTAGAATCGCAAAAGTATAAAACAAAAACACTCCGCATTATTTCGTAAATCTTGTCTATTTATGTAGCCATAGAGCATAGAGCCAGTCTTTCAGTGAAAAGACAAACTAGAGCCATAATAAGGCGGCGGACGTGATTATCAGCCGGAACCAGAGTGCGCTGCACTTCCGGCGCAATATCAAGATGGCTACTCGTGTCGCAATCAAAGACACTTCGGAATTATACTTTTGTAAATATAGCTTAATTGTATTAATATAGAGAGATAGTAAAAGTTAGCTGCTTTTTTTCTAAGGTTTTAGTTATGACACTATTAATAATAATGCTGAGTCGTATTTTATGTCATGTTTTATGTAATAATTTAGGTAACTTGTCACATCAACGTTTTGTCATAAAATATAACAGAAGCGTACTGATTTCAGGATTTTTTTAAATGCCATCTTTTAGAATGAATAAGGTTAGGTTAGGCACTTAATTTTGACTGTTTGACAATCTTTGTAAATTTTCTTCTTTCTACAATGCTAACTAGAAGAGATAAGGAAAAATTCGCATTTGTACTTTTTTCTGTTTACGTGTAACAATAAAAAAGTAGCCTACGTGTTATTCGAGAAGTCCAGCTATCCACATAACATATTTAATTTAAAATACGTCCAGCCGATTTAGCGTGAAAGAGTACGCGCGCATAATACAAACTTTCGTATTTATTTGTTGTATAAGTATTTAAGTAGTAAGACATTTACTGTACAGTACCGGCCATAAAGATTGCACACGGTCTTTTGTGTGTGTGTGTGTGTATGTAGCGACTACTAGCGCCATCTAGTCTCACATAAGGAACTAACTACTACAATCCTACATCACGCTATCGAAGTTTCTCAACTCGGCTGCATAAATACAACTTCCAACATTCATCGATCGGACTTCGGTCCCCAGGCGTAACATCTGCCTGGAGAGAGATCTCTCTATTGCAGCTACCCCCAAATGTAAAACACAAAAAAACACATCAGTCTTTGGAAAAAGCCTGCAAATGTCCGACATTTGCCGAGTCTTTTTTCAAAGACCGTGTACAATCTTTCCGGCCGGGTACTGTAGCTTGAGTTGTCTATTTTTATTTTGGCTCAATGTAATAAAAAAGATTGTATTACATACAACTGCGAGCACCTACCTACTTCAAACGTGTTTACATTATTTATAATTTAATCAGACTGCACTGTAATAAATAAATTCTCACTCCACAGTTTCAAATTAAAACGTGAAGCTTCATTCAAAAAGCAATTCCTCCATAAAATAGGTAAAATATACAGAGAATTCTTCCATAGCACCTGCGAGTCAGCTCCGGAGTGTCCTCGGAAGAACAATCCAATTTGGTCGCAGAACAAAATAGTCCATCCATTTAACTGGGATTCAGGGGCAGTGAGCGGAAACGACTCGAAGGGTCATATAATTAAATAGTTCCATCTGGATCTTAGAGCGGCTGGCATAGTTGAAATTCGTTTTAAAATTGAATGGAGTTTGAAATTACAAGTGATTTAAACCTTTGTTAGGCCCCAGTGAGTTTGATTGTACCTTATTTTGGGATATAACTCGCAAAAGACTATAAAATAAAAGCGAAGGAAAATATCGCGAGGAAACCTGCACACACTGGCAATTCAATGGTACGTGTATGTGAAGTTTCCAATCCGCACTGAACCCGCGTGGGAATTATGAGATGAGATCATGAGACTAATATCCTAAGAGGAGGCTACTCAATCTGAGAGGAGGCTAATGTCCTGTAATGAGACGTAAATACTTGGGCTGAAATGATACATACAATAATACAGCAATACTTGTAAATAAACGAACTATAATTTTACCAACCCAACCACCCGGTAACTATCACAATCGTAACTATCGTTATATGTATATAAGATGGGGGAAACGAACATGCGGGTCACCAATAGGAACCCATTACAGCCGCCCATGGACACCCGCGACACGAAGGACATCACAGACACGTTGCTGGACCTTTGATAAACTCTTTTAAAGATCCCTGTTACTTTGCTCCGGGAATGCTGTCCCAGGAAGCTGGTTCCATCACTTCGTCGTGCGTGGGAAAAAGCTCCGCTTATAGTGGACGCTGCTAGACTGCCAACCATCAAGGTGGTGAGGATGAAATAATCGACTGTTACGCGAAGCATGGTGTAATGCAGGAATGGCAAACGAATGGCACGCGTGCCAGTTGTGGCACGTGACCAAATAATTCGGGCACGCCACTAAATAAATGTAATAATTAAGTGTACACTAGCTAAATATCTTTTTTCACTCACCATACTAAGACTCAATCACACACACACACACACACACACACACACACACACACACACACACACACACACACACACACACACACACACACACACACACACACACACACACACACACACACACACACACACACACACACACACACATACACACTTGCACGCACGCACATACATACGCACGCTTGCATGCACACACACACGTACGCGCGTAGGGTGCGCGACGCGCCATATCGCTGGAATAAATTTAGGTTAAGTTAGGATTATTATCCTTGAATATACTACATACTATTTTTAGTTTAGTGCTCATTTTCATGTGTACCTACTTTTTTTGGAAGAGCGAGACCTCCCAACACAGGTGCTTACATACCTACCTACTGGGAAGCCTCAACCTTTGCCTTGTTTTGTAATACTGTTTTTGGAAAATAAATTATTGTTTATTGTTTATTGTTGTTATCATGCATCCAAGGAATCACTAAGTTTAGCATCGTTGTTGGCACGTTATAGCCAGATTATTGTTCTTTTTTACCCGACTGTCGAAGGAGCGTATGTATTTATGTACCATTCTTTGGCACGCCTTGCAGCCTAAACGGCTCGATGGATTTTGAAGTGTGAGGTGTCATTAGATTCGTCTCAGTTCCGCGAGTGAAATAGGATATATATTTTTCCGGGATTCCCATGGGTACGGGAATTATACAGGCGGGTTTTTTTCATCTAGTACTGAAATTATTTGATAAAAAATGTCACTTTTCAAATAAAGGTTCGTCATCCCTAGTGTAGAGAAACCTAGCTACAGACAAAGACAGACTGCGGTCACAGTCAAGTAAAACTGAGTGCACGAATGAAACAATAAAATAAATGAATACGTTTTCCCATTTGTTTATTTTATTTAACCAATCTTGATGCAATCGCCTCGGAGCAGACGAGGATAAAAAATATTGCTAATTAAAAATTGCCATGGCCTTTGCGATGAAATTAATTAAGGCACTCACGATTTATTGGGTCTTTTTGTTGCTGACACGCCGGCTGCGCTGGCGCGCCTCGTGGTTTTGGCTGCGGTTTGTTATAAATATGCCACTTTTAATTATATTGTTGAGTTTCTTGCCGGATTCTTCTGAATGTGGTTTTTAACTGGTGGTATATTCAAATATTATTTATTTTTTATTAGCAGTACGGCTGCTCACCGAATCTAAGAAACATTTCTTACGCATTTCCAATGTAATTTGGAACGTAGGAGTCGTAGCTTCTAATAGTTGCGATGGATGTTACCACACGCCACTGTTGGCGTATGTAAGCGATTAAGAATTTCGGGGGAGTCGGTTGGATGCGACGTGGTTCAATTGGTAGAACACCCGTGTTGGGGCGCATACCCAGGAGACGTGGGTTCGAGTCCCACCGGCGCACCCGAAAAACTTTTTCGCTTTTAAATAATCTTCGACATTCTTCGACATTCTTCTTCGACATTTATAAAGGTCTTGTGATAACCTACATTAAATAAAGATATCTTGACGTTGACTTTGACTATAGGTACCAATTTGCATAATAGTGTACTATAGCCTAGACCGTTTAAATGAGTCTTCGCCCGCACGGTACAGGGGAGGTATGATGACAAAGGGGGCCGGGAGAGGTGCGGGCGGCAGGCACACGAGGCGCGCTCGCCGCCCGCATCTCTCCCGGCCCCTTTATCGTCATACTAAAGTACCTAATCTCTACTTTTTGTAATCTCACTAGACAGAGGCCTCCCCCAGGCTCCTCCAGCTCCACAACGATCGGTCATACGCTGCTTGCATCCAAGTCAGTGGCGTGGCGTGCCTTGGCGGGGCCCCGTATAAAAATTTGTTTGGGGGCCCCTTATGACGGGTAAAGATTTCTCACAAAAAAAAAAATGTTTGTATAAAATTAAAAGAAATATTTATTCATCATAATTATCTATCTGTCACTTTTGCTTTTTTTTTGACTTTTGTCATTTCTGAAATAAATAAAAAATTTGGGAAGTTTTTAAAGATTAATCTTTGCTTATGCACGTCGGGGGCCCCCGTGGTCCGGGGGCCCCGTATAATTGATACGGCATATACAGCGGTAGATCATCGGTCCGTCTTGTTAGGGCCTTCCCACGCCACGGCTTCCGTTTCAAGGTCACCTTACTGCCCCATCGGCCGTCGTTTCTCGAGAAATGTGCCCTGCCCACGACCGTTTAAGTCTGGCAACTCTTCGAGCTGGAACTTTGGTTTATTTTGTTTCATTCTTCTATTTATATTTCATACTAAATACAAACTGAAATATGGTTGCACAAAAAAAAACCAGAAAAAGACCAGCGCTGGGAATCGAACCCAGGTCTTCAGCTTTCCGTGCCGTGTGCCATTCCCCTACACCACCACTGGTCAGGAATCTAGACACGAATTTTTCCTACACATTCATATCTCAATTTGTTTAGAACATCACTTGCGTGATACAGCGCCATCTATGTTATACCCTCATCGAGAGATTTCAACACTCCTTCGGAACAACCCACTTTCATCTTCATTCTTCTGTTTTACTAGTATACGGCGCAATCTTAATCACATTTAATTTCAAATATTTCCTCATAAAGCTATCATTTAGAAAAGGATATAATAAGAAAAACGTATTGTTTATTGTGCAGCCAAACGAACGCGGTAAAAGGAACAGCATTGAAATATTGCAATATGCTTTAAGTTAGAATAGAATTTTCTTTCCTGCACACTTTGTTTCAGTATTTGCAGAATTATTAAATTCTCGGCTAGAATTTCCGTCTTGCATTTTTATAATTCATTGCAGTTGCTTTATTCCCGGATCGATTAAGAACATAAATGCAAGGCGGATTTAATAAGACAGGTTAGTAAGTTTATTAACTCAGTAGTTAGTAACATTTTGATGTCTCTAACGTTTTTGAAAAACCTTTCAAGTGGCAACATTTGAATCCTTAATCCCGTTTTGTTTACTTCAGAGATTATCTCGTAAACATTTTATCAGAATTAGTTCAAAAATTTTGTTAATCGTCATCAACTGCAGTTCATAGGCCTGTCAGAATGAGCTAGGCCTATAGTTCCCATGCGAGCCCAGTGCCGATTATGAACTTCACAAACACCATTGAACTTCTTCGCAGGCAGGGTGTTTGCAGTGCACCTAACGATGTTTTCCTTCGCCGTAAAATAATAATAATAATAATAATAATAATGATTTATTTCACAAAAACACTTTTTACATAAGGGTAGTTGTCCATCAGACTCCAAACTTGGCTAAGCCTGTATCTTGGTAGTCTGCTAGTGCGGATAAACAAGATTTACATTTAGTGTTAAGTAAAATAAAGTAAGAAAATTAAATTACATGACTAATTGTTCTAAATTAACCTATTCATTAACATGCAACATGTGTTCATGTGTCTGAGTGTGTGTGTGTGTGTGTGAGTGTGTGCATGTGTGTGTGTGTGTGTGTGTGTGTGTGTGTATGTGATGAAAATTCCACGGCAGCATTTGTAAGATTTACTTTATACTCAGAAGACTGACAGATTAGGTGATTAGACGCTCAGTGTCATCGTATGACAATTTCAGTAACCATTCCTTCACTTTGTTTTTGGCATGGAGAGTAGAGAGCTTTACAAGGTTAAGATATTTACAGATGTTATTGTATGTATGGGGATGAAAAGTAATGGTAAATGTCAAATGTAATTTAGCATTAAGCTGTGGTGGCCTAGTGTTTTAACCTATTGCCTTTAAAGCAGAGGATCGTGGGTTCGAATCCGCGCTCGCACCTCTGAGTTTTACGGAATTTATGTGCGATGTTATATTTGAAATTCACCATGAGCTTTACGTTGCAGAAAAACATTAAGAGGAAACCTGCACACACCTGAGAAGAAATTCAATAGTGTGTGTGAAGTTCCCAATCAGCACCCTGCTCGCGTGGAAACTACAGCCCTTTCATTTTGAGAGGAGGCCTGCGCCCTGTAGTGGCTGGGATGATGATGATGATAAATTTAGCATATGAATTTCGAAAAAGTGCAAGTCCTGTCTTGAACCCACGTCCATTTCATTGTTTGCTTCTGCTCGAGAGACCATAGGTCTAAACGCTCGTATTTCATACGCATTGATATTATTATACTCTTTGAGCGGTGACACAATATTATGTTCTGAGCTCTATTTACCAATAGACTCTGTAGTCCTTCTGTAAGCGCTGGGTGTCGGTGCTGGTGTTAAGCGGCAAAGAAGAGACAACAATTCGACTCGTATTGATGACTTTTAGGGCAATTGACATGCGGGTGTTAGCGACGGCAATCAGAGGTCAACTGAAGTGCATTTTTAATGCGAAACTAATGCTTGCGCCTTGGTCACACACACATGCGCGTAACCCGTACGTACATCGTTTATATCACAACTACATATAAACAAATGGAACAAATAATGCGGGTAAGTATATAATATACAAGTAACGTGTTTTTAAAAATACTAATTATGTTAGGTTCTATGTTTTACAGATGCAGAGCGGCGTCGTCAACATCTTCCAAACTCTTTATTAAACAGTGTATTTAATATACCGCACTTATACAACAGTTAACCTCAAAATCTTCTAAGTATTATAATTCCGCATAAAAAGCGAGCTTTGAATAAAAATCTTATTCCCAACTAAACTCGGCGACACCCATTCAAAATCTACACTTAGTGCCATTAAAATTCACAAAGTAAAGGTCATTTAAAACTCAAGGCGCGCCCGAATCAATTCACTTCTTAAAATTCCCGTCTTAATGCATTTGCTGTATAAAATTAAAATATTTTATGCAAGGAGCGTGCAGTTGATCTTGGTTGAAATAATTAAAACGAGTGACGGTGGCTCACGAATGGTAATCCGAATAAGTTGTCGAGGCGGGATTTAGAAGTTGAACTGGTATTGATAACCAATGGCTTGCCTTGGCGACAGCCAGATAGCAGTGGTTGGAGACTTGAATACAAAGCTTGGGGTTTAAGGTCCTACCGAGCATTTGGCGCATTTATTGTATTCATTTAATCCCTTGTTGTATCATTTTTACCAAAGCTTTAGTTCTGAAATACTGTGTAAGATATTTGAGATTTCACTCTAATGACCAGGGTTTATCGAAACACGATTACTTTTAGTTCGCTCGACAGAAAAAAATCCAAAGTCGTCTCTAAAAAACAAAATACAGTCAAAACCGTTTATAGCGACACTTATTACAACGACATATTGGATGTAACGACCAAGAAAAAACGTACCAAAGTAACACTGGTTACAATGACCAACCGTGTTTAACGACCAAATATTGCTATCCCTTGAATGTCGTTATAAACGGATTTGACTGTAAATTCGTAGTACGACGTAAATACTGCACGGCAGGTCATGACTTTTAGAGTGTTAATAAAACAAGATGTTTTCTATGGCGTAGTGTTGCTACATTTTTAAAATATGTATTTGTATTAGTAAAACGATGAAAATACTAAATACACCCGCGGTCTGACCAACCTATCTTGAGCCGTCGTGCTTCCCCCTTGCCTGATAGTCAGTTGCGTTAGTTCTCCTTCGGCCATCGGACGGGGAACCCGTGTCGCTTGCGCTTACACACGGCTTTGATTCTAACCGCTCTCACGCACACATACACGAGTGCATAGAATACATAAAATCGATTAGCGCTAAAAGCTTGGTAGGGCCTTAAGAAGTTGAACTGGTATTGGTAGCCAATGGCTTGCCTTGGCGACAACCGGATAGCAAGGATTAGAGACTTGAATACAAAGCTTGGGGTTTAAGTTAAATCATTCGCTGCCGGGTGTCAGTATCGAGTATTCTTCAGGTGCCACAAACGCACATGCCCGTTCAAATGACTGCCAAACTCATTTGAATTCAAAACCGAATTCCCATAATACCGGATAGTGAAATCACCAGGCTCGTCAGGCAGGTCATGGTCATCGTGGGGAGGCCAGGGAGTCGTGTTTTACGAGCCTGATGATATCACTATCTGGTATTATGGGAATTCGGTTTTGAATGGAACAATGGTGAAAACAAGCTTTTTTGGCAATCCGATGTAGAAAAAAACACGGTGATGGAAAGTCTGGTATTCTGAGAATTTGGTATTTTAGAAATAGGGTAAGTCGGCAATCTAGTATTTTGCAATTCTGATATTTTGTGGTACGAGCGGACAGCGGCCATAGCCGAAAACGCATATATCCGTCCCCGGCAGTGAATGCATTAATAACAATAATAACCTTCTTCATTTTCGCTTAGCCGTGGTGGCCTAGTGGTTTTAACATGGCCTCTCAAGCAGAGGGTCGAGGAATGAAATTATTATAAATCGATATATTCATTTTCGATATTCAGATGTCGCACCCAAAGCAGTACTTTATACAAAGTGTTCAAAAAACACGCATGAAGTAGAATTCCACATATTTCTTGTTTGATCGCATCTCCGTCATTTCTCACAATCCCCACAACTAATGAAGACTGGTAGCACAGTAGGCAGATATACGGCCGGCGCGGCAGACGCGGCGATACAGTGCGCTGGCATTAATAATGCGATGTCCGGCACATGCGACGTGTGGTGCACTCTAGTTTGGTCTAAAAGTAGTACCTATTTCGTCAAATTGCCAGTTAATTTTAAAACTCCCACCTACGTCCGTAGCGGCGAAAGAATTGCCTTTTCTCTTCTTCCCCCACCTCTTTCTCTTTCTCTCCCTCTCTCTCTCTCTCTCTCTTTTGTTCCTTCTTTCTTAAGAGCACAGTGGACAAATTTAATATACGGCAGAGAACTCACGCAGCAGCCACAGCAAAATAGCACATTGTTATTTATAAACAAAATCTGAATCAAAAATTTATTTCTGTACGTAGGCCGTAGGCTCTTTTACTTGTCTTTTTGAGTCTACCAGCGTATTTAGAAAGACCATGTTTGCCAAGCAGAATGTGCCGCAAGGAACTTGGCACAAAGTCAATTTTTCTAAAAAAAAACAGTTTATAATTTATTTTGCAATACGAGTACACAACCACACACACAAATGTAGATTAACAAAAGGAAATATTTGTATGAGGCACGTAATGGAACTCATAAATGTAATTGAAAACCAAATTGATATGAACTATTTATGTTGGAAAAATTAATAAATGATTATGGTCATTTTTGACGTAATAAATCACTTCGAAGGTATTTTTGCTTTAATTTGTAAAGCTAGCAGAGTTTACAAAGTATAAGCAACTCTGTAAGTTTTGGAACGTTTCATGGCAGAACCAAGTGTAGCAATAAAAGAAAAGGGATTAACTACTGAAATAGCCAAGTAGTTAAGATCGGAGTTGGGATTTCGTCTCACAAATCCTCCCTGAGGGCGTTCACCCCTTATGAATTTTAGGACCTCAATGGTGAACGGGTTAGAGTTTTTTTACAAAATTGCTTTGAATTGATGAACTTGCATTTCACAGTTGCGATGCAAAACATTGGAAACGTAGCGGGTAAACTTACTATTTCAAAAAGTATTAGGTACCAAGCGGAGTGTATCTACTCCAGCACAATACGACACCTGTTTTTGGAGCTGTCTGGAATTATTGCAGTGGTTCCTAGCTCGACTAACACTCTTAAGGAATAAACATAAACTCAAATATGGCTTAGTTATTTGGTTCGGCTGCGACACTGCGGGGGCTTCCTTAAATTACGACTGTTTAAACTTTCATAGTACACGGTATACGAGTAGTTTCGCTAAAATTTAGATATTCTTTGTGACACTCTTGTGGCATTGCTTGCATAGCTACATATTTTTAACTTCTTGGCTGCAATCTATTAGGTACGGTGGGCTGCAAAAGTGCATGGGCATCTCGGTTCGATAATCGCGTGAGCGATCATTCACTGCTCACGCAATTATCACCCCGAGATGTCCATGCTCTTTTGCAGCCCATTGTACATATAAAAAAAAATCCTGATGATTGACTGACTGACTCGTCGACGGCCAGATCAAACCCTTGGCCCTAGAAAGCAGCTTTTCCATAGAGGTTACCTTTAATAATAAAATAAAATAATAAATATCACGGGAACAATTGACACCAATTGACCTAGTCCCATGGTAAGCAAAGCTTGCGTTATGGGTACGAGGGAACGGATAAACATACTTATATAGACAGGTACAAAATACATACACATCTTTATAATGTATACTTTGGACGTTCAGCTAGTTCAGTAGATATACATACCAAATCTCATTCAAATCCGACCAGCCATTTTAACGCGAAGGATCAACAAACACACAAAAGTATTGACGTGTATCACACACAGCATAATAAAACTGAAGTGGATTTCCGGATAGTCTAATCCGTGCCAATAAGTACCATAATATGGTAAGTAAGTTGTTGGTATGTAGTCTATGCTACCATATTTAGTAACATAATATGTAACTCACTAAATAATACTCATCCTCTATACAAATCCAAAGCTATATCAATCGTGTAGCAAAACAAATTCGTCGCCAAATAAAAAGAACAGCTGAAAACCTACAAGGCAACCGCCGTACAAAATTGCAAGCCCGCTCGTCCAAAACTTTGAAGGACAGCTCAGCGATTCCGCTCAAAACTATTACATCTTTGGAGTCAATAAACTGCGAACCGCCTTTCATTTACATTCGGCCAATGTCCAACGTCGTACGAGCTATAAATTGGCCCTGCTACTCCATTTCAAAACCTCTACCAAGACGAAACAAAACCTTATTAATTCGCGTTCGAACCACTGCTGGTTTTACGGCAAATTGAGTGAGCTGCGGTTTTACGCGCGCAGCAATGGATGGGGTGATGTTGGTAATGTGGAATGTGTCGAGTTATATTCGTGAAAGCGAACGATAAATTCGACCCTTGGAGTTTATCGCTGATCAGAAAGAAACAATATGAAGAGAGAGAATCCGACTTATGGCCGCCCGCCCCTGTTCAGATTTGTAGGGAATTGCGATCTACTGCCGATGTATTGATAAGGTTTAGTTGATTCGGGAAGGATTCGCGGTTTGAGATAGCTCATAGGTCGAGCGGTTCTTTATTTTGTGACTGCCTAATTTAGGTCTCGAACATCTGTCGACCGACAAATAGAAAATAGGGTGGAATACAATAAGAAGGAGCACATTATTTAGTACCAACTTTTTATATTTTTATTAAATGTTAAATTTTCAGGAGTCCTAATATAAACCTAGGTTCAAATTAAAAAATTTAAGAAAACTTACCAAATTAAGAGTTAATCACGAACTACCTAATTTTTTCAATCAGGTGTTACTTTGCGGCGGTCCATAATTAATGAACTGAAACAAAATAATTACTTTGCTTGCTCACCCGCGACCTTTATAAGGTGTTTTTTAAGGTCACGGGTAAGCAAAGTAATTGTTTTAATTCACGAACTACCTAGTTGTTACTAAAATTACCTCGCAACTACCCGATTGATTTTCTTGTACAATCACTTCGACACACAACACCCGCAATATCCCGCGATTTATCCGACGATACACCTCTACGCCCACATTTGCCTATCACCGGATTCCATGCAGAAGAGAGCTTTTACCATCATCCCGGTTAAAATTAAGCCTAATTACCCTCCATCGCATCAGCCGTGGTGGCCTAGCGATTTGACTTATGGCCTCTCACAAGCAGGGGTCGTGGGTTCAAATCCCGGCTCACACCTCTGAGTTTTTCGGAATTTATGTGCGAAATTACATTTGATATTTACCATGAGCTTTACGGTGAAGGAAAACAACCTGCATACACCTGCGAAGAAATTCAATGTTGTGTGTGAAGTGCCCAATCCGCACTGGGCAAGCGTGGGAACTACGGCCCAAGTCCTCTCATTCTGAGAGGAGGCTTGTGCCCTGCAGTAGGATAGGCTGGGATGATGGAATGACCCTCCATCGAGTCAAATTATCCCAACTTTAAGGCACTTTGTTTCTAATTTTACGCAAGTTTTATTAAAAGCTTACGTTATTTTATAAAAATAAATCCTTTATGGTCCACTACTTACTTCCTCTCTATGCATCTGTTTTCAAAGCGTATGCTGGCAAGGTTTCAGTCAGAGTTATTGCCCCATAGAAATGCAATAACAATGGCCGCATACGGAAACTATGTCTTTGTGCACTAAGACCAAAGAAATGCTCGTAGCTAGTAAATTCAGCTAACTAGTTCCTTTTTAGCATACAATTAAGTAGTACGTGTCTTAAGACGAGCCACCCGAAAAGTATATTAGGTAAGAAAATACATAATATTATTATAATTAGTCCGCTAGTTAGATTACCAAAATATATTGTATTTCATACTAAATACAAACTGAAACATGGATGCACAGAAAAAACCACAGAAAAAAGATCAGCGCTGGGAATGCTGTGCCATAACCCTACACCACCACTGGTCAGGAGTTCACACACAAAATTTTCCCATACATCGCACATCTCAGTTCGTTTAACTAATCACATTTAAGCCGTGATACAGCGCCATCTATGTTACACCCTCATCGAGAGACGCCAACACTCCTTCGGAACTACCCGCTCACCCGGACAAGAGATGTCGCTACTAAGCCCACTTTAACAAGTAAAATAAATAAAAATACAAAAAGATACTTCATAGAAAACTTGTTAAAAATATTGGGCACGCCGTTCTCAAGCAGAGGGTCGAGGATTCGAGCCCAAGCTCGCACTTCTGAAGAAAGGTCAGTCAGACTAATGAGTGTTATGAAGCGAAAGATGTGTGTCAGGATCGTAGCACGTGGAAACAAATGGTCTCGGCCTACCCCTTTGCTGGGAGGAGGCGTGATTGTACGTATGTACGTTAATAATTAATTCCGCCGTCTTAAGTTAGCATGCAGTCCTGTCACGCGCAAACAGACAAACCAACATTACTCATAAATACGGGGTACTTATATTAATGAATTTGTTAGTCTGCCTGCTGCTTCCGCGGGAGACAGTGACATAACAAATGTACCTACTCATTCTAAGACATAAAACATGTTGTATTCATTTGATTGGGAAATTCTGATACGCCATTGAGATTCATCGCAGATATTGCCTCATGATGTTTTTCTGAAGAACCACCGAAACCAAACGTCAATGAAGGTAAATTTCAAATGTAATTTCTCACGGTTCTCTATCGTTTGCCCGAATTTTATATGCGATAACTCTGTCTGCGAAGAATAAGGGTATAAAAAATAGCGTTTTCCATAATTTTCATTTGGCTTTTATTTCCGAAACAGTATTTTCTTCAGAATTATTATAAAACAAATCTAACCTAACCTACTGTATTCTATAAGATGACATTTCAAAACATCAGTGGTGATCATTTAACATCAGTGACCCACTAGTTCGTTTGTCAAGCCTCTCTAACATAAAAAAATAAAATAAAAAAATAAAAATGCATGCTTCTATATATGTATTTTATGGCAAACGTTGTTATAGAAGATGAAATTCGGTCAAATGAAATTCTGGTCATCATCATCATCATTTCAACCGAAAGACGTCCGCTGCTGGCCTCCCCCAAGGCTCGCCAAACTGATCGGCTCTGCGCCATCCGCATCCAATGTGTTCCCGCCACCTTCAACAGGTCGTCGCTCCATCTTGTTGGAGGCCTACACCATTGAATTTCCTCACAAGACTCCGGCCCCAACGGCGGAAATTCTGGTAAGTAGGTAAATGAAATTCTGGTTAAGTAAAGGTAAACGATTTTACACATTAATTCCGAAAAACTCAGAAGAGTCCGGGCTCGAACTCACGATCCTCTGCCTAATAGGCCATGAGTCAAACCACTACGCTGCCGCGACTTATTCTTCCACGGTTATTTGGACATAAGCGCTAATAATTTGTGATTGAATTCAAAAGAAGCATTCCGAGCCACATTCATTGAACGTTCTCCATAATTCGAATCAGATATTCGCCGGGATTCCCAGCATAAGTTGGTCGTGTGGTTGGCTTGCCGTGTAAAGACTGGTTCACACAACCTAGATAGGGTACTTTTAATTATATTTTTTGTTACTTTATATCATTTACTTTGTCTTTCTTGTATTGATAGATAAGTCAATTGAAGTATAATTTTTGTTTAGGTAAAATGCCTTTGTGTTGCATATCTTATTAATTTACCTTTTGAAATGAAATGAAATGATTTATTTGCGGAATATGGGTTACATAGGGTGTTACATTATTAATAATAAACGCAGCCATATTCTACTTAATTAAGCATGCAAACTTTAGTGTTTAGATAGGTACATTTTGTTGAATGGTTCTTAAAATTAGGACATTATTAATACTAAGACTGTCAATTCAGTCTAACAATGGGTAAAAATAGTAGTCGTGAACAAACATTTACTTACTTATTAGGAAATTTCATATTCAGAAACTCTTTTGTTGAATAAAGGTTTAGTTCACATAGCAATGAGTATAATTTTTTTTTGAACTGGTTCAAGGTAAGGTCCTTTATGTCTCTTGGAAGTTTGTTATATATTTTAATGCACATAACATAAGGACTGCCAGCTGTTCGCTTTAAACGCTTTAATTATACTGTCCGTATTAAACAAGCAATATTTTATAGATCAGGCTGCTATTTTTTTTTTTTTTTTTTTTTTTTTTTTATGTTAGATAGGCCAGACAAACGAACTAGTGGGTCACCTGATGTTAAATGAACACCACCGTCCATAGACACCCGCAGCGCTTTACTCGATGCCAGTGCGTTGTCGGCCCTAAAGGAGAGGGAATAGGGGAAGGGGGAGAGGGAGGGGGAGAGGGAAGGGGTGAGGTATTGGGCCCCCGGCACTCTCACTGACCGTACGAAACGCAAGCAGGATTACTGCTGCTTCACGCCGGTGTTCTGTGAGAGGGTGGTACTGCCCCGGACGAGCCGGCCCATTCGTGATGCAGCGGCTAGCTACAACATGGCTCTACCACTACAAACTTAAACTACTTTAATTTACTCTAATTTACTCTTAAACTACTAATAATTCTCAAGCAAACTTAGCCGTTATAGTTTTCCTTGTTAATTTGACATCTTTCCTCCCATCCTGTTTTTTTTTATTTTATTTTAATAGTTTAGCTTTTAGAGGGGGGGGACGCTCTATTTTTACAAAAAATTGCACTATATCGATAAATCGTCTTCACAACCTTGAAATTATTTTAAAAGACCTATCCAGCGATACCCCATACTGTAAGGTTAGACGAGAAAAAAAATCACCCCTACTTTAAGTCTATGGGAGATACCCTAATGATTTTTTTTTTTCAAAATTTTATTTTTCACTTTGTCCGAATAATTGCTACACATGTCCATGTAAAATTTCTGCTTTCTAGCCCTTATAGTATCTGTGCTAAGACGCGGATGGACGGGCAGATAGACGGACGGATAGACGGACAAACAAACATGGCGAAACCAGAAGGGTTCCGTTTTTGCTGTTTTGGCTCCGCAACCCTAAAAACATACACACTGACAACACGAACGCCAGAAAATGTTGTATCCTGTGTCGCGATCATCTCTCTACCTACAGACTGAGCTATCGCGTTCTTAGCTCACTTGAAATGAAATGAAAAATAATTTATTCATTAAGACGCTGTCAACACCAACTTCGGCGCACACTGTCTATTTGTATCGGAGTAAACGAGATGCCGCTATTACTGGGCAGCCGGGTATATTGAAATTTAACGGGCAAATATTTAATTAAAAAAAAACTGTGGATTATTTGTGAAATATGACTCGTTAGCGGTTTAGGTATGAATATGTTGACTTCATGTTTTTAATTGCAGACGCATACGCCAAAAAAATAAAGACATAGAACCGTTTAATGATGATTTTAAGACCTATCTTTGCAATTATTTTCTATCGAGCCGATTTCGTCCAATTATATATCGAGTCCGTCCACGGTCTTTGAAATATGATGAATATTAACATATAATTTTTTTGATGTGCTAGAACAAGCAGTTTTTCTTAAAAACTGTTTAAATGACATCAATTTCAACAAAATTAGGTGTTGTCAGCCTCTTAACCTAGTTAATTAATGACAATAGCTGTGCTGGTTGCTCTTCTTGAGTATCGTGATACTCGTACCAAGAGAACACCGCTCCTCCACGTTATTTAATTTAAAATTACTTAGTTGTAGATACTCTATGTTACAAAGAAATGTTAACTTTTGTTTATTAGGTATTATTAAAATCTATAATAACAAAAAAGATGAGGCAAGGTAAGTGCTTTTGTGAGTTATGCATGTACGCTTGACATGTCTGTTCCTCTTTTTATACATTCTGTGCTCTTTTACCAAAATACCGCAGTGTAAAGCGACCTTTACTCGAATAAGCCATAAATCCCGCATCACCTGCCGGCGCCATTATGCGCACGCGCCTTCGAACGATCATAAAATTGAATAATACTTTCATTACCCAACTAAATATTGTTTTATCCGTGAATATGATCAACATTATTGCCTTGCTGATTTTCATTTAGGCTAAAGTAATACTACAGGGCACAGACCTCCTCTCAGAACGAAAGGATTGGACCGTAGTTACCACGCACGGAGAGCGGATTGGGAACTTCACACGCACCATTGATTTTCTCCGCAAGTGTGTGCAGGTTTCCCCACGATGTATTCTTTCACCGCAAAGCTCAAGGTAATTCCGAAAAACTCAGAGGTGCGAACCGGGATTTGAACCGACGACCCTCTGCTTGAGAGGGCATTGGTCAAACCGCTAGGCTACCACGGCTTCTAGAGTCTATGACATGAAAAAGGAATCAAATTGTTTTAATAGTTGATGAAGGTTTTCATGGGTGTGTAATGATTGATATTATAACTTCTTTTCATATAACAACATTTGATTTATTTTCAAATGGTATAATCACTCATTTGATATAAATAACGTTTGGTATAATTTTAAAATATATAATTTTATATGGTATAGCGTTATTATTAGTGATCGGCTATCGGAAGCATTTTATGTCAATTTGATGACGAAATTATTACATGGACATGACTATATAATTTCTTGCACAATATTTTTACCTACTAAATTTGTATGTTTTTTTATTGAATTACTATCAAGGCAACTCTATTACCTATGATATGGAGCACAGGCCACTTATAATTATCTATCGAACGAATGAGTTTACGTCAACTCATGTCTTGTACTTGTCTCATTGACGTTCCTATCATTATTTTACACATCAAATCAATTGAACACTAACTGGTAAAATATGCCTCGCGAATTTACCATTCGTTCGTTCACGGAAACACAAGACATGAGCTCACGTAAGGTTAGGTCGTAACATAAATAAAGACTATATGGGTCATTCTCTGGTCTCACGTTTTTTCGTGTTCTCAACTTCAAGTAGTTGTAAAAATTTTATTTTAACAGATAACCTTATAATTAAAATACCTCATATAGTTAACACTTTGTTCTGATTAAAAAACTTTTAATAATTTTATATGAAAAAATGAAAATGAAAATGAAAATTTTTATTACACATAAAGCAATATTACATTTTTAGCAGTATACAGTGGTCCCCCAAACTAGGCTGAGCCTGTATCTTGGGGTCCAAAATATAAATATAAGCTATATCTAATGGGAGAAAAAAAATTCTAAAGTAGCTGGAATCCCCATTTTGGCCTTGTCCCACCTCCAATTTTCACTATGTGTTGCCGTTTATTTCAAAAACCAAGCAAGAAAACTAATAAATGTTACTGTTCACAGCAAGCCAACTACTTTATGAATTAGATTAAATTATCTAAATATTCCTTTTTACCTTATCTTTTTTTTTAAACCATATTACATAAATGTCCCGAGAAAAGTGTCTTATCCAATTTCGTTCATAAAACTCGTCATACTGTTCTTACGCACACTTCAAGAACATTTGACGATGGCTTGCCAGAAAGAACCATCCACGCTGCTTTGGCTAAACAGGGTGGACTTAAGGTTTTTTGCGTCACTGCCAAATTATGAGGGTAAGAATCACGTATGAAATTTTTGGTACCTGTGAAAGTGATATCAATGGCAATTTTTTCTCGCTTAATTTGTTGACATATTGAACTCAAATTAATTTGGCATATTAAGCAGTGTTATTACTACTTCTAGAAAAAAAATCTAGTTTCTATTATTTTGAAGTAATTCGTTAAAAACTAAATTGCTCATGTGAATTCGGTGGCGGTGAATTCAGTGATTTGAATGAATCCGGTGGTATTACAGTTAGTCATGGATTTTTGAAACTGTTAAGTTTATTTCCTGTACATATTTTTGTAAAATAATCCGAGTCAGTTGATAATATTGGTAAATATTAATGATATTACGAAAAAAACTTTGATTTTTGAACGTGTTTTCAGCTTTTATTAAATAATTATTTAATTATGTATTGATGGTGCATTAATATTGGTCAAATATTTCTGAAATTTATATCTTTTTTGTTTCATTTATTTATTTGTTTCGCAATAAAAATTAGTTTGTGTTTAACCGATTTTTGATAGCATAAATACTGTTGAAATAAATAATAAGTAGGGAATGATTATTGTTTTTAAGAGATTATTTGTTTTTATGAATGTGTGCTTTAACTACGTTAAATAATTAAAAAAATAAATAGTAATAACTACTAAATTAAAATAATAACTACTGTTTAAAGTATAATAGCTTATGAACGAGAGCAAAGTTATGTAATTATCTTACAAGACTTAGATACTTATTTAACTAGTGAAACTTTCCAAAAAAATGGTGATAATTTTTAATTATAGTTTAAGTCCATCATTGTAAGTTTGTATTTATTACACATTGTGATATTAATCAATAAAAGTAATTTACTTCCATTATTCGCAGTTTTGTGATTTCGGTGGCATATGAAAATTTGAAATTAATTATCTCGATAACTGTGAGGACTAAAATGGTGCCTCCTTCTGCAAAACATTTCAAATAAACACTAGTTTTAGATGTAATTATAAAAAGTCAGATAATCATAAAAAAAAATCATGCCACCGAAGGTCACGCAAAACTGCCTTGCTCAGAGAACGACCCATATAAACCACCTGTAAAGCGGGCATTGACATCTAAAATTAGCTATGTTATGTGTATTAATATTTATAATAAACTGCCTGATGTTTTTAAAGATAAGAATTTAAAGTCATTTAAAAAACTGGTGATGCAATGGTTGAGTGATAAATGTTTTTATAGTTTACGAGAGTTCTTTGATAAGTAGTTAATGTTTGTTGGTTTCTGTAACACAATTAATAATATTAAAATTAAATAAATGTAATTAATTATAAATTTGTACGTCAGTTTGTTGGCATAATGTGGCGATCTTACGACTACATAATTTTACGACCTTTATGTAAACCCACCATTAACAAATAAAATATTCATTTCATTTCATTTCGTAAATGGTTAAAGGATCAACCTGATCTGATATACGACGAATCAAAAGGCTTAGTCCTATGTACAAAATGTGGAATACATTTGTTAGCTATACGTAAAAGCAGTATTCAAAAGCATCTTAAGTCAGTGATACATCGTGGTAGTAGTAAGCAAAATCAAGAACAAGTTAATTTTGATTTATTACATTTTTTGATACTATGTAATATTCCGTGGGATCGACTGAAAAGTGATGCAAACCAACAGTTTTTTGCCAAATATATGTGCTTCCAGTGTGCACCTTTTTTCTTGCCCAGTGAGAGTGTTTTACGAAACAAATATTTGGAAAAATCTTTCGAAACAACAATAAAGGATATCGAAGAAAAAATTACCGATAGTATTTTGTGGGTGACATTGGACGAAAGTACTGACTTTTTAGGATGCTTATTTACTATAAAAAATTAAATTCAGTTAGTTTTTAAGAATGTGTGTTTTTATTTTGAACAACACCGACTTATCCATATTAGTCATTACTATTCATTACGTAGGACGTCAAAGTGACATAAAATGCTTCCGATGGCCGATCACTAGTTATTATATATTTTGTTGTTACATCTCGTGAGACGCAACCATTTGTTTTGTGTAGGGGGTTGCAGTTCTAACCTAACCTAACCTACTTTTCTGGCATTAAATACAACCATTATTATATAACCATCATTATATCTTATGAACGTTACATGAAAAGTTGATTATATCAAATGATAATATATTAAGTGTTGTTATAAGATTCAATAATTATATCAAATGAGCGTTATAGCGACTGAAGTTATATCAAAAGTTTTTATAGACATCGTTGCGCACGCCGTTATCATACCCTGACTGGTCATGCTAAATTACTCATTATTTTTCTATAATAAGAGTTTGATCAACTGCCAATTCCCACGGTCAAAAAAGAAAGAAAGAAAGAAAAATATTTATTCGTGACATAACCTTAAATTAACAAATAAAAACGGTAACAGACAAAACATTATCACGAAATGGTCCCAACTCAGCATGATGTCGGCCGTGAAGCTGACACTGGTCTTCCGTTGGAACCATTTTACCCACAATTAAAACATAAACTGTTCAGTGAAACATTTAATCAGGTCAGCTAGTAAAAAGACCAAATAATTCGCGTATTATTCCTACGGTTAAAATAAATTCTAATTGAGCGAGAATGACAAGTTCCGTTTTGTTAAAAAACTGTAATTTGTACCACTTCTGCGTTAATTAAAACTGGATCTTGGAACTGCCTATTTTTCTAATTTCAGTAAGCAAACGACAAAATGCTTCGTGAAATTGTTTCGGCGTTTTTAATTAATTATTTTTTTTTCTCAAGGCTGTTTTGCGAAAACATTAACAGGTATTTTTGCGTTGTTTTTTAAGCAAAACTAATTTTAAGAAGAACATTTAGAGACAAAAATGTAGTTAAGTTAGCACACAAATGTTGTATGCGAAATTCAATCAATGAGGAGTCCTGTGATCTGCAGTGCTTTCAAGATGTTACAGATGTTTCTAACAATCGCGTGTAATTTTAAATATTTGCCTACATATTCACGCAGTAACTACACTTACGATAAAAGAACTGACAAGTACCTATGTTACCACTGTCGCGTTGCGTACAGGAGGAAAGGCGGTTTGGTGAGTGACTTTTAATAATTAAAGAAGAAGGCACCTCAAACAATACGTGTAGTCGACCAGTCGAACTTACGGTTCGATGTCAGTTGATATATAAAAAAATGTACAAAAAAGTCAATTTCATCACTAGCAGTATTGATTTGAAGATAACTTAGGCGCAAGTCACACAGAACTAAACTAAAAGAAACTAAAGTCATGAACATAGCTCAAAGAATCGCTAGACTTAAGTGGCAGTGGGCAGGGCACATCGCCCGTAGAACTGACGGCCGATGGGGCCGAAAGGTTCTCGAGTGGCGTCTGCGGACCGGAAGACGCGGTATATGTAGGCCTCCAACAAGATGGAGCGACGACCTGGTGAAGGTAGCGGGAACGCATTGGATGCGGATGGCGCAGGGCCGATCTGTTTGGCGAGCCTTGGGGGAGGCCTATGTTCAGCAGTGGACGTCTTTCGGCTGAAATGATGATGATGATGAAGTCACACAGAAGAGACGTGGGGCGAGGGCGCGTCGCAGTCGCGGCGCCCCTTGAATCAGTCTTAAAAGCAGAGAAGAGACAGAGCGGAGACGCGAACAAACAACGCCGACTGCGACGCGCCCACGTCCCACGTCTCTTCTATTAGTATGGATTTATATGTCATCATCAGCCTATGTTCGTCCACTGCTGGACATAGGCCTCTCCCATGGCACGCCACTGAGCACGATCCTCGGCCACTCTCATCCAGCTCTTGCCAGCCGCCTTGCGAAGATCATCGCTCCACCGAGTCTGAGGACGTCCCACGCTACGTTTGCCGATCCGTGGTCTCCACTCAAGAACTCATCTACCCCAACGGTTATCGATTCTTCGGGTTATAAGGCCGGCCCATTGCCACTTCAGCGTGCTAATGCGGTGGGCTATGTCGATAACTTTGGTTCTCTGTCGGATCACTTCGTTACGAATTCGATCTTTTAGAGAAACTCCGAGCATAGCCCTTTCCATAGCACGTTGAGCAACTTTAAATTTGTGGACGAGCCCTAACAGTAAGTGTCCATGTTTCGGCACTGTGTGTCATGACGGGTAGGACGCACTGTATTGATTTATATGTGGCTTGCGCCTAACATACCAATATAGCAAGTCAAATAAAATATTGCAAAGGATATAGTCAAGTGGTTAGAGAACTTGACTATGAAGCTTGAATACTTGTGTTCAATCCTCAGTCGGGGCAGATATACTCAGCGCCAAATCTAACCGCCCACTTTACATACATGTTTCTAGGGAAGGAGGGCGATTAGATTTGCCGCTGAGCTGAGTCTTGGAAATTTAAATATAAATATTATTTACTTATCTGTATCCCTTGCCTAGTACCCATAGTACAAACTGCTTAGTTTGGGACTAGGTTGATTGAAGTCAATTGTCCTATGATACAGTACAATACAAAGACTCTTTTCTCAAACATGCTATGAAATATTGACGTTATGTTCCTTATAATACGCCACGAAGTGTCACAATGCAGGCGCGGCGTGGTGTGTGTGTGTGAGTGAGTGTGTGTGCGCGAGTGTATGTGAGTGTCTCTGCGTAAGTGGTCCGATTTCACAAAACAACCAAGTACATAATACTTATACATATAGATTGCTCTTGTCACAGAGTACCCCAATATAAAAATCCGTATTCATACTAATATTATATATGTATGTGTCTGTCTGACATTGTCTGACTCGTCTTTCTGTCTGTCTGTTTGTGATGATGAGATGATGATGGTGATGATGGGTGATGATGGTGATGATGAGATGATGATGATGATGATGGTGATGATGATAATGGTGATGATGATGAGATGATGTTGATGATGATGATGGTGATGATGATGGTGATGATGGTAGTGATGATGATGGTGATGATGAGATGATGATGATGATGATAGTGATGATGATGGTGATGGTGATGATGATGATGATGTTGATGATGATGATGATGGTGATGATGATGATGGTGGTGATGGTGATTTATTTATTTATTTATTTATTTATTTATCAGTTAGGTACAATTACATATTGTAAACAATAGCACAAATTAAACCTTGCAAGATTAACATGGGTTTGTCTACAACACAATTACAATTGTACACAACATTTATGCACACCAGAAACTAAACATTCGAACCTACTTATTTCCATACTTTCCTACTACACAAAAGTTATCTATTTTTATTTATAAAACTTTATTATACATGCACACATACACTATACACACAACATGCCTGTATCCCCAAAGGGGGGTAGGCAGAGCACACTAATCGCTAAAATTACGCCTCGGGGCTATCTCAAACAATGTACTTATTTTATTTAACAATACATTAATTTGCACTAGATGTACCTACGCACCAATATTAATAAAAGTTTAGACATGCAAATCATGCAATACAGAACAGGTTTCTGTTTATAAAGAAATTTTATGCGTGAATACGGCTCGAGAATCGTGAAAGATATCGATATCAGTGTCCAGCTTATTGAACTGACGACACATACGTTGTATTGGAGCATTGTGAGTAACATTATTGTCAGTCATTGGTAAGGCAAACAAATTGTGACTCCGTGTGCGCTTCATACTGGCTCTAAAGCCAATAAAGGCCATAAAATCTCCGTCAAGATCTCCGTGAAGGATTTTATAAAGTGTCACCATATCAAAAAAGTTCCGACGATTGGACAAAGAACGGAGATTGAACTTAATGAGTCGGTCATCGTATTCGGGTATTGCACGGCGTATTCCGGTCTTAACGCAAAGATGTCGTACAAACTTTCTTTGAACTGACTCCAACCGGTCACAGTACTTAGCGTAGATCGGTTGCCATACAACACAGCAGTACTCGAGCCCCGTCCTCACCAACGAAGAATACAATATCACCAGACTATTCACATTCCTAAAAGGTCTTGTGTTGCGGATAATGAATCCCAGAGTACGGTTTGCCTTAGATACCACACTTTCGTAGTGACTGCGAAATGACAAATCACTGTCGAACAACACACCTAGGTCACTAATCTTCACTACTCTCTCAAGTGGTGTCCCGCCAATGGCATAATCAAACTTTACAGTATTGGTTTTCTTAGTGAAAATAATATATTGGCATTTGTTGATATTCAGAGACATTCTGTTACGCAAACACCAGTCATGCAATATATTTAGATCATTTTGCAAAAGCCTACTGTCCTCCTGCGACTTAATGATACTAAATATTTTGATGTCATCGGCATAGGCCAAAGCATGACAATGAAATCGACCCAGAAGGTCATTGATAAAAAAGAGGAAAAGCAATGGCCCGAGATTAGAGCCCTGAGGAACACCAGACTCCGCCAAAAAAGGCACCGAATCGTATCCATACACACTGACCAGCTGGGACCGGCGGTAAAGGTAAGATTGAAACCATCTGAGCAGGTTACCATGTATTCCTAGATGACTCAACTTGATAAGTAGAATTTGGTGATTCACCCTGTCAAAAGCCTTAGCAAAGTCGGTGTACACAGCATCAGTCTGAACCTTAGCTTGAAATGACGAGCATAAATACTGAACATAAGAAACAAGATTCGAGGTTGTAGAACGCTTACGAACAAAACCGTGTTGAAGTGGACTAAGTATATGAAGAAAGTGTGTGTACACTTCATCAAACACCAAACCCTCAAATATCTTTGCAAAACAGTTCAATATACTTATAGGTCGATAGTTAGATACGTCGCATTTATCGCCTTTTTTGTGTATCGGAGTCATTTTTGTCAATTTCCACAGGCTCGGAAATGCTCCCTCACTAAGCGACTTGTTGAAAATCATAGTCAGAGGTTTAACCAAGACATCCGCACATGACCTTATGAAAATGGCTGGCAATCCATCCGGGCCTGCACCCTTAGCAATATCTAATGATTTAAGTCGCTTTAATACATCGTCTTCTGTAAATAAAATGCTGCTTATGCTAAAATTGCTCCCTGGAAAATCAGGCACGTAGCTAGACGGCCCCGGAGCATCATAGACCGACGAAAAATACTGAGAAAATAGATTCGAAATATCCTGACCAGTGTCAGCTACAGCGCCCTTATAAACCATACGATTAGGAATCTGATTAGTAGTCTTTTTTACCTTAGTATAACGCCAGAAAGCTTTAATATTACTGTTCAAATCATTTTCAATTCGGGATATGTAAAGTCTGTAGCACTTTTTCATTAATATCTTTGCCCTTTTTCTAAGGTACGAAAATTCGTCATAGTCCCTTGGATTCTGATACCGCATATATCTATTATGTAGCTTGTCTTTTCTTTTCAGCAGTCTTATCAAATCTCTGGAAAACCACTGGGGGCAGCGTTTAGTACGAACCTTAGCTTTCGGTACATGATGAGTAATAGTATCCCAAATTGAATTGTATAGGAACTGCAACAGATCCTCACAAGAAAGACCAGAACGACCATCCCAGTCAATCTTCGATAACTCAAGCCTACATCTATCAAAGTCAGCCCCACGAAAATTATATCTAATGCTGGAGATATTTTCAATCAAGTTGCGTCTCCTAGAATATGCAATGCCAATCTCAAAGCAATGCAAATCTTCAACCACATGTATAGACAATATTTGCTTAACTTGTAAGTACCTAGAAAAAACTATTGTTAGTGGAGTTCGTTCGGATCACAAAGCTCAAATAGTGAAGTTACCTCGGGATAGGGGCGGTGTTGATCAAATCATAGAAATTAGGCCGTTGAACAAACAAAGACTTGACCGTCTCAAAACGAACATCGCGCAAAAAGTTAACAATGTAAAAGCACTCCCTAAAAACCCAAATGAAAATTTTAAAATACTTTTAAATACTGTGTGTGAGGAATTCGATAAAACGTGTAGTAAAAAGCGTATTAAGATAGGAAATAAATTGTCATTTAGTGAATGGGCCACACCCGGAATTCGTAAGAGTAGGGACGTCTTGTACGGTCTTTATGATAGGAAATCTTGTACCACTGATGAACGTTTTCACCAGTATGTCAGGGATTATTCAAAATTGTTTAAAATCATATGTAATAAAGCAAAAGCACTTCATTTAAGTAATAAAATTAAGTCATCTGATGACAAAATTAAAGCAGTTTGGAAAATAATAAACACTGAAACCGGCCGATGTAAAAACGCGCAGTCCTCAATATCATTAAATATTAATAACGTATTAACAACAGACGCGGTTAAAGTAGCTAACGAATTTAACACATATTTTTCGAAAATCCCCACCGAAACTACTAAATGTCTCGCTTCTTCTTCAAAAATAGCAGAATCCCTCTTAAAACAAAATGTTTCTTTTCCAAACATAAGTAATTTTAAATTTACGCATGTTTCTCCCTTTGACATTATGAAGACTTTTAAATTGATAAAAGTAAAGAAAACGGAAGACTTGTGGGGCGTTTCAGTTAAGGTTCTACAATCCGTTTTAGATGTCGTTGCTCCAACTTTGGCTTTTATATTTAATAATTGCATAGATGAAGGCGTATTTCCCGATTTAATGAAATATAGTAAAGTAGTGCCCATATTTAAATCAGGTGATAGGGATAATCCTTCTGATTATCGCCCAGTATCCATCCTATCAGCGTTTAGCAAAATATTCGAAAAAATAATGCTAACGCAAATAATGTCACATTTCAATTCACATAAAATCATGCATCCACAGCAGTTCGGATTCACGAAAGGTAGATCTACTACAGATGCGGGCTACAGTTTAGTTAAATTCATATTACAAGCTTGGGAGGAATCACATGATGCTATAGGTGTATTCTGCGACCTTTCGAAAGCTTTTGATTGTGTGGATCATGACACTTTAATTCGTAAATTAAATTTCTATGGTATTCGTGACCTCGCTTTAGAACTCATCAAATCTTACCTCACACAGAGAAAACAAAAGGTAGCGGTTAATGGAACGGTATCGGAGGGATCTGTGGTCGAAATGGGAGTGCCTCAAGGATCTATTCTAGCGCCATTCTTGTATTTGGTTTACGTAAATGACCTAATTTATACCGTGAGTCAGAAATCAGGGATAGTTATGTTTGCTGACGACACCTCTTTACTGTTCAAAGTTAGTAGAAAAGACACCGATTTCACTGAACCCAATGAAACTCTGTCCATGATATCCGCATGGTTTGCTGCCAATAACTTGTTACTAAACCCTAAGAAAACAAAATGTATTAAATTTTCATTGTTAAATCCGCCTCATTCAAATTCGGTCTCAAATATTAAACTTAACGGTCAAAGTATTGAATTTGTAAAATCTACGGTATTCTTAGGAATAACACTGGACTCTAAATTGCAGTGGGGATCGCACACCACAGCAATTGCGAATAGGTTGAGCTCTGCTGCGTTTGCAGTCAGAAAGATAAGGCAGCTAACCGATGTGGCGACGGCACGGTTGGTGTATTTTTCCTACTTCAATAGCATCATTTCATACGGCCTTATTTTATGGGGATCTGCTGCAGACTTGGAATCAATTTTTATTTTGCAAAAGAGGGCTATCAGAGCGATATATAACTTAAGGACACGCGATTCTTTAAGATCTTTTTTTAAAGAAATAGGTATCCTAACCCTGCCGTCGTTGTATATATTTGAAATAATCATGTATGTAAGAAAAAACATATGTGATTTTCCCACTAACGTCGATAAGCCAAAGGTTACTAGAAACACAGGGAAGCTTAAGGCTAAAACTAAAAAGTCGTTTCTGGGAAGATGCATACGTTTTTATAATAAAATTCCGAAAACAATAACCGAACAAACTGATACAAAATTCAAATCCATTGTGAAGAAGACATTAATATCTAAGGCGTACTATAAAATTAATGACTATATCATGGACAGGGATGTTTGGAAATAATTCCGATCCGCATTGGCGATCTCTAGTCTCAAATAGCGTATCTACTGTGTTAAAAAATTTAATTGTATTAAATACTTTAGATGTATGTCATTTAATAACAATGTAGATCTGATTGAAAAAAATATACCTTGTTGAGTTTCTTGCCGGTTTCTTCTCAACAGGGTTTTTTCCGAACCGGTGGTAGATTTTTCGACGTTCATAGGAGCATCAATTTGATGCCTAAATTGAATAAAGAATTTTGACTTTGACTTTGACTTTGAAAGGGAGGATGGTGGGAGTCAGCGCGACTGACGGGATGGGCTCCATTCAACGTAAGGTCCAAGTCAGGATCAACGAACGCCAGATCAAGAATTCTGTCGCTACAATTAAGTATCGTATTGACTTGCCTAAGACCTGTGACACAAATAAAATCATAAAGCGATAGAAGTTTTGGATCGTTAGTGCCAGCAGTAGTGTCACTGTCCATTTGACCATGACTCCAGGTGGCAGCTGGCAAATTAAAATCACCCAAAATGATAGATTTACAATCACTCGACGTTACTATTTCCTCACACTTCTTTAAAAAATGTAAAAATAAATAATGCGGTATATATGATGGAATATATGCTACACACAAATTAAAAATATGATCGTTGAACCTAATGCAAACCCATAAGTCCTCCACAGCCGATTGCCAATGCAGCCTTAATTCAGCGGTAAGTCTCACAGAAACCGCCACCAAGACACCGCCTCCATGACATTTATCAAATTGGTCTTTAAAACATGCAGAGCGATCCCGACGGAACACTGCATACCTATCGTCGAACAACTCACTTGAACTGATTCCTTCATCAAGCCACGTTTCAGTTAAACAGATTATATCATAATTATGAATAAGAAAATTGTTGTACAAATCTAGACATTTTGACTTCAAACCACGAACGTTCTGATAATATATTAACAGATCCAGTATGAATCACAATCCAAGTTGATATAAAAAAGGGGTTATATATATTTAAATATCTACACTAAACTAATGCAAAAAATCCAAGTTATTAAAGTTCTTAATCAATATAGCTGACGAGTTCTCGTTCTTGTATACGAGTATACGACCGTATTTTACCACAGCTTTGTAGTTCAGATCCTTACATTTGCGACGAGTAGCAGCATGTAGGCCCTTGTTAAACGGTGAAAGATGCTCAGACACGTAAACCTGCGATTTATTGCCACCAATTCCCAATAACGTGGAGTTTAATTTGTTGTTCGGATTAGACCTGTTGAACCTGGCAACAGCTGAACAAAACTCGTCTCGGCATCGCCGGTCCCTCAGCTTGAGCACAACTGTACGTGGTCTAGTACTATCTTTGTTTATTTTCGCCACTCTAGTGCAGTGAATGATATCCGATTGGTTCACAGAATGAGAAACAGCCGCGGCAGTCCGTAGAATGATACTGCATAGATCCTCACCTCTTGATTCGGGAATACCATGGAATTCTACATTTGTCTCACGCAGCTGCTGCTCCAGCTCATTGAGGCGATCCTCCAGATTTTGCACGACGGGCTGAAGCTTGCCAAAATCCAAGTTCAATTGAGCGAAATTCGAACTCAGTGACAGGACCGACTGTTCGAACTCATCGTGCTTAGCGCTAACAAACTCGATAGATTTCTTCAGTTCAGTAAGGTCCTGTTTTATGGGTACAAGCTCAGTCTGTAAAAGTTTCCGTATGGTAGAGGATATTTCAATTTTTAGCGCGTTTTTAATTTCACATCTAATCGCTTCAATAAGACGATCATCTAACTTTATTGAGTGCGGCATTAATGTCGATGATGTGCTTCCCGAGTCGTCTTCACTATGATGATGATGATGATGCATGTTTTAGAAAAACTCTATACAAGCCTTGGCCACGAACAGGGATTGCCGGCCTCGTACAGTTCGCGCGATAAGAGTTTGGCTTTGACCTTCGGGTGGAGGGGATTACTGCGCATGGGCTGCGCATACCCCGCACCCCGCTAATTGCCCGCTGATACCCAATTTCTGATTTCTGCGCAATAACGGTCAAAGCCAAACTCTTATCGCGCGAGCTGTATCTCTAGATGGCCGCGTGTTATATATAACTACTCGGCCGGCAATCCCCTATTTCGCGGCCGCTGCAGTAATGTACTATAATTGTCCACCACAAACAAAACAATACAGAAAACAAGTACATGGAATAAAATATACAAGGTGAGCAATAGGCGCCCTTGTCGTTTCAAAGCGATCACTTCCAAGCAACCCTTTATGATATTGATTTATTAAAGCTTCTTTCTGACTGCCTGACTAAGATTTTAAGTCAAACCGATCAGATTGTGAAATTAGACTTACTTAGGTACATGCATACGAATATTATAAGTGAAATAAAATGATGTACAGATAGAAATAAAACCATAACAAAAAAAAGAGTATAAAAATTACAAAAATACAAGAAAATATTGAGTTTAATTTCGACTTGTAACCTTTTTACTAACGCTACCGAGGTGTCGTATAACAATACAGCTTGAGCTGCTTATACGACGTTTTTGTCTGTAGCCGTTGGCAGAAGCGAAGGCCGGAGACCGCGGCAAATGTCCTGGAAAGATAAAAAGTAAAAAGAAAGTGTCTGTTCCTAAATCATCCTGTATCAAGAGCTGGGTGGGTTGCCTTTGGAGACCCGCGGCGGACAAACGGCTCCCTCATGGTCGCCCGGCTTTTTATCTGTAATTATACATCCTTCTTTACACCATGGTTTTGTTAGCTACTGCGTATTTCTTAGTAATTAATAACAAGTCACTATATTTTATTCGAATATAAAAAAAATACTATTTATAAAACGGAATCAAAGTTAAACTCTAACAAACACAACAATTGAGATACGTAAATACGCGCACACATACTAACAAATTTTGGTATTTACGTATTCTACATACCTAATAGTATGATTTTTACAAAGCATATAGATTTTCTTTAACTTTCAATAGGCAAATTACGTTTATCAATACAGAAAGAACCCTCTTTGTGAAACGATAGATGAAAGTAAATTTTAATGACCTTAATGTCTTAATGGCGATAGCACAAGCATACAAGAGTCGAGTTTCGCTTTACTAACCACAACAACAACACTTTACAGAATTTACAGGGCACTGTTGTTTTAGGTCTCTGTAAGTCAAGCCGATGCAAAAAAATGTAATAAAAAATAATAGAAGGGTGCCGACAAAATCAATACCAAGTGCGGATAGTTCGAAAAACACACGCGCTATTAAAGTAACCTTGTCGAGTTTGGTAGTAAACAAATTTGATTAACCCGAGATAAATGTGTCCAAAATAATTTCAAGACGGCAACAGCAATCCAAATATTGTTCAAACTATGATAAAACGAAATATTTCGACTCTATAATAGCAAGGTAAAATCCAAGACAATATGTTTTACTAAATGTATTTAATTGTTTTCAAAACTCTACTCTTAATTGTCATCAATATATGTATATTAGACGACCAGATGGCCTAGTGGTTAGAGACCCTGACCATGAAGCTTGAGGTCCCGGGTTCGATTCCCGTGTCGGGGCAGATATTTGTATGAAAAATACGAATGTTTGGTCTCGGGTCTTGGGTGTTTAATATGTATTTAAGTATGTTTATCCATTGCCTAGTACCCATAACACAAGCTTTGCTAAGCTTACTTTGGGACTAGGTCAATTGGTGTGAATTGTCCCGTGATATTTATTTATTTATTTTTATTTATCAAAAAACTTGTACAAAAATAATTGTTTTTGCGTTTTTCCCCACCCCTTCGTCTTAAAAGAACGTGATACTCTACACTTCAGTCAACTCGTTACCACCGCCGCTGCATTGTGACCGAACCGAAACGTCGGGGTAATTAAATCATTTCATGACGACATTAAGTCCCATGAGATGTAATAATCATAATTCTGTAATTTCGCACACGTACTTTTAATATGTAGTGTCGTAATTCATGATATGATATCTATTTACCTACCTATATGTTATAAAAATGATATTCTTGACCGACTGAATAACCCTTTTTTAACGACCGCTTTAGCCTAGTTGGTAGTGACCCTGCCTACGAAGCAAGAGGTCCTGGGTTCGAATCCCGGTAAGGGCATTTATTTGTGTGATGAGCACGAATATTTGTTCCTGAGTTATGGATGTTTTCTATGTATTTAAGTATTTATTTATCTATATAAGTATGTTTATCGTCGTCTAGTACCCATAGTACAAGCTTTGCTTAGTTTGGGACTAGGTCGATTTGTGTAAGATTGTCCCCTAATATTTATTTATTTATTTATATTGTAGTTAAGGAATAAGGACTTATCTCACAAAATTCCCGTGGGATATAGAGTTCTGCAACGTGGCCAAGCCACGGACCCTTAGTTCATACATGATTCAGACACAGACGCAAACTCCACTCATTTTTCCGTTTAATTCTAATATAATTTATTCAACAGAACAAAACCTTTTATTCGCGAAACAGAATCAAGGATAACACACTAAAATAAAACCTAGACTAGAGGCTGGCAAAATGATATATAGGATGCAAAAAGCTAAATTTTTATAACCACGATATATCGTAAGTAACAATGGTCGTAAATACCGTCGTGGGCGAAGGAACAATGAGTGTCAACAGAAAAAGCTTTGCTTCGACGCGCTACGGCGGAACGAGAAAAAAGTAGTAACTGCAATGCGTCGCAGATACAACACTTTTCAAATCGCTGGCACATTCAAAAAAGAACCATGCCGTATAAACAGTTAGAGCAAAGCGAGTGCGTTGTGTATAATAATTTTATTAAAATTAAAATGCATTTGTGTTTTCCGACATGTTGTTTAACTCCAAACGAGTTTGTGTTTTTTAAATGTATCTTGACCGCAGCTTTGCTTTGCAAGAATTATATTTCATTTATTATTTAAAAAAGACTGTGGCTGCCTAGGTGGTTTGACCTATGGCCTCTCAAGTAGAGGGCCGTGGGTTCGAGCCAGGGCTCGCACCTCTGAGTGTTTCTGAATTTATCTGCGAAATTACATTTGAAACATTATTACATTTTAACGACCTCTTTAGCCTAGCTGGTAGTGACCCTGCCTACGAAGCAAGAGGTCCTGGGTTCGAATCCCGGTAAGGGCATTTATTTGTGTGATGAGCACGAATATTTGTTCCCGAGTTATGGATGTTTTCTATGTATTTAAGTATTTATTTATCTATATAAGTATGTTTATCGTCGTCTAGTACCCACAGTACAAGCAGGCCTCATGCATGCCATGTACTTACGCGCGATATTTACCTACCGCGGGGACGATCGCCTGCGATCGAAATTCCAGTAGGTTGTCACAAGCGCGCGCCGACGCACGTTCATTCGTGTTCCACGGAAAAAATATGCCGCCTGAACTTTTATAAGTGAATGGTGAAACAGGGGGCAAATTTTAATATGACTATGCTAGAATTAATAGCTAATATAACAATTTGGAAGTTCGTATCGTGCTGTCCCTCTTACTCTTCTATAAAAAGCTATAAGCGTGAGCGGGATGGCACGATGCGAAGTTCGAAAGTTAACCTTCGTATTTAGTATAACGCTAGGGTACTATGAGCATGGCAATGTGTTCTACGCATTACAATAAATATCCTTTTTTGTTAGGATTCCAGAGCTAAAATGGCAAAAACGGAACCCTTATAGTTTCGCCATGACCGTCTGTCTCTTTGTCCGTCCGTGGCTTAGCTTAAAGAATATTAGTGCTAGAAAGTTTGCATGGATATAATATATAGCAATTATCCCGACAAAATGGTAAAACAACATGTAGAAAAAAAAATTTTAATCCAAACTGCCAGCCCTTGTCACTGTCGGCACGCACACATTCTTAAGGAGACGGAGTAGTATAATCTGTGGCTACAATCGCGGTAAGTACCAAGATTTTGTACGGGATGCAGTATCTGTTACGAAGTAACTATTAAGTAATCTGTGGTACAAGCTTTGCTTAGTTTGGGACTAGATCGATTTGTGTAAGATTGTCCCCTAATATTTATTTATTTTTTTATTTAAATTTACCTCGAATTTAATGGTGAAAGAAAACATCGTAAGGAAACCTGCACACACCTGTGAAGAAATTCAATGGTGTGTGTGAATTTTCCCATACACACTGGAACAGGAACTATGGCCTAAGATCTCTCATTCTGAGAGGAGGCCTGTGCCCTGCAGTTAGACGTGTATAGGCAGACATGATGTGCTACCTATCTTTAGTTCCTAGGTGAGATGGAAGTAAAAAAAAGGCTACCTTCCACGACTTGTAAATATAGCACAACATTCACAAAAATAACAACATTTATTTTCAATAGTGACAGCCCTAGATCGTAAGAGCTCTGTACCTCTACCATGAGTTACACTAGTTTACAGTGACCGTACTCGCTAGCGACGGCTTAAATGATTTGTATGGAGAATTGTGTACAGTATGCTTAGTATAAGTTTTACCTCACCAAAATACTTCTCGATCGCGTTTACGTAAAAAATTCAATTACTAGGGAAACATGGACAGCGTCTCCGCGCGCGCGCTTCCATGTTTCCATAGAATTGAAATTTTTACGTAAACGCGATCGAGAAGTATTTTGGTGAAGGAAAACTTATACTAAGCATACAGTATGCTTAGTATAAGTTTTCCTTCACTTCGCATACAGAGTATTTAGTATAAGTTTTACTTCACCAAAATACTTCTCGATCGCGTTTATGTAAAAATTTCAATTCTATGGAAACATGGACGCGCGCGCGCGGAGGCGCTGTCCATGTTTCCATAGTAATTGATTTTTCTACGTAAACGCAATCGAGAAGTATTTTGGTGAAGTAAAACTTGTACTAAGCGTACAGTATGCTTAGTACAAGTTTTACTTCACCAAAATACTTCTCGATCGCGTTTACGTAAAAAATTCAATTCTATAGAAACATGGACGCGCGCGCGCGGAGACGCTGTCCATGTTTCCATAGTAATTGATTTTTTTACGTAAACGCAATCGAGAAGTATTTTGGTGAAGTAAAACTTGTACTAAGCGTACAGTATGCTTAGTACAAGTTTTACTTCACCAAAATACTTCTCGATCGCGTTTACGTAAAAAATTCAATTCTATAGAAACATGGACGCGCGCGCGCGGAGACGCTGTCCATGTTTCCATAGTAATTGATTTTTTTACGTAAACGCGATCGAGAAGTATTTGGTGAAGTAAAACTTATACTAAGCGTACAGCGCCTCTAGCGGTCACTTACGGAAGTCCAATTCTCCATACAAATCATTTACGCCGTCGCTAGCGAGTACGGTCACTGCAAACTAGTGTAACTCATGGTAGAGGTTCTGAGGTCGTAAAGTATAGGGTAGAAGCATCAACAAAATTCGATTTGGCCGCGACCTCGCACCTATTCCAGTCACTTACTCTATTTGGATACGCAAATATGACGGGAAAATAGTAACGGCTCTGTCACTTATTATTGATACAAGGATAGAGTAGAGCTTGTGCGGAGGGTATTTTTATGCAAAACTAGCCTATATTTGCAGTTTTGCCTAATTACATTATTTAGACTAATGTTCATCATCATCATCCCAGCCCACACATGTCCCACTGCAGGGCACAGGCCTTCTCTCAGAATGTGAGGGCTTGGGCCGTAGTTCCCACGCGGGCCCAGTGCGGATTGGGAACTTTGAATTTCATCAGATTCTGATTCAGATTCATTTATTGCCAGATTGTCGATAATTATACAGATGTTACATAATTCAGTAGTGCGTCACAATCAACCGATTTACGGTATACAATGTTTTAGATACTTAATAAAGTCAACATGCTTAAAAATTATTAATCTACAATTTTATCCAATAATCTTCGCAGGTGTATACAGGTTTCCTCACGATGTTTTCCTTCACCATAAAGCTCATGGTAAATTTCAAATCATCATCATCATCATTTCAGCCGAAAGACGTCCACTGCTGAACATAGGCCTCCCCCAAGGCTTGCCAAACAGATCGGCCCTGCACCATCCGCATCCAATGCGTTCCCGCCACCTTAACCAGGTCGTCGCTCCATCTTGTTGGAGGCCTACCTACACTGCGTTTTCCAGTCCGCGGACGCCACTCGAGAACCTTTTAACCCCAAAATTCAAATGTAAGTACTTATTATAATCTTTTTCTACTAATTCTATGGAAATCCTTATCTACCTAAGCTATCTTCCTAAATAACGTTATATACCTAAGTGTCTGTAATCCTCTCATTATTTCAGAAACAGTAATACAATAAAACTAAATACTAATTACAAATTAAATTTAAATAAATTAATAACGTTTCAGTTCAGTAACATACATGAAATGAAGGAAATAAAATAAATAAATAAATAAATATCACGGGACAATTCACTCCAATTGACCTAGTCCCAAACTAAGCAAAGCTTGTACTATGGGTACTAGACAACGGATAAACATACTTATATAGATAGATACATACTTAAATACATATTAAACACCCGAGACCCGAGAACAAACATTCGTATTTTTCATACAAATATCTGCCCCGACGCGGGAATCGAACCCGGGACCTCAAGCTTCATAGTCAGGGTCTCTAGCCACTAGGTCATCTGGTCGTATAAATAGTAAATCAAAGCTTCTTAAGAGATTGTGTTCGGATTACTTGGGTCTTGGCAGGCGGAGCACGTCGGCGTATCACTCCGAGATACTACATAGTTCAAATTCTATTGCAAAACTACTACTTCTCTATAACATGTGGGTCGTACACTGAGATACAAACATATTTAAAGACTAGCTAGTGCCCGCGACTTCGTCCGCGCAGTAAAGCCGTCCGTAGTAGATCCATCTAGTAGTTTCGGAGATTAGCGTGTACATACAGACAGACGCATGATTTCTACTATTATTTTATATGTATAGATAGAAGAAGAAGATTTAAACGGCGATAACTTTTTCATTGTTACCCGATTTTAATGAAAGAAAGCTTAAATAGTGCTCCAAGTTAAGTTTCATCTACCTGTTTAGGAGATTACCGTGTACATACAGACATACAGACGCATTATTTCGATTGTCCCATCATTTTTCAAACTACTGTTTTATTATATGTAAGATAAGATATGATAAATCTAGAACATTTCATCAGATGATTAGGTTAGTTTGCCTCAACTTCAACAGATCGGTCCCGTGCCATACGCATCCAACGCGATCCCGCAACCTTAACCAGGTCGTCGCTGGTGTTAGAGGGCGATGGAGAGGGCTATGCTCGGAGTTTTTCTGCGGGATCGAATTAGAAATGATGAAATCCGCGCAAGAACTAAAGTCACCGACAAAGCTCGTGCGTGTTTGCGAGGGAGTTTTGTTACTCCGTCAAGCTGAAACATATTATTATGAACAGATCTAGACGAAATTTAAATTAATAACATATAGCTTACTTTATATCCCGATATCCTCGGGATTCATGAAAAATCCCAAAATCTTAACCGCTAAGTCATATCATACATATCTTCTTCGTTTACTTTTTCTTTATTGTAACTTATTTATTTACTTATTCTGCTACTGTATAATAAATCTATACTATTTATCAATTTTATTGTCATTTTATTAATTTATTTCTATATAGGTAAATGGTTCATATAGTATATTTGTGTATCGTTCCGTGAGTCACAGACGGTTCTGACAGAAAATCAGCGCTGCAGGCGTCTAACGCCTCAGCATAATGCTGAGTCAGCGACCGTTTCACTTTTGCGGAGACACACATGCAGATCTGTGTATGTACATGTATATTACTCCATTGTTTGTTATCTTTGTTTTTTTTTTGTGTTCTTGTATGTGTGTGTCTTGTAAAAGTGAATAAATGTCTTCTTTCTTTCTTCTTTCTTTATTTCTAAGTCCACAAATATGAACCTACCTAATACCTAGTTACCTAATGAAGACTATGATGTAGTTTATGGGAATGCCCATGGGAATTAAAATCAACTACTTAACACAACGTCATTATAAAAATATTATCACTGATTACCTCGACGTGTCATTTCAACAGAATATGCAAAAAGTCAATTTAAATTTTCATATATTATTAATTGCCTGTAAAATAACATTGCCAACAAATTGTTAATAACGTCACAAATCCCTTATTAATCCGAAGCATTAAATTCGGGAATAAAACAAAAATTAATGCCAAGCCTTTATCGTGTGAATAAATCACGCAGTAAAATAATGCGCGGCTGAGCCACTTTTATTACTGAATAAAGGCTCTTGCACGCTGCACGGCTTTCTGCCGTAGGCTTGTCCGGCTGTTTGTGCTCCATAATTCTTAATAGTGTCACTCACTATTAGTAGAGTGTTTTTTACGGCATAACATTAATTGTCATAATGAAATGAATGAATTGTTATAAATCCCACCAAAAACATTTTCATGTAAAATGTTGCCAAGACGAGACCTATACAGTTACAGTAAAATTACATAAAGCTTACCACTGACAGATGGTTTGCCTTCATTTCATATTCAACTTTAACGACCTACAAATAAAGCCAATTTTAGAATACTGTTACCCACGTTTGCAGATTTTGTAATGGCTACTTTATTTGTATGGTGTTAAAGTTGGAAATGAAATGAAGGCAAGCCATCTGTCAGGGATAAAATAAAAGTAAAAGTATTGTAACCAATTTGATTCCTAGCCACCTAGAACCTTAATAGAACCTTATCGCATTAACTACTAGATACTAAGAGTATGTTTATCCGTTGCCTAGTACCCATAACACAAGCTTTGCTTTGACAGACGGACAGCGACAATTTAAGTTATCAAGTAAACCACTTTCCTATCAGCTATCGTTGACATATTTTAATAAAGTTCGAGATGTCATCGTTAAATACATCACGCAATAATCACTGTCGTAGAAGATAAACAATTTTTTTCATTATGACATGTTTGTATAGTGGCCTAGGAATCAAATTGGTTGACTGTACCTTACACTGTCAAAAAAAGTTACCAGATCTTACAAAATGATACATTATGACTTATTAAATTATGGGATTTCATAGAGACCCTAACAAATAATCAAAAAAAAAAGAAATCAAACACCGCTTTTCCATCCGGCAAAACACCGTCTCTTCTACAAGGCCCTTTAGGCCGTCGCCCACCGCGCGCGATAAGACGCGATGCTGCAGCTATCGCGGCTTTATAGGACCATAACCGCGTAACGACGGTATCACCTAATGAGCGATAAGGGTAGACCTGTAATCCATTGACACCAAGAACGCTCGTGCTGGATTAAGGAAACTTGAACACAATGCTGTTAAGCGAGACTAAATCTTTTAAGTCGTTATAGCCTAGGATGACACATGGCCTTTCAAGCAGAGAGCCGTGGGTTCGAACCCAGGTTCACACCTCTGATTCAGCTACTGATTTACATATGACGTATATTTTTGGCATGTTTCTGTCAATACTATCGTGCACTAAAACAATTACTTTGCTCACCCGCGACCTTACAATAGTTACTTTTATGCAAGAAATGTGTGTTCATGCAGTTCCTCCACCTCCACACTGTACAAACACACACAAATCACATAAACCCAACCATCACCACCACCAAGCTACACTGACGCGTTTCGAACTCAACCAGAGCTCATCTTCAGAGTTACCACAACCGTATGCTTTAATGAACTAAAACAATTACTTTGCTCACCCGCGACCTTACAATAGTTACGTTTTTGGGGGTAGCTGCAATAGAGAGATCTCTCTCCAGGCAGATGTTATGCCTGGGGACCGAAGTCCAATGGATGAAAGTTGGAAGTTGTATTTATGCAGCTGAGTTGAGAAACTTCGATAGCGTGATGTAGGATTGTAGTATTTAGTTCCTTATGTGATGACTAGATGGCGCTAGTAGTCGCTACACGTTTATGCAAGAAATGTGTGTTCATGCAGTTCCTCCACCTCCACACTGTACGAACACACACAAATCACATAAACCCAACCATCACCACCACCAAGCTACACTGACGCGTTTCGAACTCAACCAGAGCTCATCTTCAGAGTTACCACAACCGTATGCTTCAGTTCATTAATATGGACCTCCGCAAAGTAACGCCTGATTCAATAAATACTATCGTGATCGGCAAATGGCGACAGTCAACAACTGTGTTAATTAATCGATTCAACCGTTCAACTTACCCATTGTAATGTGGTTATAAAGAGTTTAGCCATCAGAAGAAGTTTAAATCGTGTGATCACTGTGATTTGAACTATGGTATTTCAAGTAGAGTAGAGATTCGTGGGTTTAAACCCGAGCTAGCACCTCTGAGTTTTTCGAAATTTACGTGCGGAATTACATTTTAAATTTAGAATGAACTCTACAGTGAAGAAAAACATTGTGAGAACCTGCACACACCTGAGAAAAAAATCAATGGTGTGTGTGAATTTCCCAATTTGCAATAGGCCCGCGTGGGAATTACGGCCGTAGCCCTTTCATTCTGAGTTGGTTGGGATGATGGTGATGACATTACGGGTTGGCTATTACAGGTTATGATTTTACCGCACCTCACCAATCGCTGGTTTCTCCAGGACAAGCTGAAATGCGTATAAATTTTCCCAAAGCATTTATTTTTGACGCGCATCCCTCCGCCTTTGCGTCAATGCGACCCATAAATAAGGCCGCCATTCACGATCGACGCATTTTGCATTCCGCCGGCATTCCGCTCCTTTTAAAGCGGAAATCCAGGGAAATCCTAATTAGTAGGGAAGTTTAATTCGATCGTCCCCATCCCGTGATGCGACTACCTCGTTCCCATGTTGAATGGGAAAAAATACGAGGGTGTTATAACTAGAACAGGGTTTCGCAAAGTTTTTGTGTTCAAGGTACACCTAGCCAAACGAATTTTTTTGGAGTGTACAGTGTACATCATCATCATCATCATTTCAGCCGAAAGACGTCCACTGCTGAACATAGGCCTCCCCCAAGGCTCGCCAAACAGATCGGCCCTGCGCTATCCGCATCCAATGCGTTCCCGCTACCTTAACCAGGTCGTCGCTCCATCTTGTTGGAGGCCTACCTACACTGCGTCTTCCGGCCCGCGGACGCCACTCGAGAACCTTTCGGCCCCATCGGCCGTCAGTTCTACGGGCGATATGCCCTGCCCACTGCCACTTAAGTCTAGCGATTCTTCGAGCTATGTCCGTGACTTTAGTTCTTGCGCGGATTTCATCATTTCCCGCAGAGAAACTCCAAGCATAGCCCTCTCCATCGCCCTCTGAGTGACCTTGAGCTTCCTTATAAGACCCATCGTTAGCGGCCACGTCTCAGTGCCATAAGTCATCACTGGCAACACACACTGGTCAAAGACTATTGACTTGAGACACTGCGGCATATCGGATGACAAGATATTGCGGAGCTTCCCGAACGCTGCCCAGCCGAGTCTAATTCGTCGATTGACCTCTTTCTCGAAGTTGCACCTACCCAATTGGATTGTATGTCCCAGATAGATATAGTCGTCAACAACTTCGAGCAAATTATCTCCGATTACGACGGGAGTTGGTACAACATGGGCGTTCGACATGACCTTCGTCTTGTCCATGTACAGTGTACACCATAAATGAAAAATCATTTGAGTCAGCGTGATTTACATCTGTTTAAGAATTTTTCTTCCGTCCGTCTATTTAGGTTTATGAGAAACTAGCGACCCGCCCCGGCTTCGCACGGGTGCAAATAAACAACCATAAATATGTGCAAACGCTCGCATATGTATAAATAAACCTTCCTCTTGAATCACTCTATCTATTAAAAATAAACCGCACCGAAATCTGTTGCGTACTTTTAAAGATCTAAGTAAACATAGGGACACACAGACAGCGGGAAGCGACTTTGTTTTATACTATGTAGTGATTTTTTTTTTTTTACCTAAAACTGACCCGTGATTCATACAAACTTTCACGTTTATAATATTAGTAAGACGATACTGTTAATTTTACATTAGTTTTGTTAAAATGTCAGTTACCGTTTTTTACGTTACCACCTCGTTCTAGAAATAAGTCGAATAAAAACCCAGCACGATTCGTCGTAATCAAATGACAGTGCCATTCCAAATGCTAATGCAGGGCCTAAACAAATAAGGTCAATCTGTTTAAAAACCTTTACTTTTCCAACACACATTCATGAGCTCGTCTGATTTTACTACTTCGATGTAATCGACTCTACAATCCGTACGTATACCTACTTTTCTACCGTATTAATCATCGTAACCATCAGCTCAAAGACGTCCACTGCTAGGTGGACATTATACTATAAAGGTTTTTAGTTACTTTACTTAATGTAAACAAACATCAGCTGACAACACGACCAAAAGTAATGGCGTCGGGTTTCCGATACCAATTGTCGAGATTTCATTTTTCTGACACCTGAAAATTGCTACAGGAGAATCGAAAGAGTTTTGCCTTTTAAACACAGAAAAATATTTATTATAATTTACTAGCTGTTGCCCGCGACTCCGTCTGCGAAGATAAAAAATAGCCTACGACCTATTCTCAGACCTACCGAATAAGGAGAAAAAAGTTTCATAACAATCGGTCAACCCGTCTCGGAGGAGTTCGGTAACAAACACCGTGACACGAGATTTTTATACATATATTAGATTTCTCCATATTTAAAAACACAAGAAATTAAAAAAAAACTGGTTGTCTGTAAAGTCGGTTTACGGACGATAGTTTAACGTGACAACGTCATAACAAAACATTCAAAAAACAAAAATGAAGCCAGGCGGTCACCCATCCAAGTACTGACCGCGCCCGACGTTGCTTAACCTTGGTGATCGGACGAGAACCGGTGTTTTGTCAAATATCTTGTAAACGGTGCATCCAATGGCAAAATCAATGACATTTTCATCCCCCCTTTAATGCCCCCGCACCCTCTGCATTGATAATTACCCGAATTAAAAATGAAATCTTGTCAATTGTCAGCCCATACAAAAACCGTACGGGGTTCAAGACCGCGCGTTCATTGTGAAACTCTTTGGGGAAGGCTTTTGCCCAGCACTAGATGTCTTTCGAATGATGTGCCTAACTCTATAACAGACGGTATAGCCTGTAGTCTCTTGATCATAGCCTAAGCTAGTTAGACAAGATACGCACACAGGACCACTGAGGGATGGCGATCTGTGATCAATTAATCGAAGAATCGATTTTTAAATCGATTTATAATAGGTATTGTGAAGTATTGCTCCAGTTTAATTATTGTTAACCTGCCCTTATCAATTCTAAATCTAATCATGTGGATATTAACAAGTAATTATGAGGAACTTAACGTATGTTGATTATATTTAGAATAATGATTAAAAATTGTAAATTTTCCATTCGCAAGTTGTATTATGAGGTCACATGTGTTTTTAAATCTTCTTCTAACATATAAAAATCTCGTGTCACGGTGTTGGTATCGAACTCCTCCGAAACGGCTTGACAGATTTTTATGAGACCTTTTGGTCTATATTTCGCAGGTCTGAGAATAGGTCGTAGGCTATTTTTATATAACTACCCTTATTCTTCGCAGACGGAGTAAGAGAGAGAGAGCTAGTAATTTGTATAATTGATTCTAATGATTCGTTGTATCTTAGGCAATAGAGTTGCTTCACAGTTTTTTATCGATTTATCAGATTTCGATTCGAATCGATTCAATAACCGCTCTTTCTCTAGAAGAATCGCCATCCCTACGCCACGGAGCTGGCAAGTTACGCCAGCCTGAGCCGTCCACTCCCGGCGGCACGAACTTGTTCAAACTCGCTCCCGCGCGGCCACTACACTTCGATTGTTGAACTTGCGAGCTAATAACAATGTTATTGCCGCTCGTACATGACTTGTTTCTAGTTTTGTTTGCGTAAACAATAGTTATGGCGCGTCAAGATTTTTAGGGTCTCAAGGGAAGTGGGCGATACGAATTGGTTGACGGCCGCGTTTGTAGACGGTTCATCATCATAATATAGTACCTGGGCGACCGAGCTCTGCTCGGGCAGAAACTCGGTACCAAGCGTTTTCCCAGAGATAAGACCAAGCTAGATCAATTTTTCATCCCCGAAAACCCCCAAATACCAAATTTCATCGAAATCGTTGGAACCGTTTCCGAGATCCTGATTATATACACCGGAGGGGTGGGGGGGTGAGAGGGGGGGAGGGGATGCGGGGGAGGGAGCGCGGGGGCATTAAAGGGGGGATGAAAATTTCATTGATTTTGCCGTAGGATGCACCGTTTTCAAGATATTTGACAAAAACACCGGAGGGGGGGGGGGGTGAGTCACGTTAAACTATCGTCCGTAAACCGACTTTACAGACAACCGGCTTTTCCTGTTCTGTGCTCCCAATAGGGAACGTGCACATAGACGGTGCTGCCAACTGGTGCCATAAGGGTGCCATCAATTTGAATGTTTTACCTTGATAAGTTTGTTTTACTGTCCGCATAGTGTCTCTTCTGTCGCATTAGTGCTGCCGCCTATAGTTACTGCACGTTCCCTATAATACTTTTTCTAACAAAACAGTAACTTTTTCTCACAAAAGAAGAAACTTGACGTTTTCTCATTAAAAAAAAAACTTAAAAAAAAACCAAAAATCTTGAAAAAAACGTGGTATCGAACCGAGGTCGGCTGAATCCGCGACCACCCGATTTCTAATGTGCCATTATGATCTGCTCGAAGTCGGCGAAATTTAGCTTTTTATTCTAATGCAAACAAAAATAGCCGGAAAACACGAGTAAAAGCGATTTTCTGAAAATGAAACATAGCTAGATCAGTTTTTCATCCCCGAAAACCCCCACATACCAAATTTCATCGAAATCGTTGGAGCCGTTTCCGAGATCCTGATTATATATATACAAGAATTGCTCGTTTAAAGGTATTAGATAGATAGATAGATAGATAGATAGATAGATAGATAGATATAGATTAGATTAGATAAGGTGCTAATAAATTAGGTACCTACCAATATTTCCAGGGCGTAACTTACTCATCAAAACAAGTCACTTTCACTCAGACAACTTATCAAAATTTAAAATAAAACGCAAACTTTTCATACATATCCATCCCGTACTATATTCATATTCCATACATATCAACGGATTAAGTACTGTGCCTTTAGTAAAGTTGTTAGAATAAAATTGACTTGTTTTGACGAGTAGACTTACCTCTACGTATATAACCTAATTTGTTAGCACCCCTGTATACTATATCCGTCCGAAAACTCAGCACAGGCTCACTTAGAACAAGAGAGCTTGGGTCTAGTTCCCACGCAGGCCCAGTGCGAATTGGAAATTTCACACACACCATTGACTTAGTACGCAGGTTTATGCAAAATATGTTTTCCTTCACCGTAAAACTCGTGTTAAACTTATGTAAATTCGCACATAATTTTGATAAACTTAGACTGCGAGCTCGGATTGGAACCCACGACCCTCTGCTCAAAGCAGTAAGCTACCTCTGAATTTTTCGGAATTTAAAAAATAAATAAATAAAAAATAAATATCACGGGACAATTCACACCAATTGACCCAGTCCCAAAGTAAGCTCAGCAAAGCTTGTGTTATGGGTACTAGGCAACGGATAAACTTACTTATATAGATAGATACATACTTAAATACATATTAAACACCCAAGACCCGAGAACAAACATTCGTATTTTTCATACAAATATCTGCCCCGACACGGGAATCGAACCCGGGACCTCGAGCTTCGTAGTCAGGTTCTCTAACCACTAGGCCATCTGGTCGTCAAATTTATGTACGAAATCATGTTTAAAATTTACTATGAGCTTTACGGTAAAGGAAAACACCGTGACCTGCAGACCTATACACAGGTGAATAAAATGGTGTGTGTAACAAAGTCCCCAATACCTACTCACTGGGCTCGCATCAGAATTTCAGCCCAAACTCTTTCATACTGTGAGGAGGTCTGTGCTTTACAAAGGAACATGTATAAGCTGGGATGACCAAGACATATCTTTGACATGATGACTGTATAAAATTAATGTGACCTCGATTACGCACCCTAAAACTTCATGTCGATCAAACTCCGTCAACAAAATTAAGGATTCCTTCAAATGATAAAGATAAAACATTTAAGCAACTAATTTATTTTTCATCGTGAACTTTGGCCTAAACTTTAAGAGCAATGGATATTTAATATGAATAAAATATGAATCGAGCGCAAAATTTTATAACGAGTGCTCAAACGATCCCAAATTTGATTATGCAATCGTATTTGATGGCATCACCAACGATCGTAGCTGAATATTTTAGTCAGTCATATTTATTGCTAACTCATCCTGAGAAGAGGCCTGTGTTCTGCAGTGTGACGTATACATACATATAGATCAAGACGATGAGATAATTAATGGACACTTCATAAAAAAAACCAGTCTGACTGACACATCAACGCCCAATTCAAATCCTTGGGTCCACAAAGCCCAAATTTTCCTAAAAATATTCCCTGTGTGCTGTGTGCAGTCCGGTGTCGGCGTAGAAGCTCCGAAGGGAAGTACTTCCATTTTCTTTGGCTCTTTTCCTGGAAACCTTGGCGCTGTTGGACCCTTAGTTCGGGTCGCAGGAGTCCGAATTCATACCGGTCGAACGTCGGATATCGTTCGTGGCGCCCTTATTTTATTTTTTTTTGATCTGTGAATAAATGCCCAGGCTAGGCCTACGCCCCATTAGATAACCTGCCGGCTGAGCGATTTTTTTTCCCCTCCTAGAGGGTTTTGTAATTAGAAATAGTCCTAGATATAACTATTTATACTAAGCATAGCGAGGAAACCTGCACATGTAACGGGCCAAACTTGGGAATTAAAGGAAAACTGTCGCTAAATACTGTTTTTGATTTTTGAAGACCAAGAGACTAAACCCCTTGTAACAGTGGCAAGATAAGGTCTCATTTTATGAAATTCCCACGGGACAAGAAATTTTTACACAAGGCAAATTTTTGCTGACTTGATGCTATGAAGACTAAAGAAGCTTCAAATCCCTTCATCTACACCCAAGTTTGACATTCGAAGCCTGTATCATCCAAGAACCTGTATCATCCCTCTCACTCTCCCAATAAATACCGTAAGAGTAAGCGGGACGGCAAGATACGAAGTTAGAATGTCCAACTTCGGAGCATAAGGCCTGAGCCAACGTTAACCCTGCAATGGCCGGTGCGATTGGCGCTCGCGTAAAACGCAGATTAAAGCATGCATAGTTAACGGGCTAACTTGCGAAGATATCGCGGCGGTAGGGTTGACGATGTTTTATTTAAGTTCCCGCCGTCCTTTTCTGCAGGCATAGTAATCCGGTTTGGAGCAGGTGTGGAACTTTCCAAGTAATAGTTTTTATTACAACAAAAACATGAATCTATTTCAACGACCGCTTTAGCCTAGTTGGTAGTGACCCTGCCTACGAAGCAAGAGGTCCTGGGTTCAAATCCCGGTTTGGGGCTTTTATTTGTGTGATGAGCACGAATATTTGTTCCTGAATTATGGATGTTTTCTATGTATTTAAGTATTTATTTATCTATATAAGTATGTCTATCGTCGTCTAGTACCCATAGTTCAAGCTTTGCTTAGTTTGGGACTAGGTCGATTTGTGTGAGATTGTCCCCTAATATTATTATTATTATTCGCGAATGATGGTTTTTCTCAGCTCTAGGCTGGTATGAACTACATTTACGGGTTATCCACCAAGTAAATGTAGCCAGAGTTGTAGAATATTATTTAAGTAGTATTTTCAGGGTCCAGTTGCATGAACTTTCTCACTATTCTGCAAGTGTTAAGTATTGCGGCTTTTTGTAAAATTGTGTACATGTATGATTTTATTCCTAATAATTTTAAGCTATGGTGTAGATGCTTTGGGATGACGCCTGTTGTGGATAGGACTATTGGGACTACGTACACTTTCTCCTGTCTCCATACTCTAGCAACTTCGTCTTTTAGGTCTGCATATTTTGTTATTTTTTCCGTGATGGTCTTCTGCAAATTGTGTGTGTTAGGGATTGAGATGTCTATGAGGTAAGTAGTTTTGTTTATTTTATCTAATAATGTGATGTCAGGTCTATTATAGTGGATAGTGCGATCTGTGAGTATGGCACGATCGTAGTATAATTTGTGTGTTGTGTTCTCAAGTACTATCTGTGGCGTGTATTTGTAGTACGGGGTGTGTGTGTCTTGTATAAGTTTATGTTTGTGTGCCAGGTTTTGATGGATGATGTTTGCGATTTGATTGTGTCTGTGTGTGTAGTCTGTCTGTGTTAGCGTTGTGCATGCTCCGGTTATGTGTTGTATGGTTTCCGATTGGGTGTGACATCTGCGGCATTTATCGTTTGTGAGTGTTGGATCTTTTGTTATATATTTTCGGTAGTTTTTAGTATTTACGATTTGGTCCTGGATTGCAATAATGAAACCTTCGGTTTCTGGGAATAAGCTGCCTATTTTTAGCCATGTGTTTGATGCAGGTTTGTCTATGTGTATTTGTTCTAAGTCACGTGTTACGTAACTACGCTGCGCACTACGAGGAGAGTCGCCGAACCAACATATAGCAGCCTGACATTAAGAATTAGCCTACGCCAGCTGCCACTACGTGAGGCGACACCTACCACTACGTGAGACAACGCATCAACGGGACGTGACTCGCGTTTACCTAGTTAAGACAATTGTAAACTGTATCACTTTAGTTTCTCACATCGGGCTATTGTCATTTAGTATTTAAGATGTAGGAATAGTTATTAATTTTAATTAAAGTAGTTTTAAGTCATTCTCCTGGTTTTCTTCGGACCTCTGGCTGCTGCTTACATATTTGGCGCAGTCGTTAGGGTATTCGCGGGTTGCGAACGGGAACCGAAACCTTCAAAATCAAGATTTTGAGTTCCTGAGCCACCTGGGTCGCTTTCAAGCACCGCTGCCGAGTATCCAGAATCTACGAGCTGCAGTTCAAGAGGTGAATCCAGAAATCGATTCTAGAAGGAGACCAGAGATGAAACTTGGTAAGTACACTTGAATCGATCTTGTGTTGCTTCCTTCCCTTATCCTTAGTCTATTGATATTTCCAAAAATTTCCTTCCTGGAAATTCGGGTATTGGGAACCTGCATCGCGCCAGGCCCCCAGTAAAGAATAAATTAGGAATAAATTAATTTAGTAACTTAGGCGATTCGATTAGGTAATCTATTTATGTGGAATAGATAGAACTACGAATTTATAATTAAGAGAGTATGATTTAAGTGAGCTCAGTTTTTATTATAGAGATAGGCAGGTTATTTAGTTAGTTAGTATTTTTCAGTAACGTTTTACGTTTACCACCCTTTAACAACCCTCCGCAATTTAATTCTGCCCCCAAGCCCATGAGCCGTATTCAAGCATTTACCCCTAAGGTGATGCCCAATCCGATTCAAGACTATTTTAGATCACAAGAAATGCACTTGAATGAATATACACCTTATGCCCCAGATCCATATTACGATTAAGTATTATTACAATGAACCGAAGTACGCGAACCATGCTGACTTTGTGAATTTTGTCGAGTATGATGACCCCGCACATTACGCGGAACCGACTACGGACGTTCAGCTGACTTGACAAGGCCGAACTAGTATTAACGATGGTGATGATTTCTTTTCGGTTAGGCCGGAAGTCACCTTATATCCAAATTTCCAACCCTCCTCTAAAATTTTTAATAGATACTGGCGCTAACTAGTCCTTTATTAGCCCTTGTGCAGTTAAACTATATTTCACCACACTAGACCTTGCTAGTGGATTTTACCAGGTTGAAATGGACCCCCAAGATATTCCTAAGACAGCGTTTAACGTCGAATATGGACATTTCGAGTTTCTACGAATGCCCATGGGGTTGAAAAATTCACCCTATACCTTTCAGCGCGTTATGGATAACATTCTGAAAGGTCTCCAAAACGAAATTTGCGTTACCTACTTGGACGATATAATAGTTTTCAGCACATCCCTTCAGGAATATATGACTAACCTTGAAAAGGTATTCCAGATATTAAGAGATTCCAATTTCAAGATCCAGATGGACAAGTTATGTAGTTAGTATTTTTCAGTTTCCTATAGTTTCAACAGACACCTTTGACTTTTATAGGCTTTCAATAGTTCTTGACAAGACAAACCAAATCCTTATCCCTATAATCTATCCCGTATATAGCAACTCATAAGACCGCATTCGTGTACATGGAGGCTGAATGCCCGAAGTATGTCATCAATATCTCTACAGGAAGGATACAAATCTTCAACTTCGGACCACATCAAACTGCGTACTCACTATCTATTTGCTAGGCCGAAGATATCACTTAATGAAAAGTACTATGTCTAAAGACACTACGGAAGATACACGAGTCATGAGAAACCCCAGAATATCCGAGAGGGCCATCTTCAGAAGGAACTTCCAGCAACATTTTCACTAAGCGTTGGAAAATAGTTGCTGATCTACGGGTGGAGGTGTTACGTAACTACGCTGCGCACTACGAGGAGAGTCGCCGAACCAACATATAGCAGCCTGACATTAAGAATTAGCCTACGCCAGCTGCCACTACGTGAGGCGACACCTACCACTACGTGAGACAACGCATCAACGGGACGTGACTCGCGTTTACCTAGTTAAGACAATTGTAAACTGTATCACTTTAGTTTCTCACATCGGGCTATTGTCATTTAGTATTTAAGATGTAGGAATAGTTATTAATTTTAATTAAAGTAGTTTTAAGTCATTCTCCTGGTTTTCTTCGGACCTCTGGCTGCTGCTTACATATTTCACGTAACGTAAGTTGTTATTATTATTATTATTATTATTATTTAAATGTGAATAAAAACGAACTGAGTTCAATGTAAAAAATATATAATTACTAGCTGTTACCCGCGACTCTGTCCGCGAAGAATAGGGGTAGGTATAAAAAATAGCCTACCGAATATAGAGAAAAAAGTTTTATAAAAATCAGTGAAGCCCTTTCGGAGGAGTTCGATAACAAACACCGTGACACGAGATTTTTATATATTAAATTATGAGACACGGGGGACATGGGACTTATTTTTAATCATATGACTCAATGCTCATTTCAGCCGAAAGACGTCCACTGCTGAGTATAGGCCTACCCGAAAGCCCGCCAAACAGATCGGTCCCGTGACATCCGCGCGTCCGCATCCAACGCGTTCCCGCACCATTAACCACGTCATCGCTCCATCTTGTTGAACGCCTACAATGCGTCTTACGGTCCGTGGATGCCACTCGAAAATCTTTTAGCCCCATCGGCCATCAGTTCTACGAGCGATGTGCCCTGCTCACTGCCACTTGAGTCTGGCGATTCATCGAGCTATGTCGGTGACTTTAGTTCTTGCGCGAATTTCATCATTTCTAATGCGATCCCGCAGAGAAACTTGTACCTAAATGACCTGTCACCAAAACATTAATGAGACGCGTGTGTTATTCAACCATACTGCCCTTCAAGCTATTACAGTTTATGACGTCTAACAAATCGATGAACGCCGGCTGCATGCACGAAAAGGATGACACAATGTAACGTACATGTACCTACAGAGCAGTGAAGGCCAGCATGTACAATCTTAGTACTAGCGCTCGGGTAATTTTCAATGCGGGGGGTGCGGGGTGCGGGGTGCGGGGGGGTATTAAAAGGATGAAAATTTCATTGATTTTGCCGTAAGATGCACCGTTTTCAAGATAATTGACAAAACACCGGTTCTCGTCCGATCACCAAGGTTAATCAACGTCGGGCGCGGTCAGTACTTGGATGGGTGACCGCCTGGTTTCATTTTTGTTTTTTGAATCTTTTGTTATGACGTTGTCACGTTAAACTATCGTCCGTAAACAGACTTTACAGACAACCGGTTTCGGTGACGAAGATGGGATCTCATCTGATGGGGGCTCATTGTATTCTGTCGTACAACTTAAAAATATTATTTTAGCTGTATAACCCTACGGGTGTAAAATCACGTTCGTCCGTCGAGTTCGGACGCCATGCATTATTCAGGCGACTAAGACTGCTCTTTTTAGGGTTCCGTAGTCAACTAGGAACCCTTATAGTTTCGCCATGTCTGTCCGTCTGTCTGTCTGTCTGTCTGTCTGTCTGTCTGTCTGTCCGCGGCTAAGCTCAGTAACTGTTAGTACTAGAAAACTGTAATTTGGCATGAATATATATATTAGTCACGCCGACAAAGTGGTTAAATAAAAAAAACTAAAAAAAATTTTTTAGGGTACCTCCCATAGACGTAAAGTGGGGGTGATTTTTTTTTTCTCGACTAACCCTATAGTGTGGGGTATCGTTGGATAGGTCTTTTAAAACCATTGGGGGGTTGCTTACATGATTTTTGTATTCAGTGATTTGTTTGCGAAATATTCAACTTTAAAGTGAAAATTTTCATTAAAATCGACCCCCCCCCCCCCCTCTAAAATCTAAACTGTGGGGTGGAAAAATTAAAAAAATTCAAAATGGTAGTAAATATATTAAATTAACAAGGAAAATTATAGCCGCTAAGATTGCTTGGGGATTATTTGTAGTTTAAAAGTAAATAGTAGCCTAAGGTATTTAACATACCGTCACTACTTTGAAAAACTCGTATCTCAAATCAGCATGTAAACAAAACTGAAACTTGATACGCGCGTAATAAAGTTCACTTTGCCAGATTAACGACTTTGAGATACGAGCTTTTTTCAAGGTATTGACGATACCTAACTTGGAAGATTCCGTACACATACGAAATCCTTAGAAAAATATAATATTACTTGATTTTTTCGTAATGGCTACGGAACCCTATCTTGGGCGTGTCCGACACGCTCTTGAAAGGTTTTTATTTATGCAAGCTTTTATTGCAATGTTCATAAATTTATGTTTACCCGTGCAGTTGGCAGTCCAAAATAACTCCAGGATTCTGCCAAGTTCCCGTGGGAATTCCCAGATGGGTCCATATCGGGTAGCATAAAATTTCTGTATTTTTGTATGTATTTTGTTATGCATTGTAACCCGTCGCGCGATCGGCGACATTTTAGGGTAATTTTTTCTAAGTACCCTTTATTAAAAGGTGATCGAAACTAGAAACAAAAATTTGCAAATTTTGACAGTTAGTTTAGGCACACGTGTGTGCCTAGGTCGCTCGAGGGGGTAATTGTTATGACTAAAAGTTATTATAGTCATCAAAATAATGACCAAAACTTGAATGACATTCGACATTATGGTTAAAACAATTATGACAGCCAACAATTGGGATGTCCCAATTTTAGGCAACGTATAATAAATCGAAAACCGTTTGGAGAAATAGGCTTTGTGAAGCGTTTTCAGAAATCAGATTCCAAAAATATGATAATCTGAATTAAATAAAGAAAATTTAAGTAATGACCTTCATTTGACCCCTGCAGTGAATCGTCACAAAGGCAGATATAAAGCAGGTCTACACTCTAAAGCAAATTGACAGTTTGAAATGTTGCTGTCCTGCTTATAATAGCAAAGAGTGACAAAGACAAAACTTTAATCACATGATGCACACCTGCCTTTAAACAGTTGTCATTTATCATAAAGTCCGAAATGTATACAATACTCGCAATGTATTTTTACAAATTTAATTATTAAATTACTAAGTTACAAGTAAATATGAAAGAATTTAAATATCAAATTTTAATAAAAAATATCTATTTACTATCACACCATTAAACAAACAGGAATAATCGAAGCTAAAAGAAGAGAAATAAATAAAACTATTTTGTCATGGTTCATTTAGGACCCTAAGCCGTGCTTGTAATATTGACAGTGACAAGACAAATCAGGGGCACTACTACAAAATTCGAAGTTCGTATCGTATCATCCCTCTCACTCTCGTGTCAAATCATATTAGCGTGAGCGGGACGGCATGAAACGAAGTTCGAATTATGCACTTCGTAGTAGGGTCTCAGTAGTGCCGTGGTAGTGCCACAGATTATGTTATGTACGAATTGAATTTTTCTAGGCTATGGAACGTGGCTCTCTCACTGTGACGTCATCCAACGTATTTCTAAAAAAAAATATAAAAAATTAAATACTCAACCAAATTCAATATCGATGAAAATGGTGTCTTAAAATATCCTATTCTTTCCAAAAAAAATATAAAAACTATAGGTTATTTTTTTTGGTGCATCCCAATTATGACATTAAATACATACAATGTACAGTCACCAGCATTAATATCTGCCACAACAAAGCGTGCAAAATTATCTGACACGTCCTTCCGGCCCTAGAAATAGAGCCGTATCAAATATTTATGCACGCTTGTTGTGTCAGATATTGGTGCTGGTGACTGTACCTACTAACCAAAATATAGATAATTGTAAAAAATATCTGGAATAAATTTATTATTATTAAATAATAATAAATAAATAAATAATAATAATAAATCATGGGACAATTTACTTACACCAATTAAGTCCCAAACTAAGCAAATCTTGTACTATGAGTACTAGACAACGGATAAACATACTTATATAGACTTATATAGCCATCTATTTTGAACACCTTGCCAGATGGGCTCTTAAACAAAATGTCAGCTTGTGAATACGAAAGAGTCAAATGTAAAAAACTAATTAAGAGCTATTTTATAGGGTTCGGCGGGGTCGCGGATCTGCCCTAGCTGCGGGTAGGCCTGGGCGGGGCAGGCCCGCGGCGCCGGCGCACCCTACATTTTTTGTACATTTATACTTAATTTGCCAATCATTTAATATTATTGTATTCGCGGACCGAACCGCGCGATCTCGCCATCTGTTACATAAACCAGTTATGGTTTTTAACAGTGGCTAGCAATGTAAAAATATAGAAATCTATTATATATTAAAAAAAAAAAAAAAAGACAAACTAGCTGACCCCGCAAACGTTGTTTTGCCATACATCACCCAGGAGTATAAAAAATAGCCTACGACCTATTCTCAGGCCTACCAATTATAGACAAAAAAGTTTCATAACAATCGGTCAAGCCGTTTCGGAGGAGTTCGGTAACCAAACACCGTGACACGAGATTTTTATATATTAGATAAATACTTAAATACTTATTAAACATCCAAGACTCGAGCACTAACATTTGTATAACTGGGTCGTTTTCAAAAAATTTGTACATAGTTAACGGCTTAATCAAAACAAAAATCACGATCGCTATTTTTGTGTAACGAAAGTTAGTCATACAAAGGGTATTCCCTTGACTTGTCTAAACTTTTTTTGCCTAATTTCACTTTGTCTACCAACTTTTACTATAATGAATAGTTTGTCTAAAGTCAGTTTGTATAATTTCATTATATATAATTTTTATTTTGTCGAATTTTCATTTTTACTAAATGATCATTTGCATAACTCTTGTTTTGTCGAGATATTATTTTATCGAAAACTCACTTTGTCGATTCTTATTTTAACTAATCATCATATAGCCGAATAACGTTTTAACTAACATCATTTGCATGTGTCTTGTTTTGTCTAATATTATTTTATCGAAAACTCACTTTGTCGATTCTTATTTTAACTAATCATCTTATAGCCGAATAACGATTTAACTAACATCATTTTCATAAGCCTTGTTTTGTCTAATATTATTTTATCGAAAACTCACTTTGTCGATTCTTATTTTAACTAATCATCATATAAAACGTTGTTGATGAGAATGAGACACTTCACTTCTATGCGCTGCGCTACGCTCCCGCATTAGCCTTTAAACCTAACCATGCCGAGTCGTTTCCACTCCGACAGATCTTGATCGCTCGCTTCGCTTGCTTGCTGGCTTGAATCGTTATCATTGGAGTCAGCGAGCGAGCAAAGCGAGCGAGCAAGACCTATCTGGGCGGAAGCGACTCGGTATGGTTAGGTTCAAAGGCTATTTGGTGTTAGTTATTTTTTTTATGACCACCCGGAAAATCATTATCATCAAAATTAGTTTATTTTTGAATTATAACTTGTATAGGCACGCTTGACTTTGGGACCGCGTACAGCACGGGATGTACATTTTACCTTATTTCTTAGTTCACAACACCAATAATACTTATTATTGGCATCCCGATCATCTACGCTCCCGCTAGCATTATACCAAATAAGTTTATACAAAATGAAATTATGCAAAATGTACGTTAGGTAAAATACAATTATGTCAGTCAAACATTATACGAAATAAGTTTATACAAAATGAAATTATGCAACATGTACGTAAGGCAAAATATAGTTATGTCAGTCAAACATTATACGAAATAAGTTTATACAAAATGAAAATTATGCATCATGTACGTTAGGCAAAATATAGTTATGTCAATCAAACATTATACGAAATAAGTTTATACAAAATGAAAATTAGGTCATTTAAAATTAGATAAAACAAAATTGTATAAAGTAAGTTGTATGTAAAATGACTTTCACTTAAATGAAAATTAGGTAAAATGAAACATTAGGTTAAGTAATATTAGTTTATCTAAAATTAGGCAAACTGATAACAGGCAAACAGTTGTTAGGCAAAACAAGGTACAACCCATACAAAGTATATGGGTTACACAAAAATAATTAATTAAATTATTTTAATTTTTCCCTTAATTGTGTACAAATTTTTTGAAAACGTCTCATTTTTCACACAAATTTTAACACCCGATTTAGCCTAGTTGGTAGTGACCCTGCCTACGAAGCAAGAGGTCCTGGGTTCAAATCCCGGTAAGGGCATTTATTTGTGTGATGAGCACGAATATTTGTTCCTGAGTTATGGATGTTTTCAATGTATTTAAGTATTTATTTATCTATATAAGTATGTTTATCGTCGTCTAGTACCCATAGTACAAGCTTTGCTTAGTTTGGGACTAGGTCGATTTGTGTAAGATTGTCCCCTAATATTTATTTATTTATTTAAATATCTGCTCCGACTGAGAATCGAACCCGGGACCTCAAGTTTCTCTAACGACTAGGCTATCCGATCGTCAACTAAGTGTTACAACTTGGCCTATCACTCCGTAACAAGATTGCAAGATTGGGGTCACACTGTATATTTTTATTTTTTTCCCTACTTGATATTGACATCTAAGCATCAAACTCTGAATGACTGTTTATCCTACCACTTAAAAATGTTTTCAATACATAACTGCATAACCCTACAGGGTGTAAAATCACGGTTATCGAGTTCGGACGCCTTGCGTTATTCAGGACCTAAGACGGTTCTGTTTATTTTTAACTGTACGCCCGCTACGGCGTAGCCCGTGCTACGAGCTACGCCGTAGACGTTCGTAGCACTTAGTCTATCGATCATCTCTTAAAACATTGTCTTAAATTATCTCCCCAACTCTACTAGTAATCATAGAGTAGACCTTGATCATCATCATCATCATCATCATCATCATCATCATCATCATTTAATTTTTATTCATATGATTCAATACTATCAATAATAATAATAATAATAAATATTAGGGGACAATCTTACACAAATCGACCTAGTCCCAAACTAAGCAAAGCTTGTACTATGGGTACTAGACGACGATAAACATACTTATATAGATAAATACATACTTAAATACATAGAAAACATCCATAACTAAGAAACAATTATTCGTGCTCATCACACAAATAAATGCCCTTACCGGGATTTGAACCCAGAACCTCTTGCTTCGTAGGCAGGGTCACTACCAACTAGGCTAAAGCGGTCGTCAAATCAATGATGATTTCGTTTCGACACTGTCAATGTTAATTAAAACATTAAATTCTAACATCACCATCATCATATCAGCCAAAAAACATCCATTGCTAGACAAGCTTCCCCCCAAGAATTAAAAGTTTCCTTATGTTTTCCTTCACCTTAACGGTCTTGGTAAATTTTTGGGATTTTATACGGGGTTTTTCGTTTATTATTTTATCACGTGGGAACGTCGGAATTAAAAGTAGCCTTTGTGTTATGCTTGAGATCCACATACACGCACTCGCACACGCATACGCATACACCCAGACGCAATAATATTAGTTAAGACTAGCTGCTGTCCGCGTTTTCATTCAAGAAGAATTCTCTTACAAAACTCTAATATAAAGTGTACAGTCTCGAGCTTTAATTTGAGACCCACTTAAGGTTGACAGTTCTGTCATATTGTACAGAAATTCAAGGGATATTTTTTTCGAAATTGGTCCCAAAATAAAGCACGCGACCGTACAATGAGTTAATTCATTTTAACCTTTTCGACGCCAACGACACATATATCAGAACCGCAGGTTCTACGCCAACGGCTCATATATCAGTCACGGCATGCAGACCGATATCTACTTTCATGCATTTCTGTAGGGTTCAACTTCGCTTTTGACATTTCAATGTCATGGCGTATGAGTGAGAGCTGTTGTATTTGACAAAGCGTTGAAAAGGTTAATAAACTACTAGCTGTTACCGTCTCCGAAGAATTCGTTTTTCGTTATCCTGCGAAATCTATGCAATTTTCTGGGATAAAAGTATTCTATAATGTTAATCTAGGTTATAAACTATCTGTGTGTCAAATTTCATCAGAATCCGTCAAGCAGTTTTAGCGTGAAAGAGTAACAAACATCCACACATCCATCCATCTATATAAACTTTCGCATTTTTTAATATTAGTACGATTAGTAAAAAACCTTTTAACAAAAAAATTTGTTAAAAAGTTTTCATTTTATACTTTTTTCCCATCCTTGGAGTAATTTTTTTTTCCAAATTTATATAATACCAACTTCAAGGTATACCCTATCCAATAAAAAAGAATTATGAAAATCAGAATACTCTGTAAAAAGTTAGTCAATCATCCCCTGTTTTCCTACCCTAAGGGTAGGAATATTATTTCCAAATTTAAGTTAGACCACCCTTGGGGTATACGCTTTCCAATAAAAAAGGAATCATCAAAATCCGACTACCTACTCTGTAATAAGTTATGCGTGGTCTTATAGTACAATCAGTGACTGAACAATCAATCATCCCCTGTTTTCCTACCCTTAGGGTAAGAATATTATTTCTAAATTTAAATGGGACCACCCTCGGGGTATACGCTTTTCAATAAAATAAGAATCATCAAAATCGGACTACTCTGTAAAAAGTTATGCGTGATCATACATAAAAAAAATATATATATATACACGTCGACTTCAGAACCTCCTCCTTTTGTTTTCGTCGGTTGAAAAGCACAGATTCCATAATAGCTTCAATATTTAGAATTAGAATAAACGGCCGTTCTATTACTTTTACTGCTGAAACCAAATGTAGCTACAAGCTTTTGATGAAATATGTATGACCTTCCAACTCAATTCGCATTCTATTTGATGTTTATGGTAACGGATTTTTAACTGATTTTGACTCAATCAATGTGTTCTTCGCGGTAACTCATCATTTTATCGAAAAACGTTTCACAACTGATTCGTTTCGCAAAATTATTGTTTCAACGAATGCATTTTTTCTGAAACTGTAAATATTTCAGGATTTATTTCAAGACCATCGTGTAGAACCCTATAGGTTAGGTTAGGTTTGTTTTATAAAAATCCTGAAATATATACAGTTTCAGAAAAAAATGTATTCGTTGAAACGACAATTTTGCGAAACGAATCAGTTGTGAAACGTTTTCCGATAAAATGATAGCTACCCGTTCTTCGCAATTTATTTATTCGAATGAAAGGTGTGAAAAACCATTTTCAGACATAATTTATGGCTTGTTCTTATTGGTTCCTAGGCCAGAGTTCATTGAAATCTGCTTATCCTGGTATTTCAAGGCGTATCAGAATTATTTCTAAACATCCCCATCCATGGCATAATCATTAATTTTACAATATACCTTCTTTATTTACGTCTTTTTAAAGTCTATTTTTTAATTTAGTTCCTCATTGGTCCTTCGAGCCGGATACTTCAAAATGCTACTTCTACTATGTAGTGCGCATAAACCCAGTTTAAATAATGCCTCCATAACCGCGCCATAAACGTAAGTATAAGATGCAGTTACTTTGTACCGTGGGAAGTAGAACCCGTAGTATACGTTAGACATACCTACCTACATTGTGTAGACAACAATCTTTGTTGAAATCTAAGACCGGAAAGGCTGTTTTTTTTTTTTGTAAAAAATCATTTAGAATACAATCTTTTTCCCATTTTTTATCCTCACTACTATTTGTATCAAGTTTCAAGCGCTCGTTCCCTAAATATCAGAATTGCAAAATACTAGATTGCCGACTTACCCTATGTCTAAAATACCAAATTCCCAGAATACCAGACTTTCCTGTCACCGTATTTTTCTCTATGTATATCGGATTGGCAAAACAGCTTGTTTTCAATACACCATGTTCCATTCAACACCGAATTCCCATAATACCAGATATTGAATATACTAGACCAAAATCAGATAGATTAAGAAACTAGGTGTTCAAGTACATTGTGTTTTACGAGCCTGTTGATTCTGAATTCTGATATTTAGGAAACGATTGGTTTCAAGTTGGTATCATAAAGCCGTTCAAGAGTCCCGTCCTGCGGAGACAATCCTGGGCAGACCACCAGAATTTCACTACCATATTATTATATTGTCACCGGGTTTACATAGCTATGCCAAATATCAGCTCAGTCGGATACCAGGAAGTGAATTAATAAAATTTAAAATGTACTGAAGATACTCTCAAACTGAAACAGCGGCATCTTGGCTACCATATATCAAAACCCCCATTCCCCATCTAACTCAATTCCCTCAAATTCATTCCATGAATCAGCTTAAACGATTATTCAGTGCATTTGCACCGAGATCGGGTAATATTTTTAAATAAGTCAGTTATAATAATGGCCTACGCTAAACGCTAACTGGAAGATGAACGGTACCTGTATTATAAAACGCGCGTACTTTCGCAAATGCTATCACTATCTCTATCAGTTAAATGGTAAAGCATGATGGTAGAGAGAGATGGTGAATGTGAATGTGACCGTTGGCACGTTACGTAATAAGTCCTCAGGGCTGTGTACCCGCGTTAATACACTGCCGGCTGGCCAATGAATTATTTATACAAGTCGACAACCCTAACCGCAACATGGCACAAACAAAAACCTACTTTATCCCACTGCAATAGGAGCCAAGCTTCACACAATGCAATATATTTGCTAGGAAAATATTAAGTGGGGTAGCGGAATATATATCTTTTTAGACGCAATAAATGTAAAGCGAAATCTGCAGATTCTGTAAAGCCTCCGCTGTTATTCAAGGTGGCTAAAGTTTGGATTCGCTCTATAAATAGATGGTTAAATTAATGTGAAATAACAAACACGCTTACTATCATGCTTTGTCGAAATTGTTCGCTTTGGTCACCACACAGACATCCAACGTTTAAATTCGGACCATGATCAGGGACCGTTAAGCCGGAGCCCCACTGCTGCGCACGCTACGCACGGACACGCTATACCTACACGTCGCCCACGTGGGACCATTGGTCTGGATACGTGTGTCAACATTTTCACAGCAACCAATGCACGCACACGTAAAACGTGTGGGCCACGTGGCTACGTTGGTCAGCTGCATGTCTACATTCCCCACTGCGGGCCACGCACATGCACGCACGCGCGGGGGGGGGGCTTCGTAGCGTGGACAGCGTGGGTCGCGGTGGGGCTTTGGACACTTGGGGCACTTCGGGACAGACCACGCGTGTAGGTATCAATGACGTCATTTCGTGCGCAGCGTGCTCGTGCACTACTGTGGAAGTATCTACCTACATTTTCATACAAAGCGTTTTTGTACCCACGTGTGTAGCTTGACCGTGCGCAGCAGTGGGGTTCCGGCTTTATAGATGCTGCGCTGGTGGACAGAGCAATAATGATCCTGTTGACTTACAGCACAAGCCAAGACGTCCAACACTGTACAGATTTTTATGCCCTCGACTGACTTTTCATCCAGGAAAGTTTTATTGTTCCCGCGATAAGAGAATTTCTCGCAAACAAAGTCGCGGCAAAATCTTCTCCTAACTAATTGTAACAATGCGAATGTGAGTGTGTTTCTTTGCACGTTTGTTAGACATACGGACTCATAATGTTGTTTCACTCCGCAACCGATAGACCCCTAAAACTATATCTCACATTCGATTGCCTGCACTTGAAACAGCAGCCGCAGGCATGTTTATCTCACGCGATAAAACTGTTCGCGGCAGTTTTTACGATGATTTGCGTCGGCCGACGATCGTGTCGGCCTCGCGTAGACACACAATGGTTTAGACACGGCAACAGACGAGCACCCCATTTTAACCCCACCCCATCTGCTGAAATCCATTCCTTGCTTTCTTTCCATTTTAAAAGGTTACCTGATGGAGACTGCTTTGAAGATATAAGGCTACCTTTTGCTTACCTTATATTTTTTTCCATGTTCTTGTTTAGTTTGATGTGTACAAAAAACAGTCAATTTATTGTATTGAATTGTCGACATTTATTTAATTTCAAAACATATTGTAAATAAAATTTGTAACTGTCACCACCGTATTAATTACCTATATTGGGAGATTAACAAGGGATATGCAAATAAAAATAATTAAGCACATGGTCTGCGATATCTAAAAAGTAGTATTTTTTTTATAAACAAGAAAAATTCCAAAAAACATAAAATAAGCAAGTGCTTCAAAGTATCATGAAAATAATCCAGCGTTCACCGAAATGTTCGCAGGCTCAATTGTGCCTCACCTTTTGCGGGTAAAGAATAATTTAAAGCCGCGTCCAAACCTTCATCTGTCTGTGGGCCCTCGCGAGTTACGATCGTGCGGCGCCATCTATTGTCTATGCTTGTCACTACAGGCCGCGGAAGCCATATTTTTGAGTCGACGTTTATTTGTGGTTTTTCGTTTCCACTGCGGAGGAGTTGCGGTATAGTAAATGTCGCGGGGAATTTGGGAGTTTTAGTAACAAATATATACAGTTACCTTGATTTTTTAACCCCCGACGCAAAAAGAGGGGTTTTATAAGTTTGACCACTATGTGTTTGTGTGTGTGTGTGTGTGTGTGTGTGTGTGTGTGTGTGTGTCTGTCTGTGGCATCATAGCTCTTAAACGGGTGAACCGATTTGGATGCGGTTTTTTTCATTTGAAAGCAGGTTTCTTGGCGATGGTTCTTAGACATGTTTCATAATATACATAAAGTGCGACCAAATTGCGTTGGAGGTTTTTAATTTTTTTAATTTAAGTATAGTTCTAAGCCGTGGTAGCGTTGTAGTTTGACCTATAGGGCTTCTCAAGAGGGTTGTGGGATCAAACCCGGGCTGAGCTTTATGGGGAAGGAAAACCTGCACACACTTGCAAGAAAATTCAATCGTGTGTGTGAAGCTCCTAATCCGCACTGGACCCGCGTGGGAACTATTGGTCAGAGGAGTCCTGTCTTCTGTAGTAGGACGTATAATACAGACTGAGACGATGAAGTTGATTTAAAAAAAAAACATATATCGTAGGTCCATATGATGTTAATAACAGAGAAGTCCTTATTTTATAACTATGTTAGTATAGACATTATTTAAATGCCTTGTGGACTGATGGCCGATGAGGCAAAAAGGTTCTCGAGTGGCGTCCACGGACCGGAAGACGCAATGTAGTTAGGCCTCCAACAAGATGGAGCGACGACCTGGTTAAAGTTGATTGATCGCGTTGGATGCCGATGGCACGGGATCGATCTATTTGGCGAGCCATCTACGTCTTTCGGCTGAAATGATGATGATGATGATTATGATTTTGGCGCAGTGCATGGTAATGCCACTGTCCATCCTGACAGCCACCACGTTCAGGAATGTGGCCGTGACTAAATCTTGTTTTGAATTAACATACTCGTGGCATCCCAAGTAGCTATGATGTTATTTAATTATTATTCCGAAGCGGTAGTAGACGGTGTCAGTCTACTGCGCTAGTCTCCTTTGTTCTGAAACCGCAATTAATTTGGAAAGTTATCGTGCACACGTATGTCATCGGACTGTGATATAAACTAAACTTGCATGCATAGAATGTTGCATCACATAATGTTTCAACGAGAGGTGACGGTCGCACGGTCAGATCGCAAATCTATACAATATAATTGAGACCGACAATGTTGTTCATGCGTAATGCGGGCTTCGTTCAATTTGATCTGACCGCAGACCGCATCCAGTGCAGTGTGGTAGATCCTTTAGTCAAACCACTAGTCTACTAGGAGGGACCCCATCACGTACTGAGGTAAGAACTAGACTGGAATCCCCCAGGGAAACGGTAACATGGCTGCCCTAAGCAATCCTGGCGTCGGAAGATCACCGCAGAAGCGAAAGCGATAGAAATGACTTGGAGCGAAGTAAACCACGAGCTCAAGACCGTTCAAGATGCGACGTACTGTGGACGCCCGCTGCCCCATCCAGGGGACATAGGATTCAAGTAAGTCAAGACCGTTCAAGATGCGACGTACTGTGGACGCCCGCTGCCCCATCCAGGGGACATAGAATTCAAGTAAGTCAAGACCGTTCAAGATGCGACGTACTGTGGACGCCCGCTGCCCCATCCAGGGGACATAGGATTCAAGTAAGTCAAGACCGTTCAAGATGCGACGTACTGTGGACGCCCGCTCCCGCTGCCCCATCCAGGGGACATAGGATTCAAGTAAGTCAAGACCGTTCAAGATGCGACGTACTGTGGACGCCCGCTGCCCCATCCAGGGGACATAGGATTCAAGTAAGTCAAGACTAGGCTACTACGGCTTTTGATTTTTATTATTGTTTGCTAAGTTACACTTGAAATTTACCATGAGCGTTTCGTAAAAAAAAAAAGATATCCTATATCTACTTTGTCACACAGACGTACCTATATTACACGGGATGGTAATTCATGAACATGTCTCCCACTCGGTGCTTAGCTACTCTAATCCCGCGCAGTGATGCCAGAAGGTTACTTTTGTAACCGTTTAGGTGATTTTTAACTCCTTTAAGAGCGATTGTTTATCGAGTATCGTAGATCGGTTGCTACCGCAGTGTTGCCAGAAGTTAAGAGAATCTTTTAAGGAGTTAAAAATCACCTAAAAGATTACAAAATTAACCTTCTGGCAACACTGATCACGCGGTTACTAGTTTGCTCCCTGAGCCGTTTAACTCCACCAGTTTGTTTTGACTAAAAGAGCAGCGTCCTAAGCAAACGATTAGCGGACAATTGTTTCAACCGGATTCTGTTTGATTATTTTGATTGTGTTGTTTTGGGAGTTAAGTGAACAATTGGATCAGTTCATTGGCTTTACTAACAAAGTCAGAAGCATAGTATTGTATGTATAACTCTTTTTTGGGGGTATGGTCGGCCAAGTAAGTACTTTACCATTTTAAAATGACAGTTCCTACATCTGAATAAAAACAATACGGCTGATTGTCACATCGATCTGTAAATGAAAATAGCCTTTGATGTTTTAAGCTATATAACTGACAATGAACCTAAACGAATATCATGGTCAACTATACATTCATAAAACACATGAAATTAAAAGATTTCAGGACAAACAAACGTAAATATACGAATTTATCCTAGAGCATTCAAAACCGGTTTTTTTTTAGGTTTTCCTCGTGCAACAAAAGTCGGCTTAGGATGCCCTAATTTTATCTCTGAAAGGTATATCTTAAACCTTTAACCGATTGATCGAGATAGGTTACTTTATAGGTATTTTTTATTGTCTTTTGACTCATTCGATGTTTTAATACATTCGATCTTTCATACTTCGGTATTACAATGCATACCCTTCCAACTTCGCTGCTTCGAACTTCGCTCCCCGGCATTACAACTGCCTGGAGAGAGATCTCTCTATCCTTCCCCTAAATTGTTATAACACATTGTTATAAAAGAAACCACGACGAAGACCTTAAGGGCCTACCGTGTTTTTGGCGCATTTATTGCATTCATTTAATCTAAAGAAAGAAAGAAAGAAAGAAATACATTTATTTACAACAACACAAGACACATCATCAATATTTTACAAAACAAAAGACAACACGAAAGCTAAAGATAGAATGTGTCATTGCGGTTGCAAATCGGACACTGGCTCAGCATAATGCTGAGGCGTTTATAGCACCCCAGCGCTGATTTTCAGCCAGCACCGTTGGTGACACCCGGATCGCTGTAAGTATAGATAGATAAATAAATAAATATATAATCTCGTGCTGTATCATTACAAGTAAAGCCATAGTCTTGAAATTCATGTGTAAGACATTTGAGGATTCACTCTAATGACAAGTGTTTATCGAAACACGATTACTTTTAGTTCGCTCAATAGAAAAAAAAATCCAAAGTCGTCTCTAAAAAATAAAATAAATTCGTAGTACGACGCTAATACTGCACGGCAGGTCATGACTTTTTGAATGTTAATAAAACAAGATGTTTTCTAGGGCGTAGTGTTGCTACATTTTTAAAATATGTATTTGTTTTAGTAATAAGATGAAAATACCTAAAAACACGCGCAGTCCAGCCAACCTATCTTGAGCCATCGTGCCTCCCCCACGCCCGAAATTGCCCACCCAAAATCGATTAGCGTGAAAAGCTCGGTAGGCCCTTAAAATCTTCATTTGCTGCTAATTATCGGTCAAAATCCCCAAAGAAAACACACCGGACGATCAAGGCGACGGCGCCGCAAAACTATTATCGCAGAATCGCGGGGTGTTTGCTGAGGGCCTGTTCAAACACGGGGCCGTGGACTCAGCCACTGCAGGAAAACTATGATCGCTCAGGGAATCAATCGCATCATCCCAGCCTATATACGTCCCACTGCAGGGCACAGGCCTCCTCTCAGAATGAGAGGGCTTGATCCGTAGTTCCCACGCGGGCCCAGTGCGGATTAGGAACTTCACACACACCATTGAATTTCATTGGTATGCCTGTTTCCTCACGATGTGCTCCTTCACCGAAAAGCTCATGGTAAATTACAAATGTAATTTCGGACATAAATTTAGAAAAACTCAGAGGTGCAAGCCGGGATTTGAAGCCACGACACTCTGCTTGAGAGGCCGTAGGTTTCTTTGGGGGCGACCCAATTTATTAGGGAAGGGTATTTTGAGCTTCGTTTATCTGTGCTTTCATTGTATTTTGTGGCAATAAGTGATTTGTAATTGTATTTGTAGGTCAAACCACTGGGCCACCATGGCTAAGCGCAATACCATAGGCGACTATTTTACTATTTTGATAACTAAAGTGTTTGTAGTTTGAATATAAATATAAATATATTCAAAAATCAAAATCAAAAAAAAATCAAAACGTTTATTCTGCAAGTAGGCCGCAAAGGGCTCTTTTACATGTCATTTTTTTAAACTACCAGCGCTTTCGTAAGGACCATCATTGCCAAGAAGAATGCGCCGCAAGAAACTTGGCAGAAAGTCATCTTTTCAAATCAAAATATAATAAATTACAAATCAAAAAAAAATCATACAAATATAGAATTAAGTAAATAAAAAAAATAATTATATAAAAAAACAATACAGGGATGTATTGGGTCCCTTAGTTAAAAAACTAAAACAATACCTACATCTTAACTATATCTACGTTAAGTGGAAGTGTAGAATGCTTCCACCGTCAAAAAAAAATTAAAAAGGAAAAAATAAAAATATTGGAGATGTCTTCCAATGTCACAATAATTAAAAACGATTGTGTTCAAAACACATTACAGGTCAAGTAACCATTAAACTTTTGGATTCCCCATTGGGCTCGCGTGGGAACTACGGCCCAAGCTCTCTCATTCTCAGAGAAGGCCTCTGCCCTGTAGTGAGACGTATGAAGGCTGTGATGATGATGATGATGATAAAACCTTTTATCTAACTATACAATACGTGGAGCAAAGAAAACGAATTTATTTAACCGGGTCGCGGGAAGCAGAAAGTTTCTTTAAATCTTGAATTATTTTTCTTCCCGCCATTAACTTACTTTACTTGTATGTCGTATTTGTTGATGCATGGTCGTGTAGATAGGTCATCACCCTAAAGCCTTCCACAGACCGCAGCGCGGGGTGCGCGCGACGCCGACGGAGCGTGAGCAGCGCGTTGTGTAACACTGAATGATATATACGGTAACACACCGGCAGCGTGACACAGTGTATATGATTCAGTAGTAGCCTTAACCTAAATACGTCCCACTGCAGGGAACAAGCCTTCTTGCTTTGGCTTGGGCCGTAGTTACCACACGGGCTCAGTCCGAATTGGAAACTTCATACACTCCACTGAATTTTTCTCAGGTTTCCTTATAATGTTTGTTCTCCACCGTAAAGTTCGCAGTAAATTTCAAATGTATTTAATTTCGCACAAGTAGTATTAAAACGCTCAGAGGTGTGAGTCCGAGATTTTAACCCACGATCCTCGGCATGAGAAGCCGTGTTTAAAACCTCTAGGCTACCAACTTAAACCATAAATCTAAGACGAGTATCTAGTAAAAAAAAATCGTGCGTGCAGTTCCTCCACGCGGAAGAAGTGAAACTTCGTAATGTGGAAATGAAAAAGGCACTTGTATAAGTGCCTTATATCAATATGAACCTTATTGCAATAACTTAAAGATCTAAATTTACTTATGCATCTATTTGTTTAAATTACTCACTAGATGGCGCTTTTATCAAGTCTCATACAATTTTGCACAGACATTATGAGTTCTGCATCGCACTGTCGAAGTTTTTAACATCCGTTAGTATATTATATAATGCGAGATTACTTGCTTCGGCAGTACATATACTAATGCTTTCATAACCCCTCCATGGTAGCGTTAAACGTTTAACTGTTCCTGCTCCGTTCGAATCCTGGTAAGGGCATTTATTTGTGTGATCATAAATCATAAATCATAAACTTTATTGCTCACACGTAGTGTAAAGGTCTTACAATTCTTACATAAGCACAGTTAGACGTGAACCCTGCAAGGGCATTGCAACTATTTGACAATCTTAAATCTAAAATCATTGTCATTTCTATTAAAATTAAACAAGATGTCACACCGTGGAATTCAATTAACGAACAAAACAGGAAATTAAAATTAAATACAAAATTAATTCAATGTCAACAAAAAAAATATTATTATTATTAAAACAGTATTAATAAATTCAGCCTAAATTTTTACAGTAAAATCAACATCAATTCAATTAATAGTCCAATTCAATTCAACATTTATTCATGAAAAATACAGTGAATGTGTAAATTAAAATTATGACAGGTCAATTATCTTGTGCAAATATTTCCTCAATAGTATAGAAGCACCCCCTCAACAAATATGTTTTCAATTGATTCCTAAACGCGACGCAGTTCGTAATCATCTTTAAGTTAGTAGGAAGCTTATTGAAAATTCTTATTGTTTGGTGCCTAGTGCAATGCTTCTCAATCATGTGCTTAGGACAGAAACTATGCTTGAAATTTTTGGTGCGCGTAAGTAACCGCAACTTTTGTTCCTCGCGAGTCTCATATTTCGACATATCTTTCACAAACGCTGTGAGTAAGACCAGTACGTATAAGCTAGGAACTGTCAGAATATTCAACTTCTTAAAGTGTTCTCTACAAGATATCCACTGAGGAAGACGCAACAAGGATCGTATCGCTCTCTTTTGTGCAAGCAGGGCTTTATTTATATTATACATGTAGCTATTTCCCCAGAACATAATGCTGTACCGCAATTTGGATTCAACTAGTGCGTAGTACACTGTCTTAAGTTGTTCCACTGTCAATTCATCTCTAAGGCTTTTCAAAGCATAACAGGCAGAATGAATGGAATTTTGAATGGAATCCAATTCCTGTTTCCAGTTCAGTGCTGAATCAATGTTTACTCCAAGGAATTTTACACAGTCAACCATGCCCATTTTAGCTCCATTCATAATTACGTTAAGAGTATCAGTTTTTTTGGAGTTGTTCTTAAATAACATGATTTGCGTTTTTTCAGTATTCAATCTCAAATTATTAATGTCGAACCAATATTGAAATGCCCCAAGCGCATATTTTGTCCTCTCTTCAAGCTCAGATATACTGTTTGCAGAAACTATTGCGCTGGTGTCATCTGCAAATAAAGTTAAGTGGCATTCGGGTACGATGTTATGGATGTAATTACACAAATCATTAGTAAAAACGATAAACAAAATAGGCCCCAAAATCGAGCCCTGGGGCACCCCCCTTTTAACACCAACAAGTTTAGACTTAGTGAGAATCTCCGCATTTTTGTCAATATTTTTTATCTCTACGAATTGTTTTCGGTTACTAAGGTAATTTTGCAAGAGCTGATAGGTATAACCCCTAAAGCCATAAAAATCAAGTTTTTTTAAGAGTATATCATGGTCTATAGTGTCAAAGGCAGAGGTAAGGTCCAGAAAAAGGCCCGCAACTTTTTTGCGGTTGTGGATTTGTGACACAACATCATCAACAAGTGAATCTATGGCATTCATGGTTCCAATATTTTTTTGAAAGCCATATTGCCTTGGGTTTATTATGGAATGTTCATTTAAGTGAGAGAGAAGGCGAGCTTTAATGAGTTTTTCAAAAATTTTTGACAAAACTGGCAGGAGTGATATAGGGCGGTAGTTTTTAGGGTCCGTTTTCACTCCTTTCTTATAAACAGGCAAAACTCTAGCTACTTTTAACTGGTCTGGAAAAATACCAGACTTGTAACATTTATTAAAAAAATCAGCAAGAGGCCCCGGAAGTATATCTAAGCATCTCTTAATTATAGTAACTGGCATTTCATCGTATCCATATGAATTTTTATTTTCCATAGACTGTATAATCTTTGATACTTCATAGGATGATATTGGCTTCCATAATATATCTTTGTAATGATTTCGAGTCCAATGCTTTAGACAATTATCCACTGAAGACAAATTACCCGTGCTCGGAATAGCACCATGATCAAACTGTACCGCAAATATGTTCGCAATTTCTAGGGGATTTTGTACCATTTTGCAATTGGATTTTAGAACCATATTTTCCTGTTCACGACACTGAAATTTGCTTCGATGTTTATTAACTACCTTCCAAATTGCAGTAGATGATTCTTTGGCTTTACAGATTTCGCTTTGCACAGCTAACTTTTTAGCCTGCCTTATAACCCTTCTATAAATATACAAATAGTTCGCTCGATATTCTAAAACAGAAGCATGACACCTAAGCTTATTTATATTACATAGGACTCGTTTCATTTTACTAGCTATCCTTATACCCTTCGAAATCCACCTGATTCCTAAACTATTTCTTAACTTATGTTTTTTCCTTTTTTTAAAAAAACTTTGATCAAAAATGTATGTGATTTTTTCCAAAAACTGATCTACACCCATATCATGCCAATTAAAGCTTAGTAACATTTTTCTAAAGGTCTGTATGTTATTTTCAGAGAAGTTGCGTATTTCTTTTGTCACAGAAGGGTGTTTATGTGACGTATTTTGCTTCGCGGCATTGATTTCACACAAAAGAGCTGCATGACCATCTGCTAATCCATTATGATCCACCTCAGTTCTTGCGACTTGATCCTCTGGCAAATTTGTAATAAAATTATCAATACACGACTGTGACTCATTCCTTACAAAAGTGACGTCCCCAACAAGGTGCCTAAAATTATAACATTTCAACAAGTCTAAAAAAATATTACGTTGTTTGTTATCTTGTAACATGTTTATATTAAAATCGCCACATATGATGGCCCTTTTATTGAAAACGTGCTCCAATAGTAATTCACACTGTTTCATGAATATTTCAAAATTAGTGTTCTTAGGACTCCTATAACAGCAATAAATATAAATATTAGTAGCTACATCTCTAACACCACAAATTTCAAAGCCCTCCTCTACATACAACTTATTACAAACAGCAATTTTCTCAGTATCTCTATTTTTTAAAGCCATTATGAGGGTCCCACCCCTTTTTTTTGACATTCTTGTGTTATGTGAAGACAATATATAATTTTCTAGATTAATAGAGGATACAGAGTTTTTACTTAAAAAATGTTCACTTATGCAAACAAAATGTACAGTATTATCTCTTTCGCTTAGGTAAATTTCAAGGTCGTTTATCTTATTTGACAAACCGCACACGTTTTGATGGAGGATGGTTATCATGTCATTGTGGCTAAATTCAGTCACGAAAAAAATTTTTATTCTTTTTTCTACCTGCGGGCAACGTAGTACTGTTTGAAACCCAATGTACATTATAATGCAAATTTTCAATAATGTTTCTAATACCAGTATTATTAACCCGCCCAGATCTTTTAGAAAACATATCGAAGGTCAAATTTAGGTTGGGCTCATAAACAAAGAAACATGTATTATATTTATATAGATCTTCCAGTATTAAATAGTTGAATCGTTCAACTCTAGCATTGTACAGTGGTTTGCCGCATATGTACGTCGGGCAGACTAAGATAATATTTGTAAATGTAATATATTTTACAATATCCCGCAAATGCTGGATTAAACCATTTAGATCGATTGAGTAACGAAAGTCGTCCTCTCCAATCAGAACTATACAATAATCGCGACCAGACATACAATTTAGCTTTTCCGGAAGGTCCTTAATTAAATCCTTTATTCCGGTTCTAGGTATGATATGATGACAGCACGAGAAATTTTCAAAGTATCCATTATTAGTAATAGTTTTCACTATACTATTTTTGTTATTACTACTTAAAATTAGCAATTTATCCTTTGATGACGGGTTTGGGATTGCAGCATCCGAAGATTTAGTTGAAGTCAGTTTTGAAGCTGCGTGGTTGCCTCCTGCGGATAATGAGGTCTGATTGTCAGGTAGCTTTGTTGATTCTTCTTCAGGCGTAGTCTGCTTTGAAAGACTATTTGGTAATACTGCCTTCGAATTCGACTGCTGCAATATCTTTTTCTTTGCTGCAGACACGGGTGTTCTAGTAGGCGAGTTAGGTATATCTCCTTTTAATAAACTCCTATAGAAATCACATTTTTTGCGCGTTTCAGATAAAGAATCCTGCAACTGGTAATTCTCCCCGAGCAGTTTTTGTATTTCCCCGTCTGCCCCCAATAGCTGTTCTTTAAGTTTTTCTATCTGTGCCTTTAGTTCCTCGACAACAATACTTTTAACCTGCGAGTCCAAATTCGGCAAACTGTGAACGCTAATGTCCCGTGTCGTTGTGTCCCCTGAGATTTGCAGAACATCCTGGTCATGTATGCTTCCGATCTTAGTAATATCAGGGTAACTCCTGTTTAGTTTAGTACAGTTATGTGTTGGTATGGATTCAAAAGTATCTTCATAAGAAAAAGAATGAAGAGAATCATGCACCGGTAATATCTTTTTCCTTAAAGTAACCCTATCGGGTGAAATTGAGCGATCTTTTAAGGATGACTGTTCTACGTTTTCAGGCAATGCTGACATAGGCAATGCTGATACAGGCAATGCTGACATACGTAATGATTGAACCCTTTCCTTCTTACAGTTTGTAAGCAATATTTGATGATATATGATGAGCACGAATATTTGTTCCTGAGTTATGGATGTTTTCTATGTATTTAAGTATTTATTTATCTATATAAGTATGTTTATCGTCGTCTAGTACCCATAATACAAGCTTTGCTTAGTTTTGGACTAGGTCGATTAGTGTAAGATTGTCCCTAATATTAATTTTTTATTTTTTTTATTGTTGGAAGTCGTATTAGAAGTTTCACTTCAAAAAACACTTTATTATAGCCCTAATAGCATGTCAATACCGACAAAAAAAAATAAAAAAAAAAAAAAAAAAAAAAAAAAAATCGTTTTTTGGTTACTTTAAAACAAATAAATAGTCGATTAAATTGCTAAAGAAGTGACACCAACTAGCTGTTTGAGATAGAAATTTAGTACTAAATGTTTTTGTTAGATGGCGCTGTACTGACTGGAAACTCGCTAACGTTTTGTCGCCCTAGAATGCATAAGAGAGTTGTTGTATTTCGTTATGTTTGAGCTTGGGTTATTAAGATCATTAAAGCAGTTACCTTGGAACCTGACTTTAATTCGGAGCTCCCTAAACATAGCTGTTTCTATACAACATCTAATGGGAGAATTGTGTTTTTATCTATCTACCTAATCTAATAATAATACCTTTAGACTTTGACCTTTAAACGAGCAACTCTTGTATTATCTTCTTTCTAATATATAAAAATCTCGTGTCACGGTGTTTGTTATCGAACTTTTTTTTCTTTATTCGGTAGGTCCGATAATAGGTCGTACGTAGGCTATTTTTTAACACGCTTTTATTAGCTTGGGTTGTAACTAACTATGTATGTATGTATGTATGTAACGGAATCTTTGAGCATAATTATACTCCTAATCTTCGCAGACGGAGTCGCGGGCAATAGCTAATATGTATCATCGATCTAGCTCGGTCTTAACTCTATGAAAAAGCGCGTTTTCGAGTTTTAGTTCGAGCAAAGCTCGGTCGCTCACGTACCCATTCATAAATAAATAAATAAATAAATAAATAAATATTAGGGGACAATCTTACACAAATCAACCTAGTCCCAAACTAAGCAAATCTTGTACTATGGGTACTAGACGACGATAAACATACTTATATAGATAAATAAATACTTAAATACATAGAAAACATCCATAACTCAGGAACAAATATTCGTGCTCATCACACAAATAAATGCCCTTACCGGGATTTGAACCCAGGACCTCTTGCTTCGTAGGCAGGGTCACTACCAACTAGGCTAAAGTGGTCGTTAAAAAAAGTACGTCTCTTGATTGATGGCATCATTGTCTGTAAATCGAGAGTAAATTCGCCAAAATCACGTATCCAAAATGTAACTTAATCTAAAGTTGAAAGTAAAAACGCTAAGAAAGTGGGTATGTATGTTATGAAATGTAGATGATATTAAAATGCCGCGATGGGGAGGGAAATATGTAAATCCTATCGACTCAGGGAGGGGAGGTTATCCCGACTTCCCTAATATTCATCCCCAAGTTTAATATAGTTACGGATTTTGAAATTGTATGTGTGGATTGAGTGCGGATTTGCATATAAGAAGAATTTCGCTACATTAGGCGCGGAAAGTTTGTAAACGGCGGAAATGTGTTGTTACCATTTGAAGATGTTCCGCTGAATGGGGATGGGGCTTGTTTTAAGGATTTGTACGCTGTAATCTTTATTGGTTGGCGGAACAAGTTCCATGGTGGCTTTATTTTTTGTTTTCAGAAATCTTTTCTATTTGATTTACAACACGCTTCGATTGATATAAATTTAAACGTTCATGTATTTGGTTTAACTAGTAAATCACCTAAATAAAATATTGCGATAAAATAACATAATGAATATTTTAAAAAAGGCTGAAAGGCTTTTTCTAGAATACCTTCATATAGAAGGGCAGCGTACTGGTAGTTATGTCTAGGTAAATAAGTCAGATCAGCATGGCATCAGGGCCGAAGGCCCAATCTACGCGGCTAAAACAATAACAGCTGTATCCACGTTATGATGTCATGCCTACGTTTTTTTATCATGCTTATAAATAAAAATAATAAATAAAATGCTTAATTTATCCACATAAATCACATGTATATGTATCTCATCTCATTTCAGGAATCATCAAACAAACTTTTCAAATAATCAACATTAATTTTTATTTTCTCAGTAATTTAATTACCGTAATATTATATGTACAGTAACGACTTTTCTTCTATTCTATGGAAGCCTAGTGGTCTGACCTATGGCCTCTCGGGCAAGGAATCGTGGGATCAAACCGGGCTACCATCTCTGAGTCTTGCAAAATTACAATGATATTTACCACAATTTTTACGGTGAAGAAAAATATCGTGATACCTAGAGGTAGGTGTGTATACACCTGCGAAGAAATTCAATGGTGTGTGTGAAGTTCCCAATCTGCACTGGGCCCGCGTGGGAACTACGGCACAAGCCCTCTCATTCTTCGAGGAGGCCTATGCCCTGCAGTGGGACGTATATAGGCTGAGATGATGATGATGATGATGATGATACACACCTGTGCAGCGATTCAATAGTGTATGTAAAATGTGTGTGGGTAAAATGGTTCCAACGGAAGACCAGCGTCAGCTTCACGGCCGACATCATGCTGAGTTGGGTGGGACCATTTCGTGATAATGTTTTGTCTGTTACCGTTTTTATTTGTTAATTGAAGGTTACGTCACGAGTAAATATTTTTCTTTCTTTCTTTTTTTTTATTTGAAATTCCCGATCCGCACTGGGCCTACGTGGGAATTTCTGTTCAAGTTTTCATTCTGAGATCCACTTTATTTTGCAGTTTTTATTATTATGTGTATTAAAATTATGTGTATTTATAATTATGCGTTTTAATTTAAACCCCGTTGCCTAGCTCAACACGCAAAGAACAGAGAAAACGCTAGTCTCGCCGCCACCTAGTAATAGCCAGGCTTCTATGGAACGTGGCCAACGATGACTTTTACATTATACATGATATGCACTCGTTTATAACCATTTGCTCTATGAATTCCTATCACCTCCGTCGGTACTGAAACTTCTAGTACGGGATGTTTTCGCAAAGACTTTCCCAAGTTAGGCCAGCTCTTGTAACTAGCGGCTATAAAAGTTTCTTTAAAAATTTGGACGTTGGTTCCTATGAAAGTTAGATACGAGTAAATGAGTAGTGAATGCCTTACCACGAGAATTTAAAGGGGCCATATAAGAATTTGAAGTTTTCTTTCTCACGGGAACGTGTGGAGGTATCAAATTGAAATAATATCGAAATAAGGTCTGCAATGCTTTGTTATTACATGTAAAAAATAAAAAATCATTGGTGCATGCGTTATTTTTTAGAGGTCTTTATCATTGAACTGCGATGTGTTTCTCTTGCTTCTCCGCTACCCACCGTGCAAACACGTATCGTGTGTGCACCACATAAGTTTACGTTTACATGTTGAAACCGTTCACCTCCTGTCCACATAAAACGACTCATATGTCTTCCCCAACAATTAAATAATTTACCGTTGTCTATTGCGGAAAAATTAGAAAGTAATAACAGTAAACAAATTAAAAGCGTGATTAAAAGATATTTTATGAAAGATATATTTAAGAGGGAAGGGACGGATGCGCACTCAGACTTAGGTTATATGTAAGTTAAAACAAAAAAACTGCATGCATGGGAAGTCATGATTTATATAATAAATTTAATATCTACTCGTATTGTATAAGTACTTAGACTAGTTACGCGTGAGCAACTCAGTCTTTCACTAACCGAGGCCACGCAAAATCCTTAAAATTAGGATTAAGGACTCGTTTTGCATGTTTTGTAATGTTCTTTGCTTGAAATAAATAGCTTAAAATTTAAATTATTTTTTTTTTTACACAGTCCCAACTATCACAAACACCACACAGGTAGTAACAAGAACGTGCAAACCTATTTTTTGCTGGCTATTAAATGTATACAGAATATTCAGTGCACTTGGCTATTATAGTTTTTGAAATTACATCTGTCACTGACAATATTTCAGCTAAGCCGCAGCTTTCTGTCACTGACAGTATCTCATTAATAATGAGTCATTATCAAGGAGCGGAATTTCTCATAGCAAAAATCAAACATCAAAGGGATTGAACATAAGTTTTATCGACTATTCGAGTTATCGATGTTATCGAATCGACTCTTCGCTTGTTATCGCCTTTTAACATTATTTGTAACATTTGACCTCTTTGATAAGCGACTTGCATCTCCATATTAAAATAAATCGCGTCAACGGCACATATGACATTTATGTCGCTTGAGTTTTTCTAAGTCATTCCCGTGTTATTAAAATGGTTAATGCTAAAAGAAAAACGATTAACAAATGGATAAAAAACATCCATTTCTTACATCAACGGAGGTAGAACACTCTTTCTCAAGCTATAAATGGATCTACAATGATAACAGGACCAATTTAAAGGGTGACAATATACGAGTAGAAAAAATTATGACAATTCTCTATTACTACAGAGAAGATGAAGAAAGTGCGATAAATACAGAAATAGATTTCTATTCTTATTTTGAATGAAGGTTATATTTTAGTTTCGTTGCATTTCCGTTTAAGGTTTTATATTTCAATTGTAATTAACTTAAAACGTGCTATTTTAAAAGTACCTAGTATTTGCTGAAATATTTATCGATAGTCGATAAAGCTTATGCTCAATCCCTTTGATGTTTGATTTTTGCTATGAAAAATTCCGCTCCTTGCTCATTAATAATGAGTCATTATCAGCTAAACCACGGACAGACAGACATGGTGAAACTGGAAGGGTTCGTTGTATTTACAGAACCCTAAAAATCCCAGGATGATTTTCTAAGTAAACCGAGCCGTTTCCGTTGCTCTCAGTAAATCTTGCTAACCAAATATCTGAGCTGAGGTGGCTAAGCGTTTCGGACTGCACAAAGCCAGTGTTGGGTTCCTCGGTAACAGCCTGTATCCGATGCAATGGGCTCTACAGGCAACCTGACTAAAGCCTCGGAAAGGTTAGCCGAATCGTACACAATATAAACTATTGTGCTTTTCTATAATTGCAGGGAAAGTTCTATTTTATAGCTAAAGATGCAGAGTGTGAGAATTTGACTCAAAAATTGTAAATAATTTATTGAATCAGGCGTTACTTTGCGGAGGTAGGTAGGTTTGGTAGCATAAGGTACGACTATGGTACTACTCTGAAGATGAGCTCTTGTTGAGTTTCGAACGCGTCAGTGTAGATGTAGATTTGGAGGAACTGTATGAACACGCATTTCTTACATTAAACGTAACTATCGTAAAGTCGCGGGTGAGCGTTGTTTCAGTTCATAAATTGTAGGTAAATAAGATAAACTACCCAATTACGGTCCTTAGTGAATGTTAATCAAATGGAAATGATAGACAGTTAACAATTGTGCGTGGGCAATCACTCGTTCCGTTACCCAGATTAAACTTTTAAGGTAGATATAATAACTTCAAACTACGAATCTCCGATTGTAAATAAAAAATAAATCACCCCAGCCTATATATTTACATACGTCCCACTGCATGGCACAGGCCTCCTCACAGAATGAGAGGGCTTGAGCCGTAGTTCCCACGCGGGCCCAGTGCGGATCGGGAGTTTAACACACTCCATAGAATTTCTTCGCAGGTGTATGTAGGTTTCCTCACGATGTTTTCCTTCACCGTAAAGCTCATGGTAAATTTCAAATGTAATTTCGCACATAAATTCCGAAAAACTCAGAGGTGCGAGCGGGATTTGAACCCACGACCCTCTGCTTGAGAGGCCATAGATCAAACCACTAGACCACCATGGCTGCGGAAATAATAAATAAATAAATAAAATAATAATTTTAGATATATCACGGGCGTTCGACATGACTTGAATGAAGTATGGTAAATGAACATTAATGAAATTGAGATTGAAAGATGTTAAAAATAATCGTTTCGCTTATTATTTCGTACGAAACAAGCTCCAAATATCCGCACAGTAACAGGGTTGTTGGCTTCAAATCCTTCCTAAAATAGACTTCCTGGAACTTGACGTCCGGAGTAATCCTGCAAGCAAGGCCGTCCCAAAATGAAATGTAGCCATTAACCAAATGTAAACACCTCGTGTGGATCGGCGTCGGCGGGACAGTGTCGGATTACTTGCCAAGAACTCGCCTGTTTGCTCTCAGGACACTACCCTTACCATTTTGATGGCAAAGGAGTCGAGTCATACTTATAATCACCCAACAAGCATGTAACGTTCTCCTATTGTATGTAACCCGAATTTTTTACCCTATTTTTACTACATGTGTATCATGCCCATTCCCACCTACGACGCGCAAACATGGTCACTTACAGAGGCTCAGAAGTCCAAACTCAAGGTTTGCCAACGAAAAATGGAGCGAAGCCAAATGACTCGTATTGCTGACGTGGGCGTGTAAAGACGTCCAAGTTGAAGTGGGACTGGGCTGGACACGTCTGTCGAATGAACCCGGAACTTTGGGCCAAACTTGTCACGGAATGGATCCCTTGCGATCGATATCGTAATAGAGGCAGACCAAAGCGGAGATGGAGGGACGACCTAGATGTTAATCACGTGGGTTGGCAGGAGCTCACGCTTAATAGGCAAGAGTAGAGAAAGACAGGAGAGGCCTTTGCCCAGCAGTGGGACACCAAAGCAGGCTAATAGAAAAAATACTACCAATAATTTCACTAGCCCTGACATCAAAAAGCCGAAATGCCGCTTTGCCGGCCGCTGTCGAGGTACGCTCGCTTCACTCGCTCAGCTCGCTATCGTAGTTCTAACCTAACCCATACTTATGTAGCTGTAATAGGCAACGTCACTTTCATTTAGCGCACGTGATGATTAGTGTTAGTAAAGAATAGGAAAGCACTGAAATCCTACTAATGTTATAAACGTGAAATTTTCTATGAATGGATGGATGTGTGGATGTATGTTACTCTTTCACAATAATACAGTTCGACGGATTTTGATAAAATTTCATACTTTTTATCCTGGAAAATTGCACAGTACCCGCGGGATAGAGAAACTAATTCTTCGCAGACGGAATAGTGGGCAACAGCTAGTAATAACTAGGAGTGAAAATGGCGAAAGTTTTAAACAATATAATTTCTAAGTAGTTACTAACTCAACTAAGCTTCTTTACTACGAAACTGGTCAAGGCTTCGGGTGTTTTAAATTTCCTTCAAACTTCCAAAGTATTTTCAAGGTTGTTATATAATTCTTAGGAATATTCCGACTTTCTAGATTTTATTAATACAAGCTAAATCATTACAAGTCAACTGTTAAAAAATAATTTAAAACTTTCAAAATGTAGAACTAGATCGTGTTTTTTCATTTAAAATAACGAGTTGTTGCTTCAGTTGCTTGTAACGTCTTCTGCGTCCCGTGAGAACTTAACGCGTTCCCGAAATAAAAGTTTAATACAGCCTATGTTAGTCGCTGATTATATGGTTTTTGAACTATATCAAATAGTTTCTCACTATCTATATCTATACTTTTAAACTATATGTGTTTTTTTAAACTATATGTGCAAAGTCGTACTAAAAATTATTATGGTAAACGAACAAATGGGTTCCTAGTTCCAAAAATTTATAACAAGATTGAGTGGCTAAGAGAAGGAAATCAGTGTACTATAAGGAAAGTTAAAAATACTCTCAAAAGGATTCTTTTGCAAAAACTGCCTTAGGGTACATTTTTGCAAAAGTATCCACATCTCTGTATTTATTTGTTGTTACTTTTATTTTGTTTTTAGATGCATGTTTAATTTAAATAGGTACTTACATATAACTAAATTGTAATGAGCGTGTTCTCGCCAGCAAACTGTCATATCAGTTTGGCGAGTGGATTTAGACAGTAAGCCAGTATATGTAATACCGTTGAGAAATAAATAAAAAAAAAAAAAAAAAACTATCAATCCCCGTGTGTGTCTATTTACTAACACCTTTAAATGACCAATTCCTGTGTGTGTATTACTAATAATACCTACCCTTAAACAAAATACGAAAATCTTGTATGTTGAATTTTGGAAACGGATCGATGAAATTTGCTATATATATATCAGGGGCGAACAATCGATCTAATTTGGTCTTCTCTGGGAAAACGCGTTCATGAAAGTTCTCGTTCTAGAAACTCAATCACCCAGCTGCTAACATTATTATTAGTTTACACACATTTAAATTGACATAAAACCTTGTAAAAATACTTGGGTATCCACTATTTACGTGCGCTTATTTATTTTATTGACGCCCACGATCCCGACGCCCCTAGTTTTTATTTGTCCCATAAAATTTCATTAAGACCCAAACCCGATTACATACGTAGCCATTACACCCTTTGAAATCCTAATACGCATTTAAATTGAGTGTCTCATACAATGGGGGGGTAGGGGGAGGCGGGAACAAAGGTTAGATGTATCACAGGTAGAGCATCACTTTGCGCAGGCGACGGCATAAGGGGAATAGGGATGGCATTAGGATGATCAGACCTTAAGGTCTGAGGCCATATTTGACGACGAAATGGCCTAGTGGTTAAAAAACCTGACTACAAAGCTTGAGGTCCCGGGTTCAATTCCCGCGCCAGATAATAATAATAATAATAATAATTATTTATTTATTTAAATAAGAACATAGGTTTTCACAAATGAATTATCCATCAGACCCCAAACTAGGCTGGGCCTGTATCTTGGGTGTCTGCGAGAGTGATTTATAAAAAACAGTTACTCAATAATGAAAACAGCTGGGCGCCATCAGCCATAACACAAATAAAACAGCGCAAAAAGGAGCATGCAAAATAAAAACACAATACAAAAAGAAGTAACATCAAATATGCAAAATGAGAACTTAATAAGATAAGTAGATTCCTATTTGTGTGAAAATACGAATGGTTGTGCTCGAGTTTCGGATGTTTAATATCTATTAAGCCGAGGTGGCCTAGTGGTTTGGCCTATGGCCTCCCAAGCAGAGGGTCGTGGGTTCAAATCCCTGCTCGCACCTGTGAGTTTTTCGGAATTTATGTGCGAAATAACATTTGTAATATACCATGAGTTTTACGGTGAAGGAAAATATCGTGAGGAAACCTGCATATACCTGCGAAGAAATTCAATGGTGTGTGTGAACTTCCCCATCCGCACTGGGCCCGCGTGGGAACTACGGCCCAAGCCATCTCATTCTGAGAGAAGGCCTGTGCCCTGCAGTGGGACGTATATAGGCTGGGATGAATATCTATTTACGTATGTTTATCCGTTGCCTTGTTTTCATAACACAAGGTAACAATAATAATAATAATTTATTGAAAAAAGTTTACATCTAATACAAAGTCCTTATATCTAGAAACTCTACTCCCTAGATAGGTAAAACTTGTGCCCTAGGATAAGCAGTGCTCCCCCTCACTTCACAGAATTAGATAAATGTTTTTACATAAAAGAAAACAGAAAACATGGCAGGTATAATAAAGAGAAAAATAGTAATAATATTAAAACTTAAAAAAAAATTGTGTCTTTGTTTGTGTGTGCGTGCATGCGTGCATGTGAGTGTTGGGGCTAGTTCAATTAAATTGGTGTGAATGGCCCAGTAAAAACAACAATTACTTAAGTATATTATAAGATAAGTGTGTTTATCCGTTGTCAGGTACCTATAACACAAGCTTTGCTTACTTTGGGATATTTATTTATTTTATATGTATTTTCTAGGGCGCGGGCGCTCGCGATCGCATTTACCATATCTTACTATTCTCATTCTGTACCGTTTGACGAAAAGAAATGATGAAAGAGATTGTGATTCTGAATGTATTAGACAATGTCAAGTCCCCCATTGCAGACTTAGCGGTGAAGATTTTGTGTTCTTTCACCGACCGTGAAACTGTTTTCCACCTGCTCGGAATATCAAATTTAATTTTACTCGTATTTCATATAAAAGTTGATCCTCCACAGTGTACCGAGTCCTTTAGTAAACAGTTCAACACATCAAAGCGTTCTCATTTGTTTTATTTGTCTCTCGCCACAAAAAATACCCAATAGTTTTGGCAACCCTACCCTAATGAGCATATTACAAGGGGCGCTATTCATGGGTATAGATTAGTGTTCCGCGGACAATGGACCAGGTCGGCTGTAATTATTGTGTCGGGAGCATTCGGTTTTTCCGAGATGATTGAACACCTATTGTGGACTACAATGAGAGTACTTACTTGAGCTTGATGCGGTGGGATACACTTAGTTATATTCTTAGAGTTTAGTTATACCAGCATTAATACGTAGTTTCGCCCACGTTGGTAATATCTTCACAATGCTCATTTACAATCTGAGAGAATGCCCTAAAAAATCTGACGGTAACATTAATATTCAATGATTCTTTAAACATGAAACTACCGTGACACTCACTCATAATGAAATATAAGGATAATTCACGGGTAATCCGTACCCCTTCTTCCCGGAGCACACACCACCACTACGCGCCACCGCTCTGCTCGCGCGACTTCTCGACGAAACTGATACCGGCGCACAACTACCCACGTTTTCATCGTCATTTTTATTATCATTTTCAATATTCAACACTGTTTTCCAACTCGGGGCTACCGACCAACAGTATCCCAGTTGAAATCGGATGACGAGTGACTCAATAGCTTCACGCACTTTCTACGGAATGAAAAACATTTCTCTTGCAAGTACGGATGCCTTATCAAACCTGATGGAGTGCGTCGACTCCGAGACCATTGAATGTGCGGCCACAGCATTCCCAGATTCATTTAAGACTTAGTCATCATTCATCATCATCATTTCAGCCGAAAGACGTCCACTGCTGAACATAGGCCTCCCCCAAGGCTCGCCAAACAGATCGGTCCCGTGCCATCCACATGCAACGCGATCCCGCAACCTTAACCAGGTCGTCGCTCCATCTTGTTGGAGGCCTGTCTCCACTGCGTCTTCCGGTCCGTGGACGCCACTCGAGAACCTTTTTGCCCCATCGGCCATCAGTTCTACGAGCAATCGCTTTTTATTAGGTGTTTGTCAATTATGGGACAGTTTTATGTAAAAAAGCGGCCAAGTGCGAGTCGGACTCGCCCATGAAGGGTTCCGTAGCAGCAAAATGAAAGGTAAATTGCGGTTTACGATTTATGACGTATTAAAAAAAAACAAACCAATTTTCGGTGGAAGTTTACATACTAATGTACTCATATATTTTTTTTTAGTTTTATAATTCTCTTATTTTAGAAGTTACAGGGGGGACACATTTTACCACTTTGGAAGTGTCTCTCGCGCAAACTATTCAATTTAGATAAAAATTATATTAGAAACCTCAATATCATTTTTGAAGACCTATCCTAAATACCCCACACGTATGGGTTTGATGAAAAAAAAATTTTGAGTTTCAGTTCTAAGTATGGGGAACCCCCAAAATTTATTGTTTTTTTTTCTATTTTTGTGTGAAAATCTTAATGCGGTTCACAGAATACATCTACTTACCAAGTTTCAACAGCATAATTCTTATAGTTACGGAAAAAAGTGGCTGTGACATACGGACGGACAGGTAGACAGACAGACAGACAATTTATACTTCCTTATTCCTACTAAATCACGTCTAATCAAATTAAAAATGGCGTCGGAATCACAACAACGCAAACACGTTATTAAATTAACAGTTTATCTCATTTATCAAAAGAGAAAGTTCATTGAAAAATTTGACAGATTCTTGTCCATAAAATAATCTGTTTCCGCGTTACGTTGATTGATCTCTGACGGAAGATAGATGGCGCTAAACTGGGGAAGGAATACCAGGCCGATTAATTGTCTGGAAGATACCGCCTTGCAGCGATAACGTCGATTTACTTAATAACCGGTGACGATTTATAACAGGTGACGTTTGGTGGTTAAATATTTTAGGCTGTAGTTAGTCTTATTCTGATTTAGTCATTAATAATGACTCATTATTAGGGTTCCTTAGTCCTATCACTGTATGTGAAGTTCCCAATCTGCATTAGGGCCGCGTGGAAACTACGGGTATGTATTTCAATACCGAAGTACGAAAGACCGAATGTATTAAAACATCGAATGGGTCAAAAGACCGACACGATTTTTTTCTGAAACCGATAACTTTTTAAGATTGTTATAAAACAAACCTAACCTAACCTAATGGGTTCTGTATGATGCCGTTTTAATAAATTCTGAGAAGCTTACGGTTTCAGAAAAAAACCGTGTCGGTTTTTTGACCCATTCGATGTTTTAATACATTCGGTCTTTCGTACTTCGGTATTGTAATACATACCCGAAACTACGGCCTCCGCTTATCTCCCTCTTATTCTGAGAGGTATGTGCCATGCAGTGAGCCGCAATTATATATTTGACATATATTTTGACGCGTATTTTTATTGAAAAACACTTTAGAAAAGTAAAACACAGCAAATATGTAACAATTAAGTAGCAAGGGCACAATGGTTATTTTCATTGTTTTGGTTTTATAAATAATGAATATGAATATCTGCTATTTTTTAAAAGCGCTTTTGAATAAAAAGACTCGTCAAGATTGTTCACCCTTTTCAACCGACGAAAACAAAAGGAGGAGGTTCTCAAGTCGACGTGTATAATATATATATATATTTTTTTTTTTATGTATGATCACGCATAACTTTTTACAGAGTAGTCCGATTTTGATGATTCTTTTTTTATTGGAAAGCGTATACTCCGAGGGTGGTCCCATTTAAATTTGGAAATAATATTCCTACCCTAAGGGTAGGAAAACAGGGGATGATTGATTGTTCAGTCACTGATTGTACTATATGACCACGCATTTGTTACAGAGTAGTCGGTCGGATTTTAATTTTTTTTTTTTTTATTGGAAAGCTTATACCCCAAGGGTGGTCCCATTTAAATTTGGAAATAATATTCCTACCCTAAGGGTAGGAAAACAGGGGATGATTGACTAACTTTTTACAGAGTTGTCTGATTTTCATAATTCTTTTTTATTGGATAGAGTATACCGTGAAGTTGGTATTATATAAATTTGGAAAAAAAATTTACCCCAAGGATGGGAAAAAGTATAAAATAAAAACTTTTTAACAAAAAAATTATACCGCCGAAAATCTGAAAAGCAAACAATAATACCTTTTTTGTTTGACCTTAATCTAGGTACCAGTTTGAAGTCGGTGCCTCAGCACGAGCCAGGAGGAGTGGACCTATAATCGTCTACCTGATTTAAAAAAAAAAAAATTTAAATTTAAAACTGTTTAATTCAATAAAAAAAACAAATACATCAAAAAACCAATAGCTACAAAAATCTTTATATTTTAAGATTGTGGTAAGCTATAATGGGGGTGCACACGGATACAAAAACGGACCTGTGAAGGACTCGTGTGTGCGTCTTCAAAGTTAAGTACAATCAATAAGTGCCTTTTTTAATACATATTTAAATGAGTTTGGCTTACTCAAAACATTATCAATGACTTCTAACTATCACTCCTCCTGGCTTGTGCTGAGGCACCGACTTCAAACTGGTACCTAGATTAAGGTCAAACAAAAAAGGTATTATTGTTTGCTTTTCAGTTTTTTCGGCGGTTTAATTTTTTGTTAAAAAGTTTTTTCTAACGCTAAAAAAACAATATAAGTATAAGCTGAGATGATGAAGATGACAAAACATCTGAAAATTCGGAACATTTTCGCTTAAAGTAAGTAAAACTACAGTCTCCCAGCGCCATAACTTGAAGGGCTTAGCTTCGGGGCAGTCCGCATTGCCCAACGCTGCAAATAAACTAAGCCCGAAAGATTCTGAACCCAATTAGCATGGAAAGTTTAGAATTAACACGGGTAATCATTTGCATGCTAATTTTGACATTCGGTGCTCGACGTCTGTGTGTTTAGTTTGGTTAAAAATCCGGACAAGCGCGAGTCAGGATCGTATATGAAGGGTTTCGTGCATATAAAACGCAAAAAATATTATTGTAAAGATTGTCTTAATTTTTTTACTTTTTTAGTTTTCTGTATCCGAAAGATGGCAAACGACACACTATTACTGTCGGTATGCTGTCTGTCTGGCCTTCTTTAGTATTCGCCTTCATATCTATTACACGTCTGAACTCTACGAACGACGTTACGAGTACAGACCGACGTGATATACATTGGACGAGTGGACTTGCCGTTGTATTGCATGAACAGAATGTGATCATTCAAAATTTATCATATTGATTATCATCATTTCAGCCAAAAGACGTCCACTGCTGAACATACGCCTCCCCAAGGCTCGCCAAACAGATCGGTCCCTTGCCATCCGCATCCAACGCGATCCCGCAACCTTATCCAGGTCGTGGCTCCATCTTGTTGGAAGCCTACCTACACTGCGTCTTCCGGTCCGTGGACGCCACTCGAAAGCCTTTTTGCCCCATCGTATCGGCCATCAGTTCTACGAGCGATGTGCCCTGCCCACTAACACTTGAGTCTGGCGATTCTTCGAGCTATGTCACTATGTCGGTGACTTTATCATATTGATGGACCAAAGTAGGTATATACGAGTATTGTACGTCTAGCCTTAGTTTTTGTCGTAGGTACATCTAGTTGTAATAACAACTGTTTTCGTTGACTGAGTACTAGGCAGCCATAAAAGCCAGCGGCTTAATACGGCGACGTACTCGTACTACATAAAGGGAACGTCAATATTTTCCCGCTGCCTCGGAAAATATATGGAGTGTTTTTTGTTCTTATTGGAGTCGGGAGAACGCTCGCGTTTTTATGATTTTTATAGACGAATTTGAAGAAAAAACAAGTACTAAAGTGGCCTCCTGAAAAATATGAAGACCTTATTCAGAGAATCACTTATAATTTTATTGTATCCTATACTAAGTATCCTTCTTCTTCTTATAGTGCCACTTCATTATTGAAGGTTGGCAGTCAGCTCTTTAAATCTCGTCCTGTCCTAGCCAACTTAAATAGCTAATTTACAGTTTGATGCCGGTCCATTCTCTTAAGTTACGGAGACATGACATTTTGCGCCTCGATGGCACGGGACCGATCTGTTTGGCGAGTCTTGGGGGAGGTCTATGTTCAGCAGTGGACGTCTTTCGGCTAAAATGATGATGAGTAATAAAAAAAAAATTTGATAGATTTTAGAATAAAGATGTATAATGAATATCGGTAAGGATGCCGTCAGATCAGGGGCTAAATTCAGGAACGGCCCTACACGGTTTGCGAGCGGTAATTCAATCGTTTGGGAGAGGATAGGAATAGATTGAGCTTCGGATGAGCCTTATTTGTATTCATATTCATTCTTTCATTCATTCATTCTTTAATTTATTCATTTGTATTGTTCCAATCCATTTTAAAAATATCAGTGCTATCATTTTCATTTTCATTTCCTTTTCACATTGTCACTCTTTATTAATTTGTGCATGTTACAATAATTAGAATAATTAAACATACTTCGTTTTGCTTGCTGCGCGTGTGGTTGGCCGTGTCAATTGTCAATGTCAAGTCAACGCCGCCATGTCAAATATAACGCCCTTGTGTTGGTAGTGGTAGCGCTGAGCTTAAAATGGTCGCGTTCACAATTTAGACACGGTCCGGTCGTACGTGCAGCGAGCAAATGACGGCCTCGCGGTCCCACCGGAAGACCAGCGCTGGCTCTCGAGCCAGCATATGCTGAGGTGGGTCCGTTTCGTGATAGTTGTAGTTGCCTTACATATTGTTATCTCATATGCCTGTTGTAACTGTCACGAATAAATGTTTTTTCTTTCTTTCTTTCTTTTTTTTTATTTTCCTGTTAATTTGCTTTGTAAATAAATAAATAAGGCTCATCCCAAACTCAGCCCAAACCTCTCGCAAACCAGTGATTTTTGGCGTTCCTGAATAGCAGTTCAAACCAAACCCAACCCAAACAATTGAATACCGCTACCAAACCTGTGAAGGCCCGTTCCTGAGTTTAGCCCCAGATTGGTGTTAGATATAGTCTTGGAATGAATAGGTTCATTGTTTTTTGACCTAAAGCTAAGGAAATAAAGTCCAAAAAGTGACAAACATTTTCATTCCGTGCCTACACAAGGTTATATCGACACATTTGTATCGACATATTTCTATGCCTATTATTTTTTGCTATGTCGGGTAACATTTGACAACCAAATGGCCTAGTGGTTAGAGAACCTGGCTAGCTTGAGGTTCCGCGTTCGATTCCCGCGTCGGGGCAGATATTTGTATGAAAAATACGAATGTTTGTTCTTGAGTCTAGGGTGTTTAATATGTATTTAAGTATGTATTTATTATAAGTATGTTTATCCGATGTCTAGTATCCATAGTACAAGCTTTGCTTAGTTTGGGACCAGGTCAATTGATGTGAATTGTCATGTGATATTTATTTATTTTCAGCTGTTAATCTAATTCCTCTTATTCTGCACGCGACTATAGAGTACCACCGTGATAAGCTGTGACGGCTTTCCGGAACCTTCTGCTCGAGAGGGTCTACTTATTTAATGAGAATCAATACAACCGCTTCGAAGATTATGAACGCCCGAACTTTTTAAATACCCACGCTTTTCGGCCAGCTCCCCAGTTCTCATTAACATTAAACCTTTTGTGCTTGTGTTCGTAGGAAAACAGCTTATTTCTGCGTATGTGTGACAGCCTTATGCGGGAAGTCGTTTGCTGCATAATGGGCCATTCAGAAACAACTACGGTGTCATATACACTGGCCAGCTCGCTTAAATAATACAGTAACACGCTGTGATATTATTACAATGGACTAAATAAATAGGAACATCCTTATGTATGAGTATACAGTGGGCTGCGCCGGTATTCGAAGTTCATACCGTTAAAACAAATATATGAATCTCGTAATGTTGAATTAGAAAACATTCGGGTAACGAATTGATGGCGAAAAGTAGCAAGTCTATCTATCCCTCTCTTACCTCTCTGTATTAAGTATTTGTGATTTTAAAGAGAGGAAGAAAAAAAATATTTTCTATACAGTCCAAAAGTACTGCTACCAAACAGAAGAAAACAATATTAGGTGTAAGTCTCCACTCAGTATGTATTGCTACACAGTGGGTGCAGCAACGCTGGTTTTCTGTAGAGCCTAGATTTGATCTACACGACAATTCCACTTGTTACATCATCATCATCATCATCATCCCAGCCTATATACGTCCCACTGCAGGGCACAGGCCTCCTCTTAGAATCTCTCAGCTTCAATTCACACTTACAGCGGACAGAAACAGTCGTCACCATTATACCCTTTTAAATCAGACAAACATGATCCTCCTTTACAGCACCTTTAACCGACTGCTCCGAGACATTACGAGTAATGTATCCGAGCATCAATTTCAATCACGCTTTTTCCGGGAAAATCGGATATCCTTTATTTTTTGCTTCTGTTTTAATGGCGTTAAAATAAGAAACCTTAGATCACCAAGGTTATTCGAGGATTTGAATACGAAAATAATAATGCCTGTGGCCTGTTGCATAACAAAGTACAACTAATATTACAAGCGGAACTCTCGCTTCAGTTATATTAACTACAAAGGGACGCTTGTAATATAAGTTGTACTTTGTTATGCAACAGGCCCCTGGTCGTACCCTATATTCGTACATCATGCCTGTACCAAAGGGGGTAGGCAGAGCACACTAAACGCTACATTTCGTTTTTTCGCTACTTTTAGTAACTTTAGGTTTCTTCTTCTCCTTAGTTGTTCACTCTTGACAGAGTGGTCGTGGTTATGAGGGGTCGCTCTCTGCTGCGGTCGCTGCCTTCGCGATCCTTCTCCACCGGTCTCTATTGGTTGCCTGGCAGCGCACTCCGCCACATGGATCTAGGTTATAGACTTAATGGTATCTGTCCATCGGGTTGGTGATCGACCACGTGGTTTTTACCCTCAACTTCACCTTGAATCACCAATCGTTCCATTGCGCTATTTTTGCGGCTAACGTGTCCAAAGAACCTGAGAATTCGTAATTTCACAATCGACGACAGTCTTTGTTTAACTTTAGATTTATTTCATCATCATCATCATCATCTCAGCCTATATACGTCCCACTCAGTGGCGATCCTTACATAGAAGCCCAAAAGCCGGGCTTGCCTTATAAATCTCAAATCAAGATTAAAAATAAAAGCCAAACCTCGTCCAAACAAAAAAGTTCTAATAAAATCACTTTCATAATAACGCGCTTTATTTTACGTAAAATACCAAGAATTGCATAACAAATCCGCTGCGCGGCCCAGCGGCGCTGTACGGCGGCCGACGCGGCGATAGGCGATAGTAGCGACGTTATAAATAGCATGACATCTCGCTCGCTCTTGTGGGCTTTTACGGGGCTTCGAAACGCTCTCTTCATACTTAGGAAAACGTTAGTTTTGCAAATATCTATGTATAGCTGCATATATAGCGCTTTCTTTGCAATTTTGAATCTGGCTTACGGTGTGAAGTTTGCTGCTTTTGGTTTAGAACGCGAGTGCGCGGGCGAGATGAATAACTTCACGATTGTTTAAATCGAATCGTGGGCCATACCACGCAAGGCGTTGTAAAATGCGTGAATTTATGTAATTACAAAATAAATAGGTATTCTTGTTTTAGTGCGTTGCGTGTGAGAATGAGTCTGTAAAATTTAAAATTCTGTCTAGTAATAGAATGAAGTGTGCTTTGGTAAGCTTGCCCAAACTGAGTAAAGCGGCAACAAGATGGATTTACCTACATTAAATTATAAAAAAATACTAAAACATATCTCTCGGCTTGCCATAGCCTGATACCCTAGGCACGCCACTGGTCCCACTGCAGGGCACAGGCCTCCTCTCAGAATGAGAGGGCTTGAGCCGTAATTCCCACGCGGGCCCAGTGCGGATTAGGAACTTCACACACACCGTTGAATTTCTTCGCAGGTGTATGCAGGTTTCCTTACGATGTTTTCCTTCACCGTAAAGCTCATGGTAAATTTCAAATGTAATTTCGCACATAAATTCTGAAAAACTCAGAGGTGCGGGCCGGGATTTGAACCCGCGACCCTAGATTTATTTATTTATTCATTTATTTCAAACATGTATGTAGTTCATATAAGGTTAGTAAAAATTTCACTTATTTTAGTACCTAATGGTGTTTATTTATTTAATACTAGCTTTTGCCCGCGACTTCGTCCGCGTAGAATTCCAATTTGTGGTAAAGCTTCTTCATCTCTTTCATTGTATAAAACAAAAATCCGGCACCGGCAACATCCATCATTATTATCATTTCATCATGAGTATCAGTTAGTGAATACTATAAATCCCGTTTATTCCCTATCCCGCGGGAATTTCAACAAATTTGTCCTTATTCTTTGCAAAATTACACTTATTTTTATCCCGCGGGTATTTTGCATTTTCCCCGAGAATAAAAGCCTATGTCCTTAAAGCTTTCTACCGATAAAAGAACTTTTAAAATCAGCCGCGTAGTTGAGTTCACTTATTTTTTTCCCGTGGGAATTTTGATTTTTCACGGAGAAAATAGTCTATGTAAGTAAGGGTTAGTGTAGCTACTCACTAATAGGTGAAAGAAATTTTCAAATCAGCCCTGAAGTGAAATTAACTTCTTAATATCCCAGGGGAATTTTGCATTTTACCGAATAAATAGTAGGTAGCCTATACTAATAAAGGATAGTGTAACTTTTTACTGGTAAAAGTTTTTTTTTTAATCGGCTCGGAAGTTTCAGAGATTATCTATCCCACAGGAATTTCCAAAAATCCTGCAATAAGTTTTTTTGTTGTTATGGTCATTTTCGTTAATACTGTATTTGAAAAGATTAGTAATTGTAGTTACGGAGATATGGTCCAGTTGATTTGAGTACCTACATATATAAATCCTGATTTAACTTTATCCCGTGGAAATTTTCAAAATTCTTTATATTCGCTTTATATTCTAATAGTCTAATTGCATGCCCAATTTGTACAGTTTAGTAATCTTCGTTATGGGCATAGGGTCACTCTTGATGAAATATATAAATCCCGATTATTCCTTATCCCGTGGAAATTCCGGAAAATCCTTTCTTATCGGATGCCTACGTCATACAAAGAACACACCCTCCACGTTTAAGGTCTCTACATACAGCGGTTTAGGCTGTGCATTAATCCGGCAGTCAGTCATTTAGGACTTCAGGACAAAGCATTTTATATGTATTTGCATTGCACCAAGCTTTTATGCGAGTTCAACAATGATATTTGAATACTCAATTCGATTTTATTCGAAAAAGGTTGAACTCGCATAAAAGCTTCATCATCATCATCATTTCAGCCGTAGGACGTCCACTGCTGGACATAGGCCTCCCTCATTGACGTCCAATCATTACGGTTGGAAGCGACTTGCATCCACCCTGAACCTGCGGCCTTCACCAAAACGTCCGTCCATCTCGTTGGTGGACGTCCCACGCTGCGCTTGTAAAAGCAAAAGCTTGGTGAAATGCAAATACTTAATACATATAATTAGCTATTATCAGAGATCAGATCAAGACGTGGTTGACAAACGTAGACAAAAATGGTTTGCAATATTTGAAGTTTCGTTTCGTTTACAATGTGTCAAAATAAAATGTAATTTAAATCAAAAGCACTAAGGAGTATTGATATCAACTTCGAAGCAAATCACCCCCAAAATAACTTTCTACTACTTTTTGACCCCGTCAAGGGATGAATTTCAATAAAATACGAAACACGTCTTCCATCAATTCTGTTAAAGAATGTTTATGCAAAATTTGAAGTAGATTGGACCAAGGAATCACGATGTCTCATACAAACTTTGCCCCCCTTTTTTACCCCCTTAGAAGTAGAACTACGGAAAATCCTTTCTTATCGGATGCCTACGTCATACAAAGAACACACCCTCCAAGTTTCAGGTCTCTACGATCAGCGGTTTAGGCTGTGCGTTGATCCGTCAGTCAGGACAAAGGATTTTATATGTATAGATTAAATACGGCTACTCCGGAGCGCATAACTATGATGTTTAAAGTTAGGTAGATAAAAGTGGTAAAATAGCGGCAGGTTGCTAGCTGTCTTTGTCTAGTGTAATGGAGGTTTTTTGGTTGATATTATGATGCTGCTGATCATCATCATCACTGCAGCCGAAAAACGTCCACTACCAAACATAGGCCTCCCCCAGTTCGCAAAACAGACGCGCTCCCGCTACTTAAACAGATTGTCACTCCAACTTGTTGGAGGCCTACTTACACTGCGTCTTCCGGGCCGTGGATGCCATTCGAGAACCTTTGGCCCCATCGGCCATTAGTTTTACGATGGTGACGAACTAATACTTACTTAACTTACACCGTTTTTCACAAATAGTACCAGGATATCATAGAGCGATAAGCGTTTCGACTTTCTGACTTGTGTTTGAACGCCAAGCCCCGTCTCGCACACGCGGCTTTGATTTCACACGCCGCTGCTCGAAGCGAATTCTTGGGTCGCCGCCCTTTGACCTTCCCATAATTATAGTTCCATATGGCCAGCATAGGTGCCTTCCCACCAAAGATGTGCTTTGCTGATGATGTGAAAGCTAAGCTACGAAGCTATGTGACCGTTATCACTAACGCTAAAGTGTGTGGCCGTTCGAGAATACGCTATGAAGATGAGCAGCCGCGTAGTACCTGTACGAGGAAGATGCGTAAGTCGAGCTACTCTGCACATAGCTACACCACATGCGACCATCCATAGCACGTAACTACATCACGCATTCAGAGCACCTATCCAGAGCACGCGTTGCACGCAGAGGCGCATCTTTTCATATAAAAAAATACTGCGTGGAGACCCACCGCGCGGAAGAAGTGAAACTTTTAATAAAAAATAAAAAAACAAGGCGGCGGTCACCCATCCAAGTACTGACCGCGCCCGACGTTGCTTAACTTCGGTGATCGGACGAGAACCGGTGTTTTTGTCAAATATCTTGAAAACGGTGCATCCTACGGCATAATCAATGAAATTTTCATCCCCCCTTTGAAACCCCCGTACGTTATAATACGACTATTCTACTTTACCCCCTATTTCTACTTTATCCCCTGCACAATATAGTTAGTGTAAGTTTTGCACGCTGAGTTTACCTTTAAGTAATGGTTACAATATTCCTTATAAGTTCATTCTGTAAAAATATATGCAATGTATTATTGTAAACTATAGTTGGTGAACCTTAATAAAGAAAAAAAATCAATGAAATTTTCATCCCCCCTTTGAAACCCCCGCACCCCATATTATATATGTGAAAGTGTTTGTTTGTTTGGCCTTCTTTCACGTCGAAACTGGGCGACAGATTGCCGTAATTTTTTGTATAGACATAGTTGAAGAGCTGGAGAGTGACATCGGCTACTTTTTACTACGGGAAAATATCTCATTATTTAAAAAATACAGGGATGTATGGGGTAGTTGAACCCGTTTCCACCCCACCAGTACTATGTTATAATGAACCAATGAATAATGAATATTCGTGGATATTTTATATATTAGCAACGTAGCGTAGCACATCTCTGCTGGACAGACACCTGCGTTTCTGTTATAAATAAATAAATAAATAAATAAATAAATATCACGGGACAATTCACACCAATTGACCTAGTCCCAAACTAAGCAAAGCTTGTACTATGGGTACTAGACAACGGATATACATACTTATATAGATAGATACATACTTAAATACATATTAAACACCCATGACTCGAGCACAAACATTCGTATTATTCACACAAATGTCAGCCCCGACCGGGAATCGAACATGGGACCACAAGCTTCGTAGTCAGGTTCTCTAACAACTAGGCTATCCAGTCGCCGGTATAAAAGCGGAGGCATGCGAAATCGACCAACCTCATTCATTAATAATCAGTCACTTGAGTTCACTCGAGAGCAAATAGTCCAGTTTACTAACATGTTAGATAGATAGATAGATACAAACTTTATTCACAACAAACACGTACAAAGCTCAAAGATAGATAATTTACACAGATAATTCACAAAAACAGAAAAAATTAAATTAAATTTAAATTAAGAGCCATGCGATGATGCTACGAATAGGCGCTGACTCAACATGTAGGTACTGCAGTGAACGGCAGTGCTGATATTCAGTCAGAAACCTTAGGTGTTTGCTGTACAAGACAATCAGTCTGTGCCTTTTCGCTCATTTCCTTGATAATTATGTTATTATTATTATTATTATTATTTATTCTCAAAAAGGTACATAGTTCTAGTTACATCACTAATTTCGCCAAACTATAATGTTTATTGGCGAATACTACGCTCACTTCAACATCAGCTGTACCCTGCTTAATTAAAAAACTAAAGTATTTATATTATAGGTACATACATTATAATACATACGACCCCGAGCCATGAACCATGCACACATGAGCCCCGGACCGCATGCCATACAATTCTTGTTTCATACTTATACTATCATGCCTATTTTCATTCTACAACTACACTAATCTAACCAGGCAATCCATATCAATTTTAGTATTGCGAATCAAAATTTTCTAGCAAAAGCTTTTTTAATTTATTCCTAAACATTTGCAGACTATTACATTCACTTTCCGGAAAAATATTATTGAACAATCTTGGAGTGACATACATTCTCGTTCTTTTACCATAATAATTGTTAGCTTTAGGTTCAACATACATGTGACGCGACGTGTCTCTCAGGTTACATACATACGTCCTGCGAGTTTTGTGCTCAGTTTCCTGATATTGGTCTATTGCTATCAGATACTTAACCTGCTCATGCACTGGCAAAACATTTAATTTTTTAAATAGCCTTTTATAATCTCCATTACATGTCTCTCTCGTCTTTTTATCAACTAAAACCTTTAATAACCTAGTCTGAATACTTAACAATTTGTCTAGATAGGTTTTAAAAGTGCGGCCAAATGCCATTAATCCATATCCAATGATTGAACCTGCCAGTGCGTGGTATAACATAATCAACACTTTTACTAACCGTCCGTTTTAAACTAATAATTTTGTATAATATCGATCTCAACTTGTTACAAAGAATATCTATATGCAATTTCCAGTTCATGTTGGTATCTATTGTTAGGCCCAAATATTTATATTTATCTACCAACTGTATACATTTACAACTACAAATTGGTTCTACACCATGCAAGCAATCATATGTGTGTCCGATAATGTTAATATTTTCACATGCTTTTACTTTATAAGGCGAATGAATTAGCATACACTTAGTTTTATCAATATTCATTATTGTTCATGTCCTGCGAAGAAATTCAATGGTATGTGTGCACGATGTGCCGCGACGATCACGTTTTCCATCTGCTCATTACTTTCCTTGCTGTTTACCGAGATACGAGCCGCTGACCGCCGCATCGCTGTGTAGACACTATTTTACAATCAGTCGCGGTAGTAAAATGCGTCGCCTTGTCAATGCGGCCAGCCAATTCAGTACGCATTAGCGATTCTTGCGCTAGTGGTTAAAATGCCGTGTTCCCAAAATATCACATTTTTCAAAATACTACAATACCTATTTATTAAATTCCCATTATACCAGATGCCCAAAATAAGACATGCCACCAAAAAAATCACTTCCTTGCGTATTCTTCGAATTTCTAATGTGGTGCAATGAGAAGCTGGTAAACTAAAGAAATGTAAGCTTTAAGAGGGTGATAGCCGAGGTATTTTTGAACATTTTTAGCCATATATGTCTTAGCCGAAATTTGTTTTTTTTTTAAATTGAAGACTTATAAATTTTAGGAAAATACCCAGAATTTGATAGTCACGAGTCAATATTACCCCAATGAGCGTTAATTTGGAAATTTTAAATATGGCACAGTAAAATGACGTAGAGTTGTCTTTTTCACATGTTATTTACTAGTACTGGAGATTTTTGGAGTGGTGACTATAGAGTGATTTATACTGGGGAGAAACAAGGAACAAATGGTACTGCAATTATTTTGAATAAAGCATGGGGCAAGCAAGTAGAAAATACCATTCACCACAGTGACAGGATAACAGCAATAAAATTAAATTCAAATCCTTCGGATTTAATAATCGTGCAAGTGTATATGCCTACTAGTAGTCACCCAGATGATGAAGTGGAAAAGTTATATGACGATTTAGACATAATTTTAGAAACAGTAAAAAATAATGACAATCTAATAATAATGGGCGACTTTAATGCTGTAATTGGGGAGGGGAGTGAAGAAAATATAGTGGGACAGTATGGTTTAGGCAAAAGAAACAAAAGAGGGGAAAGATTGGTTCAATTTTGTAAGGAAAATGATTTGACTGTAGCAAACACTCTATTCAAACAACCAAAGAGAAGGCTTTATACATGGAAAATGCCCGGTGACATAGCAAGATACCAAATAGATTATATTTTATTGAAGAAAAAACTCCGTAGTCAGATTCGTACATGTAAAACGTTGCCGGAAGCGGATGTGAACAGTGACCACAATCTTCTTATAAGTATACATAATTTTGAATTAAGGAAAGCTAAAAGGATACATAAACCAAAGAATATAGATCTCAGTAAGCTTAAGAACATAGATAGTAACAATAGAGTGCTATATAGTAATATGATAGGTGATAAAATAACACAATATAATAGTAAGATAGAGCATATTAAAGATAAAGTTTAGAAGATAGATGGAATAACACTAAAGATATATTAATAAGGAGTGCAGAAGAAAATTTGCAAAAGGAAAAACTGATTGCTAGGAAAGAATGGCTTACAGATGAAATTAAGAACTTAATTATAAAAAGAAGAGAACTAAGAGACAAATTAAAAGGAAATAGAAATTGGGAATATAAACAGCTCACTAATAAAATAACGACAAAATGTAGAGAAGCAAAACAAAATGATGTCAACACAACATGCAACAAAATAGAGGATCTGTTTAAGAAAGGCAAAATAGACCAGGCGTACAACATTATTAGAAATCTAGAAAAGGCACATAAAAAACGAAGTACAGCTATTTTAAACGAGGAAGGTAAAATACTGATAGATAATAAAGAAATAGCTGAAAGGTGGACTAGATATATTGAGAAATTATACGATGGAGTTGGGATGTTAGAAGATAACATGGAGAAAGAAGAAAGTGTCACAGAAGATAAGTTAGGTCCTACTATATTAAGAAAAGAGTATGAAAAAGCCTTAAACAGTATAAATAATGGCAAAGCAGCTGGTTTAGATGACATATACATAGAAATGATTAAATACGCTAATTGTGATCCTATACATGATGAAATTTTCGATCTAATACAGAACATGTACTCTACTGGTATAATTCCGAAAGATTTTCAGAACACAAAAACAGTTACTTTACCGAAAAAACCAAATACAATGAAATGTGAAGAACACAGAACTATAAGTATCATATCTCAAGCAAGCAAAGTATTACTTAAAATCATTCAAAACCGAATAAGACCAAGAGTTGAAGCTTATTTAGGACCAGACCAGTATGGATTTAGGGAGCAAAAGGGTACGAGAGAAGCAATACTTGCGCTGCGAATGATAGTTGACCGACGCCTAGAACTAGATTTGGATACCCATATAGTTTTTATAGACCTAGAGAAGGCCTTCGACAAAGTCGATTGGAAGTATATGATGGAAGTGTTGAAGGAGGCAGATCTGGATTGGCGCGATCGAAGAATAGTACACCAACTATACAAACATCAAGAAACCACAATACTAGTCGGGGAACAAAAAGGGAACGCTAAAATAAGGCAAGGGGTTCGACAGGGCTGTCCGCTTTCGCCACTTATATTTAATGTATTTATAGAACATGCCATTAGAAAGTTAACAGAAACATCTACAGGAGGGGTCAAAATTCATGGGGAAATTGTTAAATTTGTACGGTTTGCAGACGATATAGCAGCAGTTGCAGAGAACAGTAGAGAACTTCAAGCACTGCTGCTAGAAATGAATAAAGTATTTTCGGAAAGGGGTCTCAAAATTAATAAAAACAAAACCAAAACCTTAGTAGTCTCCAAAAGAAGAGTCGACAGTACAATTACATTAGAAAACACTGCAATAGAACAAGTGAAGTCGTTTAGATACCTAGGCAGCATTATTACAGAAGACTCTAGATGTACACCAGATATTATTATCAGGATAGCCATGGCGAAAAAGGTGTTCAACACTAAAAGAAGCCTACTTTCAGCTAAAATATCAAGCTCCGTCAGGAAGAAACTGGTGAAAGTCTACATCTGGAGTATAGCTCTCTACGGCTGCGAAACGTGGACCATGACCCAAAGAGACAGAGAGAGATTGGAAGCGTTCGAAATGTGGTGTTGGAGGAGGATGGAAAAGATCAGCTGGACAGAAAAGAAAAGTAATGAGGAAGTTTTAAATATGGTTAGCGAAAAAAGATCGTTGTTAAAAATAATTGAGAACAGGAGAGGGAAGATGTTGGGTCATCTATTACGGCACGATAATTACATTAAGACTATAATAGAAGGAAAGATAGAAGGGAAAAGGAAAAGGGGAAGACCAAGAAGGACATATATGGAGCAAATAAAAGAAAAAATAAATGTTTCATTATATAAAGAAGTGAAGGAAAGAGCGGAATGTAGAATAAGCTGGAAATTACTCCACCGACAAGAGCCTAGCTCTTAAATATATGATGATGATGATTTACTAGTAAAATTTCAAGACTAGTGCATTCTTAGCGAGTGCTCCCTGAGTTTGGTTTTTACTTTGTATCTCAGATATAGCAAGCAATGTCAATGAGTGATATCTTAAAAGAAAGAACAATAAACAGGCATGTTTCTAAAAATGTTTGAACATTTCAAGGATTTTTTTTTTTTTTTACGGCACTTAAAAATGACTCTGTTCCAACCTAAGACCTTTTTAGTAATTTCGAATGCCTCCATTTTGTTTTTGTGGCAAGAAAGGCACTTAAAAATTATTTCATTTGGTCCAATACACATTAAACTATTCGAAATAAAAGATTTGGTTTCCAAATTAACGGTCATTGGGGCAACATTGACTCGTGACTATCAAATTCTGGGTATTTTCCTAAAATTTCAGTATTTTATTTTAAAAAAAAAATATCAAATTTCGGCTAAGACATATATGGCTAAAAATGTTCAAAAATACCTAGGCTATCACCCCCTTAAAGCTTTGTACGTAGCTACCAAACATCCTGTATAGCTAACGTAGTATTTTGAAAAATGTGGTATTTTGGGAACGTGGTATTTTAGGCATGAGCGGATTCTTGTATGTCGCCGCTACTAATCATAATCATAAATTATTTGCAAGAACTAATGCGGACACTACTAATTTCGCGTTGCTGTCGCATCGCCATCGCCTCACCAGTACGGCCCCGGCTTAGGCCCCGGCCTTAGATTCAAACACTGTAGCGTACGAATAGGTACCCAAATTTCACAGACAAACTTAATCAATAATGCGCAATATCGATAAACTTACCCGGGCGCATCTGCACAACTTCATTATTAAACAATCCGTGCCGAACAGATCCCATTCCAGCAGAGAATCATTTAGTTTTTAGGTGTTGACATTTGCATAATTCTGTCCGATGTCAAATCGGAGTGGATGCGTGTGTCGGCGTCGGATCGGATTAGCATATCTAATCTGATCCCCTCCTTTGATGACCCCGATCGTATCCAGATCGAGGAGTCTAAATCTCTTCTTGATATTCGGATTCGGACTACAAAATGACGGTAGTAAACGCGATGCGGGCCCAGATGGAAATTCGAAAAATCAAAATAAGCGCGCCAACTTTGATTGGACAACTTCTGAGGTCACAGCGACATCAAAGCTCATGCAATATTACTTCCGAGGCCGAAATACCCTGCGAGATCAGCAGATAGTGAACACAACACGTAATTAAATGTTACGCGACGCTTAGCCCGACAAGTTTAAGCGATTCGCGGATAAAACAACAATCAAACTCAATTAGTTTTCTTTGTCGCTGCATTGCCGCTAGCCGTTTGCGCGTATCGCAGCATCGCTGATACAATAGCTGGTTATAAAGGGAAACATTGTCCTATCGCAGTACAAGTTAAAAGATAATGCGAGCGTACTCTCCTAATAACATTTGCATATCTTAATGCGACGCTCGCTTGGAGTTCGCGACGCGCCGATATACAGGACGAGTGTTTCGATACCAGCTAATATTGGCTTAATAAACAAGGAACATGGTAACGCAAACAAAGCACGGGAAACGATGGCAGCGAATCGTAATTATGGATTAATAATAATGGATCTTCTACTACGCTCAAGTAATTGTTGAAACATGCAAATGAGAGCGGCTTAACTAGTGTGTTTGCGAATTTAAACACACTTTCTTAACTGATATGGTGCTTAATCCGCGTAATGTTGCTCATGTACGTAACGAGGCGAATGCGTCTTTTTGTGTTCGTAAAATATTACAGTGGTTGCGTATAAAATGTATGGGGCAGGTCGGACGGGTATTTGTAAGGATATCCATTCACGGGCGTACAATGCGGTAGCGTCAATGCGCCGTGCACGCGACGCTCCCGCTCCACGAGATTCAAAAATGGAATTGTGGAACGAACGTATTTTGGCGGCAACGGGTGTTTTGTGCGCACCACAATGGCGACATTTTGTATGGGGACTTATTTCAGTTTATTACACACAAAGCGCTCCTCTGTACAACGCTGGAGATATACCATGTATGAACACATTTTTCTATTCAGATATAAAACATTTTTCTGAAAATGTGTTAGCAAAAATTTAAAAACAAAATTCCTTTGTTCGGATATGTTGAAATTAAGTACTTTTCTTTTAGCCCAGCCGTTATTTTGAATCATGGTCATGGAGCAGTGACGTATACTTACATATTGTATGCAACATTATTCTTTAAATTTGTCTGTATTAACCTATCTCTAGCGCCATCTAGTCATCAGTTAGATAAACCACTACATTCTACATCGCACTATCTTTTAGGTCAGCCGTTATTTTGAGTTATGGAGCAGTGACGTATGATGTATGCAAGATTTCTTTAAATTAGTCTTTAGAAACCTCTAACCCCATCTAGTTATTAATTAGAGAAATCGCTACATTCTAATCGCACTATCAAAGTTTCTATCCTCTTCTTTCGGTCGATCCCCAGGCATAACATCTGCCTAAAGAGAGATCCTTACTTCAATCTTTACTCTTAGATATACGAATAGGTACAAAGCGCTAACGCTCAAAATTGACCTTATTACGCTTTTACAGTAACTTATAGGAATACTAATGACAATTATATTAAAAAAATCCAAAATTTTCTTCAATGTTCCTTAGAACATTCAATTTCATGGGATTATTTTAATGATTTCCACTTTAGTCAAAAGATAACTACCTAACCATTTTATTTCTCAACACTAGATTCCTGTGGCTTCACCTACGTGAAAAATACATCCACGAGAAGCATTTACAATCTTAGTTGCTTTATTGCCCAAAAAAAAATGCAGAACCATTTAAAAGGACAACGTTCGCCGAGATAATGCCATCTATTGATTGCAGACTAAGTTAACGCGTCATCGTGAAAGCTGAGTTACTTCCACGTTCTTGAACAGCGCCATCTAGTCTTGCTTAATGAAAATATCCCACGAGAACGCATCACCGGAATATTAAGTATCCTATGTCTCCATCCAGATTTTTGTCTATTTGTACACTAAGTTTCTTACAAATCCGTTCAGCGTTATGGCACGATTGAAAACAAACGTCCAAACATCTAAACGTGTACACAAACCTCATTTATAAATTAGTAGGATCTTAAACTGACCAGCGATCGAGCTCTACCTCAATTGATGGTTAGTGCTGATGAGGCTGAAGATGTAGTTTACTAATTCATTAAGTATTTATTGATAAGGATTTAAAAACAAATCATAAATAAATAACAACACTGACATTGCAATAGGTACTTTATTCAGGCAAAATTCACAGATCAGAACATAAGAATTATGTGATAACAAAAGAGTTCTAAAGGTACCTGAGTACAATTTGGTATAATAATAAAATGAACGGAAGTCCTATCACAAATAACTATAATCTAATTAAAATAGGCGAGTGGAAACATTCCTAGTTTTAATATAATGTACGTCAATAATTATTCTATAATTAGGTATACCTATTTAATAATAATTGAGACGTTAGCGCTAAAGGGCCTTAATCTCAATTTCGTGTTTTAACGCCATCTATCGCCGCGGTCAGGTACTAAGGCGACAATGAAACTTTACACCAAAATTTAAAGTTTCATCCCTAGATGGCGCTAGTAGAACTTAAAATAGTGATTTAGGCCGTTTACACACTAACTACACATTTTTATTAAGTCCAACGAGTGCGTGACTTCTGGTATTGTGCGCTCTCAAGAAATTCAAATGAGTCATGACGAATTTTACTTGGAAACGTCAAGTGCTTAAAAATATTATAAACGTGAAATACTTCATAAAGGTACTACGTATCATGAAGTATGTCAGGTAAATCAAGAACACATACTATCAAATACTTCGCGATGCCTCATAATATAATCACGACGTAATAGATCATGTGTTCTAATGTATCAAAAATCTGAACACTAGAAAAATACTTGATGGTTGAAAAATGCACCATAAAATATTTCATTGTTATGTTCAGATAACTGAAAAGACTTAATTTGAACTCGCACATTAAATACTTGGTGGTTCTGAAAACTACGAAGCTCATTTGATTTTGTGTTCTACGTTATTCACCTTTAAAAATTTAATCAAATACCTCGCGGTTAAAAATGAACCGCGAAATATTTAATTTAGGCTTTTTTTTATAAAGAAAAATTCGCGAATCGCATTCAAAACAAACATAAAAAAAACTTCAATATCACTCGAACTCACAATAAATACTTGGTGGTCTAGAAAATGTAACCACGAAATATTTGATGTTCCGTTCTAGATATCAAAGAACACAAGAACAAATACTTGGCAGTTTCGCAAGTGGAAACCACGAAATATTGAATATTGAGTTCAAAACGAAACGTCCACAGATAGGAGCACATAATCGAATATTTTTCACAGTCCGAGACGAAACTACGAAATATCGAATATTGTGTTCCAACCATCGAACACGAGGACGTAATATGCCAGCCCATTACACCAAGAAGTATCGAAACAGTCATAAGATACCCCGTGGTTACTGACGTATAACATGTTGCGTTCAATTTGGACCAAACAGCCGTCGTTTAGCCATTCGATTTTTATTTACAACGTACTTGCCCATCAAACGTCTAAACAGCGGCAAGAACATAGAATACCAAACGGAAAATCCTGACTCAAATACAGTACTGGAAGTGGGTATACCCGTAGGTACTATATCCGGGTCTTATTTAAATTCCACACTCGATATTTGTAAAAGGCAAAATCCTCCTTGAGATCCGATTCTTCAAGAGCTCATTGTATCAGAGGTGACAGCACTCGTTAGTTTTAAATCCATTATAATTACCGTGCTCGAAACACTATGGCACATTTACCATGAATTTATCTATTCCTTAACCGTATGCATTAAATATTGTTTATTTTTATACCTTCGCTAATCTGTGATCTATGAGATGTATATCTATCACACAATTAATATGAATCTTTGGCTATATTCCGTGATGTGTTCTTAAAACTAAAGTCGTGACGAAGTATTTTGGAAATATACGTGCTTATCGATTTATTATAATGTAAGTTGGACTATTTCTAAATAATTCATTTCTCTCGCGACATATCATGGCTCTAGGGTTACTGAAATGCATTAAAAGGAATGTGGATAGTTCAATGCCCAGGGCATTCTTACATTTTTAATCTTGAAGCCATGCTATGACGCGTTTTTAAATATTATCAAATCGTCAAAATGTGGCGTCAATGGCGTCCAGTCGCTCACTGCTATCAATTTGCCTTCAAATTCCAATAATCAACACTATCCTACATTATTTCTTTCACAAATGACCATTACTTTATAAACTTCACAACAGCTTCCCAGTACCCTCCGTCACAAGGGGTTTAAGGGGTCTTGTTGAGTATTTTTGAGATTCAGAAATGACATATATCATTCCCAGTTTAGTGTCTTTACGACACAGATCTTGAAGTTTCAGAAAGGTAATTTCCCTGTTTTTATCTTACATTGCTACCTCTCTGGTTATGATGATTTAGAAAATGTTAACATAAAAATCCCTACACCTTTATAGAACCATTGAAGAACATCTGATATTTATTTATGTTTCACGCGTCAGGAGACCCTCTCTATAATTAAACATCTCTCCAACAATACTAAGAAGTAACCTTTCAAGATCTTTTTAAACTAGGTGTATAATTCCTGTACCTAATACAATGGCCATTTCTTTACCCAGGGGTAAGTAAATAATTCTTCGTATGTTTAAAGAAGATACGCTTATTTATGGAGAGTACACCAATTTCTAATTACTCTTGATCTTCAATCAACTCCTTGTTCTTTTTCTAAGTCCAACCGAAAAAGGACACTCGTTCCGAAAAAGTAGAAACATCAAGGCTTTCACACAAAGCTCGACCCTAAGACACACAAACAAAAGTGAGCAAGCAATCAAGCAATCCAAAAAGAAAATATCTTTCTTTTTTACATATCCTCACTCATCCAATGTTTTCAAGTCCTTGCAACTCCACTCCACTGTATTAAGCCTCTAGCAGCCATACCAATTTAGATATCTGGTATCTACAGGGTGTTTGGTAGCTACGTACAAAGCTTTAAGAGGGTGATAGCCGAGGTATTTTTGAACATTTTTAGCCATATATGTCTTAGCCGAAATTTGATATTTTTTTTCACTTAGAAATTTTAGGAAAATACCCAGAATTTGATAGTCACGAGTCAATATTGCCCCAATGAGCGTTAATTTGGAAACCAAATCTTTTATTTCGAATAGTTTAATGTGTATTGGACCAAATGAAATAATTTTTAAGTGCCTTTCTTGCCACAAAAACAAAATGGTGGAATTCGAAATTACTAAAAAGGTCTTAGGTTGAAACAGAGTCATTTTTCTGTGCCATAAAATAAAATAAAAAAAAATCTTTGAAATGTTCAAACATTTTTAGAAACATGCCTGTTTATTGTTCTTTCTTTTAAGATATCACTCATTGACATTGCTTGCTAAATCTGAGATAAAAAGTAAAAACCAAACTCAGGGAGCACTCGCTAAGAATGCACTAGTCTTGAAATTTTACTAGTAAATAACATGTGAAAAAGACATTCTACGTCATTTTTCTGTGCCATATTTAAAATTTCCAAATTAACGCTCATTGGGGCAATATTGACTCGTGACTATCAAATTCTGGGTATTTTCCTAAAATTTCTAAGACTTCAATTTAAAAAAAAAAAACAAATTTCGGCTAAGACATATATGGCTAAAAATGTTCAAAAATACCTCGGCTATCACCCCCTTAAAGCTTTGTACGTAATTACCAAACACCCTGTATACTGTGTCCACTTTTTTCTTTTGGTTACAGGTACAAATGCAAAAATGCATAACAGTGAGATGTAACATTGTCAAAAACTTTGTGCCACATGGGGCCTGTTGCATAACAAAGTACAACTAATATTACAAGCGGAACTCTCGCTTCAGTTAATAACTAGAAAGGGAGTTCCGCTTATAATATAAGTTGTGCTTTGTTTGCCCCAGGTCATTTTGATCGAATATTTTAGAGGCAGAAATATGCTTTGGCCAACATGTTCTTTTATAGTCAAAATGTCTCTAAGGCAGCATCTATTATGGACTCTAGTCCATAATCAAGGACATCTATGTCCTTGTGTCTGGAAAATTTCAGGATAGAATGCAGAAAGGTACAAAATGCAATTGGCTGATTGTTTTCATTTGCCTTTGGGATCTTAACCATTTATCTTCTGTTCGATTTTTTTATCATACAACAAAATTAGGCTATTAGGTACTTGTAATTCTAATTCTAAATTTCTAATTGTTTGTCTTTTGTTTATTATAACGTTTCCATTAACAGACTTTTTGACCGTTTTACTTTTTGATAACAGGGCATTTTGAACATTGTGTATTTAGACATTTGTACCAAATCTCCTCTGAAAACCACACCACTTCAAGCATAGATCATTCATCACTGCAGTCCTATTTCAGCCTAGAAGATACGAGCCTGGTGTGAAAGCCGTGTCAGTTACCCGCCCCTACCTCCTTACCTCCCCAGCCCCCGACGCCGCACTTGACGCTTACTTTTTCTCGTGCTCCAAGAGGTCAGCCAGGTTGGAGATCTCAATCTCCTGTACGCGCCGGCCAGAGAACTGGATGTAGTGGGCAGGGGTTTCCACGGAGCGCTTACGAATCACTGGAATGTGTGAAGGTGGGGTTAAAGTAGCGAAGTGCTTGGATTTTACAAAATGTTTCTAGTGATAATGATAATGATTAGTTTATTTGTCAAACATAGGTACAACAAAAGATCTTAAAATAATTCCATAGAACTCTATGCCTTGCCGTTAGGCGTACCGTACAAATATTTTCGGTAAAAATCTAAGAAAATCAAGACTTATTTCCAAATTTTTGAAACATAAAAAGGCACTGGGCTACCTTGCCCCGATTCGAGAATAAGAATATTACATGACCTTAAATACTGTTGTCTCTGTGTTTTTTTATTATTTGCATTTTATTTTATTTTTATTTTTACTTTTACTTACATAAATATTGTGTAATGAATGGGTTATACCTAAATAAAGAACATTATTATATTATTAAGAACAGTTGAAGAACTCAAAATTATCTACATGCGACTCTATTGCTAAGTTAATAAGAGGTTGTGTAGGTAATTTTGAGTTCCAGCCCCGCTTATCCACTTTTGCTGCTGACTGACCATAAAATTACAAATTCAACCTAATCGTGCCAAAATTACACGAAATCGACATCCATGACCAAGTGATAACCAAGGCTCTTCAACAAAGAAACAAACAAGGCTTTGGTGTAAACTACTTTTAAATTAGCCTAAAGGCTCGAGTAAAAAAAACCGGTTGCCAGTAAAGTCGGTTTACGGACGATAGTTTAACGTGACAACGTCATAACAAAACATTGATGTCGAACGCTCAAGCCGATTGTGCCTTTCGCTCGCTCGTGCCGCGCTCTCGCTCCGATCGTTCATCGGGCCGAGCGTAACGGGACAATGCGTTATGTACAGTCGGCCAAAAATATGGTCTACCCCCCTACGGTCGAAGTTCATTTGCACGTCATGATACAACGAGGTCGATTTTCCCTTGCAATAACATGATGACAGTGACTTAGGGATATTTAGATGTCACAGAAACTTTTGTCAAAAGTGGTAGACCACTTTCTTGGTCGACCGTACGTTACACTGAGTCATCCTTTTTCGTGCGTGCAGCCGGCGTTCATCGATTTATTATAAGTTGTCACGTCAAAAGAGTTCAAATTTTGGAGCACTAATGGGGGTATTATAACCACTAGGACTTACAGGGCTGCGGGTCGGGACGCAGACGGTAGACGGGTTTGGCGCGGCAATGGTCCGGCAATGCGTGGCGAAGGGCAGGCAGCACTGCGCGCAGCGAGCTGCGTACGCGTGTCACGTCAAAGTCGCCGCCGGCTTCAATACTGAGCACGAATGCGTCCGGCGCCAGAACCAGCTCGGGGTCCAGCTCCATGGTGAAGCAGCGCTCGAGGTCCACTATGCCTGGATACCGATTTGTGACATCGTAAATCAAACACATTCAGCGCTGAGAACACGTCTATTAGGTCCTTTGTTTGTAGGAAAAAATGCTGGGCAGATATGTATCGAACCTAGCCTGACCACCAATAGAATTATATAAATAATTTATGTATACTTTATCGATCCTACCATTTAATAAATAGTTTTTAAGACAACTGGACTGTGCGAAGGCTGGGAGAATCGACACATTTTACATAAGGTCCTGTCCGCACAGCGTTATTTCACCACGCGGTTTTTTATTCACAATTATGTAACACACACATTGAATCTTATGGACGTAGCCGCGCGTCAACGTCCATAAGATTCAATGTGTGCATGTGTTACAGAATTGCGAATAAAAAACCGCGCGGTGAAATATCGCTGTGCGGACGGGGCCTAAGTGTAAATAAGTGTGAGCTCACATAATATGAGGGCTAATAGCTCGCTTCTCCGGGGTTTTTAAACTTTTTTTCCAGTTTACAAAATTTAGCTTAAATAACTAGTTTTAGTATTTGTATGCACGCGGTTCGTATTGGATATGGAGGCCAATTTGTCCATTGTTATTTTTGTTACAAAGCGGAAAAACACAACTAAGTACCAATTGTGAACTTAGCGCGAAGGCAATTATGTGGCAGGGAATGTATTAAATTAAAACCATGCAAAACAAAGAACATAAGTATATGAATTTTAGATTTTATCAAACATGCCATTGTCCGCAACTTCGTCTGCAAAGAATAATCATAAACATAAATTACCGTTTATCGTTATGCTGCGGAAACTATGGTACCATCGAGGTGCACCACAAGGAAAATTTTCAAACTTGGTGGTCAAGATAACAATAGGTTACAGTTACTAATTTATAAATTATCGGTGCCCCTTTTCTCCCATAAAATTTTAAGTCATAATGTATCATTAGTCATAATCAACGCTAGTCATACAGTGATTTATTTCTGAAACGGTATTTTTTTCAGGACTTTTTTAAATGCCATCTTATAGAATGCAGAAGGTTAGGTTAGGTTTGTTTTATAACAATTCCGAAAAATAAATTGTTTCAGAAATAAATCACTGTATGACTAACGTTGATTATGACTACATCACAAACACGTCACAGACTTCATGTGCTAGTAATTAAGTTGTTAATTAAGTATAATATAAATATGTATGTTAGTCTTTGGTATTTTTATATGGGCCTATGCAGCCTGAAATAAAATTATTCTATTCTATTCTATTCTATTATGACTTAAAATTTTGTGGGAGTCATTATAGACCTATAAATTATACTTATTTCGATAAATCCATATTGATTTGGATGAAATTTGGTATGGAGTTAGTTTGAGACTCTGGGAAGGTTACAGGATAGATTACATCCCGGAAAATTGCATAGTTCCCGCGGGATAGCGAAAACTAATTCTTTACAGACGGAATCGCGAGCAGCTAGTACAAAATAGTTCACACCATATTCTACTGTCATACTTCACATCAAAACTCACCAGTCATATTAGCGCCGAAGTCATGTATGAAGCTGGTCTGGCGTCCGTTGTCGAACACCGTGATCTTCTCCACGGTATCCCCAATGTCCAGCTCCTCGCGGAGGAAATTGACGAGCTCGTCGGCGGTGGCGTCGTCGCCGGTGCTGAACACCTGCACGTCCGGGTCCGAGGACCAGCGGAGCGGCATCACGCGGTAGTTCTGCTCGATCAGCTGCGACTCTTGCAACTGGAGTTGCAGAATGAAGGAATAAGACTTAGTATAATAATATGTAAACACAGCTACTCTATACAGCTTAACTCCTTGGTTCAATTTGGTGACTTATTAATTTTGTTTTCTCTAATTATTATATTGAACATTTAAAATTTAGTTAAATTAATTATTACTTAACAGTAAACTCTATTGAAATATTATACATTGACCAGCTTAGATATTTTTATTTAAGTATTTATACTTATATTTTCTTACTTTCCTGGTAGTCAAAATGAAAAGCAGAGTGATTAACTCGGAAAAACACCAACATCACATTTGAAATATTATAAGTTATCTCGTGTGATATTGAGAGAGAGAGAGATGTTTATTTACACATATTCGATACATACACAAAAAAAAATACATATGACAGGAATATTGGAGTGGAATATTGGTTCTTTTCCTCCTTTGTTGAACAATCTACTATTACTAACCAACTAGCTGACGCACGCGACTTCCCTCCCGCTGATGTTTTTTCCATAAAAACCTTGTCCAGACAATTGCAAACAACAAAAACAGAATTATCCAATTTGGTGCAGTGATTGTCGAGTTTTGCGCTTAGCAACGGATTTGGCGATTCATTTTTAGGATTCCATTCATGCCTAAATGAGCGACCGATCCGTAGTCACACCAATTTACTACACTGGTGTGACTATGGTTCATTTTGTTTATCCGTAGTCACACTGGTGTGACTACCGTTTATTTTACCCGACCCAGCTCACACCAAGCTCCCCCAACCATAATTCAGTTCAGAAAATAGGTAGGATAGGTTAGTTAGATAGTTTCTTCTGCCGAAGGGCAAACCGCCCAGAAATAGGAGCCCCGCCAGGCGGCGCTCCTTCGAGTTGGTTCAAATTAAATATTTATATTTAGTAAAGGGTGAGGTTGGTCTACAGTGGTGTGACTACGGATAAATAAAATGAACCATAGTCACACAAGTGTAGCAAACTGGTGTGAATACGGATAGATCATGCCTAAATGGTGCCAACTTATTATTAATAAGACTCCGCTGTCTATCTGTCCATCCATCTGACGCTGGAAAATCTCACCGATACATATTACTGTGGCGGCTATAACAACAAACTAAAATAAACTGCTACTAAAAGGACTCCTCCTCTTGAACCTACCTGCTTGGTATCAATGGGGATAGAGCAGAACCCCTGGTAGCGGTGCTGCTGCACTGGTTGCAGACAGCGGCGGAACAGGTACATCCCGGAGTAGATGCCCAGCACAGACAGGAGCACCACGAGGAGTCCCATGCTCAGGCTGCTGCAGGGGTGTGGTTTCGGGGTATACGTCTCCACCTTCTCCTGAGAGCGATGCAATACGCCCAAAATATTCGACAGTTTAATTTATTCAGCTGTTATAATTTTAGAAACATGGTTTTATAAAAACGCAAAGAAAATTAAAACTACCAAAACTCACTTGCTCTGGTTATAAATTATAATACACGTAGAGGTAACGCCACCAGAGTTGAGGCCACGCACACAACCACATCTCATGTAATGACAGCGGGATTTTGACGTTGTGTTGACGTTTAACGACAACACAACGTCAAAATCCCGCTGTCATTACAAGAGATGTGGTTGTGTGCGTGGCCTCAACTCTGGTGGCGTTACCTATACATATTCAGTTAGGTACCTTCGTATGCAAAATTTGTTTTGAAAGCCATTACCTACTAAAGTCGTTGCAAATGTCGCGATCCGCAAAAGTACCGGCTGAGGGCCACAGTTTGACGACCACTGAATAAATAATAATAAATAAATAATAAATATCACGGGACAATTCACACCAATTGACCTAGTCCCAAAGTAAGCTAAGCAAAGCTTGTGTTATGGGTACTAGGCAACGGATAAACATACTTATATAGATATATACATACTTAAATACATATTAAACACCCAAGACCCGAGAACAAACAAACATTCGTATTTTTCATACAAATATCTGCCCCGACACGGGAATCGAACCCGGGACCTCAAGCTTCATAGTCAGGGTCTCTAACCACTAGGCCATCTGGTCGTTTAAGTCTGTAACTGTTCTAGTGCTTAGCAAAGGGACAATCCAACCTACTCGCTATCACACCCAGGATACCGTTGGCACTGCTCCGAGTATGGCTCATTAGGGAGACTATGTACGTAACGGGCCAAGCCCTCTCATTTTGAGAGGAGGCATGTGCCCAGAAGTGGCTTCTCGTTCTCAGAGCAAGATGGCTCATCAACCACTATTAAGTCTACTGCTTCAACCCATTTTATAGAATAAAATAATTGAGTCATCATCATTTCAGCCGAAAGAAGTCTACTGATGAACATTGGCCTCCCCAAGGCTCGCCAAATGGACCGGAAGTCGCAGTATAGGTAGGCCTCCAACAAGATGGAGCGACGACCTGGTTAAGGTCGCGGGATCGCGTTGGATGCGGATGGCACGGGAAAGTAATTGAATAGTTTAATTTCAAACTCCGATAAGTCCATCTCTGAGAATTTCAAGATTTTGTTATTAAAGACGAGGTAAATATAATAAGGTAGATAATCACCTAACTAAGGGGGTAGAGAGGACATTATCTGAGTTTGAAATTGATCTACTCAGTTCTATTTTTAACCCCCGACACAAAAAGAGGGGTGTTATAAGTTCGACCGCTATGTGTAAGTCTGTCTGTGGCATCTTAGCTCTTAAACGGGTGCACCGATTTGGATGCGGTTTTCTTTATTTGAAAGCTGGTTTCTTAGCAATGGTTCTTAAACATGTTTTATCAAAATCGGTTCAGCCGTTTCAAAGTTATAAGCTCTTTTGTCAGCTGCGGAAGGAATCTTAGACGCATAATGGGCATTGACTTAATGTTCAAACATACGAGTGAAGTGAGAAGAAAAACACGAATGAACAAAAGGATAATAACTAAATCGGTTTTCCTGTTTATTACCACTAACATGTTAAAATAATAAGTTATGCATATAAGTAATGAGGCATTAATCAAGCAATCCATTATGAGTAATACCAATACCAATACTAATTAAATCAAATCCCGTTATCAGTGTTGCAGAATCATTGAAAAAGCTAGGGATGGCACGGCACATATTTTTTTTAACATGTGCCTAGGTATATATAATATGATACATTTTTTTTAATTTATATATTTTAAGTTTTAAACTAAAATAAAACCTCTTTTCAGCCCAAAATTAAAAGAGGTTTTATTCTTTTTTTAAACTCCATAATAGGTGGTTGCGTAATTTATTTGTCAATATTAATTAATGCCGTATATAATTCGTTTGCTTAGTATTCAGTTAAAATCATAATTTTCTTTAATGATCACGCTGAATTTTCCCAGTTTAAGAGAGCTGAAGGCGAAATTAGAAGAAAACTCTTAATAATTAATCCTGTGTTCTGTTATTTTCATGTTTTTTGTGTACAAATTGTGTACAATAAAGAGTGAACACTACAATACGATACAATAATTTATTCAGACAATTAATGAAAATATACAAATCTGCTATTTTACCTGTAAAAACATTCTTCTAACAAAAACGTTTTATATACCAATATGTCACAGGGTATGTATTACAATACCGAAGTACGAAAGACCGAATGTATTAAAATATCGAATGGGTCAAAAGACCGACACGATTTTTTTCTGAACTCGTAAACTTCTCAGAATTTATTAAAATGCCATCATACAGAACCCATTAGGTTAGGTTAGGTTTGTTTTATAACAATCTTAAAAAGTTAACGGTTTCAGAAAAAAATCGTGTCGGTCTTTTGACCCATTCGATGTTTTAATACATTCGGTCTTTCGTACTTCGGTATTGTAATACATACCCATGTCACATGTCATATTGACAATGAAATAAATATTGTGCAACAACCCTATGACTTAGTTGCAATGGATCTGCAACACTGATAACGGGGTATGCTTATTAATTAATACTCCAAATGAACAAATATTTAATCATCAACCGCCTGTATCACACTGCAGGCTACACAACAACTTCAGGCTGCAGGGTACAGGCCTCCTCTCAGAATGGGAGGGCTTGGGCTATAGTTCCCACGTGGGCCCGGTACGGATAGCGAAACGGATAATAAACGGATAGCGTTTGTTTTAAAATTAACATTAAGGTCGATTTCCTGGACTATGAGTCCAAATTTCTATGTCCGCAAAGAATAAAAGCTCGTTTGAGCAACCATGGTCCTAACCCAAAATTGTTCACCAAAGCTGCTGGTCATCCTAGGCCTGAACCATATTAGAATTTTTCAAGGCGGATAAGAGGGTCGGCCGCCTCGAATATGTGGATAAATATAAATACCTAGGATTGGTTGTAAATCAAAACTTTAATTGGAAAGCCCACACAATTGTAGTCTGTACAAAACTTCGATCAGTGCTAAGTAAATTCTACCACTTAAATAGAATCGTCAGTAAGCAAACAATGCTGGTTGTTTATTATGCATTAGCGGAATCAGTGATTAATTATGGACTTAGTGTATACGGTAGGACTTTCCAAACATACCTGGAGGAAATTAAAAAATTGCAATTAAGATTAATTAAATACCTAGTAACTAAAAAAAGCAAAAATAATTGTAAAGGGGATTACAATAAGTTATATACATTATGTAAAATTCTTCCAGTACACAGAAGAGTGTAGTACTTAATTGCCTTAGAAAATTATTTTGTAAGTGATTATAAGACGCTTAAGAATAACAAGTACAATACAAAAAGTGTTAGATTAAAACTATATGTGCAAAGTCGTGCTAAAAATTATTATGGTAAACGAACAAATGGGTTCCTAGTTCCAAAAATTTATAACAAGATTGAGTGGCTACGAGAAGGAAATCAGTGTACTATAAGGAAAGTTAAAAATACTCTCAAAAGGATTCTTTTGCAAAAACTGCCTTAGGGTACATTTTTGCAAAAGTATCCACATCTCTGTATTTATTTGTTGTAACTTTTATTTTGTTTTTAGATGCATGTTTAGTTTAAATAGGTACTTACATATAACTAAATTGTAATGAGCGTGTTCTCGCCAACAAACTGTCATATCAGTTTGGCGAGTGGATTTAGACAGTAAGCCAGTGTATGTAATACCTATGAGAAATAAATAAAAAAAAAATAAAAAAAAAAAGTAGATTGTTCTCAAGAAATGAAAAAGAATACAAATAATAATTTACTTTCCGATTTTTTTTCGAGTCCAATAGTAGCACATTAAAAGTCATGCACCAAAACATCGCGGGTTTTCTAAGTAAAAAGGATATCTTAAACTTAACGATACATGAACTCTCGATACTTTACGAAAGCATTGACGTCCTTTGTTTAAGTGAGACATTTATTAAGTTGGGAGATGAGGGTAATATTCACTTGAATAATTTTAAGCTGGCTAACTCTTTCTCTAGGATCAATATGCGACGTGGTGGTGTGTGCATCCTCTGCAGAGACACTGTAGAATTTAAGGAGTTTCCTATTCTGAGGGAATTATGTCGCGAGTTTATTTTTGAAGCTTGCGCTATTGAATTGCCTTTACTTAAATGTATCATAATGTGCATATACCGTACGCCTAGCTCTAACTCTAATACTTTTTTAAAGCAACTGGAGAATGCTACACAATACAATTCACTTTACAATTCTTCGCAAAAAAATTAACAAAAAAATAATAATTGTCGGTGACTTTAACATGAACTTACTAAAGGAATCTAATACAGCCGTTGAATTAAACCGTCTTATACAAAACTATGGGTATTTTTTGCATGCACGTGAACCTACCAGACAGGAGGCTTGCTTAGATTTGCTTATTAGCAACGGGTGCGCCAAAGTTGAACTAATTTTTCAATGTCGATTATCGGAAGTCCGAAAATGTTGTTCCTAAAAATTTACATCATAATAATCACTACTCATAACTACTCTGTTCCTAACGTTCTGAATTCCTAATCATTCAACTTCATAATGTCCGTTGCAATAAACATCTATCATACTACTATTTGTTTTCCTATATTTTCTCAACATAACCATCTTTTACACTATTATTCATCATCATATCTTTTTTATGTAGATTTGTTTCTATTCATAAAATTGAACATTATTATACATTAAACTTCATAATGTCCGTTGCAATAAACCGAGTTGCTTCCGCCCTGATAGGTCTTGCTCGCTCGCTCGCTGACTCCAATGATTGCGATTGAAGCCAGCGAGCGAGCGAAGCGAGCGAGCAAGACCTTGCGGAGTGGAAGCGACTTGGTATGGTTAGGTTCAAAGGCTAAATTAATGCGGGAGCGTAGCGCAGCGCAGCTCCCGCATTAGCCTTTGGTGTTAGTTATTTTTTTTATGACCACCCGGATAATCTAATTTGTTTGATAAATTTCAACAGTGAAGTTATTACTTAAAATTTTCGGAAAACTGAGTGTTATGGACTAAGTTAATAGTAAAATAAATTGTAGGAACGAAAACTTTAGGAAACAAAATTTTAGGAACAGTGATAATTAGGAGTACAAATCAATAGGAAAATCAATTTTCGGAAAACTGAGTGTTATAGACTACGTTAATAGTAAAATAAATTGTAGGAACGAAAACTTTAGGAAACAAAATTTTAGGAATAGTGATCATTAGGAGTACAAATCGTTAGGAAAATCAATTTCGGGTGATGAAATTTAGCGAACCCAATATGGACCCATTAGCAACATTCCAGATGCTCTTGGAAAAAATCTACCACTTCACTTGTCGGACCACGACACAGCTCAAGTTATTACCATCCCAGGCGTAAACAAAAAGTTGCCACCAAAACACTGTTTTTTGAATAAACGAGATTTTTGTCCAGAATATATAGATAAATTCCTTCAATACCTAAATAGCTTGTCTTGGTCTGAAGTATTTAGTGAGCATGACGCTAATGCAGCGTTTAATATCTTTCACGATATGTATACACTACTTTTTAAGTTATTTTTTCCCATGATACGTATAAAGGTTACTAACAATAAAAAACAAAATAAATGGGTTTCAAAGGGCATAAAAATCTCCGCAATAGCTAAAAGAAAACTGCGTTTTAAGTATTATTCCTCTAGAGACAATGCAACAAAAATAAATTATCTCAAATACAGCAAGTTACTAAAAAAATTGTATTTTTACCGCGCAAAAAAACCATAATGCGGAATTCATGAAAAAAAAGTAAAAATAAATGTAAATCATCTTGGACATTAATAAAAAAAGATACTGGTCAACAGATGAAGCAAGTTATTGACAGAAATATAAATGAGATACGACACAAGGAAACAATTATTACTGATCCTAGTCTTATTGCCGATGTATTTAATGATAATTTTATAGACCTTACTAACGGGAGTAAAAAACCACAATTGCCCTACCCTTATTCGATTGAATCAGTGTCTTCTAGTATTTTTATAAATCCAGTAAGCCAAGATGAAGTGTATAAAACAATAATGTCTCTGCGAAACACAAACTCTGTGGGTTTTGATGAGATTCCAACTGCAATTTTAAAATACTCAGCTCAATCTATAACGCCAGTCCTAACTCATTTGATCAGGCTATCATTTGACCAAGGCATATTTCCAGAAAAAATAAAAATCTCCGTCATCAGGCCTTTGTTTAAAAAAGGCGATAAAAAGAATATTGGAAATTATAGACCGATTAGTTTGCATTCTGTTATATCCAAAGTTTTCGAAAAAGTCATGCAAAATCGTATTGTAAGTTTCGTGAACAAATTCAACATTCTAAAAACGGAACAATATGGATTTGAGAAGGGAAAATCTACAACCTCGGCAATTTTTAACTTAGTTCACAAGATATTAGAACAAGTTGACAAGCGAGTGCCATGCACCACGGTTTTCTTTGACATGAGTAAGGCTTTCGATTTCGTTGCGCATGATTTACTGCTCTTTAAATATAAAGAATATGGCCTTCGCGGTGGAGTGCATGACTGGTTAAAAAGTTATCTTTCAAATAGAAGTCAACGTGTTGAAATTATGACTCTGTCAAAGAGCATGGAGTTGTTAATGATTAGGTCAAAAAGCAAATATAATGGGGTAGGTGTTCCGCAAGAAAGCATACTAGGCCCGTTGCTCTTCCTAATTTATATTAATGATCTACCTAATATTTCAAATCACAATTATACATTATTTGCCGATGACATTTCCGTAATAATACCATTCAAAATTAATTCCAATAATGAAGAATATAATAATGACTAATAATACTATCGTTAACATAATTAAATGGTTAAAACATAATAATTTATTTGTTAATATTGACAAAACAAGCTATATTCAATTTCATAACAGACATGGTTTAAAAAGAAATCTAATAGTTAAGTACGATAACAAAACATTAACAGAAAACAACCAAGTAACTTTCCTCGGTATAGTGCTTGACGATAGTTGTTCTTGGAAATCGCACATCGAAAGATTGTGTGGTAAAATCAACCGCTTTGCATATGCTCTTTGGAGACTACGGAAAGTCACAAACAAAAATATTGCAATTCAGGCCTACCATGGTTATGTATGCTCAGTTCTCAGATACGGGATTCTCATATGGGGAAATTCGGTCCACATAAACAGAGTTTTTATAGCACAGAAGCAGTGCATTCGTAGTATCTGTGATGTTGCTCAATATGTATCCTGTAGACCTTTGTTTAAAAGTCTTAAATTACTGACAGTTCCATCTCTGTATATCTTGGAAGCATGTATGTTTGTAAAAACACACCATGAACTGTTTAAAAAAATTGGAGATGTATACACTTTTAATACTCGATATCCGGATAACTTAGTTGTACCTAAGGCCAATTCAAAACAGTTCAGTTACAGTTGTTATCCAATGGCCATAAAAAATTTTAATGCTCTTCCACAAGACTAGACGACCAGATGGCCTAGTGGTTAGAGACCCTGACTATGAAGCTTGAGGTCCCGGGTTCGATTCCCGTGTCGGGGCAGATATTTGTATTAAAAATACGAATGTTTGTTCTCGGGTCTTGGGTGTTTAATATGTATTTAAGTATGTATCTATCTATATAAGTATGTTTATCCGTTCCCTAGTACCCATAACACAAGCTTTGCTAAGCTTACTTTGGGACTAGGTCAATTGGTGTGAATTGTCCCGTGATATTTATTTATTTTATTTATTTTAAAGGTCTGCCCATAAAGGAGTTTAAACGTAAACTCTCTCACTGGCTCCAAAATGAATGTTTTTACTCGTTAAACGAATTTTTAAAACGTAACCAAATTGGGCGTGGTTACTAGAATTGTAAAATTTTGATTTTATTGTCTATTGAAATTTGTTTTGTTATTTTATTATTTTGTTATTTTACTATTTTGACATGCATAATATAAATTATACGTAGTTAACTATTTATTTAGAACATATTAATATAATTGTACCTACTTACAGTGTAACTTAAATAATTAGATTACTTAAATTTATTAAGATTAAAATATATACTTATATGTAAAATATAATTTGTACGTCATATAGTGACAAAACATGTGAAACTCTTTCTTCCATGCCACAAAATATGTACCATGTTTTATGCAAATAAATGATTTATGATTTATGAACTTCACACACACCATTGAATTCCTTCTCAGATGTATGCAGGTTATCTCACGATGTTTTCCTTCACCATAATGGTCATGGTAAATTTCAAATTAATTTCGCACGTACATTCCGGAAAACTTAGAGATCCCCGGGTCCGAACCCACGATCCTCTGCTTGAAAAACCATAAGTGAAACCACTAGGCTATCACGACTTTAATAGAAAGATAATTATATTAAGATAATTATTTTAATAGAAACATAATTATTTTTAATTTTAGCTTTGCTTAGTTTGGGACTAGGTCGATTTGTGTGAGATTGTCCCCTAATATTATTATTATTATTAATTATGTGGTAGCGCATTAAACACTGTTTTAATAAAGCTGCAGGTATTAGTTATTAATCGCTATATTTATATTCGGGTTTTCTTAAAACGCTCTATTTTAATAATTAAAAAAATCATAAAAAATTATTATGATACTTGATTATTGCATTGTCACCGGAGCCCTGTTCCAATCGCCCTCATTTGCAGTGAGAAAAATCCACTTGCGAGAATTGTTTACATTGTAAGTTAGTTAGATGGTAATAAACCTTTATTAACACCTTAGGTAACGGGCTATAAAGGTGATAACTAGGTGTTAATTAATAAAAACCGGCCAAGTGTGAGTCGAGGCACACGCAGTGTAGGGCTCTGAACATTTTGTTCTTTTGGCAAATACCGCAAATATTTAACACTAACTGGCCGTCCCAGGTTCCCATGGGTCCCATTATTAATATAAAAGAACACAATTTCCTTTCATACAAACCTTCTCTCAATTGTTAGCTAGTGTTTTTCACTTGATATTAAATGATTAACATTAACTAGATTTTAAAAGTAATTAAATTGGCATATGTATTTATTTACAATATAAAAGTATTTTGATTAATTCGAAAGCAAACGGGCGGTCACCCGGCAGTTAGGATTAGAACGTCAAACCGTACGGTTGTCAAGTGTTAGCGCTTAATTTTCTGTAATTGGTTATAAAATAATATAAAGTAGATCAATCCAAGCTGCTGTGTATCATTTGAACGAGGAGCATTTTAACAATCAGAAGTGGTAAGAACGTTGGAAAACCAAAAGGTATGAATTTCATTATTTACTATAGGTATGTTACTTTACTTGGCTCGGTTATACTATGTTTCGCAATCAATATCTACTTGTAACAATGACACTGTAAGCTGAAATGTAACATTATTATTCCAATTATACTCAGTTGCAGGGTTATAAACACTTTCTCAATGTTTTAAGCGATAGCGAAACGTTTCTTTGTTGAAAAGCGCAAAGGAACATTTGCGCGCGGTGTGGTGGGTAGCACGCACAAAGAGGAAGTAAGTATGACGATTCCGGCCAGCTAGATATTTATGCTTGCTTGCTTGGAAATTATATCAAAGGTCATGATGCTTTGTCTAAGTAGGTTTATTGTCGCGTATTTAAAAATAATAAGATCGCTAATAAATAAAATAGATAAATATCACGGGACAATTCACACCTATGTTTGAGATTTTTTTTTGCTTACTTTAAACATTCATAAGATAAATTCACAAAATCAATACTGGATGTGATTTGAAACCTCAAATATGTACTTTGAATAAACTGTATAAGTAATTGAAATATTCATGATAAATTAATAGAGTAAATTTCATTAACATTTAAATCGAAACAAAAAACTACTACACTATGATAATGTTTTCTACCTACCTATGCGTGGTCCTATTTTGCCGCTAGATAGCTACATTATCACTGAATGGCATATGCTGTTTTCTTTACAAAGTCAAAGTCAAGGTCAAGATTCTTTGTTCAATTTGGGCATCAATTGATGCTCCTGTGAACGTCGAGGAATCTGCCACCGGTCCGGAGGGAGCCCTGTTGGGAGGAGGCCGGCGAGAAACTCAACAAGGTATATTTTTTCAATCAGATCTACATTGTTATTAAATGACATACATCTAAAGTATTTAATACAATTAAATTTTTTGAACACAGTAGATACGCTATTTGAGACTAGGGATCGCCAATGCGGATCGGAATTATTTCCAAACATCCCTGTCCATGATAAAGTCATCAATTTTATAGTACGCCTTAGATATTAATGTCTTCTTCACAATGGATTTGAATTTTGTATCAGTTTGTTCGGTTATTGTTTTCGGAATTTTATTATAAAAACGTATGCATCTTCCCAGAAACGACTTTTTAGTTTTAGCCAGTCTGTAAGTGGAACTTTAAGCTTCCCTGTGTTTCTAGTAACCTTTGGCTTATCGACGTTAGTAGGAAAATCACATATGTTTTTCTTACATACATGATTATTTCAAATATATACAACGACGGCAGGGTTAGGATACCTATTTCTTTTAAAAAAAAAAAAAAAAAAGATCTTAAAGAATCGCGTGTCCTTAAGTTATATATCGCTCTGATAGCCCTCTTTTGCAAAATAAAAATTGATTCCAAGTCTGTAGCAGATCCCCATAAAATAAGGCCGTATGAAATGATTCTATTGAAGTAGGAAAAATACACCAACCGTGCCGTCGCCACATCGGTTAGCTGCCGTATCTTTCTGACTGCAAACGCAGCAGAGCTCAACCTATTCGCAATTGCGCTGGTGTGCGATCCCCACTGCAATTTAGAGTCCAGTGTTATTCCTTAGAATACCGTAGATTTTACAAATTCAATACTTTGACCGTTAAGTTTAATATTTGAGACCGAATTTGAATGAGAACCGTTTACCGTGGGAAAACACCTTTTCCTACGGGAGGATTGAGTTGTCGCGGGCGACGGAAGTTTAGTTTGTAATAATTTCATTGCTAATATATATTTCTAATCTTTATACTGGCAATAACTAGTCCACCCCTTTCCACGATATGATGTCGAGTGAAGAGTCACGTTATACACCACCCACTAACAAGGGACGCCCAAAGAGAGCATCGCGCAGTTCTCAACGTAAAAAGGGATTCAAAGATGGGAGACGCTCTGCTACCAAAACTAATAAAGGGCAACAAGCACGCGTGTAAGCTCAGCAGCTGGGCAGCGGCGTCAGTCAGCAAGGCGGTCGACTTCAGTAGATACCGATAGCAGGTAGTAGTGGGCATCTGTTACCCTTTCTTGGCCAGTATAAAATAAGTATTCTGTTCCTTTCACAAGAGCTATTGTTTTCAACAGGTGTTTTGTTATTTAACAAATATATTATATGGCATTTTTCTTGTTAAAAGATTCATCATAGCTATTGCTTTCAGTCTCATATTAGTAATAGTAATAATAATAATTAAGTGTTAAAGTCAATAGAACAATTCTAGATATTCGAACAATATTATTTACAACATATAAACATAAAACAATAACTAAACAACTTACATGTCATGAAAAACTTGTGTTCTACTAATCTTGTGCTTGCTTATTTCTGGTTTGGCTTATCTGTAATGAACTAAAGTGCTGAAAATAATTAAAGCCACATTTCAAAACGACTGCCACAACATATATAACTTATTTTCAAAATTTATTTAAACAAAATATTTCTGGTTAGTACCCTCATAAAAGTAATGTTTTCATTTTAATTAAGTGTACTAGCCAAGATGTTAGTTTTAATTTAACTTAGACAGTTGATATTAAGTACTTATTGAATAATCCTGTGGTACAGACCTCCGAATTAAAAATTAATTTACTTGGTAGCGAATACTAAGCTAAGTTATTAGTGTTTTGCATGGCAATATTTCTGCTAAATGTCTTTCTAATTTTTATCTTGATAAACAAGTAAACTGCAAGTTATGTTAAGAGCTACTTTCAAGTAAAATCTAGCAGCCTAGGTTATACATTTAAGTAAGTAACAACTTTAAATAACTAGTTATTTATTAAAAACTAATACCTAATGGAGTTCTAGTACCCGTATTATTTACTGTTTACTGTATCACAGTGCTTCATAGTTTAAAATACTTAAGTTTTAACTTAAAGCAAATTACATAATATTAAATTGAGTTTTGGTGTAAACTTTAGTAATAAACATCTTGCTAACTCAGTTTGTTAGGTCAACCCCTGAGACATAGGAGAAAATAGGGTTGAGTTTTTTACAATATATACATACAAATAATACTAAGTAGTTCTAACCTTAAAAATGGATTTAATGAAGCCAAATTATCATCCTTTGCTGCGAGATGAGTTGATATATGAAATTAATGTTAGGTCAGAGACACCGGCAGATACAATTGCATTGTGAGAAAACAACTTGAGAAATTATGCACAGAATTTCTGGCTGAAAAAAAAATTATAAATGAAGACTTGCGAGCTAGTGACGAGCTACCGCTAATTACAAAAAAAAAAAAAAAAAAAAAAAAATAGTGAAATTACAGTCTAAGCTGAGTTCTTTGGAGAAAACAAAAGACAGTCGTTTGTTAGTTCGTGCCAAAGCTTTGTACTATCAGCTCTATTATCGACTGCACAGATTAACCGTATTTGAATTACAGGTAGAAAAGTAAATGAGTGCCAACTTGAACTCTAAGTTGGAACAATGTTTGCTTGTTACTGATAGGTTTTTGGGGAGGCAAAGCAATCTTAGTAGTACCGGAGCTGGTGTCTGTGCCGACTTTAGTGAGGTCACAAAGGAGTCTACAGGCTTCAACCTTCTGAGACTTGTCAACAACAAGTTTAACGGTCGGTTAAGTGTTCATTCGTTTTTTTAGAAGCGGTAAACGAGCGAGCCCAAGTGTTTGGTACCTATTTCTGATGAGCAGTTGTTTAATTCAACTTGTTGTTTGTTTCAAATTTTTTATCAAATTTAGGTCTTTTACGTCTTTAGGTCCTTATCAGTGGCGAAGGGTACTAACAACCCGATTCCCGGCGGGTTGCCTAAAATTTTGAAGTAACCAAACGCTTCTCTTAGTAACCGATTGTTTGTATAGAGACTTACTCGTCCTTAATAAACTTTTAAGTATTTTTCAAAATGGTGCAGTAACAAAGCGCATCAAAATATCCACAAGACCAATCAGTCATTCATAAATTCAGTATGCCGTCAGGAATCTTACACTCACACATGTAAATATTCATTCATAAAACCATAGATTCACTACATAAGCGTCTACTGTAAGAATACGCATGGAATAGGCTCAAAATAAGCCGGTCTCTATCGGCTTATCACATTTAAAAAAAGACTTTCTGTATTGCGCTTAAGGCTTAATTTCACTTTGACAGAAGATTTTTTTTATATTAATTTATCCCACTTGGAATAACCGACGGAATTGACATTCATACAGCCATTCGTAAACTTATTTAAAATTACTGGAGCGAAATTGAATTTTAAAATATCGAGTTTTAGTGTAAAACAAAAAGTACGATATTTTATCTATTTACATACATAATAAGATTTATAAACAGACAAAATTAAACCGCCACAGGCTGTGCTCAGCGCGCTGCACAAAACCAAATCGTATACGCTGCGCCGCGCTGCCGGAATGTGGCACTGTATGTACGATTCGGAGCCATATAACGCGCCGGACGTGATCCGCTAGCGCGGTCGATTTGCTTGTGGTGTGGTATTTATTGAAATGGCAACATTACGTAATGTCATGTCAATCGCTCAGTGTTTTGTCGTAAATAATTATGTGAAAAACTTTAAGATAAAACACAATATTAGATCAGTGTTGATACACAATATTGGTGAAATTTAATCGTACATATTATCGTCTCTCAGGTTAAAATCTGATTATAATTCAGTGTCTAATTCATGTATAAGTAACATATTGTTTTGATACTGATATCAGTGAAAGGATAAGTATGCTGCAGTCTTATGGACCGAATTACTACACGCAAGTACTATTTCTCAAGAATATAACCTAGTACTAAATGGGGTATGATTTTTGTTAGCTTTTGTTCCGTCCGGCTTTACCTGGAAAAAAATTCACGCCTCGCCACTGGTCCTTATGGTATAGAGTTACCTTTAGGTCTTTTATGGTATAGAGTAAATAAACACAGGTTGCAGTCCTGGAAGGGTTTGAGGGGTTGAGTGAGCACTTTGTTACTAAAGGAGTTTGCACCTACGGATTCTGATTACCTATAGACTCTTGCAGGAATTCCACCCTCGAACACAAGGTCAGGACGAGCCGACTCATATTTACTTCGCGGTTTTCACGTCTTGCGAATCCAAAAGGTGATAAGGCAATTAGAAATCCTGTTGCATAGGTACTACTAGGCCATCGTTTTCGGAGCAGCTGGCACTGTAGCGAATTAACTCAGTGGAAGATTTACGCCGTTGTGGTAGGATAATTGAGGCTGCACGACAAAAGGGAACATTATTTGCGGAACCGCAAAAGCAATCTTCATTGAATCCTGATCTTGTTTATAAGGGTAAAAGCACAAACAGGATCTCACTGTCGTCGCATCTACATCCGTGCAACACCAGAGGCCGTTCAGTTCAACACCTTTAGTCATGGTGCTGTGTTTATTGACCAGCGGCAACAGTACCAAACGCCATTACGGTTCCACAGTCAAAAGCCGACTAATACCGACAATGTATTGTTATAGGTGTATAAACCATACTAAAGTGTGTACCGAAAAACTTATTACTTATGTGTTTTAAGGCGGTTAACTGGGATATCCCACACGATCGTGCCCTAAGTGTAAAAAAAAAAAAAAAAAAAATCGCTATATTGAGAAACCAACGGAATTCATTAGGAATACGGCTCAGATTGATAAACAATTAAGTAATATATCGCCTTACGACAATGAGACCAACAATAATTAGCAGAAATATTCTGCACTGCATAAACAAATGTAAGTATGGGCAACATTTTGAGGCCTAAGTGTCCCGTTTTCTGCATGTATTCATTGAATTAAGTCTTTTTCATTACTTTTATTGTTTTTACTTTGTGCATTACATTTTTCTTATAAGTATCGATATACAAGTGAGATCTTTACCGACTTATGTGATACCTACTTGTGTTAATTTCATTGTTGCCGTTTGTTTTCCTCAATAAAGAAAATAAATAATTGAGCTCAAAAACTGATACCGGCGATTCACCGCCGATTAAGTGCAGATCATATCCCATGTCACCGGAAAAGCTTAAGGAACTACGAAGGTGGATAAAATGCTTAGTTTAGATGTGATAAGATAACCCACAGTGAAGGTACGTGATCTAAATTCAGTCCTTATGGTTCCTAAGTCAGATAGTATATGGCGATTTAATTTAAATTGTCGAAAATTAGATGCAGTTACCAAAGGGGATGCGTGTGCAATACCTTTTATACCCCAAATTCTAGATAGTCTCCGAAATGCAAAATTTATTAGTTCAGTCGATTTCAAACAAAGTTTTTGGCAAAATTAAATTAAACGAACAGCTTCACTACACCAGGCAACGGTGTGTTTAAGTTTAACGTCAAGGCATTCAGTTAACGCGCCTACAAAGGTTTCAAAGAAGGCGATTTAGTTGTGATCCCAAATAATAACCCGGAAAAGGGGAAAACAAAAAGCTGGCCCTTAAAGTTACCACGGTTTTAAAGAACGGCCGATACGAAGTATCTAACGGTGGAACATGGATCATGGACATTCTCAAAGACAGTATAAAATATATAGGTATACCTAGGTGACCAACTTAAACATTGGGTTACGTTTTGTATATCTGTAATTGTTATCAAACACAGCGACAATAGTGAAACAGACTCTGATGATCAATATGAAGTTGGTAATTAAATTAATTTGGTCAGCGACCAGTACCTACGAGTATTAAGTACTTACTTTGTTTTGTTAAATCTTGTCTATGTATATGAGAATGAAATCATGGCGTGCGTAAGTTACCTAACTACCTACTTTATTTTTGGTGTTAAATCCTATCCCTCCCAGTTACAGATGGACCTGGCAATCGGATAGTGCTGGGTGCCGAAATCAAAGAGACGTGTGTGGACGGCGAACACTGTGAGGGTGGACGAAATCGCCGATGAGCAGTTGGTGAACCATGATCTGTGGATGTTAAGTGGCACTAGCAGGCCGTGGCCCTCGGGTGGCTAAACGGAAGCTACGTGTCTGGTTCGCGGGTAGCACTTGCAGGCCGTGGCCCTCGGGTGGCTAAACGGAAGCTAAGTGTCTGGCCCGCGGGTAGCATTCATTTCCAGTAGCATTAGCATAGTGGAGACGATACTGCAGCAGACCGTGTCCCTCGGGCGGCAAACGGGAGCTATATTCAGTTAGGAGCAGACCGTGTCCCTCGGGCGGCAAACGGGAGCTATATTCAGTTAGGAGTAGACCGTGTCCCTCGGGCGGCAAACGGGAGCTATATTCAGTTAGGAGCAGACCGTGTCCCTCGGGCGGCAAACGGGAGCTATATTCAGTTAGGAGCAGACCGTGTCCCTCGGGCGGCAAACGGGAGCTATATTCAGTTAGGAGTAGACCGTGTCCCTCGGGCGGCAAACGGGAGCTATATTCAGTTAGGAGCAGACCGTGTCCCTCGGGCGGCAAACGGGAGCTATATTCAGTTAGGAGCAGACCGTGTCCCTCGGGCGGCAAACGGGAGCTATATTCAGCAGCAGCAGCAGTGCAGTTAAGATGAAGTTCTGGCACGTTTTGGTGTCGTCTACATACCAGTGATTATTGATTTATGGAATGGAAGAAGATGAATTAGTTAATGAGATTGATTTGATCTAAAATAAATGCTGTAGTCTAAATTAGTTACTTTCACATAGGTATTTTATGATATAATGTAACCTAACAAATGGTGATCCAAAAATGATTATTTAGTTTAGTTTAATATTTTATTTGACATGTATTTTAATAGGTTGATCCCTGTTGGTGACATTATTACTCTTATTAATGTCTTATTTTATTTGTTAGTTAAATATCCAGTTAACTATGACTATCCTGAGAGGAGAACCAACTTATTTGTAATAGTTTTATTGTTATTTAATATTCTATTCAATTTTAACATTTTGTAACATCCATTTGATTCTTTAATTTAATTTGTGTGCTTTTGACGACTTCAATATAAATTCGCCTGACTTGACTTTGTACAATTCATGATGTAATCCTATATTGAAGGAATAAATAATCTAATCTAAACTAATCTAGTCAGACAGTTAAATTTTGGTTTTTGAGTAATTTTGAAAAATAAGTAAATAATGGTCAGTGAATCAACCAATTAATGAATAAACATAAGAATTATTAGTTTGAAACTCGGTATGTGGTCATACCCCTATAAGAATGGCCGAAACGGGTCGGAATGGGGTCATTCCGATTGCAGGACGGCCGCCTGTTAGCTAGTGTTTTTCACTTGATATTAAATGATTAACATTAACTAGATTTTAAAAGTAATTAAATTGGCATATGTATTTATTTACAATATAAAAGTATTTTGATTAATTCGAAAGCAAACGGGCGGTCACCCGGCAGTTAGGATTAGAACGTCAAACCGTACGGTTGTCAAGTGTTAGCGCTTAATTTTCTGTAATTGGTTATAAAATAATATAAAGTAGATCAATCCAAGCTGCTGTGTATCATTTGAACGAGGAGCATTTTAACACAATAGTCACTTCCACAACAAAGAAAGAATTAGACACATAGGTGTAGCTGTTCTAAAGTTATACGCGTGTAGTACATTTTCTGCAATTGATTTTAATTTATATAGATTTGTTCGATTATTCCTCATTCGTGTTGTAAAGGTGACTAATTGTAAGCTGTGGCAGTTTTCCTTTTAAATTTGCTACATAGGTGTTAACTTTAACATTTCACAAATGGATTACCTACTGAATCGAAAAATGGTCTTCTATCCTTCCGATGTTCTTGAAAATATCTCTCTAACAATATCCCGCGCTATAGGATGGGAATAAAATGTATCTTCACTTATCGTGTAGGTACAAGAGAAACACTAAACAAAAAAAGCTTTCTCGTTCTCTAAAACTTATTTTACCACTTTTTTGCTTGATAAATAAATTTATCTATACAAAATAACAGCTTTCTAGTGCCGACAGTCTCTAAGCTACGACACGGACAGAGCATGAGGAATTGAGGAGGTTTTTTTAAGAATAAGGAACCCTAAAAAAAGATTAGTGCGACATTGATTATAAATTGAATTATCGATTTTAGTTCCTTGAACAATAAGTACCTAGGCGATTAACTATGTAGCTCAATATAGAATAGGAACAGACCTCGTAGAAAAAGTCAATTAATTCAACAAAAAAAATTGGATTGATAATTCAATATACAGTTGTGGCCATATAATTAAGAACGATTATTTATTGAGATGATTTTTTCAAAGTAACAAGTATAACTAATTGCCCGTATTTTTTTTATTTCTCTCGGTATTGCAAAACTTTTCCGTACTACCGGTACATTCATTTATGCAACATTGTTGGCTAAAAAATTAATAGAGAAACTTTATACATTCGATCTGAACCTGGTATTAGTACTTACTGGCTGGTCACGTAATTAAGAACGCTGAATAGTTTATTATTTTATCAAATTTAAATAGAGAACACTGTGTGGCTCTGTGGTTGTAGATTATTATTCGTATAATTTTGGCGCCATTTCGTGCTGTTAAAGTCTTAAAAGTGATTACTTCGTATAAAAACAATGGGGAAAAATAATAGTTGTGATAAATCTACAAGAGAAGTAATAATAAAACTTCGCGAGAAGAATTGGTCGTATAAAAAGATAGCCGACCATCTGCAATGTTCAAAAACAATGGTTTTCCATGCCGTAAAGCATTTTTCCGCGTATCAAACTACTTCAAACGTTCCGCGTGGACCTAGACAGAGAAAGTCATCTCGTCGAGATGATCGAAATATCGTTCGTTTGGCAAAACAAAATCCTTTTAAAGGGTCTAATGAGTTGAGAAAAGAATATTTTGGCGAAAACAACCCTTCAGCAATCTCTGCACGCACTATTCGAAGGCGTTTGGTAGAAAATAAGTTGAACGGAAGGATAGCAAGGAAGGTGCCTATGTTGAAACGATGTCATAGGCAAGCCCGACTTGCATTTGCAAGAAGGTATGAAAACTGGACAGTCAGACAGTGGAAAAACGTTCTTTTTTCTGACGAGACAAAAATAAATAGGGTATGTTCTGATGGAAAACGATATGTACGACGCCCTCCGAATAAATCATTCGACCCAAAGTACACAAAAGTGACATTAAAGCATGGCGGGGGAAATGTGAAAATTTGGGGGTGCTTTTCTGGACATGGCGTTGGACCTGTTAGGCTGATAGAAGGAAACATGGATCAATTCCAATACAAAAATATACTGCAAGAAACAATGTTACCATATGCCGAAGACGTGCTTCCGGTTATTTGGACATTCCAGCACGACAATGATCCAAAGCATACTGCACGCACCGTTAAGGAATTCCTCACATCACAATCAGTTTCAGTCTTAGATTGGCCAGCCAACAGCCCAGATCTTAACCCAATAGATCATCTTTGGTGCGAAGTCAAGAAAAAGGTTTCAAATCGACAGTGTGGCAATTTGAGAGAGCTGTACGACGTTTTCTTAGAAGAATGGAACTCTATTTCTCTTGCGAAATGTCAAAAATTGATAGATTCAATGCCTCGCCGGTGTAAAGCCATAATTAGAAGCCGTGGACATGCTACTAACTATTAATTTTAGTTCAAATGTATTAAATTGCTTTTTTTTCTATACCAACTTCACATTAATATGATTTATTTAATCTAAGTTTCATATAAAACAACTCTCGGGCAGTTTAATAAATCGTTCTTAATTATTTGTCCAGCTTCATTACTATTTGAATTTATTAGTATAGAGAACAAATAAAATTTGTAAAAAAAAATGTTAGCAATTATACACTATTATTATTAATCCTGTTTGCTCTATCCATGTGGCTATTTTATAACATAACTTGTTACTTCTAAGAAGAAACACAACTAGACATATGACATGATTTAGATAAAAAAAAATCGGAAACTTCAAATCGTTCTTAATTGTATGACCACCACTGTATTTCTAACTATTTTAGTCGAAATAACAAAATCGGGATCATAAGATTTCGGCCTGTCTGTCTGTCTGCGGCCTAGGTCAGAAACTCTTAGTACCTAGTGTTGGTACAGGAAAACTGTGATTTGGCATGTTTGTAAGCCGATAAAATGTTTATAAAAACAATTTTTTTTTTGTATACATACTCGTAGGTACCTAATTCAAGTCTCTAGACTTAATCGTTGAGATTTCGGGATTTCCCATCCCGATTCCAAGGGAATATCGGAATAAGAAGTACGAAGTAGGTACTATTAGTTATTCTATCCCGTGGGAACTATGTAATTTCCAGGGGAAGAGTATTACACGCGTAAATCCCTGTTTGAAATTATCTGTGTGGTGAATTTCCACAAAATTTGTGCAGTAGTTTTGCGTAAATGAGTAAATACTTTCATATATCCTCTCTTCACAAACTTTCGCGTACCAATACCTTACCTAATAGGATTTTGTAGAATAATTTCATACTTCATTTTTGTTGTAAGATAGAGAGACAGAGTAGGTAATAACACTACCTACTCAGCTTCACTCTCAGTGCCCCAGTTTCATTAAAATCTAAATAGCTATGCGGTCTTAATTAATAATAACGACAACATAATTAGTTAACCGTGGTTATGACACACAGTAAATCGCTTCCTAAGACGTAAATATTCGGCTTATTGAAAATAAATAATAATTCCCAAAATCTTTTCCGATTTGCTGAAATACCTAGGTATTTACTGTATTTGATAATAATAACGTTCGAATGCAGGACCAATTGATTCCACTTAAGAGGTCAGAAATTACATGTTCACTACTTGCCATTTAAGATTGAAAATGTAGGTGCATGATTGGATTGAATATCTGCAAAAAATAAAATACAATATGCGACAGCACGAGATGGCTTACACGCAATCGATTTTAAGCCCTATTGTTGTCCCTTACGGAGTATAAGCAATCGTGTGTGCCCATCGCACACTGTACTAACGTTTATTTATTTATGTTGCTTTATGCATAAAAACAAAAATCCAAGTTGTTTAAGTCTTCATCATGAAAAAATAACTATGTATCACTAAATATACAAACTAAAACTAGCACCTACCTCTTCCATAAAAATACTTTCATCAGCGACTGGACATTTGGCCATGTCCTTCTTTATCTGCACGAAGACGTTGGGCTTCGTTAAGATAGTCATGGTGATGGATTTGCGTAAATTTTTGACTTAAAATATTTAAACCAATTTAGCAAATACTTTTATTTGTAACTGCGTATATGAGATCCCCGACGCGCAACCAAACTGCGCGGGGGAAAAAGGAGGAAAATTCACCCTCCCGCCCACTGCATACATTTTTTTTTTTTTTGGAATTTTATGGCCTGGTAACTGGACCTTTAAGCCAAGTCTTTATTTTCATATTGTCATAGTGGTTATTTGCTCATTGGTAACACCATTGATTAAACGTCACGTCATTCACTTCACATTTCACATGAAAGAGTAGTTTCAGTACATAGACTAAAGTATATATGTATGTTTCAATTGTTTCACGTTTCACTTTTACGTTTTTCTTTTGTGGTAATGTCAGAGTTCTTTGAAAGTATTTTTAATATATTTAAAGATTGGTATATAACAGTCCACATTTTTTAACAATTCACTGAGGCGGCGGGAGGGGTCGTTAGTTGATAACACTTTGACTTCACTAGCCAGGATTAACCTATCCAAGGAGTATGCCGGACAGGAAAAAATCAAATGGTCTATATCGCCGATACTGCCGCAGTTGTTGCATTTATTGTTATGTACAATTCCAAGTCTGGTCAGATGTGCAGGTGTCTTAGTATGGCCAAAACGAAGACGATTGATTGTGGTGATAAAATCACGGCTGGGTGACTTGAGCTTATTATACCATGGTTTGACTGGTAAGTCTTGTTGAATGCTTCCATACCATTTTCCCTTGACTTCCTGGTCCTTCTTCCAAAATTCTTGCCACAATTTTTGTATATCATGTTTAATGGCGGCATAACAATCAGTAACCGGAATATTTACAATTAAAGACACATCTAACGCATTGATTCCATCATATGCAGCCTTATCAGCTATTTCATTGCCTGTTATTCCTTTATGTGACGGTATCCACATAAAAGAAATGTCTAATCCTTTTTTCCTATAATTATTAATCATTTCTCTTATTTTATAAATCATATATGATGTTTTAAAATGAACTTTGAAGCTTTCCAGAGCTTTAATTAGACTTAAAGAGTCAGTAAGAATCAAAAACTTATGGTAACTATTAGTAAATGCAATTAACTTAAGTGCTTCTAAAACTGCATATGCCTCCGCAGTAAATATACTACAATTACTATTCAGAACAAAGCTTTGAACAAACTTATTTTGAGGGTTATAAACAGCACTACGAACATAATTTTCTCCCTTACTGCCATCTGTATAAAGTTTGTAGTAATCCTCATTTTCACTTAAAAATTCTAACATATCCTGATTAGAGGTGATGGAAGCCCTAATTACTGAAACTTGAGGGAATAAAGAACTGAATGAGTGTGAATAACATGGCCAAGGTGATATTGCATACAATGATGGGAATTTCTTCCTCATTTCCAGCAGGATGCGAGAGACTTTGGGAGCCTGGCCATTGAGAAGATCGGCACCTGTAGTCATAGGATCATGGCAGTCTAATTCACAAGGTATTATTTTTTTAATTATATGTTGATTATTTGAAGCTAATAGCTTCACACTATGTCTTTCTGCCAGTAGTAATCTTCTCAATGCAAGAGGCATGATAGTTGTTTCAACCTCCATTGCTCTAATGGGAGTAGAGCAGAAAGCTCCTGAAATCACCCTCAAAGCCTTATTCTGAATAATGTCTAGTCTATGTACATAATTACTATCTAAGTAAGCTAAACAACTATAGTCAAAATGGCTTCTAACTATTGCTTTATACAACATTGACAGTATCTTTGGGTCTGCCCCCCAAGATACTCCTGCTAGACACCTCATAATATTTAGCCCTTTTGTGGAGTTTTGAGATATATATTTAATATGTTTTTCAAACTTTAAGTTATTCTCAATAACTATGCCTAAAAATTTATGATGGTTAACTTGAGAAATTACTTCATTATTGAATATAATATTATTAGAAGGAGAGTCCTTACTAAAAATCATAGCACTGCTTTTAGTTGGATTAATTTGTAGGTGTAATCTGTTATGGTAAAACAAATGTAGTTCCTCAAGAGCATAGTTAATTTTATGGATGGCTATGTCTATATCATTATTGACACTATATAGTACAAGGTCATCAGCAAACTGTAAAATATTTACAAAATCTGTATTTACATATTTACAAATCTCACTAGTATATAAATTATATAGCAAAGGTGACAGAATTGCACCTTGCATAGTGCCTTTAGACACAGATCTTGGGCCATGTATTATATTATTATGTTTCACATATAATGTCCGGTTAATTAGAAATTCATGCACCCACTTGGCAACTAACCCCGGTATTCCCAAGTTAGTTATCACCTTAACTAATATTCCAGGATGAACATTATCAAATGCTCCTTTGACATCCAAAAAAACACATGCAACACTAACATTACTATTTTTTGCATATTTCAGATCTGATATAAGGGACAAGAAGCTGTCTGCACAACTCCTACCTCGTCTGAATCCATATTGCATTTGCGGAATAATGCTATTTGATTCAACAAACCAGTCGAGGCGACATTTTACCATGTTTTCAAAAACTTTACCAATGCATGATGACAAGGAAATAGGCCGATATGAATCAGCACAATCTGGGGACTTATCTGGTTTAAGAACTGGAATCACGCACTGGGTTTTCCACGGCTGAGGAATTATTTGTTTTGCCCATAGTGCATTGAATATATCTAATAAAATATCTTGTACAGTTGAATCCAAGTTTTTAATTAGTATGTAGGGAAAATCATCTAAACCAGGGCTTGTATTTTTACGTGACTGAAGGCTTAGTAAGAATTCATTTCTTGAGAAAGGTTCTAACAGAAACTTGGATTTCTCATTATTATTATTAAGATTAAAGTATACATCTAGATTGTCGAAACTATCTGTGCTGTCCTCCGACAACTTATCTAAAAAGGATGCGATAAACTCATTGTTGTATGATTTGTTTTTACTTTTATTCATACCTTTAAACATTTTAATGTAATTCCAAACAATGCTTATTGGTGTGGTTCTATTAAAATTGTCGCAAAGTCTTTGCCAGCCATTCTTTTTTTCCTCAGCAATAGTCCTTTTTTTAATAGCATCAATTTTTTTGTATTGTATGTAATTTTCCATAATAGGAGTAACTCTGTAGCACTTTAAAGCCTCATAAGAGTTGACAACACTCTGTTCACATTTATCATTCCACCAGGGTGCCGGAGGTTTACTTCGAAAAGTTGAAGTTTTAGTAAATTTAGGTATGCATTCTTGCTTAAGTGTGTTGAGACAAATACAAAACTGATTATATGATTCCAAAGGGTTCTCATTGTCCACAGTCAAATCGTTAAAGATATCAATTGATAATTTTTTAAACTTTTCCCAGTCTGCCTTGTTATATAAAAACTTGTCAACAGGAGGGTTTATTTGATATCTGTCTATTGAGAGTGTTATGTCTGTTATAGTTGGGAAATGATAACTTCCCATGTTGTCATCATGTACTGACCACTCACAAAGAGGGGCAATACAAGGACTGATTAGACTTACGTCTATAGCAGAAGGATTGCGATTAGGATAATTAAGAGTTGTAAAGCTGCCATCATTTAATATACATAAATTACACTCGTCAATCATGTCGAACAATTGTTGGCCACGACCCTTAGTGGAAACGCAGCCGAAAGCTATGTGGTGAGCATTAAAGTCTCCTGCTACAAAAATGGGTTTAGGTAGATCATTTATTAATTTCCGTAAATTATTAATACGCATAAGGCCTCCAGTAGGGGGACAATAGACACATAAAATTGACATATTACCACTTTCAACAGACAGCGATAAAGCAATTGCTTGAATGTCCTCATAAAAAGCAGTTTGTAATAATTTACACTTATAAAATGATTTTATCAGAATGGCTACACCTCCGTGTTCATTTTTCGCATTTTTATAAAATATATTGTAACCAGGAATGTTAAAAGTTTGATTTTCTTTAAGCCATGTTTCATTCAGTAGGCAGATATCTATATTATTTTCTTTTAAAAACTTAATAATTAAAGGTTTTTTGTTTTTAATACTTTGAATATTATGAAGAGCGATTCTTAACTGTGAATTATGAGAAGAACTGGAATCCATTTATGATAAATTTTTAAAAAGCATCTCTTTAATTATTGCGGTAGTAATGGGAGTGTCATCACCATTATTAGCCAATTGGATCAATGTACGAACAATAGCCATAGTCAGATCATTATTACCTAATAGCTGAGTTTTAACATCAGCAACAGAAGTGAAATTCGTTAGGTTCTGTGTCTTATTTACAGTGGTATTTAAAGGCTTATTTACATTCAAATTTACATTTTGTACAGTTTGCTGAGTAGTTTTTAATGGGGGAAAGTCCACAACGTTTTTGGTATTTACAATAGAAGAGTAAGTAATTTTACTCTTTTTCTCCATCATTTTTTGCATTTTTATTGGACAAGTCCTTGAAATAGCCATATGTGGCCCGCTGCAATTTACGCAAGAAAGCTCGTTTGGTTTATCGCATTCTTTGTAGTGGTGATCACCGGCACAACAACTGCAGCGCTGTTTGCCGCTGCAGATCTTGGCCGAGTGATTAAACTTAAAACATCTGTAACATTGCTGCAGAGGGGGAATATAATCGAATACCCTGTACGAGAACAGGTCATATTGAACATTGTCAGGCAATGAATTTGACAGAAACGTAATGCTCACAGTTTGCAAAGGCACTCGTTCTTGTCCTACTTTTTTCGAAAAACGTCTAACTGAAATTATTTCATATATCGACGACAGCTTGGAGTACAAGTCCTTGTTTGAAATGTTCACTGGAACAAATCGAATAATTCCTATTTTCTCAATATGCGCTGCGGGTATGAAAGCTCGCATGCCATTTTTTTCCAAAAAAGCCGTGTTGTTAATAAAGTTGTTGGCCGTGTTAAATTGTTTAAATACCACCACAATCTTACTAGCGTTTATTCTACGAATAGCCACTACACCTTTGATTCCATTTGTGAATATGTGGTTCAAATAAATTGGGCTTTTGTTTCCTAGTCTTTCGTTCGTACTACTAGATTCGACGAATACTTTAAATTCCGTGGAAGCCGAGTTTTCCGGATAGAGTCTCTTGTAATCAGGTTTGTGAAAAGGTAAGTAAAGATTGTCCTCACCGCCACTGTTCTTTTCACTGTCCACTGTCCTGCCCCGTTTTGTGCCGGGGGCGAGGGGAACGCCACCCCCGCCCTCGTTACCCTCCATTTTTAAAACACTTCACTATATATTAGTTATTTGCAGACAAATAAAAACACTTAAACACAAATATATACAATATTATGAATTTTCTTTTCAAAAAAATCAAGTTTTACGCCCTTTCGTTTCAAATTCCCGCCAAAGAATCCCACTGCATACATCAATAATCATAATGTTGCCAACGTTGAAAATAAATTATTTGTGGCTGGCGCCACAGATTAAGCAATAGTTAGTACGTCTGCCGCCCACCAGATGTCTCTACAGCCTAAGACGATAACCGGTAAAATGGAACAACACTAGAAAAAAAGACAACAAATCCGTTGAGTCTATGTATTTAGTCTATCTTGTCTCTCTCCACATTCACAAAGGAAGACAAAAAAAAAGTGTAATTGTACGGGCGACGGAGTTGTTAATATTTCCGTGTTAAATAGGTTAATGAATCAGCAACGTCTAAAGTGCCGTTAAAACATGTTTGTTTAGTTCCCCGTAACATAATTTTAAGTTAATTCTTTATTTTATTGTGTGATATCCACGTTTGTTAAGCTCGGTGTACGAGCACAAATAAAATGGCGACTGACCCTACGAAAAACCGCATGCAAGTTTTTAAGAACACAGGCAAAGATGTCGACGTAAGTATTTTATCATATCTCTATCGAATATCATGTAGGATCCGGTCCGGGGTGATTATTAATGCGTATCGTTTGAATCGCTGGCTTGCAGGAAATGCGCAGGCGGAGGAACGAAGTGACAGTCGAGCTCAGGAAGAATAAACGAGAGGAGACCCTGCAGAAGCGGCGCAATGTGCCGATCAGCGATTCGACTGACGAGGAGGAGATCGAGAGGACTCTTGCGGCTACTGACTTGAAGAAGCTAGTGTTGAACGCCGCGGGCGGGGACAGTCCAGAGGTGCAGCTGGCAGCGGTACAGCAGTGCCGCAAGCTGCTATCGTCGGACAAGAACCCGCCTATTGACGAGCTCATCGCCACCGGCATCCTGCCCGTGCTCGTCGGCTGCCTGAGCCGCGCAGACCGGCCCACGCTGCAGTTCGAAGCAGCCTGGGCACTCACCAACATCGCCTCTGGCACCTCCGCACAGACCAATAAGGTACATACATTTCGCAGTACAACTGCCGTGAAATAAATTGGATGCACCATAAATGTTTTAAGACAGATAAGCCGCAAGAATATTAGTGTTTTGAAATATTTCATAGCACCTTTACATTACTCGCAAAATTATTCCAAATAACACATAGATACATTATGTTATTTGTAAAGTCATCACAAGTAAACAATTAACCCTTCGAAACTACTGTCAATAAACAATTTTGAATTTTATAAACTTTGTGATACTAAAAATTTTACTGTCAAATTTTAATATACAATGGATTCTGAGAGGTTAACAATGAGTTTAACCAACATTTCTACATAGGTTGTCCATGCCGGTGCAGTGCCGTGCTTCCTGCAGCTCCTTATGTCTCCTCACGAGAATGTGTGTGAGCAAGCAGTGTGGGCACTTGGCAACATCATCGGGGACGGCCCAGTCCTCAGAGACTTCGTGATTGAGTTGGGGATGGTGCAGCCTCTGCTCAGTTTCATCAAGCCAGATATACCCATCTCCTTCCTGCGAAACGTCACTTGGGTCATTGTGAATCTGTGCCGGAGTAAGGACCCTCCCCCACCAGTCAAGACAATTCAAGAAATCCTGCCTGCCCTCAATATACTCATCATGCACACTGACATTAATGTAAGTATAATTCTTTTAGTGGATGTACAATCAGTAAAGGATGCTGTTGTATGCTTGGTTCTGCCTGGGAATAGGGGTTCTGAGGACCTAAAAGTTTGGGTACCCCTGTATCAAGTAATTAGCTGCACAGGGTTCATAAATCACCACAAGCACCACAAGGAGGATCCCCACTTCCTTATCTATCTATCTACAGCCATTGTCCTTCCACTGCTGGAAACAGGCCTCCCTCATTGTGACAACGCTCGTGATCCTGAGCTTCCCTCATCCACCTGCTACCAGCTGTTCTCACTGTCACTTCCTTAACTTACTTTTAATTACATGAAAGATGGGGGAGTCTGCAATTTAAAAATGAAATGGACATAAAAATACTTTCAACTATAAATTCCTTTTTCTGTCCTTAATTTTATTTTATGAATAGCAATAAAAACCCGCGGGCGTATTGTCTAACGCTTCTGACGCTTGCCTTCGCTTTCACCATCTCTTTCTGTCATCAACTTATACCGTTTGATAGAAAGAAATAGTGATTGCGAATGCAAGCATCAGAAGCATTAGACAATAAGCCTGCTGTTATTAGGTAGGAGTTCTAGTCTAGAGGAGTTAGAGCTTTATTTAATTTTGTTGACAACTTACTAAAATACTTCTTATGTTATGTAATAGTTTACTGACCCCCACATAAGTGAGCCAAACCTATTGTCAGAGTTAATAAGTTTAGTTATAATTAATTAGTGGAATTGATAACAGTTTCATTGTCTTAAATAAGTACATAAAACACTGAAAAATAACTTATTTAGATGAAATCCTTATCAATGTTTGTGGGAACCTAAGCAATGTATGATGTACTTTAACTTATTTCCTACTTAATGACTCAATCAAACATTTCTTTTACTAATATTATGATGATATATGATGATGATTTTAATTGGTGACTCAAAGTATAGTGTAAGATTGGAACAAACTGATTATTTCTGATAATAATTTCACTTCATTTAATTAATTCATAATCTTTGCTCATCAAACCTTGTAGTTGAAGTTGTGCTAATATTTACTCTTTGCTTTTCCTTTATGTGGGACCTTTTTGATGAAGGAAAACATTGGCCTAGTGGTTAGAGAACATTTAGGAAAACATTGGCTTAGTGATATTTATTATTATTAATTACTAGCTGTTGCCTGTGACTTCGTCCGCGAAGAATAAGGGTATAAAAAATAGCTTACAACCTATTCTCAGACCTGGCGAGTGTGGAGAAAAAAGTTTTGTAAGAATTGGTCAAGCCGTTTCAGAGGAGTTTGATAACAAACACTGTGACACAAGATTTTTATATATTAGATTTATTATTGTGAAGAAACCTAAACCTGCATACAACTACAAAATATTTCAATGGTGTGTGTGAAGTTTCCGACTGCACTGCCTAAAGTCCAGTTTAAATCTGCAAGTAAAATCGTGCCAAGATGCATTACATTGTAGCGCTCCATTGATCACTTTAAATTTGTTCCCTTTACAGCCCCTCAATGTATTGCAACTTGCTTGAATTTTCTTGCAAACCTCAACTGGGCTTTATAGACCCCCTTGAGGGAGGTAGCAAAACCGTAGCATATGACAGTTTTATGCTAGGGTTGGTGATGATGTCTCATTTACTTACTTTATTGTACTTATTAATACAATTTGATGATAACCTTACTGACCCTCTTTTGATGTAACCTTGTTTAATTTTCTATCAAAGAAAATAAATTGGCATGCCAATGTTAATGTTAAATGCGTTTTAAGGCCGCAGACCAGATGGGTGCGCGTGTCACGGACCAGTTGTAATAAATGATACTGTAAGAAAGATGGCAAACCATGTGCACGCATCTAGCGCGCCATCTCTCTTACAGTTTCATTTATGTATTACAACTGGTGCGTGTGCATGACGTGACACGCACACGCATCTGGTCTGCGACGGCCTTCATTGTGTCTGTCATTTTGTATATGAAATCAAGTATTTTCCGTATTTTAGCTGTCTTTAATCCTTGAAAATTGGTGTGCTCAAAAACAATGAACAAGATTTTTTTTGTACTACGTATAGTACAAAAAAATATGTTATTTAAATGTAAAAGAAACGATGATGATGATGAATGTGGTCACTGCCTGTCATACTTTTTGACAGATGGGAAAGCGCGCGTTATCTTTCATTAGTGTATAAGTCAGGTTGTTGTGAAATGATGGATGCTTTGATGAGTCACTTTCTTGAATTCCATTATGTTGTTTGTTGGTAATAAAACCTGTTGGCGGGGACTTTGTTTTTTTTTTAGGTTTGAATCGGCGTAATGTAAATTCAGTATGTTAATTTTGTATACCAAAGAAAATTACTTTGTGAAATTAATAACATAAATGCAATATGAAAACATGTTTATTGAAACTTGCATAAGCAAGTTAACATAAGTGTTAATTTTACTTATCTTTAGTTTACATAAACATTACTCAGACTAAAATATTAGTTCTTAAATCTTTTGAATTATTGCAACAACCGCTTTAGCCTAGTTGGTAGTGACCCTGCCTACGAAGCAAGAGGTCCTGGGTTCAAATCCCGGTAAGGGCATTTATTTGTGTGATGAGCACGAATATTTGTTCCTGAGTTATGGATGTTTTCTATGTATTTAAGTATTTATTTATCTATATAAGTATGTTTATCGTCGTCTAGTACCCATAGTACAAGCTTTGCTTAGTTTGGGACTAGGTCGATTTGTGTAAGATTGTCCCCTAATATTTATTTTTATTTTTTAAATTATTCTGCAATTTTTAGTTTACATAAAAGCTTTTGACATAAATAGTTGCTGATAGTGTTGTTCTGGGTTCTCTATCGTTTGCCCGAATTTCATATATGCCATAATATTCTACATAATTTTCATTTGACATAATTTAATTTGTTTCTGAAACAGTATTTTCTTTAAAATTGTTACAGAACAAATCTAACCTAACCTACCTATTCTATGAGATGACATAAAAAAATCTGAACTGTTATGGCAGATGATTTGAGCAAATGAAATTCTGGCAAGTAAAGGTGAACGGTTGTTCTGATCACATGGGATTTCAAATGGAAGTAGTTTTGTAAAAACGATCCAACCTTCAACAAGTCGCTTTTTGATTTTGGATCTAGTTTCAGTACTAACAAAAGCAAAATTAAAGAAGAAAATGTCAGTGATTTGGATCGTTTTTGCATAACTGCATTCAAATGATCCCTATGCACTCAATGAATTCTGTTTTGATAAGCTTTTTGTAGCAAGTTAACTTCAACTTCATTTCCATTGTTGCCACTAATCTGTAATCTGGCTACAGGAACCACCCACCTAAAGAAAACTGTTGAAACATAACATTACTCGTTCCAGGTACTAGTAGACACAGTTTGGGCCATAAGCTACCTCACAGACGGTGGCAACGACCAGATCCAGATGGTGATAGAGTCCGGGATAGTGCCGAAGCTGATTCCGCTGCTGTCCCACAAGGACGTGAAGGTGCAGACGGCGGCGCTGCGGGCCGTCGGCAACATCGTGACCGGCACCGACGAGCAGACCCAGGTCGTTCTTAACTGCGACGCGCTGTCGCATTTCCCTGCTCTGCTGTCCCACCAGGTAAGGAATACGGGTCCAAAAAAACCAAAACGTTTATTCTGCAAGTAGCTCACGAGGGGCTCTGTCACTTTTTATAACTATCAGCGCTTTAGGAAGGACCATCATTATTGCCAAGAAGAATGCGCCGCAAGAAACAGGAGCAATTTCTATATAAAGGTTTGGCCATACCGCTGCTTAAAATACGGAAACGTTACGGAATCGCAGTGACGTGCCGTAAAAGTCAGAATTTACCGCATGCTCTCCATAGTAAAGTTGACGTTTACGGTGCGTCACTGCGATTCCGTAACTTCACCGTTTTTTAAGCGGCGGTTTTGTCGCACCTTTATGAATTATATACAGGGTTATTTTTAATTCACTGACATCCTCTTAACCCTGAATTCCTATCACTCAAACAAATGTTTTTTTGTTTTATGACTTTTTAAAATGAAGCACTTTTTTTCCCATACAAATACACAGTATCGTAAAAATAAGAGGTAATCTCAAATTTTCAAAACGTTATTACACCAAAAATATTAAGTTATGACAAAAGCCGTAAAACAAAAAACATTTGTTTAAGTGGTGGGAGTTTAGGGTTAAAAGGATGCTAGTGAATTACAAATAACCCTGTATAGAAAGCTACACTGTCCCTTATTAAAATAGGCTTATTTTATTCTGGGAAAGTGCAATGTTCCGCGGAACAGTAATAACCAGGGAGCGAAACTTTGGTGCCGATGACAGACTTATGACGTCAAGCTACATACGGAGTGCTTTTATGTAGCAAAACTATCTAAGATTAGGTTACATGCAAAGGGGAAAAATATACATGAAAGACAAAATAATTATAGGTTTTTTATTCCTGTAATGATAGTGTAAGTGATAATGTAAATAAATAAATAAATAAAAAAAATAAAAATAAATAAATAAATAAATATTACAGAAAAATAGGAGACTACAGATTATGGAAAATATTAGTGACTCACTCACATGACCAAAAAGAAATCTGTCTATATAAATCCTTGTGTGAATAAGAAATAAGATGCGTTGTTCATTTACTCGAGAAAAGAATTTTTTTTCGTATTAGATTACCCCATGAAATGTTATATTTGTAGGTAATTAAAATTTGCATTACCATTAAATTATTAAGAATTATTGGTGTTGCAATTTTGTTTAAAAAACATCCGATATGCGATTTTGCGTCATAATGACGTCACCCGCACCAAAGTTACGCTCCCTGGTAATAACTCTTAGAAGCTCGTTCCCATTATGTCGTGTGTCGGTCCGTTTTTTAATCGGGCGTTCCAGTGGCAGAACATTTTGTATGAAGCCATTCACACTCGTCCGACAACGATTTTGTGTCTGATCCGACAAAAAAATATCGTGTGTTTTGTCAGCCCTCGTCCGGAAATCGTGTAAAGAAGCCTCGAAATGACTGTGCGGTCGTGGCCGACAGCCCGACTAGTGTGAACAGAGGCGCCGACACCCGATTAAAATCGGAATCCGACACACGACATAGTGGGGACGAGCTCTTATCTGGCAAGAGCATCACAATCACACAGCACTCGCTACATTTCAGAAAGAGAAAATCTGCAAGGAAGCGGTATGGTTCCTCTCGAACATCACGGCGGGCAACAAGAAGCAAGTCCAGGCCGTCATCGACGCTGGACTCCTGCCCAAGATCATCGAGAACCTCAGCAAGGGCGAGTTCCAGACGCAGAAGGAGGCCGCCTGGGCCGTCTCCAACCTCAGCATCAGCGGCACCAAGGAGCAGGTGGCCACGCTCATCGCCTGCGGCGTCATCCCGCCCTTCTGCAACCTGCTCAGCTGCAAGGACACTCAAGTTATCAACGTGAGTTGTTTCAATGTTCATTGAGGATGATGACGCCATTAAAAACGGGTTGTCTGTAAAGTCGGTTTACGGACGATAGTTTAACGTGACAACGTCGTAACAAAACATTCAACCCCCTCCCCTCACCCTGCATTGTACATCCTGGCGTTCGCCGCTCTCTTGCAACTGGCCTGCTTCGCTGCTCTGTAGAATGTAACGTTACATGTACCATCGGCCCAGACGCCAGCTGAGCACCTTAAAGGCCCTGTTTGCGTGCAGTGGCTAGACATCTGTCCATCCAATCCATAGCAATAAACATCAACGGCTGCAAGCAAATTTGTTTTGAAAATGGCAAGCTGACGTCTGGGGCGATAGTACGTTACAATGAGTCATGTTTTTTCGTGTATGCAGCCGGCGTTCATCGATATATTAGACGTTGTCACGTCAAAAATAATTCGAAGACTCAACTCCAGTAAAATAAGTTTTTGTTAAAAATTTCATTTTCAATGTAAGCTCTTTCGCTGACTGTACTTTTTGTAGACTGTTCTTGCATTGTCATCCAACCTACACAAGTATGCCAAATTTCAAGTAAATCCGACCACTGGAAGTGGGTCAAATTCAACTTCCAAGATTTGACCCGTACATACATACTTACATACATTGCAAGTTAATAAAAAGCTTTTAAAAACGCTTTATTTTAGCCCTGAAAACCAGATTAATTTTCGATTAACTACAAAATTAAATTTTTTGTTACTTTAAAACTATGTAATAAATAGTCGAGTTGGTGAACAGGTGACGTCATAAGTTGCTATATTGCCATTCAAAGATAGAATGTGTTTAGATAGCTTATAAAAAGGTACGTCAGTTGATTGGTGGTGTCAACATCCCTATTGACCTAGAGCATGATTGTAGCTTGACAACCACTGCTGGGGACATATATCGCCGTGTTAAAGGTAAACCGACTACCTGCTATTTTGTTACCGGGTGGCCTAGTGGTTAGGGAACCTGACTACGAAGCTAAGGTCTCGGGTTTGTCTGGTCGGAACATTGTGCTTGAGTCTGGGGTGTCACAGTACAAGCTTTGCTTATTTTGGGACTAGATCAATTGTCGTCAATCGGTCCCATGATTATATGTATTATTATTTATTTGGACGAAATAGACTGTTTTGCCTTTAACCCAACGATATAATCTCTCTTATGTATTATCTTAAGTAGCGTGGGCACGATGCCTTTGCCAAAGACGTCGTAATTTAAAAAGTAAACATTTGACAGGTGGTGCTCGATGGTCTCAGCAATATGTTGAAGATGGCGGGCGACGGGGCCATGGACGTCGCGAACCTCATAGAGGAGTGCGGCGGCCTCGACCGCATCGAGGCGCTCCAGTCGCACGAGAAGAATGAGATCTATAAGATGGCCTACGACATTATTGAGCAATACTTCGCTGATGAGGTCAGTTGAATCTTATACAATACGTTTACTTTTAGTTTACCACTGACCGATGGCTTGCCTTCATTTAATTTCCAACTTTAACACCATACGAATAAAGTAGCTATTACAAAATCTGCAAACTTGGGTAACAGTATTCTAAAATTGGCTTTATTTGTAGGTCGTTAAAGTTGAATATGAAATTAAGGCAAACCATCTGTCAGTGGTAAACTTTATGTAATTTTACTGTACAGGATGTAACGTTATCCGAATCCCTTAAGGCCCTACCGAGCTTTTGGCGCTAAACAATTTTAGGTTCTGTGCACTCGTGCATGTGTGCGTGAGAGCGGCTAGAATCAAAGCCGTGTGTAAGCGCGAGCGACACGAGTTCCCCGTCCGATGACCGAAGGAGAACTAACGCAACTGACTATCGGACAAGGGGGGAGCACGATGGCTCAAGATAGGTTGGTTATACTGCGCGTGTATTTAGTATTTTAAAAATGTAGCAACACCACGCTCTAGAAAACATCTTGTTTTATTAACATTCAAAAAGTCATGACCTATCGTGCAGTATTTACGTACTAAGAATTCATTTTATTTTTTAGAGAAGACTTTAGATTTTTTTCTATCGAGGTAACTACAAGTAATCGTGTTTCGATAAACTCAGGTCATTAGAGTGAATCCTCAAATATCTTAGGACGGACAATGCCTATAACATGAATTTCAGGACTAAACCTTTGCTAGTCATGATACAGCACGAGATTAAATTTATGCAATAAATGCGCCAAAAGCTCGGTAGGGCCTTAGATATGCAATATTAAAAGTAGAATTGTCTGTACACGTTTAAGAATCTTATCTATTTAACTCTTAGGCGGACTTGCGCTGATCAGGGTTAACTATTTAACTCCGAGTTAACTACCAACCCCGGGTTAAGTTGTGTTAAAATTTTAAATAATTTATTGAATCAGGCGTTACTTTGCGGAGGTCCATATTAATGAACTAAAACAATTACTTTGCTCACCCGCGACCTTACAATAGTTACGTTTATGCATACATAAACACAACTATCACCACCACCAAGCTACACTGACGCGTTTCGAACTCAACCAGAGCTCATCCTCGGAGTTACCACAACCGTATGCTATGCTACCAAATGTTAAACTCAGTTCAGTTTAACATTTGGTAGCATAGCATACGGTTGTGGTAACTCCGAGGATGAGCTCTGGTTGAGTTCGAAACGCGTCAGTGTAGCTTGGTGGTGGTGATAGTTGTGTTTATGTGATTTGTGTGTGTTCGTACAGTGTGGAGGTGGAGGAGCTGCATGAACACGCATTTCTTGCATAAACTTAACTATTGTAAGGTCGCGGGTGAGCAAAGTAATTGTTTTAGTTCATTGTGTTAAAATGTATGGAACTGAACCCTGAACTGTGCAAGTGGCCCTAAACCGTCCGATTTAATTTTTTAACCCTGAACTGTATAGGGATGAAAAATCAAATATAAACCCGGGGTTTATGATTTGGGTCAATCAACTTTTTTTTGTTAACGATTTTCTGCTACTTTCTATGAAAACCGAAATAATTAAAAAACTGATTATTTTTCCTTATTTAAAGTATACTTTTCAAAACCCTAGATTTTTGTAGTCAATAATGGTATAATTGCCATATTTATTTTATTTTGTTTAGCTTCTATTTCGTGGGTGACCCAGGGGACAATGATGTCCCCGAGATTTGTATGAAAATAGTGGTATGTCCCCTGGGTGACCGGATTTTTTCATAGAAATACTTAATTTTTTTTTTGGTTTTCACATACGCACTATGATAAACAGTTTATCTAATTACTACAAAATCATGGTTTCACTAACCAGAGATTGCAGAGTTACTTGTAAAGGAGTAAATAGAAATTTACAAGAAAAAGTTGATTGACCCATTTGATTTTTTAACCCTACACAGTTCAGGGTTAAAAAATTATATTGGTTGGTTTTCTGGGTTAATCCCTCGAGCGACCTACGAACACACGGCGGTGTCTAAACTAACTGTCAAAGTTTGCTAATTTTTGTTTCTAGTTTCGATCACCTTTTAACATAGGGTACTTAGAAAAAATTACTCAAAAAAGTCGCCGATCGCGTGACGGGTGAATGACAGTTTCATACATTTTGACACTTGTTAACCCTGGGTTAGCAACTCGGAGTAGCTAACCGAGGTCCGCGCAAACCCGCCTAAGTGCTTGTTGTTTGATCAGTAGTTAAAGATACTAATAGTCAAATTGCCATATATTTTAACTATTACTTTGTTTAACTATTGATCAAGAAACGGGTTCTACGGGCTCGGGCGGACTAGCGCCGCGAACAAGTTATTTCACGCTCTTAACCTTTTCAACGCTCTGTCAAATACAACAGCTCTCACTCATACGCCATGACATCGAAATGTCAAACGCGAAATTGAACCCTACAGATCTGCATGTACGTAGATATCGCTCTGTACGCCGCGACTGATATATCAGTCGTTGGCGTAGAACCTGCGGTGCTTATTATATGTGTCGTTGGCGTCGAAAAGCTTAAACTTGCACTCGTTCCAGGAGGAGGACGCGACCCTGGTCCCGGCGGTCGCGGAGGCCGGCTTCCAGTTCGACCCGGCGGCCGGCGGCGCGCACGACGGCTTCCACTTCTAGCGGCCCCGCCCGCCCCGCCCCGCCCCGCCCGCCTGCGTCACTACACAAGCCTCTGCTGCCAGCACGCTAAAACACCAGCACCATTTTGGATAACGCTGTGACGTAACTAACTACACCATCCGACACCCACAGTAAAAATCGTCGTGTAATTTAAGAGGGTTTGGCAACGTTGCATTTTTGTTAGTTTTTCTCGATTATTCCATAGAAATTGAATGAAAATTAAAAATGTTTTGTATACAAATTGTTCTAATATATAAGTTAATGTGTCTACTGCAATAATAATTCGTGATAAGACTTTTATTGCAGTGGACACGTTAACTTATATATTAGAACAATGTGTACACAAAACATTTTTAATTTTCATTCAATTTTTATGGAATAATCGAGAAAAACTAACAAAAATGCAACGTTGCCAGCTCAGCAGGTATAAACCCTCTTAATTATGTTTATGAGCTCGCAGCCTTTTGGGTCGGGGGCTTGTGGCGTTTTGCCAGCCGCCCTATAGTTACGCCATCGTGTAAAAAAGTCGGCACACTTAGTAATTCCTTCGGGTGTCGATGGTGGAATGGATTGTTTGACGATCGACAGTTTCTACTACAGCAATAAATCGATCTATCGATGGTATGGATTGGTTGACGTAGATCAACAGTTCCTATCACACCAATCGATTGACGTCAAACAGTAGCATCGAACGGCTGTCGATCAATCGTATAGAAAATTGATCGCTTGGCATGGAACACCCTTAGAATCTATGAGGTGTCTTAAAAACAATTCAGCAGATAGTTGGTTTGACTGCAATATTAACGAAAGCCGTGGTAACCTAGTGGTTTGAATGGTCTCTCAATCAAAAGGTATAGTGTTGGAGCCCGGGCTCATGACTTGAGTTTTTCGGAATTTATGTATTTATTATAACAAAATTAACCACATGCTACTTGGTGAAAGAAAACAGCATACACCTGCGGAGAAATTCAATGGTGTTTGTGAAGTTCCTGATCCGCACTGGACCCGCGTGGGAACTACGGCCCAAGCCCTCTCATTCTGAGAGGACTGTATATAGGCTGGGATGATGATTTGAGTTAACCCATGTAAAAATGTTTTTCAGGTTTATTTTAATATTCAAGGAAAAACCTTTTCAGGGGTTTAATATTGTCAATCTAACCCGACTGTCTGCTAAAATATTTGGGATTAATTTTAAGAAACTACAAGGTGCGAGCTTCAAAAGTGACGGTATGTCCCGTATCTGAGAAACTGACCCCAGGTGTACATGAACTGTATACACCCGCCGAGGGAATGCGTTGTCTCGCTCTGACGTGTGCCATCTCAGCTGATTAATCGACAGCTAGCACACGTATTATTTATGTAACGCTCAATGCGTCTCTCTTTACTGTTGAATAAAAACACGAATTACTGTTAACATGATTTTATAATATATAATATCTAAATTAAGCCTACCCAGTTTTTTTATTATAGCTTGCATATAACTTTTAGTTTATTATTCGAACGTACTCCCAATACTGATACTGCAAGCGGCGTAGTCGCGCAAGGCACAGGCGTTACAGATGCGTACAATCAAGGTCCTAAATAGATGTACGTTACCAAGACGTCAAAAATGTCTATACACCTCACTACTAATTATAAGGTTGGTGTTTACATGTATTTGAGGCGATGGCTGTATATTTATGCCCTCGAATATACATAAGTTTTTGTGCGCAATATTTATTTCCACGACAACAATGGTTCCAACGACTAATCGAGTAATATAGAGACGCATTGAACTCATAAGAATCATCAAGAATTGTAGGTTTTATTTTAATAGCGCCGGGTGATCTAAGTTTCGCGCGAAACTCGATGCTAGCGAGGAATTATTGTAGCGTACAACGCTTACCTAGTTGCGGTTTTCAAGACTGATTTTGCTCTCAAGTACATCCCTTTTTTAAAAGGCTAGTAGTCTCTATATTACTTTATACAATATCAAACTACTTTTTTTGTCTGATTTGCACACTACAATTCTAACCGTTATGCCAACTTCACTAAATTACTTGATTACTAGCGCGATATCAATGCGCGATGTACCAATTTCTGCGTTAGCATTCAATTTTCTGTCTTGATTCGATCGACGAGCAATAGCCGCGATCGACCGGTTGGCCAAGACTGCCCTATGGCATGTTCTTCGTAAATACACTCAAATAACTTAAAACATCGTGGTTTTATTACTCGTTTTTTCGTTTGGTCTACACCTTTAGAGGCCCGCGCAGACAGTGAGCGTTCTGGAGTTCCGCGTTCAGAGTTCTGTGTTTTGACCGCTCGAGAGTTCCAGTCACCTGCTGTGTGCTTTATCGTGAGAGACTCGGTACATTCGAAAGAACGCAGAACTCTGAAAGCGGAACTCTGAATTCCAGAACGCTCTCTGTCTGCGCGAGCTAGTAAGGATGTTGGTACACTGGCGTTCTGCATCCTACGGTCTGGTCCGCTCATTCGGCTGAATGTGGAACTCTCCTGTGTGGCAACTTTAAGTTTTAATGTAAGAAACATGTCTCGAGAGCGAAATCAGTATTGAGAGTCTACTTAATACGGACCTAAGTATCTTTGTGCCGATAATGTATTGTTGTGGCTCGATTTTAGTGAGGCTATCAATGTTAGCCGCCGTCCAACATAGCGTCGTTACTCATGGCAGCCCTCTTACGCCTGGTTGGATGGCGGCCCGAAGAAAAGTTCGTTGGATGATCTGATACACTATGTGTAAGTAAATTATTGTAAACTAATGCAATAAACGGTGATATTTGACAGCTGTTTATATGAAGTTAATAAATAATTAATTATTGATCGGATATTTTGATGTGATTATGATTAGAAACGAGCTTTTCTCCGCGCATTGACTTGTACAGTGACGAAAGGCGTGAGACTAAATGGGTGGTTATATTAAATGTTGTTTTATGTTTATTTAGTCGCCATGTAAAGTACTCGGATTATAACCGGCGCGGCGCGGAGCCCGGCGCGCTAGGGCTCCGCGGGGCGCCGCAGTTAGCTGTAAGCCTACTTAAGTAAGCGACTTCACGAGTCGGTCAAGCAAAAAGGCCTTAGCACCGTAATTCGTTGTATGATTCGCGTTGTAAAATAATATAATCGGCTGTTGAGCTCGTCGGTGCTACGGCTTCGTTGTGATAACTCTATTGTGATGAAACTCTATTTGTTTGAATTTTTTCATCTTGTTTTATCGATTTCGTATTATAATAATTGAATGGACAAACAAGAAGCGGATAGCTTTAACAGTAGGCGCCGTGAGCGCGTACCAGTAGCGTATTCTGCTTACCGACCGCTTTTGATATAACATAGTATTTATGTTTCAATTTTAACTCTGAACGTATCGAACGCCGGGTAGGCTCCATGAAATTATGTTCAGTCTGACATTGAGCCCATTTGTATCTATATCAATAAATTCTGTCCAATTTATCAGTTGTTTTATTGAGATAAGTAGATGGAAGGAGGAGACCAAGGACATTCCATGATCAGATTGGGGATGTCTTGAAGAAAGGTCAGGTAAAGAGTACCAGAAACCGGCGACCATGTATGAAAAGACTTGCGTTGTGGAAGCGAAAGATGTCATGTTAGGGCCGATACAGACTGACTGCAACGTAAATGCAACTGCCGACTGTCCATACATTTCTGTAATGGAAAATGTATGGGCAGTTACGCTGTCTGTATCGGCCCTAGGATCGTAGGAGCTGGAAACAAATAGTCCCTGCCTACCGCTTTGCTGGGAATGAGGCGTGATTGTATGTATGTATGTTTATTGAGCACAATTACAAAAATCAGTCGGGATTAAATAGAAGGCAGCGAGTCTGCGCGAGCGCCGTACACTTTGTTGAGCTGCAGCACAGTCTTCTGCAACAAATTTATGATAATGAAAAGATCTGATAATACAAAAAAGTTGATAAAATAGGAAAAGCCTGACTTTTCTTCTTTAACTTCAAATCTAATTCAGACTATGATAATCGGGGGACTGCTGAGTAATTTATGTGCTTCCCAGTGTCACTATATTATCTCCATACCCATCTAAATCGGTTCAGTGGCTTAGGCGTGAAGAGGTAACAGACAGACACTTTCGCATTTGTAATTGTAGGGGCCGCTACCGAGTTTCCGTAGGGCTCCTTGTTGCAGTTGTTGAAGATAAGTTAAAGTTATGACTCTTTTAATAGTTTATTTATAAGTTAAAGTTAACAAGTTAGTATAGCAGCGAGACCGTGTATCTTTTACGTTTAATTTAAGAGTGTCAGAGTAACTGTTAAGATCAGTTTATATTAGTGCAGTCTTAGGTAAAAAGTGCTGTTGTCGGCGCTGCGACGTATTTCCAAAGTAGGGCGTGCTGCGATGTATAACTAAAGTAGGGCGCGATTCTAGGCTAACAAGTGCTGTACGGTATTGAACCGTACAGTAATATTAATAAGGATTATAACGTCTTCATTTAGCGGTCTACTGACGCGGCGACGCTCATCTTAAAATATTAGGATCGTTTTCAAAAAATTTGTACATAGGTAACGGCTTAATCAAAACAATAATCACGATCGCTATTTTTGTGTAACGAAAGTTAGTATACAAAGCATATGTATGGGTAACTTCGTTACACAAAAATAATTAATTAAATTTTGTTTTTAATTATTCCCTTAATTGTTTACAAATTTTTAGAAAACGACTCATTAACCTTTCGTATGCCTGAAGTAAAAAAAAAAAAAGTGCATTCTAGTCTCAACAGTTTCATATAAATCCAATGATACAGATTTTAAAAAAAAATACTAAAAGAAAGCCTTAAATTGGGTACGGATCCGGTACAAGGCATCCGAAGGGTTAATAGGTTCTTTATAAAGTTAAAAAGCAGAGTGAGAAATTTTGTTTACTTTAAGAGTTTTACCCCTGTTTCACCATCCATTGATCAAATTTATTTGACGGATAAATGTGATGCGGTCTCTGTTTGTTTTGTTCGAAAAGACGGAGACGGCATCATATTTATCCGCCAGTTAAAATTAATCAATGGGTGGTGAAACAGCCCCTTAGGGCCACTTGCACAGTTCAGGGTTAAAAAATTAAATCGGTAACCCTGGGTTAAGAATGACAGTTCCATACATTTTGACACTTGTTAACCCCGGGTTAGCAGTTAACTTGGTGTTAAGTAGCTAACCCAGGTCCGCGCAAGCCCGCCTTAGTGTCGGAGGTTACTTGAAATTTTTATTTTTTATAATAAATTGTCGAAGTCAATGGCAGTGGTTACCCGCTTATTGTAGCAGGCGAAGCACTTGACGTTCCCCACGTAAGAGTCTTCCGAGGCCTGCGCGGGCAGCGCGCGCGCCGCCACGCGCCCGCGCAGGGCCTCCGCAGAGTAGAACATACCCACCTTGTGCCGGAAGCTGCGGACGTAACCACAATGTAAACACACCATAAGTAAGGGCATAGGTTCCATGAAAAAAATTGCTTGGCGCTTATGATGGCCTGCAGCCGCTGTCTATGGCTAGTCTTTACCCGCCTTTGCCTTTTTGGGGGTAGTTAGAATAGAGAGATCTCTCTCCAGGCAGTGTTACGCCTGGGGACCGAAGTCCAATGGATGAAAGTTAGAAGTTGTATTTATGTAGCCGAGTTGAGGCACTTCGATAGTGCGATGCAGGATTGTAGAAATTAGTTTCTTATGTGATGACTGGATGGCGCTAGTAGTCGCTACATCTTTAATAAACCGTCGTGGTAGCCTCGCGGTTTGACGATACATACCATGGTGGTCTTTGATTATAACTGAAGATCTTTGATCAATTATAACTGTAGATGCACAGTCGCGCGCCCGAATATGTCCGAGCCAAATGAGCTCCACTTTGATAAAAGTGGTCGACTTTTTTCTCAGTACGTTATTGTCAATGCAAGCGTAACGATGCCCACGTGCGTCTTTAAAAAGTGCAAAAATCACTCGAAAAAACGGAACAAATCTAATGGAATATCATACTTTCGGTGAGTATCTGTTGTTTTTTCTATTAAATTCTAAGAATCAGAGAGAAATATTGATTTAAATTAATTTTAAAGCCATTTCTAAATTGCTAATTAAAAGATTAACGTTGTCAGAATTCCACAACATTGACATATGCCTTGTCTTTGTCACACGCACAGGAAAGCTTATCAGTAAAACGAAACAGATAAACAACAGAACATAGAACAAAAGTGTAGTGAAGTTGCCATCACCCTATTTTTTTATTTCTAGAATTTTATGTGTTTTTGTGTGAAGTTTTGATTTCCTGGATGTGTATACGTATTTCATGTATGTGTGTATGTGTTACTGGTAAACGTGTGCGATAGTTTGACAAATTGAAAATAAAAATTAATAAAGTTATTATATTAAAAACAAATTTTATTCATAAATAATGAAATTTGTTTGATTTTTTTTTGTTTTATTATAATACTACCCACCATTACAAAAAAAATATACAATGTGACTTCAAATACATAATATTAGGGAGAAAATTATACTACAATATTTTAGACTATCGCGGTCATTACTAATTTCACGAGTTAAAATCGGGTTTTGTTCCGCGTACCTTGATTTTGAAGAAGCCCGATATTTCGGCACAGTTGCATGCGCCATGATCACGAGACGACACTGTGTCAAGGTACGCGGAACAAAACCCAATTTTAACTCATGAAAATTATACTTTCTGGATCTTCTCATGATTACGAACAACTTTAAGTACTCCCCTACACTCCCCAAGGAACCTAAATGGCAAATTTCAGCTTTCTACGACCAGTAAAACAAATAATCGATCCTGTTGAACTGAATAATATAAATCCCGTTTTTCCATATCCCGTGGGAATATCCAAAAATCCTAAAAATATTTTTTCACTATTATAATTACCTACTTTTATGCCCAATTTGAAGAGTAGTAATTATAATATACATAGTTACGGAGATACATAGGAATCCCGTTGAACTGAATATATAAATCCCGTATTTTCCTTATCCCGTGGGAATTTCCAAAAATCCTTCCTTGTTGGATGCCTACATTGTATAAGGTACACATTTGCAAAATTTCAAGTCTCTAGATGCAGCGTTTTGGGCTGTGCGTTATATACAACAGTCAGTTAGTCAGTTTATCATTTTATACTTATATCTCGAAAACGGTAAACATTTGGAGTAAAAAAAATTAGCTTCAAAATTATCTAAATGACGTCCCCATTCATCCTGTAAAGTGTTGGCGTTAACCTTAATTTCACCCTGTTTTTTATTGCATTAATTGACAGAAACTTTTTATAAAGAAAGTCCTCTCCTAAAGTCGGAATGCATTCTTTGTTCTACAACATCATTTCGTCCGCCAAACAAACGTCAAACTCGTCAAAGCAATCTTACAACGTCGCCTTCAATGTAGCAAGTGAAATTAATCACTCTGCCGTTTCTGATAAGGCTTACATTCATATCCGACCAAACGTGTGGAAATTGTGGAGTTTAGCTGTCAAGTGTCAAGCGTTGTGGAGTTTTGCCGCTACCGAAATTCGACTGTAATGAAGTATAGACTAGGTTCAAATTTCGTCACGTATTCACGTATTTGGGATCAGTTTTCTCTACGCACACGTAAATAAATTTTTAACTGTGAAGTAGCGAAATTCAATTGTAATTAAGTAAAGACTAGGTTCAAATTTCGTCACTTATTCTTTTCACACAAAGTAATTACTTTGTGTAGGTGATGATTTTATTTGTTACGCAAACAAATAAATAGTTCGGACATTCTTTCAAGGGGATTTTGTTCGGCAATGTGTATCTTCAGTTATAATTGATCAAAGCTGAAGATACACATTGCCGAACAAAATCCCCTTCAAAGAATGTCAGAACTTTTTTATTTGTTTGCGTAACAATTAAAATCATCACCTACACAGTAATTTGAACCTAGTCTTTATTACAGTCGAATTTCGGTTGACACTTGACAGCTAAACTTGACAATTTCACGCAACGTACTGAGAAAAAAGAAGGCCACTTTTATCAAAGTGGCGCTCATTTGGTTCGGACATTTTCGGGCGTGCGACTGTGGATCTACAGTTATAATTGATCAAAGATGGTGCAATGTTTTTAAGAAATGTCTGTTACGGCCCGGCGGCGCGACGAGCGTTTTCTCTGTTTACTGCGCGGCCGTGGCGTTCGCCGCACAGTGGTTACCTGGCGGCACACGTGATAAATTGACAAAACGCTCGCCGCGCCGCTGGTCGCCTAAATCTCCAAACTCATAGACAGCGGAGCGTGGCGGTGACGGTTGTAATATTCTGACTTGTATGAACGGTTGTGCGGTACCATAACCCGAACTAGTTCATACAAGTTAGAATATTACAACCGTCATCGCCACCGCACCGCCACCCCTCCGCTGTCTGTGCGTTTGGAGCTTTAGTCCGGTGACAATGGAGACGAAATGAGGATCAACCCTAACGGCCTAGCCACGACTTCAGAGACCGGCGGCGCATTTTTTTTATACTAAGTATATAGGCTTGCGTTTGACCACAATCACGCCTGATGGAAAGCGAAGATGAGGCCTACGATGGAGCACGCTTGCCTAGTAAATACTCATTCACCCTAGACTTGAAAGCGGCCAAATTGTAGTGTTCAGGGAACACAGTCGCAGGCACGGAATTCCACTCCTTAGCTGTGCGTGTGCAATGAACAGAGAAAACACTTCCCGCGCCGCCGGCCGGGCGTAGTCATGGCCTGGGGCTAAATTCAGGAACGGGTCAACACGGTTTGCGAGAGGATAGGAATGGGCTGAGCTTGGGATGAGCCTTATTTTCCTGTCATCTTGGCGATCTACCATCTCAAAAGGCATCAAATTATTTGAGGAAGAGCGCCTCACGGCGTTAGACGTAAAACGCCAATTACGTAAAGAGAGACCTAAGTTCTCCTACACGTATACATACAACTCAGCTGGGCAACTGTACTGTCACGCGTGTAGGAGAATATTTAAAAGTAAATTCGGCCTAGCCAGCCATATCAGGGCCAGGCTAGGCGTCTTAATTTATAGAATAGTGGGGTCGCCGTCATCGAAACCGATGAGGAGGACTATATATATATTTTCCTGTTAATTCGCTTTTTAAATAAATAATTGAGTAAATAAATAAATAAGGCTCATCCCAATCTCAGCCCAAACCTCTCGCAAACCAGTGCTTTTTGGCGTTCCTGAACAGCAGTTCATCCCTATCCTCTCGACGATTGAATTATCGCTCGCAAACCAAGTTGAGCCGTTCCAGAATTTAGCCCCGTCATAGTTACTTGGGCAGCGGCTTCTCCCAGCAGTTGTCGAGCCGCTTGGCGCGCATGACGGCCGTGAGCCGTTGCAGGAGACTGTAGTTGTCTTGCGCGACGCGCCGGCGCCGCTCCGCCTCGCGCTGGCACTTCTTCAGCTTGACGGCGACGTGCGCGCGCGGCGCCGGCGCCCGCGCGTCTATTGCTGGCAGCGCGCACGCCACCTTCGCCAACATTGTTATATCGGTGGCAGAATGAGAACTACAGAGGTCATATGAAGAGTACGCGGAAAAAACATTACGAATAATCATCTTTTTAAGACGAAAGTCTTCAATCAGTGCGTCCTACCCATCATGACATACGGTGCCGAAACATGGACACTCACTGTAGGACTGGTCCACAAATTTAAAGTTGCTCAACGTGCTATATGACACGCATAATGCTCGGAGTTTCTCTAAAAGATCGAATTCGTAACGAAGTGATCCGACAGAGAACCAAAGTTATCGACATAGCCCACCGCATTAGCACGCTGAAGTGGCAATGGGCAGGCCATATAACCCGAAGAACCGATAACCGTTGGGGTAGACGAGTTCTTGAGTGGAGACCACGGATCGGCAAACGTAGCGTGGGAGGTCCTCAGACTCGGTGGAGCGATGATCTTCGCAAGGCGGCTGGCATGAGCTGGATGAGAGTGGCCGAGGATCGTGCTCAGTGGCGTGCCATGGGAGAGGCCTATGTCCAGCAGTGGACGAACATAGGCTGATAGGCTTTTTAAAAAACCGGCCAAGTGCGAGTCAGACTCGCACACGAAGGGTTCAAAGTCAAAGTCAAAAATTCTTTTTTCAATTTAGGCATCAATTGATGCTCCTATGTACGTCGAAGAATCTACCGCCGGTTTGGAAAAACCCTGTTGAGAAGAAACCGGCAAGAAACTCAACCCGTACCATTATCTATAAAAACGGCAAAAAAATCACGTTTATTGTATGCGAACACTTCGTGCGCGAATCCGACACGCACTTGTTATAGATAATGGTACGGAACCCTTCGTGCGCGAGTCTGACACGCTCTTGGCCGGTTTTTACATAGTCTCTTTTCTAAACTGAAGAACAGTACGCTTAGTATAAGTTTTACTTCACCAAAATACTTCTCGATCGCGTTTACGTAAAAATTTCAATTCTATGGAAACATGGACGCGCGCGCGCGGAGGCGCTGTCCATGTTTTCTTAGTAATTGATTTTTTTACGTAAACGCGATCGAGAAGTATTTTGGTGAAGTAAAACTTATACTAAGCGTACTGTACTTACCTCTACCATGAGATACACTAGTTTGCAGTGACCGTACTCGCTAGCGACGGCGTAAATGATTAGTATGGAGAATTGTACTTCCGTAAGTGACCGCTAGAGGCGCTGTACACAATTCTCTATACCAATCATTTACGCCGTCGCTAGCGAGTACGGTCACTGTAAACTAGTGTAACTCATGGTAGATGTACCGATACTTTAGTTTATGATTGGTCAGATGATGGAAACGAAGCGATATCCGATGATTCCGAAACAACTGTTATTTACGAAACTGAAGTCGTTTCAGAGTATTTCACAGACGTCAGATGTCGAATGAGAATGACAAACCATGGTTTCATGGCCGCTGCCGAATAAAAATGGCCACCATAAACCCCATAAAGCGCGCTACACACTAATACTCTGCAGTTTTGGTGATTAGCTAAATGTATGTAAAAAATTAAATCAAATATTAGTTTGATTTTATCTTAATTGTAAATTATTGCACCAAATGTTATGAATACCTGAAGAAATACAAGCACAATACCAGTTTTTCAACCAAAAATTACGAAATGTTTAAGTTTTTATTCAGGCGTCTAGTATTTATGTAAAAGTAAGTAAACAAAATTACTTATTTAAATTATAGGATCGAAATTACTAATAAAAAGAATATTCTATCGTGTGTTTAAAAAAATAGGAATGTACTATTGTACACACATTTTATTTCAGTGGCAACATTGTCGTAGATTTTTTGATCTTGAATTCCAGTTTTTAGTATAAGTATGAGGAACCCCAAGAATTTACTGTTTTTTTTCTATTTTTGTGTGAAAATCTTAATGCGGTTCACAGAATACATCTGCTTACCAAGTTTCAACAGCATAGCTCTTATAGTTTCGGAGAAAAGTGGCTGTGACATACGGACGGACAGACAGACAGACATGACGAAACCATAAGGGTTCCGTTTTTTGCCATTTGGCTACGGAACCCTAAAAAGAGACAAGTTAGGAAAGTGCAGAGTTCAAGAAAATATCAGTCGTCCGGAGGGATCATTGGTTATCGTTAGAATAGTATGCTTAGTCCAACTCATAATTACTTAGTTATTAAAATGTAGTTACCTTGGACCGATGATCCTGGAAACGCCGTTCCTCCCACGGCTGAATTAGAAGTTTATCACGTCTCGATAGCATATTCAACGAAGTGCACAAAGTAACCCAAATAACTCTATAAAGTAAATTAGTTGAATCGATAGCAAAGCAGTTGGTTGCTACGTCAACATTGCGGTTATATCAATGGAAACATTTCAATCAGTAACATTCAAAACTGCTGTAGGCACAGTTAGTGGAGTCAACTGAATCGTGCGCGAGTCATTGAGGAACCTTTTCACAGAAAATGCTGCTTGACAAGGAAAATCATTATGACCTTTGATCAATTATAACTGAAGATACACATTGCCGAACAAATCCCCTTCAGAAAATGTCCGAACTTTTTTATTTGTTTGCATAACAATTAAAATCATCACCTACACAGAAATTTGAACCTAGTCTTTACTTTATTACAGTCGAATTTCGATTGACACTTGACAGCTAAACTTGACAATTTCACGCAACGTACTGAGAAAAACCTCCTTCAAAAACATCCAAAAAACTATGAAATAATAATTGAACCGAACCGACCACAATAAGCATGAAAATATCTTTCTTCTAATCTGTTTGAAGTTGGTGCCTCAGCTCGAGCCAGCAGGAGTGGACCTAGTAATCTAACTTACCTACATAGCTACCTACTATCTATAGGGCTTCTACACCCCTGCTGGCTCTTGCTGAGGCACCAACTTCAAACAGATTAGAAGAAAGATATTTTCATGCTTATTGTGGTCGGTTCGGTTCAATTATTATTTCATAGTTTTTTGGATGTTTTTGAAGGAGGTTTTATTTTTTATTTAAAATTTTTATTTTTTGCTTTTTAGTTGTTTCTGTATAAAATAGATGCGTAGGATAAAATCATCAGTTTGACTTCGAAATAAGTTTATGTTAAAAATTCTATTTTTAATGATCGACGGGGTTGTGTCGTTTTATTACATAGTTCTATGAAAGTTTTTGAATGCAAATGTTCGACTTGTCACCGAAAATACTAAATCGCTATACATTTCTCTTGAATTTTTGAGGAGTTTCATCAATTCCTCATGGATCCCATCATCAGAACTGGATTCTGGTAACAACGGGACCAACCTTGAAGTATGTGCTTTCAAACAACGAAAAAAATTTCCAAATCGGTTCATAGATGACGGAGTTCTGAGGTAACACACGTTAAAAAAAAAAAAAAAAACATACAACCGAATTGAGAACCTCCTCCTTTTTTTGAAGTCGGTTAAAAAAGAAGGCCACTTTTATCAAAGTGGCGCTCATTTGGCTCGGACATTTTCGGGCGCGCGACTGTGGATCTACAGTTATAATTGATCAAAGATTATGACGCTTACTGTGAAGAAAACTTTCTACGATGGGTCAGAAATCAAATGGCTTGACTGTAGGTACACTTGTCCCCGGCCACCCGGCCGACTTCGCGCGACCGGCGGCAGCGGCGAGCGTTCTCCGTTCATTGCGCGGCCGAGGCGCTCGCCGCACAGTGATCATCTGGCGGCACACGCAATGAACTGATGAAACGCTAGCACCTGCCGGCCAGGCTGTTAACCCATTCGCTGCGATTGGCGTGTGTAATTACGTAATTACTCAAATGAGTACCTTACAAATAGCATTTGACATTGGAAACTTATTAACCTTTTCGACGCCAACGAAACATATATCAGCACCGCAGGTTCTACGCCAACGACTCGTATATCAGTCACGGCGTGCAGAGCGATATCTACATACATGCATTTCTGTAGGGTTCAACTTCGCGTTTGACATTCCGATGTCATGGCGTATGAGTGAGAGCTGTGGTATTTGACAGAGCGTTGAAAAGGTTAACGATGATGCAGTAGAATAATTTGATTCCTGATCTGAATTTAGAACGTTCTCATTGTGCTGATGGTTATCCTTGCGTATTATAACATTTTCTGTGATAAGGTTGACAGTGGATCACGGTTCAGTTGCTTTGATAGCATGATAGCACAGTCGCCATGAGAATCATCGGAGCTAACGAGGTCCTCAACAAATTCTGGTCGAAGTACGACTTACGCGATTGACTGTAATGTCATACTCAGACATGTTTAAATGGTGTCTGTTCTGTACTTATGATAAAAAAATATCAGATACTGCATTGTTTTATTGCATATATTGTAATGTGCCGACCTCGTATCCTCTAATATTTAATAGGCAGGGCTTGTAAGTATTTTTTTTACACACAAAAGTTATTCTGACTAACACTGAGACGATCGAATAAGGTAATAGGCAGGATTTATATTTCGTTTTCAAGATTTTTTTTACCGAACAACGGCATCATATCCCATGATAGACGGAGACAATATACAATATGTATTTTTTAAAACTAAAATTACTAAGGTGATGGGATGGGTTTTAAAATGAAAAACATTTAGCAAATTAATAAATAAATTATATAGTTAAATATTATACACTGCACTTACAATGGTATCATATCATGTTCGTTACACCAGGAGATATACACGAAAACGTTCAAACACATGGTTACAATACAAATAATTTTACACTTTGAGCAATACAAAAATAAAAAACTCAATCACTCTAATAAATCTAAGCTTAATATATTAATCAATAGTCGTTAGATTCAATCCGGTGGTTGGTACTTTGGTACCGAGAAACAAAACGGAATTATGTGTTGTATTAAAAAGCATAGGAATGTAAGATTGTTATTCCTCTCTACTTTGGCAATGTTTTGAGTAAAGCTTTTAGTAGCACAATCACCTCAAATGCAATTTTATCCAGTACTTACTAGCTTAACAGTAAGAGCAGTTTCAAACTAGCGTTTTACATGTAGAAGCTCGTTTTTGGAAGCTTATAATGTTTCATCGTCAGAATCCATGTTGATACTGAACTGACTCGCCTCTCAACACTACCGGTTCGAGTGAACATGGGAATAAGCCCGTGTACGCGCAAAAAAAAACGCTAATTTGACACCACCCTCACTGAACGCAAATGTGCGTTCTTGTAATCTGACGCTAAAAGTTACAGGGCGCAGGGGTGGCAGCGAAAGAGTTAAATGATACGTTAATGCTGTCCATCCATGGTCTTTTTTTTTGCTGTTTGTTTCGGCAAAGTAAAATGAGACCTAGGATACCTATATACAAACACTTCAATGTTTTTTTTGCATAAACCCGTCATTGATAAATAAAATTTAAGTGCTAATCGTGTTAGGACAATGTAGCCCAGCGCGTACAAGCCTTCTAATTAATTTGCCTGAGTAACAAATAAAACGAGAGAACTGCGATTTGTTAATTTTAAATAAGGTCGATTAACTCAAGAGGACTGTTTAATAAGCCCTTAATAAGGCCCCATTTGTTGGAGCTTAGTACCACAGAATCAAAAGCAGCTATCGAATACATACCTGACAAAGGTAATTTTTAAACCTATACCTTGACAAGCTCGTCCGTGGCGCTCGGCGGAACCCTGTCGCAGGGAGCCTCTGCTGTCCTTAACAAGATTGTTTTTAATAAGTGCGGCAAACGCTGACTGCGACAGGGTTCCGCGGGGGGTCGCGCACGAGCTTGTCGGACTGTAGTATGTAGTATTTTCAATAATTACAATGGATATTGTAACTTATTAATAAAACAATAAGGTTGAATTTTCAAGTCTCAATGCATGTGGTCGCTAAATCGCCTCTACCTTATTAACAGGTTCCCTGTCCCGAAGTAATGCGCAACGTTCTTTCGACACGACCCAATGACATTAAGCGGTCGTATTCATGAGGCACATGTGCCTCATGGGACAGGGAACCTGTTAAGGGTTTATGTCTAAATAACGTCGCGTATCTTTAAAATAATAAGCTTACTGTAGCTATTTTCCCTACAGAGATGTCACTGTACCATTCATTTTGGATGTTACTTAGACCTTTCCCTCTATTTAGAATCATCATTGAGTTCATAGATAGCGCTATTGTATTAGGCTGAGGTCAAAAGGCCATAAAATACAAATAGTACAGAGACCTCTCCAAAGTAGAACTAGATACAACAGGTGTTTTTTTTTTTGCGCATTATAGTGACAGACCTCTTGATTTAAACGTCCTTGCTATAGATTATGTTTTTTACAATGACTTGTGCCCAGGTTAGATTTGTGCTAACGGTGAACGCTGTTAGTATCGGAAGACATTCTAATGTCGAGTTTAAATCTGTTGCAAATATGAAAGTATAGTGGAATAGGCTAGACGACTAAAAAAAACTGTTTAGTCCGTCAGTTAGATTATCAAAAAATATTGTACACGTATTTTTTCTTTTGTTTGACAAACAAAAAATGAGGAGGATACAGTGCTTAGAAGTTTCGAGTGACGTCACTATATGGTACAATTTTTACCTAAGGGTGACGTCACAAGCCCCCACTCCGGAAGTTTGATGATCTATATCTTTGTCGATTTTTAATAATTTGATAAACCAAAAAATACGTGTCCCATATTTTCCCATAATCTAACTGACGGACTAATTAGAATGACAAATTTTTAACCCAGTCGTCATCCCTATACTCGTAAAATTTGCCATGTTTGCTAACGTGGTCACGTCATATAAAATTATGTACAATTACGGCCTTACTTTCAGTACACTACTAACCTGGCACCAACCGTGCCGGCAGTCTATGTTACAGAGTATAAAACGTATTAAATACATCAAAAAGATTTTAGTCAATTGGAACTTTGGCGTACGACTTGACATTATCTATAAGATCTGTTCAATACTTGATACTTTATTCAAATCATACACCAAAGGACACTCGAAGGGTGTTTCCTGGAAAACAAACTCTACATTGGATATGATTCGACAAGATCTGGTTTAACTATTGTAAACAACTGAAGGAAACACCCCTAACGTTTGTCTATGATACAGTTTGCCTTAACCTAATTCGCATACAGAACCTGTCTACACTTAGTGCAATACAAATCATCGCGTCATAAACAAAATTTATAAAAAAATAAACTGACCGAGCTATTTTAATACTTTTTAAATGGACTGTCGACTGTCCCACGCGTACAACGGAATCAACGTAAAGTATACCCTTTACAGCGTTTGGCGTTGGTCCTGCGCAAAATAATTAACCTTTTCAACGCTCTGTCAAATAGAACAGCTCTCACTCATACCTACGCCATGACATCGGAATGTCAAACGCGAAGTTGAACCCTACAGAAATGCATGTAGGTAGATATCGCTCTGCACGCCATGACTGATACATAAGTCGTTGGCGTAGAAACTGTGGTGCTGATATAATTATGTGTCGTTCGCGTCGAAAAGGTTAAAATGGTTTTATAGCAAAAGAAACGCCAAACGCTGTCAAGAGCTTATTGGCTTGAACTACTACAAATGTGGGCTTAAAAAACATGTAACCAAAATACTCTATCATGTTGAGATTGACTAGTTCTAGTTCTGATCATCAATCAATCAAAGCTTGAATCAATTAGCGATTACAACTAGAGATGCAACGAATACGAATATTCGTATCTGCCGAATAGCATAAAACCTTCCACTGTACAGTTCTTTCAAGTACGGTCAAGTTTCGTAAATATGTCGTTAAACATTCGCAATGCCATAAGGTCGAAATTTCAAATACAACACGTCAAAGCAACATCGTCGCTAGCTCTTGACCCTTGGGACGCCGAGAATTAAAAAAAAAAAAACAAAAAGTTAGCCTTTTTGGCGAGGATCTGCGTCCCGACGTCTGCGAGGTTACATTCATATAAACAGACGTTGCGCGTGTCAGACGTCCCATTTCAATATCAAACATCGACAAAATATTCTTTCCGCGCACACTGGCCGGGCTGTCTGTCGGTGTCTGAGCGGCCGTGTTACGATAGAGATATGAATTCGTTAATAGAAACTGTATTTGTCTGACACGCTCGGCGTCGGTAAACTTAGGTGGGTTGGAAATTAAATTCCTTGACTGCACAATTACTATTCGTAAAACTAAAAACAATATTCGTTGCATCACCAGTTATAACCATTTTAGCCTTCATTTTAAAGGCAGCAGTGGTGCGGTTAAAAAACGACCTGTAATTGCCAACACAGTATGAACGACAATAATGCACTACCTTATATGATAATAGATAATTCAAACCCTCATTGCTATAAGGGTCAGGTCGTGCATTGTTGCAGTTCATTCCAGAGGTCGTATTGTCTAACGCTTCTGACGCTAGCCTTCGCTTTCACCATCTCTTTCTGTCATCATTTTCTACCATTTGACAGAAAGAAATAGTGATTGCGAAGGCAAGCGTCAGCAGTGTTCGACAATAAGCCTGCAGGTCGTGTTACCCGGCAGTACCACGTGTAAGCCACTGACGCCAATCCATTTGGGAGCCGAAACCTTCGCAACTGGATTGAAACAGTTGTCAACATCATCTGAAGTTGTACATGTTACAACTTAGCGTAAACATTATCGTCAGAAGCTTACTTTATTTACACTTTATTTTTACTACCGACATTTCTAGCTTAATATTTTGTGTGAGTGGGACAATTAAGTCCGCTGTATCTACACTACGCGCACTAAGTTAATTCGGCTAAAAAAAAATTAAAAACTTAAATCGTTGCTGTGATAATCTAACGTTAATCATATCTACAAAATCGTCATAAATAATATAAAAAAATAAAAAACAACACAACAGCTGCCGTCGTTATCTCACAATAGACGTATAAAACGTTTTATATATAAATCTGAAATTACATGTACAAGCGAAGCATTGGATTGTGATGCCGGCGCTGACTAGTGAGAGTCACATCAGTGGAAATCGGCTGAGAATCCGAACCCACGACCGGGGCTTAAACGACAATCATAACGCCCTCACATGTTGGGCCAACGTCTGCCAACCTGAGGTACACAGTTGAACGTTATAGCCCTAGTACACAGTGGTCCATATGGCTCATTGTTGCCTGGCAACACATATGATGGACTAAAAAAAGCGTACCACATCTAGCGTAGCAGTCATCTTAGACGATATCATGTGTACGTCACCTTTGAAGTGAGCCTAAAAAACCGACATCGATTGCGTGCCGCGATCCATTGCACGCATTATTGCGCAATTATTGCCTGTAGTGAGCCACTGTATACTAGGATCATTAAGAGTGAACAATTGAGCATCATGTTTCTATCTCACTCTAACGTATAATCGCGTCTGTCGACTCAGCGCTGGCCTAACAGCGGAAGACACCCTAATATATTTATGTCTTAAAGTTATACGTCCTTCACAGTCCTTCTTATCAATGAGCGAACAAACGCGATATTTAAATTTTTAGAATAAAAATGGCAGTGTTTTTGTAGAATGTGTATTGAGTAATGTGTGTCATACAGTAGGAATGTCAGTTTAAACCGCAGTCGTCTCAAGCGCAATGGGTCTAATTCGTTGTCACAAGACTATAGAGAAGTTTTAGCAGCGGAAAGATCTACGTTCATACTAATCAGACTTCAATGTACTAAATAGTAAAACGATATCACGACCGGGCAGGTGATACTAGTCCTAACGTTACCCGCTTCATATAAAAAAGTACAAAATCCCCACATTCCACGATCTTCCCTGAAAATGACTTACATAATAACTTACATAGCCAAACATCACAACGTATTATATGCGGTGTATAGGTGTGGGTGTATAAAATGTTTTTTATAACAATGATCACATATAATAGTCATTCTCGTAAGCATTCGAACTAAGACCGGCGCGCGCGTCGGCCGCGTCGGTTTCTACACAATATGAAACTCAGTAGAACTAAATGATTTTAATATTACTCTACGGTACTTACGACTTCCTAACTTACCTAAATAATATGATATAGAAAATGCTCTTATGTTATTATCAGAGATCGGAATTTTCACGGTAAAATATAAGACTGCCGCAATCAAGCTAGTGTTAGAACCAATTTTTTATCGATGTCGATAGTTGTGCAATAGAAGATAAAAACGGACCACTAAATAAAAAAACATTTAATACAGAATTTTAGGTCAGGTTTGTATAAAATTATATAGAGACAGACGCAATTTCTTCTTCGAAGTCCGCGTCCAGTACACACAGCAGCACATGACATTATATTTGGTTTGTGATAGTGATAGGATTAGATAATCATTAATTTCTCAACATTCTAAAACATTTTTTTATTTAGTGGACCGTTTTTTTCTTCTATTGCACAACTATCGATATCGACAAAAAATTGGTTCCAACACTAGCTTGATTGCGACAGCCTTATATTTTGCCTTGAAAATTCCGATCTCTGGTTATTATAGAGATGCGATAAAGAAGCCAATTTTTGGTTTTATTATTGTAGTTAATTATTATTACGGCGTTGTTTCAACGCCATTTTAAACTAGGGTAGGGGCCGGTTTCGCGTTCTCCTACTGACTCGCTTCGCTACAGAAATGGTACTTTCACGTCAACACCAAATTATTTTAATCTAATCTCTTAAATCAGTCAACAAAAATCATAAGCGACAAAAGTCATTATCTACTATTCAAAATAATCTTCATATCCGATACACGTCTCGTTTAGGAAACAGCGAAATCGGCACTCGTTGATTAATTTAATTAGTTTACGAACAGATTCGTTAGTATAAAAAACCGGCCAAGTGCGAGTCGGACTCGTACACCGAGGGTTCCGTGCCGTAAAACCAGCAAAAAATAAATTTGAACTACATATTATTTCTATGAAAAACAAAGTTAGTTTTTGCGGTTTATATAAGTCTGTTTTTTTTTCATTTGAGTTCCTTTTCTCCTTCCGACGTACGGAACCCTAAAAAAGCCTCAAACTTGTACTACGAAACAAACATGAGACTAATGAACCGGTCCTATCTACTGCAGAAACATATATTATATTACACTCGATTCTTTAACCCAACTGATAATGAATTTACTATACAAAATTGACTTTATCGAGTTGCAAAACAAATAAGGAGTAAACTGATGCTGGAAGATGCGAGATGAGTTTAAATTTCACTAAGCTAGAGTTATATTTGTTTGCGTCGTGAGAATTGGTGTTACATTGTTCAGTTTTCGCATTATGTTATTACAGTGACACTATGATATGAAGGTGTATCGATTAATTATGTAGACCTGCCACATACGCTCAGACAAGACGGCCTCTAAAGGCCACCACAAACCGAAGCGCGGGGCGCCGACGACGGAGCGTGCCAGTGCGGTCAATAAAAAAAGGTCCCATTTTATATGTATTTCCTGTCGTTCTAACAGTGGTAGGAACATAACGCGAAACACAGATTAATTAGATAATTTTCCCGAAATCGTTTTTTCATTCAAGCAAATTTTCTTTTCGCATATTTTCCCGTTCTCAATATTTTCTTTTCGAATTGGGGATTTTTTTGCAATGTATAGTAAATCAAAAACCATTTCGAGATAAATACTTTTTAACTCGTTTTCTGTACTTATTTAATTTTAATATTATGTAATGAATTTATTATATAACAAATAAGCAATGACCTTCATTTGACATTGGTGTACATTGCGTGACCGGCTTTGATCAATTATAACTGTAGATCCACAGTCGCGCGCCCGAAAATGTCCGAGCCAAATGAGCGCCACTTTGATAAAAGTGGCCTTCTTTTTTCTCAGTACGTTGCGTGAAATTGTCAAGTTTAGCTGTCAAGTGTCAACCGAAATTCGACTGTAATGAAGTAAAGACTAGGTTCAAATTTCTGTGTAGGTGACGATTTTAATTGTTATGCAAACAAATAAAAAAGTTCGGACATTCTTTGAAGGGGATTTTGTTCGGCAATGTGTATCTTCAGTTATAATTGATCAAAGGTGACCGGTCCAAGTCGTACTTTATTCTGTGTGGTTAGAATTCTTCACAATTTACGCGTGGATTAAACTACGGAGTTTGATTGGGACCCGCTGTCTGACATCTAGCACTTTGACAGTTACCTATTACTCCATAGATTTGAGGGCCCACATTTTTTGCCGATCAGTATATTCGCTCGCTTTGATTAAAATTAGCTACCGTGAAAAAAGGAGACATTATAATATACGAAAAGGAAAAAAGTATTAGGAATAACTAGCTATGGGTAAAACATCGTCAGGAGAAAAAAAAGTAAGCTATTGTATTGATAATATTTTCTGCTGAGGAAAAATAAGACCGAATATAACGCGATAAGGAATAAAAACGACTGTGAAAGTATGCTGCTATAGAAAAATAAAACGGGAAAATATGCGAAAAGAAAATTTGCTTCAATGAAAAAACGATTTCGGGTGATCCACTGAAGCGGAGCAAGGGGGTAATGCGGAACGGAGCTAGCCAGCGTTGCTAGATTTTTTCGGTTAAAGCGGGATTCAATCGTCGAAAGCGGGACATAGTAAAAAGCCGGCCAAGAGCGAGTCGGACTCGCTCACCAAGGATTCCGACAGGCAGATAGACGTAGGTACAATATGGTCCTATAAAGGTTCCGTTTCTCCTTTAGAGGTACGGAACCCTAAAAACGTATAAACTCAGTGATTTTAAATTCTCACCCTGATGTCATAGAGAAGTTATTTTTATGAAAATACTTTATTTTACCAAACGTCGTCGCACAGTCGTGCAATCTCCTAAAAGCGGGACTGAGGCTGTCCCGCGCAGGACATATTAATTTTGGGCCGAAAAACGGGACGTCCCACCAAAATTGTGACTTCTGGCAACGCTGGAGCTAACCCACGCTCGTTTCTCCGCCCCGCTTCTCCGCTCCGCATCAAAATTTCGTATGTTTTTTTTAAACTACTCGCAACTCCCTGTTCACCGACGAGGAGCGGAGATTGTATGTTCCATTGATGGATTTTTGTCTCGCTTATCGCTCCGCACTAATAGAAAACCAGCCTAAATTCACCTACTCATTTGACTCTTAGCTAATATTTTAAAAGAAATCTCGAAGGTAGAGCAAAGTCTTGCGCGTTTCATACAAGAAAAAGGCGCGAACGTCGCCCATTTGATCCCGCTGATAAATGCATTGGAACCTGCACAGGTTTCAAGTTCGTGCAGTCGGGCCATTTTTCTTTAGTTGTACCTTTTGACTTTTTTTTATTCGGAAAATTTCATGTGATTTCTGCTCAGAATCACGAGCTTTTTCGATCTTAGTAGGAGAAAAAAGTGTCCCAAGTTTTTTCCGTTCCGTTACCATTTTTCTGAGACCGTAACGAAATGGAAGAATCGAAAATTATACGGAAGTTTTGGGACACTTTTTTTCTCCTAGTAAAGATCGAAAAAGCCCGTGATTCTGAGCAGAAATCACATGAAATTTTCCGAATTAAAAAAAGTCAAAAGGTACAACAAAATAAAAAAAATGGCCCAGTTGTGACGTTTTAAAATCTTTCTCTTTTTTATTAAACGTCGTAACCGCCTGTAGGTATAGTAACGGGGTGTCCGCGCCATTTTCTTATGTATACATAGCGCATTTAATACTAGTTGACGCTTCACCGGGTCCACCGCCCACCGTTGGGATGCCACGTTGCTAATTATATTAAAATTGATTTCATTCATAAATGAATGTAATTTATTTGATAATCACATTGAAATACTGATATATAAAGTACTCTACGGAGTTAGGTTTGGGTATAGATTATGCTTCCATAACGCAATGGCAACGAGAAAATCCGTGTGTACCTTCACTTTTTTTAAATGAGGAAATCTTGGGTATTTCTTACTTAGAATCAAGAGCGTTATTATCTTGATAAAAAAAAGTTCCTATTTTTTCATACATTTTCACCCGACTGTCGAAGGAGGGTTATGTTTTTCGAGCGTATGTATTTATATATGAATCATTCTTTGGCTCGCCCTGCAGCCTAAACGGCTCAATGGATTTTGAAGTGTCATTCATTAGATTCGTCTCAGTTCCGCGAGTGACATAGTATATATATTTACCCAAAATTCCCATGGGAACAGGACTTATCCAGGCGGGATTTTTCATCTAATGTTGAAATTAAAGTTATATTGTGTCAGTTGCGATGACCCATATGAACTGTATGAAGAAAACTTCACAAAACTGACCCAAAATATAAGGACACTTTTTTGAAAATGAATTGTCCTCGTGATCATGAAACTACCGCGAGACTCACTCGTAACCAATCACGTCTATGATCGAGTATAGCTTCATACGTTTCGGGCTAATCCGTAGCCCTTCTCGGAGCCACACATGGTGGCTGATTCTTAATAAGAATACCCCAAAATTGCCTCATTCAAAGTAAAGAATACACTTTTGCTAAACGCCCTATTCCCCTTGCGGGAGAGCCCTACTTACAATTTCCGCATAAATAAAAAGGTTAAATAGGTAACGTGGCTACCTCGGCGGGCGGTGTCACAGTCGGGCGCGTCACTCAGCACGGCGGGTCGGCCTTGGGCAGCGGACGCACGAGATATAACTTCTCTCCTTGCTTGTTGGTGTAGATGGGTGCCCGTTGGTAGTGGGCAACGAGTTGCTCCAGCGTGGGGAACTTGCGTTGCCCGATGCAGTACAGCGAGCCGGACACGTGGACGCGGAAATGCTTGTTGCGGCCCGGCGCTTTCAGGGACACGGAGTAGTCGCCCACCTGGGGAGCGGGAAATAGTAGATTGATAACCAATGGTGGAAAGTGACCCATTTAAACCGAGATATTTCGAGGGGAAATGGGTAATTTCACCCGAGTTAGACACTCTACTTTTCATTTCGACTGTGAGGAAAGCAAAATACTACCGTCAATCAATCCATCCATCCATCCATCCATCCGTCCGTCCGTCCGTCCGTCCGTCCGTCCGTCCGTCCGTCCGTCCGTCCGTCCGTCCGTCCGTCCGTCCGTCCGTCCGTCCGTCCGTCCATCCATCCATCCGTCCATCCATCCATCCATCAAAAGATTTTTTTTTTATGTCGTAAGAATGCTCAGAGTTGGCTGTATGTAATTTTTCCTTTGTCCGTTTAATGTTAGTAAGCTAATTTAAAAAGTTCGTACAACCTCCAGTGTTGTATATAAGCTCCATGGTCACGACGTGCATCTAGGTGGCCATGCCGAAACGTGAAAAAAAGTGTAATCGCATATTTTAAGTATACATTAGCCCAAATTTTAAGATTCCAAATGTACGTTTGGACTAACATGAAAAACTGGCCGAACACATTTTTAGATATGTCAAAATATACGCCTTAAACAGCCGTGCATATATTAAACCAGTGTTAGCAGAGCCCTGCTTCTAAGTAAAACGTACGCAGTGGGTTCATTTTATACTGGTTAGCCGGGACCCCCTTACTGTCTAATTTAATTACATTTTTGAGAGAGAGAGAGAGACTAAGTACATTTTGCAGGTAAACATACAAATAAAAAATATCGAATTATTAAAATTTGGCCCCACTCAGCATACCAATACATATATGTAATAGCAATGTTAACGCTGTTTTTCAGCCGGACCCATTACATAAAAAATCAAACAAACACATACACACTGTGACGACACCAGCGAAAAGTGTAATTTGTTCATTTAAATGAAAGGTGCACGGAAAGAATATGGCTAGTCACCTAAGCAACTTTTCGAGTTATATCGGTTTGAAAGTTAGTCATCATAAGCAATTGCTAAAGTAACCATTTCTTTAAAAGTGAGAAAAAAAATATTTCAGGCTTCCATATTAAAAATGGTAAGTTAAAGTACCCTACACTAGACGGGAGTTCTACATTTTGAGATAATAATCCTTTGATCAATTATAACTGTAGATCCACAGTCGCGCGCCCGAAAATGTCCGAGCCAAATGAGCGCCACTTTGAAAAAGTGGCCTTCTTTTTTCTCAGAACGTTGCGTGAAATTGTCAAGTTTAGCTGTCAAGTGGAGTTTTGCCGCTACCGAAATTCGACTGTAATGAAGTAAAGACTAGGTTCAAATTTCTGTGTAGGTGATGATTTTATTTGTTACGCAACCAAATAAAAAAGTTCGGACATTCTTTGAAGGGGATTTTGTTCGGCAATGTGTATCTTCAGTTATAATTGATCAAAGTTATAATCTCATTTTTATAAAAAGGTGATTAGATCGTTTTTTCCGTGTTTCAACCTTTTGAACGCATCGTTTTTGTTACGAACAAAATTTATTCTTATGCGGATGCGGGTAGGTTCATTTGTGTTACCGTATTGTCGTCTATAGACGACGCTGGCGTTGAAAAGTTTAAGGCCCTTCGCACATGGGGCTATACTCAAAGAGAACTAGTTACGAACTTAAATTACTAAAGAGTTGCTTGAGCGTCACCGCCCATACATTCGCATTGAAGTTCGCACACGACGCGACTAGTTACTGATATCAGTAATAAAATAAATTTAAGCTCGTAACTAGTTCTCTTTGAGTGCGAGTGTTCTGTTTGAGTGGCTCTTTGAAGGGCCTGAGCGCGCGTAAAATACGTTTACTTTTAGTTTACCACTGACAGATGGCTTGCCTTCATTTCATTTCCAACTTTAACACCATACAAATAAAGTAGCTATTACAAAGCCTGCAAACGTGGGTAACAGTATTCTAAAATTGGCTTTATTTGTAGGTCGTTAAAGTTGAATATGAAATGAAGGCAAACCATCTGTCAGTGGTAAACTTTATGTACTAGTTCTCTTGGAGTGCGAGTGTTGTTTGAGTGGGTCTTTGGGCCTAAGCGCTTGTACTCACGTTGGTCTCGGAGTCCCTGATGAGGAAGTCCCCGTCGTGGCCGTGCTGGTTGAGCAGCGCGTCGCACTGCGTGCGCGTGACCGCGCCGTAGTACCACGCGCGCCCCGCCGCGCCCGCGCCCGCCGCCGCGCCCGCGCCGCGCCCGCCCGACCCCGCCTCGCTGCGCACAATACACACTATGGAATGCAGGTAGTTACCAACGAGAGTTGGCGATCTTAATATACGAGCGAAGCGAGAGTTTTAAGCCGGCACTAGTTTTGCACAAGTTTGGTTTTGAAGTATCTTTTTCAACTTCAATTTTTTTACTTCTACGGTCATCCCGTGAAATCCATATATTTCATACTAAATACAAACTGAAACAGATGCACAGAAAAAATATCAATGCTGGGAATCGAACCCAGGTCTTCGGCATTCCGTGTGACTCCTGACCAGTGGTGGCGTAGGGGTAAGCACGCGGATTCCCAGCATTGGTCTTTTTTCTGGGGTTTTTTCTGTGCATCTATGTTTCAGTTTGTATTTAGTATGAAATACTAGTTTTGCACTTGTGTCATAAATATACAGGGTGTTAAAAAAATCCCATACGATCCGAAACCCAGTGACAATACTCATGAAACTAAACAACTTTCCCCAAGGAACATGGGTCGGAATATGAAATAAAATTTTGGTCTGTTGTTTTGTATGGACAGTCCATTTTTTTTGTATTTCTACCCCTGTTCCTTGAGCAAAATTGTTCAGTTTCATGAGTACTGTCACTGGTTTCGGATCGTAGGGGATTTTTTAAACACCCTGTATAGCTAAGCTAGATATTTTTCTGGCACGAACGAAATGTGGTTAGTGTTTGACATAACAATAACATCGACAATCCTGTTATCGATAAGACATACGTCATACATGTCGTAGCTATTCGGAAATTTTCATAATGTCCTACAACTCATTGGTGTAATAAGTAAGTAGTCAGTACACGATCTCGAGCCGGCCTCTCCTCTCGAACACAAAGCATCAATCTGGCTGTTACCTGTAGGGCATGGCGAGGTAGTCAGCTAGCTACTGCAGATAGTTCCTTAGCACGAGGCGCGCAGTATAGGTAACGCCACCAGAGTTAAGGCGAATAATTACAGCTACATAAACTACTGATTGCAAAAATAGTAGTGAATGAATGAAAATGTGAATTATTATGATCTTAAGGTGAAATACCTACGCAATACTATGCATATTATAATTTTTCTTTTATCATATAACCTATTTTTTAAATAAAACTATTTGAAACTGATAAGGAATATTCGCAACAAAAAAATCTGATTTAAATAAAATAGATCAAAATATTTTATTTTCTGTTTTGTTTGAACTAAATGTATTTTCTTAAATAATTCTTAACGAAACAGGTTGAAGAAATATTTAGTCAATCTTGTAATTCACTGTTGAGTCTGTTGAACTTGCTATCGGTACGAATAAACGTCAAAATCCCGCTGTCATTACACGAGATGTGGTTGTGTGCGTGACCTCAACTCTGGTGGCGTTACCTATACCACTTGAACACAAGGTATCAATCATCTGGCTGTTACCTGTAGGGCATGGCGAGGTAGTCAGCCAGCTCCTGCAAGTAGTTCCGTGGCACGAGGCCGACGCGGCCGCGCGAGTCCCGCGCGCGGTACCACTCGGGGTCCGACGGCGGCCGCTCCACGATCTCGAGCCGGTCGCCCTTCTCGAACGATAGCTCTTGCTCGTTGTTTGACGTGAACGAGTATAACGCCACCTGGAAGTTACAGCTTGGTGAGGTCGAACCAACAAGGTACGCGGTACGGTACCAAGAAACATGTCCTTTAAAGCTAGACCATTTAAATGAGTCCTCGCCCGCCCCTGTACCGGCTGGAGGATAAACAACCAAGGGGGCCGGAAGAGATGCGAGCGGCAGGCACACGAGGCGCGCTCGCCGCCCGCACCTCTCTCGGCCCCTTTGTTGTCATACCCTCAGCCCCTGCACCGCGCGGGCGACGACTCATTTACACGGTTTAGCTATAGGTAATAGGGAAGGCTATGGTCTCCTATAAACGCCATCGGCCGCTTACAGCGTCATGTGTCACAATGCTTACTATAGAGAGAGATGTACTTCGTAGTATAGGACCTGGTTGTCGCACTGACTTGTGTGTGAGTGAAATAGCTTTTGATTTGAGCCATGCAACTGTCATTGAACCTTGGATGGTGAAGGGATTTCTTGGTTGACTATACCGCTGTACTTTTTTTTTTTTTATAGTCCTACCCGCCTGTTGTTTTTGCAATGTCAGCACGCTATAAGGGCGCAGGCTGAAAACCAGCGCGGTGATGAGTAATCCTCACCGCACATGCTGAGCCTGAGCCTTTTGCCACAATTTTGTGTATTTTTTCTTATTCTTCTTTTTTTGTGGGCAATAAATGGTTTTTATTTATTTATTTATTTATTTATGTACAATCGAAGGCATAAATATCTATACAGCCTGTGGACAGCCACCCGGCGACTAATTATAAGTGTAATTTAATTGTAATTAGTCTAATTTGGTATTTCGTTACGTAATTAGATCCTAATAAGAGTCTAATTAGATTTTAAGTAGGTTAGTTTTTTTTAATAAAGATGATTTTCCCATAGGTTTTTATGATAATGGCGAAATAACGGTGTACATGGGCTAGGGTACACCAAACCCGATAGATATAAGTAAAAATCATGTAAATAATCCTATTTTATTTTTATTATAGTTATTTATTTAACTAAATAAGTAGTAAGTCGATTGAAACAGAACGATCGATAGTGAAAATTCTCCATCATAGTAGTGTGGTCATCTTTTTAATAATTTTAGCAACTTTCTCAACTCTTAGATAAGAATGTTTAATGTTTAAATCTACGAAATGCGGAAAAACTCCTTTCTCTGCTGACCATAACCTTTGCACCAGCCTACCTTAACCCCCCCCCCCCCGCAATTTGAGAAAGTCGCTACATACATAACATACATAACAGTACGTGAGTTACTAACTATCAAATCTCTATGCCATTTATTGTGGACATATTGGAGTTTGATATTTATCAACTCACTTAACTTAACCCTAAGGTTAAGGTCACAAGCAAGCCTGAACTGTCCCAAGTAAATCTGTCTACTTACGACGATGTCCAATACGTTCTCCGCCATGGCGTACGTGTGAACAGGGTCCTCGTTGTCGCCTTCTTCGCTCGTATAGTTTGAGGGGAACCTTTGGAGAGAAAAAGTATTACAATAACAATGTCCCGTTGAAAATGTGTTAAATGTAAACATTTTTTCATCAATACCAGTATAAAAAATGAGAAATGTTAGAAATGCGACGTGTTTCGTTTGTTTGTTACGCTTTCACACTTAGCCGATCATGATGAAATTTAGAATGGAGATACTTTAACACCTTGGGCTGCATCGAGTGGGGTTAAATCACGACCAGTATTCGTTGACCACGAACAACAATATTACACGACCTAATAATTGAAGCCCTCGTCCTCTCAGAATTTGGGCCGTAGTTCTCACGCGGGCCCAGTGCGGACTGGAAACTCCACGCACACCATTAAATTTCCTCGCAGGCGTGTTCAGATTTCCTCAGGACGTTTTCCTTCACCGTAAGGTAGGAAATAGGCTAGTTTATATCCCGGAAAATCGTAATTCGCGTGGGATATTTATAAAAAGCTAATATCGCACAAAGCTCCTAATTCCGGCCCTCGAAAGGGCGTGACACCTCGAGTCTTACGGTAATAGCTGACATATAAATGTCAGGAAAAACATAAAGACTAGGTAATGTTGTAAAACCTACTTTCACGGTTAAGTACGGTCGCGTGCTTTAATTTGGGACCAATTTCGAAAAAAAATCCTTACAATTCCTATACAATGTGACAGGACTGTCAACCTTAAGTGGGTCCCAAATTAAAGCTTGTGACTGTACAGTCGGGTGAAAAAATATACAAGTGCAAAAGCTGTAACGATTGTACCACGCGCTTTTATTGTGTGCGGAATAAGGTTGTAATATACATTTTTCGGGTGTTTCGAATAAACAGGTACAGTCACCAACATAAATATATGACTATATCAATACCCGTGCAAAAATATAAGTTACATTGGGCTCCTAAGTATGTGATAACATTACCGGAGTAAAAATCTGTGATGCTTTTTGAATGGGGTTGGTCCCACTTGACCTAATATCGTTTAGTTTAGTACTGTTATTTCTTTACACCTACCAACATTGGATATAATTTTCACTAGCCCTAATATTGTTTCATATAATTTTCATTAGCGCTAATATTTGCTGAACCTAAGTTCAACTTTCCTAATCTTTACTAATACTAATAATCACGTGTGCTATATTAAAGTAAGGGTTACCTCATACAGTACATAAATAGGTTGGGTTACGTTAGAACTACAACCGCAACTCTTTGATGTTTGAATTTTGATGTTTTTAGATTTTTTTTTTGTTTTTTTTCTTTTTTCTGGGGTTTTTTCTGTGCATCTATGTTCCAGTTTGTATTTAGTATGAAATATGTTAGAATTTTGTGAAATTAGGTACAAATGTAAGTAAATTCGAAATACTAAAATCCCGCTAAAGAGCCTAGTTAAGAAAATAAAAAATCGGCTTTTTCATTTTCGGGCTAGTTAAAGTAATGGTATTGAAAATAGTACTAAAAATTTTCGGGCTACAATAGAACCTTTTTGGGCGGCGCTGTCGGCTGTCAGACTCGAGAATTTTTTATGTACCATAGATACATATGTGCGTTCAAATGACTGCCAAACTATGACAGCGCCACTAGGAGAAAGTCACGAAAACGTATACATATATGCTTTCCCGGCAGTGAATAAGTTAAATCTATTGTATTGTGCAGACTCACCATCCGGTATGCCCCTGGTACTGCCCCCGCCACCACCCGTCATTGCTCTTCTCGAGTATGAGGATGCGAGTGCCCTTGGTGAGCGAGAGCTCGTCAGGCTGCTGCGCCTGGTAGTTATACTTGACGACGGCTGCTCCCAATGCTTCCGTGGGCTCCGCGCGCCGCGCGCCCGGGGACTCCGGCCCGCCGCGCACCGGCGAACTGTTGGAGGGGAGGGTCTTCGAGCCCGAGCCTTTTTTCACCTTTTTCTTGATGCTGGAAAGGTATTGTGGTGTTGAGACGAGCGTTTCGAGAGGACGATTTTCGTATCAAACGGAAATTTTTCTAATCATTTGTTTCGTATGGTTAACAACCAGTTAATTTCATTGATTTTGCCGTAGGATGCACCGTTTTCAAGATATTTGACAAAACACCGGTTCTCGTCTGATCACCGAGGTTAAGCAACGTCGGGCGCGGTCAGCACTTGGATGGGTGACCGCCTGGTTTCATTTTTGTTTTATGAATGTTTTGTTATGACGTTGTCACGTTAAACTATCGTTAGTAAACCGACTTAACAGACAACCGGTTTTTGTGTTGTTTACTCTGTCCCCAGATTTCCAAGTGAAACTTCATACTGTTTCATAGAAAAATGCTTAGGTTGTCCAAGGGACAAAATTTGAGTAACCATAGCAACGGGTGGCACTAAAAAGTTGATTCATCCTGAATTTGTCTTAATTTTTCATTGTTTTTGACAAAGCAAAAGCCAGAAAGTAAAAGCATGCCAACCGAAAGGAGAGGAGCATGTTATACATATGTATGTAATGTGTTATTAATATTTCTACGCCAAAACTGGCAGAATATGTTGATCTCTTGTTGATTATAAATTGTAATATCTGTACCTACCATATTCTAAGAAATAAACCATTTCTATTCTATTCTATAAAACTTGGCAACAAATGGAGATTTACCAGAATCAGAAAGTTTACAAAGGTAAAGGATGTCTCTTGTAAGATAAGACTGAAATGCCCATGGACCAGGCCATGTTATAAGCTGATAAGATTAGCGAGTGACAAATGGACTAGGGATGTCACGATTTGGTACAACAGGGATGGCAAAAGAACTCGAGGAAGGCAATGCAAGAGGTGGGAGAATGGCCTGCCTAAGGGTTTTCGTAAAACTGCGAGGGACAGAAAGAAATGACAACTGGAGTAGGATGTCCAGGATTGACACCTGATGCGAAGATGGCTGGTGTCAATTAATTTTATATTAAGGTTATTTTAAATATATCTATTTTAACTTTTTGGTCTCCACCAGTGCACCTAAACAGAAAAACCAGTGCCATATTGACGCCATAGAGATGATGTAGTCACAACATCATTGTTTGTTGTTTAACCTTAATACGTCATGATTTGATTTCCGTTTCAATTTTCAATTATTATTTCCTTGAAGGTATATATATATATATATATATTAGAATATATATTAGTGGACAATCTTACACAAATCGATCTAGTCCCAAACTAAGCAAAGCTTGTGCTATGGGTACTAGACAACGATAAACATACTTATATGTATAGATAAATAAATACTTAAATACATAGAAAACATCCAAATCAGGTCAAATGATTCGCATGTCACTGTAGTGAATGACCCAAGATGACATCATTGTTTATTGTGCAATCATAATAGAACTGAATGAGTTATAAACTTATAAACAGCAGTCATGGGGCAGAAAACAGTACCTTTAAGGGCCACTTGCACAGTTCAGGGTTATAAAATTAAATCGGTAACCCTGGGTTAAGAATGACAGTTCCATACATTTTGACACTTGTTAACCCTGGGTTAGCAGTTAACTCGGAGTTAAGTAGCTAACCCAGGTCCGCGCAAGCCCGCCTAAGAGATATTAGTCGGTTCGCAACCTGCAACTTCTTGATTTGGTTTGCCAACCTTGAGTAAAGGTGCAACCAAACCGCCACTTAAAAAACGGTGACGGTACGGAATCGCACTGACGCACCGTAAACGTCAAGAATTTACCGCTTGCTCTCCATAGTAAAGTTTTGACGTTTACGGTGCGTCACTGCGATTCCGTAACGTCACCGTTTTTAAGCGGCGGTTTGGTCGCACCTTAATGAATTGGGACTATATGAAGAGAGACTACTGTTCACTGCAACCTACGACATCGGTGCGAAATCCCATCATTATAATCATAGTTACCTGTCGAACAGCGAAGGCTTCTCCTTCTTGACGTAGTTACTGGGCACGTATCCCGACTGCGAGCGCGCGTTCTGCACGCGCCACCAGTGCTTGGTGTCATCCAAGAGTAGATATCGCTCATTCTTGCGCAGATCCAACTCCTGCGCACCCTGCGCTGCATAGTCGTACTTTGCCACTACGTAGCACACGTCATCCTGAAATAGACAAACATTATTCTCAATTTAAACATGAACTTGAATTTCTTGTGGCATCAGTGCACAATGGATCACGATAGGGTACTACAGGCCATCGCCACTGTGTACAGAGGGCAATAGCCGTATACTGACTGAGCAAGCAGCCTCGCGAAGCAAATGCTCGGGCAGTCGGAACGTGCCTCGCCCGAGGCAAACGCATGCTCGGCCTCGGGCGGGCGTGCCTCGGCCCGAGCTGAGCGTTGTCGGTTTTTCTCCATGCTCAAAGGCACCTCGGTACGTTTGCCTCGCTCACTCAAGACGGTTGTGTTTGCCTCGCTTGTTCGTCGCGTGTCAGCGTTAAATTAATATAACATTAGGTATAACAGTTTTATTCAAAAACGTTTAGATTTCTATTTTCTTGTTTTTACAATAGTTGTTAGAAAGGCAGTGATGGCGATATCTTTCCGAACGTCCGGCAAATGTTATACTTCTTTTTACTACACAAGGCTGCCTCGCCGAGGCTGCTCGCCAGTCAGTACGCGGCTAATGGCGCACGATGGCGGACAAGACGCTTTTTAATTGATTTATTCACGCGTTTTGTGAAGGCCCATTTCAATGAACTATTTAACTCTTTACCTCGCTTCGGGTAGGGATTACTCGTGGTAGTTCCTTTGGCTGTTCCTTTCGCACCAGGTCCTTCATGCACAAGAGATGAAGGAAGAACTGCGTTTATTTTACCTTCAGTTCTAGAAAGGATCAAAAGCGAAAAAAACGCAATAGTTCCTTCGAAGGAACAGCCAAAGGTACTACCGAGAATAATCCCTGGGTACCGCATTATTAATAGGCATTTTAATACCATCAATCAATGGACTTTTTACGAGTTAAAGTAACGTGGTGCCGCAACAACTAGTTTCCCACCGGGTTGCCTATTTTTTACGTGACGTCATTGATTACAAGTATTAAGACTTATGTACACTAAGTAACTGCGAGGTGTTGCATACGAAGTTATATCTTCCAAACGAACGCTCCTCTCACTGGAAGGTCCACATTTGTGTCACGAAAATCTTAACTCCTGCCGCTGCCGCTACTGGGCACTAGTAGGGGCACAATCATCGTCATCATTCCAGACTATATACGTCCCAATGCAGAGCACAGGCCTCCTCTCAGAATAAGAGGGCTTGGGCCGTAGTTCCCACGCGGGCACAGTTCGGATTAGGAACTTCACACACAATTAAATTTCTTTACAGGTGTATGCAGGTTTCCTCACGATAAACGTTCCTTCGCCGTAAAGCTCATGGTAAATTTCGCACATAAATTCCGAAAAACTCAGAGGTGTGAGCCGGGATTTGAACCCACGGCCAGAGGGTCTAGCAGAGCAGAGGCTTGAGAGGCCATAGTTGAAACCGCTAACCACCACGGCTTCAATGGGCACAATGGATCACAATAATCCACCACAAGCCATTGTGTACTACAGGGGGCAATGGCGCATGATGGTCAACAATTGCCAATGAGCAAAGCAACGGATAGTGGCGTAGCGCAAAATGGCAAAGTTAAGGTTCGGCCATACCGCTGCTTAAATTCAAATTCAAATAATTTATTGTTAATTATAGGTACATGTGTAGTTGGAAAATCATATTGAAAGAACCGCTATAATTTGCCCCTTAGGCATACAATATTAGATATCTTAAAATTAAAAAAATTAGAAAATTTTATTAACTAATATCAGGTACCATAAAATCATGTTCTAAGAATTCATTTACATCATAAAATATATTATCCTTCAAAATTTTTAATAAAGTTCTTTTAAATAATTTTATATTTTGGTTTTTTATGGTATCTGGCAGTTTATTATACAGCTTTGCGGCCATTACAAATATGCTCTTTTTATAGTAGGTAGTCTTGACACAATTAATTGGCAGTACATTAAACTTGTTGTAAATTTTCCTTGGCCGCTTTTTCTCAATTATTCTAAATAAGTGAATATGCTCCTTAACAAACATGCACGCCTCTAATATGAACATTGAGGGAAGTGTTAATATTTTATAACGTTTAAACAGTGGTTTACAACTTTCGGTATTCTTTACTCTTGCTATGGACCTAACACATTTTTTCTGTAAACGAAACACATCCCGTAATTGTCAGAGTTTACCGCATGCTCTCCATAGGAAAGTTGTGACGTTTACGGTGCGTCACTGCGATTCCGTAACGTCACCCTTTTTTAAGCGGCGGTTTGGTCGCACCTTTATTCGATTTTTTTTCGAGACATTTCATACGAATACCATAACTGGGCGAGTCTTCAAACAGTAACCCATTCACAGCTCGTCATTGACAGTTAAGGGTCTGGTGCATAGTGCACTTTTTCAAATTTACTAATAGCATTTAGACAGCTGAATCTCGGGATTAACACTACTATTACGTACTTCCTAAGTTCCCACAGGATCCGGATTTACGCATGTAAAATACCGAAATGTGCTAAGTCTAGACATCAACAATTTTTAATGACTCACGGTTAATTACACTAAACATCACACTATATGACGGGAACGTCGTCAATAATGACGCTGATAGATGAATTGAAATAGCGAGAACTCATTAAAGCAAATCACGTTGTTTTCTTTTTTTTCCGAGGTTTAAGTGCACCTGTGTGACTATGCCAGCCTCATTTTGAGACTCGATGGCCAAATTCATCAAACACTTCTCCCGCTATGTCCAGATTCTCTGGCTGCAAGGGAATGTTTGATGAACCTGTATAAAGACTTCATACACTGTAAAAGAAGACCAAATTCAAATGGAAAGTAAAATCCAGAGGGGCTACTCCGAAAATCGGAGTTAGTGTCATACCGTTTTGCTCACTCTCGTTTTAGCGTGTATGAGAGTGAGTCGTATAAGGCCTGGAATTTCAATTCAACTCATCATCATCATCATTTCAGCCGAAAGACGTCCACTGCAGAGGATAGGCCTCCCCCAAGGTTCGCCAAACAGATCGCTCCTGCGTTATCCGTATCCAACGTGTTCCCGCAACCTTAACCAGTACGCTTAGTATAAGTTTTACTTCACCAAAATACTTCTCGATCGCGTTTACGTAAAAATTTCAATTCTATGGAAACATGGACGTGCGCGCGCGGAGGCGCTGTCCATGTTTCAATAGTAATTGATTTTTTTACGTAAACGCGATCGAGAAGTATTTTGGTGAAGTAAAACTTATACTAAGCGTACTGGTCGCCGCTCCATCGTGTTGGAGGTCTAACTACACTGACACTGCGTCTTCCGGTACGTGGACGCTATTCGAGAACCTTTTAGCCCAATTCAAATGCTAGAAGTAAAGACTAGCAATATTATATTTTGATTTTGATTCATATTTAGCTCCGCCAGTGATCAATGGGTGATTATGTCAAAACATTCCTTTTAATAATGGTTGAATTGTGTAAATTAGCAATTAAAAAATGCCTACATTCCTGTGGCAGTAACATACCCATTTGAGTTTATAATAATAAATAGCTCTAGGTAAGGTACATTCAAGACTATGATAAATAATAGTACAATATGATGTAAACAATAGTTAAATGTTCAATAAGGTACCAGCTTTATATCCAGTGTAGCCAACTCTACAGTTTTAACTGTAAATCTACAGTTTTTTGGAAATGTTCTCAGTTTAGTCCTCCAAATCTACATTTTTTTGAAATAGTGCTAGCATCATCTAATTTGTCCTCCAGACACTAACTCAGCCTCAGCAAAACCTACTCTCTCTCTTTGATGGTGGCTCTCCTCTCACGTTGCGGAACCTCCACCTGATTATTTCAGAAATTGCTAGAAATTTTTAAAGATTTTGGGAATAATATTAAATAGGTTTACCCCCTGTTTCACCATCCATTGGTCAAATTTATTTGACAGATAAATATGATGCGATCTCTGTTTGTTATGTTTGAATAGACGGAAACGGCGTCACATTTATCTGTCAGTTAAAATTAATCAATGGGTGGTGAAACAGCCCCTTAGTGTTGTAACATGTGTCATAATTATTATAATGAATGCTTTACGTATTTTTTTTTTTTAAATTATTCAATTAAATATTAATATTTACAGTTTCTAGTTTTTTGATAAGCATACAGGGTAATTTTTTAATCAGTGCACAAATTTTGACATATGATTTAGTATTGTTGATAGATCACGATTATCTGTTTGAGATTTTTTTTTTACATTTTATAATTTGGGTTGTACACACCATTCATAGTAATTCATTGGTCGAGTTACTATGAAAAACAAAAAATTTAAGTAATAAATATTTTAATGAAAAATACTGAAATTTGATATTTTAATGATACTGAATCACATATTAAAATTTGTGCACTTATTAAAAAATTACCCTGTATGTATTATACCTACTAGTTTTTCACTAAGTTGGGGTTGGCAACACTGATCAGTCAAAAGACATCTAGTGCAGTTGTGCCAGAATATCAGTGTTTTGCTCCTATAGCAAAGTTGACATCTAAACCATGGCCTTTCTGTACTACTGAACGCACACATAATAATAATACAAAACATTTACTTTAAAATTTGGACTGACGTATTTCTGTAATCTCGACTGAATGTATTTACAGTACCAAATAAATCAATCATTCTATCATCTATGTAATGCGAGAAAGACAATAGTCTTCTATTTTCACTGTGTGCAACCTCATGGGTTTCTGATCTACTATGGTAAACCAACAGGCATCATCATAACCTGGACCCACAATACAACCTTTTCACAATAAATGCTCCAATGACTTCCTTGACGGTTTAACCCGTTGCACAACCAACAACTTTTTTTAAGTAATTTTTTGTAAGTACCCTATGTTAAAAGGTGATTGAAACTAGTAATAAAAATTAGCAAATCATGAACAGTTACGCGCCCCTGTGGCGCGCGGGACGACCCACGGGTTAATGAGACCAAGTTGCACTGTGGCACTACCTTTTCAGATCACTGGTTATGTTTATCCCGCGATTATTACCACAACGGAAGGACAAGTCCCAGAGTATCTGGTCAAACTACAGTTAGCATTGGTACTGTTTTTAGTTTTCATAAAAACTTAACCCTCAGCCTCATCTCTTGAAAAAATATTATCTGAAATGGTAATGATAAAATGAATTGCCGTAAAAACACTGAATATACATCCATTTGCAAAAAAAAGTAACAATGGCTTATGATTATGAACAAAAAACATTACATTAAGTCAAAATTCTTGCACAATAGATTTAACATGTTGATGGACAAAACTTTCAATTAAGTATTGTTATTTGGACGCCTCTAGGCGTAGTGCCCTTCAAAGTGTTGATAAATACAAAAAGCCTCTTGCATATACAACATGTAATTACAGTATTATTTGTACATTAGGTTGGTTTATTAACACAATTAAAATACTGTATAATATGATAATTATCAAGGTTCAAACAAAACTAAAATTATCTTCTCAGACAAGACTTAATGCTTGAGCATATGTTATTTAGAACAAATAAATACACTGCAGTCATACTTAAGCCTTGAACACATATTGCTATCTGGCACATTCTCTAAGACTAGTCTAATATATAAAAATCTTGTGTCACGGTGTTTGTTATTGAACTTGTCCGAAACGGCTTGACTGATTTTTATGAAACTTTTTTTTCTATACTTGGTAGGTCTGAGAATAGGTCATAGGCTATATTTCTTTGCAGATGGAGTCACGGGCAACAGCTAGTATATGTATAATTGACTAGCTGTTCCTCACAACTCTGTCTGCAAAGAATTCATTTATTGCTATCCCTTAGGAACTATGCAATTTTCCAGGAAGAAAACTATCCTATGTAATTTCCCAGTACTTAATCTAAATCTATACCAAATTTCATCTAAATTGGTTCAGCGGTTTAACCCCTTGTATGTGGGAAGCGAAAAAAAATGTGCATTCTAGTCTCAACTGTTTCATATAAATCCAATGATACAGATTAAAAAAAATACAAAAAGATAGCCTTAAATCTGGTGCAGATCTGCACCAAGGCATACGAGAGGTTAAGGGTGAAGAGGTAACTAACAGACAGACATACTTCCACATTTATAATATTCACATGGATTGCTCCCATTTTCTAAACTTTAAAATTATCAGACTATCATCATATTTTGATAGTTGGAATACCATTTTATGATATCAATTAAATTGAATGAAAAGATAATGAAGATGAAAGTAGTCCAGAAATTATTATGTATGCTAATGAACATAATCATATTGATTGGATAAAAGTGGCTCAGGGCCATGCTAAATAGAATGAACATTAAAAAACCACAAGGAAAAATGTCATAGTACTGGTGTCCCTAACTTATACCTACTAGTTATTACAACTAGAGTGAAATATTCTTCTGAGAATAGGGAAAATTTTACCATTAAGACGAGTTTTCCATGAATCATAATCAGACACACTGGCAGACACAACCCAAGTTAAATGAGTCAGGGAAGCTTGTAAATATCAAAGGAAATCCCACATCTAAGCTACCACTTAAGAGATTCAACCAGATTCATGCATGAAGGTAAACATGAGACCCTGAGACGTAACTAGAGGAAATTGTTGTGAGCCCTAATTTTTATTCTCCTAAAGAGAAGGGTATGGTGGGTGTATGAAGGCTAGGCCATAAGAGTAGGTGGTTAGTGTTACCTGCGCGTTTTTCCCATGCCTCGGGGTGGCCATGGCGTGTGGCGCCGGCAGCGGCTTGCTGGCCCACACCGAGTCTGCGGCGCGCGCCGTTCGCGTCTCCAACATCGGAGCCCCGGGCGAGCCCTGCTGCTAGCGCTCCGCTCCGCCTTCACTGATGCATCTCCTCCGCAGCTCCCGCCGCTGCACCACTCATTACAACCGCACAACACCACACGCGATCGATCGGCCGCTCGAACACACCGCAAAAACAACCAATTGTTTATTGTAGGACGTGCGAAACCGATCGAAAGCTGTCGCCCGATGAACGCACAGGTGACATACACGACAAGGCTATAGACTGTTACACGACCCGATTTAATGTATACCCGATAACTGTTGCTCGCCCCGTTTTGTTATAAGTAAATTCTAATCAGAATTTTGTAACAAAACAATAAATTATTAAGATTATCGTGAAAATTTCACATCAGTCGGTGGGGCAGCGATGGATGAATCAATAGACAAGAAAACTTGTTTTTTTTTATCACAAATTTTCATGTATATCATAGACAAAATGCAGTACCTTTATTTATTTTTTTAATTGTTCCAGTAAAGTTAAAGGCCACCACAGACTACAGGCAGGGCGTGCCGCGACGCCGACGGAGCGGGACCTGTGCCACCTGCCTGTGCGTTGTATAACACTGAATCATAATAATATGCTGCGCTGCACAGCCGGTGTGCGCCCCGCGCTTCGGTTTGAGGTGGCCTGAAGGTATCCAATAATTGTGAAATCCAATAAGTATGAAGTATGAATCATTTCATGTGATAGTCTAGTCTAAACGCACATGGGAATTCGATATTGTATCTAATGAAAAAAGTTTCTCACTAGTACAGTAAAATAATTTCTAAAAATAATAATAGTTTAAAAAAACTAAAAAACACGCTTTCAAAAAAAAAACAACTAAAAAATAAAAAATAAATTTTAATAAACTTTGAATTCACTATTCTTATAGTGCAAAAAAATCTTAATAAGCAATTATTATATTGTTATAATAATAATAAATCATTTATTTCGAACAACAATAGTCCAACATTAAAAATACAAATAATTACAATAATTACTCAATACACGTCATACTTATAACGCTACACGCTACGCTACAAAAAATACAAAATAAATAAGACCAAAATACAAAAAAAAAGAAAATATTTAATACGAGCGATTGCTTCCTACATGGAGGTGTATGTACGGGCAGTCTAGTCTGTCTGCGATCATAAGCAGGATGCCGTTGCGGCTAGCGCGCAGCCCGGCGCGCCCGGCCGCGCAGCGCTTGCGCAGCGCGCTGTAGAAGCAGTCTGCGCGCGCCTACGCAAACATGCCCAAGGCGCTACAGAAACGCGGTAACCGCAGCAGCACCCTGAACGCATTATTATATTGGATTGTTATATCCAGATCAAAATTTGTAAACAATACTAAATATTGATAAAATAAATAATAATAGTTTAAAATATTTTATTGTAAAAAAAGCGTAAGGTGGTTTTTAAGATGTTATCAAAATGATAATCCTTGACAATTGACAGTTTGACACCATTCACCCCACGCTTTCTTTACAATAAAATATTTTAAACTATTATTATTTATTTTATAGTAATTTAGTATTGTTTACAAATTTTGATCTGGATATAACAATAAAATAATTGCTTATTAAGATTTTTTTTTGCACTATAAGAATTGTGAATTCAAAATTTATTAAAATTTATTTTTTATTTTTTAGTTGTTTTTTTTGAAAGCGTGTTTTTTAGTTTTTTTTAAACTATTATTTATTTTCTATTTTTTAGTTGCACTTTTTTCACAGTGAGAGTTTCCATGTGCTAAAAAGAGACACAAAACGGTTTTTTGCTCGTTTAAATAGAATCGGTCCATCTTATACTTGGTCTTTGGTGCGCGCGCACTGCTCTACACTTCTAAACGTAAACCTCTCTCTTTCTAACTTAACCCCTAAACCCAACCCCCAACATCCCCCACCCCATTTCCCCAAACTCCCCCTAAACCCCTAACCCCAACCCCCACACTTTTACCCCCAACCCCCTAAAACCCCCTTACCCCCCTCTCCATTTCCCTAACTCCCCAACTACCTAAACCCGACCCCCTAACCCCGGCCCCCCCACACCATTTCCACAAACTTCATCCTCAACTCCTAACCCCAACCCTCCACCCCTAACCCCCAACCCCAACCCCCTAAAACCCCGACCCCCCTTACCTCCTCCCCATTTCCCACAACCCCTTAACCTCCATAACCCCCGAACCCCCCAACACCCCCATCCTGTTTACCCCAAACCCCCAACCCCCTAACCCCAACCCGCACACCCTTAGCCCCGACCCCCTAAACCCCGACCCCCTTACCCCTCACCCCATTTCCCCCAACACCCCACCCCCCCACACCCCTTCCAGCTCCATCATCAGACCCTTGTTACCATCTAGGACCAAAGTACTCGTCAAGACGAATCAAATGAGCCCAAACTCGACGGGGTTGTGTCGTTTTCTTATAGAGTTCCTATGGACACCATCCAGCTCCTTCATCAGATCAGCTCCATGTTACAATAATATTGCATTGTAAACCATTAGCTGTGTGGTGACCGGCAGAGTAGAATAGCACCAACCCCTTCTGCTAATGGGTGTCGTAAAAGGCGACTAAAGTGTGATAGAGGAAATATCTAAGCTCTCTATATGTATATCAGAGAAGGAAAACTTGAAATAAACCTGCATCCAAACCTTCCTCCGGTTGTAGCGGTCTCCGTTCCACTGGGTCACGGGGAGTAAGGACGAGAGAGGGCGTCTGTGGTAGCGCGCCCACTTACGCACTAAAAATGTTCCTGCGCAGATGACAGCTTCCGAATTTAGGACTCCGAGAAAGAAAAGCCCCACGGCGATAGGCTGAAGTAGAGAGGTTCGGTTTGATGCTGACCGGGCTTTGTCTGAGGCCTACACGTGGGCGGCTCCGGGGGTGTTGTATGACATCGTGGTCGCTTTCGCTCTGCACTGGGGTGACAGAGAGGATTCGGCAGCACCCGGAGCGTCAGAGCAGCCCTATTAAGGGTGGCACTGCTCTCCTTGCTCAGCCTTGGAAGGGGCTAGAAAAGGTGCCCTAAAAAATGCTCACCCCACCCTACACGGAAGGTAGTAACCGCGGCTGCCTCCGCATCTTTAAACTCGTGGTCGAAGTAACAGAAATAGTAGAATTAAAAGAAAAATTATACAATCGGAAATGACATTTGGTGCATGGAACGTGCGAACCCTCCTTGATCGTAATGACAATGCCTGCCCAGAGCGAAAAACTGCCATTGTAGCTCGAGAACTCTCTCGCTATAATATCGATGTGGCTGCTCTCAGCGAAACACATCTTGCTGATGAGGGAGAGCTGGTGGAGCACGGTGGCGGGTACACTTTCTTCTGGAAAGGACTCGCCTCGTCCGAACCGCGAAGGTCAGGCGTTGGATTTGCGATCAAGAACCAACTTGTTAAGAAATTACAGGAGTGTCCGGCGCACATCTCGGACCGCGTTACCACTTTGCGCATTCACCTGGAAAATAATAACTACCTTAATGTCATCAGCGCTTATGCACCCACGTTGGATAAATCTGATGACATTAAGGAGCAATTTTATGAGGAGCTGACTCACTATATAGAGAGCGTACGACCCAAGGAGCAAATCCTCCTATTGGGGGATTTCAATGCCAGAGTCGGACAGGATTTCGATGCATGGCCTAATGTTTTAGGCAGACACGGAGTAGGCAGGATGAACGATAACGGACAACTACTACTAAATTTATGTGCACAATTTCATCTTGCGGTTACAAACACAATGTTCAGACTTCCCGCCAAGCATAAAAATACGTGGATGCATCCAAGGTCTAAACACTGGCATCTGATAGACTATGCCATCGTACGCCAAAGAGACGTTTCCCAGGTCCAAATTACCCGTGTCATGCGTGGTGCACACTGCTGGACTGATCACAGGCTTGTTGTCACAAAGCTTCGTCTCCGCCTCCGTCCTCCTTGTAGATCTGGTAGAACTAAGCCGACGTGTCTAAACGTGGATAGGCTTGCAGATCTCGAAACTAGGGAGCTCTATGCTGAGACTTTGACTGCTGTGCTGCCTCCTTCAAACAAAGACCATGGTGATGTTGTCACTGATTGGGGGACTCTATCTACTCTCATTTTAGACACTGCCATATCTACTTTAGGTCTAAAAGTCCAGAAAAACGAGGATTGGTTTGATGAAAACGATGGAGTTCTGAGGGAAGCAATTGATAACCATCGAAGTCTTTTACGGCAGCACAGGAGCACAAATATACACAGCGTAGCGGAGGTTAAAAGTAGTGACCTGGAGCTTCGTAAGTTAGCTCGGGAAACAAAGGACAAGTGGTGGCAGGACAAAGCTCGTCATTTGCAGTGGCTTGCAAATACTAACCAGCTAGGGGAGTTTTATGGTGAAATCAAAAAGCTAATCGGCACAACTTCACTTGCTAAAGTCCCACTTAAGCCTGGTAGTGGCGGAGGCCTTCTTAAAAGTAAGGAAGATGTGTTGATGCGGTGGGCAGAACATTTCAACGCTCTGCTGAACGTAGACAGATCGGCCGACCTGGAACACGTTCGCGCAATCCCTCAACTCCCTGTACACGTACAGCTAGACGAGCCGCTGAGACGGGGCGAGGTTGTTCTTGCTATCAAGCAACAGCAGAATAAGCGAGCGGTAGGTATTGACTTTATACCGGGTGAACTACTCAAGTACGGCGGTGAGGAATTGCATTCGGCCATATGGGAGCTCTTTCAACTGATATGGAGAGAAGAGAAAGTCCCATCAGCCTTTAAAATATCACGTATTAGAGCCTTATATAAGAACAAAGGAGACCGTTCAGATTGCAATTCCTACCGTGGTATTTCGCTGCTATCAGTCCCTGGAAAAGTCTTTGCCAGAGTCTTAATGAACCGCCTTAAGGAACTTTCAGAAAAGTTACTACCTGAGACTCAGTTTGGCTTCCGACCTGATCGAGGCACCTGCGAGGCTATTTTCTCATTACGGCAATTGCAAGAAAAGAGTAGAGAGCAAGGCCGCCACATGTACCTCTGCTTTGTCGATCTTGAGAAAGCCTTTGACAGTGTGCCTCGAGAAGCCCTGTGGGTGGTACTTAGTAGGATAGGATGCACAGAGAAGTTTGTAAGACTTATCCGACTCCTACATGATGGCATGCAGTGCTGCGTCGCTGTAGACGGCGAACAGTCAGACTTCTTTCCCGTTACCTGTGGGGTGAAGCAAGGTTGCGTTCTAGCGCCCACACTGTTCGCGTTGTACTTTGCGGTTGTAGTCCGAGAAGTCTTACAGACTACATCTGAAGGGGTCCGTATTCGTTTCCGCACCTCCGGCAACGTCTTTAATCTAGCGAGATTCAAAGCTCGCTCAAAAGTCTCGTACGCAGTAGTCACAGAGATCATGTACGCTGACGATTTGTGCTTTGTGGCAGAATCTCCAGGTAGCTTGCAACAGTTGATGTCCGATTTCGACGAATCTTGCCGTAAATATGGCTTGAAGATCAGTGTCAAGAAGACAGAAGTAATGTCTTTAGACGTTTACGGTCACGAGGCACTATCCATTATGCTCGGCGAGGATAAACTGAAGCAGGTCAACAGGTTTCGTTACCTGGGGAGCACTTTAACTTCCAAGTGCGACCTTGACGCTGAGATTAACAGCAGAATCGGCGCTGCAGCTGCAGCGTTTGGTAAACTGGATTCCAAGGTCTTCTGTTCACATGATCTTAAACTAGCCACAAAGATCTCTGTGTATATGTCCATTGTCCTTCCCAACATCCTTTACTCTGCTGAATCGTGGACCGTGTATCGGAGGCATATCCGCATGTTGGACCGTTTTCACCTGAGATGTCTGCGAAAAATTTTGAAGATCAAATGGTCAGATCGTGTGCGGAATACCGAGGTGCTGCGTAGAGCCAATGTGGGTGGCATCGAGTCCTACCTCATGGGGCGGCAGCTACGGTGGTGCGGACACGTGGCACGAATGCCGGAGCAGCGGATAGCGAAGCGCGTCTTTTACTCAGAACTTCAGGATGGCAAGCGTAAGCATGGCGGACAAGTTCTGAGGTATAAGGACGTGCTAAAGAGGCACATGAGAACGTGCGACATAGTGCCGTCTCAGTGGGAAAATCAGGCCGCCAATCGACTGGAGTGGAGGTCTCAGGTGAAGATCAAAATCCACGATTTCGAACTGAGACGGCGCTGTGACTTAGATGCCAAGCGTGACAATTTAAAAGCCCGACCACCTGCGGCAATCAATTATAATTACGTAAACGGTGCGCTCGTATGCCCGCGTTGTATGAGGATCCTGTCCAATAAAGTTGGATACGTGAGCCACTTGCGAGCGCATGATCGACATGAACGGAGTTGAAGCTGTTGCCATGGTCGAAACCGGCCGGATCGGATCATCATATTGCATTGTCATCCAATTTACACATAAGTGCAAAATTTCAGCTCAATCGGAAACCGGGAAGTGGGTCAAAATCGCGCCTTAAGGGTATCGGTTACAAACAAACATACAAGTGAAGCTAATATAAAGCGTGTAAAAATACTATCAGCATTACCTATTTAAAAATTTAGCCAGGGCTTTAGGTTTCACATAATACTTAAAATCTTTTAATTTGTCAATTTTTGTAATATATACGAGTCCAAGGATCGTGATTGGTAGGTAAATACAAAATTAAACGTTTTTAAATGTGACTCAAACAAGTTTTTCTTGTTGAAATGTCATCAAGTTCATTTCCTTTATGTGTCTTGTCTGTAGTGTGTGTGGTAGTGTGAGTGATATCTGTGGTAACGGGTCGGTCGACATACGCGTTGTATTTTTCGTTTCGTTGATATCTTTAGAAATTAAAGTACATGGATTAAAAACAGAGTTAGATTAGTGGAAGCGACGATGTCAGATTCGGAGGGCAGCAATTTCTCCGGAAGTGGCTCCGATGCCGGGAGTGTGGTGTCAAATCGGTCGAAGCGGAGTGCCGCGTCGAATAGATCTGCAAAGTCTAGGTCGGTGTCGCGATCTCGGTCGCGTTCCGGCAGCCGCAGCCCAAGCCGGAGCCGCAGTCCTAGCCGCTCACGCTCGCCCTCGCGTTCCAGATCTAAATCGCGCTCCAGATCTAAATCGCGCTCCAGATCTAAATCGCACTCGCGCTCAAGATCCAGGTAAAAAAAACTAGCCCTCTCTATTTCACTTTCTGTCCTCCATTACATTACGTAGACATCTTTACATTGATGTTTGTTTATTTGTCAGATTGAGATTTATCCAATAAATCAACATTGAATTTTCGCATTTGTACCTGAAAACATCAATTTATAAGAACATATGTCATACAAGCTATAAGAAACTTAAAAAAGTAACCAAACTCCTTTAGTATCTTGTCTCTGGATTGATTTTTATTCAATACACTATTAACTGCTACTTGATGCAATAATTTTTTTCTGTTTAATCTTTAGGATGGAAATTTCCTGATTGATTGGTGATTAATATAATTTACTGAAGTTCAATAGAACAACAAACTGAAAAAAGTTGCCGTCGGTATTGTCAGTACACACTTAGGCAAACTGGCTCTAACTCGTTGCAACTAGTTGGCACTGGTTCATGTTATTTGGTATGTTTATGAGTCACCTGTGTTACCAGATGTCTTAGAGAAAATACCTGCATTAAGTATTAAAATATAAAACATCTCTGATACATCATACTACTTTACGGAAGAAATAAAAAAAACTGCCAAACACCACTTAAAAATATAGATTTGTTGGATATATTCATACATCTGGCAACACTGTCCATAGTATATATTCCATCTCTGTCTGTGCAGTTCATAGCCACAGTGCTTCTTGTGCAGTGAAAGTAATAATTAGTGCCTCCTCAAAATGTTATCCAAAGAACTGTGTAATAGTGATGATGACCCTTTCTATAGGAGTCATTCTGCTGGTTCTGGAGGCAGTCGGAACAAAGATGACGAGGCGAAGGAGGCGTCGGGTGACGAAGAAGTGGAGGTAAGGGTTTTAACATATATTTCTTTTATATCAAATGCCATTTGGTATAAACAATTGCTAGATGGCGTTAGTATTGTGTGGTCTGTTTGACGTTAGTCTTGCTTGCAATTGGCTCATTTAGTTATAAACCAATCATAAAAATAACACAAATGTCAATAGCCGGGTCTCCATTGAACCAACTGTCTCGCGAGGCAGCCATTTTCGGCGCGATTTTGAACCTTGTGTTGAACAAAATTATGCCTCGTGCGCGGCAGCTCGCTCAGTGGGGACCCAGCTTATTGTCAAACGGACCTCTCAATGGTAGATGCCAACCAGCCTGTCAGTATAGCGCTCATTAAACCGTAGGATGTTATGATATGAATGTTGCCTAAATTATTTTTTATCCATTCAATTTTTTGCTCCCACTACACACTACTTGCCATATTAATCATAATTTGTCAAGGACAAGAATGAAGACTGCCATTTTCTCTGGCATATGTATTCACACCATGACTCTGGCCCTGGCAACTTCGGATCATTGTTTTTTACTGTGTGCAATTCAAAGAACCAATAAAGCTAGAGTTTAAGAAGTTGAGCAAGATAGTGTTACCTACTTAAGAACCGTTTATTTTTCTCGATAGGTCACATTTCTTAACCAATTTTTATGAAATTTTGTATGCATTAAGGAATAATTTTGCTTATTTTTTTGTTGGAAAATATTCTAAATGACAGAGCCATGGGGTAATATATAACACAGGCTTGCGAGATCTACAGCTTACAAAGCCACTGGTAGAATATGGCTAACTTCCCTATAGCCAACTGTAGGTACTAAGTTTAAACAAGTATTGTAAATACATTGGAGATAATCTATAACAATGTGTATTTTGTTCAGGATGAGGAAGAGCCTGAGGGTGAGGATCTGGTAGACTCTGAGGAGTACGACGAAGACGAAGAGGAGGCGCGCCACAGGAAGAAGCGAAAGAAGGACAGTCGCTATGGAGGCTTCATCATCGACGAGGCTGAGGTATGCATTTATAAGTACCTTGGAGTTGACTGCATGTAAGCATTAGCTTTATAATTAATGCAAAAACCGGTTCTCTGTAAAGTCAGTTTACGGACGATATTTTGACGTGACAACGTCATAACAAAACATTCAAAAAACAATAATGAAACCAGGCGGTCACCCATCCGAGTACTGACCGCGCCCGACGTTGCTTAACCTCGGTGATCGGACGAGAACCGGTGTTTTGTCAAATATCTTGAAAACTGTGCAAACTACAGCAAAATCAATGAAATTTTCATCCCCTTTAATACCGCCGCACCTCCCCCCCCCCTTCGCGGCTCATGTACTTACAACGTAACGTTACATTGCGTCATCCTTTTTCGTGTATGCAGCCGGCGTTCGTCGATTTATTAGACGTTCTCACGTCAAAAGATAAGCTCACATTAAAATATCATTTTTATTACCATTAGGTGGATGATGAAGTTGAAGAAGATGAAGAATGGGAGGAAGGCGCACAAGAAATGGGCATCGTCGGCAACGAGGTTGACGAAATTGGGCCCACGGCGCGCGAGATCGAGGGCCGGCGCCGCGGGACCAACTTGTGGGACACGCAGAAGGCCGAGAAGATAGAGGAGTACTTCCGGAACAAGTATGCGGACGAGTCCGTGGCACTCAGACACTTCGGCGAGGGCGGCGAGGAAATGTCTGACGAAATCACTCAGCAAACCCTCCTCCCTGGCATCAAAGACCCCAACCTCTGGATGGTCAAGTGCAGAATCGGCGAAGAGAAAGCCACAGTCCTGCTCCTCATGAGGAAATTCATTGCATATCAATTCTCTGAAGAGCCATTCCAAATCAAGTCAGTTGTAGCCCCAGAAGGAGTCAAAGGCTATATCTACATAGAAGCATACAAACAAACACACGTCAAAGCCCTCATAACTAATGTGGGAACTTTAAGGTTAGGTATCTGGAAGCAGGAAATGGTACCGATCAAAGAAATGACAGATGTCCTCAGAGTAGTCAAAGAACAGTCAGGTTTGAAACCTAAACAATGGGTGAGGCTGAAGAGAGGTCTCTACAAAGACGACATCGCACAAGTCGACTATGTCGATCTAGCACAGAACCAGGTGCATCTGAAACTGCTACCAAGAATAGACTACACGAGACTCCGGGGGGCGCTAAGGACAGTTCAGAGCGAGAGCGAAGCGGCCAAGAGGAAGAAGAAAAGGCGCCCCGCAGCCAAACCGTTCGACCCAGAGGCGATCAGAGCGATCGGCGGCGAAGTCACATCCGATGGTGACTTCCTACTTTTCGAGGGCAACAGATACTCCCGGAAAGGCTTCTTATACAAGAACTTCACAATGTCGGCCATACTGGCTGAAGGCGTGAAACCGACCCTCACCGAATTAGAAAGATTCGAGGAGCAACCTGAAGGCATCGACATCGAGCTCGCGGCGCCCGCCAAAGACGACCCGACCAGCCTCCACTCGTTCTCGATGGGCGATAATGTCGAAGTATGCTCTGGCGACCTCGCCAACTTGCAGGCCAGGATCATAGCGATAGACGGTTCCATGATCACCGTGATGCCGAAACATGACGCGTTGAAGGATCCCCTCGTGTTCAAGCCCAACGAGCTGAGAAAGTACTTCAAGCAGGGTGATCACGTGAAAGTATTAGCGGGGCGGTACGAGGGCGACACCGGGCTCATCGTGCGCGTGGAACCGCATCGCGTCGTCCTAGTGTCCGATCTCACCATGCACGAGCTGGAAGTGCTGCCCAGGGACCTCCAGCTGTGCTCCGACATGGCCACCGGGGTCGACTCCCTCGGACAGTTCCAGTGGGGCGACATGGTCCAGCTCGACCCCCAAACCGTCGGCGTCATCGTCCGACTAGAGAAAGAAAACTTCCACGTCCTAGGCATGCAGGGCAAAGTGATCGAGTGCAAACCCCAAGCGCTCCAGAAACGCCGCGAGAACCGGTTCACGATGGCGCTCGATTCCGAACAGAACACGATACAGAAGAAAGACATCGTGAAGGTCATAGACGGCCCGCACGCCGGCCGCAACGGCGAGATCAAACATCTGTACAGGAACTTTGCCTTTTTACAATCGCGGATGTACCTCGATAATGGTGGTGTGTTTGTATGCAAGACGCGACATTTGCAGCTCGCCGGGGGCAATAAGAACCCGTCGGCTAATAACAATCTGTCGCTCGGCTTCATGTCGCCGCGGATCCAGTCGCCCATGCACGGGGGCGGGCGCGGCGGGGGCACGCCGCGGGGGCGCGGGGGGCGCGGCGCGGGCCGCGGCGGCGTCACGCGCGACCGCGAGCTCATCGGGAACACCATCAAGATCACCGGCGGACCCTACAAGGGCAACGTCGGCATCGTCAAGGACGCCACCGGAAGCACCGCCCGCGTCGAGCTACATTCCGCCTGCCAGACTATCTCCGTGGACCGCAGCCACATCGCCAACGTCGGGGCCCCAGCCAAGGACGGCTCGTCCTCCTTCTACAGCCGCACCCCTGGACGCACGCCCACCGCTGCGGGAGCGGCCACGCCGACGTACCGCGACACCGGCCTCAAGACTCCCATGCACGGGTCACAGACGCCGATTTACGACATCGGGAATCGCACGCCGCACTACGGGTCCGCGACGCCGTCGCACGACGGGAGCCGGACGCCGGCGCATGGCGCGTGGGACCCGGCCGCGGCGGCTACCCCGGCTCGCACGGAATTCGACTACGGCTTGGAGGAGTCTCCGGCGCAGCAGTACCCGACGGGTTACGGCCAGGGCCCGTTCACGCCCCAGACTCCGGGTACCATGTACGGCTCGGACCACTCGTACTCGCCGTACCAGCCGTCGCCGTCGCCGGCGGGGTACGCGACGGGGTACCTGGGCACGCCGTCCCCGGGCAGCTTCTCGCCGCGCTCGCCCTTCGCGGGTGGAGCGGGCGGCGACTGGCACACGACAGAAGTGGAGGTAAGGAGCCTTCCAAATTCAGAAACTTTAACCTTTTCAACGCCAACGACACATATAGGTGTCACAAAGTACAGTGTCAAAGTGATCTTGACACAATGACATAAGATTCAAAGCAGGTTTACGTTTCGTCGAGGCGTGACGTTGAAAGGGTTAAGATTACTTTATCTGTAACTAGCTAATGCGTGAGATTTTCTCTGCGAAGAATTCGTTTGTCGCTATTCCGCAGGAAGCAATTTTCTAGTTACAAAAACCATCCTATAGATAGGTTAATCTACGTTTAAATTACCTGTAGGTATGGCAAATTTCATTTAAATCCGTTCAACCAGGGCCCAATTGCATAACAAAGTACTACTAATATTACAAGCGGAACTCTCGCTTCAGTTATATTAATTAGAAAGGGAGTTCCGCTCGTAATAAATAAGTTGCACTGTGTTATGCAATTGGGCCCGCGCTTAGCTAAAAAGCTTCTACCTTTTAGAAAACCTGGGCCCAATTGCATAACAAATTACAAGCTATTGTATTAGCTATTTTGAATTGAAATTCACTGATACTATTTGCTCGTGTTTTGTCATGCAATTGGGCCCAGATGTGGGTAAAGTCTTCTGTGTAGTTTAGTTTACCTGATAATTCAAACTCTCATGTAATAGCCATATGAATTTGAAATATCAGGTTTTGCACTGTTGCCGTTCATTCTGAATTCTGGGCACATCGCTTGCAGAACTGATGGCCAAAGGGGGCAAAAAAGTTCTCAAGTGGCATCCACTGACTGGAAGACGCAATGTAGGGTAGGCCTCCAACAAGATGGTATCGGTTAATCTTTTCGACGCTAACGACACGTATGCACCGCAGGTTCTACGCCAATGACTGATTATATCAGTCACGGCGTGCAGAACGACATCTAGAGGTAACGCCACCAGAGTTGAGGCCACGCACACAACCACATCTCATATAATGACAGCGGAATTTTGACGTTGTGTTGACGTTAAATGCCAACACAACGTCAAAATCCCGCTGTCATTACAAGAGATGTGGTTGTGTGCGTGGCCTCAACTCTGGTGGCGTTACCTATAGTATCTGTAGGGTTCAAGTTCGCGTTTGACATTCCGATTTCATGGCGTATGAGTGAGAGCTGTTGTATTTTATAGAGCGTTGAAAAGGTTATGATGGGCCTACCGAGCTTTTCGCGCTGATTGATTTTGAATGGGCGATTTCGGGCGTGGGGGTGGCACGATGGCTCAAGATTGGTTGGTTGGACTGCGCGTGTTTTTAGGTATTTTCATCTTATTATTAAAACAAATACATATTTTAAAAATGTAGCAACACTACGCCCTAGAAAACATCTGGTTTTATTAACATTCAAAAAGTCATGACCTGCCGTGCAGTATTAGCGTCGTACTACGAATTTACTTATATTATTTTTTAGAGACGACTTCGGTTTTTTTTTATCGAGCGAACTATAAGTAATCGTGTTTCGATAAAATGAATTTCAAGACTATAGCTTTACTTGTAATGATACAGCACGAGATTGAATGAATGCAATAAATGCGCCAAAACAACGGTAGGGGCCGTCTATTAATCACGTGATCTTTTAATTAGCATTTTTAACCCCCCCCCTTTGGTGATATGTGATGAGATTTAAGACTACAACCTCACCCCCTCCCCAATGAAGGACTATGATAAAAATGTCTAGACAGAAAGGTTGCAGATTGTTTTTGATTGACATTTTAATCAAAATTCTAATGCGTTTGACGAAAAAATAAATACACGTGATATTAGTGTGAACAACAAAAGGCGTAAAGACATAGTTTTTGTTCCCAAAAGCACCTCTCATGCTTTCGCGCATAAATTCTTTCCCTTTCTTGGACCTTATTTATACAATAAAATCAATAAAGTACTAAATATTTATGACTTAAACCGTAAAGTGTGCAAGGTTAAGGTTATTGCGTGGCTGCAAGGTCTTTCTTATGTTGACACTGAAAATCTGCTGACGATTGCAAGGTGAGGGTGACGCTGTGTAGCCGATTGTTCTTTGTTTATTTTGTTATTTGACACTTGATTAAATTATTATAGTTTAATTACCAACTACGTATTATGTTTTAAGATATTGTGTTGCGATGTTAAATGCTCGAGTTGTATTTTAATTCTTTAGATTCCTTTTGTCTATAACACAGGTTACACTTGTAACCTAGCTTAGACTAAACTAAATTTACTATCTAGACCTAAGATTATTTCATGTTCATGTTTATATTTTGTATTTTATGAATAAACTAGCTTTTGCCCGCGACTTCGTACGCGAAGACAATAACGTCAACGTAATAAGTTGTTTGCATGAAATTTGGCACACAGGTAGTTTATTACGTGGATTAACACATAGGGTAATGCCAGGAAAACGTAAAGTTCCCGCGGAATTTGAATAAGTGAATTCTAAAGCCGGTAAGCCGCTGTGGCCTAGTGGTTTGACCTATGGTCTCTTAAGCAAAGGGTCATGGGTTTGAGCCCGGGCTTGGACCTCTTGAGTTATTCCGAATTCGTGTGCTAAATTACTTTTGGAGTTTACCATGAGCTTTACAGTGAAGGAAAACATCGCGAGAAAAGCTGCACACACCTGAGAAGAAATTCAATAGTATACACCCGCACTGTACAAATCGCACTGGGCCCAAATGGGAACTAAGGCCCAAGTGTTCTCGTTCTGGGAGGAGGCCTGATAGAAACAACAATGTTCTATCCCGGGAAAGTGTACAGCATACGGCGGGATAGAAATAACTGTCAAAACATTTTGAAAATCAGAGACAGTGTAGCTTTTTATTAGTGAAATAATTTTAAAAATCAGCCTCCACGTTCAATCCACTTATTTCTATCCCGTGGGAATTTTGCATTTTCCCGTAGATAAGTAGCCTATGCCAATCAGGGATATTGTAGCTTTCAAATTGTAAAATATTTTTAAATCAGCCCCAAAGTTTGAATTTACTTATTTCGATCCCGCGGGAAATTTGCGTTCTCCCGTAGAAAAGTAGCCTATGTCAATCAGGCATATTGTTACTTTCAAATTGTAAAATATTTTTAAAAATCAGCCCCTAAGTTGAATTTACTTATTTCTATCCCGCGGGAATTTTGCATTTTCCCGGAAAAAGTACTTTATGTCAATGAGGGATACTGAAGCTTACTATTGGTGAAAGAATGTTCAAAATCAGCCCCGAAGTTGAATTCAGTTTTTTCTATCCCGCGGGAATTTTGCATTTTCCCGAAGAAAAAGTAGCCTTTTTAAAATCAGTGCCGAGGATGAATTTACTTATTTCTATCCCGTGGGAATTTTGCTTTTTCCCGGCGAAAAGTACCCTGTGTCAATCAAGGATACTGTAGCTTACTATTGGTGAAAGAATTTTTGAAATCAGGCCCAAAGTTGATTTCAAATTTTTCTATCCTGTGGGAATTTAGTATTTTCCCGAAAAAAATGTAGCTTATGTCAATTGGGGATAGTCGTATCATATTATATGAAAGAATTTTCAGTGCCAAAGTAGAATTTACTTATTTCTGTCCCGTGGGAATTTTGCATTTTCCCGGAAAATAAGTACCCTGTGTCAATCAAGGATACTGTAGCTTACTATTGGTGAAAGAATTTTTAAAATCAGCCCCAAAGTTGATTTAAAATTTTTCTATCCCGTGGGAATTTTGAATTTTCCCAGATAAAAAGTAACCTATGCCAATCAAGGATAGTGTAGCTTTCTAATTCTGAAAGAATTTTTAAAATCGGCTCAATAGTTTCAGAGATACCGCTACAAAAAATAAACGAAGAAAGTTGAGATATTTCCCTATTCCGTGGGAATTTCGAAAAATCCGTCCTTAGTGCACCTCTACAATACTCAAGGTACATGTGTGCCAAATTTCAAGTCTCTAGCCCCAGTGGTTTAGGCTGTGCGTTGTCTGTCAGTCAGTCAGTCAGTCAGTCAGTCAGTCAGTCAGTCAGTCAGTCAGTCAGTCACGGTACTGTTTTATAGGTATAGATAAATAAAAATAAAAAATATATATTATCTTACTAGACCCCCCCCCCTCCTCCCCCTTGTGATATTTCGTGATTTTTGTCAAACCCCTCCCCCCCTTTCAAGCTTCACGTGATTAATGGACGGCCCCTAAGGTTGCGGGAACGCGTTGACGGTGCAAGACCTCGGTCTGTTTAGTGAAACTTGGTCTTGTTTAGCTGGTCTTTAAGCTCAAATGGTTAACAACAAGTTGTGTTCAGGTGCGCGTGCGCGCGGCGGCGGGCGCGGAGGAGGCGGGGCTGGCGGCGCTGGCGGGGCAGACGGGCGTCATCCGCGGCCTGTCGGGCGCCACGTGCGCCGTGTTCCTGCCGCGCGAGGACCGCGTGCTGTCCGTGCCCAACTCGCTGCTCGAGCCCGTCGTGCCGGCCTCTGGGGAGCGCGTCAAGGTACGTCAGGCGGGCTGGCAGCGCTGCGGGGCAGACGGGCGTCATCCGCGGCCTGTCGGGCGCCACGTGCGCCGTGTTCCTGCCGCGCGAGGACCGCGTGCTGTCCGTGCCCAACTCGCTGCTCGAGCCCGTCGTGCCGGCCTCTGGGGAGCGCGTCAAGGTACGTCAGGCGGGCTGGCAGCGCTGCGGGGCAGACGGGCGTCATCCGCGGCCTGTCGGGCGCCACGTGCGCCGTGTTCCTGCCGCGCGAGGACCGCGTGCTGTCCGTGCCCAACTCGCTGCTCGAGCCCGTCGTGCCGGCCTCTGGGGAGCGCGTCAAGGTACGTCAGGCGGGCTGGCAGCGCTGCGGGGCAGACGGGCGTCATCCGCGGCCTGTCGGGCGCCACGTGCGCCGTGTTCCTGCCGCGCGAGGACCGCGTGCTGTCCGTGCCCAACTCGCTGCTCGAGCCCGTCGTGCCGGCCTCTGGGGAGCGCGTCAAGGTACGTCAGGCGGGCTGGCAGCGCTGCGGGGCAGACGGGCGTCATCCGCGGCCTGTCGGGCGCCACGTGCGCCGTGTTCCTGCCGCGCGAGGACCGCGTGCTGTCCGTGCCCAACTCGCTGCTCGAGCCCGTCGTGCCGGCCTCTGGGGAGCGCGTCAAGGTACGTCAGGCGGGCTGGCAGCGCTGCGGGGCAGACGGGCGTCATCCGCGGCCTGTCGGGCGCCACGTGCGCCGTGTTCCTGCCGCGCGAGGACCGCGTGCTGTCCGTGCCCAACTCGCTGCTCGAGCCCGTCGTGCCGGCCTCTGGGGAGCGCGTCAAGGTACGTCAGGCGGGCTGGCAGCGCTGCGGGGCAGACGGGCGTCATCCGCGGCCTGTCGGGCGCCACGTGCGCCGTGTTCCTGCCGCGCGAGGACCGCGTGCTGTCCGTGCCCAACTCGCTGCTCGAGCCCGTCGTGCCGGCCTCTGGGGAGCGCGTCAAGGTACGTCAGGCGGGCTGGCAGCGCTGCGGGGCAGACGGGCGTCATCCGCGGCCTGTCGGGCGCCACGTGCGCCGTGTTCCTGCCGCGCGAGGACCGCGTGCTGTCCGTGCCCAACTCGCTGCTCGAGCCCGTCGTGCCGGCCTCTGGGGAGCGCGTCAAGGTACGTCAGGCGGGCTGGCAGCGCTGCGGGGCAGACGGGCGTCATCCGCGGCCTGTCGGGCGCCACGTGCGCCGTGTTCCTGCCGCGCGAGGACCGCGTGCTGTCCGTGCCCAACTCGCTGCTCGAGCCCGTCGTGCCGGCCTCTGGGGAGCGCGTCAAGGTACACTGCACTGCTCTTGCTCTATTGCTAATATTCGCGAATACTTCGGCACTTCGCCCGAGCCGCAGACCCTTCGCCCCGCTGTCGGTAAATTTGCGCACATCAAAGGCTGCTAAACTAAACTAAACTCTGCGGCATTGCTCTCTATAGCAGTGTGGCCGTACATTCGCCGTAGGCCGAAGACGAAAGTATTATCGCGATGTGTGTAGCCGTAGTATATGGAACTGTAGTTGGCTCATTTTCAAAGTTTGTGCAGAACACTCTGTTACCATCAGCATCATCATCATCATCCCAGCCTATACTGCAGGAGACAGGCCTCCTCTCAGAATGAGAGGGCTCAGGCCGTAGTTCCCACGCGCGCCCAGTGCGGATTGGGAACTTCACACACACACCATTGAATTTCTTCGCAGGTGTATACAGGTTTCCTCGCGATGTTTTCCTTCACCGTTAAGCTCATGGTAAATTTCAGATGTAATTTCGCACATTAATTCCGAAAAACTCAAGAGTTGTGAGCCGGGATTTGAACCCACGACCCTCCGCTTGAGAGGCCATAGGTCAAACCACTAGGCCACCAGCGCTTTTAATATAAAGTTTAAAAATGAAAGGGGGTTCCTCATACAAAAAACGTTTTTTCAGCGTTTTTAACTCGATCTTTCTAATGGCATTAACTAGATACTTGAGATTGTTCATGGATTGTGTATCATAATAATAATAATTGCTATTATTTTTCTCAGGTGGTCGCAGGCGAAGAGCGCGAAGCTGTCGGCCAACTCATCAGCATAGAAAACCAAGAGGGCGTAGTCAAGTTCGGACAAGACGACATCAAGATCATGCAGCTGAGGCATCTGTGCAAGATGAGCACAGCCTAACTCAAACAGATGAAGCGTGGTTTAGCTCACAATTGTGTTCTGTTATGCGTCAGATAATCTGTCGCTGAGGCGCGATTAGATGCGTACTGATTCGTCGAATTTTTGTTTCATCGGATTAATGTTTCGACGGAGAATGGGTTTACCGAATTATTGTTTCGTGGAATTCTTCATCGACACGTAAAAGTCAGGATAACCGTAGTTTCATTTCGACAAAACATGAATCTTGATGAATTGGGTACTAATCAAACTTATTAAGTACTCTAGGTGTGATGGCCATTGGAAGTGGAAATGCCCGCTGTGCAGTTGACTAAAACATTGACTACAAATTTAAAACAAAATATTGTATTTAAAAGTCTCTTTTATTTTTGTTTCTGTGAATTCAGTGATTGCTAAACTATTAGCCATTAAATTTCTAATTCTTGTATTGTTACTTTCTAAATTTTACCTGTTTCATCCTGTACATACTTTTCGGACATTCATGTCTGTTACATAGGCTGTCATTTAAATGCAATAATATAGAATCAGTTTAAACAATGTTGCTACACAAGTGCTTCCCAAAATCGCTTTTTCGCGATGGTAATGAAATGTTCTTTTAATTACTTAGCGATCCCATTGGTGCATCGCTCTGTGTTCTTGTAGATGACTTGTTTTAAATTATCGTTATTGTACAATAATGTAAGAACTAATCTCCGGATGGGAGAAAATATAATGTAATTTATTTACATTAATAAATTATAATATAAAAACAGCAATTTTATTTTATTCACGGCATCCAGTATTCGACGCTTTGTTCCTTCTTTTTCAATTTGTACAGTACAGAGTAGTGAATGATTAAATATTGAATAGAAATTAAATCGAACACATGGAAAATGAGGATTAATAGCAGAAAATCTAAACAGAACACCGTAACAAAAACAAGACAGTTCAGATATTTTTTGCTTAATTAAATCGAAGTTCTGTAACACTAAAAGTTTAAAAACCCCCCAACGCTAATAAAGTAAATGCCCTAATTATGCATTTAAGATCCCTTCGATAGCTAAAAAAAACTTGATAACCTTGAAACTGCTGAACCAATTTTGATGAAACATGTCTGAGAACCATCACCAAAATACTACAGCTGCGGTACCACAGACGGACAGACAAGACGCGTAGCGGTGAAACATAACACCCCTTTTTTTGCTTCAGGAGTTAACCTTTTCGACGCCAACGACACATATATCAGCACCGCAGGTTCTACGCCAACGACTGATATATTTCAAGTTCAACTTCGCGTTTGACATTCTGAAGTCATGGCGTATGAGTGAGAGCTGTTGTATTTGACAGCGTTGAAAAGGTTAAAAAGCGAGGTAAGAGCAACCGAGAATCACTGGCATTAACTAAAATTTCCGATTGTTGTTTTCTTGCTGTGTTCCATGAGGTTAGACAGGGAAAAATAAAACTGAATATTTAATGATTTTATTAACATTTATTGTTTTCAATTGTATTTCAGGAATTCCAAACAAAATGCAGTCACATAAACTGAGCAAAAACTTGCTAATACCGTTTTGTTATTTTTGAAAGATTACATACATCGAAAAATATGATGCTACCTATTATAGTAACAATCACATATATTCACATTAAATACAACGATGGAATTTTATTTTTCCAGCTAGGCAACGATATACCTATTCTATGTACGGATATACATTGACATTAAAATTCGATTATAACAAACATTTGATCAAACCGGGGCGTACGTAAATGCTCAGCAAAATGCGCCTTCGAGTATAATAAAATGCAGAATAGCCACGATCGCGATAAAACTAATTAACAATTTCATAGTCCGCTGCCACAGCGGACCGCTCCTAAACAATACGAATTAAAACAAATATTTTGGCTAAACGAATACGCGACTAACTCATCACATGCTACAGCCCGAACTAATCGAAACTAGTATTGCGAAAACTATTATAAAACTTTCAAACAGCAGCGAAACATCCCCAGCCCCCCTAAGTACTAAAACAGTTAACTTACTCTAAAGAATTTTATTATTTATTAAGAGTGTTCCCGCGGAATGAAGCACTCCGCAGCGCCACTGTCGTCGGAGCGTCAATGTCGCCACAGCGCCACTGTCGCCGCAGCACAAATGTCGCCACAGCGCCACTGTCGCCCCAGCGCAAATGTCGCCCCAGAGCCACTGTCGCCCCAGCGCAAATGTCGCCCCGGCGCCACTGTCGCCCCAGCGCAAATGTCGCTACAGCGCCGCTGTCGCCCCAGCGCAAATGTCGCCACTGCGCAAATGTCGCCACTGCGCCAATGTCGCCACAGCGCCAATGTCGCCACAGCGCCAATGTCGCCGCAACGCCACTGTCGCCGCAGCTCAAATGTCGCCACAGCGCCACTGTCGCCCCAGCGCAAACGTCGCCACAGCGCCAATGTCGCCACAACGTCAATGTCGCCGCAGCGCCACTGTCGCCACAGCACCACTGTCGCCCCAGCGCTAATGACGCCACAGCGCCACTGTCGCCGCAGCGTAAATGCCGCCACAGCGCCAATGTCGCCGCAGCGCCAATGTCGCCGCAGCACCACTGTCGCCGCAGCGCAAATGTCGCCACAGCGCCAATGTCGCCAAGCGCCACTGTCGCCGCAGCGCCAATGTCGCCAGAGCGGCAAGCCGAGGCAACAGCCGCGCCGCGCGCTCAAACGCCTGCCCAATATCTACAAGACTGCGTATCACTCTGACAGTGATCGACTGAAATCAGATCTGTACATGAGGGTCTTAATTACAAAAAAATCTCATGAAATCTCTCATCAGGTTGTGACCGAATGTGTATTTTTTTATACAAAATATATTGAACCGAGCACTCATTCATTCATTTCATCCGTATGTAAAAATGATGCATTGCTACACGAACTGAAACATTGTTCCGACGTAAATATGTACAACACTTATATCAAAATTATTAAAATATAGAAACTTAGAACCGAACGAAGCATCCTGCGAATGTGTGAACGACCGGTGCTATTGCTGACTGTGTGCCGGAGGTGATTACACGTATCATCGGTATTTGGCATATATTTTTTTACATATCTAAAACAGGTGTGATGTGCACGATATACAAATAACTATATAAAAAGTTTCAGGCCTGATCTCGGTCTTCTAAGCTACCTAATATTTTCATAAATAATTTACAAAATACAAATCTACATCCCACTGCAGAAATCTGTACAAACCGCGCCGTGTCGTCCCCGCGACCGACGCCCACCACGTTAGTTAATTTAAGACGTGTCCGAGATGGAAATAAATAAATAATAGCCAAATAACTGCCGTCACCTCACAGAGGCGCAATTATGATATAGATAGTAATAAAACCTAATCGCTGCCAACGTCAGACACAGATGAATCGACGTTCAACGTGTCAGCGCATTGAACACCGCGCTTCTTAGACATCTGACGCTAGCAGCCCGGAAATCGTCGGCATGGATTGCCACTAAAAACGAAACTAAATAGTTACAAAGCACACTGAAACGCACGCGCGGCGCCCGCTTTCACAAAACCACACTTTAGTAAAAAAAGCATTACGAAAATAAATTATTGAGCAACTCATCAAAACGGGAACTTTAGGGACACGCTCTAGAAAGGACCAGGGCCCAATTGCCCTGAAACGCAGTAAGAGCAAAAAGCGATTAGACCATTATGTTCCTTACGCTGTGCTTGTTATAGTTCAATATTCAACAAACGTAAAAACCCTCTTACTGCGTTTTAGTCTGCAGGGCAGAATAGTATTAGCTATTTTGTATTGAAATTCACTAATACTACAAATAGTTGTTTGTTATGCAATTGGGCCATGTTATTTGAACGTTACACGTTCCGACACGTTTGGCGTTAGACGTCAGTGAGTCGTGGGTGGTTGGGGCGGGCGGCGCGGGGCCCCTCAGTGCGCGCTGCAACGCTCGGGGCTCATGAGGCGTACATGCGCTTGATGTCTTCCTTGTACCGCTCCTGGATGTCTTTCCGCTTGATCTTGAAGGCGGCCGTGACCAGCCCCATGTCGGGGGACCACACTTCCGTGCACAGTTTGACGGCTGTCGGCACCTCGAACCTTTCTAGGCCACCTGTAAATACAATTACGTGTTTAAGATTTTATAAAAAATGCGAGTTTTTCGGATGCGTTGGGCGAAAATCGAACCCGTGTCTAAAATTCAAAGTCAAAATATCACTTAATTTTATGGGCCATTCTACGTTTTAGTAACCAATATTTTTTTGTTTTTCGTTAACAGAACTTTATCTATACTAATATTATAAAGAGGAAAGATTTGATTGTTTGTTTGCATTGAATAGGCTTCGAAACTACCGGGCCGATTTCAAAAATTCTTTTGCCGTTAGAAAGCTACATTACCACAGAGTGACATAGGCTACTTTATACTGCGGGAAAATACCTTTTCCTACGGGAAAATTAATTTATCGCGGGCGAAGCCGCGGACGGAACGCTAGTTCCTTATAAGCTAAGGAATCCAACGCAAAAAAAAAACAGAATTTGGTAATTTTCGGACATAGGCCCTTTCGGCTTAGAAAAGAAGTCAACCGTTAGAAAAGGATTTTTAAAGTTGACATTGTATCGCAAAATGACAGTCAGTTGACTCAACTGCACAGCATCCAACTGGCAGCAATCACTCACATTTCTTAGCGTGGTCAGCGAGCTCCTTGACGACAGCCTTCTCGACGGCCTCATTCTTGCAGAGCTGGTCGAACTCCATCTCGGGCACGCCGGCGCGCGCCGCCAGCTCGGCCAAGTGCTGAGGATGCGGCACCACCAGCGCCACCGTGAAGTTCTTGGAGCTGTCGCCGTACACGCAGATGTTCTCCACGATGGGGCACGTCTTCAGTTCTGCTTCCACCTTGCCGAGGGAGACGTATTCGCCGGCTTGGAGCTTCACGAGATCCTTCTTGCGATCTGGAATTGTTTTTTTCTAACGTCAGCATGACAGTTGGGTACTATGGCGCTGAGTAAGACCAAGGCGCTGAAATGATGAAATCCGCGCAAGAACTAAAGTCACGGACATAGCTCGAAGAATCGCTAGACTTAAGTGGCAGTGGGCAGGGCACATCGCTCGTAGAACTGACGGCCGATGGGGCCGAAAGGTTCTCGAGTAGCGTACGCGGACCGGAAGACGCAGTGTAGGTAGGCCTCCAACAAGATGGAGCGACGACCTGGTGAAGGTAGCGGGAACGCATTGGATGCGGATAGCGCAGGGCCGATCTGTTTGGCGAGCCTTGGGGGAGGCCTATGTTCAGCAGTGGACGTCTTTCGGCTGAAATGATGATGAGTAAGCCCAAGGCGTGGTGGCCTAGTGGTTTGACCTATAGGCTCTCAAGCGGAGCGTCGTGGCTTCGAGTCCGGGCTCTCGTCTCTGAGTTTTTCGGAATTTATGTGCGAAATTACATTTTTAATTTGCCATGAGCTTTACGGTGAAGGAAAACATCGTGAGGAGCCTGCATACACCTCAGAAGAATTCAATGGTGGATGTGAAGTCCCCAATCCGCACTGGGCCCACGTGAGAACTACGGCCCAAGCCCTCTCATTCTGAGAGGAAGCCTGTGCCCTCCAGTGGAACGTATATAGGCTGGGGTGATGAATGTACGGTTGAGTGCAAAAACGTTAACAAGGTGTCAATAATATCTAGAAAACTCCATGTCATTAACCATAAGGTTGATATATTTCATACTAAATACAAACTGAAATATGGATGCACAGAAAAAACCCAGAAAAAAGACCAGCGCTGGGAATCGAACCCAGGTCCTCAGCATTCCGTGCTGCGTGCTAATACCCCTACACCACCACTGGTCAGGAGTTTAGACACGAATTTTTCCTACACATTCATATCTCACTTTGTTAGATCATCACTTGCGTGATACAGCGCCATCTATGTTATACCCACATCGAGAGATTTCAACACTCCTTCGGAACTACCCGCTCACCCGGGGAGGTTGATATTTACATGTTTTGACGCGATGGTTGACATAATTATGCTTTCAACTGCACGTGGCAGAAAGTGCATTCATTACACTAGCAGCACTTGGCAAGAACGAGCGAGACCGACCGATAATCTTGATGCAGCCGTCGTGGTGCAGCTCGCCGATGTCCCCGGAGCGGAACCAGCGGCGGCCCTCGAGCTCCACGAACTCCTCCCTGGTCTTCTCCGGGTTGCGGTAGTAGCCCTCCGCCACGCTGTCGCCGCTGATCACTATCTCACCCTGAAATTACAACGTCGAGTCATCTCCAGGTCTACTTTGAAATAAGTTTTTGTTAAAAATTCTATTTTTGACGTGACAAAGTCTAATAAATCGATGAACGCCGGCTGCATGCACGAAAAAGGATGACGCAATGTAACGTACATGTGTTTCCAACTTTAACACCATACAAAATTAAATAAAGTAGCTATTACAGAATCTGCAAACGTGGGTAACAGTGTTCTAAAATTGACTTTATTTGTAGGTCGTTAAAGTTGAATATGAAATGAAGGCAAACCTAAACTGTAAACTTTATGTAATTTTACTGTACACATGCATGCAAAATTTCAGCTCAATCAGCAGAAATCAGGAAGTGGGTCAAATTTAACTTGGAAGATTTGGTAACACAGACAATGGGACAGGTGAAGGTAAATAATAGCTTGTAACTTATATCCCACAGGGTCTGAATAAGAAATAGGCCCGGGCAGGATTGGGAACTTGGCCTATTGCTGCCTGGCGAAAAACTTACCCAAGGACTTTAATAATTAAAAAAATAATCGACTTCTGAAGTTCTTAAGCGACGATTTTTCTTAAAATTTAAACGGGATCAAACTTTGAACTAAGACCACAACAGGGCTTTGTGTTCTAGGGCTAGTAAGGTAAATCCGGAATGCATAATTTAGGGCTAATAAATAGTTAGGTAAATAAAAAAAAATCGATATTTTTATTTTAGATCTAGTAAAAGTAGTGGTAGTGAAAATAGGATTAGAATTTTTCGGACTACAATAGGAGAATAACCCCCTGTTTCACCATCCATTGATCAAATTTATTTGACGGATAAATGTGATGCCGTGTCTGTTTGTTTTGTTCGAATAGACGGAGACGGCGCATCACATTTATCCATCAGTTAAAATTAATCAATGGGTGGTGAAGCAGCCCCTTATTCTGAATATATTTACCTGCGGGAACGGTTTGTTGGTGACGCGATAGTTGCCTTCTTCCCAGTTGACGAGCTTGATATCAGTGCCGGTGGTCGGCGCGCCCACGCGGCCCGTGGACCTGGAAACATTTATTACATTTTCAAATATCATCATTAGCCCAGCTTATATATGTCCCACTGCAGGGCACAGGCCTCCTCTTAGAATGAGAGGGCTTGGACCACAGTTCTCAAATCAAATTTTGATTCAGGTTTTAATGAATCGCCAGACTCAGGGCAGTGGGCAGGGCACATAGCTCGTAGAACTGATGGCCGATGGGGCCAAAAGGTTCTCGAGTGGCGTCCACGAACCGGAAGACGGTGCGGTGTAGGTAGGGCACCAACAAAATGGAGCGACGACATGATTAAGATTGCTGGAACGCGTTGGATGCGGATGGCACAGGAGCGATCTGTTTGGCGAGCCTTGGGGGAGGCCCATGTTTAAGGGCTAAATTTAGGATTCTAAATGATTTAGAAACGTAATTTAGTAAAGTGTAATCGCGTTTAGCTAGTAAGGATCCTAAAAAGAATCCTTATTAGAAGCAAGAATGGTTTCTGACAAAGCTGAATGATTTAGCATTTTCTAATTAGGATGACTAAATTTAGCCAAGTGTAATAAGCCCTTTAGCAGTGGACGTATTTTGAACGACCGCTTTAGCCTAGTTGGTAGTGACCCTGCCTACGAAGCAAGAGGTCCTGGGTTCAAATCCCGGTAAGGGCATTTATTTGTGTGATGAGCACGAATATTTGTTTCTGAGTTATGGATGTTTTCTATGTATTTAAGTATTTATTTATCTATATAAGTATGTTTATCGTCGTCTAGTACCCATAGTACAAGCTTTGCTTAGTTTGGGACTAGGTCGATTTGTGTAAGATTGTCCCCTAATATTTATTTATTTATTAATTTATATAATTTGTCCTTAGTTTTATATTGTAATTTTTTTTTTGTTTGTAAGTAATCATCATAATATTACGTTTTGAAAGTTTCTGCCAAGTTTCTTGCGGCGCATTCTTCTTGGCAATGACGGTCCTTCCGAAAACGCTGGTAGTTTTAAAAGAGTGACACGTAAAAGAGCGCTTCGCGGCCTACTTGCAGAATAAACGTTTCGATATTTTTCTTAACACCTTCCGGGCGATGGTGACCCACCTGTCGTACTGGTCGGCGACGGTGGCGCACGAGGTGGTCTCGGTGAGCCCGTAGCCGGTCACCACGTCGCAGCAGAGGCAGATGCGGATCTGCGCGTGCGTGTCCGGCGAGAGCGGCGCGCCGCCCGAGATCATCAGCCGCATGTGCCCGCCCAGCAGCGCCGTTATCTTGGTGAACATCTGGAGAACAGACGCTTTACAACACCTCCCTCCGGCTTGAAGGGTCTCCCTAAGGGTCCTCGCCCACAGCGACTTTTTGTAGCGATGCTGTCGCGCGTTTAGCATCGCTACTAACGCGCGTTAGTCGCATTTGTAACGCGCTATAGAAGCGATGCCAACGCGCTACTAACGCGCTACAGCATCGCGACTGTATCGATGCAAACGCGCGACCGTGTCGGACGACATCGGGGAGGGAACGGAGGGAGGGTGGCGCGGTAGTGGAGAACCGCGTTTGCATCGCGACAGAAGCGCGACGGTATCGCGTTTGCGCGATGGTATCGCATTTGCATCGCGACTGAATCGTGTTATGTGGGCCAGGGTACACAGCTAGCGACTGCTGTGTGTGCTGCCTACGAACGCGCGACAGCATCGCTACTGCATAGCCACATAAAGTCGCCGTGGGCGAGGGCCCTAAGGTAGGGATGCACGATCTGGATCGATCTTTAGCAATACGATCTATGATTTTTAGGATTCCGTAGCCAAATGGCAAAAAACGGAACCCTTATGGATTCGTCTTGTCTGTCTGTCTGTCCGTCAGTATGTCACAGCCACTTTTTCCGAAACTATAAGAACTATGCTGTTGAAACTTGGTAAGTAGATGTATTCTGTGAACCGCATTAAGATCCGCGTTCAGAGTTCTGTTTTGACCACTCGAGAGTTCCAGTCGCCTGCTGTGTGCGTTATCGTAAGAGACTCGGTACATTCGAAAGAACGCAGAACTCTGAACGCGGAACTCAGAACTCCAGACCGCGCTCTGTCTGCGCGCGCTCTAATGTTACGTTTCTAGTTCTCTGCCTACCCGCTTTAAAAATACAGGCGTGATTTTATGTGTGTATGTATGTGCTATATTATACTCACAAGTTTGTTTAGCAGAGGAGTGTCGTAGCCGCGCTTCATCCAGATTAGTTTGTACGTGTAAGCCCACTTGAAGAGCGCCGCCGCGAACGGGCCCGAGCGCCCCACCTTGTCCGTGATGCCTTTGCTGATGCGGTCCATTATCAACTGGGGAACAAAACCAGTCTTACAATACGTTTACTTTTAGTTTACCACTGACAGGTGGCTTGCCTTCATTTCATTTCCAACTTTAACACCATACAAATAAAGTAGCTATTACAAAATCTGCAAACGTGGGTAACAGTATTCTAAAATTGGCTTTATTTGTAGGTCGTTAAAGTTGAATATGAAATGAAGGCAAACCATCTGTCAGTGGTAAACTTTATGTAATTTTACTGTAGTTTCATCGACATTAACAGCTAAGCTTCGCTTCATCCTAATATAGGTAACGCCACGAGAGTCGAGGCGAATGATTACACACAGCTACATAAAGTAATAATTGCAAAAAAGTAGTGAATGAAAGAAATGAGTGAGTGGATGAAAATGTAAGTTAATATGATCTTATGATGAAATACCTACGTAATACTAAGCATACTTTTTTTTTTCTATAACCTATTTTTGAAATAAAACAATTTGAAACTGATAAGAAATATCCGCAAGAATAAAATATCGGTATTTTATAAATAGCGGAAAATATGCTTCTTTTTTGTTTCTGTTTTGTTTGAACTTTATGTATTTTAGCAAATAATTCGTAACGAAATAGGCTGAAGAAATTTTAAGTCAATCTTGTAATTCACTGTTGAGTCTATTGAACTTCTATCGGTACGAATATAAATGTCAAAATCCCGCTGTCATTACATGCCATGTTGTTGTGGGCGTGACCTCAAATCTCGTGGCGATACTATACTATAAATGAGAAAGATCGGATGTTTGTTAGTCCATCAGCAAAAATGGTGAAACGGATTTGAATGAACTGACATACAGGTTTGGGGACCCGTAGACTTGTATTTTTGGACTCACCGGTACAGTGGTGATGCAGGTGGGTTTGAGTACGGTGGCGTCGCCCTTGGTTCCCTTCATGATCTTGCTTGACGAGTCCAACATGGTAAGCGGGGTGGAATAGCCGATCGGTACGCCTGCAAATATAATGTTCATGTTATTCACAATTATTGTTAAATAGTGGATCGAGTTTGAAAATGTGGACACGTTAACGACTGTAAAGCCGAGTGTAGACGTGCAAGAAAAAGCGTGCAAGTTGCATTACATTAGAACACCCGATTGACCACTTCAAACTCGTTCGCTTTAAGCTGCTTTTCATGCATTGCAATTTCTATAAAAACTATTTTTCGTACAAATATCTGCCCCGATGCGGGAGTCGAACCCGGAACCTCAACCTCAAGCTTCGTATTGTAATATAAAACACCGGTTATAAAATAATTCTATTGTTCGTGGCTGTTTGCGCCTGATTGCCCAAGTCTTAGACGAATATTTTACTTTATGCACTAGCTTAGCTAGAACATAAATAGTACATTGTGCATCAAGGGCCGTAAGTAGGGGATTACTAACGAGAGCCTATTAGAAGCCCGACGCCGGAGGCGGAGGGCTTTTAATGACTCGAGTTTGTAATCCTCTTACTGCCCGTGATACACACCATGATTTTCATCACACTGCGAGGAAAAAAATCCAAAGATGAAATTATTTTGTCTCTAAACACTTAAATTAAATAAATAATGGCTACCCGCCAATACAGATTGTCACTTTTTTCAAGTCATCTACCACAGATAAAGTAAACTGTGTTTAGAATTCGAATGGCCATACGGCCACATTCTGCCAACATGTTAAAAAAATACTTACTAAAATTATTGCAAAACTATTTGATATAAATTTAAAATATAAAAATAACGAAGTTTCATGAAGCGTAGACAAGTTTTGTGTAGTAAAATTGGGTTATAGCTAAGTTTTAAACATATAAATAAAACGTTGGCTGACTTGAAACCTCCTTAGTCTGTTTGCAAATTTTAAAACTAAAGTTAGAACTCCCTTGGGTAGAAAAATTGTACGTAAATCCATAACTCCCTTAAGAACAATTTAGGCCTTTGACATTTAGTATACAGACATGGAATAACACCATTGACGAGCAAGTGTGATGAAAATTACTTTTTCATCACACTTGCTCGTCAATGGTGTTATAACTTTAGTTTTAAAATTTGCAAACAAGTAATTTCAGACTAAGGAGGTTTCAAGTCAGCCAACGTTTTATTTATTATCTTTAAAACTTAGCTATAACCCAAATTTTACAACACAAAACTTATCTACGCTTCATGAAAATTCGTTATTTTTATATTTTAAATTTATAACAAATAGTTTTGCAATAATTTTAGTAATATTTTTTTAAAATGTTGGTAGAATCTGGCCGTATGACCTTTCGAATTCTAAACTAAACAGTTTACATTATCTATGGTAGATGACTCGTTAAAGTGACAATCTGTATTGGCGGGTAGCCATTATTTTATTCAATTTAAGTGTTTAGAGACAAAATAATTTTATTTTTGGATTTTTTTTTTCTCGCAATGTGATGAAAATCATTGTGTGCATCTTCGGCGTCGGGCTTCTAATTGACCCTCGTTAGTAATCCCCTACTTACGGCCCTAGATGCACAATGTACTATTTTAACCCCCGACACAAAAAGAGGGGTGTTATAAGTTTGACCGCTATGTGTGTGTGTCTGTCTGTGGCATCATAGCTCTTAAACGGTTGGACCGATTCGGATGCGGGTTTTTTTAATCGAAAGCTAGTTTCTTGGCTAAGGTTCTTAGATATGTTTCATCAAAATTGGTTCAGTCGTTCCAAAGTTATCAGCTCTTTTGCTGACTGGGGAAGGGATCTTAGACGCATAATTTAGGCATTTACTTTATTTTCAAAATATGTGTGACCTAATTGCGTCGGGGGTTTTTTAAATGTTCAATTTATAGTTATATGCAGGTCACATCCAGCATAAATGCGAACTTTACGAGCATGAGAAGTGAAAAATACATTGTACGCGCTATTCCATTAGCTTTAGACCTGTAATGAATAAAACAGCAGCCTGAAAAAAAAAAATATATATGGCACCTACCGGCAATAATGCACAAGCTCTCAGCCAGCAGTTCGAAGACATGCGCCAGCGGCAGGAAACCCATCAGCACGTCGTACTCGTTGATGGGCACGGCGTCTACGAACGACTTCAGCGTCGCCAGCATGTTGCGGTGGCTCAGGATCACGCCCTTGGGCACGCCCGTGGAGCCCGACGTGTACATTATGATGGCCGTGTCCGAGGGGGACGGGGGGACTGATTCTGTGGGAGAGATGGTCATTTAGACCCGTGGGTGCCGTGACCTTTGGTACTGTAAGCTGGCAGGCGACTGCTGTATGTAGGTTGTCTATGAATTGATTTAAATATTAAAAATAGAAGAGCAGTCGAATGTCAGCCATGGAAAACAAACTCTGTAGCTTTGCAAAAGAGTCAGGGAATAAAACCCAGGCATAGTACAAACAAGTGTCTTTCAATTAATAGGATAAATAGTGTTAGGAAAGCTACACTCCCAAGCTCGTGGTACGATCACCACAGTACCGTTTCGTAGCCAATTTTCGTAGCTGGCTACAAAATGGGAATCCGAAATTCCCTGTTTGTAGCTGGCTACGTAATGCGCCGTTTGGTAACCAATTGGTTAGCTGGTGACCAACCTCGATTACGAATCGGTAATGGAAAAGTCCCATTTTGAAGCCAGTTACGAATTGGGTTTTTTTCCCGTTTCAAAGCTGGTTAAAACGGTACCAAAGGGGCCGGGCCGTGCCTTAAGCATTTCAACCGCCCAGTAGCGAAGAGTACTAGGGTCATTATTCGAGCGTTTCAACCGCCTCACTTTCGTGGACACTTTTTTGTAGAAATGGCAAAAGATTATGATACAGTTTTTAAATATGTGGTAGAAGTACAGGACCTCTAATAAATAACCGAAAACGCCATCAAAATGTACAGCCGATTCGTAGAAAACGTGACCACGAAAGTGAGGCGGTTGAAACTTAACACATATCATTGAATTTTTTTACAGGTGTGTGCGGGTTTCCTCACGATATTTACCTTCACCGTAAAGCTCATGGTGAAATTCGAATGTTCGAACATAAATTCCGAAAAACTCAAGGTACGGTCAACATCTTCAATTGTTGAGCAATTGCCACTGTTCCTATTTTAACTGCGTAACACGTATAATCAGGGCGAGTTTAGAAAGGTATTGGGAGTTGACAGTAATACTATATGCTTACGTCAAAATATGTGTGAAATGACAGTTCTGACAGTCCCGTTCTGATTGTGGTTTGATAATACCAATTACAGTTGTTGACCGTACGAGCCCGGGCTCATACCCACGACCCTTTGCTTGAGGGGCCATAGGTCAAGCCACTAGGCTACCACGGCTTACATTGAAAACGGCATATGAACTATGTAATTAACACAAAAATAGTTAACCCCTAAAGCTGCGTATCGAATTCGCGCGGGCATTGTTCGACCGCAGCAAACCTGTGTTTTGGCACGTTCCAGTGCCCCAATTTTAAAGTTGCCTCGCGCGGTGGCATGGCATTTATAGAGCCAATGTTCGATGGTTTGCCGCGCGAATAAACTAGAAGACTAAAAAAAACTGTTTAGTCCGTCAGTTAGATTATTAAAAAATATTGTACACGTATTCTTTCTTTTGTTTGACAAACAAAAAATGACGAGGATACAGTGCTTAGAAGTTTCGAGTGACGTCACTTTATGGTACAATTTTTACCTAAGAGTGACGTCGCAAGCCACAACTCCGGAAGTTTGATGATCTATGCCTTTGTCGGTTTTTAATAATTTGGTATTCCAAAAAATACGTGTCCCATATTTTTCCATTATCTAACTGACGGACTAAATAGAATGACATATTTATAACCCAGTCGTCATCCCTATTCAATACACAGCTTAAAACGCCAGAGCCAAAAACTTACCAATTTTGGAGTTCCTTCCCTTCTCCAGCACCTCCCTGTAGGCCACAATCCTGATGCCCTCCTTGAACCCGCGCCGGTCGGTCTCCTTGAGCTGGTCCTCCATGTAGATGATAGTGTCGACCTTGGGCGTCTTCGCGAGGATCTTCTTGAACTTGGGCAGCAGCTCGTGCGTGGTGATGACCGTGGATACTTCCGTCTCGTTGATGCCGTGCGCGATAGCGTCGTCGCCGAGGGTCGCGTAGATTGTTACGACTGTTGACAAGTTAAAATCAAAATCAAAAAAAGTTTAATTTCATTTATTTCATTGCAAATCACACTTATCAATAGTAGTTAGGTGTTAGTTTTATTTTGTATAGGATCGTGCGTGCATCTACGTATTATTTACAAGCAACCATTCCACTTGTTAACTTGCCATTAGAGCTGCCATCCCTCCGGGTTTGACCCGGAATCTACGGGTATGAATAGTGCGTATCCGACATCGATATGTCCGGAGCCCGGGCGGCGAGAAAAACTCAAACTTTCATCGGACAACGTATCCTCAGTTCGTCTTCGTACAAAGCAACGACTTTTCATCGACGTCAGTTGATTTACAATTACAATGTGTTGAGGTGCTTAAAGTCACAACTTTTACGTAATTGCCGAAAATAATAGGCGAAATGTTATAAGATTCCAATAAGTAATGCATACATTGATCATGTTTTGTCATTGATGGGTAGGTAATTTATGGATCTACGAGCGAAAACTACTTATCAAGATATCAGTCAACATAGTAAAGGCGGAAAATTTTAGAAATTCCTATGTTCCCCGGGTTTGCTTTTTATTAAAGGTGACAGCCCTACTTGCCACGCACCTGGTATGCTCTGCTTGAAGCAGCCGTGGGCAGCGACCATCCACTCGGCGCGCGTCTCCGCGAACACGACCACGTTCCGCTTGGGCGCGCAGCCCAGCTCGCGGAGGCCGCGCGAGAACTGCCGCGCCTCCGTGTCCACGTCCGTGTACGAGCGCCACGAGTACTCGCCCATCTTGAACTGGAATAATAACACGATAACAATTTATTGAATCAGGCGTTACTTTGCGGAGGTCCATATTAATGAACTAAAACAATTACTTTGCTCACCCGCGACCTTACAATAGTTACGTTTATGCAAGAAATGTGTGTTCATGCAGTTCCTCCACCTCCACACCGTACGAACACACACAAATCACATAAACACAACTATCACCACCACCAAGCTACACCTATAAACTACACCTAAAATATGCCTTATAAATAAATAAACAAAAATTCAAGGTAGTTTTATGTCAATAAAAGTTAATTTTTGTGGGGTAGTTTGAGAATAAGAAAAATAAAGTGGGTACTTGTGAAGTTACAGTGACAAGTTAAAACATTTGTTTTGGTTTGTTAGTTTAACATTTGGTAGCATAGCATACGGTTGTGGTAACTCCGAGGATGAGCTCTGGTTGAGTTCGAAACGCGTCAGTGTAGCTTGGTGGTGGTGATAGTTGTGTTTATGTGATTTGTGTGTGTTCGTACAGTGTGGAGGTGGAGGAACTGCATGAACACACATTTCTTGCATAAACGTAACTATTGTAAGGTCGCGGGTGAGCAAAGTAATTGTTTTAGTTCATTAACACGATAACAATAACCATCATCATCATCATCATCCCAGCCTATATAGGCTGTATACAGGGTTATTTGTAATTCACTGGCATCCTCTTAGCCCTGAATTCCTATCACTCAAACAAATGTTTTTAGATATACGACTTTTTAAAATAGGTCACTTTTTTTCCATACAAATAAATAATAATAAATAAATACTTCTAGCACAACTTCGTACTCTATGAAATTCGTGGGCGGAGCCAAGCGCCGCGGTCGTGGCGGGCAATGAATGAATGACTTACACGGCACAGAGTATCGTAAAAGTAAGAGTTAGTCTCAAATTTTCAAAACTTTATTACACCAAAAATATTAAGCTATGACTAAGGCCCGGAATTTTGCGTACGGCTGATGACAGATCGTAGGGAGAGAGCACCGCTTTTTATCGATGTTATCGACAAACTGTTAATTAAGTTGTAACTTTAATACATACTTATAATTGTAAATATATTTTTGCTTGAAATATTATTAAAAAATAATTTATATTGGCTATGGTAAGAACTGAAGGAATACAAAATAATATTTTCTCTTTTATTTTATCAAAGGGTAGGCAAACAAGCTACCTAACGTTAAGTTGTCTCAGGGGATCTTTTCTCAAGTAAAATATGGTATTCGTAATAGGCTAGATGACTAAAAAAAAACTGTTTAGTCCGTCATTTAGATTATTAAAAAATATTGTACACGTATCTTTTCTTTTGTTTGACAAACAAAAAATGACGAGGATACAGTGCTTAGAAGTTTCGAGTGACGTCACAATATGGTGCAATTTTTACCTAAGAGTGACGTCACGAGCCCCCACTCCAGAAGTTTGATGACCTATGCCTTTGTCGATTTTTAATAATTTGATAAACCAAAAAATACGTATCCCATATTTTTCCATTATCTAACTGACGGACTAAATAGAATGACATATTTATAACCCAGTCGTCATCCCTATTATAGTGATTTCAATAAAGCAATCTAAACGGATTAAACTTTCCGATATTTCAAAATTTTTTCATCGTTACCGCTGAAAAAGTACTTATCATCGGAAAGTTAGAAGGTTTTATTTATTAAAAACATAAATAAAAAAAACCTGTCGATTTGTCGATAACATCGATAAAAAGCGGTGCTCTCTCCCTATCATCTGTCATCAGCCGCACGCAAAATTCCGAGCCTTAGTTATGACAAAAGCCGTAAAACAAAAAACATTTGTTTAAGTGGTAGGAGGTTAGGGTTAAATGGGTGCTAGTGAATTACAAATAACCCTGTATAGAGTCGACAAAAGCGAGGCCTGCCCAGTTTCAAAACAAATTTGCTTGCAGCCGTTGAAGTTCATTGGTATGGATTGGTATGGACAGATATCTGCACTGCAAGCAAAATGGACATTTAAGGTGTACCTTTTGTTCGACTGTACGTTCCAATGCAGGGCACAGGCCTCCTTTCAGAATGATAGGGCTTCCCACGCGGACCCAGTGCGGATTGGGAACTTCACACACACCATTGAATTTCTTCGCTGGTGTATGCAGGTTTCCTCACGATGTTTTCCTTTACAGTAAAGCTCATGGTACAAATATAATTTCGCACGTAAATTCGGAAAAACTCAGAGGTGCGAGCCGCGATTTGAAACCACAACCCTCTGCTTGAGAGGCGATAGGTCACTAGACTACCACGGCGTTTTTTAGAGTAACCATAGGGCATCCTTTATTTCATAGATAAACTGCATGATTTAAATCCTCCATCTCCACTTTACCAACGGACATCCAGGCGGCGGATGCATCTTCACCCTTAAGCGGTTCGCTTTATCTTTCCTAATACATAAAAAGTAACTCTATCTCTGTCTGTCACATCTGTCTTTTTACCGATGGCTATAACCGGTCTAGATGAAATTTGGTATTTGGTGGATTACTAGCCTCGCTTTACCATAACGTAGGTATAACATAATCGTAGTGTACCTAAACAACGGCTAAATGAACATTAGTACCTACCTAATATACCAATCGATAGTGCTTTTAAAAATTGAAATCAACAAATTGACCCGTCGTTGATGTAATTTGAGCTCGAGGAAGAGGCAATCAATGGTCAGAGTTAGGTCACGCAATCACGAAACTCGCAACTAAACATTTCTCATTACCATACATTTCGCAGAACTGTCTTGAGACCGATACAGCTGTTCCCGATTTCCCACGCTCTATCGATTGTATATCGATCGATCCACGTATTTGCCCATTGTAATTTTAATCCAGCAACGCGTCTAGATAACATGTTAATCCTTAGATAGGATAACGGAAGGCATCGCCACCACCACCGCACTTCACTTCAGAGCAATGAAGGAGCCTCATAAGCAAAAAAAAGACGAAGAAGCAACTCTACGACGATGTTCGAGGCTCTGTAACTTGTTCCCGATGATGGACTATCACCAATCGGCTCAGGCCTGAAATGTCAGTTTACCTAAAATGTACTCACATTCTTTCTCTTTTATACAGCATACTCTTTAATCCTGCAACTCCTCAATATCTTCAAGAGCGTTTTATGTTCATGTCCTCTATTCGCTCTGCACAAAATTTTCTTCTTACCGTTCCTCCTTCTTCCTCCAAATTCTATCATAACTCCTTTACTATGACCGCCATTCGTCTTTGGAATTCTCTTCCTTTGGCGTTAAGGCAAGCGAAATCCCTTCCCGTTTTTAAAAACCTTCTAAAGGCTCATTATTTGTCACTAACATAATACACACTTCTTTATTGTATTGAACACTTCTTTGTTCTTTTTGTTTTTTGTTTATATTGTTTCTTTAATTTCCTTTTTAAATCCTTTTCTCACATGCGGCCTTTTGACATTTTTCCATTGATATTTTGTATTAAGTATATGTAGTGTATATGTATTATATTGATTATATGTGTTTATTTATAAAATTTATATTATATTTGTATTGATTTTATTGTTTATTGTCTATTAATACTAAGTTTCTCTTGTCTGTTATTTCTGCCACCTACATTAGTCTGTTGATATTTATTAATTTCTGAGTAAATGGTTGTCTGGAAGAGATCGCTTTTTAGCGATAAGACCGCCTATTGTCTACCTGAATTTTTATTTTTGTAATATTACTGTACTGTTTTTGGTGATCAATAATGAATATTGGTATTGTATTGTATCTTTCCCAAAATGTCTGTGTTCAAAACAAATGCGAGAATACTTATAGAAAAATCACTTTATTGAAGTAAATTATTTTTTACAAAAAAGGCGCAACCAGCGCATGAGAAGGCTGAGCACAGAGCGAGAGCATAGACAAACCTATGCTTTTTTACTAAAAATAAAAATGTTGCTATTTTACAATAATGTTAAAATGCATTCACACAAATAGTTTTTATATGTTCAGTCTTGGACTGAACAGTCTGCTTTTCCATAATAACTATGTCACGTCTTACTATACAAAAGACGTGATATATTATGGAAAAACAGACATTTTGGGAAAGATACATTTAAGGAAAAGACATTTTAGGCCTGAGCCCACCAATCTCTCCTTTTTTTGTTTCATTACGTTAGTAAGCGAGGTAGACAAAGGCTCACCTTCTTGAACACGCGGCCGTTGGGCTGCACTTCATCCTCTTCGCTAAGCACGGCGCGCGTGCCGAGCGCGGGCTGCGCGGTCCAGCGCGCGGCTGCGGCCCGAAGCATGCCTTCCATAGTCAGCACGTTATCGCGCACCATGCGCACGTGCAGCGCGCACGGCTCGGCCACCGAACGCACCGTCACGCTGTCACTGCTGCTGTGGATTATGCGCGCCTGGAAGACAGAAACAGAGGGCACTTGTGAGCTAGCACACGTTACTACAGAGTCTACAGAGGCCGGGAAGGGGGTGCCGGCTGAAAACGTATAGACGGCCGGGTAGTTATGAGGCTGGCAACTCCATTTCCCGCTGAGGTGTATATAGTGATTTTCTCAAACATGCAATGAAATAAATAAATAAAAGACTCCAACAAAACAAAGGTTTATTTCTAGAGAAATTTTAAGTTAAAAAAATATACCGAACACATTTATTACTATTTATTTCGATCTATTTTCAACTCAGATTTAATAGAAATTAGAGATAATTCATAAATATTTATTTTTAATTAGCGTAGTGGCAGAATGTCGTTAACGACCGCTTTAGCCTAGTTGGTAGTGACCCTGCCTACGAAGCAAGAGGTCCTGGGTTCAAATCCCGGTAAGGGCATTTATTTGTGTGATGAGCACGAATATTTGTTTCTGAGTTATGGATGTTTTCTATGTATTTAAGTATTTATTTATCTATATAAGTATGTTTATCGTCGTCTAGTACCCATAGTACAAGCTTTGCTTAGTTTGGGACTAGGTCGATTTGTGTAAGATTGTCCCCTAATATTTTTTTTTTTTTTTTTTTTTTTTAATCATAATGGACCAAACAGCAAATATTGCTTAGTTTTTTGGCTGAATCATATGGTGTTTCACAAATTTATGTGGAATGGAAATTAAAAAAGAGCTTCTATTTTATATGAAATTACATTAACGACCTCTCGTCTAGCTATTTATAAGGAACATAACATATATATTTTATTGCATGTTTGAGAAAAAATGTTTTTTACTTTTATGATCGGGTTCCCTTTCTTTATCTTGCATAATATCGATTGTCCAAAATTCAATCCGCATAATAGTTTAGCAGATTAAACAAAAAGGTTTTAGCTCAACTATTAGACAAGTATAATTTTCTATGCAACAGTCGTGTGTTAATGTGAGTAGTTTGGAAAGGTGACATGTGCTTGCGTGTTTAAAGTATTTGAAAACTGGCGAACTTTTGCGTTCCGCGACTACTGTACAAATACGTCAGTCAAGAAGCAGAATACGAATAAGGCAAATGGTTCGTCATACAACCTACGGCTAAAACCAAATAATATGTGGTCTGTTATTCATTAGCGGCTGGTAAAATTCAACCGGCGATTTTTTGAACAACATACCCAAGATAATGACTGATGGCCACTTAAGCGACTTATAGTTTTGTATGTAAGAATGTCTCCACTAATGGACGATAAAAGTTTCCGCGTTATTGTTTACTTGTGTCATAATTGGGTAGTTCTACATACAAGCATTTCAACCGCCGTCCGTGCCTGTCGCATTATATTGAGCAGCAAAGCAAAATAGTGTGTCCAAAACTAATTAATTATTGTAAATATTTAAACTACAAATTTTGTGTATACCTAAATAAAAAAAAAAAACAATCAGATATATCTATTTAAAGCTTGATCTACCTAATAACTAAACTGCTTTACCTTTTATCTCGTAGAAAAAAGTTGTTTTTTTTATTATTTAGTTTATTTATAACGTTTATTAAGAGCATCGAAGTGAAAGAGTTTCATATGCTGCGGTTTCCGTAGACACGTAACTTAACTATCCGGTGTCTGCGGTTTGCGTTTCGTGATTGCGCTATATTTTACTAGAGTCCGATTTCTACTAGCCGAGACTTGAATCTGACTCATCATCATCGTAACTAAGCCGTGGTAGCCTAGTGGTTTAATCTATGGCCTCTCAAGCAGAGGGTCATGGATTCAAACCCCGGCTCGCACCTCCGAGTTTTTCGGAATTTATGTGCGAAATTACATTTGTAATTTACCATGAGCTTTACGGTGAAGGAAAACATCGTGAAGAAACCTGCATACAACTGCGAAGAAATTCAATGGTGTGTGTGAAGTTCCCAATCCGCACTGGCCCCGAGTGGGAACTACGGCCCAAGCCCTCTCATTCTGAGAGGAGGCCTGTGCCCTGCAGTGGGACGTATATAGGCTGGGATGATGAATCGCAACAGCCAAAAGACGTCCACTGCTGGGTAAAGGCCTGCCTGTCCCAAAGAGTTCCAAAACGATCGGTACTACGCTGCCCGCATCCAAGCGTTTCCTGGGACTCTTACCAGTCGTCGGTCCATCTTGTTGGGGAGCCTTTCTACGCTACGTCTTCCGGTTCACGGTCCTCACTCTAGATCTAGAACCTTACTGCCCCATCGCCCGTCGGTTCTACGAGCAATGTGCCCAGCCCACTGCCACTTAAGTCTGGCAACTATGAGCTACGTCAGTAACTTTGGTCCTCCTGCGTGTCTCCTCATTGCTGATTCGATCATGGAGGGAAACTCCGAGCATAGCTCTTTGTCTGACTGTTTAAAAGCTTGAGGCAGCTTCAGAGTCATCAACCACTCACGTGCTTTGTGCAACTACGGTTGCGAATTTATTTATTTATTTCAATCAAATTTATTCCTTAAGTCAATAATGTCATTGTTTGAAATCATTTGTCAATAAATGACAGAAAATACAAAAAAGCACGTGAGTGGTTCGGGCATGCCGGGCTATTGGGCACCAAAGAAGCCCTGGGCCCTGTAGGAAAGTGTTAAAGCGAATGTCATTAACAACAAAACTAATTCACCCTATGTGGTTAGTTACCCCATTGGCCCACACAAAGCAGTTCGCTTAAACTATCCTAATATGAACTGCTAAAGAATGGATTCGCTCCCATCGTCTAAATTTCACATACAAAACACACTACCTATATGATAGGGCTAGGGTGAATAGGCTGTTATTGAACCAGTGAGATACACCTTTGGTTCATCTGCGCTTAATCAAGTGAGATAAGGGTCATTCGGGTCAGTTTTACGTAAAAATAAATTGTAAAAATAATAAAAACTGATTTTGTATCACATGAAAAAAATTCACCTCGTGACTTTTGTAACGCAAAAGACAGGGTGATTGTAACGCAATGTGGCCTTACAAATTTTGCTAATTTTATTGTATCATCGTATCGTCCAATTAGACTTATAATTAGGCGCGGTTTCGCGATAAGATACGCGTAGTAAATCAAATCCGCGATGTCTAGACACAATCTGATCTGATCGGGTTTCAATGAAACCACGCGGCACGATTAGCACGTGTGCCGACCTTAATGGCGCCTCATGTTACGCAGTTTATGATTAAAACGCTGGTACAAACCATTGTTTTTTGTAAGTTGAGCATTAACACTAAGTATCTGGGCGACGAAGCGTTTTTTTTTGTAGACGCTGACGTTCGAAAGTTGCTACTAAGGATGCCTTACCACCAGAGATGTGCTTTGCGGCAATGCTACGAAACTATGTGACCGCTTCCACTAATGCTAAAGTTATGTAGCTATTCGAGAAAGATCCAGAGCATGCATCCAGAGCACGTATCTTTCCATACAAAAAACATAGCGCAGTTGGACCACCACGCGTGATGTGGTGTATGGTCGCAGAATCACAATTGGTTTTAGTTCATGGACATTATCCTTAGATATTCGTAACACTCGGGATACGGCGGTTGAAACGCTGTACGGCCCCACATCAGGTGAGTTAAAGGTCAAACGCTGGTCAGTTGTAAACAAAAGAAAAAGGATAAAAGCGTATTTTGTGTTGTATGTGAATGTTTGTACCTTGATCCGGCGCGAGAGGGCGCGTTTCCTCCACGGCCGCTGCAGTATGAGGTGGATGGGGAAGGTGATCACGTCGAAGACGAAGGCCACAGCGCGGATCGCCTTCAACGCCGACGAGACCCACCATGACTCCGGACTGGAAACAAACAAAAGACCAATGTCAGAAAAGATAATCAAGATATATTATGGTTTACGAACAAAAGAATATAAAGGCTGAAAGTATAGACCAGAGGCCGTTCATTGCGTGTGCCGCCAGATAATCACTGTGCGGCGAGCGCCTCGGCCGCGCAATGAACGGAGAAAACGCTGACCGCTGTCGCCGGTCGCGCAATGTCGTGGCTGAGCCTTAGGCCCATACTACACGGGCGGTTCTCCCGCCGCGGGAAACCGCTTCTAAACCGCCACTAGACACAATTTTATATGGAAGTTGTATGGTGCAAACTACACTGCGCAGCTCCGTCGAGCGGGAAACCGCGGCGGGAATCCGCCCGTGTAGTATGGGCCATAAGGCCGCGAACTGGAGGCCAGCGACGCGGTGAGTATTTTCTCTGTTCATTGCGAGTCCTGCCTGGTAAGCACTGTGCGGCGAGCGTCTCGATCGCGCAATGAACAGAGAACTGGCGTCCAGTCCGAGACCTTTTTCAAGTCTCATCCATCCTATACCGTTTAACAGAATGAAATGGTGAGAGCAGTGACTCCGAATGCGTTAGGCCATTGATTCCCAAAGTGGACCCCCAGGGGTCCACGGGAGGCTCGACGGGATTTAGATTTAGATCAAATCTTCACATTTTTGTCGAGTTTTGGGAATATGGTACAAATGTAGCTGCAAGGGGTCCACCGGAACCAGCTAAATTTTGAAAGTGGTTTATGAGAAAAAAAGTTTGGGAACTAATGCGTTAGGCAATAATATGGTCTCAGGCTCCAGCTAGTATAGGATAGGAGTACAAGTCCAGGGAATAATTTGATTATTTTACTTAAGTGTTATCTAAACGGCGTTAAGTTTCAGTTAATGAACTACATTATAGAGCCAATTTTAACGGCTACAAAACTGTTAATGACTTTACTTCTTAAACCTTGACTTTGGCGGAATAATATTGATAATATTGGAAGAATATTGATAGAGATATAATCTTTAACTAGTTTGAGCATAAAAATCTAATTAATTTTCCATTATACGTAATTGACGTCGATATTTTTTATCATCATTAGCCTGAAGGAGGTGTTCCACTGCTGGGCAATATTAGCATACAGACACATCATTTGTAATTCAACGTTCCATTTCTATCACTGCTAACCGCATTCGATATGAAAAAAAAAAACAATAAGAAATCCTTGTTGTATTGTTTTCAAATATTAAAAAAACTGAATAAACACCTTTCGCGGTCATTATAATTAATTATCATTCAGGAAATGGAAAATATTATACGTCTGGCGAATTGTGTAACTGTCACACGTCTGAATTATTATTAACTAGCAGTTGATCGCTATCCCGCGGAAACTACGCAATTTTCCGGGATAAAAACTATCCTACGTCATTCCTAAGTTCTCACACTATCTCCATACCCAATCTCATGTAAATCCGTTTACCTGTTATTGCGTGATTGAGTAACAAACATCCAAGCATCTTCACAAACTGTCACACTTATTTTAATATCAGTAGGATTACACTGCGATGAGACTAGGAATGAAAATTACACATTTTTCAATCCCATTGTCAGTATTAGCCCTTGCTCGAGACTTCGTCTGCCAAGAATTAGTTTGTCCTTCCTAGGGTCTCAAACTATCTCCATCAAATGTTATCTAAATCAGTTCAGCGGTTAAAAATGGCTTGCCGAAAAATCTTTTTATAGTATACAGGAATTTTTGGATTACACTTAGGTTAAGTTTTTGCTTACTGTCAATTTCAAATGCCTTGCAAGGTAGATTTTAGTGAAACCCACTCTGTATGTTCCAAAATCTTATTGTACCTAAAATTGTGTGAAATAAATTTTATTCTTTCTTTCTTTCTTTCTAAAGCGTGAAAAAGTAACAAATGGACAGACAAGAGTTACTTTATTGAATTCTTATTGTCATTCTTATCACCAACCCTAAATCAAAGTTTAGTTTATCTGCATCATAGAAGCCAGTTCGGCGAGCTTTTTGGCTCATGTGATGTCCAGCAAAAAGCACGAGCTTAGGTACCACACGAGCAAAAAAACACCGAGCAGCAAGTACGTGAACTTGCTCGTACCTGGCGCTTTAGAGCAGCGCCCTAGATGGACTATATTGCTCAAGCGGGGGCAATGATTCAATGAAAGGGCTCAAGGTGTACCAGTGCGAGTCCACATCTGCGATTTTATAACCGTTTTACTATCGTGTAAATATAAAACATTTAGCAAAGTGCAGCTAAGAATGTATTGGTGATTGCATTGAACTGTTTCCTTCGGTATTTCCTTTAGTCGCGTACCGAATACCAACAAACCGCCGTCACGATTGTTAGACGAATTTTACATGTAGCATGTCGAACTCGAACAAAGTAGGTAACAATTTACAATCCATTATAATACAAATCTTCTTTATTGAACACCAAGAAACAGTACAGTGACATTACAAAAATTCAGGCAGACAATAAGCGGTCTTACCGCTACTTGAAGCTATTAACCGTTTCTTGAAGGAATAATAAAAACGGATACCTAGATTTGTCTTGAGGTTGAGCTTCCCCAATGTGGTTAGCCCGATTGGCCCGCACGAAGTGGTTCGCTTCATCTTTCATAATACGAACTTCTAAGGAATGGAATTCGCTCCCGTTGTCTGTGTCTGAGATAGGGATAACTCAGTGTAAGCAGTGTGGTCACTGGTCAGCCTACTGACAAGGAAAAAGATGCAATGATTTTTCGTATCTCAAATGTCCACTTCACCACTGCTGTGTTTATCATTTGAATATCTTTTCAAATGCGATTACCACGCTTCATCACTAAAATGGTTAAGGTGGAAATTAACAAAAAAAAAAAACAATTTTTGTTTCGTGTAAGAACTATAGTAGATTGTAAATGGCAATCAATTACTGAATCTGAAAAATTTGTTTCTGATTATGGCTCCGATGTCACCCTGTAGATGTTAAAGATGTAAAAGTCATAAAGACTTGTCTCTTTGTTTATGATTCGCGCGAGGAAACGAGCGAGATAGGTCAATGCCACGTCGAGGCCGGCTTGTGCGGAACACGAAACGTTCGCATTATTTGCTATACTAACAAATGATTGGAACAGGTCCTGGAGGTCGTATTTGGTAAACAACGTCAATATTGCATAGAACAAAAAGAAGCCTATGGATTCATTTCTGATTTCGGACCTTATACCACCGCCGGGATCATGAAACCTTTGTTATTCATCATTGGTCGGGAGACGTGCACTGTAGAACAAATAGTCACAAAGCTGATGGACATTTTTGGAGCCCCGCTATCCGTCAGCCAGGTCTGTGGTTCTGTGCTTGGGTATTTTAGGGGAAGCATTAGACAAGTTTTCAGGGTGCCTCAAATACCTCCTTAAGAGGGTTTATACCTGCTGAGCTGGCAACGTTGCATTTTTGTTAGTTTTTCTCGATTATTCCATAAAAATTGAATGAAAATTAAAAATGTTTTGAATACAAATTGTTCTAATATAAGTATAAGTTAATGTGTCTACTGCAATAATAATTCGTGATAGACTTTTATTTTCTTTAAAAATGAACAAATTATTACCTAACGGTTTTTAAAGAAAATTAAAGTCTTATCACGAATTATTATTGCAGTAGACAAATTAACTTATAAATTAGAACAATTTGTATTGAAAACATTTTTAATTTTCATTCAATTTTTATGGAATAATCGAGAAAAACTAACAAAAATGCAACGTTTGCCAGCTCAGCAGGTATAAACCCTCTTAAAAATGACAATCAGCTCTTCTACTAAAAGGGTCCCTTAGACCGCCACACTACATCGCATCGAACGATTACTTGTCACCTGCATTCACCGACCCACCTAGTCGCCCTTTGAGAACCTTCCTCCCAGTTATTACTAATTTAAAATCAATTTGCGGTAGATTATTGATATTTAAAATGCGAAAAAATGTACAATAAAACGTTTATGACACATTTATCACGGTTTCCTTCGTAATATTTTGCTGTCCTTAACAATTCTTGATTTTTTTTTAAGATTTTTTCTGATTCAAACAGGGATGGCAAACCTTTATTGGTGAACGTGCCATTTTTTTATGAAAACAACAATAATTTGGCTATTACGTGCCATCAAAGGTACTAAACTTAATGATTGCTTGGATGCTTGATTAGTCACGTGCCAGAATTAGACGTGCCATTCGTTCGGCATCCCTAGATGGGAATAAACTCTATTGAATATACAAGTGTATTCAAAGACTCATGCATGAATGGATAAATCTGCCTGACCTACCCGTGACCTACCCTAACAAAGCAGAAGGGTCTTGTCGGCCGCTTGGCTTTGTCCCAGAGGCCGGAACATTAATTGTATTGAGGTGGCCGCATGCATTCCAGCGGTTATATACTCTATTCCACGTTACAACGACCGACTGGACTAACCTATAACACCCTGCCTCCGAGGTCGGCTCAATAGGAGCACCCTTTGGCATGCTAAGAAAACCACCCTTTGCTGAGCTGCCCGTCTGGCGGCTCGCCCTCTCTCCGGTAAGCTGTAAAAGCCGTCGAGGCTAACAGCAAGTCAGTTCAAAAAAAAAAAAAAAACCCTGCCTGCCCCAACGAAGGAGAAAGGTCAGTCGTGTATCTTTGTCCTGGCGGCTGAGAACTCCGAGTCTCACAGTAATCGTTTTGTAGCGTCCGTAGGTATATTCTATTCCAGGGTACATTCAATTACCGACGAGACTATACTATCACTCTGCCTATACCAACGCAATGACCGTGTCAGCCGCATGCCTTTGTCCCAGTTACTGGGAACTCTGAGGCTGAGACATTCATTGTCTTGGAGCGGCAATATAGGTATTCCATGTCGCACTACATCCAACCACACCGACTGGACTCTCCTATCACTGTGCCTACACCAAGGATGGAGAAAAGCCATGATAGTCATGTCTTTATTCTAGCGAACGGGAACTCTGAGATTGTCTTGGGGTGACCGTATATATATATACTCTATTCCACACTACATTTAACCACCACCAACTAACCTATCACCCAGCCTACCCTAACGTGGCAGAAAGGCATGTCCCAGCTACCGGCCCCGCAGCCCGGAACGTCGAGAGATAGGTCAGTGTCGGGGGGTGGCCAGATGCATCCCGACGGCCGTGACCCACAAGCGGGCGCATGCGCGACAGGGCTGCCCGCTGCACGGTGCAATGTGCATGTTTACAAGTATTGAGAGGATAGGCGTTATTTCTCAAACCGGACTCGCATGACGCATCCCCAGACACTGTAGAGCATTCATGTTCGTAGAAGTAAAAGGGTATCAGGAGGGTGTGAATATTCTTTGATGTTTTAATCCCAACAGTTGATTTTGAATATTAGAGTGGTAAAGGAATTTCCTGGTCGACTACATACAACTACCTACTATACTCCTGTCAGTAATGATCTTCCTTTTTCAGCACCTGTTTTCGTCAAAACCGAAAATAGACAGACTTAACGTGGTTACGGCGAATTAATTTCTTTCTGCATTCGTTACAATAAATAAATACACATAATTAATAACCTCGACCATCTGTGTAAAGCTATTTCTTTAGTCACAAAACGGATTGTTCCCAAACAAGAACCGTGAAGAATTGTGTATCTAATTTTATATGCAAATTTTAACTCTAACATACCTGGATCTGCTGTCAACGCTGTTTAATACTTTAAATTCCAATTAAATTTTCATGGCTGTAATTAAATAAATAAATATTTTTTTTTTTGTCAACCCTTAATTGAACTTCGGTACGCTCTATGTTTTTTTGTTCATATGCCATTTCGATTTCGGTATGCATAATATGCGGGAAGCTTGCCAAGAAGCTTCGTCATATCAGTGAATGCTTGTCGCATGTGGTGACAGGAACCACGTATAACAGGAGATGGTTAAAAATGAGCACTTTCTTTCCCTCTACTAGCGGTCAAACTTTTTGTGCCGGGGGTTAAAAAAAGATAAAACAATGACGACATTGAACTAACCTTTTACCTAGCTGCTAAGCAAATCACACACTGAAAGACAGCTTCATCTGTGTTTCTGTGTATACATGTTGAACTGTACACTCCTGTACTTTTCAAGATTTTTTTGTTGAAGCAGCTGTTTTGTATTGTGTGGTAGCGGACTAGCAACAATTCTAGTTTTTGTCATGACATGTCTACCCTCAAAGTAACGCCTGGATCAATGAAATATTTACTGACCACACATTGGTTATGGAAATGCTTGTGTTATGTTGTTTGTGTTTGTTTGTTGTCTAACGCACTTGGAATCACTATCGTTTTCACCATTTCTTTCTTTCATACAGTGTAAGATGAAACTAGAAAGAGATGGTGAATGTAATCGCGCGTTAGACAAGCGGCCTCTGTTCTGCATCCTATCTGGAGGGTGCTCCACAAAAATTATCCGAAAAATTGCAGTGCTAAGATAAGCTTAAGGTAACTCCCGTACTTGTGCTTTGTGTGTGGTGACAATAGGTCTGACGAGTTTTATGCGTTCTGATACTAGATACAGATATCCGTTGTGTCACCAACACAATCTTGTTCGGACAAACTCAAAATTATTTGAACTACCACCTTTTTGTAAAATATAACTAGCTCTCCCTAAAGACCGAGTCACGTTGGTCAATCCCTATTCAACACCACGGGCTTCCGACGGTAAAGTTTCATATTATTTTTTTAAATTTTCGCAATAAGCGGGAAAACAACAGCGAAAGGCTTCTCGTTTTCCTTAACTCGGGTTTTATTTTACCGAGAATAGAACAAAAATCTAGGAGTCTATACGCTCCATGTAAACTTCGACCTCGATGTAAACATACCTACAGAGAAAACACTGTCACTAAACTTGCGAGAGGTAAAACCGCAATGCATCATTTATTTATTGTAAATGGTAAGTACAAAGTTCATAATATTATATAAATTGTATTACGAACTTAATTACGAATGATTGTAATAACCCGACCGCACAATTTATTTTTACCCTAAAAGAGAACACACACCATAAGTACCTAATCTAAGCGGATAGTCTAACGAATTACAAAACAACTTCAGAACTTTCACAAAGTTGATTCTTATAATATAACAAAACTTTAACTACTACTCCTACTACTACTTTGTTACTCTTAATAAATCTTCACTAGCAGGAGTATGATTCTCTAACCGAATCTCGTTTGTTAACGTACGGTAAATAAAAATTTATTTGGTTCATCAGTGGGCTAAAATAGCCATGGACTAGATACTAAGTACAAGATGGATGGCGGCGACGAGGTAGCTCCGTGTTGGTGCGACGACCTAGACATGTACCTTATTGGAAGGACGGGAAGATTGCATTTTCCCATTTTTCCAAAATGTGATTTCACACATAATTTCCGAAAACTCAGGGCTTGAACCCACAAGTCTCTTTGAGAGGCCATAGGTCAAACCACTAACTAATAAGGATATAAACAGACATAAACGTATAGTTCTGTTAGATATGTATAATTTAATCGTTCATTCGTCTTTATGACTCATTGGATTTTCTACTAACAGTCATCCGGTGAAACAGGTAGGTATTTACTATATTTTAAGCTTCTGATCTGATTCCACAGTCCACGGTCGCAGCTGAATGAAGGACGGTCACGGTCATGGAACCCATTGAAAAAAGGTAAACAAGCCATTTGCATATAGAATGATGCACACTCGAAAACTCAAAGGTAAGTCCAACAAGTTGTAAAGAATTTCACATCACGTTATTTTGCATTGCCAGTTGGGTCTTTCTGCGCGTATGCGGTCGTGTCGGCATACGCGGATACACGAAAGCACTGCACGCTGCGAATGAATGTAATGTGTGTGGAATTCCCAATTCGCAATGGGCCCGCATGATAACTACGATACGACCCAAGCCCTCTCATTCTGGGATCTATACCTAGAGGGGCCGTATTGTCTAACGCTTCTGACGCTTGCCTTCGCTTTCACCATCTCTTTCTGTCATCATCTTATATACCGTTTGACAGAAAGAAATAGTGATTGCGAAGGCAAGCGTCAGAAGCGTTAGACAATAAGCCTGCAGGCTGGAATAATGGTGATTTGTATTGCAATATCGTTGCATAGCCGGTAAAACTTCAGATTCAGCCTCAACTGGATGACTCCATGTATTGCGTAATACACTATGGCGTGTTCACACACAGCAATCACAATTATTTTTGATGATATCGTAGTTCTGCTCTGCATGCGGCAACGTTTACACGAAAAGCAGTCAATTACACGCCGTTTGCTATTTTTACGACGTAGTGCGATTTACGATTGTGATGTTTAGCTAGTTTACAGGTGAGAATCCTCCATCTTGCAACATTCATACCCTTTGCATGTTCCCCTACAGCCGCTAAGTGTCTTAAAAGGGTATAATTTGAAAGGGAACCCTGTGTTTAGACCTCAGATCACAAAAATGAACATTTATATTGTATTTTTGTGGTTTTCGGAATTTATTTGCGAAAGAACATTTGACATTTACAATGAGCTTTTTACGGTAAAGGAAAATATGCACACACACACACCTGTAAGGGTAAGGAAAAACGATTATGTGTGGAAACTTTGGCCCAAACCAAAATTCTGAGTAGAGGTCTGTGCCTTGCGTAGGACGTATAAATATAGGCTGGGAAGATGACGACATCCACGAAAAAAAATTTATCTTCAAATCTTCTACAATAATATTTTAGGTAATTGTAAAAATTCTAAATTTAATTATTTCTATGGTGGCCTCGTTCGTTCGTACGCCCAATACTTTTCGCCTTAAATCTTAAACTTTGTCGGTTGTCTCGGCTAAGTTAATTGCTGGTTCATTCTAGGTGAAAGGGAGAAACTGTGTTTGACACTTTTTTGTAATTAATCGACTTTTCAATATATGCGGCGCATATCGCGATTCTAGCGAAAGAACATAGCGACTACCATACGTTAATAATTGTAACGTATAATCAAGAACAATTTCGTAAGACCAGATACCTACTATGTAAGTACAGTTCCATACTCATTAGCTTAACGGTCATCATAGTAATATCGCGAAATTATAAACATGCCTAACTACTAGCTGCGTGCGCATAACAATTGTCCACTTAAGGCGGCAGATGCTATCATGAATGTTGATGAAATTAATGGTGAAACACAAGTACTTGAGAAACAACACGGGACAGACGTCATTTTAAATGTTGATGCTCAGAATGTTTTTAATACATACGCAATCCAACAAAAAATAGAGGACGATAGCTGAGACGAAACTAGTACACATCAGAATAACCTCTGTCTGAACTAGGAATAAGCCTAATAATCCTATTTATCCTTTTTAGGTAGTAGGCGTAACAGCAGTAAGTAGCAGGTGACATTATAATTGCAAAAACGCCAATGTGTAGCTGATGTTAAATTAACCCATACAACGACAAGGGCAAATGCAAAATGCCAAGTCTTGGAAAAAAAAATGCAGCGTGCAATGTATTAAAGTAGTTTTTTGCGTTGTTCTTATCTATTTAATATGTATTTAAGACCATTGTAACCGTATTCTGGCAAATAAATTGATTGATTTGATTTGATAACTATTCTAGAACATCCGCTATAATGCAGCTTAGGGATAATGCTTTGAAGGTTTCTAGTTTCCAACTTCACACACAAGGGAACGCTATGGGAAATAGACTAATCATCTAATGATAATGACAGCCATTCCCTTCTTGCACAGCCCTCGTCGCAGGCGGGAGAGCGAGAGAGGACAATGTGAGCTACGTAGCCGTCCAGACGATGCAAAGTTCAATCGTCCTACGTATTTAAACCTAAGTGCGTTAAGGTTTAGCTGGGCTTGAGAGCTCGACCCACTCTAGTTTGCACTTAACCTAGCACTTGCTAACCTTACGTAACAAAGCTTGTCTGATTGGAGTTCAACACTGTTTGCTTAAGACAGCTAGCACGATTTGACATTCAGCGTTTGTCGTTTAGCACCTCTTTGCTGAGCATGAGGTATAAAAATACTAAAGGATAAAATACTTAAACAGCTCACTCCTAGGGCGTGCAAAACCGGAAAGTTGTCAAAACCGGTTTTGAATTGCGGTTTTGAGGGCCCAAAACCGGAAACCGGTTTTTTCCCCGGTTTTGGCAATGTTCTTAAATATTTTTTTAAAATGGTAGTAATGGTAGAATTTGAACAGTAAAATCATATTCTTAGATAGTTTATATACCCACAAAATCTACAAATAAAACAAATTGCATGAAATACTTGTTTTTAATTATCCATTAATGCCTAGCCTACCAAGTAGACCTTAGATTAGATAGATCACGACGAGAGATTTGGACGACCGGATAGCCTAGTTGTTAGAGAACCTGACTACGAAGCTTGAGGTCCCGGGTTCGATTCCCGGTCGGGGCAGACATTTGTGTGAATAATACGAATGTTTGTTCTCAAGTCTTGGGTGTTTAATATTTATTTTTAAGTATGATTATCCGTTGTCTAGTACTCATAGTACAAGCTTTGCTTAGTTTGGGACTAGGTCAATTGGTGTGAATTGTCCCGTGATATTTATTTATCACATTCATAAACACTCTTAGTTTGGCTAACAAACAATTTTAAAATGAACTTAAAATAATATTTATCCTAAAGATTAATTAACAGAGATCAAAATCAAATTACAACACAAGTAAGTATGTGGCACCTTTAGTTATTTAAATAAACAATAATCAATATGTTCGTATTTGTAGTTATAGTCGATGGCAGTCGAAATAAAAAACTGATCATTTACTGTACCACATTAAAAACTAAACTCTCTTAGTTTGGTTAAAAACAATTTTAAAATGAACTTAAAATAATATTTATTCTAAAGATTATTTAACTGAGATCAAAATCAAATCACGGAGCGGGAGAGCGGGAGCGCGACGCGGGCGGAGGGAGGAGTGTAAGTAGTATAGATAGGTTGCGTTCGGATTTCGGATATTTTTCGATGACTCAAAATTAAATATTAAAATAAATAAATAAATATTAGGGGACAATCTCACACAAATCGACCTAGTTCCAAACTAAGCAAAGCTTGTACTATGGGTACTAGACGACGATAAACATACTTATATAGATAAATAAATACTTAAATACATAGAAAACATCCATAACTCAGGAACATATATTCGTGCTCATCACACAAATAAATGCCCTTACCGGGATTTGAACCCAGGACCTCTTGCTTCGTAGGCAGGGTCACTACCAACTAGGCTAAAGCGGTCGGTATTTCTTAGAGCGTTAGAAAAAAGTTGATTTAAATCAAAATGTACCTACGTCAATCAAAATGGAAAAACCGGAGGTAAAACCGGTTTTGTCTTTCAAAACCGGTTTTGTAAAATCGGTAAATTTTGTCCGGTTTCCGGTTTTCAGCAAAACCGGAAAACCGGTTTTGCACGCCCTACTCACTCCATACTAACCTATCCTTTACTAAGTTGAAACAAATAACCAAACGACCTACCCGCCGCGTAAGCTTTTTGGTATTACCGAAGACAAGAACCCAGTTAGGGAAAAAAATGTTTACCTTTGAGGGTGCACATATTTATAATAAATTGCCGTCAGCTTTAAAGCTATTGAGTTCATTTAATGCATTCAAAACCAAATTATCACAGCATATTCGCAATAACTTAATAGTTATTAACTAACTAGTATAACTACCGACATATTTTAAAGAAATGTATTTAGTGAATGTAACTTGTTACGAAGCGAATGATTATGTTTAATATACTTATAATTATTGTTCACATGTAAGTGACTTGTGTGTGTTTTGAGAATAAATGTTTTTAACCCTAATCAATTTTGAAAACAACAAAATTATTTAGAGCCGGTTAACCGCTTCTCACACAATTTCATTTATCGCAATTAACTTTGGAAGAACACGTTTATGTTTAACTAGCTTTTGCCCGCGACTCCGTCCGCGTGGAATTAGTAATTTGGGCAGCTTATTTTTTTTAACCAAATTGCTTTTTCATCAATTATGGCTCTCCTTGGTTCCTCGATATAAAAAAAAATACCCGTAACCCCCCCCCCCCCCCCTCCACCGAACCCCCCCCCGCGTTCACATTCACCACCGTACCTGCTCCCAAGTCACTACTTCTAAAAACTGTTCTATAAATTCTTAAAATAGACGTATCTTTCTTATTTGTGAACCAATTCAAATGAAACAAACACTAAATGTTAATCCAAGAAAATACCAACATACCAGTGAAAACCGCAACCTTCTAGGTTAAGCCGTTTCTGAGATTAGCGCGCACAAACGCACAGACAAACAGACAATAATTCTAAATTCTCTATTGTTTTGGGTTCTATTGCGCTAGTAAATAGTCCTAGTGACAGTTTTTCTCAAATACCTTCAATGTACAGACACCGACTTGTTACAGATTTATTATATGTATAGATATAGATAGATGTAGTAGAGTAAGAAGAGGTTCTTTAGATCCCACCTATCCAATGACCATTGATAATGCTGGGGCTCTAGTGAAAAAGGGGTTAATTCTGCAGAAGTTAAACAGCTGATTTCGACTTAAACTTAACAACCGCTTTAGCCTAGTTGGTAGTGACCCTGCCTACGAAGCAAGAGGTCCTGGGTTCAAATCCCGATAAGGGCATTTATTTGTGTGATGAGCACGAATATTTGTTCCTGAGTTATGGATGTTTTCTATGTATTTAAGTATTTATTTATCTATATAAGTATGTTTGGACCCGGGTATGTCCTAAAACTGCGGTAAATATATACGGTTTTTCCACTGCGGTCGCCAACCCGCCTGCCAAGCGTGGCGACTACGGCAAATACCCCCCTATGACTGAGTCCAAAAGAAAACGGCCCCTAGTCTCCGGTAGCCCCGCTGTTCCAGGCTACGGTAGCGGCCTGGGTAGCGGCGGGGCAAGGGGTGCTAAGAATCCCCGGAGGCGATCCGGCTACCATCAGCAACGGAGCGACGACCTGGTTAAGGTAGCGGGAACGCATTGGATGCGGATGGCGCAGGGCCGATCTGTTTGGCGAGCCTTGGGGGAGGCCTATGTTCAGCAGTGGACGTCTTTCGGCTGAAATGATGATGATGATAAGTATGTTTATCGTCGTCTAGTACCCATAGTACAAGCTTTGCTTAGTTTGGGAACTAGGTCGATTTGTGTAAGATTGTCCCCTAATATTTTTTTTTTTTTTTAAACCCATTTACACACAAAATAGAAAATAGCTGTTTAATTTCTGCAGACTTAACCCCTTTTTCACTAGAGCCCCAGTTAATGTACGGGCCAATCAACTTTTAAACCGACACTAATCTGTCCGCGACATTTTTCAAACAATTGCAGATTTTTGTAAGTAAATATGTTTTTTCTGTAATTTAATAGATGAATAGCATGAATACATGCCATCCTACGTAAGTTTAACCTATTAAACCGTGAAATATCTTGTTGGAAGTACGATTTTTTGGTAACGCCAGAGACAATTTTGGTAACGCAGGAGACGCCAAAAACGTCGGTTTAAAAGTTGATTGGCCCGTACAAGTTAATAAGTTAATCTTTAACGCCCCAAAGGTTCTATTTAAGTTGCACTATTTTAAATCATTTTTCACTCACTTGTAATGGCTGGATTGAGCTTAAATTTGACATGTCCATTGAAATTGGACGACTGCAAATACAGCTAGCAAAAAAAGTTGTATTCAAAATATTCTTTTTAATTAAGACGTTTTTAAATTGCTATAGTAAATTAAGGCCTTCAGTTAGTTTCAAACATTATATCATTATCTAGTTGAAGGCAAGTGGGACCTTGGGATTCGCCTTGGCGGGCGGACTTTGTACCGCGGACTATTTCTACGCGCGTCTGTCGCAAAAACTACGGAACGGATACGAGATATTATGGTATAAATATAGATATTTAACGGCGCACTATATTTGAAAATGCTGTTTGTTTTTTTTTCTCAATTTAACAAGGAAAATCGCCAAAAGCAGCCTATTTATAGCAATTTTATTTATTACTCATTGTAAGAATCTTCGATTACGAGCCATTACATACGACATTACAACTTGTACGAGAGAAGAACCGCGCTATGCGAAAAACACTTTTTGCAGTTAAGACGCTGTCAACACTAACGTCGGCGCACACTGTCTATTTGTATCGGAGTAAACGAGATGCCGCTATTACTGGGCAGCCGGGTATATTGAAATTTATCGGGCAAATATTTAATTTAAAAAAAACTGTGGATTATTTGTGAAATATGACTCGTTAGCGGTTTAGGTATGAATATGTTGACTTCATGTTTTTAAATGCAGACGCATACGCCAAAAAAATAAAGACATAGAACCGTTTAATGATGATTTTAAGACCTATCTTTGCAATTATTTTCTATCGAGCCGATTTCGTCCAATTATGTATCGAGTCTGTCCACGGTCTTTGAAATATGATGAATATTAACATATAATTTTTTTGATGTGCTAGAACAAGCAGTTTTTCTTAAAAAACTGTTTAAATGACATCAATTTCAACAAAATTAGGTGTTGTCAGCCTCTTAAATATTTAAGGAATTTCACAATGTTAAAAATTTGTGTATGTTCCAGTTAAAATGACGAAAATGCACTTAACATGGGATTTTACAACTTCTTTTGTTGCTGAATATGAAAGGAAAAGATAACAGAGACGTGTTAAAACTGACCGAAGTATGGCCTACCGACCGATAAGTACACCTGCATAATTGTTTTACAACCCCACTTGAAGATAACAATTAAACAATAGATGTTGGTTTTAAGTACTTTTCGTAATTTTAACTGGAACATACTATAACTGAAAGAACATGGAACCCTACACAAGATATAGTGATACGGATAATGTTATCTTAGATTAAACTATCGAACTGGGCTAATTGTGCAATTAGTAATATTCATCATAAATCACACGATGTGATTGGAATGTAATCTTACAGAAGAATCTCAACTCGGTTTACTCGTAAACTCACGAGGGAAAGTAATGATAAAAACATATGTGAGCGTAATTATAACTGGTAAATTATAAATTGTGTTCTTATTCAGGGGCTTCGCTTATCCAAAAAACATTTGTACCTATCCCAGCACGATGTTAATATTTTTGGAAAGTATGTCCGACATTCTGTCAATTCAATGATGAATATCTTATTATATTTCAATAGCTGCCAGGCGCCATGCCAGGTAACCAATGGTAATTCATTGGGAGGAATGCAAAATTTTTTATGATTCGGTACTCTTCTATTCGGCACTTTTTTAGCTTTTTAATGTCTATCTATATCGATCACGATTTAAGACAGCTTATGAACTTTGCCTCTAAAGACGTAGATATCGAACTTATCAAACGATGACGCTATCATTTCAATTTGGCCAGTTATTAGGTCGGTGATGGATGTGACATAAACGTTAACTGCGATTGTATAATAGAACTCACTGGGCAGAAAAAAAAAATAGAGAAAATAGAGAAAAAAATAAATAAAAAACAATAATAAAACAAAACGCAACAATAATAAAACAGTAATATGGGAAATAGAGGCTCCCTAGAGTTTCCACTATTACACATACTTCTGGCCAAATGCCGTGACCACTGATGTCTGCTCGTTTAAAACGCGCACTTCAAATAATTCCGGGTGCCCATTTGGATAAAAATCCATAGCAGAAAGCATTCTGAATGGTCGGACCGTGCCGTCAGTGGTGACCTTTGATGTTTGCCTATTGAAAGGCGAAGTCATAAGTTCTGGTCGATCGGCCCTGCAGTGAAAGCGGCACAATGCACGTTATGTTCCGCATGGCGGGTGTATAACAATTTGTATAACTACAATTTTGCTAATTTTCACTTAGCATATTTCCAGAGAACATAATGAACAGTTGACATAATGTGTTATGGCATAGCACAACGAACAAATACTATAATAGTCACTTTGAATAAACGTCCTTATTAAGTTAATTATTTATGTCTACCAACGAAATGTAACCGAATGTGAGACATAGAAGACGGAGCCCCTATACCGTATAGTTGAGGCGCTTCGCGCCTTGATGACGTACTAACTATTTTTTTACGTCTTCGATTGGATCGAATTGTGTAAAATGATGATATCATGCCTGATCATTATATCAAATCCTAGTACGCATTTCGATCACTGTACAAAATATCATTATCTATCACTACTATACAACATATCATTATTCCGTATGAACGTTATGCTTCTCAACAGGTATGCAGTTTGTTGTTAGCTAAACGTTTATTATAATTAACGTTGTTAGCAGGAGCGCTGTTATGCAAAAAGTTTTTATACTGATTGAACGGCACTCCCTCCCGCATGGCTTGTTGAGCAGTTGCATCATTTCTTCAACGGGTCAGGAGGGTAGGAGTATGCTAAGTACTATATATTCAATATAACTAGGACACAGGACAGTACTAGAAGTCGAGGTAACCCAGTGGTTAGACCTATGGCAGTGGCGGGGCGTGAAAATTTTTGCAAGTAAAGGCGGAGCAAAAAAAAACAAAAACCCATTTATCCTCTTCTGGCAAGTGCAGTAACGGCAAAGAAGCTTCTGGTAACTTCGAAAATTTAGTCAACCCGGGGGGAATCGGGTTGTTAGTACCCTTCGCCACTATGGTCACTCAAGCGGAGCGTCCTGGAATCAAAGCCGGGCTCGCACCTCTGAGTTAATCAATAATCATCTATAGCTCAGTCAATGGGCTAAAAGAGGTTACCATCGATCGAAATCGATCTGGCTGCTACCGGAAGGGCACTGAAGGGTCCACGGAAGTCGTTGAAACTGACCGGGCGCCGGGCGTTGTCCGGTGACAGCGCATATTGACTAAGCAGTGGCGTAGGGTACAAAACAACCCGATTCCCCCCGGGTTGACTAAATGTTCGAAGTAACCAAACTCTTCTCAAACCCGTTATTTGTAATAAAGAATAAATGTGGTATGTTTTTGAAATTCTTAAATAATTAAAGATTGTAACTAGAAGTATATTAAGAAAAAAAATTGTAACACTTTAATTTGCAATAAACAGATTCAATTTCAATTTTTATTTTTCTTAGGTTTTTTTTTTATTCCGGCTTTACCTGCAAAATGTTTCACGCCCCGCCACTAAGGCGGTAGGTAACTACTAAAGCTAGTGTTAAGAAATGTCAAATTGTATGAAATAAACATCCCCAAACCAGGTTGATTACTTTTAATCCTAGACTATTAAAGTGGCCATAAAGAGATAGCTATTGCCACCTAAGATAAAGGCGTGGGTAAGGGCGACCCAATCGATACCTACGAGCTGACTCGGCACATCAGATGTAAAGGGCCTTAATTAGTTCTAGAAAATTCGATGGCCACTTGAACGTTTCAAACGATAGAAATTATGGTTCAGTGTTCTACTATCTTTAATAGCCTCTTTAAAAGATTATAGCGAACTTTGAGGTATTGCGGAAAGCGCGGATAGCAGAATAGCAATTATACATTACGGCTACCTATTACCTTGTTTACCAACCAGGATGTAGGGATAGATAGATAGACGAGATGATTAAGACGATACATAGTTAACCTTTTGCACTTGATGCTAGGTCAAAGAAATCTCGTGGCGGAACCAAGACCGTCAGCTATTAAAAGTTTTCTGATACGGAAAATGTAAGAGATTTAGTTAAGATTACAAGTTGAAAAGACAGTTTGTTTTATTAACTAAAAATGGTTCGATGGAACTAACTACTTATCTATAAATAGTTCCCGTGAAAACCACATAATCTGATCGTAAATATCTTCTGATAAAGAAAAAATAAAATTCTTTGAACTAATGAGGGTACATTTTATTAACACATTATTAACAAGAAAAATATAATCTATCCTGTCGGAAAAAACCCAGGCTTAAAACTTTAAATATTTTCAATGCACATATTGGAACATAATCTCGATTAACAATGAGGGTTTAATTTAATCTTATCATTAAATAATTTATGGATGTGCAACCAGTGGCACTACCAACGAGAATCAAAATGGTAAAGTCAACAGACAAACGAAGATAACACAATAAAATTAATAACCGTCACACAAATCACTATTTTCACGATCTTTTGTTATCCGTAACTATCTAGAACTAGTGAAGATACACGGTACTCACTTGTAACTTCTGACTGAATGCATCCTATCCTCACCAATCCTAAAACACGAATGGTTATAATTTATAATAATATCGCAACGTTATATTTATCTTTGCCGTACGATGTGTTATCTGATAAGGCCCGCCTGCGCTTGAGACGGATTTGAAGACGGACGCTCGGGTTCTAATGTACATTCGATACTTAATTGCGACAGAGAAGCGTTAAATTGATAATAAAATACGGTCAAGAGCTAACAGAGTGAACTTTACCTATCGTATCTCTGTATTATTTTATCTATTAATTTTTTTCACATTTAAAAATAAACGACTTTTAACTCACGTCTAATCAATAGCCCTTTTAAGAAAAAAAGGTTAACAATCACAAAACAAAACTTAAAAATTCACACAAAAAATTCCATTCAAAACTAAGAATTAAGCTACCGCTCTGCTCACGCCACTGCTCGACGGAACTGATACCGGCGCACAACTACCCACGTTTTCATCGTCATTTTTATTATTGTCATTGTTAAATGTAGGGTAGCACACAACACTAACAGCACGGCAAAGGCACGTTCACACCCACCGATGACACAGTACGACTATCCAATACTGTCTTCCAACTCAGGGGTACAGTTGAAATTCGGATGACGACTAATCTCTATGGCTTCACGCACTTTGCGCGGAATGAAATACTTTTCTCTTGCAAGTGTGGATGTCTTATCAAATTTAATGTAGTGGCATCGAATCCAGGTCCATTGAATGTTCAGCCACCGCAGACCCCCTACTGTCCTGTATTTTCATACTGCGTATGTGCTCCGATAGCCTTGTGGAAACATTACGTCTAGTCTCTCCGCGTGTGTGTGTGTGGCTTTTACTCTAATAACCTACGAATTGGCATTGATCATTTTTTTACAATGTGGTCTAATTCCAAAACCATTCCGAGGAATAGGTTTATTAAATCATTTTATAACATTGTAGACTGTAGTAAAAAAATATTAAATGATCGTGTATTTTTGCAAAATAATATTTGACCTTTGTTTGACCTTTCTAGTGGCATTAACTTTTAAATTCTTTGCAACAAGAAAAAAAAAGCCGTCCGTCTAGTTTCTCTATACTATTCTCTGTCATTTCGACGTAGTTATCATATCTGTCAGTCAGTTTAAGGATACTATTTTGAAAAACATTCTTCGCGTTTTTCATATTTTAATAATGGATTTATACAGGAAGTGTTTCATTCCTAGTTATGGAAATGATTGTGTTAATAGCCCAAACAAATTAATTGTTCGCATTAGAGAAGATTTACGAGAGAAGTGGTGCCGCGAATTTAATTCAAAGTTTACATGATGTACGGTCGACCAAGAAAGTGGTCTACCATTTTTGACAAAAGTTTCTGTGACATCTAAATATCCCTAATTACTGTCATCATGTTATTGCAAGGGAAAATCGACCTCGTTGTATCATGACATGACGTGCAAATGAACTTCGACCCTAGGGGGGGTAGACCATATTTTTGGCCGACTGTACCTTATTTATTGTTGCGAGGATCATTTTAATGTAAGTATGGATTAAAGCTGCCAAAGAACTTTCAAGGGAACACTCCTAACCATTTTATTTTATACGTACAAAAAATTCTATTTCTCAAACATGCTATGAAATATTGACGTTATGTTCCTTATAATACGCCACCAAGTGTCACGTTGCAGGTGCAGGTGCAGCCGGTGGTGGGGGACCGCCTAGACGAGAGGTCAATAATGGAATTTCATACAACTTTGCTGGCCAAGGCCAGCAAAGTGATCGTCTATTGTTTCATACCATGACGTTTATAGGTCTATGGCATCATAGCATTTAGCCATTAAAAAAAAAACCATAAGCAATATTTGCGTTTTGGTTCATTAAGACATTCTGCCACTACGCTTATTTAAGGTAAGGTAAGATGATGATGATGGTGATGATGATGTTGATGATGATGGTGATGATGAGATGATGATGATGATGTTGATGATGATGATAATGATAGTGATGATGATTATGATGATGATGGTGATGACGATGATGTTGATGATGATGTTGATGATGATCATGATGGTGATGATGATGATGGTGGTGATGGTGATGCATGTTTGAGAAAAACTCTATACAAGCCTTGGCCACGAACAGGGATTGCCGGCCTCGTATCTCTAGATATATCTACTCGGCTAGATATAACTACTCGGCCGGCAATCCCCTATTTCGCGGCCGCTGCAGTAATGTACTATAGCCGTAAATCATTTTTTGTACCTATTCTCATGGAAGAATCGGCAACTTTAGTGTTATTGTTATTGTAATGTAAAGTGAAATTGTCAGATGACAACTAACCATCGATTGTGACACATTTTTTTAGGGTTCCGTACCTCAAAAGGAAAAAACGGAACATAGGATCACTTTGTTGTCCGTCCGTCCGTGTGTCCGTCCGTCTGTCTGTCAAGACCCTTTTTCTCAGGAACGCGTGGAGGTATAAAGCTGAAATTTATATCAAATACTCAAGTCTACTGTCCCTTAGAGCTATGAAAAAATCAAACATCTAAGCCAACGCAATCAAAAGATACAGCCGTTTATGACGCAAATTTTCGAAACTCTCAAGGGAATCAAAACCTACAGGGTACTTCCCGTGAACTCAGAATCTTGAAATTTGGTACGAAGCAAGGTCTTATAGCACAGATAAAGGAAAAATTGCGAAAAGCATAAATTTTTTTGTCTGTCTGTCTATAACAGTAACCAATCTACAATGATCCCACACTGCGCACATTTTTCTTAGGAGCAGGGGTCTGCTAAGACTGGATGTTCATAGACACATATAAATTTGTATGGAACCCTCGGTGCGCGAGTCCGACTCGCACTTGGCCGGTTTTTGTCATTATGTCTGTGGTTCATACACAGATTCAGCCGTGGCATGTAATTTACGAGAAGTCGTATCTCAAATTTTCAATAAATTATAAAAAAATATTGGAGTGATGAATTGCTGAAATATTCAAATTAGTTTAGTAAAATGCTCTATATTTTCGAAAATAAAAATAAAAAGGGGGGTTAAAAAAAATGAACAATCCCAATTAGTTCGAAACATACCCCCCTTTAACGACCGCTTTAGCCTAGTTGGTAGTGACCCTGCCTGCCTACGAAGCAAGAGGTCCTGGGTTCAAATCCCGGTAAGGGCATTTATTTGTGTGATGAGCACGGAATATTTGTTCCTGAGTTATGGATGTTTTCTATGTATTTAAGTATTTATTTATCTATATAAGTGTGTTTATCGTCGTCTAGTACCCATAGTACAAGCTTTGCTTAGTTTGGGACTAGGTCGATTTGTGTAAGATTGTCCCCTAATATTTATTTATATTTATTTTATTTATTTATGTCTAAAAAAAACGAGTTTAAATCATAGTTAATTTTAAATCAAAGGGTTTAAAATTAATTGCGGTTTGAGTTACGTTTACCTACTATACATGTACATATCTAATGTTAGAACTAAGTATGTGGTTTGTACAAAACAATTGCAACTACCGGGAGATTAAATGTGGCAATAAAATTAGCAAAACCATGTTCAAAACGCCACTGAAATGAGTAATTTTTACTACGTACTGTGTAGTTGATAGTAAAATTTAAAACGGTCATTTATCACAATGAGTAATGTAAAGGTGTGCGCTCCATTTATCGAACAACAGCAATTCATTGTTTTTTTAAAACACGAAGCCTTACAAAAGGGTTAGCAGTAAAGTCGGCCAAAAATATGATCTACCACCCTAAGGTTGCTCTTCATGATGCAACGAGGTCGATTTTCCCTTGCAATAATTATGATGACAGTGACTAATGACTCGTCTCAGTTAGAAAAGTCACCTTAGAGATATTTAGATCTCACAGAAACTTGTCAAAACTGGTAGACCACTTTCTAGGCCGACCGTACCAGCGAGTAATCATATCATCACCATATAAGGGTTCTCCCAAAGAGTTCCACAATCGGTCCTTGACTTTTGCCAGACCGTCGAACAATGACCAAAACGACACGGTCGTCAAACGAAAGCCGAAAGAATTTTGCTTTCTCAGTAATTTTCGTAACACCGCGCCCTATAGCTATAAGCAACGAAAGAGTAGAATGTTTAGTCAAACGTATAAAAAAGTGCTTCCAAAAGTACACGTACACGGTCGCCCACCGGTCGCCACACTCTCAACTGCCCATTTGTGAACCTTATTGCAATACACATAAGTAAATGTGACATAACTAAATTTCATCTTTCCATTCTGTTCAGCGGATTAAGCGTGAAACCGTAATATACGACCCTTCTACGGCTAAAATATTACCCACCATTGGGTCAAAGTAGGTACAAAATTCCCGCATACAGACGTCGTGGGCAAAACTAATAAATATATTAATAATCAGTCAAACTAACGGAAACTCGAGTGCCGATAGTGATGGAAATGACCAAAAAAACACGAGGGCATAACATGACTCATTAATCATTATCACAGTAATGTTTCCAATTAATCTAGATACTATATCCTTCTTACTAATATTTTATTGGTTACGAATCGCGATAGTTAATCTAGCTAGGTAATGTCACGATAAATTAATTGTTATAAATAAATTATAAATTATTCAGACCATAATATAACTGGTGACACCACATTGCAAATATTGGGACAAATAAATAATATGTAGGTAATTAAATTATATATCGAGCAAACAATAACATATGTTCTTGCAACAAAGAGTAAAGAAAATGTAAGTCGAACATTATGTTTACTGAAATTGATACACTGTTTTCGCCCGACTGTCGAAGGAGGGTTATGTTTTTCGAACGTATGTATTTATGTATATACGAGTTTGTAGGTATGTATCATTCTTTGGCACGCCCCACAGCCTAAACGGCACAATAGATTTTAATTTGTGAGGTTTCATTAGATTCGCCTCAGTTGCGAGAGTGACATAGTATATATTTTCCCAGAATTCCCATAGAAACGGGAATTATGCAGACGGGTTTTTCATCTTGTATTGAAATTAAAGTTGTAAATCAAATGGACTAAAGCAAATTAGTCCGTAATCACAGAATATACAGGGTTATTTGTAATTCACTAGCATCCTTTTAACCCTAAACTCCTAGGTACCACTTAAACAAATGTTTTTTGTTTTACGGCTTTTGTCATAACCTAATGTTTTTGGTGTAATAACGTTTTGGAAATTTGAGAAAACCTCTTATTTTTACGATTCTCTGTGCCGTGTAAGTCATTCATTCATTGCCTGCCACGACCGTGTATCGTAAAAATCATAGTGTACGAAGTTGTGTTAGAAGTATTTATTTATTATTATTTATTTGTATGGGAAAAAAAGTGCTTCATTTTAAAAAGTCTTAAAACAAAAAACATTTGTTTGAGTGATAGGAATTCAGGGTTAAGAGGATGTCAGTGAATTACAAGTAACCATGTATAATAGTACTAACGTACAGAATGGCCACGCTCCGCCCCGCACCGATTCGAGTTACCCCACCCCTCAAGGCGCAGATTGCCGGAACCGCCGGAATCCAGTCGGGTGCGCGCGCGATGTATGTAGGCGTACGCGTGTACAGACGTCGTCGTGCTTAATATGTAGATTCAAGAACGCGTATTTTGTACGTCGTGGCCGCCGTGTGCCGTAATTAGTGTTAAAAAGCCGTGGTAGCCTAGTGGTTTGACCTATGGCCTCTCGAGCAGAGGGTCGCTGGTTTGTAGTCCACATCTGAGTTTTCGAAATTCACGTGCGAAGCTTTACGGTGAAGGAAAACATGGTAAGGAAACTTGGACACACATGCGAAGAAATTTAATGATGTGTGTGAAGTTCCCAATCCGCACTGGGCCCGCTAGGGAACTACGGCCCAAGCCCTCCCATGCTGAGAGGCTTGTTGTGCCCTGCACTGGGACTTAGTCAGGGTACGAAAAAATTCGTCAGTTAATAAATTTATTCCTATATCAAGTCATAGACTCTTATACTCCATTTAATTTAGAATTATAAACCACAACAACATTGTATTGCGGCTCGTGAACTGTAATCTCTTTAGAATCTGTACTAGAGTAACAATTGGGATGTCCCAATTTTTTACAACGTATAATAAATCGAAAACCGTTTGGAGAAATAGGCTTTGTGAATCGTTTTCAGAAATCAGATTCCAGAAATATGATAAACTGAATCAAATAAAGAAAATTTAAGTAATGACCTTCATTTGACCCCTGCAGTGAATCGTCACATAGACAGGTACAAAGCGGGTCTACACTCTAAAGCAAATTGACAGTTTGAAATGTTGCTGTCCTGCTTATAATAGCATAGAGTGACAAAGACAGAACTTTAATCACATGATGCGCACCTGGCTTTAAACAGTTGTCATTTATCATAAAGTCCGAAATGTATACAATACTCGCAATGTATTTTTACAAATTTAATTATTAAATTACTACGTTACAAGTAAATATGAAAGAATTTAAATATCAGATATTAGCAAAAAATATCTATTTACTATCACACCATTAAACAAACAGGAATAATCGAAGCTAAAAGAAGATAAATAAATAAAACTATTTGTCATGGTTCATTTAGGACCCTAAGCCGTGCTTGTATTATTGACAGTGACAAGACAAATCAGTAGTGCCACAGATTATGTTACGTACGGCTTGAATTTTTGTAGGCAATGGAACGTGGCTCTCTCACTGTGACGTCATCCAACGTATTTCTTAAAAAATTATAAAAAATTAAATACTCAACCAAATTCAAAATCGATGAAAATGGTATCTTAAAATATCCTATTCTTTCCAAAAAAAATATAAAAACTATCATCATCATCATCATCATTTCAGCCGAAAGACGTCCACTGCTGAACATAGGCCTCCCCCAAGGCTCGCCAAACAGATCGGCCCTGCGCCATCCGCATCCAATGCGTTCCCGCTACCTTCACCAGGTCGTCGCTCCATCTTGTTGGAGGCCTACCTACACTGCGTCTTCCGGTCCGCGGACGCCACTCGAGAACCTTTCGGCCCCATCGGCCGTCAGTTCTACGGGCGATGTGCCCTGCCCACTGCCACTTAAGTCTAGCGATTCTTCGAGCTATGTCCGTGACTTTAGTTCTCGCGCGGATTTCATCATTTCTAATGCGATCCCGTAGAGAAACTCCAAGCATAGCCCTCTCCATCGCCCTCTGAGTGACCTTGAGCTTCCTTATAAGACCCATCGTTAGCAGCCACGTCTCAGTGCCATAAGTCATCACTGGCAACACACACTGGTCAAAGACTTTTGACTTGAGACACTGCGGTATATCGGATGACAAGATATTGCGGAGCTTCCCGAACGCTGCCCAGCCGAGTCTAATTCGTCGATTGACCTCTTTCTCGAAGTTGCACCTACCCAATTGGATTGTATGTCCCAGATAGATATAGTCGTCAACAACTTCGAGCAAAGTATCTCCGATTACGACGGGAGTTGGTACAACATGGGCGTTCGACATGACCTTCGTCTTGTCCATGTTCAATTTAAGACCAACTCTCTCGGAGACTCTTCCGAGGTCAGCGAGCATCGCACTGAGGTCCTCCAAGGTCTCAGCCATAAGCACCACGTCGTCGGCAAATCGAAGGTGAGTGAAGTATTCGCCATTTACATTAAAGAAACTATAAAAACTATAGGTTATTTTTTTTGGTACATCCCAATTGACGACACGCAAATAAAGTGACATTAAAACAATTATATTTTGCGGCTCCCAGACTATTGTACTGTACTATTTGCTATAGGTAAGAAATAGTTGACGAGCCGCAATATAATGATGTTGTGGTTTTCAATTCTAAATTAAATGAAGATAGTATACCCTTTGAAAATGTGGGAAACGTCAATGCGATATTCTGTTTTGTTTGAAATAAAATGTTGACAAGACTGACAATTGCAACTAAACGTCCACTTCAAGACAGGATAAACCTTATAATTACTAAACTAAACGGGACTTATCACGCAACACGGGACTTATAAGTCCCGTTTAGTTTAGTAATTATGAGTGAAAATCACGAAAGTTTAAAACTGGATAAACCTTTTCTTACCCCGACTGTATATATATGGTGGCGATGGTAAAATTAGTAAAACCATCAGTGTCATGTGTGTATAACGTGACACAATTTGTAATCTTGAATATAAGAACGACTTAAATATAAATACTGTTTTGGATAAGATATATGCGTTGAAAATTGCATATTCAGGCGATCAATTAATGATTCCCGAAGTTAAAAGGTTATCTCAATGAGATAACGATAACTTTTTAGTCAATTTCATTAAAACTGTTTTGCGCTCGGCTATTTTTAACCGACTTCAAAAAAAGGAGGAGGTTCTCAATTCGGTTGTATGTTCTTTTTTTTTTTAATGTGTGTTACCTCATTGTGTTGACGTATTTCTATCTGTTGATATTTGCTTATACTTCACGCGGGCCAATCTACCTACACCGACATGGAAATAAAATCATAAACACAAAAAAACATACATTATATACGAATCGAAAAGGCTAAATAATTCGAGCGTAGTTACATATACGATTTAGCTGGAGATGCAGTTGGATTAAAAGAACTAAAAGAATTATCGTCGAATTATCTTGCTATGAATCGAATTGGGGATGTCTATTTTTTTGTACGGTATAGTAAACCGAAAACCATTCCGAGATAGGTAAATGATTTTTAAATCATTTTCTGTAGTTATTTGATTTTAATATAATATAATGCATTTTTTACATATCACATAAGCATTCATCTTCACCACATATCACCTTCATTTGATATTGAAGTAAACGTCGTAGACTGTCCAAGTTGTACTTTAATCGGTGTGGAATAGCATTATTTAGAATTTATTTTTAAAAACAAAAAATCATTAAGAAATTAGTTTTTATACTATACACTATACTTTTCTATTGTAACTTTTTTTAGCCATTCCCAATTGATAAAAAAATCTCTTTATTGAGAAAAAACTTCTTTCCAATTTTAATTTAAAATAAAGTAATACACGAATTTATCATCGCAGTTTATCGATGTTATATCATCGTAATAAAATGCTAAGCCCTAAGAAATATAAGGCAGATTATAGCTCATAATTAATACGGTATTATGCATGTTGGCTATGATAGCTGCATAGCAACTTTTTGGAGGTTAAAGTATATAAAATACAGGGTTATTTGTAATTCACTAGCATCCTTTTAACCCTAAACTCCTACCACTTAAACATATGTTTTTTGTTTTACGGCTTTTGCCATAACTTAATATTTTTGGTGTAATAACGTTCTGAAAATTTGATTCTGCCTCTTATTTTTACGATACTCTGTGTATTTGTATGGGAAAAAAGTGCTTCATTTTAAAAAGTCGTAAATCAAAAAACATTTGTTTGAGTGATAGGAATTCAGGGTTAAGAGGATGTCAGTGAATTAAAAATAACCCTGTATAAGTAAGTAAGTAGGTAAGTATATTGATGATATCGTCAAATGATATAGCAAAATATTTGGTACGCATCGATAGTGACAATGCAACTGCACTTATTTTTAAAAACACATCTATTTGTTTTGAAACTTTTGAGATATGAAGTTGAAGTTCCCTGAAAATATTTAGGAGACAATTTCGTTGACTAAGCTGACCAAGTGACAAACTCAAGTAAGACTTGGTGGAACATGCCTGTCGAATGCATCCAGATCGGAGGGCGAAAAGGTTCCATCCAAGCGACGGGCACTGGAGCAGGGGCAGGCCAAAACCAAAACAGAGATGGCGGGATGATTTGGACAGTTTTAGCCCATTTGAGCAAGATTTTACGCAGATTAGAAAAGTATTTGCCTGGCAGCGGGACGTCTAATAAACTATAAAAATACTATCCTACTCATAAAATAGACAAACGTTACTCACACTTCGTTCTCGTCTATAAACATTTCCGTCTGGCTTGACCTGAAACAAAAATATATAGTTAAAATGGTTAAAAACAGTGAACAAATATTTAATTCCATCGCTGAAGGATTAATTAGCAACAAAATAAATTAAGAGCATATATGATAAACAAACCTCTACAAAATATAGATAAACTCATTGTTACGTTTTACGTCGAATCATTAAACTTTATTAACTGTGGTTATAACGTAACAAAACTTTATTTGGTCCATTTTAATTGGCATTTTAGTAGACAATAACGTCCCGCGTGCTTCATAAAGCGAATTGTAATTAATTCCTATCTGTTTAGGTACTAGTGTTACAAAATATGATCATTACATGAATAAAATTTAAAAATATCTAATCCCTGCATTTCACGTACTCCGGACAGTGTGCCCAAGGCCCAAATATGCTTGCGGCATTTTCTCACTACACGGCCAAGGATGGATTTTGGATGTATGAAGACCGGGTCGGACCCTAAAATCGCTAGAAACTCGAGACTAATTTATGCAACTAACTTAATTGGTGTCAGACAACTACAACCTTAAATACGTAAAATCTTTTAATACGCTTTCAAGACTAAAGTTATCTTGAAAGACAACTCGAGCCTGTTCCATTGTGTTTGTTGACACTGAATTAACAGCAATTGAGTATTTGCGATACCTACTATCGCTTACGACAGCGACCGCAACGATGTTTGCGCCCTTATCAACCTTGTCTGACCTGACCATTATAGATTAACAAGCACCGCAATATTTGTATTCAATTATGTAACTTCAAGCGAAAACATTTAAATTGGGGACATGACTGCCGGCCGCAATTTATATGCAGCTTACTTGTTATTCGATTCTGATAATAGGATTCGGTTAGCTGGATTGGACGAATCAGCATAAAGCAGATCAAACGCTGTAGAACCACTCCCGCGTCGTGCCTCCTCGCTAAATTTAGAAGCCGACCATACATACAGCAACACTGACAACTGACGCGGCCGGTATTTGGGTCTATGACCCGGTTAGTTAAGCTTAAGACGATGCAGTTGATGATACTACTGTTATTGCTACACCATGACCGACAAATGTGAGTTTCAAGACTATACGTGCAAAATATGACGAGGTAGCAACTAATATCTTCTGACTGAACAAGGATGTTTGAAAGACAGGTCGCGGAATTAATGGCAGGTCAATTCGAGCGGAACTGTGAATAACATGTTATCGGTTATCAGCAGGCAATTAGATACGCAGTACAGTCACATGGATATTAAGAAGTACACCAATGCTCGTTTCAGATTGCCTTGCAATGTTGCAATGCACGTAATTTAGCCAAGTGGCATGGCAAGCTACTGCGCAGTTGTATGATTAGTCAGCAGAACCAATGTGAATACGCCGATATAATGTACAAATCTCTGACAAAATAACAAAGAAGCAATTAGATCAAAACATTTTAGAGATCAGAAACTAAGACGCGTGGTAGTCTTGAGCTAAAGTGCTAGACGGTCGAGTTAATTGAGACATTTAGCATTGAGTTGGAATTGAGACAACCTCCGCACGGTCGTGGTGTTAATTTCATTAAAATTGTAACACATTCCGAGCAACACAGGATAAACTGGACCTCAATTACAACGGATTTGACCGAGCGCTATACATTCATTTCAAGTAAATTCCAGTTATTACAAAATGTATAAAAACAAGCATACATAGTAGCTGCGATACACGCGCTGAATTTCTAATGTTCACGCATTAACTGCTTTTCAATATCATTAACTGTTTTAGACTTTACTACACGAATTGATCAGTAATGTACAGACTTATTAGTATTTTGCTATGTTTTACCTCAACCAGTTTCTGTATCTGGTTTCCGAATGGTTCATGGTACCCAAACCAGATCAACAAGTTTGATTTCACCGTATCTGCAACTTTATGACTAAAATAAGTGATCATGACTAATATTTACGCCGGTGACTGGTTAATCCTTATCATAAAATTGTATAAATAAACAGGAGTTTCTTGCAAATATATATAATATATAGCTATGAACATTTCCGCATCATCCATTATAAAACGGATATTGGAACGGAGTATTCGAAGAATAGTGAATAAATAGATAATTGGTACTGTTTTCCCAGACTCTACAGTAGTTCCACGAAGTTGATGCCTCAAACAGATGAATAACGGTTATTCTAGGTCAAAAAGTCACTTATATTATAATTGTAAATACACTTACTTCATAGCTTGCCATAAAACTGTGACCACTGTTACAAAAAAGAATATACAGAAGTAATAGTTCGCGGGACGACTAAATGGACCACTGAGCGCGAGCTGCGGCCGCACAATAACTAGGGTACAGTGTCAGCACGTGATCGTGAAGGTCTGATCATAGCGCTTAGTGCTGATGAGTTCTAGATGAAGATTAATCCCCAAATTTTTCGATAACAGATAATATGTCTGAAGTCGAGAGTTACTACAGCGGAGATGATAGTACATAGTAGTATTAGCTAAACAAAAGAAAGCAAATGTAAATTTAGATTTCACCAAAAAATGCGTTCTTAATTTTGTCAATTATAATAAGTGTAGGGGTAATAAGTTCAATTTTGCAAAGATTCTTTAAGTACGGAAAGAATTCGTAAGTTCGATAGGTGCTAAAACAACAGGAATCAAAGTACATTGTTTGTTTTCATAGACATTGAACGAGAATATAAGTAAAACGCTAAAGTGGAAACACGCATTCCTGCACCAGGCTTATCAGTAAATTCACAATAACCGAGCAACAATGCGGTGCAGAGTCCACCAAGGCAATTGTTACCGGTGACGCCTCGCGCAAGAATGGCTCTTGCCACAAAAACATGGACTTTGACCATCACGGGACCTAAGAACTGGGTAACACGATCACTTATTGTCCATTCAATGTCGGTAAAATAGTCTTTGAGCTCCCAGCGGACTACATTGATTAACTGCTGAAAAGGCGTGAGACGTTTTACCTTGGAATTAAATGCCAGCGATTTTACATTTAGAAACAAAGCTGATTCATCAGAATTAATGCAGGAAATAGTTATGAAATTACAAACGTGCTTTGTAAACACTGCAATAACTAAACAAGCTTGTTTAGATGCGGCAAACTTCACAAGACATAACAAAGATAAAAATCGTAACAGTTTATTCATATTTCTATTGAGCTGGATTAGTCTTATCGGGAGATACACTAGTGTTATTTATGTATACAGATAACCAGTAGTTTATTGAACAAAAAAAACAATAAGAGTACACAAAAGGACAATAAGGAACGGGCGATCACCACAGGATGCATGAGCAAGCGAGTCAATGCACTTCTTCATTGTTTCAGACTTAGTATTGAATAAAGTAATACACAGTAGTAACAATGGAAACAAAAACCGAGTAATTATAAGTACACTTGTAGGTAAACTTAACGCTACACAAGTTGCTATTGAATAAACGCCAAAAACAAAGAATTATCACAATAGATTCATATCAACCAGACCTCTGACACGTTCATATTTGTCAACCACGTTTTTATTAGTTAAACTTAAACAATAGATAGTTAAAAGCATGAAATATCGGCGTGTCATGTTTAATTAACAGATCACGAGTCAGCGGAAATTTGTCAGTGTAATCGCATATGATGAATTGACGACTGAGCATCAAAAACGTCCAGCAACAACTAACAAGTACAATACAACACTTCCATTTTATAGTCATAGTGTGTGTGTCACAAGAATCGAAACAAAAATAAAGGTTACTCGATGTCCAATTTCAGTTTTGCACAATCATATAAAAACATAGAAGACGCCAAGAATAATTATAAATGGAAGATTTAAGACCGACAACCAACAAAAAAACATCGCCTGATAAAGTTGTCAGAGAGGTTCTCGCAAAGCCAACCGTTGAGGTTATTCGTCCATTGCCAAGGTCGGCTTGACATTATAAACCAGCTACAATCCCACGGTTAACGGAACCTGTGATAAGAGTAATTACGGTGCTAAAAAACTTTGTTATACCTAGAGTAAGTTGAGCAACAGCATCAATCTCCCTTGTGCCGTTTCAGAGTGCAAAGACGAGTCACCTATATTAAAGGTACCTACTATTTACTTAGGAGGCGCGTCGTTTGAGATTGGAAATACATTAGTGGACTTTTTAAAAATATGTGTATATATGTGTTTTTAATGACACCAGACCGGAAAAAAACTGTGAAACATGAGATCATACTTCAAATAAGATGTAGTTAATGTATTCACGTACTAGTAATGTGTTATCGTTGTCCGGCCGGCGACGGCGTTGGCGATACTCTCGATGTCAACTATCATGCAGTTATCGCAAGTGTAAAGGCTAACGAGACTTTATCGTTGTCTAAGCGCCTGTAGTGTATGGCGAGATAACCTCTTCCGTTTATCGTCGGTCAAAGTGCGAGCGGACGGTAACTGGACTCAATTTACTCCTCCCCATTGCGGGTGGACATAAGCATGCGGCAAAAATAAACGTGAGCAATCTTCACTATGTATATTTTCCTGCATGGAATGTTTCTAAGTTTATATGAAGCTGATAAACAAGGAAAAATACATTTTAAACTTAATGACGATGACATTATTAATGATATCGAAAAGATAAGTAATAAAATTAGAATAAATGTGCGACATTAAAAAAAGGTCGCAGTTAATGTGACCATTTATTTGTATGAACAAGTGCGGTTCAATGATCGCATGGAGTGAAACAGATGGGATAGTAACCAGAACGTAGCCAGTTCTTTCTTAAACAAATTGTTTATCCGTGAATAACGGACTGACGTCGGGCACGAAGATATTATCTCCGCCTGTTACGAACTAGCAAGAATTTTACAAGGGCACAATAATCATAACAACAAATATTGACAAAGGCAACAGTTTTACGCAACGGATTCTCATCGAGTCTCAGGTGTATGAGGGTAAACATTTCCGAGATCTAAGAATTACTATTCTTTTTGTATTCTTAAGACTCTGAATGCAATAGTGATATTCTGATATTCGTAATACCTGATAAAAGTTTAATTAAAGAAACAACGGAATAAGAAAACGGTCAGATGTTATAGAAATTGATGGTAATAATATGCAAGAGGGTTTAAGTTTTCTCAACACGTGCGTTTAAGGCGATAACCCAGGACGCACCTGTCACGTTAAGTTAAACAACGGAGGCGTGATATTGAGTACGATATCGAGTACGAATGAAAATAATTGAGGCCTAGTGCATACTCAACATACCTGGTATAAAATAATCCTTTCCTAGCCAGCCAGGATTAATAGAAATAAAAATCGGTCAAGTGCGAGTCAGACTCATACATGAAGGGTACTCCAGTACAATATTTTAAAAATAGTTCAGTAGAAAATTATAAAGTAAGAAGTCAAAGAGTCAAAAAGTCCTTTTTTTAGTTTTTAAATTTATTTTATTTTTAGTAATTTTTGTTATAGCAACCACAGTAACACATAATTGCTGGAAATTTCAAGTGTGACAGACAGACGGATACAGATGGGCAGACAGCGGAGTCTCAGTTATTACTGGGACCGGGTTAGGTACGGAATACTAAAAGTCAACACTATCGCGACTTTTGTAAGCATAACTCATTAAATAACTGAACCACATGATATTGTAACAAATCGACAGCCGAAAAGTAATTTAGAAAGGCACCTTTCTATTTCTCAAGAGAGTAGGAAACTCACGAGGTAATCTAATCTTATTTCATAATTATAATATTTGTAATAAGACAACAAACAATGTGATTTGCCATGAAAGCTCCGATAAGATAGGCTAGCTAGAGGTTTAAATAGAAGTAACAAGTGATTTTGCTGTTTCCTCGATATCGCTATCGCACGGTTATTTGAAATCTTGCTTCGGAGACAAATGGCTTATCGGTTCGCAATCTTGCCAACTGTTTACGGAGGCTGAGTTCAAACATCCTCAGACGAATGTTTTAAGTATCCGTCGAAATCGGTTAAACTTAAACGACTTGTAGTCGGTAACTGAAAGTAGGCGTGAAGCATCGACGTGAATTTATTTCGCGATTCGCATGCCATTGCCAGAAGTTGTTGACCGGTAAATGACGTAACTAATGCTAACGAATCACCGGCGAAACGTAAACAAAAAGTTAACGAGGCAAGTCCGTCCCTAACCCGTATCCGGGTGCTGCGACTTGTATTGGGATCACTTGAATAATTTGATTCCTAAAAAATGTAACGACGTTAAAAAAAAGTAGGTCACTGTAAGTCACACAAATAGCCGCATGTTTTCGCTGATGGAGCTATTGTGGTTATCTTTGCCGCTTTCCACCGGTGCAGCGAAATACGACGTGGTCAAGAAAGTGAAACTGGTGACAGAATGCGTCGGATAACTCGTCAAACAAAGCCGATTTGAGGTTACAACGTACTTGACGAAGACGCAAAATCATAACCGAATCTCCGGGTACTCCACACGGGTTATTATCTTAAGAGTAAAACTTTGTACCATGCCTCACGTGGTCGAGTTTCTAATAACGATCACTCACCTCTTATTGTTCCAATCAAATTATTGAATTAAAACTATCACTAGGGGACTATCACAGCCACTTTGTTTTTTTAAGGGTCAGGATTGACCGTATAAAATTTATGGTTAGAGGTGTTGGCTCGCTGAACGGGCGTGTGTCCGACACGGCCTGCGGTCGGAAACTGAACCGCCGACCGGTGACGCGGGACGGTGAGACGCTGGCCGTGATCGGAGCGCGTCTGTACCACGTCTAGGGTTACCACGTCACCATTGATAAACAAAACCAGAACCGGGACCATACGGACATACACCATCAAAACATTACGTTACTCTAGAGCTGTTGATCACAATTTGAACAATGTGTTAGCTTGAAACGTTTAAATATTATTTTCTCAAACATGCTTTGAAATGTATGCGTTAATGTCACGAAATGAAGCCATGAAGTTTGTTGTTTATGGCTCCCTACATTACTTCTTGGCCTAGGCCATAAAAGTAAGTATGAAAAACCATTATTGTCCGCTGCTGTAACTTTTTAAATTTGCTTACTAGCACTAAACTGACAAAGGAAAAATTACATACAGTCAACTTACGACATTAAAAAAAATCTATCTTCTTTTATTTCTATAAAACCGCCTAAACTACTGGTGATGGATGGATGTATGGATATATGGATGTATGGATGGATGTATGGATGTACGGATGGATGTATGGATGGATGTATGGATGTATGGATGGATGTATGGATGGATGGATGTATGGATGGATGTATAGATGTATGGATGGATGTATGGATGGATGGATGGATGGATGTATGGATGGATGGATGTATGGATGGATGTATGGATGGATGTATGGATGGATGAATGGATGGATGTATGGATGGATGGATGTATGGATGGATGTATGGATGGATGGATGGATGGATGTATGGATGTATGGATAGATGGATGTATGGATGGATGGATGTATGGATGTATGGATAGATGTATGGATGTATGGATGGATGTATGGATGGATGGATGTATCAATGGATGTATAGATGTATGGATGGATGTATGGATGGATGGATGGATGGATGGATGGATGGATGGATGGATGGATGGATGGATGGATGTATGGATGGATGGATGTATGGATGAATGTATGGATGGATGTATGGATGGATGGATGTATGGATGGATGTATGGATAGATGGATGGATGTATGGATGGATGTATGGATGGATGTATGGGTGGATGCATGGATGGATGTATGGATGGATGTATGGATGGATGTATGGATGGATGTATGGATGGATGGATGGATGGATAGATGTATGGATGGATGGATGGATGGATGGATGGATGGATGGATGTATGGATGGATGTATGGATGGATGTATGGATGGATGTATGGATGGATGTATGGGTGGATGTATGGATGGATGTATGGATGGATGTATGGATGTATGGATGGATGGATGGATGGACGGATGGATGGATGGTTGGATGGATGGATGATGATGATGATGATGATGATGATGATGATGATGATGATGACGATGATGATGGTGATGCATGTTTGAGAAAAGCTCTATACAATCCTCGGCCGGAAGAGGGATTGCTGGACTCGTTTTATCCGGCCTCGTCTACGACTCGGCCGTATACCCCAAATCTCGTCCATCAATCCCTTACTTCACGGCCTCTGCAGTAATGTACTATTATTTTATTAGCAGTACGGCTGCTCACCGAATCTAAGATTATTTAAAAGCGAAAAAGTTTTTCGGGTGCGCCGGTGGGATTCGAACCCACGTCTCCTGGGTATGCGCCCCAACGCAATAATCTTAGATTCGGTGAGCAGCCGTACTGCTAATAAAATAAATAATATTTGAATAAATAGATGTGGTACATCATTTCTTACGCATTTCCAATGTAATTTGGAACGTAGGAGTCGTAGCTTCTAATAGTTGCGATGGATGTTACCACACGCCACTGTAGGCGTATGTAAGCGATTAAGAATTTCGGGGGAGTCGGTTGGATGCGACGTGGTGCAATTGGTAGAACACCCGTTGGGGCGCATACCCAGGAGACGTGGGTTCGAATCCCACCGGCGCACCCGAAAAACTTTTTCGCTTTTAAATAATCTTTGAAACGTTTAATTAGCAACCCTGATGTTATAAAAACAATAAAGCAGAAATAGCCAGTTTGTAGGTGCAAGCGCACTGGTCGTGCGATGGGGGAAAATGGGACGGCAGCTAAATGAGGGAAGCACGCGTGATTCCACGTTGCCATAGGTCGTGCGACCTTAATCCGTCGGGGCACACCTTCCTCAAACATAACATCGCCTAATGAAGTTATTTCACGTAAAAATGTCAGACAAAGTAAGTATTGTATGCTAATTTAAATGAGTTAAAGTGTTAACTAATTGGTAATATGTTGGTATGTAAATTATGTGTCAAAGTAATGAATAAAGAACTTACATTTTTTTAAAGTAATCAAGGGATAGTAAACTGCTAAAGATTTAGGGATTTGGCTCCAGTTCATACGCTTATAGGAAATCTAGATTACCTATATCTTTCCGCGCTTGTTTATTAGATATAGCTGATCCCCGCGACTTTATCTGCGTTCTGCGGAGTATTATTTTATCCCACGGGAAATATGCAATTTTCCGGGATCAAAACTATCTGAATTGTCCAATTCCATTCCATCTAAAATTATTCAGCAGTTTAAGCGTGAAAATGTAACAGACATTACTTTATTAGTATGGATTTATATGCGCGAGGTCGGAACTTTGTGAGTGGTTCATCCTGATCGCTACCGTCATCTTACTGGTCAATAGCTGGGTCCCCACTGAGCGAGCTGCCTCGCGAGGCTATCGCATGACGCATGAGGCATAATTTTGTCCGACACAAGGTTCAAATTCGCGCCGAAAATGGCTGCCTCGCGAGGTAGTTCGCTCAGTGGAGACCCGGCTAATACTGCCGCCAAATAGCAGGACTTGCACTATTGTGTTGTGGTGTTAAGAGTAAGTTATGGTACGAAATTACTGACACACAAGGCATAATCTGGAGATCATGAAAAATTAATTTTTTTGGTCACCCTACAATCTCAGCCAATATAGAGAACGTCAGATAACCGTCTAGACAATCTCAACCGATTGAGTACGAAATCAAGAACCTTGATAGAATAATCTGAAATCTAGAAATCTCTTTCTTAGTGTTCAGTTTAGTGAATACCTTACTGCTACGCCTCAAGACTCAAGAGCGAATTACGAGCTAGCGTCATTCGTTTATAGACTCCTACACAATGGATGAAACGTGCTTTGGAATGATCCAAGTAGGATCCCAGATATCGCTGGAGCGAGGTAGTCACAAAGGACCTGAACGCCCTAAGAAGAACCGACTGGCGTGAAGTGGTGCAGGACCGTGCTGAGTAGCGTCTTCTGGTGTCGGAGGCCAAGATCCTCTTTGGGTCCTTGAGCCAGCGCAGTAAGTAAGTAAGTAAGGTACGCTTGGCAGCAGTGACCATATAATTAGTCCATTGAGTATCAGTCAAGTACCGTTAGTATAGTATAGTGTCTACTATTGAAGACTCAGCCATCACCATCCCAGCCTATACACACACAGGCCTCCTCTCACAATGAGAGGGCTTGGGCCGTTGTTCCCACGCGGGCCCAGTGCGGATTGGGTATTGAAGACTAAAACCCTTAATTACCCGTTACGCTTATTCCATGCAATAATAAGCCTACGCTCATTAGGGTGCGAATTGACCGCTAGTGGGATGTGGCTCAGCGAGCGTGTTTTTTGTTCATTACGTTTGCTGCTAGGTAACCACTGTGTGGCAAGCGTCTCGGCCGCGCAATGAACAAGAATATGTTCATCGCTCCTCTACCCGCTGTTATGCGCGGCGAGCTATTTCTCTGTGCATTGCGTATATATGAAAAACTTAAGTAAAAGACTTATTGTATGTAGTAGTGGGTCTCTAATGTTTTACAAAACAAACCTAACCTAACCTACTGCATTCTATAAGATTGCATTTAAAAAAAGCCCTGAAAAAAATACCGTTTCAGAAATAAATCTCTGTATGACTAACGTTGATGTGATGGATGACGAATGATGCATTATGATATGACTTATTAAATTATACGAAACAAAGGGACCCCATGTAGTAGTAACAGTAACGTAATGTGTCCGTATAAACAAATTGACGTTCCAAATTTGAAAAATGACTTAGCTGCATATCAATTCTGTGCACTACTACATACAACAGGGGCTAAATTCAGGATCGGCCCAATTCGGTTTGCGAGCAGTAATTCAATCGTTTGCGAGAGGATAGGGATGAACTGCTATTCAGGAACGCCAAAAATCACTGGTTTGCGAGAGGTTTGGGCTGAACTTGGGATGAGCCTTATAACAGTTAACAGTTCGACAATTATTTATATTCAGTATAGTACTTAAGCAGCACGCAGCACTACCCTATAACACGGTACTAACGGATAAAAGACGAAAGGACATAGTTTGCTCTCAAAAAATAAGACCCAAATTTGCTTTCACGCACAGGTTTTTTGTTTTCTTAGGACCACTGTTCTATAATAGATTAAATTCAGTTTCGCATATTTATCCCCTAAATATTAATAAATGCAAAAAAAGTCTCCTAGAGACACTGCAAAATATGTCGTACGAAGATACAGAAAAATTATTATTAGTTGTAAAGTAGGTAGATTGTGTTTGCTACCTTTATTTTTGTTAGATTTTAATTTTTAGGTTACTATTTTGGTTATTTATATTTGTATTGTATTTTGAGAGAAGTTTTTGATTGTGTTTTTCACTGTTTGATTGTTTATTTATTTAAAACTTATATTTTAGCTCTTACAGCCCGAAACACAGGATTTCCTAGTTCGGGCCCATGAGTTGCTTACTTAGGTTTAGTATAAGGAAACTTTGTACCTATTAAGTTATTCTGTAAAAATCAAATTTTCAATAAATTTATCTTATCTTTATCTTATCTTTATTTACAAAGCGAATTAACAGGGAAATAAGGCTCATCCCAAGCTTGGCCCATTCCTATCCTCTCGCAAACGATTGAATTACCGCCCGCAAAACGTGTTGGACCGTTCCTGAATTTAGCCCCCGGTCAAGTGGTCATTTCCTTAAGTTTTTCACCTAAATAAATAAATAAATATTAGGGGACAATCTTACACAAATCGACCTAGTCCCAAACTAAGCAAAGCTTGTACTATGGGTACTAGACGACGATAAACATACTTATATAAATAAATAAATACTTAAATACATAGAAAACATCCATAACTCAGGAACAAATATTCGTGCTCATCACACAAATAAATGCCCTTACCGGGATTTGAACCCAGGACCTCTTGCTTCGTAGGCAGGGTCACTACCAACTAGGCTAAAGCGGTCGTTAAATACCTATAGCTGCGTTCGTCCGCAGAGTGGTTACACAGGCTTATCTGCGAAATTCCATTTTCGAACTTCGCCCAAATCAACACAAACTCGTTCATCTATTAATCAAGAGGAGGCCTGTGCCCTGCAGTGGGACGTATATAGGCTGGGATGATGATGATGACGACGAATTCGTTATGAGATAAACGGGTTTCCACGTCAGCTTTGATAAATTCGAGAAGCTTCCACGCGCAAATCCGAATGAGTTTAACAACCTCCGAATAACTTTATGTAAATTTAAGATGACGCATCGAATTAGAATTACTTCTGTTGTCGCGGTGAAACGCCTCCGTATTGACTGCATGTAAGTAAACAAAGGTTTTGAACTCTTGATAGATACAAGTTTGGTTTGAGATTAGAAATCATACGATACGGTAAACTGCCGCTCAGGATGTTTGTTTGAGAATGGTTATTCGGCACCGTACCCACAAATTACGGTGTTGGCGCATCTCAATGAAAATTTGTCAAGTTATTTTTTCATACAAATATCTGCCCCGATCGGGCATCGAATCACCCCAAGCTTGGCAATCAGATTCTCTAACCTCAAGGCCAGTTATAACTCAACAGCATGAGAGGGCTTGAGCCGCAGTTCCCACGCAAGCCCAATGCGGATTGGGAACTTAACACACCATTGAATTTGTTCTCAGGTGTGTGCAGGTTTCCTTCACCGTAAAGCTCAATTAAAATAAAAATCACTAATTCCGAAAAACAATCTACTATCTAAGTACTATTTTTTACGTACGGCAATTTTGCCGTTCGAACGATAATTTCAATTTTTAGAGTTGGCAACATTTACGCCGCTGCGTCGGCCGTCGCCCGCGCCGGAAGGCGGCATTCGCGGCGATGGGATAATGGGGCCGAAGTCCAGCACCCGCGAATAGACTCCGTAAGGATATTACGGCACGACGTGGGTTCCTTCCGGTGTCAATTGCTCACGATTATTAGATTGGGTAGCTTCATTTCATACTTTTGTTTTCTGCAGTCGTAAAATAACTGACTGACTGACAGCGAACAGTCTAAACCGCTGGAGCTGATGCTTAGAAGTCAAACTTATTCCCTGAGGATCATAGAGGTGCAATAAGAGATTTTTCAAAATTCCCACGGGACAGAGAGCTAGCCAGTTTTTATTTAATACCTGTATGCTTAGTATAAGTTTTACTTCACCAAAATACTTCTCGATCGCGTTTACGTAAAAATTTCAATTCTATGGAAACATGGACGCGTGCGCGCGGAGGCGCTGTCCATGTTTCCCTAGTAATTGATTTTTTTACGAAAACGCGATCGAGAAGTATTTCGTGAAGTAAAAACTTATACTAAGCATATGATTTACACTCTCGCCTCTTCACCTCGCCTCGCGCCTCGCCTCGTCGTCTCGCTCCGGACGCGAGCCTCAAAATCAAGGCAAATCACGAGACGAGGCGCGAGGCGCGCCTGTTCACACTCTCGTCTCGTGGCTCGTCCCGCAGTTCGTCTCGCCACTCGTACGCGAGTGTAAACCAGGTATGAGCTGTTAGCTCAAGCAAGACTAGTGTGATTAAAATAAAAAGTTGTTCTACTGTGCTGCATCAAGGATTGTTTGTTGATCATGCTAATAGTGAATAAGGGTTTCTGTGACAACCTAATTGCAGGGGCGGCCCGTTCATATAACTCAACTAGGCGATGGCCTTAGGATGCGTTTCCACCAGAGATGTGCGAGGTAGCTAAGCTGTGCGAGGCTGTGTAACGAGGTTGTGTAACGGTGTGAATGTTTCCATCAAAGATGTGAGAGGTAGCTGAGCAGTACGAAGATGCGTAGCGAGGATGTGTAGCGGGGCTCTTTGCAAATAAGCGGGCGGGGTGCGGTGAGGCGGGAGCGGAGCAACGCCGCCTAGCAACACATCCCTCGCAACACATTCCTCGCACACATCTTTCCCTTCTTTTGTTTTGTATGTACAAAAACCTCGCTCCGCTGAGCAGTTTCCACCAGAGCTGAGCTGAGTAAGGATAGGTAAATGAGGTGTTTCTATTGTTTCATGACAAACACATCCCTCGCAACGCTTCCTCGCACAGCTCCGGTGGATACGCAGCCTAAGGCGCCCATATTAGGGTTTTTTACATAGTTTTTTTTTTACAACTTTAAAATACTCCCCATTTTTACATAAGTAACAATAATTTACAATAAAGTAATTTAACCGCGAATTAATTGTGATTAATTTTTGACGATAGATTGATCAATCGATTGATTAGTTGATTAAAAAATTAATCGATTAATGCCATCTCTATTTATAACTAAATGAGCGAATCGCAAGTAAGACTATAACGTGAAACCGACCGGACGATATTTATTAACGTCATTTAGCGATATTTCACCTATCAGAATACCTTCATTTCCAACACATCAAGCCTTCGGATGAGACTTCTAAGACCATTTCACACTGGATTAATAGTTGAGAATTAAAATCAGTGTAGTTAATCTGGTCACACGAAGACTGAGGGCTCCACAACTCTCTGATAATTTTCTGATATGCAATGTTGTCTTTATTTATTTTAACAAAACGAACAGTGTCGACATCACAAACATCTGTCGCATAAAATATCAGGAACTTGTGGGAAAGTGGCGAAACATGCCCCAAATCTGCGCGAGCTAATCGGCATTTAATCGTACCGATAATAGTTGTAGTGTGGCCGGCGTTATAGCTAAACCGTTTGAATGACGAATGAGAGGTGCGGGCGGCGAGCGCGCCTCGTGTGCCGCCCGCTCCAATCCCGACCCCCTTTGTCGTCATACCCCCCAGCCCCTGTACCGCGCAGGCGAGGACTCATTTAAACGATATCTAGCTATAGTACCGTCCATTAAGCTAGCTGTACTGACAGTTAATTATGCCAGTCAATAGCCTCAAGGTAAAACCCGCTAGATAAATGAATGAGTCTAGAATGCACTTTGAAACCGATTCATAAGGGCCGGCGCCCACTGACGGCATGGCACGGCGTGCCATTTTATTACTATCAAGTTATTATGAATCTTATTTCAATGAGTTTAGAATTCATGTTACTTTATTGGTTATGCGTTGCGTCATCCCTCGGCACGTCGCGGCATCGTGGTATCGAAATAAAGAAACATGAATTCTAAACTCATTGAAATAAGATTCAAAATAACTTGATAGTAATAAAATGCCACGCCGTGCCATGCCGTCAGTGGGCGCCGGCCTTAATATGAAGATAACATGACACACACCACGTCGCGCCAACATGCAAACTAGTCTAATTAAATAATTAACACTTAGGTAAGGACTTTGTACTATGTACATTGTACACCAGCCCTTATCAAGTAAGCTTTATGTCCACGCAATAAGAACGAAAAAGAAGTACTCAACATTGCATTTTGTTTCAAACTTAACTTCTTTGAAGTCAGAGTTTTACATTAAGTATGTTAAGAGCGTCGTGTTCCATGGAACACGACAGCCGAAAGACGAAAGCAGTCTGTCTGGCATTACCAACTTCATCAACAATAATGTAATCATGTTTTTAATCACAGGCAACTAAATAAATACCTCAGCCATTTTTTTAAATGTTTATGTTATGTAAATAAAGTGACTACTTTTACTATTTATTTTCAGCACAATCAGACATGTGTTTGTATTATATGTTGAAGACATAAAACAAAAGCAAATGTATGATTAATTGGTATAAACAAAAGCTCGTTGTAATAACGAAGCAGTGTTTGTTCATAGTCATCATCATTATCAGACAAAAAACATCCAATTTTGAACAAAGGCCTCCACAAAGAGTCCCACAACTCATAGGCCCTGCGCTGCCCAGCATCATCATCACTATAACCGAAACACGTCCACTGTCGACCATAGACATCATAGGCCTCCCCCAATGTTCATTCATCAAACAGGCCGGTCCTGCGCCATCCGTATCCATCTTGTTGGGAGGCCTATACAGGGTTATTTGTAATTCACTAGCATCCTTTTAACCCTAAACTCCTACCACTTAAACAAACGTTTTTTGTTTTACAGCTTTTGTCATAACTTAATATTTTTGGTGTAATAACGTTTTGAAAATTTGAGATTTCCTCTTATTTTTACGATACTCTGTGTATTTGTATGGGAAAAAAAGTGCTTCATTTTAAAAAGTCGTAGAACAAAAAACATTTGTTTGAGTGATAGGAATTCAGGGTTAAGAGGATGTCAGTGAATTACAAATAACCCTGTACACTGTCTTTCTGGTCCGTGGACGCTATTCGAAAATCGAAAACCGCCATTTGAGATGTCCTTGCTCTGCCCAGTAAATTTTGAATACAATGGAATCAACTCATAATAATATTCATAATTGACAGTTTTCCAGCCCCGAAAAAAAAATCTGAAAACAAAAACTTACAGGGGTTTCTTGGTTTCTATTAATGAGGGGCGTTCTCGTGTCAGTGTCACCGTATAAATACACTAGCTTTTGCCCGCGACTCCGTCCGCGTGGAATTAGTAATTTGGGCAGGTTATTTTTTTATCCAATTTGCTTTTTCATCAATTATGACTCTCCTTAGTTCCTCGACATAAAAAAAATTACCCACCCCCCCCCCCGCAACCCGCTCCCCCCGAACCCCTCCCGCACGCCCCCCCACACAGCACTCCCCGCACACCCGCGTTCGTCCCAAGTCAAGCGTGCCTATAGAAGTTTTACTTCTAAAACCCCCGTACCTCCCCCCTCACCCCCTATCCCCACCCCCCCGGTGTTTTTGTCAAATATCTTGAAACCGGTGCATCCTACGGCAAAATCAATGAAATTTTCATCCCCCCTTTAATTGTCCCATACCCTCACCCGCACCCTCACCCCCCCCGGTGTTTTTGTCAAATATCTTGAAAACGGTGCATCCTACTGCAAAAGCAATGAAATTTTCATCCAACAAACAATAACAAATGGGCTATCTAACACTGAAAGAATTTTTCAAATCGGAGCAGTAGTTCCTGAGATTAGCGCCTATAGATAGAAGTTTTACTTCAAAAACCCCCGATTTTTAAACATTCTTCCGCTCCGCTCCGCTCCTATTAGTGTTAGCGTGATGATATATAGCCTATAGCCTTCCTCGATAAATGGGCTATCCAACACTGAAAGAATTTTTTAAATCGGAGCAGTTGTTCCTGAGATTAGCGCCTATAGATGTTTTACTTCAAAAACCCCCGATTTTGAAACATTCTTCCGCTCCTATTAGTGTTAGCGTGATGATATATAGCCTATAGCCTTCCTCGATAAATGGGCTATCTAACACTGAAAGAATTTTTTAAATCGGAGCAGTAGTTCCTGAGATTAGCGCCTATAGAAGTTTTACTTCAAAAACCCCCGATTTTGAAACATTCTTCCGCTCCGCTGCGCTCCTTTTGGTGTTAGCGTGATGATATATAGCCTATAGCTTCCCTCGATTAATGGGCTATCTAACACTGAACGAATTTTTCAAATCGGAGCAGCAGTTCCTGAGATTAGCGCGTTCAAACAAACAAACAAACTCTTCAGCTTTATAATATTAGTATAGATGGTAAGTAAGAAACGAAACATATTGAACTAAAACAATTACTTTGAACAAATTGACATCAAAAGGGCGTAGGTATTCAACAAAAATTAAACCGACTTCGCAAAAGCACAAAACAGACGAGGAACTTCAATTGCAGCCATTATAAACTAATCGAATAGCCACATTCGCCAATCGTGAAATACTTATTTATTATTGAGTAGTTCCGGTGGCCATGGCCATCTGTGGTCTTCACCAACAGTTCCAGTTCACCAAATAGTGCTTGCTTCTCGAGATTGAATGCACGAGTTGCTATAAAGAATACCGCGATTTTTTTAAAGATCGCCGTTTCCGAATAATCGGGGGACCTTTTTAACAGACATTCAAATAAGTGGGAGGTTCTCAATTTGGTTTTATTTTGATATTTTTCATTTTATTTATGTTTGGTATACCTCAACTCCTGTCATTCCAATTAGGTCCCACTGTCACCAAGTCAAGATCTGATGATAGGTAACGCCACCAGAGTTGAGGCCACGCACACAACCACATCTCATGTAATGACAGCGGGATTTTGTCGTTGTGTTGTCGCTAAACGTCAACACAACGTCAAAATCCCGCTGTCATTACATGAGATGTGGTTGTGTGCGTGGCCTCAACTCTGGTGGCGTTACCTATGAGTTGATCTTGAGGAACATCGACGGAACTTCAAGAATTCGTTTATCACTATCGTTTTGGGGGTTAAAATCGCTCGCGTCCGCGTCCGTAGGTAAAAAAACCTCGAGACCCAACAATGTGACCACTGGGTGGTGCTAAACGAGCGATAAAACTCCGGTGGTAGGCTTTGGCCGCGTCTGGTCACCACCCTATAGGTTGAGCTAGGCTGCCAAGCGACTCTCGTCGTGTTCCGGCCTGTTGCCTATAGTAGCCATTCTGGAGGACGGGTCTGAGCAGTTCGGCAGCGCGCGCGTACCGGTTACAGTGCCCCGTATTTGTTGTACGGTTTGCACTGCTTGGAGGCGCGCGAAACACCGCGCTCAACTGCCTTCTTTCTGCTTATTCCACTAAATTCAAGTCTCAGATTAATGAGTATTTACTAGGCAAGCGTGCTCCATCGTAGGCCTCATCTACGCTTTCCATTAGGCGTGATATGGTCAAACGCAAGCCTATATTGTACGAAAAAAAAACCGGGAACGATGCAATTTCCCGGAATAAATTATCCTATTAGTGAATCCATGTTATAACATCTATTATAACCTATCTGTGTGCCTCATCGGAATCCCTCAAACCGTTTTAGCGTAAAAGAGTATCCAAACATCTATAAAACTTTCGTCTTTATAATATTAATAGGATTTTCGTGGTGCTTGATGAATCGGTTCATTTTTAGGGTTCCGTAGTCAACTAGGAACCCTTATAGTTTCGCCATGTCTGTCCGTCTGTCTGTCTGTCCGCGGCTAAGCTCAGAGACTGTTAGTATTAGAAAACTGTAATTTGGCATGAATATATATATTAGTTACGCCGACAAAGTGGTTAAATAAAAAAAATTAAAAAAATTTTTTTTAGGGTAGCTCCCATAGACGTAAAGTGGGGGTGATTTTTTTTTCTCGACTAACCCTATAGTATGGGGTATCGTTGGATAGGTCTTTTAAAACCATTGGGGGGTTGCTTACATGATTTTTGTATTCAGTGATTTGTTTGCGAAATATTCAACTTTAAAGTGAAAAATTTCATTAAAATCGACCGTCCCCCCCCCCCCCCCCCCCCTCTAAAATCTAAACTGTTGGGTGGAAACATTTGAAAAAATTCAAAATGGTAGTAAATATATTAAATTTACAAGGAAAAATATAGCGGCTAAGATTGCTTGGGAATTATTTGTAGTTTAAGAGTAAATAGTAGCCTAAGGTATTAAACATACCGTCACTACTTTGAAAAACTCGTATCTCAAAACAGCATGTAAACAAAACTGAACCTTGACATGCGCGTAATAAAGTTCACTTTGCCAGATTAACGATTTTGAGATACGAGCTTTTTTCAAAGTATTGACGATTGGAAGATTCCGTACACATACGAAATCCTTAGAAAATATTACTTGATTTTTCGTAATGGCTACGGAACCCTATCTTGGGCGTGTCCGACACGCTCTTGGCCGGTTTTTTCGTAATGGCTACGGAACCCTATCTTGGGCGTGTCCGAGTCCGACACGCTCTTGGCCGGTTTTATTATTTTTTATTTGAAGTGGGTTAAACATTTAAAATTATCAAATGGATTTCCTCCGTAAAGTGACGTGCAACGAGCTCGTAAATCATTCACAATCATAAAGCACCTTGTTTGCTGCACAAGTGCACCGACACACCTTGTGTTTTGCTCGTTTTGCCGATTCCACAAAAAAAGGTTATTTTATTGCCTACCATCATTATTTTATTACGTGTCTGTGTATAATGAGTAATGAGTTATTAAGGTAAGTAGGTAATGAAATAAAGATAAAGACATAAAACAGAACGTACTACCACGGTTTACCACAGGAAAGAGATTATGGTGGTTTATTATAGTGGGTGATCGATCACTAGTATACAATTCACGTTTCTAACCTTAGCGGTTGAGATGTCTAGATTTTACGTGCTTAGGTATTACCGTACCTACTTACTTAGTTTCTAGAATCGGGGGTGTATCGAAATAAAAAGTAGGTAACCTATGTTTTCTAGCTATTTACATACATACAGGGTAATTTTTTTTTTAAATTTTGATATTTGGGTTGTTCATAGTAATTCATCCAATAATTGGTCGAGTTACTATGAAAAACAAAAAAATAAGTGATTAATATTATAACGAAAAATACTGAAATTTGTTATTTTAACGACACTGAATCACATATTAAAATTTGTGCACTTATTAAAAAATTACCCTGTATAGGTAGGTACTAAAATTCATCCCAATCCGTCCAACAGTGTTTAACGCGATGGAGTAACAAACATGCATACTTACGTACAGTCAAAGAAACTGAATCACGTTCCAGGGTGAACCCTTTTCATTGCAAATGTCATGTTGGCATTCCATACATTTGCCAAAGAAATCTTTGTGAATTTGGTTGTGAAAAGGTTCCACCCTGATAAGCGATTCAGTTTCCACTTTCCTTGACTGTATTCACACACTTGCGCATTTATAATATTAAGTACCTGGGCGACCGAGCTCTGCTCGGGCAGAAACTCGGTACCAAGCGTTTTCCCAGAGATAAGACCAAGCTAGATCAATTTTTCATCCCCGAAAACCCCCAAATACCAAATTTCATCGAAATCGTTGGAACCGTTTCCGAGATCCTGATTATATACACCGGAGGGGTGGGGGGGGGGGGGGGGTGAGAGGGGGGGAGTTGATGCGGGGGAGGAAGCGCGGGGGTATTAAAGGGGGGATGAAAATTTCATTGATTTTGCCGTAGGATGCACCGTTTTCAAGATATTTGACAAAAACACCGAAGGTTGGGTGAGTCACGTTAAACTATCGTCCGTAAACCGACTTTACAGAAAACCGGCTTTTCGTGTTCTGTGCTCCCAATAGGGAACGTGCACATAGACGGTGCTGCCAACTGGTGCCATAAGGGTGCCATCAATTTGAATGTTTTACCTTGATAAGTTTGTTTTACTGTCCGCATAGTGTCTCTTCTGTCGCATTAGTGCTGCCGCCTATAGTTACTGCACGTTCCCTATAAGGCTGATTATCTTAGTGATAAAGTTAAATCCGCTGAAAATAAAGTAAAGGCAGTATGGAATGTCATAAATTCAGAAACTGGTAAAGCTAAGCCCCGTAATTGTCAATTCCGATTAAAAATGGATGATAGAATATTGACTTCAGATTTAGAAGTAGCGGGTGCTTTTGAAAACTTTTTCTCTGATATAGCTGTAAATACGACTCGTGATCTAAGGTCTTCCACTGTGCTGGCTAGTTCTTATCTACATGATATTGCAAAGAATGGACATCTGAACTTTGACTTCCAACACACAAACTCCGAAGAAATTATAAAGACTTTTAAGACTTTGAAACTGAAGAATACCGAAGATCTTTGGGGTATCTCTGTTCGAGTCATGCAATCTGTCATCCATATTGTGGCACCGCATCTAGCCATCGTGTTTAACAAGTGCATTGATGATAGTGTATTCCCGGACTTAATGAAGTATAGCAAAGTCATTCCATTGTTTAAATCCGGAAGCTCATCTGATCCTGGTAACTTTCGACCGATATCTGTGCTTCCAGTGCTGAGTAAAGTGTTTGAGAAGATCATGCTTAACCAGTTGCTTCGTCATTTTGATATAAATGAACTATTACATAGTCAGCAATTTGGTTTCACAAAAGGCCGTTCGACAACAGATGCGGCCGCAACTCTCATGAAGCACATTTATGACGCGTGGGAACATTCACAAGATGCAATAGGAATATTTTGCGACCTTTCCAAGGCTTTCGATTGCGTGGAACATGAGACGCTTATCCGTAAACTTCAACACTACGGACTCTCCGTTAAAGCACTAAACCTTGTTATGTCTTATCTCAGTCAGCGAATTCAAAAAGTGGACATAAATAGAACGCAGTCAGGCGGCTCTGCGGTGAAGCTTGGAGTACCACAAGGATCCATTTTGGGTCCTTTTCTCTTTCTGGTTTATATAAATGACTTGCCCCACTTGTTAGAAAAGAAGTGTAACATTGTATTGTTTGCTGATGATACTTCTTTGATTTTTAAAGTAAACAGGCAACAAGAAGATCAAAGTCACATCAATGAGACTTTAACAGCTGCGCTAAACTGGTTTACCGCAAATAATTTATTACTGAATGCAGCCAAAACTAAATGTATTAAATTTACGTTGCCTAATGTAAGACAGGTTGACACAACTATATCCTTAAATGGAGAAAATCTGGAACTTGTGCATGAGACTGTTTTTCTTGGTCTTACCTTGGATCGAAATTTGCAATGGAGCCCACATATTTCTGGTCTTGCTGGTAGATTGAGCTCTGCCGCCTATGCTGTACGAAGAATCAGGCAATTTACCAACGTAGAAACTGCCCGGCTTGTTTATTTCAGTTATTTTCACAGCATAATGTCTTACGGCTTGCTGATTTGGGGCAAGGCAGCCGACATCGAAACGATCTTCATTCTACAAAAGAGGGCAGTCCGGTCTATCTACAACCTTGGCTCCTGGTCTTCACTAAGAGAACGCTTTAAGGAGATAAACATCCTCACAGTAGCTTCACAGTACATACATGATGTGATATTGTATACACACAAAAATATCAAGTCCTTTAAGAAAATGTCAGACGTACATGATATCAACACTCGTAATAAACACAAGCTTGTCGTCCCTAAATTCCGTATACGGAAAATAAGCAAATCCTTTGTGGGAAACTGCGTGAGATTTTACAATAAAGTCCCTGTAGAAGCATGGAAATTGCCACACAACTCTTTCAAAGAATACATAAAGAGTGCACTCCTGAAGAAAGCATACTATAAAGTTGAGGAGTACTTGTGTGATAATGCGCCATGGCCAAGACTGAAAGCCGAAGATAATTAGGATGTCGATATGTGATGTGATGTACTCGTGTTTGTGTGTGCGTGTGTGTGTTTATGTGGATGTGCTTTGCAATGTGAAGTGTTGTGAAGTGTGACTTGTAGTGTCCCGGCGCAATCCGCGGCTAGTTTCTGGTTCTGTTGCCGTTGTCCACTTAATTATAATAAGTAGGTACCTATTTGTTTGATATTCGGAGACCTTATACATCTCCAGCTCTTTTTATTAATATTATTATTAATTTTGACCTTGGAGGCTTCTTACACCTCTAATGTATGTAACTAGTTTACGTTGACATTTAGAGACATATAGTCTAAATTTAGATGAAGTATTTTCTATTTATTATTAACTCAGGGACTTTATATATCCCTTTGCTATATATAAGGCTGTATATTGTTAAGCTTATGGATTTAAACTCTTATTTTTTAATTAATACTTTATTAACTAGTCATTGGCCCGCGACGTCGAAGTTCCTAAGACGGTCCCATAAGGCTTATGGGAACGGAAGCGATACATGCCCTCGGTACCGCTCTGCTTTCAGAGCATGACATGAGTGCGTGTGAGCCAACTTTGGGGGCGGCAGGCGTAAGCGTTTGCCTTTGGAATCCAAAAGTTTAATGGTTACTTGACCTGAAATGTGTTTTTAACACAATCATTTTTAATTATTGTGACATTGGAAGACATCTCCAATATTTTTATTTTTTCCTTTTTAATTTTTTTTTTGACGGTGGAAGCATTCTACACTTCCACTTAACGTAGATATAGTTAAGATGTAGGTATTGTTTTAGTTTTTTAACTAAGGGACCCAATACATCCCTGTATTGTTTTTTTATATAATTATTTTTTTTATTTACTTAATTCTATATTTGTATGATTTTTTTTAATTTGTAATTTATTATATTTTGATTTGAAAAGATGACTTTCTGCCAAGTTTCTTGCGGCGCATTCTTCTTGGCAATGATGGTCCTTACGAAAGCGCTGGTAGTTTAAAAAAATGACATGTAAAAGAGCCCTTTGCGGCCTACTTGCAGAATAAACGTTTTGATTTGATTTTTTGATTTGATTTTTGAATACTTTTTCTAACAAAAAAGTAACTTTTTCTAACAAAAAAGTAACTTTTTCTCACAAAAGAAGAAACTTGACGTTTTCTCATGAAAAATAAACTTAAAAAAAAAACTAAAAATGTTGAAAAAAAAACGTGGATTCGAACCGAGGTCGGCTGGATCCGCAAACACCCGATTTCTAATGTGCCATTATGATCTGCTCGAAGTGGGCGAAATTTAGCTTTATATTCTAATACAAACAGAAATAGCCGGAAAACAAGAGTAAAAGCGATTTTCTGAAAATGAAACATAGCTAGATCAGTTTTTCATCCCCGAAAACCCCCATATACCAAATTTCATCGAAATCGTTGGAGCCGTTTCCGAGATCCTGATTATATATATATATACATATATACAAGAATTGCTCGTTTAAAGGTATTAGATTAGATAGATAGATAGATAGATATATAGATATAATAGGTAGGACAAAATCGGGATGTTAAGAGAAAATTGAGGAAGGCGTTTTACCCAGCAATGGGACACTTCACCAGGCCAATTAATAATAATAATATTTAATACTAGCTAAGTGTAGGTAGGCCTCCAACAAGATGGAGCGACGACCTGGTTAAGGTGGAGGGAACGCATTGGATGCGGATGGCGCAGGGTCGATATGTTTGGCGAGCCTTGGGGGAGGCCTGTGTTCAGCAGTGGACGTCTTTCGGCTGAAATGATGATGATGATGAATACTACCCCCGCCCGCGTCTCCGTCTTCGAAGAATTCGTGTATCGTTATCCCGCTTGAACTATGCAATTCCCTGCGATAAAAAAACTATCCTACGTCCTTCTCAGGGTCTCGAAACTATCTCCATACTAAATTTCACCTCAATCGGTTCAGCGGTTTAAGCATGAAGAAGTAACAGACAGATAGACAGAGTCACTTTCGCATTTATAATATTAGTAAGGATTAGTAGGATTATGGGTCCTCAAATGTTTGATTAATTAAATAAGAAATAAAACTAGGGCAAAATAATTAAGACCTAATGCACAAACCTATTAGTCGAGTTACCTAGTTAAATATGCTGAATCAAAATAGCCAAATAAAATCAAAGGTGCCTATCTACGCATGTTTTCACTTATCCGCAAAAAAACTCTTCACCTCGGAAACCTACTTACACATAATTTATGTACCTACATAAAAATATTGAATTGAAACGCATAATACGCGGCATAAGCAAGTCACGCTCTAATTGATAAGGAAAACACAATCATATACGCATTACTTCACAGTCTAAAGTGCATCGGCTTGAGTGACACACCACTTGCGCTAATATTGACACGGGTTGCATTTCGGAAGCCAAGCCAAGAATGCCCAAGATTTGATAGTAGGTTAATGTGGTTGGACAAGAGCACAGTATAAACGCAGTAAGTTATCTACAAATGAGTTAAAATTAAATCGGTTGAAATGACAATTGGTCTAACTGCTTTTCAATCAGTGGGTCGCGTATCCGTGGGAGCTCGCAGTAACTTTAAAATAAGCTCATAATTGTCGAATTCTTAGCCAGTATTTGTAGGTATTGTAAGGACTTTAAATACATCAATATCTTTTATTTATATTCTGTGTATTCGGACAAATAAATGATTCTATTCTATTCAGATAACCTGAACAAATACAGTAGATACTAAAAGAGGAGGTACGTAGAAGGGATTTCAAGGGATAGAGGTTGAACAATGTTTAACAGATTGTGTGTTTGTTTACTTATAACATAAAAGCAGAAGCGGCGGGAGGCGTGTGCCACTGCCTACGGCTTCGCAGTCTTAAGGATTTGCCACACTGGATGCGTTCTGCGGTCAGATCAAATTGAACGCAGCCCGCATTATGTATTCATGAACAATATTGCGGCACGGTCAGATCGCATATCTATACAAAATATAAGAGACCGACAATGTTGTTCATACATAATGCGGGCGGCGTTCAATTTGACCTGACCGCAGACCGCATCCAGTGTGGCAAATCCTTTAGAGGTCTCGCGCCCGGATAGTTTTATGGACTATGGTATATTAAAAAACCGTCCTCTTACGCTTGGTGCAACATCAGAATGCCTCAATAAATGCTCTTGCACATAATATTTTGGTTTTGCGTCTCCACTGTTCGAAGACATAATCACAAGTGCCCCTTTCACCCGATCCTGCTGTGATCGTCCTCACAGCATGACCTAGGGGCTGATTTTGTAATCACTTCCATGATTATACAACAGAACACGGGGGTTAAAATTTGCGTTGCTACAAAACTGCGATACAGATTAAATGTTCGACTAGTTGACAAAATAATTGCAATCTTCTACGAGTCCACCCGTATATTTAAAGTCGACGTGTTGTATAGGTAACGCCACCAGAGTTGAGGCCATGCACACAACCACATCTCATGTAATGACAGCGGGATTTTGACGTTGTGTTGACGTTAAATGCTAACACAACGTCAAAATCCCGCTGTCATTACATGAGATGTGGTTGTGTGCGTGGCCTCAACTCTGGTGGCGTTACCTCTACAGTCAGCATCAAAAGTAGCTTTTCACTTTTGTACCTTGTCGCTCTACAGTTAGGTGCAAAACGTCATTATTTGATTGACAATTGTGTTATTACGACAAAGTACAAAGGTGACCAGCTACTTTTGATGCTGACCGTACGTAGATAACGTACTGTCCATATAATGGGACAATGGCGGCTTACGTGGCTCAGCGGCTTGGCTTTGTTTGGTACGTAGGACCACAATGAATCCGCGAGCCCTTAAGTCCTTTAGTCCTAAAGGACCTGCAACGGTCATGCTAGTTTACTCCCTTATCTTTGTTAATACAATAACGATGTTATTGTTGATACAACGTGCTTGATACACCATCCGAGGGCTTAATTAACGAGTAATGAAGCAAGCGCTGGCTTATTAGTACCTACAGGGTACACAAACTGTCCCACGAAATAGTCGTAAAGACAAAACTCAATAAACACTTTCCATATTCATTTACCCTTAAAATAGCCCATGTTCAATGGCGAACAATCGATCTAGCTGGATCTCTATGGGAAAACACGTGTTCTTGAGTTTTAACCCGAGTGAAGCTCCTCCCCCCACAAATCGCGAAAATTCTGACGTCCCTTGAGTTGCTCCAATTGGACTTCTGCTTGACGTAGGTCGTACGTACTATCGCCCCAAGCGCCAGATAACCACCTTAAAGGCCCAGTTTGCGTGCAGTGGCTAGACATCTGTCCATAACAATCCATAGCAATAAACATCAACGGCTGCAAGCAAATTTGTTATGAAAATGGGTATCTGACGTCTGGGGCGATGGTACATTCGACGTATTTTCTATTGGATGTAGACCGTCTTACCTTGGCTCTAGCCGTGACCATGACGCTCGCGTATCTACATACGCCAAAATTAATATCTGGAGCTCATTAAGACCTGTTCACTACGTCCAATCCGATCCGAATCCGTGAAAATACGGTTCGGAGTAGTCGTAGAACTAATTGTACTAACTGAATCCGAAAGACATTGGATCTAGTGCGTAAACTCCCATACAAATAGTTCTAAAATTACTCCGGAGTGAATTTTCAGGAATTCCAATCGGCGTAGTGCGAAACCGCTCGTGGTCTACTTCCCGAAAAACTATGTATATTCTGGAGTCATGTGATGTCAAGGATCGGTCCCCTGAGGCCGTATTGTCTGACGCTTCCGACGCTTGCCTTCGCTTTCACCATCTCTTTCTATCATCATCTTATACCTTTTGACAGAAATAAAAAGTGATTGCGAAGGCAAGCGTCAGAATCGTTAGACAATAAATAAGCCTGCCGATCTCAAATGAACCGCTAATTAGGTTCTTAACATCCACGATAATTTTATTATATATATCTCGTGTTTGTGCGTCTCATTATCGTGTGTAAATAGGTCAATATTCGATCGCCTGATCGCCGGACTTTGTCTCAAAAACAACAGACTATAGGTTAAGTTCAGATTGTGCCCTATTTAGTACACAAAACATGCGAGAAAAATACAAAGCTGCGTTACATTGCTGCGCTCAATTCCTTGGTTATAACTAGTGAGCACTGGAGTCCCGCAATGTAGCATTACTTGCACGATTTTCCTTCTTAACTGGGCTAAAAGCTGAGGTAAATCGGATGATTTCCACAAAGGGTAACCTTGCACGCATGGATAGTTTATTGGTGAGGTATTTTCATTACATCCCCATGGCCTTGTTATTAGACGGACTATGACATCGAGCGGAAGGCATTTTTAAAATTTGTGTCTGGTTGAAACTGAGTCTTTGAGCCAAGCGTATTTTTTGCCTAAGGATTAAGGAAGAGGTACTTACGTGGTTTTTGAGATAAGATAAGGGGAGAGGGCTTGTCAATTTTTGACCATTATAGGTACTTTTTTTTTATACAATATAGGTTTGCGTTTGACCACAATCACCCGTGATGGAATGCGAAGATGACGTCTACGATGGAGCACGCTTACCTACTTACCTAGTAAATGCTCATTTACCCTCGACTTGAATTTATTAGGGGAATAAGCAGAAAGAAGGCAGTTGAGCGCGGTGTTGCGCGCCCCCAAGCAGTGCAAACCGTACAACAAATACGGGGCACTGTAACCGGTACGCGCGCGCTGCACAACTGCTCAGACCCTTCCTCCAGAATGGCTTCTATAGGCAACAGGCAGGAACACGCCGAGAGTCGCTTGGCGTCCTGGCTCAACCTATAGGGTGGTGACCAGCCACAGCCGAAGCCTACCACTGGAGTTGTATCGCTCGTTTAGCACCACCCAGGCGTCTCGTAAAAAACATTCAATGAAAAATTGTAAAAAAAACACATTTGCAACCGACCTTTGCAAACCTCATGGGAACCCTTATCACGTTGTTGTTGCTAGCCGTTAAAGATTGTTTAGATTGAAAATCTTTTTGAAAATTTTTAGAGCCACCGGTTGCTATGGTTACACAAATTTTGTCCCTTGGACAACCTAAGCATTTTTCTATGAAACATTATGAGGTGTCACTTGGATAACCGGGGACAGAGTAAATAACACAAAAAAGTTGATTCACCCTTCTATGAAGTAATGTGTAGTTTATTTTGATAACTAGTGAATAAAATTTTCCACAGAAAGCCAATTACTATTAATTTAATTACAAATAGTAGTGGGCAAATTTTAATAGGCAGACCGGCCGAAACGTATTGCCCCTTTTATAATTGTTTATAAAATTTTGATTTTCATTCAATACTTGATGAACGATGCAAATGCAATCTTGGAGCCGGATCTTAGACTATCATAGCAAATTGCTGTGACAGACGGACACTTAAGTGACCCTATAAGAGCACAGTTTTGTAACCCCAAAAAAGGATAGTTACAGAATATTACCCTGATACCTTATGAAAGCCAAATTATGGAAATTCTGCAACGGTAGAAAAACCACAAGCATTAGCTAGTGTTAACAATACGTAGGTACAGTCAGGCGACAAGCAAGGACGCGAACTTTGCTCTTCCTGGCTCACTCAATTACAGTCCCCTCAGACTCCCACTACGGAGCTAGTGGCATACAATAAGGAACCATTAAGCCTAAGTTGTTTGCCTTGTAGACAACTGAATTAGATATAGGTGTCTTTTAAGATCCTCTTCCACTGCTAACAATACAACTGATGGTATACTTGGATTACCAGAAAAAGGAAAGTCGAGACAAAAAGAAGAAAGAAAATTATTACACAAACTAAAAGTTTACCTAAAGGAAAACCTAAAATACTGTTGATGGGTGAATTAACTTATTCTTGCCACCCATTGGTATGGTTATACAAATTTAGTCTCCTGGACAACCTAAGCATTTTTCTATGAAACAGTATGAAGTTGTCACTTGGACAACTGGGCACAGAGTAAACAACACGAAAGAGTTGATCCACCCTGATTACAGAATCCTACTAATACAATAAAGTATGTATAAACAAAAAAGTATGTATGGATGAATGAGTGGATGTTTGTTTCTCTTATAAACACTAAAAAAGTTTTTGTCAATCTTTAAATCTATGCTTAAGGTGTACTATCTTATCTGTCATCTTGTAATAATTAGCTTTGTTATAGTTTATTTATTTATTTATATGTGGCTGTTTATCCCACTGTTTATATTTGTTTTAGACGTGTACCTATTATATGTACGATATATGCATGAGTAGATGTACTATTTTTGTTGCGTTTTAATTTTCTGATCCACTGTTGATGCACCACCTGCTGTAAACTAGTCCTTCTTTCTGTTAAAGGGTTGCCTGGAAGAGATCGCTCTTAAGCGATAAGGTCGCCTATTGCTTACCTTGTAACTTTCTCTCTGTGTACCTGTTTTCTGTATTGCTTACTATTCCCGGTGTACAATAAAGAGTCATTGTATTGTATTGTATTGTATAGATTTTGATGAAATTTGGACACATAGTTTATAACCTGGATTAACGTATTTTTATCCTGGAAACGGCCCTGGATCTACGATTTTATCGAACCAGGGCAAAAACTTGATAGTGGCGCCCCCTCCCTTCACTTGTTCAATATTTCGAATTCTTGCCTCAAGGATTTGGCGCCCCCATGAAACTGCCACCCGGGGCAAGTGCCCTGGTTTGCCCCCATTAGATTCGGGTCTGCCTGGAAAATTGCATAGTTCCAGTTGGATGGCAATAAACAATTTCTTTAGAGACAGAGTTACGGGCAACAGCTAGTAATGAATAATTTGAATAACATATTCACACTTCAGGATGATGGAATGAATAAATTGTGGCACACAACAGATCAAACGTTCTATATGAACATTATACTGAATGTGTTGATTGTTGGGACATTGTTGGGAAGACGGAAATGTTATGGATCTTCTTTAAATTATCGTCGTTGAGAATGCCGAATCCGTTAAGTGTTTGATTTTAATCAAATCAATTAATACCTATTGTGTTATGTAGCTAGGTACCTATTTGTCAATCAAAAATCAAACACAGCCGATTTGGCATTCTCAACGACGCTATATAATTCTAAAGCTATTAATAATGTGGGTTTGCACTGTCATTGTTCATTCACTATTAACATTTTTTTACCAAATAATTGCAAAATATTGTAGACACTGGAAAAACTGTTCCCTGATGCCTTTAAAAAAAACTCTTTCTTTGGTTAATCTAATACAAAACTCTCTTTAAAGTGGACATCTAGTCCTAGTCTTTAGGGGTATCCATAGTAATATTACAAATGCAAGAGTGTGTCTATCTGTCACCTCTTCACACTTAAACCGCTGAACCAATTTAGATGAAATTTGCTATAGTCATAGTTTGAGTCTCAGGAATGGACAAAGGATAGTTTTTATCCAGAAAAATTGCGTAGTTCCCGCGGGAGAGCGATGAACGTTACTTTTCACACAAGTTGTAAGCAGCGGCTATTAATAAACACATTTTGACTTTGACTCATTGCTTAACAGGATTTTACCAATGCCTGTTGGATAGTGGTTAAATAAACAAAACAATCAAATATTTGTCCAGTTAGTTATCAGCTTATCAGGCTGTAAATAGGGTTCAGTTAATGTTGACATTGAATTTAATATTTTGTAATAATTTCTGACAACATTTTTTTTCTTCATAACTTTAACTCTACTTTTTTCAACAATGCTACTGAAGTACTCCCCATTTATAATTATAATAATAATAATAATTTCTTTATTTAGGTATAACACATTCATTACACAATATTTATATACCTATGTAAAAGTAAAAAATAAAATGTAAAAATAAAATAAAATGCAAATAATAAAAAGCATAGTCAGTCAGCATATTTATGTATGCCTTGACATAAATAATCATCTGAAGACAAACAGACCTAAAACATTGGTCTTACTAGTGCATTCAATCTTATCTTTGAAAAGTTATTTTTACAGTCAAAAAAGGTATTTTAAGACGTGGTGTAAGACGACCAGATGGCCTAGTGGTTAGAGACCCTGACTATGAAGCTTGAGGTGCCGGGTTTGATTCCCGTGTCGGGGCAGATATTTGTATGAAAAATACAAATGTTTGTTCTCGGGTCTTGGGTGTTTAATATGTATTTAAGTATGTATTTATCTATATAAGTATGTTTATCCATTGCCTGGTACCCATAACACAAGCTTTGCTAAGCTTACTTTGGGACTAGGTCAATTGGTGTGAATTGTCCCGTGATATTTATTTATTTATTTTACAACTTAACTACAAGATTACATCAGATTTTAAATTTACGATAGCTTATCTTTATTAAATGACTGATATGAGATCAATGCGATGATTTCATTTGTTTGGACAAGTACCTAGGTACAGTTTATTGACAAGAGTGGAAAAAGAACTTGGTGATCTTGAGTTATCCACATAAAGGTTATTTTTATTTGTTCATCCTTATATGTGAGATGCAAATATAATACATGATATTAGTAGCGTAAATGGTAACAAAATTAAATATTTGTATTAGTTTGCCTGTTGACAAAAGCCTCCCCATAAAGGTTAACATTAAGGTAAATATTTTAAGATCAAATACACAACTTTATAAGAAAAGCTCCGAATGTTTAAAAACTTCTATCAAGTTTCGTAAATTCTATCACAACAAAAATGTGTTAGATTAGTATTATTGTATCTCAAACTGGATTTTATAATTCTTAAATAAACTCTCAATCATAATAGTAGACATTGTCACCTTCTCAGTACATAAATAAAGCCCTGTGCAGACCAACAAAATGATGAAAAGGTTGGCCAATAAAAAAAGTTAAATTTATTCAACTACTCTTACACAGTTGCATAGAGATATTTCAGTGTTGGAAAAATAAAATTACTCTTGATTTAAGAGGTCAAATAAAATGTCAAAAGGGCTAAGAATTAAGTGATACTATTCTATTACACCAGGACCAAGAAATCATTACAAAATGCGCGATTAAGTTACAAGCGTGACAAAAGAAGTGGATGGTCATGCAACACGATGTCTACTTGGTCGAACATTTCTCACTTGAAGGTTTTGAGTAGCGATGCATAAAATAACAAAATGTTAAATGAAATACTGCGCAGCATTTCTCCTCGCAATAACTGAAGATTCCTCAGGAGTCTTTGTAAATTTACATACGTAAATAAGCTGAAAATACCTTTCTTTAAGAAAGGAATACGACGACGAAATGCTGAGAGCGGTTTTTTTTCTTATAGGTTAAGCGTGGAACGCATAAAAAGGTCGCTACGGCATTTGTAACAACAAACTTATGTTACTAATACGTACCTTCGGTCAATGTGCGTATGTTTCTAATCTTTCACTTGTAAATTAACACCAAATTTCAAATAAACTTGAAATAAACACTAACGTTCTGCGATTCCGTACATACTAGTGATGTGTTTTTCTTGTTGTCATTTTGAACTTTTTAGAAGTCCGCCCCCTGTCGATCTTTGAACCGAGTAATCGACTTAACTAAACGTCATCGCTTTCATCCTATATCAAAAATGAAAAATGCCGTTAAAAAGAATTTTGTTTCTGTTTTCTGAGATTTTATGTTATCGACTACTTTTCGCACATGGCGCTGGTTTTATAAGTAGTAAATACGATTGAATACAAGTTGGTTAGCAATTTATCTTTAATCGATTACTGGGAATCACAAACGGAGTCGGGGGTCGCAGCACTAGACATGTTGAATGTCCCGTATTTTGATTAGTAGAGGGGTGAGAAGCAGCTTCAGCCAATCCCAAGGCAGCAACTGATCCGAGAAAGGTGGCGTGATCGCTACGTCACACTATACATAATCAAAATGTATATTTCACCTCCAAATCAATACTTTCGACAATAAACGTTGACTCTTTTTTGAGTTTCTTTCTTTCATGAGAGGCTTTTTTTCTATTAAAATAACATAATATTCTATTAATTATCATTTATTATCATCAGTAGAAACTTAAACCCAAGATAAAAAAGCTCAATCAAGGTACAAAAGCGCCATCTGTTGTAAATTTTATGTAGTAGTTAGCTTTTAACGTTTCGCTACTGCAAGTTTTTGTAGAAAGAAGCTTAATTATTAATTTTGGACTAAGAAAAACATTTAAATTTATAATTCAGCTCCCAACGGCTTTATTCATCCTGGAGTATAATTTTCACTCGGTAAACCATAATAGTGCTGCATAGATAAAGATAAAAAGATGATTTTTGTCAATGTCAGTAAACATTGTCACAAATTGATAAAGTATTTTTTACATAGGTATACATGATTATTTTATACTAAAATTTTTAATTAATACTTAGGGTAATAATCAGAATGTTCAAGCACTATAAGGACTTGTGTGATGTCGTTTCATTATTGATATACTGTCCTTCTGAAAGAGCATTTTTACTGACCAAGGAGACTAGTGGTGAATACTGGATACCATCTTGTAAGACCGAGAAGGATTGTTGGAAAATGACGGCTCAGAAAATGAATTTAGAGGTACACGACAATAATGTACGACCTTTTAAGTTACTGCTATAAAGGCAACCACAGACCGAAGCGCGGGGCATGCGCGCGACGCCGACAGAGCGTGCCCACCGCGTTTCATAACACTGAATCATATATACGGTGACACACTCCAGCGGCGTGGTGCAGCGTATATGATTCAGTGTTATACAACGCGCTGGGCTCGCTCCGTCAGCGTCGCGCGCACGCTTGTACTGCGGTCTGTGGTAGCCTTTAATTTATTTTTGTCTCCTAATATTTGCGTGTAGCAACGAAATACTAAATTATCATTAAAAAGGATTTGCTATAAATAATTTTTTAGGCGTTATGTTGCATAGGCCTTCGGCACTGAAATTACCAAAACTACTATCGGAATGATTGACAATAACATACGACCTGATACTCATATTATTGGTGTGTGTGAAGTTCCCAATCCGCACTGGGTTCGCGTCGGAACTACGGCCCAAGCTCTTTCATTCTGAGAGAAGGCCTGTGCCCTGCAGTGGGACGTATAAAGGCTGGGATGATGATGATGTTATTGCCATAAGGGTATTATTTATCAAGTCATTCAGGGTCGAGAAATACGAGGCCGCTTTTGGGAGTAGGCGGCGTTTGAACTGATCGAACACTTGACGTTTCTCTGCGGGGTCGCATTAGAAATGATGAAATCCGCGAAAGAACTAAAGTCACCGACATTGACATAGCTCGAAGAATCGCCAGACTCAAGTGGCAGTGGGCAGGGCACATCGCTCGTAGAACTGACTGCCGGTGGGGCCGAAAGGTTCTCGAGTGGCGTCCACGGACCGGAAGACGCAGTGTCGGTAGGCCTCCAACAAGATGGAGCAACCACCTGGTTAAGGTTGCCGGAACGCGTTGGATGCGCAGGCGCAGGACCGATCTGTTTGGCGAGCCTTGGGGAGACCTATGTTCAGTAGTGGACGTCTTTCGGCTGATATGATGGTGATGAACACTTTACAAAAAAGTCGGCTTACGGACGATAGTTTAACGTGACAGACAACGTCATAACAAAATATTCAAAAAACAAAAATGAAACCAGGCGGTCACCCATCCAAGTATTGACCGCGCCCGACGTTGCTTAACCTCGGTGATCGGACGAGAACCGGTGTTTTGTCAAATATCCCCCCCTCCTTGAAAATTGCCCGAGCGCTAGTACTAAGATTGTACATGTTAGCGTTCGCTGCTCTCTTGTACATACTGGCGTTCGCTGCTGTCTTGCTGGCCTTCGCTGCTCTGTAGGTACATGTACGGGACATGTAGGTACATGTAAGTTACATTGCGTCATCCTTTTTCGTGTATGCAGCCGGCGTTCATCGATTTATTACCTAGACGTTGTCACGTCAAAAATGCAAATAATAGATCGGACTTACAGCCCGCAGTGTACCTACCTATTCGCTTGCGCTTGGTTGGCTAGATTATCATAACCATTAATATTACTAAGATACTTATCGAATAAAAATCCTTGTGTAGTTGTTAGGTAACGACGCGTCGCCCTGCTTACCCCTGCGGGTGACCAAGATATGGCTGCCGAACCATCAGACACGCTGTGTGTTTCATGCAGTCTTCAGGGTGCCCATTAAGTCGGATATCAAGAAGCAGACCAAGATGAAGGTTGTAAGTAGCATTGTGGGCAGATCCGTTTTACTTAGTGCATGCCGTTTGCTGGGGCACTTTTGGGCACTGAAGAATATGGGGCCACGTTGGAAAGTAATAATGAATGTCATTGACAAAAAGTAACAATTAATGAAATAGAAACTTGGAAATACTTACCTTGTCATCTAAGATATCGCAGTGTCTCAAGTCTGTCACTGTGTGTCAACAGTGACGGATTGACGATGAGCCTCATAATATCTTAAGCTCAAAGGCGATGGAGGACATTAAATATGATGAAATCCGCGCAAGAACTTCATTCGGATTTTTCATTGCATGGTAAGATGAAAGAAAACTAAGGGGTCGATATCAAAACTAAAACTAAACTCATATTTATTCATACTCATACTCACTCATTTTCTTAGTCCCGAAATACTTTTATCCCTTTATCAGGCTGACAGATCGAAAATATCAATCGAAAGTTAATCTTACTTAATGTAATTAAAATAAATTTTTGCAGTACGATGTGGGAAGTCTAAAATATACTACTCTACGTTCGTTGATGTATAGAACGATCTTTTTTAAGTCACAAGTGGATTTTCAACCAATATAGAACCTGTTTTACTCCAGAATATATGAAAAAAGTCGCCATTAATATACTCATTTTACAATTAGTACTTAATTTTGAAATGGACAATAAGTACAATGCCATACCTTGTCTATATTTTGAAGCACTCATTGCTGAGGCCCTACCACGACGAAGTGCAAAATTCGAACTCCGTTTCGTGCCGTCCAGCAGTTCCAGCACACGCTAATAGGATTTAATACGAGAGTGAGCGGGACGTCCGATACGAAGTTCGATTAAGGAATTTCGTGGTAGTCTAGCTGTGTCTACATGCCTTATGGATATTACAACCTAGGAGCTTTCTTAATGTTTTTTTTTTTTTATTGTGTGTACCTATTTAATTTTTTAATTTAAACTATAATTAAATTCAATTCAAATTATTTACTTAATTTACAATTTACTTTTGGTATTAATTAAATGAATGAGTATAAGTATGAATATGAGTTAAATTTTAGCTTTAATATCGACTCCATAGTTTTCTTCCATCTTACCATGCGATGAAAAATCAGAGCTTTCACGATATGTTACCTCCTGAAGCCCACGAAAATATTGTTTCAATGAACTTTAAACTTTGTCACTTACGAGTGAGTTCGATGTCACATTAGAATTAGTCCTTTAACTTAATCAGTGTACAAATTTTGATATATGATTCAGTATCGTTGAAAGATCACGATCTCTGTTCGAGATTTTTTTTTACATTTTGTAATTTAAATTTGGGATTTTCGTAGTACTTAAATCATCCAATAATTGGTCGAGTTACTATGAAAAACAAAAAAAAAATAAGTGATAAATATTGTAACGAAAAATACTGAAATTTGTTATTTTAACGACACTGTATCACATATTAAAATTTGTGCACTTATTAAAAAATTACCCTGTATAGGACTTACTCTAATGTGAAATCGAACTCACTCAAAAGTGACATAAAGTTTCAAAATTTTCGTGGGCCTCAGGAGGATATGAACTATTGGTGGACTCACACGTATATATACAGGGTGTTTGGTAGCTACGTGCAAAGCTTTAAGGGAGTGATAGCTGAGGTATTTTTGAACTTTTTTAGCCATATATATCTTAGCCGAAATTTGATATTTTTTTTTAAATTGAAGACTTCGAAATTTTAGGAAAATACCCAGAATTTGATAGTCACGAGTCAATATTGCCCCAATGAGCGTTAATTTGGAAACCAAATCTTTTATTTCGAATAGTTTAATGTGTATTGGACCAAATTAAATAATTTTTAAGTGTCTTTCTAGCCACAAAAACAAAATGGAGGCATTCGAAATTACTAAAAATGTCTTAGGTTGGAACAGAGTCATTTTTCAGTGCCATAAAAAAAAATAAAAAAAAATCCTTGACATGTTCAAACATTTTTAGAAACATGCCTGTTTATTGTTCTTTCTTTTAAGGTATCACACTTGACATTGCTTGCTAAATCTGAGATAAAAAGTAATAACCAAACTCAGGGAGCACTCGCTAAGAATGCACTAGTCTTGAAATTTTACTAGTAAATAACATATGAAAAAGACAAGTTTACGTCATTTTTCTGTGCCATATTTAAAATTTCCAAATTAACGCTCATTGGGGCAATATTGACTCGTGACTATCAAATTCTGGGTATTTTCCTAAAATTTTTAAGTCTTCAATTAAAAAAAAAAAAACAAATTTCGGCTAAGACATATATGGCTAAAAATGTTCAAAAGTACCTCGGCTATCACCCCTTTAAAGCTTTGTACGTAGCTACCAAACACCCTGTATAACTGTTGCGTTGTCAGGGCGTCCGCAACCGCCTGCAATGGTTCAACGCTGTAGAGCTGGAGCGCCTGCGGGCACACGCCGCCCTGCGGAGCCCCGAGGTAGCTGTGTTCGCCGCTATGGCCATGGGAGACCATTGCAAGGACTTCGAGAATGTAAGTGGATGTTGAAAGGCCGGAGTGAGAGTCGGATTTGCGCTTCGAGGGTTGCGTACTTTGCAGGCATGTACGCAGGGGACATTTTATTTCTTTATTTATTGATAAGGTACAAGGTGTAAACAAAACAGTAAGAGTATATTGGTGGTTTGGGATCACCTTGGTCCCCGGCAGTGAATGCTTTAAACCGCTGAACCGATTTACTTAGATAAAATTTGGTATGAAGATAGTTTGAGTCCCTGGGAAGGACTGTGAAAATTTAATAGTTCTTGAGGGATAGCGATAAACGAATTCTTTACAGACGGAGTCGCGGCAATAGTTAGTTATGTATATCTAAATTTCAGTTCAGTATCTACCTACTGCAGACAGACGGAGGGATGACTAGACCCGACTATGCTTGACTAGAGATTTTGGCGTACCTTTAATAACGCCTTGAAAACCAATAATTGACGTTGATGATCAATTTTGTAATCAGTGTTTAGACCAGTTGACATAGAGAATGATGTCTTAAGAACTAGCTTGAGGTTATTTTTATTCTCTATCTATCTATCGCTGTGGGGACGCATCACAGTGCCTCTCACTGGGACACCTCATCCCAATGGAGATGGCGCCGTCATCCAGTGTTGCCACTGGTTACACGGCGGTCACGGTTTATTCTTATTCTCCCTGCGAACAGCAAGACATGGAATGCGGAGTGCTAGTAGAAGTGTGCGAGGAGAACACTCTGCTGGGCGCGGAGTGCGCGGGCGGCGCCGTCGGACTCGCTTCGCCGAACTATCAGTTACTGCAGGCTGCCAACTATAACAGAGATGGTGAGTTCAGGTACAAGTATCAGACGGGCTGCAGGCCGCAAACTGCAACCGCAGACTGCAAGCGACCCCACTGGGTTCGTATATCTACTTAAATCTCTATGAAAGTCATTCCGAGCGCGGCAACACTGCTATTAGGGGAGCCCAAGAGGCGATTTGGGGAGTCACTCGAGCGCGGCAGATCGATTTGGGAAGTCACTCGAGCGAGGCAGATTAATATATGGGTGGTTACCTTATAGGTACCCTTTAGAGTACCTACCTCCAGCGAATATGAGCACTTCATGTGGTGGGGGGGGGGGGGGGGGGGGGCACCCCGTCACCATCAGGATACTTAGAAAAAAAAATTACATTCTTTGAAATACTATAAACCTCGCCTCGCTCATGTTTTGCTGAGGCCCGGATGGATGGTTTTCAAGCGAAAGATTATGCACAAGAAGATCGTCTTGTTTCTGGGGAGACTCAGAGCGAGTCCCAACGGGGTTCTGTTTGTCATTGCTCATAGGTATGACTGCCCCAAACCAAATAAAGGGGATGGCACAATTTAGTTTTAAGTGATTGATTGTAATTAAAATTGTAACCTGTACTAACATAGGTAGATTAAGTTAAGATTTAATTACTAAAACAATATGGATGAAAAACGTCTGAAATAAATATTTTATTATTATTATTATAGCACATCTCTACTGGAAAAGCACCCTTTAGTTAGACATGCCGGCCGGGGCCCTTGGTCACCAAAAAATATGGAGGCAGCGAATGTCATTGTCAATAAAGACTAATTATTCTCGTGGAATTTTAGATCAGATCCGCATGTACCGCGAATTCACGCAGATGGTCTACCCTTTGCTGTACATGGGAGCACATCTGTTCAGCCAGTTCATGATGGACCTCGGTTGGCAGCGACCGCAGTGCGCTAGCCTGTTCAGGTAGGTTGTATGACAAGCCGACATTGACAAATGTTAAACTAACACGAGACTAGAGACATCCCACTACCAGTAGTACTAGTAGTTTTTAATGTTAGTGGGATGACTTTATCTATGAGAGATGAGAGATTTTCAACTATAAGACACCGGAGTAGAGACAATTATCTCCAGCATATACTGACATATAAATCCCACCGCAGGGCAGAGCCTCTTCAAGTCAAGCAAAAGGCTTTACATACATACATACACTTTTGAATGAATCACAGGTTTTTACAGATTTCCTTTCATTCTTTTATCTTTTTTCTCTTATACCTTTAGGTAAGCTCTTGGTAAATTTTAAGTGTCACGATTCTGAAAAAGTCAAAAATGCGAGCTCTGGTTCGACGAACCCTCAACCCTCTGCTGGAGAAGCAGTAGGTCAAAGCTTACTACCACTACCACGGCTTAATGTTAATCTTCTTATTCGTAAATATCTCTTTTAGGTATTATGACGGAATACGCCCCCATCATCTGAATTGACATATAGATACAACCAAGTCTCTTCGAGGTTAGAGTGAATCATATGTTATTAGGTGTGAAAATTTTTGCAAGTAAAGCCGGAACAAAGAGCCTAAAAAGTAAAAACCCCAAAAAAATTATAGCCCGTTTATATATTTACAAGTTTATTGATGTGTATAATTTATCTATGTGTGTTTTATGATGTATATATTGTATATTAGGTAGTTCTTGTATAATGTTTATATTACTATTTATTTTTATTTTCTATTCTTATATTGCACCACCTGCTGAAATACATTCCTTGTTGTTTTTCCTGCGTTAAATGGTTGCCTGGAAGAGATCGCTTCGAAGCGATAAGGCCGCCTATTGCTTACCTTGTATATTTTTTCCATGTACTTGTTTTTCTGTATTGTTTTCTTTGTGGTGTACAATAAAGAGTCATTGCATTGTGTTGTATTGTATTGAACCCCATTAAAAGGTTGCATTTAAAAGGTCCTAAGTGAATGAAGTGTTTCTATTGGCTCATGACAAACACATCCCTCGCAATGCATCGCACAGCTCCGGTGGAAACGCAGCCTTATCCCCTTGAAAGTGCAAAGAAGCATTCAGTAACTTCGAAAGTTTGGTCAACCCTGGGGAATCGGATTGGAAGTACCCTTCACCACTGAGTGCGGTACTACTTTTCATCAGGTGAAATAGTGGACAATCACGGGTCAATTTTAGGTAAAAAAAGACTACATGATTTGACACCTATACTGGTCGCGTACCTATCTAGAGCAGCTGACGTGTCCGGTCGGGGCGGTCTCTCCTACGAGGAAGTGTTGCTGTGGATGGCGGCTCTGGAGCCCGCGACCCAGCACAGCGGGATCACGGCTGAAGTGCGCTGCAGATACATCTTCAGGTATTCTGCTTCTACACAGCATTGGTTTCGAAGCTACGATAATAGTGTTGAAGGGGTATTTAAAACTGTTTCGTAAGTAGCATAAGCCACACAGAAGAGACGTGGGACGGGGGCGCGGCTCCGTCTCACGTCTCTTCGGTGTGGCTTGCGCCTAACCAACACAATGCCATCATTATCGTGGTTAATGCGACGGAAAAGTACTGCGCTTGTTGCAAAGGATAAATGACAACCAGGGCCGGATTTAGAGGTCTGGAGGCCTCGCCAAGCTTTTGCTGCAATCTTAATTTTTCGTACGTCCTAAGGTCCTTACCCATTTTTGCATTTTAATTAGTTTTGACCAACTTCTGTAAGAAATTTCGACCTCTGATCTGTCTCTCAACTTCTCAGCCTCTCGTCAGCCTACGAATACTTTAAACCGTATCTCTAAATGTATTTATCGACGTCAGATACTTCGACAACAATCGCGACACGAAGTTGGAGTACGTGGAGTTTAAGGAGCTGGTGGCCGCCGCGCGAGCCGCTCGACAACTGCCGGTTGATGCTCTCAGTGTGGCGCGCGACGCCGACTCCTGCCTCAGGTAATGGACTTTCTTATACAGGGCAATCAAATCAAGTCAAAAGCTTATCTAATACCTTTAAACGAGCAATAGGGATGACGACTGGGTTAAAAATATGTCATTCTATTTAGTCCGTCAGTTAGATTATGGGAAAATATGGGACACGTATTTTTTGGTTTATCAAATTATTAAAAATCGGCAAAGATATAGATCGTCAAACTTCCGGAGTGGGGGCTTGTGACGTCACCCTTAGGTAAAAATTGTACCATATAGTGACGTCACTCGAAACTTCTAAGCACTGTATTCTCGTCATTTTTTGTTAGTCAAACAACAGAAAAAATACGTGTACAATATTTTTTAATAATCAAACTGACGGACTAAACATTTTTTTTTAGTCGTCTAGCCTATTCTTGTATATATATATATATATGTATATCTAATACCTTTAAACGAGCAATAGGGTAGTGTCCTGGGTAAAAAAACACTATTACAATTAGTCCGACATTTAAATTATCAAAAAATATTGAACACTTTTTTTTTCTTTTGTCAATTGAACAAAAAACGACAAAGATAAAGCGCGACAAAGTTCGGGAGTGGGGGCTCGTGACGTCACGGTTCGCTAAAAAGTGTAGCGAATCGTGACGTCACGCGGAACTTCAACATACAATATCTCCGTCATTTTTTGTTCAATTGACAAAAGAAAAAATACGTGTCCAATATTTTTTGATAATTTAAATGACGAACTAATTAGATTTTTTTAGGAAACTAGCCTATTCTTGTATATACAGTGGTGGCCATATAATTAAGAACGATTATTTATTGAGATGATTTTTTCAAAGTAACAAGTATAACTAATTGCCCGTATTTTTTTTATTTCTCTCGGTATTGCGAAACTTTTCCGTACTACCGGTACATTCATTTATGCAACATAGTTGGTTAAAAAATTAATAGAGAAACTTTATACATTCGATCTGAACCTAGTATTAGTACTTACTGGCTGGTCACGTAATTAAGAACGCTGGAATAGTTTATTATTTTTTCAAATTTAAATAGAGAACACTGTGTGGCTCTGTGGTTGTAGATTATTATTCGTATAATTTTGGCGCCATTTCGTGCTGTTAAAGTCTTAAAAGTGATTACTTCGTATAAAATCAATGGGGAAAAATAAAAGTTGTGATAAATCTACAAGAGAAGTAATAATAAAACTTCGCGAGAAGAATTGGTCGTATAAAAAGATAGCCGACTATCTGCAATGTTCAAAAACAATGGTTTTCCATGCCGTAAAGCATTTTTCCACGTATCAAACTACTTCAAACGTTCCACGTGGACCTAGACAAAGAAAGTCATCTCGTCGAGATGATCGAAATATCGTTCGTTTGGCAAAACAAAATCCTTTTAAAGGGTCTAATGAGTTGAGAAAAGAATATTTTGGCGAAAACAACCCTTCAGCAATCTCTGCACGCACTATTCGAAGGCGTTTGGTAGAAAATAAGTTGAACGGAAGGATAGCAAGGAAGGTGCCTATGTTGAAACGATGTCATAGGCAAGCCCGACTTGCATTTGCAAGAAGGTATGAAAACTGGACAGTCAGACAGTGGAAAAACGTTCTTTTTTCTGACGAGACAAAAATAAATAGGGTATGTTCTGATGGAAAACGATATGTACGACGCCCTCCGAATAAAGCATTCGACCCAAAGTACACAAAAGTGACATTAAAGCATGGCGGGGGAAATGTGAAAATTTGGGGGTGCTTTTCTGGACATGGCGTAGGACCTGTTAGGCTGATAGAAGGAAACATGGATCAATTCCAATACAAAAATATACTGCAAGAAACAATGTTACCATATGCCGAAGACGTGCTTCCGGTTATTTGGACATTCCAGCACGACAATGATCCAAAGCATACTGCACGCACCGTTAAGGAATTCCTCACATCACAATCAGTTTCTGTCTTAGATTGGCCAGCCAACAGCCCAGATCTTAACCCAATAGAGCATCTTTGGTGCGAAGTCAAGAAAAAGGTTTCATATCGACAGTGTGGCAATTTGAGAGAGCTGTACGACGTTTTCTTAGAAGAATGGAACTCTATTTCTCTTGCGAAATGTCAAAAATTGATAGATTCAATGCCTCGCCGGTGTAAAGCCATAATTAAAAGCCGTGGACATGCTACTAACTATTAATTTTAATTCAAATGTATTAAATTGCTTTTTTTTTCTATACCAACTTCACATTAATATGATTTATTTAATCTAAGTTTCATATAAAACAACTCTCGAGCAGTTTAATAAATCGTTCTTAATTATTTGTCCAGCTTCATTACTATTTGAATTTATTAGTATAGAGAACAAATAAAATTTGTAAAAAAAAATGTTAGCAATTATACACTATTATTCTTAATCCCGTTTGCTCTATCCATGTGGCTATTTTATAACATAATTTGTTACTTCTAAGAAGGAACACAACTAGACATATGACATGATTTAGATAAAAAAAAATCGGAAACTTCAAATCGTTCTTAATTGTATGACCACCACTGTATATATGTATATATATAATCAGGATCTCGGAAACGGCTCCAACGATTTCGATGAAATTTGGTATGTGGGGGTTTTCGGGGATGAAAAACTGATCTAGCTATGTTTCATTTTCAGAAAATCGCTTTTACTCGTGTTTTCCGGCTATTTTTGTTTGCATTAGAATATAAAGCTAAATTTCGCCGACTTCGAGCAGATCATAATGGCACATTAGAAATCGGGTGGTCGCGGATCCAGCCGACCTCGGTTCGATTCCACGTTTTTTTTCAAGATTTTTGTTTTTTTTTTATGTTTATTTTTTATGAGAAAACGTCAAGTTTCTTCTTTTGTGAGAAAAAGTTACTTTTTTGTTAGAAAAAGTATTATAGGGAACGTGCAGTAACTATAGGCGGCAGCACCAATGCGACAGAAGAGACACTGTGCGGACAGTAAAACAAACTTATCAAGGTAAAACATTCAAATTGATGGCACCCTTATGGCACCAGTTGGCAGCACCGTCTATGTGCACGTTCCCTATTGGGAGCACAGAACAGGAAAAGCCGGTTGTCTGTAAAGTCGGTTTACGGACGATAGTTTAACGTGACTCACCCCCCCCCCCCCACCCCCTCCGGTGTTTTTGTCAAATATCTTGAAAACGGTGCATCCTACGGCAAAATCAATGAAATTTTCATCCCCCCTTTAATAGCCCCGCGCTCCCTCCCCCGCATCCCCTCCCCCCCTCTCACACCCCCCCCCACCCCACCGGTGTATATAATCAGGATCTCGGAAACGGTTCCAACGATTTCGATGAAATTTGGTATTTGGGGGTTTTCGGGGATGAAAAATTGATCTAGCTTGGTCTTATCTCTGGGAAAACGCTTGGTACCGAGTTTCTGCCCGAGCAGAGCTCGGTCGCCCAGGTACTTTTGTAAATATGGCAATCATCAATTCATCATCCATCCATCATCATCATCAGCCTATGTTCGTCCACTGCTGGACATAGGCCTCTCCCATGGCACGCCAAAGAGCACGATCCTCGGCCACTCTCATCCAGCTCTTGCCAGCCGCCTTGCGAAGATCATCGCTCCACCGAGTCTGAGGAGGTCCCACGCTACGTTTGCCGATCCGTGGTCTCCACTCAAGAACTCGTCTACCCCAACGGTTATCGGTTCTTCGGGTTATATGGCCTGCCCATTGCCACTTCAGCGTGCTATCCCTCCATCATCCCAGCCTATATGTATATGTCCCACTGCAGGGCACAGGCCTCCTCTCAGGATCTTTTTAAGCCGTGGTGGCCTAGTGGCTTGACCGATGGCCTCTCAAGCAGAGGGTCGTGGGTTCAAATCCCGTCTCGCACCTCAGAGTTTTTCGGAATTTATGAGCGAAATTACATTAGTAATTTACCATGAGCTTTACGGTGAAGGTAAACACCGTGAGGAAACCTGCATACACCTGCGAAGAAGTTCAATGGTATGTGTGAAGTTCCCAATCCGTACTCCCTCTCATTCTGACAGATTACATAACAGTAGATAATCTGATGACGAGGATGATGTTATCACATAGACAATGGCGTAACTTTACCATCTGAGGCCCGTGGCAATTCTTTGGATGGGGCCTTCACACTAAAAATCACCACGTTTTAATTAAATTTTAATGTTATTTGAGCTCGGGACACCTTGAGCCGAGTCCCTCTGCTCTGCTCGAGGTCTGGGTCCTCTCTGGGGTCGGGGGCCCGTGGCATTTTGCCAGCCCTCCTGCCGCCCTATATTACACCACTGCACGTAGGGTCGTACGTCCATCAGCGGCGAAACCTACCATGAACTAAGTAGACTGGTATGTTTCGCTCAGCCGGCTCATTGCCAGTTGCTAGTTACGAAACTATGCAACCTGACAATGACCATATGCACGACGATAGTTTCTTCGCCTTTAGACTTTATAGGATAACAAAATTAACCAGTGATACTCGCGCAGGCAACTCGGCATCCAAGCCAACGCGCAGCTGCCGATAGACGATTTCTTGCGCGGCGTCGGCGAGCAGCTTCTGCGGGGAACCAGCTCGCTGCTGCGCGCCCCAAGAAGCATCTCCAGTTACCTCGTCGACTTGCAGTAACTGTGAACCTTTAACCTTGCTACGAGTAGTACGCTACACTCGCAGCTCTCAATAGAAGAGTTCTTACGCCAAGAAGCGTCTAAGTATAGTTACTTTATTGACTTGCAGTAGGTAACTGTGCTCTACAACTTACTTCGCTATTTGATTGCGAAACCTGCAAGATAGCTACATCTGTGGGACAGCGTTTTCATTCCCGCACAAGTGTAATTTCAAAAAGTTGTGACAGATTCAGAATGACACACGTACCTACTTGATATTTTGTTCTTGCCATTTATTTATTTATTAATTAATTTAATACCTAATCAAATAAATACTTAATAATGTTTAAAAAAATATAAAAAACAATTCATAAAATGCTGTCAGACAAACAAACTGCCCCGGATCGTACCCAGCGCAAAAGTGCCCAATACACTCACATTGCCACGTTGACCCGCGATGGATAACCTTTGTACCAGAAACGACCCAGAGCGAGGGTCAAGACATATCTCAGGCAGACGGCGCCCCACTTCTTTATAAAAAGCTTTGCCTCGGAACCCCAACAACCAGTTGTCTCCACCGCAAGTGGAACAAAGAAATAATTTGCGAGAGCCGAGTAGGTACTCCTCGTGCTTTTTAAGGGCTGCCATTTTAGCAGCTGCTCCCCCCATCCTTGAACGTACGACCAAGGTGCCTAATGAAATAAAAGTAAAACATATTTCTTCGCGCCCCCTATTTCTGTGCCTTTTGGCCATTCTAACTATATTTTTTGTATACGTGCAAGTAGACAATTAAATAAACTAACGAAGGAGCTTGATATTGACGTGTTTAATGTTAACACTGACACCTTGAGACGTACTTTGGTGAATCGATTTTTTGAGAGCGTGCATTGAGCGTTGTACCTTACTGTAGATTAAGTTTGTTAGGTTAGGGACTTGATTAATTTTTCTCCTCCGATAAAATAGTGCTGAATTGTTTGTCACTAAGTAGTTATTTTCTCTTTTTTCTTTTTTGTGTGTCCGAAGGGGCTCTGTGTGGGCATACTGCCTTATTGTTACACTGTAATTGTCGGCGAGAACCTGTAATTGGCTTGCTGTATTTACTGTAATGTTTAAGATGATGTATAAGCTGTTGGTTCTCCATAAATAAATAAATAAATAAATATTTATTGAGCGAGCGGTACCACAATTCAACGGTCATCACTGAGTTTGATGCTGTAAGCATGGACAGCGCAATTTTTAGTAGAACCATTACTAAACATTACTGTCTAAATGTATGAGAGATGGATGGCAGAGCAAATATTCTTTTTTGCAGAGAACGGGAAAATGATAAGATGGTGGCGTCCATATCACTACCGAAGGCGGTTGCACAGACTTGTGAGTAACATTTATTAAGGCTTGCATTGCTGACATCAAACTTTGTCGACTTGATTTTATTTGTCACTAACGCTATTTTACTTTTCTTCCATTTGTTTACCTACTTATTAGGATTTATTTAATCCTTGATCGAATTATGACACACATGAAATCGTTGTCAGAAGGAAATTGCACTACCCTTTCACCAGGCAGAGCAATCTCTTAAGATGGTTGTTAAGTGGCGCGGCCAATTTCGTGACCTTTTTGCAGGGCGATCCTATATTATAATCGACCTCGAAATAGTACATTACTGCAGAGACCGGGACTTAAGGGGTTGCCGGCCGAGTATGTAAGTTGCATGATACGAGGCAGGCAACCCCTGTTCCGGCCGAGGCTTGTATAGTGCTTTTCTCAAACATGCACCATCACCATCATCATCATCATCATCATCATCATCATCATCGTCATCATCGTCGTCGTCATCATGATGGTGATGATGATGATGATGGTGGTGATGGTGATGATGGTGACGATGATGATGGTGATGATGATGATGATTATGATGGTGGTGATGGTGGTGATGATGATGATGATGATGATGATGGTGATGAATGATGATGATGATGATGATGATGATGATGGTGATGATGGTGATGATGATGGTGATGATGATGATGATGTTGATGATGATGATGGTGATGAATGATGATGATGGTGATTGATGATGATGGTGGAGAATGATGATGATGATGATGATGGTGATGATGATGATGACGATGATAGTGATGATGATGTTGATGGTGAAATATTTCTCTAGAGTCTAGGCAGATCACCTTTACCATCACCATCACCATCTTACCTTACCTTAAATGAGCGTAGTGGCAGAATGTCATAATGAACCAAAACGCAAATATTGCTTATAGTTTTTTTTTAAATGGCTGAATGCTATGATGCCATAGACCTATAAACATCATGGTGCTGTGTGACATGAAACAATAGACGATCGCATTGCCGGCCTAGGCCTGCAACGGTGTATTTTGAAGCCTGTTTTAACGAACACAACGTAAACATTACATAGCATGTTTGAGAAAAGGTTGTTTGCCATTTACTGGCGTGCTTTTCAAGGTCGGATGTTAGGGGATGGGCTACTTGGTTTAATGTGATATTGATGGTGAGATGAGTTGATTGTTCCAGCGTGCAGCTCGGGAGTAACGCCGCGGATGAGTGAGCGGGAGAGCGCCCCTCGCGCGGCCAGCGGGGCGCGGCGTGCGGCCGCGGCGCCCCGCGATTACAGCGTGGCTGCCTACACCGTGCGCCTGCGCCACCGCGCACCCAACGAGCTGCTCGAGCTAAGCCACTTTGATGGTATGGTCACAGAGCACCTAGTAAACAACCAGTGGTGTAATACCTATCCCTGCCGTCTAGAAAGCTCGTGCGCGGCGCGGTACGCGGACACGGCGCCCCCCGTGACTGAGTACAGCGTTCGCTTTCACCGTGCGCCTATTGTCGCACACCCAACGAGCTGCTCGAGCATAGCCACTTCAACGGTACCGTTACAGTGCACCTAAGAAGTAAAGGACCGTACAACTCGACGCACGTAAGAAGAGCTCCGGGCATGTACCTGCGCAGTGAGCGAAATACATATAGTCTGCGTATATTTTTCTCACTGCGCAGGTACATGCCAGGAGCTCTTCTTATATTATGTGCGTCGAGGTTTAGCGCATCTCTGCCATCTAGACAGAGCAACTGAACGCCGTCACACGCCTAACAAGTTGCTTAGTTTGGTTAGCTTAGCTTAGTTGCGAGCTTAGACATTTTGATGATATCGTGTTCGAGTCCATCTATTCAAATCAGATATCTGTGATGCCATATCTGTTTAACACGTTCACTGCGTTAAGAGGCACAAAAAGCCCCATGCGTAGCCGAAACCCTGTGCGGGAGTGAAAATAGTGTACTTTCGTACGGTGCGGGGAGGGTATCTTGGCCAATAGTGAGAGTAGGACAGAGACAAATATTGTTTTCTGTATAGTTCTTAAATTTTGATAATATGGCAAAACTAGTTTACTTGAGGGGCACATTGAACCTCTCCCGCACTGAATGACTTTATTTTCATTTCAGTGCGGGAAGGGGTCCAACAGACCTTCGACCCATCACAGACCCCATCCGCACTGAATGTGTACCCATGTCAACGGTAGTGTTGCGCTGCACATGAACGGCGATAGGCGATTGTTTTGATTACCTAGGTGTTGTTTGTGTTTGTTTCAAAGAATTTTTGAAGAAAAATGAGTGCACCATCAAATAGGACCAAGAAGAAACTAGATTTTTTATTCAGCTCGGATGATGAAAACAATACTAAAGGATTAAGGTATCAAAAAGTGTACCAAGTGAGTAAAAACATAAACAATTGTGATTGGCATGTACAAACAATACGTGTTTTGATTCAGATAGTGACGATAGTATTTTTAACATAAAACGTCGTAAGGCGAAAAACATACATAATGATATAATACGTCAAAATCAGTCGGCAAATCAAGTTGATTCGTCCTTATGTTCTTCACCTGATTCAGTTTTATTGTTCACTGTTTACAACAGTTTTTATTTTTCTGTGAAGTGAGAGAGAATATTTATGTTTTGTGCGATGTCCATACAAACTTCTTTGGGCAAACGTATTATCACTCGACAATATAATAAGCATTTCCCGTCCCTAATGAAGCTTAAGTCAGTCAATTCAGTGCGGCAAAAGGTCTAAAAGACCCCATATTTTGAATATTTTTTTAAAAATAGTTCTAAAAGTCCGAGACCGGGGCGAAGCCAGAACCATATTGCCTGAGAGATGTAGATTGCTTAGGTATAAATCTGTATGCTGTACGTTAAACCTCCGTGGAAATATATCCAGTTTTTTTTTTCTTGCGTGGTGGGGCACAATGGACCTAATGCCGCACTGAAGTTTTTATAGGGTAGGGGCTCTTAGGACCTACTAACGCACCAGAATAACAAACATGTAAATCAGTCTCGCAGCCAACGTGTTAACCGAACAAAATAAGTTTTAGGCTTATCGCATCTAATTTTCATAATACCTTATTCACTAATACCCCTAATTTTCAAATAATACCTAAAATTTCAAATTTTAACATGAGACAATTTGAAATTTTATGTATTTTTAGGTATTATGAGCCCATGGTAATTTTAAATTTAGCGATATTAATGAATAAGGTATTATGAAAATTAGGTGCGATAAGCCTAAAACCAAAATAAATACAGACAGAATCATAGATGAACTGAAACAATTACTTTGCTCATCCGCGACCTTACGATAGTTACGTTTATGTAAGTAAGAAATGCGTGTTCATGCAGTTCCTCCACCTCCACAGCAAAGTAACGCCTGATTCAATAAATTATTTGGAATCATAGATATCCGTCACAGAGATTGGTGAAACAGGGGCAACTGTATACTTAAGTACCAATTTGTGTCTGCAGAAGAAGCAGTGAGTGCATCAACAGTGAAGCTGATTACGGGGCCGGCGCGCTCGATGGAGGTGCTGGGTCCCGCCGCGGTACCCGTCGAAGCGTTGGCGGCTGTGAGATACTTCGCGGCACCCATCGAGAAGACTTCACATGTACGTCACATCTAGCTTTTTAGGTCTCCATTTGGAATATGGGTCGAAGATTTTGCTTCAGAAAGTGGTTGAGGATTAAGTAGATAAATTTGTTCCGGGCTGTACCTAGACCGTGATTATTTTTAATGAGCTCCCGATATTTCGACGCAGTTGCAGGCGCCATGGTCACGGGTAGACTCTTTCGTCTACCCGTCTACCCGTGATCGAGTTTTGGCCCGAATCGCGGTTCATACTATCCAATAATGCTGCTTTATACACTGCTTCGTGTTTTCGTGTGTGTGTACAACCGTGGAGCCGTGGACGCGTGTAGATGCTGTATAGGTGTGTGCACTTCTGGTATTGCAGAGCCGTGGCACGATAGATAGATGATAAGAGTTAGGAATAGAGAGGCGGTATTAGGATAAGTGATTCAATTTCAATGACGCCTGTAAAATAGACACGTTTACGACGTTCTGCTTGTGTTTTTCCAATGAATTAGACTTCGTTCTAGATGCGTGCGTCAGTGAGCCACCAGCAAGCAGGCAAGCCGGCGATGGCGTGGGCCACGCAGGCGGAGGAGTTGTCCATGGGAAACCTCCTCATGAAGCTGGCTGAAGCCGTGCGCCCGATCTGCGCCAGCGAGCCCAGGCTGCTGAGGATTAACTCGCCGGTCTACGTCGTGGGTGAGTAATCTCGTAGCTTCAAGTGGAGGTATCAGGGTAAGTCTGAGAAGCGTAGTATCCTATGTGGTACGACAATTAGACGGGTATGTCCAATGTGCTAAATCCAGTAAGGTTTTTAGCAACTTTTTAAACCCTCTGGTGTTACCCCCTTAGGTGATGTTTTAGGAAGGTTGTAGCAAGTGGGTAATCTGATGGCAAGTGAGCATCACCCATGGACAACAGAGGATTGCAGATGATCTGCCAGCCTGGATAAGTAGAATACCTTGTATGCTGATAATTTTACCAGCTGTCTTTTCCTCCACGCCGGACACGACATTGCTAGCCAGTGCGATCCGGATGGACCTTGCTAGTGTAGACTAAGTACTTGTACTGTAGTATACTCAACCTGCGGCCTGCGGGTTACATGTGGCCGCCAGACTTCACAAATTTTTTACTTTCAATGTTGTTGGCAATCAATGTTGCATGCAGCCCACCGCGCTAATTGCTATAACACGTTTGTGGCCCGTACAAAAACAAGATTGACCATGTCTGTAGAAAAATACAAATCGTCGGCTTAGGGAGTAAACCTGCTAAATACATTTTAACCGTCATCCAATTTTTGAATTTACTGGCATATGTAATTAGATTGAAAATTTAATGACTGTAGAAATGGATTTAACAGGTTTACTCCCTAAGCCGAATAATAAAAAAAATTGTATAGGAATAGAACTCAATCCGTCCTCAAAACGCGCATTTTTTCCTATCTCTCCAAATCACCCCAGGCGACCTCCACGGCAACCTAGCAGCCCTGATGGCGATCGAGGCGGCCCTCTGGCCCACGGGCACGGCGCTGGCGCCGACGCACTTCCTGTTCCTGGGCGACTACGTGGACCGCGGCCCGCACGGCTGCGAGGTGCTCGCGTACCTCATGGCTGCCAAGCTGCAGCGGCCGCAAGCCGTGCTCATGCTGCGGGGGAACCACGAGACCAGGGACATACAGAAGATGTTCACCTTCTACACGTTAGTCGAGCCGTTTCATAGAACTAGGAATAGGTACATTTGCTGAAAGCTGTACTCACTGCTTAGTGCTATTGTTGTCGGTATAGTCAGTAACGGCTAAGAGCTCCCGCGCATTAGGCGGCCAGGTCGCGCGACCTGGCCGCGGTAGCTGCGATTTTATCTGCGACCACGTAGCCACCCAACTGGCTGCGTGTTGGTCGCGATGTTTCTGCTGGCCGCGCGGCCAATACGTGGTCGCTGGCCGCTGGTCGCCTAGTGCGTGCACTTGCATATGTCACGGAAGAATTACTTAGTTGGCCGCAGACCTGGCCGCCTAATGCGCGGGGGCTCTAAGACTTCACGTCAGCTCGAGCTTTACTCGTACCTACGATACATAAGTACTTACTTATTAATCAAGTTCACCCTGCTGAGTGAACAGATCTGTACAGCTACTTGCATGTTTTATATTTGTTTTTTGATCAACAGAGAGTGTATAAACAAGTACGGCGAGACAGACGGTGGTCGGGTGTGGGCAGCCATCAACCAAGTGTTCGATGCGTTGCCGCTAGCGGCGGTCATTGACGATAAGGTTAGTAAAGTTAGCAGGAATAACAGGCGAATAGCTAAACAAGTATAGTCGGGGTAAAAAAAGGTTCATTACTTTTCGACCTTAATTCGTTGACATAGATTCGAAAAGTGACGAACCTTTTCTTACCCCGACTATACACAGCAGCAGCTTCGGGTAACTGAGCTATTTGCTGAAGTCCGAAATTCCCCAATCGTTCAAAACGAAAGTGTTCAACCAGAGGCCGTATTGTCTAACGCTTTTGGCGCTTGCCTTCGCTTTCACTATCTCTTTCTGTCAACGTTTTATACCGTTTGACAGAAAGAGATAGCGATTGCGAAGGCAAGCGTCAAAAACGTTAGACAATAAGCCTACAGTGCCGTGCTACCGACAGATAAGTATGGACGTTGACTACAGGGATGATCCACGAGCTTTCGTGACGCAGCGAAACATGGAGCGATAGTCATGCTCGGCATAACCCATGGGCATAACGCTGGGCGATCGAACCCAGACAACGATTGCACGATTTTATTAAATGCTCAAAAATTAAATCGTGGTTTTCTATGACCAACAAAATTTTCAGATCTCTAGACTTACCGGTCAAGATTTTGGGATTTTTACATCTTTAAATAAGATCTTGTGAATATCGGAATTTTTAGCTTGAGAAAGTATAAACAACACACAAACTTCCGCATTTACAGGGTGTCCCGAAACCAATGATAACCTTATAGGTTACCTACCGGGACAGAGGGCAACTTCCAGTTCCGGAAAGAATAAAAAAAATCCTGTCACTCAATAAATTAATAACATTACATACTTACCTATCCTTTTTAGTAAGTATTAGGTAGACATTTTTGAAAAAATATCTGCTTTCGCTTAAACGAAGTGACATAGTTTTAATTTTTATTTTTCCATCGTATCGTCTAAGTGGGCGCACGTGATTCACCATCTCTCTCTACTCGTACCTTCGTCCTATATCGTGTGACAGAAAGAAATGGTGAAAAGGAATCTGAATTCTAGTGCGTTAGAGACAATAAGGGCCACGTTGACTTTTGGAACATACTCAACATTATTAAATAAAATAAAAATAAAATAAATATTAGGGGACAATCTTACACAAATCGACATAGTCCCAAACTAAGCAAAGCTTGTACTATGGGTACTAGTCGACGATAAACATCCATAACTCAGGAACAAATATTCGTGCTCATCACACAAATAAATGCCCTTACCGGGATTTGAACCCAGGACCTCTTGCTTCGTAGGCAGGGTCACTACCAACTAGGCTAAAGCGGTCGCTAAAGCGGTATTAGAATAGAATTAGGAGCATAAACGGAGTGTGGTCAATGCACTCACCAACTGCTGCGTGTGCGCAGGTTTTCTGTTGCCACGGGGGCATCCCGCCGCCGTGGGTGTGCCCGCTCATCTCGGCCATAGACAAGGTGCCGGTGCCGCTGCCCAAGCCCGCCGAACAGAGCTCCATCGCCTGGGAGCTTCTTTGGAATGATCCGGTCAAGTAAGGACCACTGTCAGCAGTTACCCGAATGACGCACAAGGGTAACTTTGGTACCTTATGTCGCGTTACACTGGATTTTCAAAACCGTGTTATGCATTGCTTTTGCTAGTTGCATCTAGGGTTGCCTGATGGTCAGAAATCGCCTGGATCCTCTCAAGTCCTGACATTTATGTGATGTCCAGATAAAATGCCAAAACTCCAGACAGAAATATTCAAAGTGTAGTTGGAGCTTTGTTCTGTTCAAAATTCCGACAGATCTCAAATCCACTTTGCCCTCTTTTACCACTTAAAGTAAATTAAAATGTCCTAGTGTTTGACGTGCTAATAGCAAAGAGATGACACCTTTATTCATTGCTAAAGTCTAAAATACTTAGTCTAAATCAAAGACGCAACTGCTGGAACAGCGACGACTGCTAGGAGATCTACTAAATATGGCTCCAATTTTGCTGGAAAACTTAGTTCCTGTCTTTCATATTTCTACTACTCTTACTTGACTCTTGACTCCTCAGACCCAACAAGACCACAGCCACGCTGGCGCTGGAGTTGGCCGCCAACGAGGGTTTCGCGGCAAACGCGAAGCGCGGCACCGGCCATGTCTTCGACCAGAACGCCCTCGACCGCTTCCTGCTCGCCAACCAACTGTCGCACGTGCTGAGGGCGCACGAACTGCACCAGACCGGGTTCATGGTGAGTGTAGTTGCCCATATTCAAAAAGTGGCGAAGGAGACAGAGACATGAGGCTGACCCATTTTCAGCTCGTAATTTACTGAGGCGTATATTTTTGCCATGATTAGCCGCCCCTATAAGAGCCATAGATAGAGCCATGTCACACTGGCGATTTGCGATCGTATTAGACGATTCGCGTTCGCTCAGCTTCTAACACGATTGCAAATTGCCAGTGTGATATGGCTCTCATAAGTGATCAGCAGTAAGCCGGGGCCTAGGTAGTCGGCCTAAGGAAAATCTGCCACTGAGAAACGTAGGTGTGGCTACGGTGCTTGTCATGCCGTACTACTTATAGTATAAATCTTCCCAGGTGAATTTTTCGCTTCGAGCCCTTATCTTTCAAAACAAACGGTATCGTCATAGTATTAAGGTTAAAATTTAATGTAATGGCTCGAAGCGAAAAATTCACCTGGGAAGATTTATACTATACTCTTCGTGCCAGTGCACTATTTCTCTCTCGTCATAACCAACAAGAGACAGGAAAGAATGAGTTAGGTATAGTCGGGGTAAGAAAAGGTTCGTCACTTTTCGACTCTATGTCAACGAATTAAGGTCGAAAACTGACGAACCTTTTATTACCCCGACTATACATGTGAGAGAAGTGTATGGGTGCGACCTTACTAGGCAACCTTACACGGCCTCTGCACGTACCTAGATAGCATAATTATTTTTGATTACGAATGCAAGGCTTTTACTTAGAGTTGATAACTACAATGAATCTACTGAATCTTTGCAGTGCCAACTGCGTGGGCGGCTGATCTCGGTGTTCTCATCGTCTCACTACTGCGGCGGCACCAACGACTCCGGCGTCGCGTTGCTCGATGACAATAAACTACGGTTATTACGGGTCAACACCGAGTGACACCCTCCAAGCATCTCGCGCCGTTTTGAACTCGAAACTAGTTACAAAGGGATACATCAACTGGAAGACGTCCACCGTTGAACAAGCCTCCTCCAAAGCCTGGCCTTATACTACGAAGTGCAAAATTCGAACTTCGTATCGTGCCATTCCTCTCACGCTAATAGTATTTAATACAAGAGCGAGCAAGACGATGCGATACGAACTTCGATTTTCGAATTTCGGAGTAGCCCCCCTGGAGCGGAGCGAGGGGAGTAATGCGGAGCGAACTGTATTTTTCCATACATAGAACTAGTCCACGGTCGTTTGTCCGCTCCCCTTCCTCGTTCCGTTCCAGATTTTGTATGTAATTTTCAAATTACTCTTGCAACTCTCTGTCCACTGAAGCGAAGCGGGGATTTATGCAATTCTATTCGCCACCCCGCTCCTCGCTCCCCTCCAATGGACAGGCAGCCTTACAGCCCGGCCACGACTTCGCGCGACCGGCGGCAGCGGCGAGCGTTTCATCAGTTCATTGCGTGTGCCGCCAGATGATCACTGTGCGGCGAGCGCCTCGGCCGCGCAATGAACGGAGAACGCTCGCCGCTGCCGCCGGTCGCGCGGTGTCGTGGCCGAGCCATTAGACCGCCGCAATGAACACCCACCATCTTTGATCAATTATAACTGTAGATACACATTGCCGAACAAAATCCCCTTCAAAGAATGTCCGAACTTTTTTATTTGGTTGCGTAACAAATAAAATCATACCTACACAGAAATTTGAACCTAGTCTTTACTTCATTACAGTTGAATTTCGGTAGCGGCAAAACTCCACTTGACAGCTAAACTTGACAATTTCACGCAACGTTCTGAGAAAAAAGAAGGCCACTTTTATCAAAGTGGCGCTCATTTGGCTCGGACATTTTCGGGCGCGCGACTGTGGATCTACAGTTATAATTGATCAAAGCCCACCATGCCCAATTCTGATAAATCTATAATCAAAGCTTGACCTGGATCTTACGAGGATAGGCATGCAAAAGTGATACATGATTATGCGCACGAAAAGCGCTAGGTTTCGTCGCATAATTAAAGCAAATCACTTTCCCACCAAGATTTATAAACATTTTTTTAAGCTGGCATTCAGTTGACAAAATCATTGACGAGAAGTAGTTAGGTAGATGTAGTGCAAAATGATTTTCCATCGGGAAAACTCGGATCTCAATCGGAATACGATGGCTCCCGAACTGTCAAACAATGATTGTATTAAATGAGTGACGTTTTCGTATCCAACCCTTTCAACGCCACGCCTCGACAAAACGTAAACCTGCTTTGAATCTTATGTCATTGTGTGAAGAACACTGACACTGTACTTTGTGACACCTATATGTGTCGTTGGCGTTGAAAGGGTTAATATAGAACTTTTTTGTTTAGTGTCAAATGTCAAAGTATGTATTGAATAAGATGGGTAAAGCTGAAGCTAATTGAGAGAGCACGATAAATACGAACTTTTCCGATAAAGTACGAAAGAAAATCATTTTGCACTACATCTGTACTTTACTATTTTTTTTTAAGTTTTTCCAACTTTGTTTTGTCTAAACTATTTATAAGTACGTATATCTTTATTGAATAAAAAAAGTTGTTCCACATTCTTCTCGTTTATTTCTAGATTATTTTTATTTAGTTTACTCCAAAGACAATGCTCGGGAACGAAAACGACTGTGAATCTTTATAACTTAAGTTTGACTAACATTATATTAATGATATTACAAAATACTAGGTATTTTACAATAATAAGCCTAAATCCTGGACAAAGACGAGAGGGGAAACCATCACGCCCGCCTGTGATTATTTAGTGATATTACAAGTCAACAAGAACGCTTCATCGTATACAAATTCTTATTTCGACAATTTATATTATGATTACGACATCATTTTAAACAGCGCAATCACGTCATTTTGTTATTATACATTACGACTCATAGATAAATAATTAATAATAGCAATGATGCATTCCGGCGCAGTTAATTATCCAATCACACATCTTACAAAGTTAATTTATTAATTATTAAAAAACTTTATTACGTTATAAAAATCATACTCAAACCGACTGCCCGCGTCGTCTTTGTCGCGGAGTATAAATAGCAAAGAATACTTTGACAGTTAACTAAGGATTTATTCGATACCTAACTATTATCAGATATGGCCTTAAGCTTAACGTCATCCAAATTAGGTAGTTACAGTCGTTTTTTGGATTAAGTTCATCAAAAAAATCAGAATATACAAATATTTAAAGCGAACAGGACTATTTTTCATTTGGAGTCTGATTTGAGTTTTAAGCATTGACGGAAGGCATATAACAGAAGTAACAGAACTGAAGAACTCAAAAGCAATCTCAATAATCTGTTGGCAAGACAACGCAAATCATTGAAGATATTTTTGAGTTCACAGTACATATACGAGGACAGGTCCAAAAGTTTCCGGCCTAACAAAGAAAAGAAGTACATATATTTACAAAACTTCTTTTATTTTTCGATATAGTCTCCCTCTATTTCAATGCACTTTTCAGATTGAATAGGCTAGACGACTAAAAAAAACTATTTAGTCCGTCTGTTAGATTATTAAAAAATATTGTACACGTATTTTTTCTTTTGTTTGACAAACAAAAAATGACGAGGATACAGTGCTTAGAAGTTTCGAGTGACGTCACTATATGGTACAATTTTTACCTAAAGGTGACGTCACAAGCCCCCACTCCGGAAGTTTGATGATCTATATCTTTGTCGGTTTTTAATAATTTGATAAACCAAAAAATACGTACCCCATATTTTCCCATTATCTAACTGACGGACTAAATAGAATGACATATTTTTAACCCAGTCGTCATCCCTATTGAAATAGAGGAAGACTATATCGAAAAATAAAAGAAGTTTTGTAAATATATGTACTTCTTTTCTTTAAACAAGTTAGCTTAGCTATGAAGTATCTTTTTGTATTTATTATTTCTTCATTTTTCTTTGTTAGGCCGGAAACTTTTGGACCTGCCCTCGTAACTGTTTGCTTACAGGCTGTAAGAACTTTCGGAATACATATTCACAACCAAACAATAAGTTTATACAGGTGTTACAAAAATACCGCTAAAGCAGAAAGCGGGTTGCGAGCATTTCTCAAAAAAAAAATACCAATTTTATTTACGAATCCAAATTGCAAAAACTAATACAGGTGGGTTCATCGAATGATACCGAGCTTAACTAATACAGTTTACCAAAATATCCTAATTCATTTGTATGTTATTTTAGCACAGTATCATTCAAACAACCTGCCTTTTTTGCAAATAGGAGTCGAAAATAAAATTGGCATTTTTTTTTTGAAATAACCCGGAATGAATGGCAGGCAATATTGCACGCCCTGAATCAAACCCGTACTAACAGCACCCACTTTTTCCATCCATTTCATCTGCCCATTGACAAATGAAACCATGACTCACAAAATTATCATTAAATTGCAACCCTTTTTTAAAAAAAAACTATAGAGTAAACAGCACAGAACGTCTGTTCGCTCGCATTCTTACCTAATATCTCCGGAATGATAAATGACAAGAATCATAGGAAAAAAAACTCATGTTAAAAGAGTAGTCAATTCTGGATGTGACATGCAATGGCGGCGCAGGACCTACAGTTTGTATGGGCAAGATGTATTTTGCGAGGCGTTAAGATAGCTCACATCAAATGACTGATTTTTACTAAGCAAAAATAGAGAATCTTTCGAGGCGCGAGGCCCGTGAGCTACGCCACTACTGACATGACAGTTTACTACGGTTGACTCTACATTTCATCGGAATAGTGCAAATCAGCTTTACAGGCATTGGATAATGGATGTGTATCTGAATTCGATAAAATAAAACAAATATGAAGTTAAAACCGTTTCTTGTATAATTAGTATAATTGCATGTAGTGCAAATACGTGATATTTACGTATGGTAGATAAAAGCGGGTATGTATTACAATACCGAAGTACGAAAGACCGAATGTATTAAAACATCGAATGGGTCAAAAGACCGACACGATTTCTTTCTGAAACCGTATACTTCTCAGAATTTATTAAAATGTCATCATACAGAACCCATTAGGTTAGGTTAGATTTGTTTTATAACAATCTTAAAAACTAACGGTTTCAGAAGAAAATCGTTTCGGTCTTTTGACCCATTCGATGTTTTAATACATTCGGTCTTTCGTACATCGGTATTGTAATACATACCCATAAAAGCGGATTTGGACAATCCCCGACGATTTGACTTTGATGAAGATTTTCGGGTCTTTTGTAACACGTATATATAAGATATTAATAAAATCCGAAGAGTGCATACAAAATTTGACTTCTAAGTTTTATTACATTAAATATTTGAAAATGCGAGATACGGCCTCTGCCCGCCGACAGTGTTTAACGAGTGTGCTACATCGAACATGTATCATCAATCAACCCTTACATACAATTTAAGATAAACCACTCGAAAGTATACACAAACTGATTATTAAACGACACCTTATTAAACGAAATAATCACGAAAATAAACCTTATACAATTAGGATTAGATTAACCATTTGTCCAATAACTTAAATGAAAGTCTTGTCAATTAAATAAATAATCAATTCATTCACACACACATTCATGTAGCCCACCAATGGGCAGGGCGATGACATCAGATATAATTAGATGTGTGGAACAGCCGCTTCTACGGGACATTAATCTTCTTTGATCTCTTACATGTTTCTAACTTGGTTTTGCTATAAAAAACAAGGTTTCAAACTTATGCCCCACTAACCTTGTAAGGCCCAGCGTAATAAATATAGTACATAGTACAAGCCTCCTCTCAGGGTGAGGGAATATAGTACATATCGCTCTTCTAGACGAGTTTATTAACTTAAAAATAATCCACCTTTTTAATTGAAACCTTCCAAAAACACAAATAAATCTAAATTAAAATGGTGGACTATTTTGAGTTGACTCTTGACCTAGGAGTGCGATATGTCCAAGCAAATGTAAACTTTGCTAGCTTGACAGCAAGTTCCGAATTGTGATTGTCAAAATTTTACGTGGGCCTTACGAGGTGACATTTCTAGCGGGTAAAATGTAGGTAATGCTTATAAAATAAAAGTTTATTCAAGTAGTAACTACACTATGGAAAAGTTGTTACAGTGTTAAAACAGTTGAATTTTCTTTTGGCATTTTCGCTTGACGCTAGCACGCGGGCTAAGATGGCGGCAGCAACCCACCAATAGCGGCACGGGAACAAGACGCGCCGTGCGCGGAGTATACCGGTTGGTTAATTACATTTCCCGCGCTTTCAAAACGCATCTTCTGCGCAGGTACATCGGTAAGCCATATCAGTTGTGTACTACTGTAAGATCCAGCGATTAGATGTGAACCAAAACATGAATGTTGGTTATAGGCAAACGTCGCACTCCAGCGGGCGTTTAACCTTACCAACTGGGTGCCCGCGAAATGTCCGCTGGAGCGACGTTTGGTTAAAAGGTAAAATAGCAGTTGGAAAGTTTGTGATAAAGCCTTCACAAAAGCCCCGTCTCGTAAATGACATAGCATTGAAACTTAGTACTATCTGTTTGAAATAACATTACGATTAGATATGCTGACTGCACTCGCTGCCAATATCAAGTCTTCGTAGAAACTTTCGACCTTTTGCAATTAATGAACTGAAACAATTACTTTGCTCACCCGCGACCTTACGATAGTTACGTTTAAGCCTCCGCAAAGTAACGCCTGATTCAATAAATTATTTTACAATTTAAGTGGTTTTTGTGTTCATAAAATAAATATTTTGTGATAATAACTATACCCCGTTATCTAACGCTTAGTTAGGGGGCAAGTGATGGGACAGTTTCGATAATTTGAATCGATAAAAAATGAAGTTCATCTACTCACTCACTAACATAAATCAAAAGATCCATACTTACCAGAGCTCTGCTATAGTGATTTTATAAATTATTATGACATGAAAGAAAAAATAATAATTTCATTTATTTTATTTTTGTAAGTATGTTTCATAATAATAATTAACAATATTTTTTCCAAATTATATGAAGGTAAACTTTGTTGCCTGCTTGTAAAAATCCATTTTAAATATTAAAATGATTTTTCGACCTCTACAGATGTAACTGGCAAAAACTGTAGTTTTTGTAATGCTCTATGCAGCTTTTGTTTACAATACCTTTGTCAATTTTAACTGATTAATAATTTTTACAGATTTAAAGCCTGGATTTTTATTTAATATTTGTTAATTTTGCATGAATCAATTTCCCTTTGTGGTGCAGCCTCACTAATGAAATTTTATTTTGAATATCATTGTACAATATGCAATGACGGTTTCAATGATCACTTGGGATCTTCTAATTTTGTAATGACTGTTGATAAGATTGTGAAATGGGTGTGTATAAAGTTTATTTCGTTCGTTCCGTATCTGCACTATTCAATAATTGTCGCCCTCGTATCCGATCAAATAAATGCAATGAATGAGTTATCTCAAGAGCATTCACAAAAGAAGAATTTTATTTTGACAAACAACTATTTATAAGTAAATGTGAATCAAATAATTATATGTGTAGCAACATCACTATTTTAGCTTGCCCCAAAACTGAGTGTTAGATAACGGGGTCTAACATCCATCGTCATTTGAAAAAAGTGTAATTTCAGGAAATATGGGACAATAAATATGCATAGTTTGGTTGACAAACGTGTCAATGTAACAAAAACAAAACAAATGAATCAACATTTTTAGGTCTGCTAAAACATCGACATTCGCTTTGATCAATTATAACTGTAGATCCACAGTCGCGCGCCCGAAAATGTCCGAGCCAAATGAGCGCCACTTTGATAAAAGTGGCCTTCTTTTTTCTCAGTACGTTGCGTGAAATTGTCAAGTTTAGCTGTCAAGTGTCAACCGAAATTCGACTGTAATGAAGTAAAGACTAGGTTCAAATTTCTGTGTAGGTGATGATTTTAATTGTTACGCAAACAAATAAAAAAGTTCGGACATTCTTTGAAGGGGATTTTGTTCGGCAATGTGTATCTTCAGTTATAATTGATCAAAGGACATTCTACAACAAACTTACAATACCATACTTTCATTTCAGAAAATTACACAAGCATCTTGAGTTTCATTGGTTGTGATTCTCAAAATTGTGCTGTGCGTGAGCGGAGCTCCGTCGACACTGTTTCTGTGTCCATTCAAATTGGGAAAAAACGTTACTGTGAAAATAAGCTTCAGTAAAAAACCATAGTGAGGAATAAGCGAATGGAAATTTTGCTACTGGCAAATAACAATTCTGACAAATTGATCTAAGCAGCCATTGACATAGCGAGTGTTGTCAGCAAATCCTACCATTAGACAACGGTTACACATTCATTCTGGCGTTAGTTGAGTCCATCATTCTGGATTACTGTCATTCACAACGGATTGAAGAATATTATTTAAAATACAGCTTACTGCGGCAACGTTCCCGGAGCGTTACAACTTAGGGATCTCTATAAAACGAGCCTACCAACTCCTAAAAGTCTGCTCGTTTGCCCCCTCTTATATATATAAAAAAAAAAACATCAGTCCGTCAGTCCGAGAGGGTTACACGATCAGCTCGGCTCGGCTCGGCTACGCCTTTTACGCTCTTACTGCGTCGACATAAAGGTTTTCCGATCGGCTGAAGTCGATTCCGCGTCGACAGATATGGGGAGACCCTAATTCTCTCGTCATTCTGACCAGCAGCCTTATTGTCTAACGCTTCTGACGCTTGCCTTCGCAATCACTATCTCTTTCTGTCAAACGGTATAAGATGATGACAGAAAGAGACGGTGAAAGCGAAGGCAAGCGCCAGAAGCGTTAGACAATACGGCCCCAGAACGGCGGACTGAACTGACGCCAGAATAGGGTAGTGTCCTGGGTAAAAAAAACACTATTACAATTAGTCCGACATTTAAATTATCAAAAAATATTGAACACGTTTTTTTTCTTTTGTCAATTGAACAAAAAACGACAAAGATAAAGCGCGACAAAGTTCGGGAGTGGGGGCTCGTGACGTCACGGTTCGCTAAAAAGTGTAGCGAATCGTGACGTCACGCGGAACTTCAACATACTATATCTCCGTCATTTTTTGTTCAATTGACAAAAGAAAAAATACGTGTCCAATATTTTTTGATAATTTAAATGACGAACTAATTAGATTTTTTTAGGAAACTAGCCTATTGTGTAACCGGTGTTATACCGCGTAGCATCAAAACTGCTGATCAGTGGCCTATAGCAGCAACTTCCCGAGCAGTATCTCGAGCGCGGCCTTGCGGCGCAGGTACGGCATGTGGGATTGCGTGAAGGAGTACGGCGCGTTGCGGCACGAGAACTCCGCGAATGTACACGCGAACATGCCGCAGTCGCTGCCGTTCATCTGCTGAGGAATGTCCTGCAAACAAAGATGTACGTGTCATACATAATTGTACTCTCAGGTACTCTGTCCCGGTGTCCCGAAACGCAACTCGGGGACGCGAAAATGTCCCGTTTAAAATAACGACACGTAAGCTGTAGTCGGACATGTCCTTTCTTTGATAAACGAGTTGCGGGCAAAAAAGAAAACTCAGTTAGGTATATAGATGTCTACGTAGTTTGAACTACGTTAATAGTAATTGTATAAGATAATATTTCAAAAATCATGCCAAGAGTTGTACACATTTTGAAGTTGTCACCCAGCCAGTGCTAAAGTATATTTTATATGCGCCCCGGGAAAAAAAAACAAATTTGGCGATCTCTGCCCAAAATCTCCCTAAAAAGTCGTTTTTCCGTTTAAAAGTGACAAAAAATGGTCGCGTTAGTTATGCACAGCGTAACAAACAAAAATCGTGCATCCAGTGTCTCCAAGTCTTAATTTTTTTAAATGGGCCGAAAGTAGCTGCCCCACATGCCGATGTAGACTTAATTAAAAATATTGGCCATAGACCCTCAACTATTGCCATGGCCACAGGAGAGACGCGTACAAAAAAATGTGTAGGACTAATTATTAATAAATAAATCTATGTTCAGTGTTGCCATAGATTCCCTTCGTCGACATCAATTATTTTCTAGCTACTAACTTTCTTTGTAGCGGCCACACTGGATTTTTCCGTTCTACCGTCATCTGCGTATCCTCCCCCCTCCACTTCGTCCGTTTTATAAAAACAGCTGATCGGAGCGGGAGCGATTATTGTCACTCATTACGAATTTTTCTATTGACAGTTATATTGTACCTTTTTTTATGTGCCGTCCTTAATTTCAAAACGGAGTAACCGTTACGCTGACCGTCAGCAACGAATTTTGCAAATCTTTTCCTGAAAATAGTTTTATAAAGTCAGTGCCACTGCTGAAGACTCCTTGTGCGCCGCCCTGCGAATAAACCTGAAAGGCTAAGTGCGACACCCGAGGTAAGAGTTAGCAGTGATTCCGGAGGAGCTGATAACTACGAGCCAACGGTGCCTGTTACCGACGCCCTAAGGTTCTGCATCACCGCAGACGAGGAGCCCTCAGGTGAGCTTTCAGCAGTCACTGCTACTACGTTATATTTTTTTCGCGTATACCTTATCGTCGAAAGACGCAATATTTTGCTTCCTAACGGCCCTAAGCACCTTTCGTTTCTTTTCGACCTCTATCCCCATTTTTCCTATACGGTCCACTCCCTTTCGTTAACAATCTACTATATAAAAATAAGTCGGGTTTTCCTTCCTGACGCTATAACTCCAGAACGCACGAACCGATTTCCACGGTTTTGCATTCGTTGGAAAGGTCTCGGGCTCCGTGAGGTTTATAGCAAAGAAAATTCAGGAAAAATTTCAACAGAAAAGCGGGAAAATCTTTTTTCACATACAGCGCCATCTCTGATACATAGCATGTACTACAAACCAATACTATTCTCCGCGGACGGAGTCCCGGGCAACAGCTAGTAAATAAATAAATAAATATTAGGGGACAATCTTACACAAATCGACCTAGCCCCAAACTAAGCAAAGCTTGTACTATGGGTACTAGACGACGATAAACATACTTATATAGATAAATAAATACTTAAATAAATACATAGAAAACATCCATAACTCAGGAACAAATATTCGTGCTCATCACACAAATAAATGCCCTTACCGGGATTCGAACCCAGGACCTCTTTGCTTCGTAGGCAGGGTCACTACCAACTAGGCTAAAGCGGTCGTTAACCGTTAATTAATTCTCGGGAATACAAATCGAATAGTCGCCAGAGGGGCCAAAGACGCGAAATCGAATAGTCGACGATGACGTCGTAAATAGCTAAATCGTTTAAATGAGTCCTTGCGCACGCTGGGGGATATGAGGCCGAGAGAAGTACGGGCGGAGAGCGCGCCTCGTGTGCCTGCCGCCCGCAACTCTCCCGGCCCCCTTTCACGTCTTACCCCCCGCCCCTTTAGCGCGCAGGCGAGGACTCATTTAAACGGTCTAGCTATAATAAATAAAAATAAATATATAAATATTAGGGGACAATCTTACACAAATCGACCTAGTCCCAAACTAAGCAATGCTTGTACTATGGGTACTAGACGACGATAAACATACTTATATAGATAAATAAATACTTAAATACATAGAAAACATCAAACTCAGGAACAAATATTCGTGCTCATCACACGAATAAATGCCCTTACCGGGATTCGAACCCAGGACCTCTTGCTTCGTAGGCAGGGTCACTACCAACTAGGCTAAAGCGGTCGTTAAACTACTTACTATTACTTTGGGCGTTCGCTCCGATTCTAATACGTTCGCGAATCGACTAATATTCGCGGCCGCTGCAATATAGTCGTAACGCCGAGGTAATTTTAGCTATAAATAGTTCATGATTAAGTCCCAAAAATATTGGTTATGAACAATGAATTATGTTAAGATACTTTATATTTGAAATTTAGCACGACTTTTATGGTGAAGGAAAACATCGTAAAACAACCTAGATACACTAGCTAAGACAATGGCATATGTTAAAAACCCGGCCCGGGCCCGCGTAGTAACTATGGTCCAAGCCCTTTCCTTCTGGTAGGAAGCCTGTGCAGTGAGACGTAATGCCAGACAAACGAACTAGTGGGTCACCTGATGTTAAATGAACACCACTGTCCATAGATACTCGCAGCGCTTTACGCGATACCAGTGCGTTGTCGGCCCTGCAGAAAATTGTACACTCGCCTCTTAAACGCACCCAGGTCGTAACTCGATGGGAAGACCCCAGCGGGAAGCTCGTTCCAGATTTTGCAAGTATATGGGCATTTTCAATTTAATGCAAAAATTTTGAGGTTGCTTTATTCAAAATCAAAAGTACTTTACTGCCCCATTGGCCACTGATTCTACGAGCAATATGCCCTGTCCACTGTCACTTAAGTCTAGCGACTATCTGAGCTATATTGGTGATTTTCCCAAACTCTGACTTCTCTATCTCTTAACTTTAATAAGTTTGTGAATAAAGTTAACACCTCCGCAACACCGAAGCCAATAAAATGTAGTTAAATTAGTATGCAACATTCCCACAAAACATACCTTGCTCAAGCACTCCATCTTCCATCCCTTGTCATCGAAGGGCTGTCCCTTCTTGTCCTTGTGCTCGTCCCGAAGGTACTGCATCAGCGCCTCGAGGCACGCCGAGTTCCTCCCGCCCATGCTGTCCAAGTACTGGACCGCTTTGTTGCGGAAGTCCACCAGGCTCAGGCACCAGTGGACGCCCAAATGCACCGGGACCACCATTAGGTCGTGCGCGAATATGTCCACCTGCAATCAAGAGTATTTTTTTACACATGTCACGGCCGCATCCCCAAAGCGGGGTAGGTCTGAGCATATGAAACGCTACGTTTACATTTCGGGGCCACTTTTAGTAATTAGGGATGTCTATTTTTTGCAATGTATAGTAAATCGAAAACCATTTCGAGGTAAATGCTTTTTAACCCGTTTTCTGTAGTTATTTAATTTTAATATAATGTAATAAATTTATTACATAACAAATAAGCAATGAACTTTACTTGACATTGAAGTAAAATACGTGGATGGTCCAAATTGTACTTTAATCAGTGTGGCATGGCATTACTTAGAATTCTACTCAATTTACGCGTGGATTAAACTACGGACTTTGATTTGGACCCGCTGTCTGTCTGACATAGATGTCATTCACGGGAGAAATGGAGAGGTGTAATTGGAGATGTCTATTTGTTTGTAATTTAATGTAACCATTTCGAGATAAATGTTTTTTAAATTGTTTTCTGTAGTTATTTAATTTAAATATAATTTGATGCATTTATTACATATCAAATAAGCAATGACCTTCATTTGTCGTTGAAATAGATGTCGTAGTTTTACTTTAATCTGTTTGGAATAGCATTTTTTAGAATTCTTCACAAATTACGCGTGGATTATACGCTTTGGGCTTAAAACCACTGAATTTCATAATACCTTGTTCTGAACAAGTTGTTCACTAATACCCCTAATTTTCAAATTGCCATTGGCTCATCATACCTAAAATTTCAAATTTTAAGAACAAGACAATTTGAAATTTTAGGTATTATGAGCCCATGGCAATTTGAAAATTAGGGGTATTAGTGAATAAGGTATTATGAAATTAAGCGATTATACTACGGAGTTTGATTTGGACCAGCTGTCTGATCTAGCACTTTGACAGCGTCAGTGAAGTGACACTAGTTACAGTATACCACTACACAGAAAATAATTAAAGGGATTGCTTGATTGCTTCATCGTACGCATTTAGATAGATTTAGAAATTCGGCTGTGTGGGAGCCCTCAATTAAAATCTGACGTCATCAACCAAAATTTACTTTTGTATAAAAAAAAATATAGGTATAAAAACCTTTGGTAATTATTTTAGACAATTCCAATTGTGAACCCTACGACTATTTTTTTATACAATATACGCTTGGCGAAGATGAGGTCTAAAATGGAGCACGCAATGCTCATTCACCTTATATACTTGAATTTTTTTTACAAATTATTCCATCTATGTTAACTTAACTATCTTACTAATATTATAAAGGCGAAAGTTTTTATGGATGGATACATGCATGGATGTCGGTTAAGCTGCGTACGGACTGCGCGCACTCGGGTACGCGTACCCGGGCTTGTCCTGGAACGCCATGTCCGTACGCCATGTACGCGTACAGTATACGTGTACAGTACGTGTACATGTACGTGTACGCGTACAGTGTACGCGTACATGGCCTACGGACATGGCGTTCCAGGACAAGCCCGGGTACGCGTACCCGAGTGCGCGCAGTCCGTACGCAGCTTTAACTCTTTCACGCTAAAACTGTTTGACGGATTCTGATGAGATTTGGCACACAGACAGTTTATAATGTGAATTAATATATAGGATACTTTCATTCCGGAAAATTGCGAAGTTCCCGCAGGATAGTATTAAACGAATTCTTCGCCGACGGGGTCGCGGGCAACATCTAGTCTCTAATATAATATTATAAAAATCTCGTGTCACGGTGTTTTTAATCGAACTCCTCCGAAACGACTTGACCGATTTTTATGAAATTTTTCCTCCATATTCGGCAGAATAGAATAGAATATCTTTTAACGACCGCTTTAGCCTAGTTGGTAGTGACCCTGCCTACGAAGGAAGAGGTCCTGGGTTCAAATCCCGGTAAGGGCATTTATTTGTGTGATGAGCACGAATATTTGTTCCTGAGTTATGGATGTTTTCTATGTATTTAAGTATTTATTTATTTATATAAGTATGTTTATCGTCGTCTAGTACCCATAGTACAAGCTTTGCTTAGTTTGGGACTAGGTCGATTTGTGTAAGATTGTCCCCTAATATTTTTTTTTTTTTTTTTATAGAATATCGGCAAGTCTGAGAATAGGTCGTAGGCTATTTTTATGCCCCTATTCTTCGCGGACGGAGTCGTGGGCAACAGTTAGTACCTAATGCTATAAATTACTTCGCGCACGCAGATAACGACGAAACAAAACGCAGGAAACGGTTAATCATACTCGTAAAACTATTATTCCAAACTGTTTGAAGTCTAATTTTAATAAGACAGTAAACTGACAAGGTCGCATTTAGTGAAATCAATCGACCTTGAATTGGGATGTCTATTTTTTTGCAATGTATAGTAAATCGAAAACCATTTCAAGATAAATGCTTTTTAACTCGTTTTCTGTAGTTATTTAATTTTAATATTATGTAATGAATTTATTATATAACAAATAAGCAATGACTTTCATTTGACATTGGTGTAAATTGCGTGACCGGTTCAAGTCGTACTTTATTCTGTGTGGTTAGAATTCTTCACAATTTACGCGTGGATTATACTACGGAGTTTGATTTGGACCCGCTGTCTGACATCTAGCACTTTGTCACCGCCAGTAAAGTACACAGTGTATAGTGTACCACTACGCAAAAAATAATTAAAGGGGTTGCCTTATCGTACGCATTTAGATAGATTTAGAAATTTGGCATTGTGGGAGCCCTCAATTATAATCTGACGTCATCAACTAAAATAGTTTCAATAATTAATTTTGAAAAAAGTTGAGAACTAAATGACAAAATATTGAAATTAGTTCCTTATAATTGACTTTTCTATACAAAAAAAATATAAAAACCACTGGTATTTTTTTTTAGACATTCCCAATTAAACGACGGTTGCTATAAATGCAGTGATGTATCATTACGTCATTGACTAACGTCATTTATTAAATTAAGTTTACTACCATTTAAGAAAATCTAAAGGTACATTGCAAAAAGTAAAGTCCTAACTCACTGGCTGACTCATCACATCAACGCCCAGTCCAAACCCTTGACCCTAGAAAGCTGAAATTCTGCATAGAAGATTCACTTTTTGCTGTAGGACGGATTTCTTGGAATTCCCACGGGATAAAGACCAAACGGGATTTCTGTGTGCGGTTCTTCTGTAAATCTGATTGATTTTGATTACTCAACTTCGTTAGCATAGTATATGTAGTACAATACCTGTAATACTCATCTCTACTGACATACTCGTAACATACAAAATTTAGCTAACCCCAATCCAATTGGAATCACAGTCAAATCAAAATATAATTTTGTTCAATTTAAGCTATAACAAGCACTTATGATACGAATGTTGAGAAATCTATCACCAGTTCTGAGAAACCCCGTTGAAAAGAATCCAGCAAAAATCTCGAACAAGAAATAGAGTTGTTATGGCGCCATACACTGTTAGGTACCCAGTTTGAGAGTACTTTCTTAAATGTCTCCACTGAGCGAGCCGCCTCGCGAGGCAGCCATTTTCGGTGCGATTTTGAACTTAGTGTAGAACAAATGCCTCATGCGCTTGCCTCGCGAGGCGGCTCACTCAGTGGAACTCTGGCTATTTACAAATCCTCACCTTCCTTGTCCACCGTTTCAAGCCAACTTGGCCGCTCTGCATGAGTTTGGGGTAGAAAAATGTATTGGTTGCGTAGACCTTGGGTAGGTCCTTCCTCTCCTCGGAGCGCTGCATCAACAGGTTCATATAGAAATTGATGACTTCATCGTTGAGCCAGTTAAGTCCGGACAACGTTTGCAGGTCACGTCTGGAATATATTACAAAGTCATCAACCAATGTTAAACATAATCTTTTATATATTGCCACGGTAGCCTAGTGGTTTGATCTAAGGCCTCTCAAGCAGAGGATCGTGGGTTCAAAACCAGGTTCGCTGATTGCTCATGAATTATTCGGAATTTATATGCAAAATAACATTTGAAATTTGCCATGAGCTTAACAGTGATGGTAAACATGGCGAAGAAACTGTGTGAAGTTCCTAATTTGCACTAGACCCGTGTGGAAACTACGGCCCAAGCCCTCTCATTCTGAGAGAAGGCCTATGCTCTGCAGTGGGGTGTGCAATAGGCTGGGATTACTAGTAACCTCCAACTCTAATACTCCAGTCTAGTCTGATTTAAAAAAAACTTGTAAAAACGTTTTGTTATCTGTATACAGGGTTATTTGTAATTCACTAGCATCCTTTTAACCCTAAACTCCTACCACTTAAACAAAAGTTTTTTGTTTTACGGCTTTTGTCATAACTTAATATTTTTGGTGTAATAACGTTTTGAAAATTTGAGATTTCCTCTTATTTTTACGATACTCTGTGTATTTGTATGGGAGAAAAAGTGCTTCATTTTAAAAAGTCGTAAAACAAAAAACATTTGTTTGTGTGATAGGAATTCAGGGTTAAGAGGATGTCAGTGAATTAAAAATAACCCTGTACTGTCTACAGTAGTGTCTATTTGTGTTAATTTAAAAAATAAAACTTCATTCCTTCTACACAGCAAGCTTGCTTGCAGCTGTACACAAACGCAAAATGGCGATGGCTTGTGGTCTACATGATTGTTGCTTAACAAACATCTAACCAGGCCCCGCTTTCACTGGGCACTACAGGGTTATTTGTAATTCACTAGCATCCTTTGAACCCTAAACTCCTACCACTTAAACAAATCTTTTTTGTTTTACGACTTTTGTCATAACTTTATATTTTTGGTGTAATAACGTTTTGAAAATTTGAGATTACCTGAATTTTTACAATACTCTGTGCCGTGTATGGAAAAAAAATGTACTCCATTTTAAAAAGTCGTATAACAAAAAACATTTGTTTAAGTGGTAGGAGTTTAGGGTTAAAAGGATGCTAGTGAATTACAAATAACCCTGTATATTTGCTCAGAGCCCCAGGGACGATGGGGGGTCCACTGGCTATAAAAATTATAGTTTAGTTTAATAAATGTTGCTTTTTTTACATGAAACTGACCTGCGATTGAGCACTATCTCACCTGATGAAAAGTGAAGATGAGGCCAAAGGTGTACCTCACTGGTTCAGTAACAGCTTATGACTACTAGACTTTGGCTTTATTTACTACATTTGGTGGTTATAGCCCATGGGCACTATATCCTAAAGTACCCAGGGCCTCCAATATGTTAAAAATGACCCTGCATCTAATTAGTCAACACTCACCTGTGTATTCTTAAATTGAACTTTTCCACTAGCATCTGCCCTGGCGGGCCAGGACCCAGTGCCCTGTTGACCAGCTTTTCCTGCTCTGGAGTCAGCGCTGGCAACTCCACTGTGGGCTGCGCCTCCTCAATCAGGCTCTCTGGTATACTCAGCTCATGCTTCAGCTTGTGTTCGAGATGCGCTAGCTTCTGCTCGTAGTTCACTTTAGATATAATGTCGGACTCCCGCCGTGCATCCTTTAGCTTCTCCTGATTGGCTTGCCTTTTCTTTTTATATTTAGAATCTATCTTTGCAAGCCAATCTGTCGAAGTCACATCTTTGTCCCTGTATGAATCCTTCAATGTGTTTATCGGGTCTATTTTCGCAGAGGATGTTGTTGATGATTCTGACGGTACTATCTCTACTTCAGAATCTGAGGAATTGATTGATGCAACCGTGATAGGATCATATTCCTTGGATGCTTCTCCTTCTCTCTCTGCCAAAATTCCTTTCTCCACTAATCTTATTTCGTTCAGAGACTTTCTCTGTGCTTTTTGTGTGTTGCGGAATGAAGCCGAATCATCAGCAATGTTGATTATGTCCAAGGGTTTCCCAAATGAAATTTGTTTAGTAGTGCCAGCTACTCTTCTAATCAATTCCTGGTAATTTCTTTTTTCATCTAGATTGAATACTTCTGATAGTGTGGACCTAACGTTTGAACCGTTGACATTTAGCAATCTACTTCTGGGGAAAGGATTTGTGGTTTTCTGTGTTTGCATCCATCTTGGCACTGCTGCCTTTTTATATGTTTTCATGATACCAGCCGGAGCTTTAAATTTTGTGTAGCTTCTAGGTGATAAGGAGGTTGTGTCGTTGACTTTTCTACTTATTCGGTAATATGGAACATCATCCTCGGTTGTGTTTTGGCTGTCGTCTCTGGCAACAACCAATTTGTAGGGTTTGAGATGGGCCGGAGAGGCAATTTTCTTTACAAATATCACATCATTCTCTTGATCTTCTTGATGTTGCTCCTCATCATTCAGATCTACATACAATTCAGAGGGTTTGCTTGACTTTCCTGGTTTACTTTCAACCCAAGTGACCTGAAACCATATGAAATTCAATAAATCTTTCACTATTTTTCCATTATCAGCAAAAGCAAAATGAAAAATGAAAAAATGAAAAAGCGTTTATATCAATAGTTTCACAAAAAAAAAGTTACAACTAAGGGTCCTGCGCTAGGATACCCTGTGTTACAGGACCCTTTCGTAGTGATACATTATTAATCGCTATAAATCGTACAGAGAAGAATAAATAAATAACAGCACGCATACAGAAACAAATAGAGAAGTAGTAACCTACCTACTCATCAAATAAGGCATACACACTATTATTGTGAGTGATTTACGTGTGTGCGCGCGCACGCGAACAATATGTATGCGAAAGCGCGCTTATGTGTGAATCAGATAATATATTGCATATTAAGTGCATCAGATAAATACATGCAAATACACAGACATTAGCAAATTAATCCTTAGTTTTTAGCTATCTTTTTCCCCTTTTGCCCTTGTATGTGGCAGGTGAAAAAAAAACATGCATTTTAGTCTCAACTTTTTTTTTTTAACTGGTTCATATAAATCCAATTTTACAGAACATATAAAAATACAAAAAGAATGGCTTAAATTTGGCATGGATCCCTGTCTTAAGCTTACGAGGGGTTTAGTTATAATATTAAAAATGTGAAAGTAACTCTGTTACCACATCACATCTGTTTGTTACAGAAAATTTTGTGTTACAGTTATAAACATAATTCAAAAATAGCATTAAATAATACTGTACATATTATGACTCTATTAACCCTTAAACCATTTGGAAACCCTGCCAAGTCATTAGATCTTGGACCATCAATGTTGTCAATTTGAATCGGCATTGATTTCTGTATGACGGCAAATATCTTGCCATTACCCAGTAAAGGAATAATCTTGTTCTATTAAGTTGCAATTGTTTTACAATGTCCTGTTTGAGCTATGTTATGGTATAGGTTTCTCAGAATAAGAATATGACTATAAATAATGTGTCCACCATACCTCTTCATCTTCATCATCATCATCCACCACGGCATGCAACACTGGCCGCAAAGGGGTGTGCATCCTGGGTTTAGGCTTCCTTGAAGGTGTTGAAATACCATTTTCCGACACATCTACTAATCTAACAGGGACACTCCGCACTCGGTTCCCTGACCGAGTCACTTCAATGGGTGTGGAGGTGCTTGGGTGGTCACCCTCAACTTGAATCGGCACATATCTGACATTCTTACTCTCCTTTCTCTCCCAGATATCTGAAATATTAAGTCTAGTTACAACAATATCCCATCAGAGAGAGAACTGTGGCTTAAGCCCTCGCATTCTGAGAGAAGGGCTGTGCCTGGCAGTGTGATATTATATTATATCACAATACAAGTTACTTAAAAAAATCTAGCTGTACCATTTGACGACATGATATCAGGGAAACTAGTCCTCTTCAAATGTTTGAGACGCTTGAGGGCCGGTGCTTCGTCAGCCAAAACATCGTCGTTCGTCCTGAAAAAGACAACAACGTTAGCACCACTTCCAGATCGTTGGCCACATTTGCAACGTGAAAACTTACTTCCAAAAGTTCGAGGCGTCTTTTAAAGATATTCTGTACATGTTTTCCGCAGTAACGAAACTAATAAGTACGAATTTTCACGGTCTTTGCCGCCATAACTGAAACGTTGTAAACAAGTGTCAGTCATTGGTACCTGTCTCGTTTGAAGCTAGTCCTAATGGCCGGATCGTCTTCATCACACCAACCTAGAAGGTTGCGCACATAAGCCAATATGGACTTCATTTTATTAGGATTGTTTTTCCATCACCTTTTTTAGGTTGTATCTTCTGTTTAAAAATGCTAAACGACGTTCAACAAAATGAAAAGCACAACGAACGGGACCGATTCGTCTCGTTGACGCTAATTACATTCCGTTAAAAACCGTCTTTCACCGGTATTCAATATACCGGTTTTTTAAGTAAGACCGATTTTAAGCAATTGCGTTTAAATTCGTGACTGAAACAGTTGCAGTCAAAGGCGTTTTCCAAATAGATGGGGCTAATTGTGCGTCAGCTTCTTTGCAGCAGGACAATAAAATTTATTACGTAAACAAAAAAATAATCATGCTTGTTATTTAAAAAAAATCAGCGATGATGGATAAAAATATAAAACTCCCAGTAGCTCAACAGTGGCTAAAAATACAAGTTATTGAAGCAACTCGTAAGGAACACTGTCGGACGTCGGACTGTGTTCTATTAGCACTAATGACAATCTGGCAGCCGTTTTATAGTTAATTTTGTAAAACGTTTCTGTTCTGTCAATGTCATAAACATGTGAGGGAAAAAATTGCGTGCGATATGCGTGCGATTGCGATTGATTTGGGGCAAAATTTTAAAAATAATGATATGCACGTCTTGTAGTTTCTTAATCAAACAAAACTTATTTATTACATAGACTTTTTTGGGTCAATTGAAGTGTTACTCTCTGTTACTGTTAAGTGTTTTCTGTTATATAAAGTGGTCAAAAGATTATTAAACAAAATGCTGCAGCCTGTGATGCATGTTTTAAAACAGAAAAATATAATTCTGGCTTCCGGTTCGCCCAGAAGGAAAGAGCTGATAGAAAATATAGTTAGTAAAAAAATACCTTTCTCGAATTATCATAAACTCTTACTAACATTCACAGTAATGATAATTGATAATGTTCACGTTTTAGGGGTTAAAAGTAGGTTTATGCCCATCTTTATTTGAAGAGGATCTCGATCCGAAAAGTTTTGATAGTTTCTCGGCGTTCGTAGAAGAGACTGCTTTGCAGAAGGTTCTGGAAGTGGAAAGCCGGCTAATAAGCCTCGGACAGGTGCCAGACATTGTTATTGGGGCAGACACCATGGTGACCTTGGATGGACAGCTGTTTGGGAAGCCAACATCCGAAGCAGACGCATTTCAAATGTTGTCAAGGTGGTTATGTTTGTCTTTATTTTCAAAAACACAATTATCGTTATTCCGAGCTTATATGTAAATTTAGCTGTGTACAATAATTAACATATGAAAAGTTAGTTTGTTGTGAAAAAATCCAATATTTTTTTTGTTAACCTTTTCAACGCTCTGTCAAATACAACAGCTCTCACTCATACGCCGAGACACCGGAATGTCAAACACAAAGTTGAACCCTACAGAAACGCATGTAGGTAGATATTGCTCTGCCCGCCGTAACTGATATATGTGTCATTGGCGTAGAACCTGCGGTGCTTATATATGTGTTGTTGGCATTGAAAAGGTTAATTGTAAATTCTATTTTACAGAAGGTTACTTAAAAAAAAACCCTTCCATTTATTTTTATAATTATTTTATTTCAATTTTTTTTATGAGGCTTAAGTACACTTAATAATGGCTGTGTCAGCCTCATGGGAAGCCACAAAAAACTACATAAAACACTGCCTTGCGCACCCACACAGAAGCATGTCTAATGAATTTATAAATTAGTATTGCAGCATCTTACAACAGTTTACTCAGTAATCAGTATCATATAACATACACATTCAAATTAAGTTATACATCAGTATTGCATCATCTGACAATGGCTTACTCAGAATCATATTTACACCATCAATATACACATTCAAATGATCCAAATATTTTTTCCTAATATCTTTTGGAAAGTATCAAAATGCATCATTGACACAGGAACTATATTTACGTGTAAACAAATATATCTTACTTTCGGGGCCTCTGTGAGGCAGTGGCGAAGGGTACTAAGTTACTAACAACCCAATTCTCCCCGGGTTGACTAAACTTTCGAAGTAACCAAACCCTTCTCTTCCATTACTGCACTTTCAAGAAGAGAGTAAATGGGATTTTTAGGTTTTCTTGCTCCGGCTTTACTTGCAAAAATTTTCACGCCCGCCACTGCTGTGAGGTGAGGGGCCTTGACCACAAGCCCCATGTGTTCTTATATGAATGAAGAAAAGTCCAGTCAGTATGTTGTAGGTTACACTCAGATAGACACAACATTCAATTCCATGCTACGCTAATCAAACAAATATATCTGATCTCCATGGGCCTCCATGAGGTTGGGGACCCTGGACACAGACCCCACGTGCCCTTATGGAACAGGTAAAGTCTGGTCAGTATCTTGTAGGTTACAATCGGATTGCCGCACCATTCTGTTACCTCTGATTTTCTTGCACCAGGTTGTCAGGACGGAGTCATACGGTGTATACCGGAGTGGTGGTGAAAGCGCTTGACAAAGTTGTCAAATTCACCGAGCACACCAATGTCATATTTGGCAAAATGAATGAGGAACAAATAAAAGGATACATTGCTACCGGAGAACCTATGTGAGTGGACATTCTATCATTTTTTTTATTGGATTTTATAAATTGAGTAGTTATGTGAAGTTCCCAATCTACATGCCTACGTGGGAACTACAGCCATTGCCCTCTCATGAGAGGAGATTGACGCCCAGCAAATTTAAAATAAAACTGGACCCTGTTGAATGGTAAACAAAAACTTTCATACTATATTTTTCTACTGGTATTAATGTATCCAATTTTTTTTAACTCCGCCCGTTTCTGCCATTTCTAAAAACACGCGAGGTCTACCTATAGTGAGTTGACCATACATTTTATTTGTGCGCGGATTAAGTCGCGGTAAAAAGCCAGTTTTATATTTTTATAGACTAGCTGTTGCCCACGACTCTGTCTGCGAAGAATAGGGGAACTATAGAAAATAGGCTACAACCTATTCTCAGACCTACCGGATACAGAGAATAAAGTTTCATGAAAATCGGTCAAGCGTTTTGGAGAGTTCAATAACAAACACCGTGACACGAGATTTTTATATATTAGACTAGCTGGTGCCCGCGACTCCATCTGCGAAGAATAGTGGTATAAAAATAGGCTACGACCTGCAGAAAAAAAGTTTCATAAAAATCGGTCAAGCAGTTTCAGAGGAGTTGGATAAGAAACACCGTAACACGAGATTTTTATATATATTAGATTGTGTGGTGTGTGTGATCAGGGACAAAGCCGGCGGCTACGGCATCCAGGGCTGCGGCGGCACATTCGTGGAGCGTGTTGAAGGCGACTACTTCACCGTGGTGGGGCTGCCACTGTACCGGCTCTGTGCCGTTCTCTACGACATCCACAAGGAATCAAACCAGACAGATAGTTAAATTAAATAAGCTGTTAAGCTCCAAACGCTCAAACAGCGGGGGCGTGGCGGTGACGGTTGAAATATTTTAACTTGCATGAACGAGGTCGCGGTACGGTACCGCACAATCGTTCATACAAATTAGATAGAATATTACAACCGTCACCGCCACGCCTCCGCTGTCTGTGCGTTTGGAGCTTTAAAGTTGCAGAATTATTAAGAGGAATATAAATGTTACGCTTGTGAAAGGTCATTATGTTACAAGCTTTTATTTAACACTGTCCTGGTAGCTGGTTTAACCCCAGGCCCGCACCTCTGAGTTTTTCAGAATATATGTGCGAAATCACATTTGAAAGAAAGCTTTACGGTGAAGGAAAATATGCACACATCTGTGAATTAATTCAATTGTGTATGTGGAGTTTCCAATACGCAAGTACTCTCATTCTGAGAGGAGTCCTGTGCCCGCAGTGAGACGTATATAGACCGAAATGATGACTTATTTAACTTGTCGTTTTAGTGTGTTTGTCAAATATAACCCACTTGCAGTGGTCACATTGACTAAAAATTTCATCATCATAGACATAGACATCAGTAGGTTCGATGACAATGCAACCTTTACTTTAAGGATCGACTTACTAAAAGGATCGTTTGCAAAAAAATTGTACATAGTTGAGGGCTTAAACAAAACAAAATCAAGATCGCTTCCTTTGTGTAACGAAAGTTAGTCATACAAAATATATGAGTAACTTTCGTTACACAAAGGAATCAATTAAGTTTTTTTAAACAACTCAAAAACGATGACATTACTATGGCTCAGTAGTTCTGTGATTAAAATAGATGCAAATTGTTTTGAGCTGTTTGCAAACAGTGATTCCAAAGAGTGATAAAAACTAATTACCTATGAATTATGTTATAGTAGGTACAATTATTAATGTATGACATTGTTTTCTTTTATGTAAGCGTAGTCTTTAAATGTATGTGAATAAATATAATGTTTTCAAAGATTGTTTTAATTTATCAATGCGAATAATGACACTGGAATGAATTAAAAAATATATATCGAAATTACAGAGCTAAACAATTTATCTTTTAACGCCTAACAAAATGTGATTGCAATAATTGAATGGATGTGTATTGTATTCATGTCTCTGTTCATTTAATCAGGCGTCTAAGAAATCCGTTCATTGTTTGTTTACACTAGTTTTTGCCCACTATTTCGTCTGTGGTGCTATTGTTTTGTAGCGGTTAACGTGCAACAAGAGGTTTCGTTTGTTAGAATAGGAGCCAAGTGTAACGGGAATAGCTTCCGTCTTATTCGGATCAATCCTCACCATTCCTTCAGACATCGACATGGTCCTTCGAACTAAGGCACTATCAGTTATGTAACAAAAATTACAATAATACTTACCCACACTATTATGCCAAGATCACATGTACCGAGTAAAATCGTGCGAGTAGCATTAAGTACATTGCGGCTCTCAATCGGTCACTTGTAACTCGTTAGCCCCGCGACCCTGCAATGTAATGCTACTCGCACGATTTTACTCGGTACGTGTGATCTTGGGATTAGATTAGATGACCGAGTATCCTATGCAAGAATCATCGCGAATGACCGCAAATAAGGATGTCGCTAACTACGTTCTTGACTGTGACTCAGCTGCCACCAATAGCTACTAGCGGGTCACCTATAAGCCTATAACACGTATGCCATGTAAATTTTTATAAGCCTGCGTAGCTAAATTTCGCTCAGATTTTGACATAATATAGTTTTCCTTTTTTATGATACTTAAAAATTAAACAAATACAAAAATGTATAAAAATATTTTGCTATGACTGACCGTGATTTGAAAACAATAATTTGCAAGTCCAACGCTTATACAGTAAAATTACATAAAGTTTACCACTAACAGATGGTTTGCCTTCATTTCATATTCAACTTTAACAGATTTTTTGCAGATTTTGTAATAAGTAGCTACTTTATTTGTATGGTATTAAAGTTGGATAGAAATGAAGGCAAGCCGTCTGTCAGTGGTAAACTAAAAGTAAACGTATTGTTCGGCATGTATTCACGTTGATGGGAGTGAAATTACCGATCTTATTGCGGATAAATGAAAAACACATGAAAAGTCGAAAACAGCACACATTTTCCCAGAGATAGGTACAAACAAGCTAGGTCGATTGAGTACTAACCACACCACACAACTTATGGACATTTTGTTTGAAATATTATTATTACCCCCGCACAGCTAAGGAGTGGAATTCCCTGCCTGCGACTGTGTTCCCTAAACACTACACTTTGGCCGCTTTCGAGTCTAGGGTGAATGAGCATTTACTAGGCAAGCGTGCTCCATCGTAGGCCTCATCTTCGCTTTCCATCAGGCGTGATTTTGGTCAAACGCAAGCCAATATTGTATAAAAAAATATTATTAAAAAACCCTCACATAGTAAATTTCATCGAATTCCTCGGAGTAAATTAACATAAAAGAAATAAGTCCAATACTTACATAAATCTGTAGAACATACATTGTAGACTTTATGATTAGCTATAATTTAAATTCTTTGTCATCGTGCGATATGGTAAATAGATAATATCTATTATAATAAAATGACCATGTTTGACACAGTGTCCGCTCGTCGGATACCTAAGTTCGTGCGTTGGCGGACCATTCTGTGGTCCGTGGGCTTGAGTGGTTGGGCAACCTTGATTGTACACGTGTTAGCAATTGGAAGTAGTACATATCATCAGTATGGTCGGCTGCAGAGAAAAGGTACCCCATAGTGTGGTTACCGCCGTTACAGGGGTACCTTTTGTCTGCAGCTGGCTGTACATTCTCTTTGGGGTAGCCAGGGTAAGGCAGGGAGGTAGTCTAGTCCACGTTGCAATATAAAGGGCCGTTAAAGGTAAAGGGGAAGTGGAATTTTATACAACGGTCAATAAATAGGTCGCGGGTGAGCAAAGTAATTGTTTCAGTTCATTGATATGGACCTCCGCAAAGTACTTAACGCCTGATTTAATAAATTAGTTATACAATCATCATCATCATCATTTCAGCCGTGGGACGTCCACTGCTGGGCATAGGCCTATCTCATTGACGCCCAATCATAACGATTGGAAGCGACTTGCATCCACCCGGAACCTGCGGCCTTCACCAAATCGTCTGTCCATCTCGTTGTTGTTGTCGTTGTTGGTGTTGGTGGTATACAATACCTTTCGATTTTCAATTTTTTTTCGAGCCGGGGCAAAAATGTGTATCCTGGTTTAGCGTAGAGTTCAAATTCTGGCAATTATGACATTGGGGCTTTCAAGAAAAGGGTTTACACTCCCTTTAAAGGCGAATAATCAGTGACTCTGCTTGAGTGGTTGATATTTTATGGGCGGCGGTGATTATTTCACATCAAATGACCCGCTTGCTTGTTTGCTTCCCTTTCATAATAATAATAAAAAAAAACTTAGTTGAGAGAGAGAGAGAGGCACATAACAATCACTTTCTTTCTATTTTTTAAAAAATGTCTAGGTCTATTGGCGATTAATAAGTGACATAGATTTATTTTTTATTTTTTCACGAACTGTTGGAACTTGGCCTATCGCCGGGTACAGTCGGCATCATAAGGGTGAGGCCACACGAGCGTAATTTTGTGAGTCGTGAGCGGCAGAATTTCGGTTCGCGCCATACATTATGCGGGCCATCACGTGACGCTCACGTGACACAATGTATGGCGCAACCGAAATTCTGCCGCTCACAACTCACAAAATCACGCTCGTGTGGCCTCACCCTTAAAGTTGCATTCAAGCTGACTGCTCCGATGTTTATGATGGCGACAGTACCAGATTATCGTTGAGGGTCTAAGCTGCTAGACCACTAGACCGTTTAAATGAGCCCTCGCGCGCGCGGTAAAGGGGCCTGCCGCCCGCACCTCTCTCGGCCCCTTTGTCGTCATACCCCCCAGCCCCTTTACTGCGCAGGCGAGGACTCATTTAAACGGTCTAGCTAGACCTGTATACGAACCGATAAACTCTACACGGACGCCATTACTTTGAACTCATTTAGACTGGCTAATGGCCGTGAGAGTCGAGTCTTCACCCCGCTAATGTCCTCATTCATTTGAGGACAATGCGGCGATCGCATTACAATGAATACAAGGAAGGTGACACATCGTTGCTGAAAAATAAGTTATCAGTCTCTTTGTGCCACAAACTTGTGACCATAATATGTAACGTATTTGGTATACTTAACCTAAAAAATTGCGAATGCTAGAGTGCTTAATATTGGTCCATTTCAGCTTGGACAAAGATGCTCACGTAAATGGCTTCCTGTCCAGATGCTTGTTGTAATGTAACTATATAATAAATAAATAAATATTAGGGGACAATCTTACACAAATCGACCTAGTCCCAAACTAAGCTAAGCTTTTTATGTACGGCTGTTCTGCTCTACAGGTCGCATTTTTCAACCGATTTTCGTGAAATTTCGTGAGCAGGTTTGATAATTATCTGGATTTTTTTTACGATTCAGTTTTAGAAAGTTTTTCAAAGCATAAGAATAAATAATAACAGAGTAGAAGGGAATCTCTTTTGACCGCGTCGAAAACGCCGCCATTTATATACCTACTTCCCCCCTCACGTCGTTACACCCCTCTGTCGTCCAGGCGTGTTGCTAGGGTTGCTTACTGTTAAATATTACTTACGTCTAAAGATAATATCGCTAAAATATTAAGTTTTTATTTACTTTGAAATCATTATTTTATTCTAGTTTTACAAAATATGAGATTTATAAATCATTAGGTATATGGCGGATTATAATTTTAAATTGCATGATTACTTTTAGTTATTTGATTACGCCCTAAATGTGGCTGGTTAGATCAATTTACCAAAATCGTAATTTCCTTGTAGCAAAATTTCCGTTCGCAAATTTTCCTAAATGCTTTTTTCTCACCATAGCTTTTTACTGAAGCTTATTTTCACAGTAGCGTTTTTTCCTAATTTGAATTGACAAGAAACAGTGTCGACGGAGCTCCGCTCACGCGGAGCTCCTTCTTCTGTGTGCTTTTGGGCCTTCGGGCCGATGAAAACTTAATATAACCTAAACCTACCTATGTTTCTTTGTCAATTCAAATTGGGAAAAAACGCTTCTGTGAAAATAAGCTTCAGTAAAAAACTATGGTGAGAAAAAAAGCATATAGGAAAATCTGCGAACGGAAATTTTGCTACAAGGAAATTACGATTTTGGTAAATTTAACTAACCGCCCATAAATGTGTGTACACCTGTAAGGGTAGAATTTGGTGAAACCATAGCCTGAATATATTCGTATTTTAGCCGTGTAATGCAAATCGGGTGAAGCCGCTTATATACATGCTGATTTGCATTACACGGCTAAAATACGAACAGTGGCAAGTGGTCTAAAAATTAAAATCCTTGACTGTACGTACCTACATATTATAGGTAAGAAGTTATTACAAGTGCCATACCAAATGAAGCCATTTAAGGTTATTTGGCATCGTTTTTGAACTGTTTATACACCCAAATACACCACAATAACTTGACGTCATTGTTATTTGTTTCCAATGAAACGAACGCGCAAACATTTAACAGCCAAACGCGCGTGCGGCGACGCCGGCCGTGACACCCTGACTGAGTTCTCGCTTAGCAAGTACTCTAATATCGTGACCTTGAGTCCGGCCGGAGCGGGAGTTTCTCTTCTACTCTGTTATTATTTATTCTTATGTTCAAAGTGCCAAGCCATGAATTGTCCCGTGATATTTATTTATGTGGGTTGAAAAGGTAAGACACACTCACTAAGTAGGTCTACAACAGCTCATAGAGCCTCTGGTATACGTGGTAAGTAATAAGTAGAGTGAGTGCTTCTCGGCGGTTTCCCAGACCTTGGAAACTCCATCTTTACCTGAAAGTCAGTAACGCTCTGTGATTGGCGACGGATATTGCTCACCATCAGGACCCGTATGCTCGATCGTATCATTCGATAGAAAATGTGCCTGCGTCCGCTGAGTGAGATATCGACTTACTAAAATACCTACCTAAATAAAAAAAGTTTTCTTAAAAAGTATCGTATACAAAGTGCTTGCTATTGGTCCCACACTAGGTAATGCCTGTCACGCGGAGACCTGGATTCGGGCTTGGCCAAAGTAATAATAAATGCTACGCTACTGCTATGTCGTCGTGTTTCGGCCTGTTGCCTATAAAAGCCAATCTGGAGGAAGGGTCTGAGCAGTTGTGCAGCGCGCGCGTACCGCAGGCTTATTGTCTAACGTTTTTGACGCTTGCCTTCGCAATCGCTATCTCTTTCTGTCAAACGGTATAAAACGTTGACAGAAAGAGATAGTGAAAGCGAAGGCAAGCGCCAAAAGCGTTAGACAATACGGCCTCTGGTTACAGTGCCCCGTAGGTATTTGTTGTACGATTTGCACTGCTTGGGGCACGCGCAATGTCGCGCTCAACTGCCTTCTTTCTGTTTATTCCCTAAATTCAAGTCTAAGTTGAATGAGCATATTTCCATCGTAGGCCTCACCTTCGCTTTCCATCAGGCGTGATTGTGGTCAAACGTAATCGTATATTGTATAAAAGAATGTAGGTATGTTATTGATGCCTGAACTGAGACACCTCCCATCCATCCATCTATCTACCTCTTTAGATTTCATCGTTTACTTTACCAGATGTTTACCTGCTTATTCTTGTTACATCATGCCACTTAACTTGCCTGCATAAGCGAAAAGATTCTGTATCTTCGTAAAAGATCTCAACTTTATGGGGAGACGGCGTGCTATCATGGTGAACGAATCATTGACTGAGGGGAAAGGCGGCTATTAAGTTTATTTATTACAACTTATTGTGTTCTTACGAGAGTAGATTACATTACGGAGACCGTGTCTCGACAAACGTAGTGAGGGTCGCCCTTCGGCCAGTACGCTTAGTATAAGTTTTACTTCACCAAAATACTTCTCGATCGCGTTTACGTAAAAATATCAATGCTATGGAAACATGGACGCGCGGCCGCGGAGGCGCTGTCCATGTTTTCCTAGTAATTGAATTTTTTACGTAAACGCGATCGAGAAGTATTTTGGTGAGGTAAAACGTATACTAAGCGTACAGTATGCTTAGTATAAGTTTTTACTTCACCAAATACTTCTCGATCGCGTTTAGGTAAAAATTTCAATTCTATGGAAACATGGAAGCGCGCGCGCGGAGACGCTGTCCATGTTTCCCTAGTAATTGAATTTTTTACGTAAACGCGATCGAGAAGTATTGAAGTGAAGGAAAACTTATACTAAGCGTACTGTTTGAGGGACGATCTGCGAAAGGCTGCTGGTAGAAACTAGATGCTTCGAACCGAGGTCAATGTCCAGCAGTGGACTGTTATATGCTGATGATGATGGTGAGAATGGGTAAAGAACAATAAATTGCTATCTTTGTGTGCAACTTCCCGTCTTTACCCACATCTGCTTGAAACTGACATGTACGGTTAAGTGCAAAAATATGTATCGATTTAGTCCTCTCAAAATCAAATCGCTCAAAATCGGGATGAATGGAGAAAATGGGGGAGGTCTTTACCCAGCAGTGGGACACTTCTCTAGTCTAATTTACGTAATAAAATAAATGAATGGCCCCTCATTAGGTACCGATACCCTGATTCGACGACATAAGAGCTATGGGAAATATTTATTAGCAAGTAGTAGGTATACTCCCATATTTTACACTTGAAGGTACCGTACAAGTCGATTCACAAGAGTTGGCACGAATGGATCGAATGAGCGAATGGAAGTATCTATGTGTTATCTATTTGAATACACTTCACACAAATATGAAAATGTCATGCATCAGTCATTTTCCTACAAAAATGTCAAAGTGACATTACTTTCGTTCAATCCATTCGTGCCAACTCTTGTGAATCGACCTGTACGTACGCGTACGGTCGAACTGAATGAATGGCATGACTAAGTGGAACCTTTTCGCAATTGATTTGACGGTCTCTTTGACGAGATATAAAATGTCAGCATGACATTTCCAGCAAAAAGGTTTGTTTCTTAGACTGTACGTAGACAAGTAAACTTTACGATAAGATTACTGACTTGTAGGGCTAAACCCGATCCCATCTTCAGAATCACCCTGTAGAGTATAAACAATGTTTATAAATGCTACGAACACTTCCTAGTTCTCCTCATTATGCTCCGGTACCATCACCGTGGTACCGCGACGTAATGTGGACTGTGGTACGGTGTACGGTAGCGCGGCGCAGGCGCCATAATGCATGGGAGTGCGGAAGACACGCGTAGTGAGGTTCCGAGTCGATGTCGAACTAGATAATATCACAGGTAGGTAATAACATATCGACTCGATAGATGAATACGGTACTTATAAATCTGAAGTTGTTCGTACGACAAAATAAGAAAAAGAAGATTAAGACTTCTGACTGAGCTTTCCACGAGGAAACACCTATCCTACCTACCAATGAAGTTACTTATGAAGGTACTAAAACAATTTTAGACTACTCGATTATATGACGTAATATTTCTATTCATTCAACTATGATAGAGTAAGTAGGTATAATAGGTATTTAAAACTTTGTTGTTGATTTTACTTTTTTTATATGATTGGGGAAAATGAGCAGGCGAGTCACTGGAAAGCAATCACCGCCGCCCATGGACACCCACAACACAAGTTGAGTTACGGATGCGTTGCCGGCCCTTTGAGAAAAGATTAGGCTCGTTTTTTGAAGATCTCCAAGTTGTCCGGAAATACTGCCGCTACAAGCTGATTCCAAAGTTTCACCGATTTTACTGGGTAGTAAGACTTGTATCGTAGCGTAGGTATTAGTGACACACGTCATGTTTATTGTAAATAATAAATATCAAATATTAATTTATTAACACACGTCAAATGATTTATTAATGTTGAACAAATGAATTTATTTATTAGCTACTTAAAAAAAAAAAAAATTGTAAAAACAACCGTTATTTACCGATAAAAAGCACGCGACGCGGCGCATCCCTAGGCTAGTCTCATTATTTTTTTCGACATGCCTATGAGAGCCGTGATGCCACTTGTTCGGATTCCAGCAAAAACGCCATTGTGTTGTGGGAACTAGAGATTTAACACCTGTCTGTCCATACGGCGCGGGTGCCGTTCCCAGTCACGCCAAATTGCGGTAATCCAAGGCTGAACATAAAATTCTAATGATACAGTTTTGCTTTTGCGGTTTGCTGATTGCAAAGCTTTGATTAGTAGAGTGGCAGTGTCAACATAATTTATATTAACGCCTATTATTTTACTGATATTGAATTTTGACATGCAGCCAATTTAATAAAGCTCCATGTCAAGAAATTGTAATAAGATTTTTTGAGACAGGCTTCGTACAATTTATGATATTAGCCCATAGAGCAAAAAACTAACTACCTACTTATACTTGACAAAAAAGCGCTTGCTTACAATGTTATTTATATTATTGTACATACATACATACATACAATCACGCCTTCTTCCCAGCAAGGGGAGACAGGCAGAGACTATTTGTTTCCACCTATTATATTATTGTAATTTGTCTTAAACACTTATAGGAAAATAAAATTATCAGAGTTGTTAAAATATATATATGTGTAATGTACCTATAAAATAACTTTCACATGAGTGAAACTCTTGTGTTATTTTTATTGTTGTCTTGTTGTTATTGTTGATTATTTTTGTCCGTCTGCCCCTTGTGCCCCTCCCAGAAAAAAAAATTGGATACGCCTTTGATCACATATTTCAGTGTTTCTCAAATATTTCAGTGTTTTACTCAAGTTGGCTGCCGCACCAACAAATTTTGGATATCTTCTAGTGTACCGCACGCATACCTGGTTCACAATTTGGTGAAGCAATTTTCTTCATCAGTATGTTAATGTGCTAGAACAATTTTTACCATACCACTGAAGGTACGCGAGGAGGGTTACTTTAGATGCACTTGTACCAAATAAGTACCCTTTCGTCGCGATTTGCAATAAGATAATCCCATAGGTACCTACTTTTATTTGTGCAAACGTGCATCAAGATCACACCACTCGCCCAGAGCCCAGATATTTAATCTGTGGTCCATAAAAACTCATCGGTTCCGTCTCAAAAAAACTCTTCCGAGTATGTTCCGAGACAATAAATTAAAAAAAAAACCATCTTCGAGATTCGAAATGTGAAAAAATGGTGGGTGTGGGAAACGCGAGCAGATGTAGGGATCCCGCCGGATCTGGAGCATGTGGGCTATTATCCTGCCTGGGAGACAGGAATAGATAAAGTCCGTAGTGTACAAATTCATCATCATCATCATCATCCAGCCTATATATGTCCCAATGCAGGACACAGGCCTACTCTCATTCAATCTTCTCTCACTTTGAATTTGATTGACAAATACTACAATAGCCATCATAAACCGAGTTGTCAATTACGTAGCGCGTGTTCAGATGTTCTTCAGCACCTTGACTGCTCTGATGATTATGATGGCAACTTTATTTTGTGATACATATATGTAACACTACATACATAATTACATACATCAAACAAAGATCCTCTTTTTTCAAAGTCGCGTAAGAATAGGGTAGTTCTACTAGCTTTTCAACTGCCAGTATCATGTTAACTATAGCTTGGAATAAAAGCACTGTTCTCATCTTTGGGCAGAGGCAACCCAATACCTTTTCCTTCCATTTGACCGCATTCAATGTAGAGCAGGTCGTCTTATCGGTGACCAGTTTATTTCCGATCGTTAGGATTCCTTGTCCATGCGAAGGGACGTAGATTATCTTTGTTTGTTCTATAGGCTCTACCAAAAGAAATTCCAAAGAATTGTTTGGGTTGCTGCCTGCTGCGAAATTTCACCATCGCACCTCTCACTGAAAGTCTAAATTCCATTGTTACCATCTCGATGAATGGCCGTCCATCACAGTACGTTTCTTCGGCACTTTCCTGCCACGTATAGTTAAATTGTGGAATCAACTTCTGGCCGCAGAGTTTCCAGACAATTATGATATCGGGGCTTTCATGAAAAGGGTTTATACTTCCTTCAAATGCTGGCAACAGATCAGTAACTTCCTTATTTTGTTGATACTGTAGCGACTACTAGCGCCATCTAGTCATCACATAAGGAACTAACTACTACAATCCTACATCACGCTATCGAAGTTTCTCAACTCGGCTGCATAAATACAACTTCCAACATTCATCCATTGGACTTCGGTCCCCAGGCATAACATCTGCCTGGAGAGAGATATCTCTATTGTGACTACCCCCAAATTGGTGACCCACGACATTGGACAAAATCGCAACTTTCAGACACACAAGACGATGACGCAGTCTCACAGCAAGCCATACTCACCGCACTGTGCACCATTAGCATGTATCTATTATCTGCCTGGTGCCTACAGTTCGCAAATCCTCCTCCCACTACTTCCACTTGCCAATCAATCAACCAACGCTCGCCAACAAGGCTCCGAGCAATCACGCGACAGGCATGCATCCACAAGTAGCAGAGGAACAACAATGCTCGCCGACGAGGCTCTGAGCGACTGGCCCTTGCAAGCGCCCACATGACGCACAGACTGCACTCCACTGCAATTCGTATCGACCTCCGGTCTAAAAAGGGGGGCTGATGTAGCGACTACTAGCGCCATCTAGTCATCACATAAGGAACTAACTACTACAATCCTACATCACGCTATCGAAGTTTCTCAACTCGGCTGCATAAATACAACTTCCAACATTCATCCATTGGACTTCGGTCCCCAGGCATAACATCCTGCCTGGAGAGAGATCTCTCTATTGCAGCTACCCCCAAAATACTTATGGGCGGTGTGACCATTTACCATCAGATGAGCCGCTTACTTACTTAGCTCATTTCTTTAATATATGGGACGGAAAACTGATAGCCGTTAAATTAAAACGCTTGTAGAACTACCAAATGACTTCACTTAAACAATTTACACAGCCGGTGCTTACCTACTCATTCACGTCCCGAAAATAAACGCAACTACAAATTATCTAAACGAGGTACAAATCGCCGGATTCTCAGAAACATTGTTACCCCCGTTTCCGGCGCGACGTCCGGCACCGGAATAGACATCGACAATGTCAAGTTCGCTGAAGGGGTTGTGCTGAAAGTGTAAACAGTGCAGCGGATGTGCGTATCGCTTTGCTGGATATAGGTTTGCATCACAAAGCGGTTTTTTTATAATCGAACATTATCTTTGACTATCTGCCCGGACCTTCGCACGGTTGTACTAAATACTAATAAAAAAAATCCTTCTCTGAATACTGTCTGAAACCGTCCAGCATGTATAAAAAGACTAATAAGTGTTGTCACGCACCAGTTGTAATGAATGAAACGTAAGAAAGACGGCACACCATGTGCGCGTAGCCCTCTTTCTTACAGTTTTACTTATCACAACTGGTACGTGTGCGTGGCGTGACACGCACACGCATCTAGTCTGCTCGAAAGGGGTACCTTTGCTGGAAAGGAGGCGTGATTATAATGTATTAATAGTACTAGATTCGTTCACATAGTATGCTATCTTTCTTACAACTGGTGTGTGACGCGCACACACATCTGGTCTGCGCTGCCCTTAAAATATAACATCTAAACTTTAGATTCTAAAGTAACACAATAGGGATTTTGACGCCATTAAAAATAATTCAAAGAGACGACTCCAGTAAAAAAACGTTTTATTTTAGCCCTGAAAACCAGATTAATTTTCGATTAACTGCAAAATTAGATTTTTTATTGCTTTAAGAAATAGTTATTTGTTATACAAGGGGGGAAAGTTGTATTTTACCAGCGAGTGTTCATTTGAAACAAGAGCTATCGAAAGGGTTCTATGAGTGACCACGAGCAAAGCGAGTGGTTCAAAAATAGAATCCTTTCGATAGTGAGTGTTTCATCACACGAGACGTAAAATAACTTTTCACCCGTGTATAACACAAAACTTTTCACCTCACTACAGCGAGGAAAATAATTAGAAAAACATACGAATATTTAATTGAAAAGTTTTGACTTAAGTTTTTTTTTTTATTATTTCGGATTCGTTTTGTTCGGACATCGACTTACTTGGACTGTTATAACATTTTATTCGTTTTACAACAAGAATGAAGGTTAATGTTGAATGCTGATATTTATGAATTAAAATAAAGTTATAAGACTGTATTTAGTGTTTTTTACTCGATGCAATTCATTAATTGTGATTTTAAAAATTCAGCACTTTTAACGTTTTACGTTTTGTTAGCTGTCAAATATCACTTAAGCTGCCCTCAAATGTCAAAACTCTTTCTTCACATGTGGATAAAAAGCGATTTTCTCAATAGATGTCAAACAAACAAAAAGGGCTTTCCGAGCTAGTGAGGTGAAAAATAAATAGTTACTTGATTGAGTTGGCGAACAAGTGACGTCATAAGTTGCTATTGCCATTCAAACTCTATGGGAGAGTTGTGTTTTGACAGCTCATTAAAAGTACGTCAGTTGATTTGTGGTTAAATTCTATGTATGACCCTTGTGTTGTGGTGGTCAGGTCCACCCATAAGCTTCCATCCTCAATGATTAATGGCAACAGATCATTGACCCAGTTTGGGTGGTCTCAGATCTCACGTAAAATAGATCCGTGCTGGGAATTACACTTCCCCTTTCAAAACAAACTCGTGCATTTCAAACCACTTTGTACTTCTTCATAGAATTGACGGAAGTGCAAGGTGCTGCCGTTTGAGCTCTTGTTTTGTCTTGAGGTTGAAGTAAACAAGAATGAAGATGGATTTTTCACTGAGTTTATTGACTTAAGTACTTAATTTCATGTAAACAGTAAATTAAATTAAAAATACACAATTGGTAGGTGCGGTTCTTATAACTTATTGTTTAAACTAAACTGATCCTGGGGGTCGCAGTTGATTTTCAAAATCACACTTGTGAAAATATTTCAAAGTGGTGAGAAAATGTGCTGAATTTGATCTTTCAAATCCAATAGAGCAACAAAACTCAAATTTATTCGAAAACTTAATGTGAGCTGTAGTATCAAAATATATCAAATGTAAGGTAAACGTTCCTGTGCTCGATACTGACCCAATATATGGCACCTTTAATCTTATGTTATAGTAAGAGGGGTGACAAATGGGGTCATCTACTGGGCGTTGAGGTGTCAAGTATTGGTACGTTTACCTTAGCATTATAGCAAATGTTACAGTTGTATCAAATGTTGTTATACCTATCGTTACACGTCCGTTCTCTAAATGAATGGCAATAAACTTATCCTTTTGTACATTGGAAAATCTCACGATCAAATATTAATATTCAATTGGAAATCAAATCGGATAAAGTGGCGCCGCCCGCCCACTCCGCAGTGGTCGTGGGCGGGTTTCGTAAGGCCATATTAGGCCATATGGTCACAAACCATTGCGGCCATGATAGGGCTGGCCCTTGGATCAATGCCGATAACTTTTTACCGCCCACAGTGACGCGTATAATAAGCTAAAAAAAAAGATAAACTTAATAATGGACTGGGACTTATAATTCTATTTAAAGCAACTAAAGTGTCAGTTTCATTCTTAGCGTAGATTTATGATATGATATGATTTATGGTAGGGTCAACGTCATAAATAAGTGATTACTTTTGTGCCTTGTCACTTTAACGCCATGTTTGACAAGTCCTACGAAATTATGTAACGACTGAAAGCGACAAGGTACAAAAGTGATCACTTATTTATGACGGTTGACTGTACAGTCACGTGTTTCCCGACCTAATTATTTCCGGCTATTTTTCCCTTCATGATGGTTTGCGGAAGGTGATATATCTTGCTCTCGGAGAATAAACTTATTCTTGTATGACTTAGGTAAATACACGACTTTCGTTTGTTTTTATGTGCGAATAGTGAATTGATGATGGGCTTTAGGTGGAGAAGTAAGTACATGTCTATTAATAATATTGATCACAACAAATACCATGTTCATAAAGAATACGTTATATTTGCTCCCTTCACGAAACATAACATGTCATGTCTTCTAGTTGCTTATTGTAAAGCCTTATGAGTAACATATCGCCCTTTCCCTTTGACCCAGCGGTGGGCGGCGCCCACGGCTGCCCCAAATTTGGTGAAATAGGCAACCGTAACTACGCCGCAACTTTTTATGCCGTAATATTCAACGATGAACGTGACTTGACATAGGAAATGAGTTATACTTATTTTATGTCACCTTTGAGTACTTATTACTAAGGCTCTGAATTTTGCGTGCGGCTGATGACAGATCGTAGGGAGAGAGCACCGGTTTTTATCGATGTTATCGACAAATCAACAGGTTTTTTTTTGATTTATGTTTTTATTAAATAAAACCTTCTAACTTTCCGATGATAAGTACTTTTTTCAGCGGTCAATGATGAAAAAAGTTCGAAATATCGGAAAGTTTAATCCGTTTAGATTGCTTTATTGAAATCACTCTAATTACGAATACCTTTATATTTTACTTGAGAAAAGATGCCCCTGAGACCACTTAACGTTAGGTAGCTTGTTTGCCTACCCTTTGATAAAATAAAAGAGAAAATATTATTTTATTTTCCTTCAGTTCTTACCATAGCCAATATAAATTATTTTGTAATAATATTCCAAGCAAAAATATATTTACATATTTCAAACTAAATACAAACTGAAATATAGATGCACAGAAAAAACCCCAGAAAAAAGACCAATGCTGGGAATCGAACCCAGGTCCTCAGCGTTCCGTGCTGCGTGCTTACCCCTACACCATCACTGGTCTAGAGGTTAGCGACGAATCTTTCCCATACATCGTACATTTCAGTCTGTTATAATCACTTTATGCAGTGATAAAGCGCTCATCTATGTTATGCCCTCTACCGAGAGACTTTAACACTCCTTCGGAACTAACCGCTCACCTGGACCAAGAGACGGCACTACTGTGCAACTTTAAACAAGTCAGATATGAAGTATCTTTTTTTTATTTATTTTTCAACTTCATTTTTTATTACTTTTACGGTCATCCCATGAAACCATATATTTCAAACTAAATAAAAACTGAAATATAGATGCACAGAAAAAACCCCAGAAAAAAGACCAATGCTGGGAATCGAACCCAGGTGCTCAGCGTTCCGTGCTGCGTGCTTACCCCTACACCATCACTGGTCTAGAGGTTAGCGACGAAACTTCCCATACATCGTACATTTCAGTCTGTTATAATCACTTTATGCAGTGATAAAGCGCTCATCTATGTTATGCCCTCTACCGAGAGACTTTAACACTCCTTCGGAACTAACCGCTCACCTGGACCAAGAGATGGCGCTACTGTGCAACTTTAAACAAGTCAGATATGAAGTATCTTTTTTTTATTTATTTTTCAACTTCATTTTTTATTACTTTTACGGTCATCCCATGAAACCATATATTTCAAACTAAAATTTACAATTATAAGTATGTATTAAAGTTACAACTTAATTAACATTTTGTCGATTTGTCGATAACATCGATAAAAAGCGGTGCTCTCTCCCTACGATCTGTCATCAGCCGCACGCATAATTCCGGGCCTTACTTATTACACTTTTTTTTCTTGGTGCAAGTCATAATCTCATACATAATATATCTTAGTTGGATTTATCCAAAGATAACATATTTATTCTTGTGAAGAATGCAAAATCTACCACCGGTTTGGAAAAACTCTGTTGAAAAGGCAACTGAACTGAATAAAACTCAAAAAGTAATCGAATAAAATCCTGTAGATAGACGGTACGTGCTGCAAAATTTAAATGTCAATCAAATCATAAAATTTTATTACGTACTTTCTCTTGTCGCGTGATAAAATGTCTTGTCTCTTTCTAAATAATCGCGTGCGAAAGTGACAAATGATTTTATGATTACGATGTATGACGCACCCTCAGCATACTGATGCGACCACCCAGACATGTAATACAGTACGCATAGTCGACCGCGATATTCCTTTACCACTTCAAGGTAATTCAAAAAACAATAACAAACATAATAAAACTTAAACAATAAGTAGAAAATTTGGCCTAAATCGCCGTCAATGGGCAAGGTGCCCAGAAGGCTGGCCGCATTTCCTCGCTGTATAGCGATACTTATTCGCTGTGCGAAATCACAGAATATATTATAATAGTACTAACGGCGAAATAGTGGCCAGCCCTCTGGTCGCCCGAGACCTCTATTAGGCGCGTCGACAAATCTTTGTATAGCCGACGCGCACTTGGCCCCCATGGCCCCAAGGTTCAATGTCACTTACATAACTACTTATACGTCTCACTGCAGGGCACAGGCCTCCTCTCAGAATGTAACACAGTTTTAATGTAATAAAGCCCTATACTAATAAATATCTGAGCTTTCACGGACGTGGATGAAAGCTACTGGTAAAAAAAGTCTAGACATAAAACATTTATAATTACCGCAGTTTACTTCATTGACAGTAGTAATAAATGTGATTCGCTATCTTAATTGTTTGTCAAGTCGCAAGTGACCTTTAATAAATCGAGCTTGCGCAAGCGCTTTAAGGGCGCCAGGGCCAAGAGGCTTATTTGGTATTGTTTACCAACAAGTTTTTATTAAGCACCAAATCAAAGGTGGGTTGAATCGAATCGTTGAAGGATTGGGAGTAACGAGATAGTTTTTCAGTTTTGTTGGATGTTTTGCTTGATCCGATGGCGTTAAGGAGAGAGCAGGACCAGTCTGGAAGAGGGAAAAGGACAACCGATCTGTGTGGAGAAAGAATAGAGAGGCGTATGCCAACGGGAAAACGCACTGAAGAAAAAGAGATTGAAGAGAGTCCTTAGATCAAGTAAAAGATACGAGTAGTTCTTAAGCTACAAAGTATAAGGTAAGTAGTCACGTTATACCTACAGGCTTAATGAAGCATTCTGTTTATAAAGAAAAAGTTGAATTACAACAAAAAAAATCACGAACAAAGAAAAATCACGACACCAGAAAACCATGAAAATAAGACAGGACAAAATACATTTGAAAAGGAAATGGTTGCGCCGTTTTGCCGTGTGCAAGGAGGTGGGCAAGCCTGGTTATCGCTGGCCATAAGCCCCTGATGCCACGGCATACGTCATCCGCTGTCACGTCATATTCCTTCATATAAAAATAAAAACTAAGCTGTTGTATGTGTCGCGTGCAAAAAAGAACTCCTGCATTATAAACCCCATAATTACAAATAAATAGCGGTGTCGTGTGCGTGCAGTGCCTTCCATAAATTCACCCGTGCCGTGGCCAGTCAGCGAGGTCGGCGGCGAAGAAGGGTAAGTCCACCTCCTCGTTACTTCGGCACGGGCCGCACCAGGAAAGCACACTAATACAAAGATATTGAATAGTACAAATTAGGCTCCATTCTACATTATGTTATAGCAAGCCACAACGCTGTTTTTCGGTGGGACCCATTTCAGGACTAAACATAATGAATCAGTGATATGGATTCAGTTTTAAACGTCTTAAAATTACGTCGACCCTTAATAAGGTAGGGGAGATTTAGCGACCACATGCATTGAGTTCGAAATTCAACCTTATTGATTTCATTATACGTCACAATTTCCATTGTAATAAGTGAAAATACGACTAGCTTTAAAAATATCCTTAGTCAGGTATGTATTGATCTGTGTTTTTCATAATTTAAACTATGTTTCTTTGTTTGTGATAATTTTAGTTTTAGTTTGTGATCTGTTTCTCAGTTCAGTCAGAGGAAAAATGAAAAACTGGTTTGAATTGGATTAATTGGGTTATAAGCGGGTTGTTATTGTTGGTTTTATTATATTTTCTTTTCTTTTTTTGTTTGTTTAGTTAGTGTTCTGATAAAAAAAAAAGGCAAAAGTCTCAGAACCATGCAGCCTAGTTTATTTTAGGGCCACTGCAGACCGAAGCGTTTCAGTTGCCGTCACGCGCGCGCCCTGCGCTTCGGTCTGTGGAAGCCCTGAATGTATAAACATGTTTAGTTTTTAGTATTATGTTGTTTTGTGTGTGGCCTTCCGTGAGTTTACTGCACTGTGGCCCGGCGGAAGACCAGCGCTGGTTTTAACTAGCAACATGCTGAGTCGGGTCCCTTTTGTGACAGCATTAATGTGTACATAGCTCTATCTATCTATCTGTCTATGTCTATTGTATTCTTATTTTTGCCTGTGTACGTGTTATTGTTGTTATAAATAAATGTTTTTCTTTCTTTCTTTCTATTCGATAGCTGCTTTTGATTTTGTGGTAGAGCTTGTCTAAGCTAAAATGACGTGCGTCTCTCTACTGAATCAGTTGATTTTGATGTGTCCGTGCAAGTATTAGTTACGACTCTTCATCTGCTTGGGAGCGTCAACTATTCCGAGAACTAGGTATAATCAGTGTGCAACATCACGATCGTCAAATTACATGAAAAATCTTGGGCGTAAATGCGGTGCTGGGGCGCGTCATTTTAAATTAGACAAGCTGTAGTATGCTCCAATAAATGTTGGCCTTATTAAGGTTAAACACATGGTAGGTAATAAAAAAATATGTAATTATAAAACATGTACTCAAATAATTGATCAGCGGTTCAGGGTTTTACTGTGTTACAAATGGGAATGCCCCCATTGTTCCACTTGTGGTAGAAAAAAACAATCATGCGTTGCGAAAAATATATAAAATAATGTCGCAATCGCACTAAATGATAACAATAATGAGCATCGTACAATGAGCCGTGTGACTCCGTCTTGAGTCCACAAGACATAATTCATAATGATTCTGGTGATAAGAGGGCTTTGGGGGTTTTCCAGTCAGGGTCGCTAAATACTGTAAAATCGCTAAATACTGTATACTGTATTAGTATATGGTAGCGAAACATGGGCTTTAACAAGAAACATAACAGATAAACTTTCCATATGTCAACGCGCGATGGAAAGAAGTATGATAGGGATTAAAAGAATAGACAAAGTAAGAAACAGCCACATCAGACGCAAAACGAAAGTTCAGGATATAACGCGAAAAATAAGAAGGCAAAAGTGGAAATGGGTCGGCCACTTGATAAGAGGCAAAGACAAGTGGAGCAAAATAGTTACACAATGGTACCCGAGAATTGGCAAAAGAAAGAGAGGAAGACCACAAAGGAGGTGGGATGACGATATCAGACAGGTCGCGGGAGTAGCATGGAATAGAGTGGCTTTAGAGAGACCAGAATGGAGAAGATTGGAGGAGGCCTTTGCCACCTGGCAAACGGACATGCAAAAGCTAAACAAAAAAGAAATCTATGAATAGAAGGAAAACTAAGAAGAGAAGAATATATACCCAATTCATTTCTGTAATGTTTTCCTAATATTGTCCCCTAATATTTATTTATGTTGATACTTTGTCCGATTAAAGGCTTAATAATAATAATAACCTTTTTTTACCAGACCTTTATCTTACCGGATGACAAGCCTGAAGATGTAATTCACTGATTTAACAACAGCATTCTGAGTTCTGACCGTTTTACATATTTCAAATTCAAATTATATTTATTTCAGATAACAAAGATCCATTAGTGTTAGTCATTATAAAAAAAAAATATTAATTCAAAATGAAATGTAGAATGTTAGTAAATAATAATAATACTAATAAAATCACAACATATCAATATCAATGAAAAAATTTGAATTGAAATTAAATTAAAATTTAAATCAAGAAAACATGATTATTTACAAATCAAGAATTTGAAATAATCATGTAAGAAAAAAATGTGATTTTCCCACTAACGTCGCACACATACAGATCTTACAGACTGGCTAAACCCAAAAACTCGTTTTTGGGAAATTGCGTATGTTTATCATACTAAAATTCCAAAAAATAAAACAAAATTCAAATCCATCGTCAAGAAAACAATAATATCTAAGGCGTTCTATAAAATTAACGATGTATCATGAATAGGGAGGTTTAGAAATGATTCCGATTCGCATAGGGATCGCCACCCTAGGTAGTCTCAAATAGCGTATCTACCGTTTAAAAAAATGTTTTGTTATGAATAATTTAGATATAAGATATAATAAAAAACATACCTTGTTGAGTTTCTTGCCGGATTCTTCTAAACAGAGTTTTCCGAACAGGTAGGGTGGTAGGTTCTTATTTTTATAGCCTAAATTGAATAAATATACGTATTGTGACTTTGAATTTGACCTTGAATGGCCTTAAATTGCAGATAATCAAAATCCTCCTTCCTTCCTTCATCCTTCTGTGACTTGATTAAACAAAAAAAGCAGTGGAATCATTTATTAGGTACCCAACAGGAATAACCTGCTGCATTAGATACTGACTCCCTTATCCCCCGTATCAAGTTACGTCCAGCGTAAGGCCGTTTGGCAACTCTCCCACGCCCCGGCGTAACTCGGGTTACGCCTGGCGTAAACAGTGGCCGACATCTGACGCTTATGGGTTACGCTTCCTTTGGATTGCGATGGCTCTAGTTTGAATGTGGTGTCAAAATTATACCCACCACGAAGTCGTTCGCCATCCCAGCTTATAATACGTCCCACTGCACGGCAGAGGCCTCCTCTCAGGATGAAAGGGCTTGAGCCGCACTTCCCACGCGGGCCCAGAGCGGGTTGGGAACTTCACACTCACCATTGAATTTCATCTCTGGATTCCTGACGATGTTTTCCTTCACCGTAAAGCTAATTTCATATTAGCTCTGAAAACCAGATTGATTTTCAAGTAAATGAAAAATTAAATTTTTTGTTGCTTTAATTAAAACAAATAAATAGTTAGTTGATTGAGTTGGCGAACAAGTGACGTCATAAGTTGCTATTGCCATTCAAACTCTATGGGAGAATGGTGTTTTGACAGCTCATAAAAAGTGCGTCAGTTGATTGGTGGTGTCAACATCCCTATTATTTAATTATAATTATAATGTTATCAAAAGAAACGTCAGTGTGATGTCAAAATTATGAATTAATTAATGATCAAGATATAATGTTAGAGCTGAAATCTTGATTGAAATGTCGCCTGAGAAGTGTTGCTAAATAGGTAATTTGTTTTATTTACGCTGTTGACCTAGACGTTATTATGTTATGACATAATGACGTGTGTTAGACATGACACATTGCATGAAACAAAGAAGACTTGAAACAATTATGAAACATGTACGTAAATTGTAATTATATTATGTGATATTTTTAAACAAACAATTAACTGATTAATAAAACAAATATTCTCATAGAACCAATTTTGTAATGAAGTCTATCAAGTTACAAATCAATGTCAACAAAAACACAATATCTGATGGCCAGTAAAATAAGGTTTCAACACTCCCCCTGCATCAGATCAGGCTTACTCACCAGTCCTAGTGAGATTCGTGCTTTGAGAAAGCTTTCCTTTGGCAGAGCTTTCGTAAACGTATCTGCTACTTGTTCTCTCGAGGGTACGTAGAGGACATTGACTTTCTTCTCTTGATGCAGCTCTCGCAAAAACTTATAGCGCGTGTCTATGTGCTTTGTCTTAAAATGAAACACTGGGTTCTTGACAAGCTTGATAGCGCTTTGGTTGTCCACATAAACGGTGGGTATGACCTCTGTTCCTCGAATTTCTTTGTAAAGTCGATTGAGCCATATAACCGTCTGGGCTGCAAGGCTGGCCGCCACAAACTCCGCCTCAGTGGTCGAAAGAGTCACACATCTCTGTGTCTTTGAAGACCAGGCCACCGCTCCCCCTGCGGCCAGACATACGTAACCAGAAGTCGACCTTCTCGTGTCTTTGTCTCCGGCGTAGTCTGCATCACTATATGCTACGAAGGAATTTTCTTCAGCTGACGAAGACTTGTATAGTATACCAAGGGACTGAGTTCCTTTTAAATATCTCAAGACTCGTTTAGCGATCGCATAGTGGCGTTTTTCAGGTTTTTCAACATGTTTCGATAAAATATTTATCGCAAAACAAATATCCGGTCTACTCACAACCGATAAATATAATAATTTTCCGACTAATTCTCTGTAATGAAAATTCCTGACACTCGTGTCATTGTCGTAGTTCAAATTATCTGTCATTTGACTTTTATCTATAGGAATGAGCACCGAGTTTGCATCACACATGTCGTAACTTTTCAAAATAGTTTTTATGTAGGCTTCTTGGTTAATAAATATCGATCCATCACTTAGGCGATTAATTTGCAATCCAAGGTAACAGCCAACTTCGGAAGTGCGGACTTGGAATTCTGCGGTCAGGGCACTCAGGAACTCTTCCACGCATGTCTTATCTGGCGATAGGATCAAACCGTCATCAACATAGATCATGACGATGAGTTGCCGATCTTGGCTGATGAACAAGCATGGGTCCGAGTCAGTTTGCTTTAACTTGTACTTTGACAAAAAAGAACAGAATTTCTTGTTCCAGCATCGCGGCGCCTGTTTTAAGCCATATAGACTTTTGATTAGCTTGCAGACGCGACCTGATCCGTCTTCAAATCCCACAGGTTGCTTCATATAAATAACCTCGTCGATGTCGCCGTATAAAAAGGCAGTCTTCACATCGAATTGAGTCATGTGCATTTTTCTAGTAACTGCTTCACTCAACATAGTGCGAATCGTATCCCAGCGAACAACAGGGCTGAAAGTTTCGTGGTAGTCGATCCCGTGCTCTTGATTACATCCTCTGATGACAAGTCGAGCTTTAAAACGTTCAATTGAACCATCAACTTTCTTTTTTATTTTGTAAACCCATTTGTTGCTAAGGGCCACTCTATTTTCAGGTAATTTTACTAGAATCCACGTATTATTTTCCTTGAGAGAGTTCATCTCTTCTTTCATGGCAGCACACCACTCTTCACAATTCTCTGAATCGATTGCTTGTTTGTAAGTCTGAGGTTCATCTTCAGAAAGACAGACACAACAGCTAGATTTAGAACTGGAAGGTAGATATTTTCTGTCTCTAAGATTATATTGATGTCGTACTTTTTCTTCAAGTTCAGGAGGGGTTTCAACTTCAGTGGTATCGGGTGATTGAGCTTCATCTTGGACATTCTGACTAGGAAATTCGTTTTGTGCTTCAGTAGTTTCAGACGTTCCTTGGTTTTCATGCTCACCAAAAACAAATGGAAGCTTACAGAAGTCAGAAGAAACTGTCTCTGATCTGAACAGTACATCTCTTGAGATGATAACGTTATTCTTTTCAGGTATCCAGATACGATAGCCGTCTTTATCTCCGCAATATCCAACCAAATATCCTTTCATAGCTTTCTTATCGAGCTTCTTACGTTTCTGACTACGAATATGTACAAAGCATTCTGTGCCAAAAATACGTAAATGTTCGATGTAAGCTGGCTTATTATACCAAAGCTCGTATGGTGTCTTCCCTTCAATTTGTGTTGGTCCAGTTCTGTTAAGTACGTAGCTTGCAGTATTAATAGCTTCGGCCCACAGTTTCTTCGGAAGGTCTTTGTTGTATAGCATGCTTCTCGCTGCCTCAACAAGAATTCTGTTTTCCCTTTCCGCAGCGCCGTTTTGCTCTGGTGTGTACGGCATACTCATTCGGTGATGTAAACCAACTGCTTCTGTAACACGATGTACTTCGGCATTGTTGAATTCTTTACCGCCATCTGTGAGTAGTTCCTTAACAACGTGACCAGCTGTTTTAATTTCAGCAAGAAATTTGGGTAGTACACTGGCTACTTCGGATTTTTGTTTTAAGAAGTATACCTTTCTGAATTTTGTGAAGTCATCTTTGAATACAACAAAGTATCTTCTTCCGCCAAGTGACAATTCAGACATAGGGCCACAAACATCCGCATTAATTTGATCGCCGGGTTTTGTGCCTCGTTGTTGCCTTGTACCGAATGACAATCTAGTCATTTTTCCGTATACACAGCCATCACAGTCAGATTGTCCTGGTGAAAATTTTATATTGTTGCGTGTAAGGATTTCCTTTACATGTCTTTTGTTTTGGTGACAGAGTCTTTCGTGCCAAATTTGTAGGCTTGTTCCTTCTTTGACAACACAAGCATTAACAGTCTTCACTCTCATCAAAAGTTTATATAGATTACCATCTCTGATACTGACAGCTTTAACTTGGCCGCTTTTATCTTTGAAGACACGCTTATCCTTGTCAGCTATCTCTATATATCCATGATCCAAGGCTGAACCAGCTGAGAATAGATTTTGTCCTGCTTGTGGTACATACCAAACATTATTCAGATGAGCACGTTTCCATTTACCTTGTACCGACATTTCAACATCAATAATTCCTTGGCCGTATGCATACATAATTCGATCATCTCCCAGTCGTAAAGCTCTTGGGTTACCGAAAGGTGTGTAGCTTCTGAACCAATTGGCACTTGACGTGATATGGTGAGATGCTCCTGAGTCAACTACCCAGTTCGAATTTGAATCGTCAAGTCGAGATAGAAAATGCATCACCATCACCCGGAATGGCTTCGTTGCCCTTATTTCGCTTCTTAAGCTTCTTCAGCAAGAAACATTGTTTCTGAGTATGTCCAATTTTGTTGCAATGTGAACACTTGACTTTGTCTTTCTTTTTGTTTGATAAAAGTGCGTTTTCAGAAGTAAAATTGGAAGTAGAAGGTTGATCTACGTCTCCAAGACGTTGTTCGTGAAGGCGAAGACGCTCCATAAGAGTAGAAATACTTCTGTTCTCCTTAGGTACAGACTCCCAAGCATTCTTGAACTCAAGATATGCTGAAGGTAATGTGTTAAGAATCCTATTCATTAACAATGATTGAGGGAGAGATCCTTCTTCCTTTAATTCGTCATTGAGTTGTTGCCATAATGCCTGCAGCTTAGAGACGTGCGTGGCAATGTCGTCAGCTTCATCTTTAGTGTAAGTGAACAGCTGGCAATACAACAAGTCTAGTCTTCTATCATTCTTCTGCTCGTATACTGAGTGAAGTATATCCCACATTTCCTTACCGGATTTAGCAGTGAGTATATGACGTTTAGGTTCTGAGGAGACGCTACAGCCGATGATACATTGGAGTAATGCGTCGCGTTCTTCATATTGGGTAAGTTTCCTTTGATAACTTGTAGTTTCGTCAGCCGACGCCTCGTTTTTTAGGGGTACAGGAACAGTTTCGACGCCTTTTACAATATCTTGCAATTTATGCATAGTAAGTTGCAAATTTATATCGAATTTCCATACCAACCAGTTTTCGAGACCGCGTAGCTTTTCAATATTAAAGCGATCCAATTTTTGGACACTCATATTTGCAAAACACAAATTAAAGGTAAAAACTGATGCCTAAATGAAAGAATATTACTTGTAAGAGGAATATTTGTAAATTCCCATAACCTAATAAAACAAATATTCTCATAGAACCAATTTTGTAATGAAGTCTATCAAGTTACAAATCAATGTCAACAAAAACACAATATCTGATGGCCAGTAAAATAAGGTTTCAACACTGATAAATGCAGGTATATGGCGAACCACAACTATTGTGCAGAAATATCACAAAACAAACAACAATAGGAATATTATAACTGAATATTAGCTGTATTGTACTTATATTTTCTTCATTAATCGATGTCGCTTTTTCGCTTCTCTTGCCGGATGGTATCACGCCTGACGGTAAGCGAAGATGAGGTCTACGATGGACCACGCTTGCCTAGTAATAAGTAGGTAGGTAAGTAAATTCGAAAGACGAGAGAACATTCCAGACATGATAGAAATATAGATGATTATATTGATGATAGATTCATCTCGACCTTGTGTCCTATTTCTGATCGCTTCTAGAAGTTTATCGTCGTAATCAAAACCACCAAAGTCTGTGATTAGTAAAGAAGAAATTTCATTCCATGTTAAGTTTGGATTACGATTATATTTAAATCTGAACCAGTTAAGAGTATTGTCCGTGATAATTTCAAATGCTTGTGAATTCCTCAAGTCTTTGTATTGGACAACCCATGGGCTAAACTTTCTCACTGACAATACTAATAATAAGATTATAGTGTATCCATTCATTATAATTTTCATCCCGGCATATATACTTTTCCACTGCAGGGCACAGGCCACCTCTCAGTGTATCATTGGAACCAATTTATAGTACATTACTGCAGCGGCCGCGAAATAGGGGATTGCCGGCCGAGTAGTTATAGATGGCCGAGTGTTAACGAGGCCATCTAGAGATACGAGGCCGGCAATCCCTGTTCGTGGCCAAGGCTTGTATAGAGTTTTTCTCAAACATGCATCACCATCACCACCATCATCATCATCACCATCATGATCATCATCAACATCATCATCAACATCATCGTCATCACCATCATCATCATAATCATCATCACTATCATCATCATCATCATCATCATCATCATCATCATCATCATCATCATCATCATCACTATCATCATCATCATCATCATCATCATCATCATCATCATCATCAACACCATCATCATCATCTCATCATCACCATCATCATCATCATCAACATCATCATCACCATCTCATCATCACCATCATCATCATCATCATCTCATCATCACCATCATCATCATCATCATCATCTTACCTTACCTTAATAAAGCGTAGTGGCAGAATGTCTTAATGAACCAAAACGCAAATATTGCTTATAGTTTTTTTTTTAATGGCTAAATGCTATGATGCCATAGACCTATAAACGTCATGGTATGAAACAATAGACGATCACTTTGCTGGCCAAGGCCAGCAAAGTTGTATGAAATTCCATTATTGACCTCTCGTCTCGTCGTCCTCCACCACCGGCTGCACCTGCACCTGCAACGTGACACTTCGTGGCGTATTATAAGGAAAATAACGTCAATACGTTGACGTTATGTTCCTTATAATACGCCACGAAGGGTCACGTTGCAGGTGCAGGTGCAGCCGGTGCAGGTGCGCCTAGACGAGAGGTCAATAATGGAATTTCATACAACATTGCTGGCCAACGGCATTCATACAACATTGCTGGTTACGGTTGTGGTAACTCTGAAGATGAGCTCTGGTTGAGTTCGAAACGCGTCAGTGTAGCTTGGTGGTGGTGATGGTTGGGTTTGTGTGATTTGTGTGTGTTCGTACAGTGTGGAGGTGGAGGAACTGCATGAACACACATTTCTTGCATAAACGTACTAACTATTGTAAGGTCGCGGGTGAGCAAAGTAATTGTTTTAGTTCATTTAACCAATTTAAGGTTAAAAACCGGCCAAGAGCGTGTCGGACACGCCCAAGATAGGGTTCCGTAGCAGGTACGATAAAAAACTTTGCATGCTTTATAAAATGTGGCTCTAGTGAAAAAGGGGTTAAGTCTGCAGAAATTAAATAGCTATTTTCTATTTTATGTGTAAAGGGGGCTAAGTCGAAATCAGCTGTTCAACTTCAGATGAATTAACCCCTTTTTCACTAGAGCCACAGTATTAATGTGGTTGTTTTGGTCCCAACGTCGGCGGTACAGCGCCATCTATCGGCGAATTGGGTAACTAATCTAATCTGCAGTCTACTAGAACTAGTATGTATGTTGATTGTTTTTCAGATGTAATATATTTTTTTTATTTGAAAGAAGATACTGTTAGCGTGATCTTATAGGTACTTAAAGAAAAAAAATGCTTGCAATGGCGGTTAAATTACAATCTTAGTTTAGAAATATTTATTTACAAAAACTTAAAAACTGCTCAACTACCTACTGCTTGAAAATAATTTTGTTAGAAAGTTTTTATTAAGTTTAACTTAGGTGATTTTTTTCATATTTTTTAGACGAGCGGTTCAAAAGTTAGAGGGGGGGGCATGTTATTTTGAACTTTCGGAGTGAATATCTCCGAAAATATTCACTTTGAAAATGGTTTTAGAAAACCCCTATTTATTTCCAAATACCTATCCAATGATACTCCACACTATAGGGTTAGTCGAGAAAAAAAAAATCACCCCCACTTTACGTCTACCTACTCGTATGGGAGGTACCCTAAAAAAATTTTTTTTACTTTTTTTTATTAAATTTAACCACTTTGTCGGCGTGACTGATATATATATTCATGCCAAATTACAGTTTTTTAGTACTAACAGTCTCTGAGCTTAGCCGCGGACGCACAGACAGACAGACAGACGGACAGACATGGCGAAACTATAAGGGTTCCTAGTTGACTACGGAACCCTAAAAACGGGGAAACCAACGAACGCTGTAACTAAAACAACAACGCGATCGTCCAACGCAGGCAAAATAAATGTGTTTGCATTTACACCATTAAGAACTAACAATACCGTAACCTAAAATTACGGGGTCATCAATAACTTTTTATCAACGAGCAGCGAGAGTTTTCTTTCGCCTCTGCACCGCATTAGCCTAGTTGCGCGTGCGCTTATTAACCGAGTTAGTTTTTGCGGAAGCGACGGGTTCCCACGCCACGTGACAGACATCGCACAATGCCTAATGCACCCGCGCGCGAGTGGCGGCACACTTTTGAGCTAACGCCATTCCTGGGTTTTTATTCGCCAAACTTTTGTCCACGGAGCGGAAGACGCGTAGGTAGGCCTCCGACAAGATGGAGCGAGGACTTGGTTAAAGGTAGATTCATATCTACAGCGAGCGCGCCTTTTAACCGTCCATTTAGTTTCTTTATTGAATTTATCGTCATCATCATCATCAAGGACGACCATCTGGTCGTGGTCCTAGTGGTTAGAGAACCTGACTACGAAGCTTGGGGTCCGCGTTTGATTCCCGTGTCGGGGCAGATATTTGTATGAAAAATACGAATGTTCGTTCTCGGGTCTAGGGTTTTTAATATGTATTTAAGTATGTATCTATCTATCTATCTATATAAGTATGTTTATCCGTTGCCTAGTACCCATAACACAAGTTTTGCTTAGCTTACTTTGGGACTAGGTCAATTGGGGATGTCTATTTTTTTGCAATGTATAGAAAATCGAAAACCATTTCGAGATAAATGCTTTTTAAATCGTTTTCTGTAGTTATTTAATTTTAATATTATGTAATGAATTTATTATATAACAAATAAGCAATGAACTTCATTTGACATTGGTGTAAATTGCGTGACCGGTTCAAGTCGTACTTTATTCTGTGTGGTTAGAATTCTTCACAATTTACGCGTGGATTATACTACGGAGTTTGATTTGGACCCGCTGTCTGACATCTAGCACTTTGTCAGTGCCAGTAAAGTGACATAGTGTATAGTGTACCACTACGCAAAAAATAATTAAAGGGGTTGCTTTATCGTAAGCATTTAGATAGATTTAGAAATTTGGCATTGTGGGAGCCCTCAGTTATAATCTGACGTCATCAACTAAAATAGTTTCAATAATTAATTTTGAAAAAAGTAGAGAACTAAATGACAAAATATTGAAATTAGTTTCTTATAATTGACTTTTCTATACAAAAAAAATATAAAAACCACTGGTAATTTTTTTTAGACATTCCCAATTGGTGTGAATTCTCCCGTGATATTTATTTATTTATTACAGCCTATACACGTCCCACTGCAGGGCACTAGCCCCATCTGCGAATGAGAGGGCTTGGGCTGTAGTTCCTACGCGAGCCCAGTGCGGATTGGGAAATTCACACACGCCATTGAATTTCTTCGCAGGTGTTTGGAGCGTCTCGCGCGATGCTTTCCTTTCATAGTAAAGGCCCTGGTAACACTCAGAGGTCCGAGGCTGGGCTCGAACCCAGACAAACCACTAGGCTAGATTTTTAGCAGATATCCAATCCGCTTTTTGTTATTTCGCGTTTTAGGCAAAACTCGACAAAACAGCTTCACATAACAACTAAACACAGTGCTTGGCTTTTCAATATATAGTAGGTACATTACTGCAGAGGCCGTGAAGTAAGGGATTGATGGACGAGATTTGGGGTATAAAACGAGTCCAGCAATCCCTCTTCCGGCCGAGGATTGTATAGAGCTTTTCTCAAACATGCATCATCATCATCATCATCATCATCATCCATCCATCCATCCAACCATCCGTCCATCCATCCATCCATCCATACATCCATCCATACATCCATCCATACATCCATCCATACATCCACCCATACATCCATCCATACATCCATCCATACATCCATCCATCCGTACATACATCCACCCATACATCCATCCATACATACATCCATCCATCTATCCATACATCCATCCATCTATACATCCATCCATACATCTATACATCCATCCATACATCCATCCATTCATACATCCATCCATACATCCATCCATACATCCATACATCCATCCATCCATCACCAGTAGTTTAGGCGGTTTTATAGAAATAAAAGAAGATAGATTTTTTTAATGTCGTAAGTTGGCTGTATGTAATTTTTCCTTTGTCAGTTTAATGTTAGTAAGCAAATTTAAAAAGTTACAGCAGCGGACAATAATGGTTTTTCATACTAAACTTACTTTTATGGCCTAGGCCAAGAAGAAATGTAGGGAGCCATAAACAACAAACTTCATGGCTTCATTTCGTGACATTAACGCATACATTTCAAAGCATGTTTGAGACAATTACTTTTAAGACAGCGACGTTTCGCAAAACACATCAAACTTAATTGTGAACCTGTTGTCAAAGATTGGTTCCAAATATCGCGCGTGCTCTCAATCAGGTTTGTCTCCGATAGTAAATTACGTTACAAATTACACATTTCCTTTGTCATGTAACATGGAACACATTATGTCATGAAGGGAATGTGGTTCAAGCGACAATTATGAAGAGATTTTGGTTTGACCGGTTAACCCAGAGCACACCCAACCCACAGTGTACGGCATGTGTTACAAAATAATAAAATAGTGCTATTCTTGACAAACTTGTGTAGGTACCGACATAAAATTAACTACAACATTTTTACTTTTTTACTTTGATTAATGCCTGGGATATTGTCATTTTCTCTTCTTCTTCTTCAGCGCGTTTTCGCCCACCGTTGGGCATACACCTTTTTAATATTTTTTCATCCATATAGGTTCCCGGTTTCCCTTTTCCAGATTTTTCCTGCTGTCTCCCTAATGTCATCGGACCATCGGGCAGGCGGTCTGCACACACTTCTTTGCCTAGCCAGGGTATCTACTCCAAAACGCGCATACTCAATTGTTCGTCGTGTCGTCGGGGTTTGTGACCGGCCCTAGTCGATTTAAGCTTGGCGACTCTATAACCCACGTCGACTACTTTCGATACTGGGATATTGTATTGTAATAAAATATGCTATACTACAATATTCTTACCTTGATTCTCCGCTACAGTTTCGTTTACATCTACAGCTACGGGGACGGTTAGTAGTGGAGAAGCAAGGTAAACATATTGTAGGGCATTGATATGGACTTACGCAAAGTAACGCTTGAATCAATCAATCCCACTTATAATTATTATACTAAACGGGACTTATTACGCAATTAATATTTACCTCGACGTGTCGGCCACATTGCAGCAGCCGTGGTCACGCATGAGTTATGAGTGAAAATTAGGAAAGTTTAAAATAGTATAATCCCACTAATATATACATATTATGTAATAAGCTGTTGGTTCTCCTTAAATAAATAAATAAATATTATAAACGTGAAAGTTTGTATGGATGGATAAATTGATATGTGGATGTTTATCAGTTATCACGCTGCAACGGTTCTGATGAAATTCGGCACATAGATAGTTTATAACCTGGGTTAACATATAGGGTACTTTCATCCTGGAAAAGTGCATAGTTCCCTCGGAATACCGATAAACGAATTCTTCGCAGACGTAGTCGCGGGCAACCGCTAGGCGTTTATTAAATTGAGGCCTGTTATTTTGTCCTTTATATGTTAGTCAGTATTTAAATCTGTGGTTGGAAAAAACGTTATATTTAATCTGGTTTTTTCCCTTATATAACTACTAAATAATATTATATTACTTTAACGACCGCTTAGCCTAGTTGGTAGTGACCCTGCCTACGAAGCAAGAGGTTCTGGGTTCAAATCCCGGTAAGGGCATTTATTTGTGTGATGAGCACGAATATTTGTTCCTGAGTTATGGATGTTTTCTATGTATTTTAAGTATTTATTTTAACTATATAAGTATGTTTATCGTCGTCTAGTACCCATAGTACAAGCTTTGCTTAGTTTGGGACTAGATCGATTTGTGTAAGATTGTCCCCTAATATTTTTTTTTTTTTTTATTTTTTTTATTTATTACTTACAATTTGATGTTGGTATAGTGAATGATACAACTTTGTGTGTGTAGCAAGAAGAATGTACGTTTATGTAGCAGTAAACTATTGTGTTAGGTACTATTAAACACTAACCCCCTGTTTCACCATCCATTGATCAAATTTATTTGACAGATAAATGTGATGCCGCCTCTGGTTGTTTTGTTCGAATAGACGGAAACGGCATCACATTTATCCGTCAGATAAAATTAATTTCTCTCCCAAAAGTTAGATTCCTACAGAAGGCAGAAAAAATTGAACGCATGCTGTTTAGTTATTTTCATTTAGTTTTTGTGTTTCTAACTAAACGAAGAAGATAATGATTTTAAAGGTAAAAACGTATAAGACATCTCAAAAACTTTTACATTTAATTTTTGACTCCGACTTGCATAGAAATTTACAGGTACTGAGCCTAACTAACACAGCCCCCTAAAACGTCTTTGAAAAGGAAATTTCCATGCAAAAAAAAGGACATTTTGGGAGGCTGTGTTAGTTGCATTCACGGTACTTAAATACTCACCTGTAAATTTATATGCAAGTCGTGGTCTAAAATTAAATGGATAAAGTTTTCGAAAGACGCTCATAACAACTTTAGATTGTTCAGCTAAATGAAGTAATCTGTGCCCTTTCTTCTTCACAAATAAAGTAACACTAGAGCAATCCAATCTGCTACATCCTTATCTGTTGATGGCCATCTAAGTGCCCTGCACATTATCAGTCAATATCTAGACCGGATATTGCATCGACTGTAGTCTCTTTGCTAAAAGTTACCGTATTGGGCAAGCCTTCCGCTGATCAGGCCTAATTAGTTTAATTGAAAATTTGGAGCGTAGTTATTTTACAATGCGCGCCGTTAATTTGATGAGGTGTTTTAAAGTACAGGCTAGTTTTTTGTAAGTTCGTGTAACGGTCGAATCTAATAATGCGATTTGTTTCTGAGATTTTTCTTTATTTCTTTGACAAGTTGCTGTATTAGGTGAACAAACCACTACCACTGTACGTTTTCTTTGGCACTTCCTGCCACGTACAGTGAAACTGTGGAACCAACTTCCGGCAGCAGTGTTTCCAGACAATTATGACATCGGGGCTTTCAAGAAAAGGGTTTCTACTTCCTTTGAAAGCCGGCAACAGATTGGTGACTCTCTTTGAGTTGTTGATATTTATGGGCGGTGGTGATTATTTTCCATCAGATGACCCGCTTGTTCGTTTGCCTCCCTCTCATAATAATAAAAGTATGTATAAGTATGAAGTTATTAGTTATAAACACTAAAGTTTTCTGTCACACGGTATAGGATGACGTTAGAAAGAGATGTCAACGTGACTGCGAGCACCCGAGTGTTAGACAATACGCCCTCTGGCCTTGGGTTGTCTATAGTTTTGAGCGTTTTTGTAAAATCTAATCTTATAAATCAATGGCATAAAGCACATCTTGAGCCCTGATTGGCAACCTCAAAGAACAGCTGATAAAAATCTTTCATCATCATCATTAATTTCAGCCGAAAGACGTCCACTGCTGAACATAGGCCTCCGCCAAGGCTCGCCAAACAGATCGGCCCTGTGCCATCCGCATCCAATGCGCTCCCGCTACCTTCACCAGGTCGTCGCTCCATCTTGTTGGAGGCCTACCTACACTGCGTCTTCCGGTCCGCGGACGCCACTCGAGAACCTTTCGGCCCCATCGGCCGTCAGTTCTACGGGCGATGTGCCCTGCCCACTGCCACTTAAGTCTAGCGATTCTTCGAGCTATGTCCGTGACTTTAGTTCTCGCGCGGATTTCATCATTTCTAATGCGATCCCGCAGAGAAACTCCAAGCATAGCCCTCTCCATCGCCCTCTGAGTGACCTTGAGCTTCCTTATAAGACCCATCGTTAGCAGCCACGTCTCAGTGCCCTAAGTCATCACTGGCAACACACACTGGTCAAAGACTTATAAAAATCTTTAAATGTATCAAAAAAATAAACGACGTTTTCCATTGCTGTGAAAACAATAGTGATAAATAAGAGCAATCAATTAAGTTGAAGCGAGTCGGTCGTAAATTGCCGATTAACATAAGAATGCATTCGACGCATCGATTTCTCGATGCACTCGGTTGCTGCGGAATCGATCTTGAGATCTGTAGCTCGCGATAATGAGCAGGTAAGATACCAACTACTACAGTGGCTTCGTTCCCGTGAGCTATTATGTTTGGGCACGGTTCTGAATATCGAAAAGTTTTTTTTCATGGAAACCGTAAACTTCTCAAAATTCATCGGATCGGGATCGTATAGAACCTATTAGTTTCGGTTAGTTTTATGAAAATTTTAAAATTTTCCATTCATCCTTTTCTTCCGTGGCTGTCGTAAGAAGCGACTAATGGGTATATTGTAGGCAATAGACTAGCAACCTGTCACTAACTATTATACCACTTTTACCTTAAAACCTGTACCGGTTCGTGTGCTCTGCCTATCCCCTTTGGGATTTAGCGTGAAGGAGTACTTAACAAAAACACACACATGCATACTCACAAACTTACGCATTAATAACATTAGTAGGGTTTGATAACGGTTCATAGATAAAATAGACACAAACAAGAACATTAACTAGATGCACCTTTAATTAAGTTTTACGTTTTCCGCTTTTTATTGCCCGTAATGTTCGTTATTGTTGACGACGAGGACAGTGTTAGAAATATAAAAAAAAATAGTCAAACAACTAATTTTATTGGTTCCTTGAGAGCATTCCATGCGTTAAAGAAAGAAAGTTCAACTGTATTTTTGCTGTTCCAAACTATTCACCATTAAAAAATGAGGGACTTGCCGCGAAAGTTAAAGCCAATAATGAACCCCTCATTGGAGTTACGCAAAAACATCACGTTTGCGCCTGAACGGTTACCTCTCTGATGTGAGACCGGTCCAAGTCTCAATTACACCGACGCAAATGTACCGTTCACACATTACAAAACAATACAAAGACTCTTTATTGTACACCACAAAGAAAACAATACAGAAAAACAAGTACATGGGAAAAATATATAACACACTGCATCATTCTCAGTGTGACTTATGGACATACGGCCCATAGCTGGGCACAGGCCTCCTCTATCAGTAAGGACTCGGAACTTCACTCACACCATTGAATTGCTTCACAAGTTTCAAGTTCACGGTTTCCTCACGATGTTAGTTCTTCACCGTAAAGCTTGAAGTAAATTTCAAATTTAATTTCGCACGTGTGTTCTGAAAAACTCAGAAGTGCGATCCCGGGATTTGGACTCACGATCCTCTGCTTGAGTTCCAGGAGTTGTTGGGGCTGGAGTTTTGAGTACTTACTTATCTACTTGGAGCTTGGGTTTATCAGTTTGATTTGGTGCGATTACATTAATTTTACCGTCATCAATTCATGTCATTTCCATCACAGTCGCTTTTCGGACCTTTCAATGGAAATAATCAGTGAAATATACCTACTTAATCTTTTCTGTGTAATCACTGGCAACACACACTGGTCAAAGACTTCTGACTTTTAAACTAGATTGTCTGTACATAATAAGCCAATAACCTAATATTTGAGTGCTTAATTTCGTTTCGGTGTGATGCGCCGTTACCACTAGCTCCTGCCAGCCGCGCGACCTCGCAAGGCCGCCGAATAAGGCCCCACGCTCGTTCGGTTACCCTAGCTGCAGTTTTTTTCCTGCAACGCATTCCACTTTAACGGTTAACTTAACAGTGATAAAGTCAATGACGCCGATTTAAGAGCCGAGCTTTAATTACATTTTAAAGTTTATAGTGAATCAAAGTCATAGTCAAAATTTATTTACTCAAGCAAGGCAAGCAACTCAACAAGACATATTCTTTACAAACAAAACGATGCTATTTAATTACATACTTACATCAAAAGTTATTCATATAACTAAATTTTTAAGGCAGTAGTTGCGCTATTTGAGACCAAGAATCGCCAGTGCGATTTACTGTTATATTTTTAATTAGTATTAATTATTAAATGGTCAGTAAACTAGCTAAATATTTTTCATCCTTATGTGCTATTTGACCTATCTAAACTGAACGTAAAATTTGAGATAGAAATAGTATATTACACTATTGTTTATAGGCGAAGATCGTGTAAAAATAGTTGGAAGTGTGGAAAAATAAATAAAAAAACAATTGCCCGTGATACTACACTATGCGACCTGATCATACACATTCCAAGTGCACGAATATAACAACATGATCGGCTTCAAAACCAAAACTTCACTTGTTTTGTTGTTGACAATGAAGCAATATTTTGTCACAGTTTAACAACATAAAATTTGTTCGCAAAAACTGCAAGTTTTTCCACAACACTACGCAGTTAATTAATGCCCAGCTAACGGACCGTAAAAGTTCCAATTAAATTCTATATAAACAATATTAAAAGTAATTGTTTTGTTGTTCCCATAGCACAATGCGGATTAGGCCAGGTAATGAGGCAAGGTCGCCTGACAATGGTGCGACCCGACTGACCGTAATGCTGTTAACATTCGTTAATTGAGTGGAATTTGTAGAACTGTTTCAGTTTGTGGAGGACGAATGCTTTAGCTGGGATTAGATTAATGCCTGGGATATTGTATTTTAATAAAAATATGCTAAACTACAATATTCTTACCTTGTTTCTCCGTTACTAACTGTGACTACAGGTACGCCTACGTCTACATCTACGGCAAAGTTAGTAGCGGAGAAGCAAGGTAAGAATATTGTTGTCATTACCATGGACCTCTGCAAAGTAACGCTTGAATCAATCGATTGTAGATATGGTAATAAAGTTCTGAAAGGAGGCTTGAGTCCTGCAGCGGAACGAACCAATTATAGCCTAGAATGATGATGATCTGAGGCTAAATTCAGGGATTGTCTAACACGGTTTGCGAGCCGTAATTCAATCGTTTGCAAGAGGATAGGGAATGAACTGCTATTCAGGAACGCCAAGAATCATTGGTTTGCGAGAGGTTTGGGCTGAGATTGGGATGAGCCTTATTTATTTAATTATTTATTTATTTGTTTACAAAGCGAATTAACAGGAAAATAAAGCTCATCCCAAGCTGCCATTCCTATCCTTTCCCAAACGATAGAATTACCTGATTTTAGCCGCTGATAATCCTGATATTTAACCGAAATGTGACTTAAATTGTCAAGTTATGAAGTCATACCACGGAGCAGTATGGCGTAGCCAAAAAATTACTATTTTTAATCCATATCCATACTAATATTATCTGTCTGTCTGTCTGTTACCTCTTCAAGCTTAAACCGCTGAATCGTGAGAAAATTGGTTTGAACGAGATCTATTTTGTCTGTCTGTCTATATCAGTAACCAATCTACAATGATCCCACACTGCGCACATTTTGCTTATGAGCAGGGGTCTCCTAAGACTGGATGTTCATAAATACATATAAATTTGTACGGAACCCTCGGTGCGCGAGTCCGACTCGCACTTGGCCGGTTTTTTATTAGATTTATTGTAGTTTTAGTTTATTTTATTTTAATATAGTTAGTTTTAATTTTTATAGATTGTTAGTGTATATTAGAGACCTATTACTGCGAGTTCTTAAATATGTAATGTACATAATAAAGTAACTTAAAAAAACTACAAGTGATATGTTACGTATCTCTATTATCGCTTAACTGAGTGGACATGGATTATTTTCCAATTTTTTTCCAGAACTGGTATACCTAGTTAACTTGATCTTTTGGCTGGTCCCAGCTTATCGTGGAGTTTTAAGACACTTTGTATAACTTAAGCTGTCGATACCACTCGCGCCACTCCAACACCTTGTCCGTTACCACAATGATCTGAAACCAAGTCCCGTTTCAACATTAACAAATAAAGTGTCGTAAAGAGACACCGGTGGGAATCGAACCGGCACTCGGCCGCCAACGGGCTGTGACGACTCGTGGGAAAGCCACTACCCTCACATAGGTGCCTGCATGACATCTCTCTCTATAAATACCTTAATTATATTTACATTAAGGAGATGACCTTGAACGAAAGAATTTAAATGGAAATAATCAAAGACATTTAATGTCGAGATTGAAATATGTAATGTTTTTAAACTTTCGCGATTCTCGTTCATAATTAATATTTTTCAGGAGTTAATCACGAGTAGACGCAGTAGTGGCCTATTGCCTCTCAAGCAGGGTGTCGTGGATTCGAATCCGGGCTCGCACATCTGAGTTTTCGGAATTTATGTGCGAAATTAGTATTTGAAATTTACCATGAGCTTTACGGTGAGAAAACATCGTGAGGAAACCTGCACACACCTGAGAAGAAATTCAATGGTGTGTGTGAAGTTCCCAATCCGCACTGGGCCCGCGTGGGAATTACGGCCTATCCCCTTTCATTCTGAGAGGAGGCCTGTGCCCTGAAGCGGGACGTATATAAGACGTACGATGATGAAAATATATGTTTATTTACTTATAACCTTTTGCTTCTTTTGGGGAATCTTAGAGGCCCTATTACAAACCTCGCTCGTACGTCAAAGACTTGCATGGTCGAACGCATGTTCCCACAGGAGGCAGAGTCAGAGTCTGCGGTTGCAGCCTACTCCCACGGGGTACTTTGCTAGTTCTGATTGCACTGACAGCTCCGCAGTACTCAAGTACACTGACGAGGAAAATATCAAGTCACTTTTCATACAGTTTTATACCTATGGGACTATTTTAGTTTTACCGGACTGGCAAGCGCAGCGTGCGACGTCCGCCAACGAGATGGATGGACGATTTGGTAAAGGCCGTAGGTTAGGCAGTAGATTAATGTGGAGATATAGGCCTCAATGTCTCTCTCCAGCCAGACGTATTGCCTGGATGCAAGCTGCTTCCAACCGTAATGATTAGCTGTCATATCAAAGAACTAGGTACTTGCGCGGGCTATGATACAAAATCACTAACTAAGTAAACGTATTTGGGAGCGGCTCTGAAAAGTTTCAACGCGTATCCAGTGTGTTACTAAAATCTGCGAACACATACCACTTGGTCATTGGGGATTTTAGTAGACGGGCATAATAATGTGTATGTATGTAATTGGGTATTAGTCGATTTTCGTAACACTCGGGATACGGCAGTTGAAACGCTTCATAGCACACTTATTTTTCAGAAGTCATTGAAATGTGTAGTAAGTACCAGAAGTACCTATTTCTATTATTGTGATTAATGAACTGAAACAATTATTTTGCTCACCCGCGACCATACGATAGTTACGTTTATGTAAGGAATGCGTGTTCATGCAGTTCCTCCACCTCCACAGTGTACGAACACACACAAATCACACAAACCCAACCATCACCACCACTGACGCGTTTCGAACTCAACCAGAGCTCATCTTCTTACATAAACGAGTATCGTATTGTCGCAGGTGAGCATAGTAATTGTTTCAGTTCATTAATATGGACCTCCGCAATGTAACGCCTGATTCAATATATTAGGATCAAACTATAAAACTGGCTGTTGACGAAAAATCATACGTGTCACAGACACCGGTTCGTGTTACCAAAACTACAATTGCACTGTATTATCGCTTCCACAGTAGCACAAGTAAAATCAGTATGCAATCTACAATACAATTTTATTGGACAAGGATGCGAGCCACAATCCATAGGTAGGTACTTTACTTAATTTTAGCTCGATCTCATTGAGTAAGAGCTTCCCCGGAGTATTTTTTTCGTGTTTGCCCTTTTGGTATGACCAAAATATGTATGATGACTTGATGGTCCCAAAAAAAGACCAGCGTGCAGCGCCGTTCGCAAATCGGCAGTTTTTGCTGATTTGGGACCATTTTTTTGTACACGTACTTTTTCCTTATTTCATTATTGTTTTATTTTTATTGTTTTTATCCATGTTGTCACAAATAAATTTATTCTTTCTTTCTTTCTTTCAAGATGCTTCCATCAATAGTCTGGAATAGCAGGCAAGAGTGTGGGGGCGATGCAGAAGATTTGGGCAGCAGTACTTAGATGAGTGGCCATATTCTCCAACACTAACAATATTCTCCAACACTAACCTTCTGCGAACTATCATGATGGGCAAAATAGCCGGAAAATGAAAGGTTGGGAGACGCAAAATGTCATGGCTCCGTAACGTAAGAGAATGGACCGGCATCAAGACTGTAGAACAGCAATTTTAGTTGGCTATGGACAGGACGAGATTTAAGGAGCTGACTGCCAACCTTCAATAATGAAGTAGCACTATAAGAAGAAGAAGACTTAGATGAGTATAAATTTGAAAAAAATAAGTAAAAACATTTATTCATTAGGTACAACATGGAGAAAAAAACGCAATTAGAATTAAAAAATAATGCACATGTTGCGAAATGGTCCCCAGTCAGAAACGGCGTTGATCTTCCTTTGGAACCAGTACGGTTATCGTCTAACGCGCTGACAAATTGCTTTCGCATTCATCATTTCTTTCTGTAACACTTTCACATTCCTTGGACTCCATATAGATTCAAACATTAACTGGAAAGGGCACATAGCACAAATTAAAATTAAGCTCTCGAAATTTTTATATGCCTTACGAGAGATAAAAAAAAGTACAGATCTAAAATCTGCCCTCAGCGCGTACTATGCATATGCTTAATCGTGGTTTAAATACTGTATCATACTTTGGGGTAATTGTACAGATGTTGAAGACGTGTTCCTCCTCCAGAAGAAGTGCATTCGTATACTTGCCAATACCAAAAGTCCAGACAGTTGCAAACCCTACTTTATAAAGTATAAAATACTTACCTTGACATCAATCTACATCTTTGAAATATGCAAATTTATAAGAAAATACCCGCAATTTTTTACTAAATTGACTGAGCAAACTCGTCAAACGAGCCCTAACGCGATGGCAATAAAAATATGCAACAAAATAAACAACAATATTAAAAACGAAAAAAACGAAAGGCGTTTTAATAACCTTCTAAAGGATTATTTCGTCAATAAGAGTTATTATACATTACAAGAATTCTTAGATGATAAAGATACACAAACAAAATAAGCCTTGGTCTGCCTTCGTCCATTTTAATGTAACAACCCTTGTTTTTTTAATGTTCTATGATAAATGATAAATGAAATAAAAATAAAGCGAAATAAAATGTATTTAGTAAATTAAAATCAAGATTAATAATAATAATGGAATAAATGCTAATAGAACTACTACTGTTATATCTATCTATAAGATTTAATTATTATAGTTTTAAAAGATTGACATTGATATTAATATTTTTATTTTTCTGAATTATTATTTAACGTAAATTGTATTGACAAAAAAATAATTTATCCATGCATGCATATTGTTAGAATAGATTGACATTCTATGCCCTGACAGGGTGTCATGTACCTACCATCTTGTAAAACTACCATCTATTAATGTAATGAACATCACCGAACAACGGCCAACCGATAGTGTCTTTCTCAACCTCGACATTGGCAGAATCATCGATAGTACCGATGGAGCTATATTTTTAAAAATTGAATTGAATGTAATGAACATGAATCTGAATGAATAAATGAATATGAATATGAATAAATTGAAACAAATTCGGTGCGTTGTTTTTATTAGTTCTCTTACTGCTTATTTTGTGTTATTGTTTAGTACCTCCCCACCTCGGCTTCCCTGGTCATTAAGTATACATAGTATACATGAAACCTTCGACGAAAGTGAAACCGATTCCTTGCACCTGTCGTAAACAATAGTGTGGGAAAGGGGCCCGTGACCGCAGTCGCTCGGGTTTCGACTGCATTCTCGGGTCTGGGATCTGGTTTGGACGCGGTTCCCACTAAAACTGCAATTTGATCATACTTTTACTACCCCAACAGTGAAGACTGGATAGCCTCGTACCGCCCTTCATCATATAATGGATCATCATCATTTCAGACGAAAGACGTCTACTGCTGAACATTAGACCTCTCCCAAGGTTCGCCGAACATACTGTTCCTGTGCCATCCTTTCTAATAATTAAAATTGATTAAGATAGATTTCATCATTTCTAATAAATAAAAAATTAATAATACAAAAACATTTATTTTCAGACTGTTGTATCCATAGTTTGTTAGTTACCTAGCTTAAAGACTATGTTAGTATCACAATTTAATAGATAAATGAAATACAATGTTAGAAAGAATCAAAAATATAACGGAGAATAAATGAAATATAATATAAAAAAATAGTAGTAACAATCAAAAGAAAATTCGAATTTAAGGGATTCCAATTTCTAATGTGATCCCGCAGAGAAACTAAGCATAGAAATATAATAATAAAGCTAATGTAACGACCGCTTTAGCCTAGTTGGTAGTGACCCTGCCTACGAAGCAAGAGGTCCTGGGTTCAAATCCCGGTAAGGGCATTTATTTGTGTGATGAGCACGAATATTTGTTCCTGAGTTATGGATGTTTTCTATGTATTTAAGTATTTATTTATCTATTTAAGTATGTCTATCGTCGTCTAGTACCCATAGTACAAGCTTTGCTTAGTTTGGGACTAGGTCGATTTGTGTGAGATTGTCCCCTGATATTATTATTATTATTATTATTATTAATGTTCTATTTTATTTAATACTGGTAGGTGAAATTCGCAGTGAAAAACTATTAAAATTCGTGTAATTTAATACTTCCATCGGTATTCTATACTAATATTATAAAGAGGAAAGTTTTGTATTTTTGTATATAACGAATAAACTTAAAAACTACTGGATCGTTTTCAAAAATTTTTTTGTCGGTTAAAAGCTACATTATCATTGTGTGACATAGGCTACTTTTTACTGCGGGAAAATACCTTTTCCTACGGGAAAATTAATTTATCGCGGCCGAAGCTGCGGACGTAAGGCTAGTTTTCAATAATTCAAAATTCACCGTGGCCCCTGTCCCACCATTTCCCTCCATTACATAATAATCGAAGATAAACTACGTATTTATTCATTACGTGAATACCGAAGTGGTCCGACGTGACGTCCGGCGCGGTGACTGCCCTCTGCGCTAGCGCATGTATACCTTCGGTTCATCCTTGAATTGATAAACAAAAGCACAATTTTTTGTTCTTATTAATAGACATCAACGTCATAATCATCATCCCAGCCTATTATACGTCCCACTGCAGGGCACAAGCCTCCTCTCAGAATGAAAGGGCTTGGGCCGTAGTTCCCACGCGGGCTCAGTGCGGATTGGGAACTTCACACACACTATTGAATTTCTTCTCAGGTGTGTGCAGGTTTCCTCACGAAGTTTTCCTTCACCGTAAAGCTCATGGTAAATTTCAAATAATAATTTCGCACATAAGTTCCAAAAAACTCAGAGTTGCGAACCCGGATTCGAACCCACCACCCTCTGCTTGAGAGGCAATAGGTCAAACCACTAGGTCACCACGTCTTCACGGCTCACCACGACGTATCTTATCTTATCATTAGTCGATATTATAGTCCTCATAAACTACAGGGATAATTACAGGGGTAGGGTTACGTATATTCATAATTTTGATGAATAAGTCAACTAAACGTCAATTACCGTTAAATATGAGGTGTCAGCTGAACTCACGTGCCATTGGCCTAACTGAAATAGCTCCCTACAGGGCGTTAAATGGAGATGTATGTCGGTACGGATATTATGAAACGTGACTGAAGGGACGGGAACGGAGTATTAAGGTTATTGTTTCCTATACTTCCGATGGAGGGTGACCATAATTAGGTTAAGTCAGGTACGAGTAAATTTCGGCTATTCGATTTTATAAACGCAGATAATTGAATTAAAGTTCCTCCAGTTGGTTTATGTAATAACACGCGGCGGACACGACGTACAAATACGCGTTCTTGAATCTACATAAGCACGACGACGTCTGTACACGCGTACGCCTACATACATCGCGCGCGCTCTCTTCTGATTTCTGGCGGTTTCCGGCTATCTGCGCCTTGAGGGGTGGGGTAATTCGAATCGGTGCGGGGCGGACCGTTTCCATTCTGTACGTCAGTACTATTATATATTCTGTGGTAATAACTAGCTTATGCCAGCGACTTCGTCCGCACAGAATTAAAATTTGTGGTAAAGCTTTTTTATCTCTTTCATTGAATAAAGCATAAAATATCCACTAAAGGAACATCCGTAAATTCATCATCATCATCATTTCAGCGAGGAGTTTAACCGCCCCCCCCCCGCCCCCTTTGCCTGGCATTTGTGGACTACGAGAAGGCCTTCGATTCAATCGAGACTTGGGCTGTACTGCAGTCTCTCCAACGGTGCCAAGTAGACTACCGGTACATCGAAGTGTTGAAGTGTCTGTATAATAACGCCACAATGTCCGTCCAACTTCAGGATCAGATGTCGAAGCCCATTCTGTTGCAGCGGGGAGTCAGACAAGGAGATGTTATCTCTCCGAAACTGTTCACCGCTGCATTAGAGGATGCGTTCAAGACTCTGAACTGGGAAGGTCGTGGCATCAATGTAAATGGCGAATACTTCACTCACCTTCGATTTGCCGACGACGTGGTGCTTATGGCTGAGACCTTGGAGGACCTCAGTGCGATGCTCGCTGACCTCGGAAGAGTCTCCGAGAGAGTTGGTCTTAAATTGAACATGGACAAGACGAAGGTCATGTCGAACGCCCATGTTGTACCAACTCCCGTCGTAATCGGAGATACTTTGCTCAAAGTTGTTGACGACTATATCTATCTGGGACATACAATCCAATTGGGTAGGTGCAACTTTGAGAAAGAGGTTAATCGACGAATTAGACTCGACTGGGCAGCGTTCGGGAAGCTCCGCAATATCTTGTCATCCGATATACCGCAGTGTCTCAAGTCAAAAGTGATGACTTATGGCACTGAGACGTGGCCGCTAACGATGGGTCTTATAAGGAAGCTCAAGGTCACTCAGAGGGCGATGGAGAGGGCTATGCTTGGAGTTTCTCTGCGGGATCGCATTAGAAATGATGAAATCCGCGCAAGAACTAAAGTCACGGACATAGCTCGAAGAATCGCTAGACTTAAGTGGCAGTGGGCAGGGCACATCGCCCGTAGAACTGACGGCCGATGGGGCCGAAAGGTTCTCGAGTGGCGTCCACGGACCGGAAGACGCAGTGTAGGTAGGCCTCCAACAAGATGGAGCGACGACCTGGTGAAGGTAGCGGGAACGCATTGGATGCGGATGGCGCAGGGCCGATCTGTTTGGCGAGCCTTGGGGGAGGCCTATGTTCAGCAGTGGACGTCTTTCGGCTGAAATGATGATGATGATCATTTCAGCGAAAAGATGACCACTGCTGAGCATAGGCCTCACTAAGGCTCGCCAAACATAACGGTCCTGCGCCATCCGCAACCAATGCGTTCCCGCAACCTTAACCAGGCCATCGTTCCATCTTGTAGGAGGTCTACCTACACTCATCATACTATTAGTTATTATCGATATTAGTTAGAGAATATATAAATCCCGTTTTTAGGGTTCCGTAGTCAACTAGGAACCCTTATAGTTTCGCCATGTCTGTCTGTCTGTCTGTCTGTCTGTCCGTCCGCGGCTAGCTCAGAGACTGTTAGTACTAAAAAGCTGTAATTTGGCATGAATATACATATCAGTCATGCCAACAAAGTGGGAAAATAAAAAATAATAAAATATTTTTTTTTAGGGTACCTCCCATAGATGTAAGTGGGGGTGATTTTTTTTTCTCGACTAACCCTATAGTGTGGGATATCGTTGGATAGTTCTTTTAAAACCATTGGGGGGCTGCTAACATGATTTTTTATATTCAGTGATCTGTTTGCGAAATATTCAACTTTAAAGTGAAAAATTTCATTAAAATCGACCGTCCCCCCCCCCCTCTAAAATCTAAACTGTTGGGAGGAAAAATTTGAAAAAAATCAGAATGGTAGTAAATATATTAAATTTACAAGGGAAATTATAGCGGCTAAGATTGCTTGGGAATTATTTGTAGTTTAAGAGTAAATAGTAGCCTAAGGTATAAAACATACCGTCACTACTTTGAAAAAGCTCGTATCTCAAATCAGCATGTACAAACAAAACAACCTTGATACGCGCGTAATAAAGTTCACTTAGCCAGATTATCGATTGTGAAATACGAGCTTTTTCAAAGTATTGACGATCCTAAACTTAGAAGATTCCGTACACATACGAAATACTTAGAAAAATATTACTTGATTTTTTCGCAATGGCTACGGAACCCTATCTTGGGCGTGTCCGTCCGACACGCTCTTGGCCGGTTTTTTCCTTATCCCGTGGGAATTACTTTTATATTGTACGCCAAATTTGATGGTCTTGTACCTAATCATACGTGGAGTTAAGAAGCTATCTCCGTAACTATGACGACCATAGGATCACTAGTAATCAATCAAGTCTAGGGTAAATGAGCATTCACTAGGCAAGCTTTCTCCATCGTAGTACCTCATCTTCGCTTTCCATCAGGCGTGATTCTGGTCAAAAGCAAGCCTATGAAAAATGGTGTTGTAATACTTGAGCGAGAGCGCCGTCCTTCTTCTGAAGACGTTAAAAAACAACGGACGATCAAAATTTTAGTTTTTTAGTGGACTGTCATGCATGTCATCCTTGTCTCATGTCTTGTACCTCGTAACACGAACGCATGGCCACCGCGGCCAGGTGGCGTTTCGCGCGCAGCTATTTCCAGCGCAATTAGGAAAGCGCGCGCGCTTCCGATTTCAAACGCTGTCGTATTTCAAATATCGAGCGCGAGATCTTTATTGCGTTTGTCTTTTATTTTACAACGTTTTTACAGTTTTGTACTGGAATGTCGGATGGATGGGTTTAATGTGCGCGACTGCTTACGAATTCATTTATAATTTGGGTGTAACTGTTGATAATGTATTACGTTTGTTCAAATCATCATCATCATCATCCCAGCCTATATACTTCCCACTGCAAGGCACAGGCCTCCTCTCAGCATGGGAGGGCTTGGGCTGTAGTTCCCACGCGGGCCCAGTGCGGATCAGGAACTTCACTCACAGTATTGAATTTCTTCGCAGGCGTATGTAGGTTCCCCACGACTTTTTCCTTCACCATACAGGTCATAAAATTCCGAAAAAAAAGTTGTGAGTCCGGGAATTCGAACCCACGACCCTCTGCTTAAGAGACTATAGCTCAAACCACCACGGCTACCACGGTTTGTGAAAACAGTGATTACACGGCTAAAACTTAATAAGCCCTTAATAACCACATTACAATGGGTATGTTGAACGGTTGCATCGATCAATTAACACAGTTAATGACTGTCACAATTTGCATCGGACAACGAAAGTATCGACAGAAATAAGCCAAAAATATATATGTCATGCGTAAATCAGTAGCCGAACGACTTATATAACAACAGTATTTTACATGCATGAGATTTATAACTTGCTAATAAATCATGTGATAAGCTGCCTTATGTTGTGCCGTTGTGCCGTATGTTGCTGGAGGACTTTTTTGCTAAACCAATTTTATAGCTCCATTTTAAAGGTTTTACGACGATGTCGTTAAATTGCGTTCGCGCGTTGTAAAATTCGTTTTTAATCAAAGGCCTTGACACGCGTTGTGTGCGGAATGCAAAATAGTTTGGTGCTGTTGCAGATAATATGAATTTTGATTTGAGTGCGATCATCATCATCATCATCATCCCAGCCTATATACGTCCCACTGCAGGGCACAGGCCTCCTCTCGGAATGAGAGGGCTTGGGCCGTAGTTCCCACGCGGGCCCAGTGCGGATTGGAAACTTCACATACACCATTGAATTTCTTCGCAGGTGTATACAGGTTTCCTCACGATGTTTTTCTTCACCGTTAAGCTCATGGTAAATTACAAATGTAATTTCGCACATAAATTCCGAAAAACTCAGAGGTGCGAGCTGGGGTTTGAACCCACGACCCTCTGCTTGAGAAGCCATAGGTCAAACCACTAGGCCACCACGGCTTAGTGAGTGCGATGGAAATGCCAAATTACTTTTTAATTTAGTTTGTAAACGATTGATTATAATTTTTTAGCAAGTTGAAGGAAATAGACCACCAGGGGCAGGGGCCAGGGGTACAAGCGGAACTCCCTTTCTAGTTAATAGAACTGAAGCGAGAGTTCCGCTTGTAATATTAGTTGTACTTTGTTATGCAATTGGGCCCAGGTTGTACTATTCATGATTGGAGATATTGAGCCCGATACCCGCCACTTCGGCCACACGTCTTGGCGAGCTCTAACTTTTAGGAAATGTTTCAATTTTCTAGGCTCGTGGTAATAACCCTAAACCACTCAGTGGAGAAGCACCATCCGTCAATGTGTCAAATTAGGTACCTATAGACGATCCCTACTGAATATACACAGTCCAGTTCTCTTGGTGCGAAAATATTTCTAATTTAGGGCAGTTTACTCTGGCTTCGGTACTCTGGATAACTTTACTGAAGTGGTTACAAAGCGAACTCTGTTTACCCTCACTCCACGCCTCGATAAAGGTAAACATCGCGAATTCTATTTGTTAACTTGTCCTACTAAACTGTGCTCCAAATGGACAAAAACAGATACATTAAAGAAGATAGGAAATGGGGTGATAATATATTTGAATTCGGATGTTTAGCCTAATTTACTCTAATATCGATGCTCCTAAAAGTGAAAAAAACCGAAATGAGATTCGTTTGGTAAATACGGAGCTTGCGATGCTCTACTTAAAAAGGTAATCATTTGGCTTTATTTTGAGAGACTTACAGGTAATGTCGTGCTCTACTTTGAGAAAACATACTTTGACAGACTTACTGGTCTTTTTCAGGCTCTGCTTTTAAAGATTTGCATGAGATTTTGTGGTTTTACTTTGGAAAACTTTTATGGTTTTATTACAACTTTTAAGAGACTTACCATTTGAAAAAAAAACTAAATGCCACTTGTCGATACTCAACAGTAGTGACCAATGAACTAAAACAATTACTTTGCTCACCCGCGACCTTACAATAGTTACGTTTATGCAAGAAATGTGTGTTCATGCAGTTCCTCCACCTCCACACTGTACGAACACCCACAAATCACATAAACACACTATCACCACCACCAAGCTACACTGACGCGTTTCGAACTCAACCAGAGCTCATCTTCGGAGTTACCACAACCGTATGCTATGCTACCAAATGTTTAACATTTCGAACTCAACCAGAGCTCATAGTTGTGTTTATGTGATTTGTGTGTGTTCGTACAGTGTGGAGGTGGAGGAACTGCATGAACGCACATTTCTTGCATAAACGTAACTATTGTAAGGTCGCGGGTGAGCAAAGTAATTGTTTTAGTTCATTAATATGGACCTCCGCAAAGTAACGCCTGATTCAATAAAGTAGTGACCAAGCAAATATGACGGAATACAGACTTCATATAAACAACACGCTTTCACGAAGTAAAGTAAATATTGATGCAGTATTTCAGTCCCTCAAAATAAAGGAATTATAGAGAAGGCACGCAATGACTTAATACTCAAAACGCAATAACAGTGACCACAAAATCTGAATAAACAAGTACTTGACGCAAGAAAAGGCACCGATACTAATAGCCCAGCCTGGACTGCAAGCGACTGCCAGCACGGCAAGTGTTTCGCTTTTCATTGCGTGGTTCGGAAGCACACCGCTCAGTGGTTATATGGCAGCACAAGCAATGAACACAGGGTAATCTCGAGGCATCACCGTCGGTACCGGGCCGTAAGGAAGTTTCGGAATAGCATTTAACTTTACAAGCATAGGATGTTTTGTTTCTATTCTACCTTCCTTATCCTTGCTCCCGATAATATTTATGAGATTATAATTAGCAATTTGCATATTCGCAAGAGGTAAGGAAGGAAATGCAGAGCTACTTTGAATGTAAAGTGTATACAAACAGTTTACATAAATTTCCCTTCATAACTCAGAACTATTTTGTTACCTGACTGTTGTTTTACCATTGAAATAATAGAAATGTTGTGGTACCTTACGTGGGAATTAATGTTAAATGTAGGAAATTCTCTTCTAACAAATAGGTTAGATAGAGTGTCACATGACCAAGTGGGTCACCAGAAAGTAAGTATTTGAACCTTTGATCAATTATAACTGTAGATCCACAGTCGCGCGCCCGAAAATGTCCGAGCCAAATGAGCGCCACTTTGATAAAAGTGGCCGTCTTTTTTCTCAGTAGGTTGCGTGAAATTGTCAAGTTTAGCTGTCAAGTGTCAACCGAAATTCGACTGTAATGAAGTAAAGACTAGGTTCAAGTTTCTGGGTAGGTGATGATTTTAATTGTTATGCAAACAAATAAAAAAGTTCGGACATTTTTTGAAGGGGATTTTGTTCGGCAATGTGTATCTTCAGTTATAATTGATCAAAGATTTGAACACTATCAGATGTGCCGAGATTACACTGACTGCTTTACTCCCGCATCAACGTAAGCACTGTTGCTTGGCGGCAAGATTGTGGTACCGATCCAAGAACCTTGTAGAAAGTCTTTAGGTACAAAGAAAGCAATGTTTTTATACTGTGATTGAAACACAAAAACACAATGCGAGTTTGTGCAATTGCCTTAAAAACCGTGTGGGCGGTAACGGCGCCATCTTCTAAATTAAATTCTCGCGTGGGAAGACCTTCTACCATGTCCCTATCCATTGCCGCTTCATTTGACAGAAGACCATAATGGTGCAATACAAAACTAACAATCTACGTAGGATAAGTATAAGTGTCGTCACATCGTAGGCGTTGGAAAGCCCTTCGCTACAATACAACAGAGTGATAAATAGGAGTTAATTTAAAAAGCGTGTAAACGGCTCGGGAGGTTCTAGTTGTAAAACAAAAGACGGTTAACAATGGGGAAATGATTGACGTCAGTACGCTAGGCTAGTTTGAATTGGAGTTGTTTGCGTCAAACGGTAGCTACTTTGTCAGTTTTTGTTTATTAGTTTTTTGGCGATTGACGCAAAGTTTAGTTACTGTATAGATTCAGGCGTTATGCGGAGTTCCATGTTAGAGGGATATGCTCGGAGTTTCTCTACGTGATCGCATTAGAAATTATGAAATCCGCGCAAGAACTAGTCACCGATATAGCTCGGCTAAAGTCGCTGACATTGGGCAGGGCACATCGCCCGTAGAACCGATGGCCGATGGGGCAGAAAGTTTCTCAAGTGGCGCTCACGGATCGGAACACGCAGTGTCGGTAACACTCCAACATGATGGAGCGACGACCTGGTTAAGGTTGCGGGAACGCGAGCCTTGGGGGAGGTCTATGTTCAGTAGTGGACGTCTTTCGGCTCAAATGATGATGATGAAGATGACGAATACTTATTTTACTCCTCCGCGAAAAGGTGAGGTAAAGTCATGCTAAAAAGCTGCGTTAGAGTTGAAAATATACTTAATTTATATTGTATTTTTATCATGAAATAAATAAATGTAATATTATCTTGTTAAATATATTTGATGTGTTTTATGTTACGATAAAGAGTTTTACATACATGTATACCATTTGTTTTTCCAAGACAACACGACATTAAACAGCAGACGACTCTATACGGAAAACTCAGTAGGTCACACTTCGCGATTTTATTATAAGTTAGCATTGTCCGCCATCTTGGATTGATGCTATCGCGATGATCACGCGCAAGACGCCAGTCAGATCTCATGTAATTAATGGGAATCCTATTGTTGTTCACAAATAGTTCCTTATTGCATTTACAGCTTTTTGAGATAATTTCGGCTGAGTGCTTTTTGTTTTTTGATGATGTAGACATTGTGGTGGTAATTGTTTAACGATGTAGTTACTTAGTAGCTATGCAAAAAAATGGCTGGAAGACGCAGCATAGGTAGGCCTCCAACAAGATGGATCGACAACCTGATTAAGGTTGCGGCAACGTGTTTTATGCGGATGGCGCCGGACTGATCTGTTTCTGATGTTCTATGGACGTCTTTCGTCTGAAATGATGATGATAATGATTTTTGCAACCTAATATGGAACCTAACCTAACATACGGAGCCCTTAAAACAGATCGCGCTCGTCACAGCAGAGTGGCCCCTCGTCACGGCGCATGCGCGCGGTAATACGTCACGTTGCAGTACTGCGCACGACTCTCCATTTACTGTGAAGTTCAAGGATGCGTGATTGATGGTAATTTGCTGGGTGTCCGATCTTCTAATGCAGATAGGAATATGTGGACAGTACTTTTGCTTTTTATTTATCTATCACTAATCGAACTTCAACCCCAGGGTGGTAGACCATACTTTTGGCCGACTGTACATCGTCACCACTTTGAGAAAGATAAAAAGCTCGGATCTAAATCATTATGTATACCAAACTGAACCTTGGTGCACATTTAGTAAAGTTCACTTGGTCAGATTATCGATTGAGAGATACGAGCTTTTTACAAGTAGTGACAACATGTATCTCAATTCTCAACATTCGTCAATGGTGTTTGTTCCTTTATTTTTGACCATAAAGAGTTTACATACATATGTAACTAGAAATTAAAATTCCCAACGCAATTAGGTCGCACATAATATTTGAAAATAAAGTAGGTAAATGCCCATTATTGCCCGTATGTGTCTAAAATCCCTTCCGCAGCTAACAAAAGAGCTCATAACTTTGAAACGGCTGAATCGATTTTAATGAAACATGTCTAAGAATGCTTTCAAATAAAAAAAACCGCATCTAAATCGGTTCTCTCGTTTAAGAGCTATGATGCCACAGACAGACACACACACACACACACACACACACATAGCGGTCAAACTTATAACACCCCTCTTTTTGTGTCAGGGGTTAAACAAGCCTTCATACATTCATAGGTAATGATGGTAATGTCTAACTAATGTCGCCATACAAGCGGGTCCGGTGTAATTTTAACATGTCGATCGATTTGGCTCTCTGCTCACGTGCCTAATTGTCGTTTCCCTCACACCAAGGTTGGCCAATACACCCGCTTTATTGCCAAATTTAAGCCTAATTTGGAGTATTAGCATGAATTGGCGGCAGCTAAAAAGTAAATTGAGTCGGTAAAACCATAGTGTAAAAACGTTGTTAGCATAAGTGATAGAATGTGTGTGGAATTATTAGACTCGGCAATATGTTTGTTGATGACAATAGACTTTAATAAGGATGGAGGCAAGGAGAATTTTAATTTGGACACCACACAAACTGTCGGCAAGGGCAAGGATTGTTTAGTAAATTTTTATGGTCGTTGAAGAGCCAGTAAGCCACGACTTTTAATTTTAACCCCCAACTCAAAAAGCGATGTTATAATTTTGACCGCTACGTGTACACACACAGCGGTCAAAATGTTTGTGTGTGTGTCTCTGTGTCTGTCTGTGGCATCATAACTCTTAAATGGGTGAACCGATTTGGATGCGTTTTTTTTATCTGAAAGCTGGTTTCTTGGCGATGGTTCTTAGATATGTTTCATCAAAATTGTTTTAGCAGTTTCAAATTTATCAGCTCTTTTGTATGCTGCGGAAGGGATCTTAGATTTAATTGCATTGGGGGTTTTGTTTTTTTTTTTAATTTATAGTTATAATACAAGCTGTTTTGATATTAAGCTGCATGGTATATTTCAGCAGGTTTGTTATCTTGACTCAATAGCCCTGTAACGTTTTTTAGAGTTTTTTAACTGTGGTTGGCGATTTTTTCCATAAATTCAAAGTGACCTGTGAGTGATTATAGTGTGTGTACAACCTGCGCGATAAGAGTTTGGCTTTGACCGTTATTGCGCAGAAATCAGAAATTGGGTATCAACGGGCAATTAGCGGGGTGCGGGGTATGCGCAGCCCATGCGCAGTAATCCCCTCCACCCGAAGGTCAAAGCCAAACTCTTGTCGCGCGAGCTGTAACTGTGTTACGTCAAAGATGTGACACACGTTTCGACCAAATAAGACATAATTTGTTCGAAATTACCCGTGACCATAGAGCTGGTGTATTTTTCGCCCAATTAATGGAGAAATGCGACTGGTCTCTGTACAGCCCAGCCTATATGCGTCCCACTGCAGGGCACAGGCCTCCTCCCAGAATGAAAGGGTTTGGGCCGTAGTTCCCACGCGGGTCCAGTGCGGATTGGGAACTTCGCACACACTATTGAATTTCTTCTCAGGTGTTCAGGATTCCTCACGATGTTTTCCTTCACCGGAAAGTTCATGGTAAATTTCAAATGTAACTTCGCACAAATTCCGAAAAAATCAGAGGTGCTAGGTCCGGATTCGAACCCACGACCCTCTGCTTGAAAGGCCAAACCACTAAGCCACCACTGCACATAAAAACATTTTACCAAAGAAACAAAGAACGAAAAACATTTATTTATAACAACAATAACACGTAAAGTAAAAATGGTCTCGCCGGAAAACTAGCGCTGTCTCCACCCCAGGAACCCGCATTTATATATATTTTTTATTTTATATTTTTTTAGGCGGGACCTTTTTCACACACTTTTTAATAAATTATTCTTTATTTTATTGTATTTTTTGTTTGCTTGTATTTTTAATAATTTTTTTATTGTTTTTAATATTTTTAAAATTGTATTGTTTTTAATAGTCATAATTGTATATGTATTGTGTGTGAAATAAACTTTTTCATATCATTTTAATTTCATTTTTTTTAAAAGTAAGAGCACTACAAACATAGGCATAGGTGTACATATTGTTGCGTTACAAAAGCTAAAATTAAGATAAAATGCAAGTAAAACCGTGCGATAAAACCTAGCGGTAGTGTTAGCTTAACAGTCTAGAATAGCTGGATTAGGGTGTAAGTGGACATATCCGCGGGCACATTCCGCCAGCAGACTCGCCTTAACCTACCACATCCCGGGCATTGCTCGTCCTCACGTTTAATAAGGCTGCGTTTCCACCAGAGATGTGCGAGATAGCTAAGCGGTGCGAGGCTGTGTAACGAGGACGTGTAAAGCCCAGTCTAGACCTGCAAGAATAATCGTGCAAGTAGCATTACTTGAAAGATGATGTGGATGTTGAACGGGAGCGTAGGGCGCTGGCGGTCCGGGCGAACATGCTGGCCCGCAGATTCGCTCGGTGTTCAGAGGCAGTCAAAATTACGCCCTAAAGAGCATACTGCACTCCTCTGTACTCAGGAGCTTTGTGGACTGTCAGCGTTCCCTCAGCTCTCTGCGCGTCCAGTACAACGACGCCTTCAGGCCACTGTTGGGGCTGCCACGTTTCTGCAGCGCCTCCGCCATGGTCGCGGAAGCGCGAGTGGACAATTTCACTGCCGTCTTGCGGAAAAAATGGCGTCCCTTTTAATTAGGATACGTGGCAGCCCAAATAGTCTCCTGAAGACTTTAGCTGTAAAAATGAGTGTTCAATAATGCAACATTTAATTAAAAATACCCTTTCTTTTGCTAGCTATAAGTACTAACATAGTTCTAAAGAAAACACTAACAAAATATGGACCATGAATGTTTCCATCAAAGATGTGCGAGGTAGCTGAGCGGTGCGAGGATGCGTAGCGAGGATGTGTAGCGGGCTCTTTTCAAATAAGCGGGCGGGGTGTGGTGAGGCGGGAGCGGAGCAACGCCGATTAGCCACACATCCCTCGCAACACATTCCTCGCACACATTCCTCGCACACATCTTTCCCTTCTTTTGTATGTACAAAAACCTCGCTCCGCTGAGCTGTATCCACCAGAGCTGAGCTGAGCAAGGATAGGTAAATGAAGTGTTTCTATTGGTTCATGACAAACACATCCCTCGCAACGCATCCTCGCTCAGGTTCGGTGGATACGCAGCCTTACAAGCAATATAACAACTATAGGTGTGCCTCGTATTATGATTTAATTATTTATTAGAATTAGGACAATACCTAAATATTCGACGAAACGAAGAGCACCACGTTTTATTAAGGCTACTTTTGTAAAATTTCCGCCAACTTAATTTTTTTTTACAATCTAGCGCCAAAATCAAACCCGTAGGTTAGATAGGTTTAGGCGTTTTTTTTTGCTTACTTCATATCTGACTCACGTGGCCATTTTCTGATCACGTTTCCGTAGTTTTCCACCGTGATTCATGGAACATTCGGTGGTTTCCGATAGCGTACTTGATGAAGTACACTATTAGTTACTGTTGTCGTAAAAGGTGGCCGTGATTCAGCCGTGCGTACGCGCTGAACCGTGGATTGTTTTGTTTTCGTTATTGATTATGATGGGTGGATTGTGTTTGAATTTTGAATGTTAGACGAGAGCCGCGAATAATATTTATTTTGATACTTATAGGGTTCTGTAACTAAAAGGTGATAAATGAAACCAGAATTTATACATGAGTATTTCTGTTGCCGTTCCGACATCAAATAATACAGCATTTTATAAAATTAAATAAAAATTAAGGGGGTTCGAACATTTAATGTAATTGGTTTAGTTCTATTTTTTATTATGACTTTTTTTTAACACCATGTCACTTTAATTTTACTCTCTAACTAAAGTAACAACATGCACATGTTCTTATCACAAAATAACGCCTAATATGACATTCCTTTGATTAATAATTTAATTCCTATTTACTTATCTTGACTGTTATTATTGATGTTCTTGTTGCATTTGGACATTTAAAATTAAGTTTTGTTATGACATGAACTGTTTATTTTTTATTGGTATAATTTAATCTAATTTTAATTTAATATAACACAAACTTTGCATGTTTATCAAAGCAGAATGTATTGGACATAAATTAAAAATAACACCTTGTTTTGTAAAACTACATTCTTGCAAAGAAATAAATAAATAAATAAATAAATAAACCAATCCGAAATTACAAGATAATTCAATCGGAGTTCATAATTTCAAATTAGTTAAATTTACATTAACATACAGTCAAGTGGTAAAAAAACCGGCGCACGAAGGGTTCCGTACAATTATCTATAAAAATCACGTTTGTTGTATGGGAGCCCCCTTAAATATTTTTTTTATTTTAATTTAATGATTTACTTTTAAAGTCAATATATTATTATATGTAATTAAATATTCTGTGAATATTTCAAGCGTCTACCTGTTGCCGTTATCAATATCGAGCAAAAACGAGCAAAAAATCACGTTTGATGTATGGGAGCCCCATTTATATTTTATTCCATTTTTTAGTAATTGTTGTTATAGCGGCAACCGAAATACATCATCTGTGAAAATTTCAACTCTGTAGCTATCACGGTTTCCGAGATACAGCCTGGTGACAGACGGACAGACGGACGGACAGCGGAGCCTCAGTAATAGGGTCCCGTTTTTACCCTTTGGGTACGGAACCCTAAAAAGGTGCATACAACTTGCGTATTTAAATATGTCCCTTATGCTAGGTTTACACGAGCTTAGTAGCTAATGCTTAGTGCTTGTCACTTACACTTGTCAGATGCGTGTATTGTATGATACTAAGCACTTGTACTATATGTTTACACACTTCTGACAAGTGTAAGTGATAAGTACTAAGCATTAGCTACTAAGCCCGTGAGTAAGGGCCTTTATAAATATCGGTACATAATTATGAGAGGATTAAATCGAAAGATTTTTTTAGAATTGACCAAAAATAGGCATAAATTAATAAAAAATAAAAAAAAAAAATATATATTTATTTTCAGACAATTACAATCCATAGTTGTTAGTATGTTGTATAAATGCTACTTAAAAATCAATTAAGACTGTACTAATAAAATAGAACGTATATAGGTTGATTTGTTTGTTTATAAGTAGGGGGAACAACTGAACCGATTAAAAAATATTCTAAATTAACATAAGCTAGGTACTTGTTGTCCCGAAAAAATACCCGCGAGACGCAGATGAAATTGCGGTCCAGAACTATCTTTATCTCTGTACATAGTATAATACCGGTGAAAATCAAACCCTTCTTTTGCATTGCCTGTTGGGTAAACATAAAGACTTTTTGTTCAACTTTGAAACACACCACTTAAAATCAACATACAAGCATTATAAAACATAGACCCATTTACTTCTAACACAGAAAAAAATCAGTCATGATGACCAGCACTACAAGCCACAGTTAACTAGCCTGCAGTTATAGTTAACTCACAATAGCCGCGCTGAAGCCGTCACGCGGTGCGCGCGCGCAGGAAGCGCGCAGGAAGCCGCCATCTTGCCCTGAAACTTGAACTTGTCGGATCGAAAATGTATTATGAAATAGAAGTTAAATGCCATGTGATTTTGTTTGAAAAATGAGAAGTTGGAGCTATGGAAGAATTTTGAATGCTAAAATCGTCACACTTTTTGATTACAATAATATTTATTACTAGTTCTTGCCCGCGACTCCGTCTGCGCAGAATAGGGGTACGAAAAATAGCCCGTAGGCGTAGGTCGTAACCTATTCTCAGACCTACCGAATACGGACAAAAAATTTCATAAAAATCGGTCAAGCCGTTTCGGAGAAGTTCGATAGCAAACATCGTAACGGCTCTTTCACACGGCAACGTCCCGTTTTTTGCGGGTTCGGTTTTTTGCAGGATCCCGTTTAGTAGTATACGTGCTACTGTGGTAACATTCACACGAGCATTCTGTTTGCGGTATCCTGCAAACCAAATGCTCGTGTGAATGTTACCACAGTAGCACGTAGGTATACTACTAAACGGGATCCTGCAAAAAACCCAACCCGCAAAAAACGGGACGTTGCCGTGTGAAAGAGCCGTGTTAGATACCAGAAGGTCGAATATCTAACTTAATTTTCCTCACAGAAAAAAAACGTAAAACTCATGTTATCGTTGCAGTTCCCGGTTCGTGGCCTTGCGCAGTGAGTCAGCGCGCGTGCAATTGTTTGCGAGGTAGCCGCTCTAGTCTGCTGGCGGCAGGCGGCGTTATGTCACTGCGCCGGTCGATTAGGCAGTTATCGGACTTTGACAAGCTACTCGTAGCACCATTGAAGTACAACTAATCAGTGTTAGCTAATACAACTAATAGAGAGAGAAAGTGGAAGGACTGTCATAAACAGCCTAAACAATAGAAAGAAGAAAGAAATAAAATATATTTATTCACAACAACACATTCGATATATTTCTGTGTGTTACACGCTCACTCGCTACAAATTGCCGAACTCTTTCTTTTTATCTCGATATATTTCTGTGACAACACAAGACACATCATCAATATTTTACAAAACAAAAGACGACACGAAAGCTAAAGATAGAATGTGTCATTGCGGTTGCAAATCGGACACTGGCTCAGCATAATGCTGAGGCGTTTATAGCAAGCACCCCAGCGCTGATTTTCAGTCAGTACCGATAAAAATTAATTTCGAAAAAAAAATAAGATAGTTATAAAACTTACCTAACCTAATAGGTAAGTCTATTTATACGATGTCGTTTTATTAAATCCTGAGATATTTCTGGTTTTTCGATAATATAACCTATTCGATATACAGGGTTATTTGTAATTCACTAGCATCCTTTTAACCCTAAACTCCTACCACTTAAACAAATGTATTTTGTTTTACGACTTTTGTCATAACTTTATATTTTTGGTGTAATAACGTTTTGAAAATTTGAGATTACCTGTATTTTTACGATACTCTGTGCCGTGTATGGAAAAAAAATGTACTCCATTTTAAAAAGTTGTATAACAAAAAACATTTGTTTAAGTGGTAGGAGTTTAGGGTTAAAAGGATGCTAGTGAATTACAAATAACCCTGTATTATTTGCTTTCGATATTCATATTCAGAATCATTCTCATAACTCACGCCATCAAAGGCGCAGGCGAAGGCTAGTATTTGATAATATGTACTTATTGCCTATGGTTCGTGGTTTTGGCTTTGGCTACTGGTGGGTTAGTGGTACCAGGCGGCGCCGGCGTCGTTATATCACTGGTTAATTGATTCGATTAGGCAGTAGGCGACCGTATAAATTGTGAGGAAAACGAGACGTGGAAAGCGATTCTGTTGTTGGAAATGATACTTTTGAGAGAGAGAGAGAGAGATGTTTATTTACACATATTCGATACAACACAGAAAAAAAATACATTTGACAGGAAATAAAAAATAAAAAATATCGAATAGTATAAATTGGGCCCCACTCAGCATAATGTTGAGGCAAGCCACAACGCTGTTTTTCAGTGGGACCCATTTTAAACTAAACACAAAAAAAAAAACATACACACTGTAACGTCACGATCGAACGCCGCTTTTAATTGTTTTAGTTGTTTTGACTCTTACCATAGTAAGATTGAAATTTGAAGGCGCCATGTATTGGGTCAGTGTCGAGCATAAGGACGTAATTACCTTACACTGTGGGCGACAAGTAACCCGACAGATTTAAAACAAAGATTCTACAGGTTATTTCAAGTCAAAAATGTAATATAAAGTCAGGTCGATTGGCTTAGTCTCGTAGGTGAGATAAAATTACCGTTTAAACTTTCGTGATTTTCTCTCATAATTTGTTATACTAAACGGAACTTATCACGCAAACAATATTTACCTCGACGTTTCTACCTACCTAGGTCGAGGGTGAGCAAAGTAATTGTTTCAGATCATTCACCGATCAGACCACAAATTCATATTTAACGTTTTTTACTTCTGAGTGACAAACAATAGAAAATCATGTCTGTCTCTACCGAGATTCGAATCTGATACCTCGATCTTCATAGTCAGGCTCACCTTCCAATAGAATATCCGGTCGTTTTATAATTGTTATCCCATCTATGTAATTTACCGACATGTTCCAATTATCAGTACGGACTAACGAACGGATTCGCACATCCTTTGATAAGTTAAAAATACCAGCAGCTAGCACAGTATTCATATTCTTTAATGAAATCAATGTTATCTGTTTGGAACATCTTCCAACAATGAACAAAGGCTCTTCCGGGATACATTGCACGCGCCATGGCACCGTGGCAATACCATTGAACGTTTTAAATCTACCGAGACACATTCAAGTAAACAAGATATATTTACTTTGAAATTATTAAGCAACAAAACGACATAATAAGTAAGTTTCCATGTTATTTTTTTTTTCAATTAGAAATGGAAAATAAAAGTCTCTATGGTTTCCCATAATTTAATAAGTCATAATGTATCATTTTCCATAATTATCATTAGTCATAAAGTGATTTATTTCGGAAACAGCATTTTTTTCGGAATTGTTATTAAACTAACCTAAACTAAACTACTGCATTTCATAAGATGCTATTTCAAAAAAATCTTGAAGAAAATACTATTTCAGAAATAAATCACTTTATAACTAACTATAATTAATTACGGAAAGTTATACATTATTATTTGTGTAGGTAGGCCTCCAACAAGGTGGAGCGACGACCTGGTGTGAAGGTATCGGGAACGCATTGGATGCGGATGGCGCAGGGCCAATCTGTTTGGCGAGCCTTGGGGGATTTTTCAGAATTGTTATTAAACTAACCTAAACTAAACTACTGCATTTCATAAGATGCTATTTCAAAAAAATCTTGAAGAAAATACTATTTCAGAAATAAATCACTTTATAACTAACTATAATTAATTACGGAAAGTTATACATTATTATTTGTGTAGGTAGGCCTCCAACAAGATGGAGCAACGACCAGGTGAAGGTAGCAGGAACGCATTGGATGCGGATGGCGCAGGGCCGATCTGTTTGGCGAGCCTTGGGGGAGGCCTATGTTTAGCAGTGGACGTCTTTCAGTTGAAATGATGATGATGTCAGTTAAGGTCAAAAGTAGCTGAACCCCTATAAACTATGTCACAACATCATGTAAACAACGAATTGGAATGGTTGGAAATATTTTAAACTTGAGAGTGACAATGTACTAAGGGATTAAACTACTTTTGAGCTCGACTGTACTGACAAAGACAATGTATTTTATACATCGTGCTCGAGCCGTTAAAAAAGGTTGTCACAACAGACAAGTACACTAAACTACAGCAATATGTAACCGTACCAGTAAACATCCATTCCCCAGTTAAGTAACAAAACGATACAACAAATATTTCACCTTTCAATTTTTAGTGTGCCCTTAATCTTTGTTTGGACGTTCTATCTCTTTCATTTATTTCAAAATGAAAAGAGATGCTCTACCAACACTCTGATACAGAAAGAGCTTATGAATCTGAGTTAATGCGCACGCGCCGGGGCGCAACGCTTTGTGCGTAACCAGTGGCTTATGACTCGTCTTAGTAGGGTTGACGGAGACTTCTAATAGTACATTATTGCATAGAAGAAGGCCATTGCTCGCTGACTATTGGTTGCTTAGCTTAGCGTATACATAAGCAAATGTGGTCTAAGATTGGTTTCCTTTGTACATAGACAGATAGATAGATAATGACGTTTATTTGGTACTGCAAGCACACACAATCAAGATTAACAAAAATACAGAAATCAGTATAAACTTAAAAGTAAAACATTTTATATTGTCTGTATGCGCTGCAGTAGTGCAAAAGGGCCGTGGCTCAGTGGTCGACATTGCTCATAGGAGCAAAACACTGATATTCTGCCACAGCCCAGAGGATCGAGAACAAAATATTACATCTCTTTCTCTTGTTATTTCCCGCGTAAGAACTACGGCCCAAGCCATCTCATACTGAGAGGAGGCTTGTACCCTGCAGTGGGACGTATAAAGGCTGGGATGATGATTATGAGGATAGGGATGTTTCCTAGGTAAAAAAATAATAATTCTTATTAGTCCGTATTTTACATTATCAAAAAATATTAGACATAGAGAAAAATATTAGACGTAATTTTTCTTTTGACAATTAAACAAAAAATGACGAAGATATGGCGCGTTGAAGTTCCGCGTGACGTCACTTGTTCCTAAAACGCTCATACAAAGTGTAGGAACAAGTGACGTCACGCGAAACTTCAACGCGCCATATCTTCGTAATTTTTTGTTTAATTGACAAAATAAAAAATACGTGTCCAATATTTTTTGATAATCTAAAAGACTGACTAGTTAGGAAAGTAGCCAATTTGTCAATTTTGGTCCTCTATCTTTTGCTCGAATTTCTTATGCCATAATGTATCGTTTTCCAAATTTATTTCTAAAACAGTATTTTCTTCAGAATTGTTATTAAACTAACCTAACCTAACCAACTGTATTTTATAAGATGACATTTCAAAAAATTCTGTTTAAAGGACGCTTCTATATAAGTATTTTATGGCAAACGTACGGCAAGTGAAATTATGGTAAATAAAATTATGGGAAATAAATAGTCTGGGAGGATGAGACAGATTTTTATTACATTTTTAATTTTTTTTTAATCTACTGCCATGCTGACAACACAGCAAATCCATTTGCATCCATCTACATGACGATTTCAACAACTACATAATTCAAGTTCAGTTTGAGTATGTTCTCTTTCGACGTCTGGCAGCCCTAGAGCTTTTTAGAACAATACACGTGTTTGTTATAATTCATTTATGGTTGGTTACACTTTCAAGGAGCAAGACTTGGGTTACGTTTGGCCACCGAAGTGAAGTGAATGACTTGGTGAAATTTCATGGCCATAGACAACAAAAAATTAAAAAACATGCGTCATCTTTTGGATTAGCTGAAATAAAAAGTTAATAAGGATGAAGGTATTAAGTAGGTATGTTCAGGAAGTTGTGCAGCAAGCAGTTACAGTTTGTAACTGAACGAAGAGTAAAGCTGGAGTATGATAGAATAGCATATTGTTTGTTAACTTTTCGTTTGATCAATCCAAATTAGGGTCCGCAACGAGCTTATAAGACAAAAGACGAAAGTCGTTGACATAGCCCGAAGGATTAGCACGCTGAAGTGGCGATGGGCTGGTCACGTTTGCCGTACAACTGACGATCGTTGGAGCAGACGTGTCCTGGAGTGGAGACCACGTTTAGGAAAGCGTAGTGTGGGACGCCCTGCAACACGTTGGACTGATGACCTTAGGAGGACAGCGGGCAGTGGATGGATGAGGAAAGCCTAGGATCGCGAATGTTGGCGCTATATGAGGGAGGCCTACGTCCAGCAGTGGATGGACAATGGCTGTAGATAGATAGATAGAATCCAAAATAATAGCTTAACCGTTTAAATGAGTCTTTGCCCGCGCGGTACAGGGGCGGGGGGTATGACGTAAAAGGGGGCTGGGAGAGGTGCGGGCTAGCTATAGATTTATTTATTTATTTATTTATTTATTTATCACATCACATTACATCTATCTTAACAGTTACCCAATACGATAGAGTAGCACATTTCACTTACAATGTAGGTAATTTACAATTTAGTTCATTAGTGATAGCATAATACAAATAAAGTAACTCTTGTGAACTCATTAAGAGAGCAACAGAAGACATCAAGTTGGGAGGCCACCCGGTTAGTGCGCAGCGCGCGAGTGCACGGCGCGGCGCGCAGCAGCGCGGTGCGCGCGCGCGGCACAGCCAGCAGCGGCACCGCGCCGCGCCGCCACACGTAGCGGTCCGGCACGCGCAGGCTTATCGTTGCCAGTACAGAGGGGGGATTAAATATTAAATAACTTTGTGTGGACCAAACGAAAGAAAAAGGGCTTAAAAGTTAGTGGTTAAGCTTTGTTTTTCGTTCAGTTACATAATAAATAGAAGGCAAGATTAAAACCAAGAATAACGATTATTGAAAGTCAGAGTCAATGTGCTTGATACAGTCTGAATTGAATAAAGACAGATAGATTTTGGCTTTGACCAGTAATTATAAGCAACTAGAATAGAGTACCTATTCATCATCATCATCATTTCAGCCGTAGGACGTCCACTGCTGGATATAGGCCTCCCTCATTGATGCCCAATCATAACGATTGGAAGCGATTTGTATCCACCCTAAAACTGCGGCCTTCACCAAATCGTCCGTCCATCTCGTTGGTGGAAGTCCCACGCTGCGCTTGCCAGTCCGTGGTCTCCATTCCAGAACTTATGGGCCCCAACGGCCATCTGTTCTGCGTGCTATATGGCCTACCCATTGCCATTTCAACGAGCTAATCCGTTCTATATCCGTATTTATAGTTAATAAAGGTTGTTATTATATAGTATTCATAATTAATTGTTATTGATTGCCCGCACTTGCTCAATATTCATTGGAAAAGCAGTTAGTAAAGTTGTGAAAATATCGCGTGCTTATCGGCCACGTGAATAGTAAATGCTGCGCTTGAGCAACTCCTTTGATTCATAATATTCTGAGGAAGAGGAAGTATGAGGCTGGAAATTTGCTTGTACTTTTTAATGCTGGAGGAAACGCAATTTTTTCCCATGTTATCTAAACACATGAAATTAACAGTTAAAAAGAAGATAAAGATACTTACCTAAGAAAAAATAACTAAATATGTACAACGACCGCTTTAGCCTAGTTGGTAGTGACCCTGCCTACGAAGCAAGAGGTCCTGGGTTCGAATCCCGGTAACGGCATTTATTTGTGTGATGAGCACGAATATTTGTTCCTGAGTTATGGATGTTTTCTATGTATTTAAGTAATTATTTATCTATATAAGTATGTTTATTGTCGTCTAGTACCCATAGTACAAGCTTTGCTTAGTTTGGGACTAGGTCGATTTGTGTAAGATTGTCCCCTAATATTTATTTATTTTATTTTATTTATTTATGTTACTATAAAAATAAAAATTATAAAAAGAATACCCCGTCCAAAAGATCTGTCTGTGGCAGGGTTCCCATGACGCTAGCCGAATTACCCCTTTGGACCGCAAGTGCGATCCGCTGGGATAAATATGCGCCAGCTCTTGGGTCCCCAGAGGTGTCGACCAACCGTGAAGAAAGGGCCTTCATGAAAGACTTCATGTCGGCTGACCAAGGCCCTAAGGTCTCAACAGCAAGCGCTGCAAACTCGTAATCCTTTAAAAAAGACGAGTACTTGCGGCGCTTGAGGAGTTGGGCCTGATCAGCCGCAGCGCCGGCTTGTGAGCTAGTTGCCTTGATGTGGGACAGAGCGAAAGTATCAACGCATGTAGCGTCCCACACCAGAGCCCTACCGAGCTTCCACGGCACCAGTGTGACCCCGTCTGGACGCTTGCCATCGTCCCTTGCCATGCCAGCCAGCTCTAAAGCCGAAGGCACTGACGCGGTGGCAAGCGACCGACGTACTAAGTCTTTTATGGTGCCATGACGGTACATAGGTACGGCCGGCGCTCCTAACACATGAAAGCCCATGTCGTCCCAGTTGATCCACGTTTTTGCCACAAGCGCAGATGTGAGGAATGCATATTCTGGCCCCAAGTCTTAGGGAAATTGCTATTCGCAAAGTACTTGGGTCCAGAATAGTTCCAATATTCCTCGAAGGCAAGGCGTTCAGCGTTAATATGAAATTATTTCATTCATTATGCCATTTTGGTGGTGGTGATAGTTGGGTTTGTGTGATTTGTGTGTGTTCGTACAGTGTGGAGGTGGAGGAACTGCATGAACACACATTTCTTGCATAAACGTAAAGTCAAGGTCGCGGGTGAGCAAAGTAATTGTTTCAGTTCATTGATAAGGACCTCCGCAAAGTAACGCCTCATTCCATAAATTATTCATTCTGGGTCAAAAATTACAGGTCGAATTATACCCCATCCAAATTCCGAATTAAAAAACCCAATCGCTTTAAAAAAGGTTCTTACGACCATCAATGCATATTCCATGTTTATTTAACACTACCCACGTAGTGACGTAAGCTTACCGTTAAGTTTTACAACCTTGAGATTTTACGAATGTCTCAATCGAGCCCACTCGATTATCGGGGATCCCACGAAAGCTCGATACTAATTAACTCGATAGATAATCGATACAGGTTCTTCACTCGGAATCTAGTCATGTGGGATGCCTGACGACGTTTAATAACGAGTTTAAAATAATTAATGATGAATGGACGCTATGAGACCGATTATTTTATGTTTTTTAGGCTTGAGTAGTAATTTTATTGGAGCTTGTGGTAGCAAAAACTTGTACCTAGCTGGGAAAGATACAATTAGAAATACTTTAATTTAACACTTTGCTAACACATGGTACAGTATAGGTAATACAGGGTTATTTTAAATTCACTGACATCCTCTTAACCCTGAATTCCTATCACTCAAACAAATGTTTTTTGTTTTACGACTTTTTAAAATGAAGCACTTTTTTTCCCATACAAATACACAGAGTATCGTAAAAATAAGAGGAAATCTCAAATTTTCAAAACGTTATTACACCAAAAATATTAAGTTATGACAAAAGTCGTAAAACAAAAAACATTTGTTTAAGTGGTAGGAGTTTAGGGTTAAAAGGATGCTAGTGAATTACAAATAACCCTGTATATTTAGGGCTGATTTTGCAATTCTCAGATAAAAGTATCCGTCAGTTAAAACTATCGTTTTCCTTTTCTCGTGTCGTAGGAAAAAAAACTGGCCAAGAGCGTGTCGGACACGCCCAAGATAGGGTTCCGTAGCCATTACGAAAAAATCAAGTAATATTTTTCTAAGGATTTCGTATGCGTACGGAATCTTCTAAGTTAGGTATCGTCAATACTTTGAAAAAAGCTCGTATCTCAAAATCGTTAATCTGGCAAAGTGAACTTTATTCCGCGCGTATCAAGGTTCAGTTTTGTTTACATGCTGATTTGAGATACGAGTTTTTCAAAGTAGTGACGGTATTTTTAATACCTTAGGCTACTATTTACTCTTAAACTACAAATAATTCCCAAGCAATCTTAGCCGCTATAATTTTCCTTGTAAATTTAATATATTTACTACCATTTTGAATTTTTTTTAATTTTTCCACCCAACAGTTTAGATTTTAGAGGGGGGGGGGGGGGACGGTCGATCTTAGTGAAAATTTTTACTTTAAAGTTGAATATTTCGCAAACAAATCACTGAATACAAAAATCATGTAAGCAACCCCCCAATGGTTATAAAAGACCTATTCAACGATACCCCACACTATAGGGTTAGTCGAGAAAAAAAAAATCACCCCCACTTTACATCTATCGGAGGTACCCTAAAAAAAATTTTTTTAGTTTTTTTATTTAACCACTTTGTCGGCGTGACTAATATATATATTCATGCCAAATTACAGTTTTCTAGTACTAACAGTCTCTGAGCTTAGCCGCGGACAGACAGACAGACGGACAGACATGGCGAAACTATAAGGGTTCCTAGTTGACTACGGAACCCTAAAAAGGACAGAGCTTACATTTTTATCTGACAGATACTTCTATCTGGGGATTGAGAAATCGGCCCTTAGTGGGTTGAAAAAGGTTGACAAAAGCACGTGTTTGTGTGGTTCCTAGACGTCATTAACTTGTCTATAAACAAAAATCTACTTAAATATATCCATACTAATGTTATAAAGCTGTAGAGTTTGTTTGTTTGAACGAGCTAATCTCAGGAACTACTGGTTCGAATTGGAAAATTATTTTTGTGTTGAATAGTCTATTTATAGAAGACCATAGGGCAGTATAACATCACGCTACGACCAATAGGAGCGGAGCATCAATGATTAACGCGGACAAAGTCGCGTGCACCAGCTATACTTCATTTAATTTAGAATTGAAACCACAACATCATTATATTGCGGCTCGTCAACTATTTCTTACCTAGCAAATAGTACAGTACAATAGTCTGGGAGCCGCAAAATTAAATTGTTTTAATGCCACTTTATTTGCGTGTCGGCAATAAAATTGTTACTCTAGTACAAATTGTAAAGAGATTACAGTTCACGAGCCGCAATATAATGTTGTTGTGGATTATAATTCTAAATTAAATGGAGTATAGTATGGGTCATACACAGCGTAAAAACAAAAGTTGTATCTCCTGTGGACATAAAATTAGCGACTCCGAATCAGCAAACTTAAGATTTATTTTCACAGATCGAAAGTTGTCCAGGCGTCGATGTAGACGTCGATGTAGACTTGAATAAAAACCGGTTGTCTGTAAAGTCGACGTTGCTTAACCTCGGTGATCGGACGAGAACCGGTGTTTTGTCAAATATCTTGAAAATTTCATCCCCCCTTTAAAATACCCGCACCCCCCCGACCCCCCTCTCCCATTAAAAATTACCCGAGCGCTAGTACTAAGATTGTACATCCTGGCGTTCGCTGCTCTCTTGTACATACTATACTAGCCTTCACTGCTCTATACGTACATGTACCTTACATTGCGTCATCCTTTTTCGTGCGTCCAGCCGGCGTTCATCGATTTATGTAAAAAAAGTGTATGACCCATAGTGACGAACCATTTTATTAAAATAAACTTTTGCTAGATTTATAAAGTAGAGTCGTTAGTAGAGACACTGACAGTAAAAATATACAAGCAAGCAAGTAAATAGATAATATACTATCGCAATATCCAAGTGATTCAGTAAAAACAAAGTAGGTAAGCTGACACACTTAAACAAGCATGTATCTTATGTGTTATAAAACTAGTAGGGCAAAGACAAAGCACTATAAAACAAAACACGGTCGGTCTACTAGGGGCTTGAAATAAAACAAGGTGAATCTCATAAGAAATTAAAATTATTGTAATTATGAGACCGCTTTGTACAGTTTAATGTTTGCCACTTGTATTAGTTTCTTTATTTTTTAACCCCCGACACAAAATGTGTATGTCTGTCTGTGGCATCATAACTCTTAAACGGGTGAACCGATCTGGATGCGTTTTTTTTTATTTGAAAGTAGGCTTCTTGGCGATGGTTCTTAGACATGATTCATCAAACCAGCCGTTTCAAAGTTACAGCTCTTTTTGTATGCTGCGGAAGGGATCTTAGACTTAATTGCGTTGGAGGTTTTTTAAAATTTTCAATTTATAGTTATAACAATAAAGGGCATATTGCACGACAGCTCTGCGCAAGATCAGCCAGAGGCCACAGAATAAGTAATAGTACTAGTATTGCCTAACGCGCGGGCGCTAGCTCCCGGTCACATTACATCTCTTTCTACACTTATCATATATAACGAGCGAGATAGAGAGATATTGCGACGAATTCAGGATCGAAATCGTTTTCATCAACTATAGTCGGCGCCATAATTCGAGAGACAAGCTTGACAATTAAAGGGTTACCAGGGTTAGACGAAATTAAATAGTGATGTGGCCGATATCGATAATCAGTGTCGACTGGACTATATGATTTGATATAAGACGGGTTTTTTTACTTCCTTTAATGATATCTTACATTGAAATGCAAAGTATTACATTAATTTAATCATATCACCGTAAGTAATGAATAAATACCACAGGTAGCCAAAGCCGTAATGTTTTTTTTTACTATCGACACGAACAGCACTACCCTGTCTGTGGCAACATTTGAGCAAAATGAATTGTCAAAGTTGTCTCTCGAATTATGGCGCCGACTATACTTTTTTCTGTCATACAGTATAGTACAGGGTGAATGAAGCTATAATAGAAGAGATGATGAATGCGATCGCTAGCCTGCCTTAAGTTCGCCAACTTAAGTCAATTGTATTCTGCTGTACTCTAAAATCACTAAAGTTACTTTAAATATTTTCCTTATATTATCAACGTTATTTGTAAAATATTGTGGAATGTGCTACTCTCTTATAAGTAATTATAATGATAGATGTAATGCAAAATAAATACTTAGATAAAAATCATACCTACATACATAATCAATTACCTACCTTGTCACGTAAGCTAAATACCGATCACCATCTAATCTGACAGCAATAGAAAAATAAAATGCATCTCGGATCAAAACAAACGCCGGAGCGGCGCACGCGCAGCGTAAGTTCCCGCCACGGCCACAAGCCGTCACTCCGCGCCGAAACTCCGCGCGCGACGCACGTGTCGCGACGCCGCAGACCCGCGCATCGAAGTGCAGTGCCGACTACCGAGGATTTATTATGTGCTTTTGTTTACTTGTGCCTGCCCCTGACCAGGGCTGAATCAGTGCTGTTATATTGTGCTTGGAAGTGCTATAAGGTAAGAAACAATACGTTTTAAAAAAATATACTATCGATTTATTATTTCTGATATAAATAAGTTTTTGTAAAAAAAATATTGTACAAGCTTTTTGGTTATAATATTGAAAAGTTTTTTTTTAAAAAAACTTCTCAAGACAACCAATTAGGTTAGGTTAGTTAAAAAAATTACGGTTTCATAAAAAAAGTTTCGATATTTATATACATTTATGTGCCCTTTTTGCTGTCTATACTTGCATTGCCAGCCTAACTACGATATCTACATGCGCTATAATTTGACCTGTAAGATTTTTAAGACGACTAACATTAAAAGTTAATAAAAAGCTTGTAAAAAAATATCGATTAATTTTAAGGCAAAAAATAATGTCCAGTAATTGGCAGCCCTCACATTCTTATAGCGTTGTAATTATAGTATAACCCTTCATGCAATAGTCAAGACTATCACATCACAAACATCTTAAAAGCGTCTTAGACAGTTTTCGACGACTTGGCATATTTGTTTTTGTGTTAACAAGGTATACAGGGTTATTTTTAATTCACTGACATCCTCTTAACCCTGAATTCCTATCCGTACGACTTCTTAAAATGAAGGACTTTTTTTCCCATACAAATACACAGAGTATCGTAAAAATAAGAGGAATCTCAAATTTTCAAAACGTTATTACACCAAAAATATAAAGTTATGACAAAAGCCGTAAAACAAAAAACATTTGTTTAAGTGGTAGAAGTATAGGGTTAAAAGGATGCTAGTGAATTACAAATAACCCTGTATTTTTGATTAACATTCAATAAAAAATTACCATTAAATTTATACAAGTTGATTGGCGTCTCACTAAAACACTTGGCTTGTGAGTCCGTACTACCAATATCGTCTTTACCATAACACTGGGCCCATGCCCATACCCCTAAAGTAACCTATAGGGTTCTTCAGGATAGTCCTGAAAAATATTAAACCGCTTATTCATATGAAACAGTTGCGAAATGATTCATTTGGGAAAAATATTTTCGGCGAAAAGCCAGGATTCCGAACAATCTGGATACCCGAGATTTTTTTGACATTCACTTTCTTTAATCTTAAGCTCCAAGTTCATGAGTGCCCCAGGGCCCCGTATAGCCTAAGACAACCCTACCTACTACCTATAAATAGGTCATAATCCGAGACCAGTCCATTGGAATTACAAAAAAATCTCGTCCAGTCCAGTTTGTTGACGTAGGTACGGCTTAAAACAATTAGATCTCGAGGTAAATATTTGCCGTAAATTACAACTAGCAGCTAAGTAAGACTCATCCGTGCGTAGGTATAATTACCTTTTAGATTAAAGTCCGAGTATAATTTTGTACTAAATAGAATTGATTGATGTTGCAACAGTTTTAATGTTTACCTTAATTATGACGTCTCCTTTTGAATCATAGAAATATATTAACACTACATTTTTAACTACGAATATTTAGATCAACTGATTAATTCGTAAAGGAGGTCAAATAGAATGACTCACCAAAAAACTATAAAAGCGAACGGAATAAGAAACACTTTTTTGCGTGATTCATGAAAAATACTGTTTTCATCATCTACTTACTGTTACATTTCTTTATGAAAACTCAACCTAGCGCTAACTCTTTTTATCTTGAAAAAATATTAACACTACCAACGACAAAATTCCATAGCTGAGCGGAAAAAACAACAATGAAATTGCGGTTCTTTGGAATTGAAAAGTTAAGGGTCTCATAACATTGACCCACAATTCTGGAATGATTTTACGTCAACATTATAAAAAACAACAATAGGTACAGAGATTATTGACCAAGTTCATCCATCTAATTTTGTTCAACCGTTTATGAAGATTACAAGCACGAACACAAAAGGTTAACAACCAAATTTAAAAAAATAGCCGTAGCCGATAATCTATGATTATAGATTTGAACATCTAGGTACCGTAACACTCTCCCCATTTTTAATACCTGTAACAGTTGTTATATCTTTGTCTTCACGTGTCTTAAGTACATTTTGTGAGCAATAAAACTAAGTGCATTCAGATTTATTGCATTTAGTTCAAGAGCTCCCATTCTGCGTGCCATTGTCCTGCCCACTTGATTGGCTGACGTTCGAGTAATGCATAGTTCCTTTATTACTGTTGCAGTTAAAGTAGTTAATTTGCTTCGATTGAGTTATTAGCCTCGAATGTGCTAAATTAACAGGATGGAGATTGATTAGTAATTACATTAAGTATCAATCGGTGGTTTCAGATTATTAGTTGCACATTTGATCGACTATAGGTAAAACACTTAAGAATGGAGCCACTGGCAACGTGTCTGTATAGAAAAGTTACATTCGAAATTAAAAAAAACGCAAGTTTTATAATTTTCATATGCAGAAAGGGCTTTTTTTATGTTTTTCATCTTAAAAGCTATGAGGTATTGGGAACAAATCAAAGACGTATAAAATGGCATGTCAGTAAATAGGCGAATGATTTTCAACTGTTCTTAATCTCATACTACAGCTAATCATACCTAACCACTTAACAAATCCATTTGACATTACTTACAAAGAGCACACGTCGATACTTATAAATTATAATGGCTGCCATGACTCGATTGATTAGTAAAAATCGAGTCTCGTACAATGATAGTAATCGGTTCGTCGAGCCATTTTCTAAACAATTATTCAATCGCAAAAAATGTGCATTAGACAGATTACAAGCAGCGAGAGAATACAACATCTAGCACATTAGTCTCTTTGTTACGATAGAATATCGAATTTGTTAAATCTTTTTTGGTCTAATCGGATACAGATATGCGTATAATGCTATGAATGTAAATGTTTGTGAGTGTGTGCGTTTTTTACTATTTCAAGCTAAAACGGCTGGATGTATTTGGGTAAAATTTTGGTACGCAGTGCAGATAACAAGATATCGGGAATTATATACATGGGCTGATTTTTATACCGATATTCACTTTGAATAAAAGTCGTATCTCCAAATCTATTATCTTGCTAAGTGAACTCTTCTACGTGTGCGTATAAAGGTTCAGTTTGATTTACTTGTTTATTATAGATACGAGCTTTTTTAAAGTTGTGACGATTCGCCGGTGCTTGTGTAAATTTTTGTACTGAACCAACATTTTTAATTCCATCTCTTCGTTTTCAAATGCAAGGTATTTGGGAAGCTTATTGGTACCATAACAGTGGTTGGAACCAGATTTTGATGGAGCGGCCATGCGGCTGTTTGTTTAGGACATGGTGGCAGCTTGTTTAGGATTTTCTTCGAATTCTTCGAGATAAGCTATTTATTCGGCTTCACTTTCACGCATTTTTGTAATCCTGACCGACCAAATATTTAAATTAGCTTAATGCCAATAAGTATTTTCGTTAGTAAGTAAAGAATACAATGCGATAATGACTCAGTTGTTTTGTTTCACACCTTGTCAAAGATAACGGTTAAAGAAATTGATAAAGGGTGAATGATAGCTTTCTAGCAAACCATTTTGCTACGGATTATCCTTTAGTGACACAAATGTATCTATTTCGCTGAATAATTTGTCAATTACTGTTCTAATATCTCCGATGTTGCAGCCCTCATCAATTACGAAAACAGCGATGCTGACTATTTTTAACAATATAAATTTTGTTTACTACAAATTATGTATTTACAACTGATTAAAAAAACTATAAAAAAAAAATTATTTGCTTTTTTGTTTTCATTTTGCTTCATTTTTTTTCTTTTTTACGTTGCGGAGAAGCAAGGTAAAAAAATTGATAGTTCATTGATAATGACTTCCGCAAATTAATTCCTGAATCAATTGATTATTGATGAACTATTCGTGCACAAGATATACCTTAACATCTGCGATATTGACCCTACTACCTGTAATTGCGAAGAACTTCAAAAAAGGTTTCTGAAGGCCTACCTCCTTTAAGTCCGTTATAACTTTGAGTAAAAACAGCTCGAAACGCTGTATCTAAAACGCAAAACTCCCTACATAGATGCTAGGCATAATACGAGTAGCAAGCTTTTCTAATAAATCTGTGGAATTCTAACGACTGTTAATGAACAAAATTAAAACGGTTTCATAATTGAACTGCACTGCAATTAATGCGTCAAATTTAGTGATTAAGTTTCGCCCATTCGATAATACGGTAACGATTGCGCAAAGATGAACAATGCTCGATATTCAGCGTTTTGCTGCTCCGCGGATTCCCTTGCCCGTGTGAACTCGGCACAATGCAGCGGGCTCTCACGCTCTCCGTGGGTGGTTCTTGCGACATTCAGATCAACGTTGTCAACGTTATAAAATTCTGACCTGTGTTTGACTGAACAAATTTCTATATCCACTATGTAAAGTGGAGGCACTTTTCTGAATAAATAAAGTTAACGAATGGATTATAATATCGAAAAAGTTTTTTCTGAAACCGTAAACTTCGCAGGACTTATTAAAACGACATCGTACAGAACTCATTAAGCTAGGTTAGTTTCATAATCATCTTAATAACTTCATGCTTTTACAAAAAAACCTTTTCGTTGTTATAACCTATTCGATAGTACGATATTTTAGATATCTTCTTTTCACCACTCACCACCACTATCAAGAGCATACTTTCACGGTTTCATATGCATTCATATAGTCCCACCATCTCCTTTTTCATTGAACATGTAAACAATAAATTGCTAAACGTTTAAGGATGTCTTTCGTCATACCGGACTGATAATTCTATGATTTCTCTCACCTTAAAACTTTAGCGTGCAGGAATTTCGAACCATTAAAGGCTGTGTCAATTTTTTCCCCAATCAGTGTCCGGTCGCTTAGGATTTTCCGAGAACTTAAGTGCGCCGATGACGGTCAATAGCTATTGACCGATGAGTCACCAATGTCGCGACCGCTTACGATGTAACCTTTGCAATTAGGTGAGCAAATGCACCTGTCTGTTGTCTTCATCTCAATATGAAGAACATAATTCAAAATCTAAGGATTTTAAAAGTTATATTGATTTGTCTTTAACATCATCATCAGGACACCCACTGCTGGACAAAGGCCTTCCACAAAGAATTCCACAACGTTCTGTGCTGCCAATATACAAGTAGTTCCTACGATCTTTACTAGATCGTCTTTAATTTCAATTATCAGTAACTTACACTAATTTAATTACATCATCAAGATAAACTGCGAATCGAACAGAGTGGAAAAAAAATTGGAGTAGACGCAGATGCGTTGAAGAATAAGGTTGATTTAAGCCTAGTCCTAATTTTTCTTCCTTGTAAAGCAAACAAATGTGTGTTAACTTTGTCTTGGTTACGTTATGGTTTTCTCGATTCTGCAACTTAGTTTTGGATTGACAAGCGAAAGTTTGTTGGTAATCCAAAGCGGCGCTAAACACCGCGTCTGCGCCACACGCGATGTGGCGTGCGTGTGCGCGCGAAACACCGGAATGCGAAATATGGCTCGTGTGTCCACCTTCGTATTAACCAATGATTTAGTCCACTGCTTGGGAAAGCGATGAATTATCACCACAAACTTATAATGAACATGTGTCTAAATTCTTTAGTTTTAAACCACCTGTTTCTCTAGATGTTTTTCTGGGAAGATGATTGACGTGTCCCGCAAAGAGGTCGTCTACAGAGATGTACTAATTTTAAAACGTGTTTGATATTTTTGCTTCTAGCAATTTGAGTAACGAGCGACGTCGTATCGTCTCCGTTTGTTTACGTCCAGCGCAATCCGTTATATTCGGTATTGCATCTTTCATGATCATCGTAGCCGTTTTTTCCGAGTTTATAAATATCTGGTGCGTTTATGAGATCGGAATTCTCATTTAAACACTGTGAAATTACTTTTAATAGATTACCGCGCATATTCTTTATGAAAACTGCTCATCATTGTTAATACTGAGCGGCATTCCTCGGTGTAACGCCTTGATTCGGGTACACGATGTAATGCCCGTATATTAAATACACAATGACTCGTGACATTTTTTATTGCATCAACAGCATCGAACGCTGCGGTATCATCCGGAGTAGATTCCAATCTTTGACTGGCATACCTTTCCTGGACGTTGCCCTTTGAATTCAATCGAAAAAAGAGGAGAAACTTCTAACTTTCCAATGGACTAATCTCAAGGCTGCTGGAGTATTAAAACGTTTTTCTTTTGTTTAAAGAGATGCACGGTCTTTGGATGCAGTCAAGCGAATTGTCACGAACATGTTCGGTGTAGTTAGTTGACATTGGTGATGATAACTTTATTCGCGAGCTTGCGTGCGCGTACTTTCATGAGACTTGATGAACTTACTGATTGCAGTCATTGTTAACGGTAAAGGATTTTGCATTAACAAGAGTATTGTTTGGATCAGAAAGCAGTATTTCAAAAGTTAATTGCCATGAGAACGGTAATTTATACGTAATTAAAATAAAATGTGAGGTTAAGTGATAAGAACGAAGAACCAGTCTACAAGAGGTTGATGAAACCTTGAGAAATTCTTTCGTTTTATTGTTGATTGTTTTGAGCTGTAGGAATCTCGTGGAGGCGCGAAGTTGGTTGCGTCCTTGATATATTTGGAGGCGGATGCTGGAAGTCAAGGCTGGAAAAAACTGATAAAGGTTTATGATAGTTTGCCTATGCTGATAGGAGCACACAAGCCGGCAAACACGCCAACTGGGTTAAACCCTATGGTCCGTTTGTTCTGATAAGGGGCGTTTGGACTGATAACGGTAGTAGGGGACTTCAACTAATGTATGTAACGTATTAATTTGGTCCTTTTCGTTATCGGAGCTAAATTTATATTGTTTGTCACAACTCAAATAGAAATAAATGTTTCGACTTGAATTCCACACACATTCGTCAACCGTTCCACTTGGCACGGTACATTTGTCTTAATAACTCTTATGTTATGTGTTATTTAATCGCGATGGAGGTTTTTTTTCGTGTTGTAAGCATCTTCATTTGTGGTTGCCTTCAACTTTGGAAACATTGTTTGCGATCTAGTGTTCTTTGGTATAATGTTAAAATGGGATTGATAACAATTGCCCTGGCCTTAAACTAAGGAAAGCTTGTACTGTGGGCAAGGTTTACAAGCTTTTTAAAAATATAACTCTGTTTCATGCAATAAAGACTTTCTTCCAATGTCACAATACGTTCAAATAACACCGTAGACGTAGACTGTGAACGAACTTCTTCGACTCATAAATGGGTCCCAAATTGTCGGCGTTATGCACTCAAAAGAAAAAGGAAAAAAAAAAAAAAAAAGGACAGCCGTTTTTCCGACCCTTCACTATGGGTAATGGGTAACATATTTGTATAGATAAATACAATACATACTTAAATATATATTAAACATCCAAGGCTGGAGCAAACATCCATATTCATATCCTCCTGAGGCCCACGAAAATATTGATTCAATGAACTTTAAACTTTATGTCACTTATGAGTGAGTTCGATGTCACTTTAGAATTAGTCCTTTATATAGAACTTACTTTTAATGTGATATCGAACTCACTCAAAAGTGACATAAAGTTTAAAGTTCATTGAAACAAAATTTTCGTGGGCCTCAGGAGGAACAAATATCTTCCCATGCCGGGTCGGGCCTGGGCCTGGTTTGAACTCCGGACCTCGAGCTTGAATTCAGGTTCTCTAACGACTAGGCTATCCAGTCTACGCATAACGCATTCTACCGTTATTGCGTATTGCCATGCCAGTATGTACATAGTATCCAGGCGGAAAGGACATAAATATTTTAGCAACTTCGCTGTAGAGTCGCGGAATGAAAAGGTTCGTCATTTTTCAACTCTATGTCAACGAGTTAAGGTCGAAAGTAACGAACGTTTTCATTCCGCAACTATACAAGAGGTTGGGACGCAGGGTCTCCGAGTTGAGTTGAGCAACCGAAATTTTATCACAAAGAGTAAAGTGTCCATTGCAAGTTGTAATCTATGGATTATGGTAACTACTTAGAGTCTTATTTTGCAAACACATAATTTATTTCTGAAAACTTTTTTCTGACAACAACGTCCCAAACAGAAGTAAAGCAAGCGAAGTGAAATAAAGCTACAGCTACTAGAATCTTCTAAGTGCCATTACCATTACCACTTCACCCAATTAAAGTCCCTCCAAACTAAAGCCGGACTTGTAATAAATCGCGGAGGGCCCGCGCTTGCGCAGCTGCCGGCGAGGCAATTGAAACAAATGAGCGCGGCGCCACCGAGAAACCGACATGCCGAGTAATGACGGACTAACGTCTTGAAATGATCAGTCAGTCAGTTTTACTATACACTGGCATTAAATAAATAAATAAATATCACGGGACAATTCACACCAATTGACCTAGTCCCAAAGTAGGTAAGCTAGGCAAAGCTTGTGTAATGGGTACTAGGCAACGGATAAACATACTTATATATACAGATACATACTTAAATACATATTAAACACCCAAGACCCGAGAACAAACATTCGTATTTTTCATACAAATATCTGCCCCGACACGGGAATCGAACCCGGGACCTCAAGCTTCATAGTCAGGGTCTCTAACCACTAGGCCATCTGGTCGTCTAAAATAAAATAACCACAAAAATTAAATTGACCAGCTATATAACCATCCTGCCCAAGAGTAGCGATCTGGGTGATATTTGTAAATAGGTACAGGTCGTCTGAAATTTTAACGATAACTTGTTACCGAGGTGGAAACAAATACTCTCTGGCTTCCCCTTTGCTGTGGAGGCGTCATTGTATCTAGATAATGTATGTAACAATCATTAAATCAATGCAATGGGGTATATTGATAATGCAATATTTACTAAACATGAATAAGTGGTACCAAGTATATAATTACGTGTCGTTACTTGATAACAACTCTGATAACATTAGTTGTAATATGAAAGCGGATGTTAGCTAACTAGGTTAGTAAACAATAATCGAAAATTCTTCAAACGATCTTAAAATTGCTCACTGAAACTTTATCCTTAAAAAATAAAACGCATTGTTTCAAAGTCAAAGTCAAAATACCTTTATTCAATTGAGGCTTAACAAGTACCTACCTACTTAAAGTGAATGTCGAAGAATCTATATAGCACCGGTTCGAAAAAACTATGTTGCGAAACTCAACAAGGTATTAAGGTATAAAACATTGATATTAAGAATACAAATATTAAGAAAAAATAACAATGAATAAAACTTAACTATAAACTTAAAAACTACTAGATTAAAAGTCTAAAAAAAGGCCCCCGTGGCATCGTACCCAAAAAGCAGACAGCATTCCCTCGTTGAATGGCGATGGAGATTCGTTGAGAAAGATAGCTGCCAGCCCTTTGGTCTCCAGTGGTGTCGACCAGACGCTTTTGCACTTCTTTAATCAAGTTGTGTGCGCCGGGACCCCAAGGACCCAAGGTCTCAAAACCAACAGCAACAATATTGTAAGCTGAAAATATAAGGTTTATTTTTTCCAAACATCCCTGTCCTGTCCATGATACGAGTATGTTCATTAATTTTATAATAAGCCTTGAATATTAGTATCTTTTGGACAATGGATTTGAATTGTGTATCTGTTTGTTCGCTTTTAACAGTTTGATAGGAATTGTTTATAAATAAAACATAGTGAGTGTTATTACGTTAAAACGTAGTCATTTATACATATCTCTAATAATGTAGCTGACCCTTTCCAAAAATCATGCGTGTGCGCCTCTTATCGGCCCTTATCGACCTTGTTTCTTATTACTATTTTATGTTACAAAACATTTGAGGAAACTTCCTAAAAATACATTTTAATTAAATTAATTAAATGTGACCAATTAACTATATCGTTACGTATAAAAACATTTTGTAGGTAGAATAGTTGCCCGCAAGTTCGTTTGCGTTCCGAGCCACTACATTTTTCTGGGGTGATATTTAACTTATGTTATTTTGAGATTAGTGCTATCTGCGGATTTTTTTAAATCGATTCAGTAATGCCAAATTTTAACCTCAAAATACAATTAACAATTATTTTTATTTCAATTTTAACAAAATAAGTACCTAAGTCCTTATTGGTCCCTATACTTCATTTAATTTAGAATTGAAAACCACAACATCATTATATTGCGGCTCGTCAACTATTTCTTACCTAGCAAATAGTACAGTACAATAGTCTGGGAGCCGCAAAATAAAATTGTTTTAATGTCACTTTATTTGCGTGCCGTCAATTGTTACTCTAGTACAAATTGTAAAGAGATTACTGTTCACGAGCCGCAATATAATGTTGTTGTGGTTTATAATTCTAAATTAAATAGAGTATAGGCCAGAGTCCATACAAATCTGCCCATCCTCCTTTTCCTTGCACTTTGTTCCAGATCAAGTTTAAATAAAGTGCCATATTGTTAATATTTTGAGACTTAGTTTAGGAATAATACTTATTATCAGATATGGCAATTTAGGGGGCAAAATTTACAGGCAGGCAGGCAGTGGGCAAGTAGGGAGTTCCTTTATCGATAAACTCTACTATCGACACTTTTCCCATATACTAGTGATCGCTCCAAGTTTTATTGTAAAAACTAGCTTTTGCCCGCGGCTTCGCTCGCGTGTACCATAAGTATTCCATAGAACCAAGATATCAAGCAAGCAAGCATACAGGCAAGCAAGCAAGCAGGTCCACAATTGACCGAGAAATCGGTGATAATACCTACATAAAAAATACATAAAGTGGAATGCATAACCTCCTCCTTTTTTAGAAGTCGGTTAAAGAGCCCTTTGCGGCCTATTTACAGTATAAACTTATGCATTTTGAAATTTTAGCTTTTTACAACCAGTAAAACGCAAAATCCCGTTTTTTCCCGTTCCCTTAAGAATTTCGGGAATTTTTTTCTTAATGCTCCCCTACACTCCCCAAGGAGCCCACATGCCAAAATTCAGCTTTCTATGACCAGTAAAACGAAAGATCCCGTTTTTCCCGTTCCCGTGGGAATTTTGGAAAGTCCTCCCTCAATGCTCCTTTACACCCCCAAACAACCTACATGCCGAATTTCAGCTGTCTACGACCAGTAAAACGAAAAATCCCGTTTATTCCCGTTCCCGTAGGAATTTGGGAAAGTCCTCTCTTAATGCTCCTCTACACTCCCCAAGCAACCTACATGCCGAATTTCAGCTTTCTACGACCAGTTAAACGAAAAATCCTGTTTTTCCCGTTCCCGTGGGAATTTTGGAAAGTCCTCTCTCAATCCTGCTCTACACTCCCCAAACAACCTACATGCCGAATTTCAGCTTTCTACGACCAGTAAAACGAAAAATCCCGTTTTTTCCTTATCCCGTGGGAATTTCCAAAAATCCTTAAAACAATTTTTTACTATTATAATTACCTACTTCTATGCCAAATTTGAAGAGTCTAGTAATTATAGTTCATAGGATCTCGTTGAACTGAATATATAAATCCCGTTTTTTCCTTATCCCGTGGTGCGAATTTTGAAAACTAATGTAATACCTACTTGTGTATCAAATTTGAAGAGTCTAGTTATTATAGTTACTGAGATAGGGTCACTCGGAATCGAATATATAAATCCCGTTTTTTCCCGTTCCCGTGGGAATTCCCAAAAATCCTTCCTTAGTGGATGCCTACATTGTATAAGGTATCTTTGTGCAAAATTTCAAGTCTCTAGGTCCAGTGGTTTGGGCTGTGCGTTGATATATCAACAGTCATTTAGTTTATTTTGACATTTCAACCCCATCGCACCCCATCTAGGGAGATGGTATTTTACGTCTGCCACGTCGGATTTTAAAACCGTTGTTGTTTTCATAACCAGCGACCCGATAAACCATAGAAACAACACCCATGTTGATTTTCAGACTTTGTTACCCCTTTCCCCCTTTTAGGGGTTGAATTCTCAAAAAAACCTGAAACACGTGTTTACTCATTTATCATTTAGAGTACTTCTGTGAAGTTTCGAATAAAATAGTCGAACGAATCTTGTTTCCCCATACAAACTTTGGACCCCCGTTTTACCCCCTTAAGGAGTGAATTTTGAAAAATCCTTTCTTAGTGCACCCCTAGACCTTATAAGGAACCTACATGCCAAATTTGGAATCTATAGGCCCAGTGGTTTGGGCTGTGCGTTGATATGTCAGTCAGTCAGTCAGTCAGTCAGTTTCTTCTTTTATATATATAGATATAATTTTATAGAAAGTGTACAAACTAAAAATTAAACAAACTAATAAAACAATGCTCTTCTTCTATATCCTCGTAAAGCCCACGTCAAATTTTGACTATCATAATTTGAAACTTATTGTCAATCAAGAGAAGTTGACATTTGCTTTGACATGTGTATTAAATTTAGCATGTTGGGCCTTATGAGGTTATTGTAAATATTTTATAGTGATATCATTACCCAGCTATTATTTAAAATATGCTTTGTGTAAATTTTACCATATTTGTCTCCAAAATAATACTTACAAATTAATACAAACTTACAAACAAAGCTGGGGGCGATCACTACCGTACGGGAAAAGTGTCGATAGTTGAGTTTATCGATAAAGGAACTCCCTACCTGTCATTAAATTTTGCCCCCTAAATTCCTATGTCTGCTTATTATGTTTGTTGCTACTTATTAAGTGTATTGTGTACAGGGCAAATGTTGAAGCTGTACATACTATCTTTTTAAGGTCTCCATCGTGAAGTTTAATGCATTACAGGATTTAATTTTGAGTTTGAGTAAATGCAATAGGTATTAGTGTAAATTATCTACCAAATTTCGCAAAAATATTCCTTTATTGTAGTACCTAGTCCTAGTTTTTGCTATCGTTCCTATTCTAAAAACGATTTAATTGTAGCTAAATAAAAACAGAGTTTGGCAGGTATCGTCAACCTTTTTGCGCAGCTAACTGTAAATTGATCGAGAGACAAGGACGGAGTAATTGTCGGATAATCGTCTGGTATTAACAGTAATTGTTGAACGAACGGCGATCTTCAGATCTGGCGCAGGATTCCGGCCGCAGCTGGTTTGGCAAATGTGTAATTGCTGAAGACGTCGTTTAAAGGCGATTTGGCGATTGGACAATTTTGTTAATTGTCGTTGCAAAAGACTGTTTTTAGTTTGATAATGTTCGTTAGTAACATCAAATTGCACTTCGTAAAAAAATTAGGACGTAAAAGCCTACTCGTATTTGACGAAATACAATGAGATTTCTTAGTCAGTCTTATTTTGGTATTGATAGAAGAATTATTTACATTATATTACACAAAATTATTAACATTTAATTTTTTGGTTGTCCTTAGTAATTCTAACAGTCGATTTGACAAATCACATAGAACAAGACAAGTTAAGAATTGAAAAAATAAATGTAATGTAGTTTTTGGTGTTCTTACTAACAACATTGAATGACAGATCGTTTAGTTTAGAGAGTGATTCAAAACTTACTTTAATATACTCTAGCGCGTTCTATTTACGAGTGTCTTTAACTCTTATTAATATACTTTTTTATTCATACCCAAAGGTTGATATGCTACAATCTTACTTCTCATTCCATGGAATAGAACATAAGAGTTATTCAATTCTCCCGAAATTCGGGTCCATGAGAACTTTTCGTAATCTTACCTCAACCTTGTAATCGAAATTTCCATATAGTGGAACAGCTCACAATGGTGACAATTAGCGATCACGACGGTCGTGCTCGTAGAAAGTTAATCGCTCAAATTACACCGATTTTGGGAATGCACCACTCGTGTAATTGTAGCCATTTGGGCTAGTTGGTACTGGCGACCATTGTTCTGTGGATCGGTTTGCTGTGATGGCAGAGTACGTTTAATTTAATTGACGGAAATTGTAGTGTGACGTGAAGAAAACTATTAGATGCAGTTTGGGAACTGACTAAAGGCTGTTTGTGTGATGATAGGCGATGGGTGACAAGTGCTGCGATCCTGCTAAGGAATGGAATTTGCTCCCGACGTATGTATTTCCAAATAGATACAATATGGCTCTACAAGGCTAGAGTTAATAGGCTTAGGCTGTTACTGAACCATTGAGATACACATTTGGCCTCATCTGCACTTTTCGTTTGAGATAGAGGTTAATCGCGGGTCAGTTTTAGGTAAAAAAAGGGATGTAGATCTGAGTAAATACTGTCTTTATTCTAGAAGTATACAACTTATCCACCGTGCGTGGGACGTCCACCAACGAGATGGACGGACGATTTGGTGAAGGCCGCAGGTTTAGGGTGGATGCAAGTCGCTTCCAAGCGTAATGATTGGGCATCAATGGGGGAGGCCTATGTCCAGCAGTGGACGTCCTACGGCTGAAATGATGATGATACAACTTATACAGAGTAATTCAGGAGACGTGAGCAGCACCAACAATGCCGGATTCAGTTAATTTGTTGCCTACTATTTCGTACCAGTTCTTTTTTAATGTAGAAAAATCTTAACGCGAACAAACGAATCTGAATCAGGATACAAAGCGTTAAATTATTTTTCTAAGCGCTTGGCGATGCATGGTCGCAAACCTGTTCACTCCTGCGAAGAAATTTAATGGTTTGTGTGAAGTCCAGAATCCGCACTGGACGCGCGTGGGAACTTCGGCCCAGGTTCTCTCATTCTGAGAGCAGGCCTGTGCCCTGGAGTGGAACGTCTATAGGCTGATTTTTTTTTTTTTTTTTTTTTTTAATTAAATTACAATCTAGCTCACAAAGGCTAATAAGCAATATTCATTTAACTTAATCGACTATTTTGTTTAAAGTCTCTAAGAATAACGTCCATTGACTTTTCTTAGTGTCTATTAAGGCGAAGCACTTTGTTCATGTGTTCTTCATTTACGACACTATCACTGTAACACTATTTCGAGTATGATTAACACTACACTAACTCAAAGGGTTTAGTCCTTTTCAGTCTTCTCACTAGGTCCGTGTTGTCAAGGAGTTGGATTGCCTCAACGTTCACATGATGATGAAGTCTGCGTTCATGAGCTTCGGCGTATTTAGATATTACCTCGTGGACGAACTCAACATTAAGGTCCTACTATAAGGTCTATAGGCTGATGATGCTTGAGCTACCACGGTTTCTTCAGAACACCAGGCTGGGCTTCGCAGTAACAATTACTACTTTAAAGTCGTATTGCGAATAATTTAGTGTAAATACAGCCGCTTAGCTATCCACACTGTTTATGATCTAGTATTTCAATTGCGGCATTTATTATAACCGTGTCTCTTGCGTGCGCGCGCGCGGCAAGAAGCATTTGGTCGCAATTGAGGACCGTGGGAATCTCTAGCTTCCCGCTTGCGACGGTTTTGCTCGCATTGTTATGTGTTGCCATGTTTTCTTAACTTTTACATGCATTGTAACTGTGCCTGAGATTGTCGATGTCGCATTTGCGTTGAGGAAATCGGTTAATATGTTGTAATGATAATGATTGTTTTAATAATAGAGATATGATATTAAATAGGAAAAGGTTGAGGATATCTGATGATTGACTGTGGATATGAAGCAGTGAGATAAATACCCGGCACCTGAAGCAAGCCGAAGCCATGGTGGCCTAGCGGTTTGACATATGGCCTCTCAAGCAGAGGGTCGTAGGTTCAAATCCCGGCACCTCTGAGTTTTTCAGAATTTATGTGCGAAATTACATTTGAAATTTACCATGAGCTTTACGGTGACGGAAAACATCGTGAGGAAACCTGAATACACCTGCGAAGAAATTCAATGGTGTGTGTAAAATACCCAATCCGCACTAGGCCCGCGTGGGAACTCCGGCCCAAGCGCTCTCATTGTGAGAGGAGGCCTGTACCCTGCAGTGGGACGTATACAGCTTATTGGCTGGGATGATGATGATGATGAATTCTGAAATGTTGGAAGTGTGTACCTCTAAAGTCATGTAGAGGTGTAGGGGAAATTAGAGGTAGAGATAATCTACGATAACATGGCCCGCCCCTCCACAATTCAAGAAGTCTTCAATGTATTGCGAAAGTATTTATAAACCACATCAAAACTTTCAACGCATGTGTGCGTATTGAGACAGCCGTCAAACAAAAGCAGATACTACTAAATAAAAATTATTTCGTAAATATGTGACTAAACACATTGAAATAGTAATGTGTAGGGGCGGGCCATGTTATCGTAGTTTATATCTAGAGTAAAAAATAATGTGTTTAACCACATAATAGGTACAAGTACGAGACATAGTATTTATTTATTTTAACAGGAATGATGACATCACATCACAACACCAATCCACTGACGTAACACTGTCAAAACACGATTCTTCCATAAATTGTGTATATCAATTGTTTGTTATGACGTCAATAATCCCGTGCTAACTCATTCGATTAACTATTAAATCAAATTTTTCAGTTAATTGAAAATGAAGCTGGATTTCAGGGCTAATAAAGTGTATTTTTCTAGTCACGCCTTGGAATTATCGTTTTATTATGTCATCATCCCTGTTGTTACTTCTTAGGAGTTATAGAAACTTAGATAGACAAAGAAAATACTAGCGCATATTTCTGTTATATCCTTATTGCATTGCCAAAGAAATAGTTTCCAAGAAAAAACGTATTGAACGCGAACAATCGAGTTATTAATATTTTATCATGCGCCCTATTTGGAGGCGCTTGACATTTTTATCCAACAATGGCAACCTATACACGTAACTCCATAGATCTAGCTAAGCTAAAATACCTTTTACGAGCTAAAGAATATAGTTAAAATTCCTATGAAAGCAAAGTCAAAAGGTGATCGTGAGATTGAAGATTCGCACGCGAGTAGAAAACAAAATGACTATCGGAGTTTATTTGTTTCGCGTACAACTCTGCTTCTCTGAAGCCTTAGTTCACGATTTCTTCATAGATGCAGTAATGGATCGTGAATTAAAGTTTAGTATCCATTTCACGTGCGAAGATGCGCCTTCGTAATTGTCGGCCAGGCACATTTCTGTTCGGAAATCCCATTAAAGGTTATCCATTGGTACTAGGTCCCGAGTTCGAGATTTTATGTTTCAATCATACCACCCTCTCACTCTCCTATTAAATACTATTAGCGTGAATGGGACGGCACGACACCAAGTTTAAAATCCTAACTTCAGAGTATATTGTAACGCACTCAGAATCTCAATTGTTTTCACCACTTCTTTTTGTCACACGGTACGAGTATAAGCTGACGGTAGAAAGAGATACCTGATGTATGCGATTGCGAGCGTCCGCGCATTAGACAGTACGGCCTCTGTAGGTCATTTGATAGTTGAGCAGTGATCGCAAATTTGGAATAGGCAGTGAAATTTCGGGTGAATGACCTTAAACATTATGCTTAATATGGATAAGACCCGGGACTCCGGGATTCGTATTTTTTACAGAATAGTTTCTTGACATGGCATTAATCGAAGTTATAAATCGGAAAACGCAAAAAATAAAAGTTTTTGTCATTATAAATGCATCGTTCATTTATTATTACATGTTTCGTTTAACAATTGCAAATGTTTACCACTTAATGAAACATAGTAATATGAAATGTGTACAATCAAACAATTACAGAATAAAACACAAAAATAAAACTTATCAAAAACTTAAATAACTAAATTTATAAAACTTTCAAATGAATGTTATATTATAAGCTATATATACTTAGCTTACGCACAAAAGTCTCTCAATATTGCAATACCTATTCCGATCACTGTATATTTTATTTATTCATAAAAATACAAAAAAAAAAAATGTATAATTATGTATAATATGTTAACTAATTTTAGGGAAAAATCTCCTCATTGTTTAAACAAATAACATGTTTTCCAACCACACTTTGAAATTGAAATTTCTGTTGAAAACGGAGAATGTGGTTAACTTTTAGGTTTAATGTATTAGTACGTAATTATATTACATGTGAATAATAACGAATATTTATTCAATACATTTTAGTTCGAGGAATAAACGTTGGGTAAAGGCCAATTGGACTGAATATTTTGGGGAAAAGAAATCCCACAAAAACATTTCATGTTAAATGTTGCCAAGACGAGACCATGTAGCTCGCACTGTCAAAAAGTAATCAGATCTCTTGTAGAGCCAAGTTTCTAACCCTACCTGCCCAGCTCTAAATCTATAAGCCCTAATTTAACACTAATTAATCTCGTAGGCGTGCAAATCGTGGACTAAACTGGCGAGTCGGCCGCACGGACCTTTTGCAATTCGGCATATGGGCTTGAACTTAAGAATCTATTCAATCTTTTAAACTCTTTCCGTACGGCCGACTCGCCAGTTTAGTCCACGGTTTGCACGCCTACGAGATTAATTAGTGTAAAATTAGGGCTTATAGATTTAGAGCTGGGCACGTAGGGTTAGAAACTTGGCTCTACAAGAGATCTGATTACTTTTTGACAGTGCGAGCTACATGGTCTCGTCTTGGCAACATTTAACATGAAAATGATTTTGTGGGATTTCATTTCTTTTTGTTAGGGGATGATTTACTAAAAATCCTGAAATACATATCTTATTATTTATAACAAGGGTAACAAGGACCCTCTATATCAATTTTCAGACCTCTAGCATCAAAATTTGCGGAAGTCTCATACATAGTTTAAGGGGTTGGGGGGGTAAAAGTTTCAAGTTTTAAGATTTTTTCTTTGTTTGTATACTATTACTAGCTTACATACCAAATTTCAGCTTTCTAGGACTTCAGGAAGTACCTTATGAATTTTAATGATCAGTGATCAGTGAGGGGGTTTTTAGACATTGATAAACTCTAAAGTATAAGAGCTACGACATTCAAACTTTGTATGTTTCATGTTTGTACTAGTGTCATTATATCTTGAAATTTTCAACTATTTAACATCATCCAAAGCAAAGTTATAAGAGTTCAAAAAAACGACGAAACGTTTCGCTTGGCTCGTCTTGGCGGGGGCACTCCCGTGCCCCCAGATCTGCTAAGTGGTTAAGAAGAGACAGCGTAAGCGAGATATACTTAATTTGAAAAATTGGGGAACTTTTATTGTTTATGATTTCAACGATAAAAATATTCTTCGGACTGTTACAAAAAAAAAGTTAGAATTTCGTACCAATAATCTATAAACACATAACAATAATTAAACTATCGAATATAAGAGAATACATACTACAAATGAGATGCGGACAAGGTAAAAGCGGGCATAAAATGTTAAATATAATTCATTTGATAGTAGAAATAGTTTCAAATATTTTTTAGTGGTTGGCAATGCTGCTAGTTACGATATTTACAATGTCGTATAACAGAATAAAGGCTATGACATAGATCTTCAACTCCAAAAACTATTTCGCTTTGACCATAATTATATTAGAGTATGATCAATCGTCTAATAGCTGTCTGGTGTATCAGGTATGCGAGTCCCGTTCGGTCACTATACGTATATACCTACAGTATAGTAATAGAAACATCGTCTACGTTTAGATGCGCAAGAGTTTTTACGCGTACGATTCGAACGTTTCCGCGCGCGCCTTAATTATCATTTTTCACTTAAGTATCGCTTACAAGGTCTATTTAAGTGAAATTAATTACTTGGACGAATAAGGAAATAAGTTGTGTTTGAAATGTAACTGGTTTAATCATATTTTCCACGCGATGTAAACCGCAATTAGAAATAATGAGATCCCGATATTGTGACGATATAATGAGTACGCTGGTAAAAGCGGTGAAATATCGGAAATTGCAGGGGGTCGTGGGTTTGATCCTGGGCTCGCAACTAATAATAATAATCTAATTAAACAAAATTTTAACGCGCTTCATAATCAAAAAAATTACAATAAAACGGCTCTATCGTTTTAAAGTTTGTATCTTTACTTACAAATGACCATGAAACTGTAAACAAAACGTTGCTTTTGTAATAGAACCTTGTTTAGTCTGTGGTCCTTCCTAGTACAGATAAGATATCACACCGCAACGATAGCAAAACAATCGTTTCAGTTTACACACAACGCATTAACGCCTCTATTCCATGCAAAAGCTAAAGAACATTGCACTCGCTTCTGTGCGTATAAAGTGATGCGTAAGAGCGAGATACAACATTGAAAACTATAGCCACGAAGAAGCCTTGTTAGATAATCTGTGGTATCAAGTTGCTGGACGGTGTGTGTGCGGCTGTATGCTAGAACAATGACCTGTCAGGTGTCTCTATTTTATTAACTGTCACGTCATTTCGAGAGTACGTGCTCTAAATAAAAATAATGATTAGAAATAAAGGCCTTAGTAGTTGCACGGTGCTGTATGGGCAGGGCATTGAAGTCAGAACTGCGGAATAAATATAAAAATCTCGTAGAACTATATAGGTAAACTATGGCCCTGGATTCAATATTGCAGTTTTTTGGTCACAGGACTCTGTAGGCTTATTGTCTAACGTTTTTGACGCTTGCCTTCGCAATCGCTATCTCTTTCTGTCAAACGGTATAAAAAGTTGACAGAAAGAGATAGTGAAAGCGAAGGCAAGCGCCAAAAGCGTTAGACAATACGGCCTCTGGATTTGGTTATTCGACTTAATAATTTTACTCCGGTGGTGCTTCGGCCGCGGCTGGTCACCACCCTATAAGTTGAGCTAGGCCGAAGTGACTCGTCGTGTTCCCGCCTGTTGCCTATAGTAGCCATTCTGGAGGAAGGGTCTGAGCAGTTGTACAGCGCCCGCGTACCGGTTACAGTGCCCCGTATTTGTTACGCTGTTGCGGTACGGTTTGCACTGCTTATGGGGGCGCACGCAACACCTCGCTCAACTGCCTTCTTTCTGCTTATTCCCCTAAATAAAGCGTAGAGTGAATGATCATTTACTAGGCCAGCGTGCTCCATCCTTATCTTCACTTTCCATCAGGCGTGATTGTGGTCAAACGCAGACCTATATTGTATAAAAAATAATCTAGACACAAAAAATATTTCTAACTATGACCGTTACAGACTTTGCTGCTATCGATCCGATGTACCTCAAACTGGCTTCATTTATGCGAAGATAGTTTTAAGCCACCAACACCATGCATTAAGCACATCCGGTTCATTCTGCATGAGTTGTGCGGACATAGTCGTGGGCATAAGCATACCCGCAATAAAATAATCAATAATCTTCAAACTCCATCTGCAAGTTATTGATAGTAAGGAAGATTTATATTTTACAACCATAATGATGGTATTTCTTAAAATAAATCATTGGTCACGCACCGTGTGACTCAGATCATTTGAAATTCAAATGTTTGGTTTCATGGATTTGGAGCGCGAGAGCATTGAGCAAATCTTGATCCGTATAAAATGCATAACAGTATTACTGATCTATGATTGATTAGATTAAAATGAAAAATGCAATTCCATTACCGCAATGATCCATTGCAATTGATTTTTGTCATTTTAAGATTGCGCTGTAAAAAATAATTTCTATTTATTTCTCGTAACATTTATAATGTAAAACGGTATATTAACAGCTTAAACTTAATTAAATAATTAATCAGTAACTGATAAACATTTAAATTACAACTAAATAGCCCATAAAGGTTTAATGAAAGCCATAAAGTAAAAAAAGGAAACAATTTCAATTCGAATTTGGAATCGAATTCCAATCGAAATTTAAAATATTCTTTTGCCTGTCGATGTAACCGGCCAGTGTTTGGGTGCCGGATACCGGGTTCACGCCATCTAGTGGCGGATACAATACACGAGTGATGCATACAAATCACCCACTAATCAATGTCCGCCTGACGACACTGTCAAGGCTGTTTCGCACATAAAGCACCCATGAAGGGAGATGCCTTTAGCTTGTCTTTACATTACATTCTTCTGTCATTTTTAGGAAACAATTTGTTTCTGTAAAGTTGGTATAATAAATGCTTGATGGTCAGACAAGCTATACCCATTTAACAATGTGTCTAATTTTTGGCGAGATTTATTATTTTATTTTGTTTTATTTATGTGCAGTCAATAGAGTAGAGTATCGCGAAGAAGAATAAAGAAAGTGTAATTAAATACATTAATGTCTCTTTAATGTTAAACTAATACTGAAACTAACGGTTTTCGTTGTTAGATTATTTTCTAATCTAGTTACTTAAACTACTTCACTTAAAGAGCTTTAAATTACTAACGGGACACTACCGTTTATAGCTAAGCCTTATCTATGGACTTGGAGATAAGAGGCGACAACTATCTCCTTTTTTCGTTAAAGCTATATGTTACAATTATTTTTTTAAAATTGATCGTTAGGTAACTTATAAATTAATGCGCTATAACAAATTCGGAAGAAATAAGAGGAGTTCCAGTTTAAAAATAATATAACCTTATTTCTAAATAAAACCGACTGCATTAAAACCAGTATCGAATTAAAAAGTTACCGTTCATGTTGCACGTATTTGGAGGTTGTGCAACATAAAGTTCACATCACACGGCCGTTTACGGCTTCCTCTAGTCACGATTAATTAGTACGAATTTAGATACCACGCCAGTACTGCCAACATGACGGCATTAAAAATGCAGACCATAAATTGTCGGATGTGGCGTTTGGTTTTTTAAACGGTTTTAAACGTTGCTCAATTCGGATTCGAGGGTTTTAAGATGCTGGGAAGTGGACTGGTTTTATCTTGAAATATTCTGAAGATTGGGGACATAATTTAAAAGAAATACGGAGGTATTTCCTGTGACGATGATAAAGCTGAGACTTAATGGTGCATTTTATTACCAAACTGTAAACAATGATGGAGATTATTGGAGATATACAGGGTTATTTGTAATTCACTAGTATCCTTTTAACCCTAAACTCCTACCACTTAAACAAATATTTTTTGTTTTACGGCTTTTGTCATAACTTAATATTTTTGGTGTAATAACGTTTTGAAAAGTTGAGATTTCCTCTTATTTTTACGATACTCTGTGTATTTGTATGGGAAAAAAGTGCTTCATTTTAAAAAGTCGTAAAACAAAAAACATTTGTTTGAGTGATAGGAATTCAGGGTTAAGAGGATGTCAGTGAATTAAAAATAACCCTGTATAAGTACTTACTAATTGCAATTCCCGCGTATGAAACTTTACAAATAGAAATAAAAAGAAAGAAATTAAGAAGGATTCCCGACAAACGTGAAACTGGTCGTACCGTTTCTTATAATCATGTAGTGAGGCATTTATGTAATTGTAGTAATTATACTTCCTACACGATTCCCACCAAGTTCCTTGGTTCGTGGAAAATAAATCTGATCTATCTTCATTACATTCACTTATTTCACTTCCTTTTAAAACAATCGAAGGCACATTTGCCCGCATCTGACGTACCGGCGCGTGCGTATAGTAGTTTGCATTGCCATTACCAATCCAAAAACAACTCTAAACACTAACAAATAAACACCAAGTCCTTTGACTCTACATTCCCCATTGATTACTCAATATTCGACCGTCGAACGTTTTGGTAAGGGTTAATTTTCTTCGGCTTCTATTTGTCATAAAAAGGGTTGAATGTACATACAGCGTGTTTGTTATTTCATTTAGCTTGCATTCCTTCTTGTAATGGACTAGTGTGGTCCCGCGGCGTGCCGCGATTAGTTTGAAATATTTTCGTGATTTGATTTTGATTTGTATTTCCAGTTTTGCATGCTTTGTTTGATAATGAATGCGTTTTGGTATTTGACTGATGGTGTAAACATCGGTTGTGAATGGCAAGTCATGTTTATGCTTGGCTCAGTGTGAGTTTCAATAAAATTAATAAAAAACTGACTAAATGCATTAGAATGAAATAATGAATTACGTGCGAAATGACATTTGAAATTTACCATGAGCTTTACGGTGAAGGAAAACAACAATAGTTATTTGTTATACAAGGGGGGAAAGTTGTATTTTACCTGCGAGTGTCCATTTGAAACACAAGCTATCGAAAGGATTCTATGATTGACCACGAGCGAAGCGAGTGGTTCAAAAATAGAATCCTTTCGATAGCGAGTGTTTCAACACACGAGACGTAAAATAACTTTTCACCCGTGTATAACACAAAACTTTTCACCTCACTACAGCGAGGAAAATAAGAAAAGGGGTTTGTACTATCAATTATTATTTATTTATTCACTCAAAATAATTAATTGAAAAGTTTTGACTTAAGTTTTTTTTTATTATTTCGGATGCGTTTTGTTCGCACATCGACTTACTTGGACTGTCAGAACATTTTATCCGTTTTTGCAACAAGAATGAAGGTTAAAGTTGAATGCTGATATTTATGAATTAAAATAAAGTTGTAAGACTGTATTTAGTGTTTTTTACTCGATGCAATTCATTAATTGTGATGTTCAAAATTCAGCACTTTTAACGTTTTACGTTTTGTTAGCTGTCAAATATCACGTAAACTGCCTTCAAATGTCAAAACTCTTTCTTCACATGTGGATAAAAAGCGATTTTCTCAATAGATGTCAAACAAACAAAAAAGGCTTTCCGAGCTAGTGAGGTGAAAAGAAATTCAATAATAGGTCGTATGTGGGAAGTTCCTAATCCGCACTGGGCGCGCGTCGGGATTGCGGCCAAGACCTCTCATTCTAGGAGGGGGCCTGTGCCGTGCAGTGGGACGTATACAGGCTGGGGTGTGTTTTTAAAAATTCCCATTGAAATTCGGAAAACTTGCGGCTTTGATCAATTATAACTGTAGATCCACAGTCGCGCGCCCGAAAATGTCCGAGCCAAATGAGCGCCACTTTGATAAAAGTGGCCTTCTTTTTTCTCAGTAGGTTGCGTGAAATTGTCAAGATTAGCTGTCAAGTGTCAACCGAAATTCGACTGTAATTAAGTAAAGACTAGGTTCAAATTTCTGTGTAGGTGATGATTTTAATTGTTATGCAAACAAATAAAAAAGTTCGGACATTCTTTGAAGGGGATTTTGTTCGGCAATGTGTATCTTCAGTTATAATTGATCAAAGACTTGCGGAGTTTTAAGTCAATTGCCAAACCTTTTAACACAAGTGAGGTTCAAGATTCATATTCATATTCATTTATTCATTCAGATTCATGTTCATTACATTAGTAGATGGTAGTTTTACAAGATGGTAGGTACCTACATGACACCCTGTCAGGGCATAGGATGTCAATCTATTATAACAATATGCATGCATTCTGATTCTAGATTTATAGGCTCTTATGATTATTTTTTAGGCATCTGAAAAAATCTGTAGGCGGTGTTAACCTAGTGAGGTATTTTTTATATTCAGGCTGTGTACTAACTGTCATATTGACAAGTTGTTTTTTACTACTCGCTAAATACGTATTGTAATAGTCCTGCCATATCAGGCCCGGGCCAAATCGGCTTCCCACGTAACTTCTCGTAACATATTAGCATACTGGACTAACACAACACATTATTATGATTCTGAATTATAACTTCCTATGGTTATTAATTAAGATAGTTTGTTATCTTGTGGGAATAGTATCAAAACTACTAATAATATGATATTAAAACAATAAAATACTATTGCCGCGTGATCGCCATTGGCTATTTGGATGAAGAACTGGATTTTTAATAAGTATATATGTATATATATGTATATATTTTTTAATAAATTTAATCGGCAACAATGCAATAAAACCAAATCAGGACCAACAATAAATGGAATGAATTAAAATAAAATCTTAATTTAAACAAAAAATGTGTAATAAAATTATAAAAAGAAAACCCTGTCTATTTTTATTCTGAAATAATTCTGAAAGAAAGTAATTCTAGAATTATCAAGAGGACTGTCACTATGTATAACGTCGCATCCTTTAAAATAAAAAAAAAACATGCTGTGCCGACTTGGATACTCTGGACAATTAGATGACTGTAATAGTATTTATCATGTACTCGATACAGAATTTCAGCAAATAAACAATTCCGTTTCTGATTTTGTGCGGTCCTTCCAAAATATGATGGACCTCGATAAAAACTGTTGACGATAGCCATTCCGTTTTTATTTCACGACATTTATGTACTATAGATTTTTCTTACCTCTTTGAAACGGATAAAACATCATCATCATCCCACTCTATATACTTCCTAAGTTCCTACTGCAGAGCGAATCCTTCTCTCAGAATGAGAGAGGGCTTCGGCCTTAGTTCCCACGTGACCCCAGTGCGTATTGGGAACTTCAAACGGATTACGTGGTTGAAAAAGAGAGTGACAAAAATTCCGTTAATTAATCGACATTCCGGGATGCGCTCGTGTGCTTTTTATTGATCCGTTCGGCCAAGCCGTTAGTGGACGGAGATTCCCATGCTGTCGAGATAAACAAACTTTGTATGTTATAAAAATAATTTAATGGTACGTTACATACCGACATACCGTCATCTGGGCTAATAACATAAACATAAACTGTCCGTAACGACAGTTTTGATGGGATTAAAAATGCATTATGGCGTTGACGTATCCCTTCTACCAGTGGCGTAGAATGAACAGAAGAGAACGAATAAAACAATGAGGAGATTGCAATACAATACAAACACAAGCCCACAGACAAACCTTAGAATCTAGAAATTCCGAACATTGCCAACTGCAACTTAAGGGCCTACCGAGCTTTTCGCGCTAATCGATTTTGGGTGGGCGATTTCGGGCGTGGGGGAGGCATGATAGCTCAAGATAAGTTGGTTGGACTGCGCGTGTTTTTGGATATTTTCATCTTATAAACAAATACATATTTTAGAAATTTAGCAACACTACGCCCTAGAAAACATCATGTTTTATTAACATTCAAAAAAGTCATGACCGTCATACTACGAATTTATTTTACTTTTTAGAGACGACTTTGGATTTTTTTCTATCGAGCGAACTATAAGTAATCGTGTTTCGATAGACACTTATCATTAGAGTGAATCCTCAAATATCTTACACTTTAATTTCAAGACTATAGCTTTACTTGTAATGATACAGCACGAGATTAAATGAATGCAATAAATGCGCCAAAAACACGGTAGGCCCTTAACAAACTAAATAAGTTCAGGCTTGAACCCACGACCCTCTGCTTGAGAGGCCATAGGTCAAACTACCTAGGCTACCACGTCGTTTTTTTGTAATTATAATTTTGAAACCGACCGGCTATTGTTCTCTATCTCACTTGATGATTAATGCCGACGAGGCCGAAGATTCCCCTCACTGGTTCAGTAACAGCCTATTCACTACCCTTCGAAAATACTTTGAACATAAACACAGAATATATAATAGTACTGACGTACAGAATGGAAACGGTCCGCCCCGCACCGATTCGAATTACCCCACCCCTCAAGGCGCAGATAGCCGGAAACCGCCAGAAACCAGAAGAGTGCGCGCGCGATTTATGTGTACGCGTGTACAGACGTCGTCGTGCTTATGTAGATTCAAGAACGCGTATTTGTACGTCGTGTCCGCCGCGTGACATAAATAAATACCTTCTTAAATAGCCCAAAATTGTACCGGAAAAAACTGATGACGGAAGTGAATTAAATTCCTTAGCAGTCCGTACTTTCAGCCGATTCAATAAAAACAATAAACTACTATTTATAATGTGTTCATTGCTATCCATAAATATGAGGCTTCGATGCCCACACACCTCTGATTATACTCGTGGCGATGCACGGCTTACAATTAAACTTGTTCAAACCGGAAATGTAAATCACTTATTTCGCAATTCAATTCAGTAAAGTAGTATTTTACTACGCTATATTTCATTTCAGATAAGGGTAGACAAATTTGACACGAGCATGCTATATTACGTCTATCTCAACTACTTGAAACTTTGTACTGTGCACTTTACAAGTAGTGTGACGGTTTTTCAAGAATATTTAATTGGGATTGACAAATTAATGCTTCAGTACAGTTAGCCTATGTTCAAAATTCTTTTGGCTTTATTTTACTTATGATTTATCACGCCATGTTTACTTTGGAATAGTTTTAATTCATTTGTGGACCCACTGAAAATCAGCGCCGTGATACCACGGCCCGTGACATGCTGAGCGGGAGACATTTTCTTGTGATAGCTGCCTTTTTGTTTATTTGAAGTTTTCTATTATTCTAGTACTGTTGCAATAAAATGGTTCAATTAGTTATTCTATTTTAACGAGGCAAAGACGCGACGTATTCTAAGTAAATTTTTTTTTGACCGATAATGTTTATCCCTATGAATTAACAAACATTAAAAGACAAGCTCGATTCTGCTACGATACCACGGAACAAAGAAGCGCATTCCCGACGTGGTCAATTTAAATTTGTCTAGCGTTATCTGAAATTGAATATAGCATCGCTCGTGCTACTTCCACCTTGACAGTTAGCGGTCGTATTTTGATTGATTACCGCTGTAATTCTAGTATTCATGAACCCGGTCGTTCATTATTTGACCGTCAATTAGTGATTGCATCGCGAATGCTGCGTTAATGTGTATTAATGGGGAGATAAATACTGGTTGTGTTTCGGTTGATCTGATTAAGTGTTTCATCATTTCCTTTCTTGATTGTTATCAGGTGTACTTGTATTGTACCGTTTTAATTTTTTGGCATAAAATAAACTGGCAGCCTCCGATTTATCTGTCAAATAAAATACATCATCATTCCAGCCTATAGGTATACGTCCCACTGCAGGGCACAGGCCTCCTCTTAGAATGAGAGGGGTTGGGCCGTAGTTCATACGCGGGCCCAGTGCGGATGGGAACTTCACACACACCATCGAATTTCTTCGTAGGTGTATGCAAGGTGTAAAGCTCGTGGTAAATTTCAACTTAATTTCGCATTATAATTAAGCTACAATAGAGAAACATTTCTCTAGCCAGATGTAACGAAGCCCTGGTGGCCTAGTGGTTTGACCTATGGCCACTCAAACAGAGGGTCGTGGGTTCAAATCCCGGCTCGCACCTCTGAGTTTTTCGGAATTTATGTGCGAAATAAAATACATATCAGCAACTTATCTGAGAATGGTAAAAAATACCCTAACTTTATTAAGTGCGTGCGTGTGTCTTGTCTTTAAGTTATATTATAATACTTAGTAATAATATCATGGGAAAGCTTGTACTACGGGTACTTGACAACGATTAAACATACTTTCTAACATAGATAAATACATATGAAACGTCCAAGACTCACACAAATATCTGAACCCGGGACCTCAAGCTTCGTAGTCAGGTTCTCCAACCACCGGGCTCTCCGGTCGCCACTGAAGCTCGTCGGTTGAAGTTTAAAACGGATGCTAAGCAAAGGCGTCTAAACTCTCTGAAGTTAATTTGGAAGAATGGCAACCCTTCAGCAGTTCCCGGTAGCGCTAACAACTTGCAGCGCGCGCGCAGATGCGCCGGATGCCCCGCCCTTAGGACCATAGCGTAATAATTCATTGTAGTGGGCGCCCTTATTTGTGTCGGCACTGTCAATCAGATGAGTCGCACGAAATTTAAGGCTATACCGAGATTTTGGCGCATTTATTGCATTAATTTAATTCATTGCTGTATCATTACTAGAAAAGCTTTAGTTCCGAAATTCATATGTAATATGTATATGGATGATGTGCCTAAATGTGTCATTTATCCGAAATAAATATTTTTGAATTGAATTGAATATATTTGAGGATTCACTCTAGTGACCAGTGTAAATATTAAAATAAAAAAAAAATATATATTAGGGGACAATCTTACACAAATCGATCTAGTCTCAAACTAAGCAAAGCTTGTACTATGGGTACTAGACGACGATAAACATACTTATATAGATAAATAAATACTTAAATACATAGAAAACATCCATAACTCAGGAACAAATATTCGTGCTCATCACACAAATAAATGCCCTTACCGGGATTTGAACCCAGGACCTCTTGCTTCGTAGGCAGGGTCACTACCAACTAGGCTAAGCGGTCGTTATACACTCAACACGATTACTTGTAATTTGCTCGATAGAAAAAAAAATCCAAAGTAGTCTCTAAAAAATAAAATAAATCCTTAGTACAGCGTAAATACTGCACGGCAGGTCATAACTTTTTGAATGTTAATAAAACAATATGTTTTTCACTTCTCATGCTCTTAAAATGTTACTTTAGTCTCTGCATATCGGGACTAAAGCTCTTTTTTGATCTCAAGGGATTAAAGTAAAATTTTTTTAATTGACTATGGAAACCCCTAAACTGCCAATCACGGTGTTTGTGAATGGAGGATTATCGCCATTTTCAGTAACTGGGTATAGCCAATTTTAAAGCTTTCCACAGACCGAAGCGCGCTGCGGACGCACTGTAGCGCCCTGCGCTTCGGTCTGTGGAAGCCTTTAGGGCGTGGAAATAACCTCAAAATGACAACTGTATAAAAAATATTTAAAAAATAATAATTTCGTGAAACACATTGAATAATTACGAATATTAATCTATTTAATTATAAAATATTAAAGATGAATTCATTTTATTTTGCACGTAAAGAAAGATTTCCTTTAGCTTAGGTGTTTTTAATTTGTTTTTTTTTTTAAAAACGCTGTCGGCAAAGCAGTTCCCTGCTCTGTCGATAAAATAGCAATCCGCACTGTCGGCAAAGCAGTGCTGGAGTGTACGGTAGATAGAGCAGTTACGTTTGAAAGTTAATATGGCGTGACTTCAAAATAATGCGATGTCAGTTGCATTTAATAGTAAATAGAAAGTATAATTAGATATAATTTAACAAAGAATTGGCATATAGAAAATAAACTTAAAAAGTCGTTTCTTTATTCACGGGTAAGTGTTTCAGTTAACAGTATATTTTGTGTGTGAACTTAGATCAATTAGGTTAATTTATTTGCCGATTCTAATGAATGAACAATTATCATTCTTACATGCATAGTCCAATTAGTTTTAACATAGTCTTTAAGTTAGAATCTGTTGGCTAATTATGCAAGCATTTAAAGCGTCACTTTACAAAAAAATATAAAAGAAAAGAAAAGACAGCGGTATTTTTTTTGCTATTTGAATTTTGAACAGATGTCCATTGCTCGTATTGAGCATACGTTATAAAAAAGTAATTTTGTACGTAGTTTTTTTCCTCGCATTCAAAGTGAAAAGTAGAGTGTTTAACGCGGGACTAAACTACCATAATAACAACTCGAATTATAGCCTCCCTCGCTATCGCTCGGGTGGCTAAATATCTCGTGTCATTATGGCTTGTTTTAGTCCCTTGTTGAACAATCTACTATTCTAGGGCCTAGTGTTGCTATACACGCGCAGTCTAACCAAACTATCGTGAGCCGTCGCGCTTCCCCCTTGTCCGTATAGTTAGTTGCGTTAGTTCTCCTTCAGCCATCGGACGAGGAACTTGTGTCGCTTGCGCTTACGCACGGCTTTGATTCTAGCCGCTCTCACGCACACATGCACGAGTGCAGAGAATACCTACCTAAAATCGATTAGCGCAAGAAGCTCGGTAGGACCTTAAGGTTGGAACGGCCAGTGGATTAGCGTTGGGGGATGCAGCCCAGGGGCCTGTTGCATAACAATCTACAACTTATACTACAAGCGGAACTCCCTTTCTAGTTAATATAACTGAAGCGAGAGTTCCACTTGTAATATTAGTTGTACTTGTTATGCCACAAGCCCCTGTTCTGAGCACCGCGAAGTTGCCCTGTCTATTCGGCCGAGTTATGTCACTTGTTATTATTACAAAAAAGCCTAAAAGTTTTATTAAGTAGTAGCACAGTTTTACAATAGTAGGTAACTTTGAAAATATGCCAGCTAAAACCAAAATCGCTCCAACAGTAGCTAACCCGAAAATTTCGCGCCGTATACGTGACAAAAACAGGCCAAGTTGGTTCCCATTAATTGGAAGACAAAAAAGTACCACACCCCTGACAAAGGGATGCAGGTACCCCATTCCCAGAAGTGGGATATGCATCGTGTCGATACACCCTCATTACACCCTGTTGTTGTCTGAGTAGCGTGTAATCTATACTACTCTTATCGATACTAATATTATAAATGCGAAAATAACTCACGCTTAAACCGCTGAAACGATTTAGATGAAATTTGGTAGGTATGAGACCCTAGGAAAGGCATAGGAGGCTTTTATTCTTAAATATAGCTTAATAATACAATACAATACAATACAATACAAATATTCTTTATTGATCACCAAAAACAGTACAGTGACATTACAAAAATAAAAATAGCATAGTTCAAAGCCAAAGACAAAATTCTTTATTCTATTTAGGCATCGATTGATAGTCCTATGAACGTCGAAGATTCTACCACCGGTTATAAGGTATATTTTTTCAAACAGATCTACATTGTTTTTAAATAAAATAATGTAGGGTCGGTTCCGTAACTTAAGTATCCACTTTTCCATACTAACTGCATAGAAAAGTGGAAACGCTATTTGAGACTAGAGATTGCCAATGCGGATCGGAATCATTTCCAAACATCCCTGTCCTGTCCATGATATAGTCATTAATTTTATAGAACGTCTCGAGATAGCGATAACTGAATTCTTCGAGGACGGAGGAAAGAAGAAAATGTTCCTTGACTGTAGTAGAATGTATCTCTAAGACCTTAGAGTCAATCCTAAAAAAATATTTGAGTGTGTGAGAGTTACACCAACTGTTCGCTACTTTTTGCTATATCTGATCCTAAAAAGGGACGCAGAAGTGGTTAGCAATAGCTAGTTTTATACATATAATTACGAGTACCTAAGTATTTTCCATTATGTAGCTGTTCAAGGCTTAATATTAATTGTTCTGTCTTTTTGAATAATAAATTACTATAGAATTATTCACATTGTTCTTATGAACATAACAAACACGCTAATTTAGGAGAATAATATTGTGAAAGAAAATGGTAGAGCTGTAATTTGCAGGTGTACATGTACTGTTTTTATTCTCAATATCATCATCGTTTCAGTCAAAAGACATTTTCAGAAATAGGCCTTTTCCAAGATTCTCAATAAATTCATTACACTAGTTGTTGCTCGCAACTTTGTCTGCCTCTCGTAGGATGTAAGTCAACACATTCGCAGTATAAAAAATGTATAGCCCACAGTGGCGGGGCGTGGAAAAATTTGCAAGTAAAGCCAGAACAAAAAAAACATAAAAACATCCCATTTATCCTCTTCTTGAAAAGCTGTGCAGTAATGGAAGAGAAGCGTTTTGGTTACTTCAAAAGTTTAGTCAACCCGGGGGGAATCGGGTTGTTAGTACCCTTCGACATTGAAACCCACTAGCTCTAGCCCGCGCTCTGTCTAGAAAGAATCCGTTTATCGCTGAGATCGTGATCGTGAGAATTTTGAATTTTTTTATAACATTAGTTTAGAAAAGAAGTAATTATTTGATACTTAAAAGACATTAGTACTTCTCTGTGGATCCAATAATAACGCGATATCCACAAAAAAGTTTCTGGAAAGAAATACCTGGGCGCCAGACAAATAAGTAAGACAGCGGATGCAAGGCCATTTGATCCGTCAGCATGTGCGAATTTCGTCAGTCCGAGGGTGGTTGTAAAGTTTTACTGTCGACATAATTTTTTTTACGACAGCTATAATAGAGCCAAGGTTATGTTCTGAGAAAAACACATGAACACAATAAAGATTGTTAGTACCTGCGATTATTTTTAATAATTTTAGACAAGGTTAAAAAGATGCACTCCTTGAATAAAGGTTTTCGATAAAAGAATGCAAAAAATTCTTAACTTTAATGTAGAAAAAACTTAGTTGAATCCAGAAATACAAATATTGAAGCAAACCTTAAGCTAAGACTATAAGTTTAAAACGGCAGAATTCTAAATATCGGAAATTAAATATCAAAATGTATTAAAATATCGAAAAGCTTTTAATGACATCAAAAATTTCTCAGAATGTATTAAAACAGCTTAAAATGATTATAAGCCTAAATAAAAACGGCTTCCTATAAAACCCATTAGATTAGTTAGTTTTATAACAATCTTAAAAAGTTTACTGTTTCAGAAAACAACCTTTTCAAAATTTTTCAAATTTTCGATATTCAAATACGTATGTAAATCACATCGTTCTTTGATACCTACCACAAAACCACCACCGCCATATTTTCCGCCCAAGGTCGCTTACAAAAAATTTGGAAACAAATGACAGACGCCGCAGAATTCTTTGTGTGCCATCTTTCCAAATAAGTGCGGTTGCAGACAGTCGATTATTATGCTAGAATTTGCGACTGTCGCTCGCTTTCGATCGCGTAACGATGTGGGTGACCGAGAGTAGTTCAAGGTTTACACAGGCAATACCAGTTAGTTCACTCTGCATTAGCTTTTTGATAATGGTAGATGGTCCAGTAAAACACTGAAGGAAGAATTACTTCAATCATGTTTGATGGCAGTAAGGTAAACGTAGCAATGCTCGACACCTTAACACCCAATAGATGACACCCATCTGTCATCTGCGTTTAACAACACATTTGGCGATGCATTTTTGTTTAAGTATATATTATAGAAGACAGATAAGCAATAGGCAGACATTACCAAACAACTATTTACAATGGAAAGAAAAGTAAAGAATGGATTTCAGCGGATCTTATTATTAGTTTTGTGAGTAGGTAAGGTAACGTAAACGTACCAATGCTTGACACCTTAACGCACAGTAGATGACACCCATCTGTCACCTCTCTTAGATATACCTCTCTCTATGACATTAGATTGAAGGTGCCATGTATTGGGTCAGTGTCGAGCACAGGGACGTTTACCTTTCATACGTTATTGCTAGTAGAAAAATAACAGTCCATTTATTAGAATATATTAGAGCCACATAGACGTATTACAATTACTTTTAAAAGCATAATCTGCCAGTTCGAGCGTAGAAATACACTTTACACAACACACACACACACACACACACACACACACACACACACACAATACATGTTGCATAAAACATGGATTAAGTTTCCAAAAAATTCATCATCATCTCGGTCTATATACGTCCCACTGGTTTTGGGCCGTAGTTTCGTCGCGGACACAGAGCAAATTGGGAACTTCACACGACACTATTGAATTTATTCACAGTTGTGTCCAGCAGGCTTATTGTCTAACGCTTCTGACGCTTACCTTCGCAATCACTATCTCTTTCTGTCAAACGGTGTAAGATGATGACAGAAAGAGACGGTGAAAGCGAAGGCAAGCGCCAAAAGCTTTAGACAATACGGCCACAGGTCCTCACGATGTTTTCCTTCACAATCACAAGCAATCTCACTATGCCTCAATCCAGAGGCCGTATTGTTCAACTATTATTTGATTGATTAACAAATATTAAAAAAAATAAAAATAGAAAGAAAGAAAGAAAAACATTTATTTATAACAACAATAACACATACACAAGCTAAAAGGAAAAGTACAAACATAGACATTGACAATTATTATGAATACGTAGAGAAAATTATAGGTAAATGTACAAGCTGGTAGTACTATCTAGGCTGTGTTAAAAACCTTCGACAAAGAACTGTATCCTGGTGGTCTCTTCACTTTCTGGAAAGTCAGAGACTCGCGTAGTTGCTTTGAAAGTAACAACTGGTCGTATTTAAAACTTTCAACTGCATACCAATTCGTTACGCCGAGGAAGCGCAATTTTTTAGGACTCAAGTTAAAACAAATACTTACATGTGAAAATTACAAATCTACAATATATTTAAATGGCGGCCACCACAACTTTTTACCTACTAATAAAAAAAAATTACGGCATATAAATGTCTGTATTCATGGAAGTCTCGTGGTTTGATGGAAAAGCAGAGGATCGTGGATTTGAGCTTGGGCTTGCACCTATGAGTTCTTCGAAATTAAAGAGCAATTTTTTTTGTAATAAGTTGAAATTTTTTAGTTTGCGTAGTTGCGCAGTTCCCACGTAGGCCCAGTGCGGATTGGAAACTTCACAGACACCATTGAATTTCTTCTTAGGTGCGTGCAGGTTACCTCACAATGTTTTCCTTCGCCGCAAAGCTCATAGTAAATTCCACATAAATAAATAAATTAATAAAAACTCAGAGGTGCCAGCCTGCATTCGAACCTACGAGCCTCTGTTTGAGAGGCAAAAGGTCACTAAGGCTCTTGGCGTTGATAAATGATTAAAAAACCTCGTTTTAGTTATGGCATCTTCTCACCATAGTAAATGTTTTGTTTGCGTAGGCGCCGGCATGCTGAAGCACGTGGCAGTGTCCCCGCACCGCGCGCGCGCCGACTCCGTCAGCCTCAACTCCTCGGCTTCCTGCTGCAGCCTCGGCTCGCTGGACTCCGTGAGCGACCTGTCTCATAGAACGGTGAGTACCCTGGGGGATCATTTAGGGGTGAAGCTCTGGAGCATTTCAACCGCGGCAGAAGAAGTCATAATCACAAAAAATCCAAACTTATTCTACAAGTCTACGAAGAGATTATTTACATGTCACTAAGGTTTATCCTTCATTAGAAAGCCAAGGGATTGCATTACACATGCAGTAAGATCTTTGACTCACGCAAATTATGTAAAAGAAAATTCTAGTCATTTTCCTATCCATTAGTATTTCTAGTTACTTCGTCATCAACGTCTAATGCTTGTATAATGGTACATTATTTTGAATGACTTCACTTTCCCTATCGCAGGCATGCATAGATTCAGATTCCCAGCTTTCTGTTTTATTTGTGGTTTTTAATTAATCGTTGGTTTTTTCGAGATCAATTTTCGAAAAAGAACCTTGACCTCAAGTAACCTTTACTGTTCAGGAAACGGTTAGTTGACTGAACATATTTGATAGCTGTTATCAGCGATTTGTTTAAATTGAACATGTTTAAAGCAAATATTTGCTTCCTTCCTTTTTGGCCTTGATATGGAGATTTTAGTTACCAAGTGGATCCAATAATATATTTGCGTTCGATTATTTGTACCACGGGGGTTCGACATGCGTATACGCAATATAATGCTGTATTTAATAGCTTTTCGATTCCATACGTTTCTGAGTCTCTTCTTATTGGTGATTATGAAAATTATTCCGCTGTGTTTCAACAACATAATTATTACTTTAGTGGAATTTGGATTTGATATATACGCACTGCGCTGGATCTTAGGCTCTACATTTTTTCATTAGCTAACAATAATATAAGCATGTAGATCTACTTAGTATGACAATTTTGGTTCCTCATAGATCGAAATCAATTGAGAGGGCATTTTTTAATAGCGAACTAAAATATCCTGCTGAGGTCCAAGTTATATCACCATATCCTTTTCTATCACCCCCTGATTTGATAGTCATCCCACGAAACCCCGTAATATTTATATCTTTCGAAAATGTTACAATCAAGATTTAGAACGTTAAGAAAGTTTTTCACGGCTTCAGCTTAAGCAATAGCGTGGAGTTAAAATAACCAAGTATCTAGTTAATTTTCTAATGAAACTACGATAAATATCATATTAAGAAATCCTGGGAAGATTCCGGGTTAATGCATTGTGCGACTTATAATTTGCATGCGGGTAAATAAAATATTACAATAGATATCTCTATTGTTTGCAGCAAGGCGCTCTCAAAGAACGCGAACAATCGGAGAATTATGGCCGTTTTACGAAATATCTGGATTTGACGATGTGGTTTAGGTTGAATGTTGAAATAATAAGATGCTGTAACGAAATGGTATTTGCCAATTTGACTTAAGTCCTGTCGCATTCTCACCATTCGGTTTTGTTTAACCGAACTTTGCGAGAAGGTCGTAAGCCATAAAAACTGTTTTTCTGATAAACAGCATATTTATTTGGGATCCCAGGATATTTAATAAATTACCAGCAACTATTATAAACCTAGAAAGCATCAAGGAGTTTAAAAAAAACGTGGTGTAATTTTTTTGTATCAAAGGTAAAGTCGTTTTTGAGTTTTGCGTTTAATAACTTATTTTGCGATGCATTTTTATTTATATAGACGACATTACCAAGCAACATTTTACAATGAAAAGAAAAGTAAAGAATGGATTTCGGCGGATCTCATTATTAGTTTTGTGAGTAGGTAAGGTAAACGTACCAACGCTCGAACCTCAACGCCCAGTAGATGACACCCATGTGTCACCTCTCTTACTATGACATAAGATTGAAGGTGCCATATATTGGGTCAGTGTCGAGCACAGGGACGTGTACCTTATAGTTGCTGACTTTTATGCGGATATGAGAGACAGCATAAATTGCCGACTAAAACTTGATCCATGACCTATTACTGCTCGCGATTTTTGGCAAATACTTCACAATACTAGTTTCGACATCAACCTCGAGCATATTCTTTAATTAGAGGCGACACTGACATTTGATGGCCGACAGAGATACCTGGTGATTTCTCGATTGTTCTGCTGAGAGCCAGTATGGGTGCGAGCGTTATTGTTTAAGCATGCGCCGAGGAAAGCGAGTGAGTATGGGAGAGTTACAAAATGGGTATTTGGACAGATGGTCGGAACAAGTGCGCTTGCCTTGATAATTTTTTCTCACACGCTTTTGGAAATTGAGGGGACAACAAAGAGTATTGTAATATTATATGAACAAGAGTGGCAACTCTATGGTCAAATATGCATGTATGGAAGGTGCTGCCGCCCTACGGCTGCTCAAGAACTAATGTGACGTTTCTATAGATGTATACCTATCTATATGTATATGTTGGTAGTGATGTACAGCTATAGATACGCGTAATTTTAATTGATAGGCTAATTGCCACTATTCGTATTTTAGCCGTCTAATTCAAATCAGCATATACGAAGTATAAGCGGCTTAACCCGATTTGCATTATACGGCTAAAATACGAACATTGGCAAGTGGCCTATCAATTAAAGTCCTTGACCGTACAATTTGGTACGCCATGGCCATGGCCGATGAATGACAACTGACAAGTTTGACAAGTCAACCAAGATGGCCGCTAATTTAGTTCTTCGTCAAACACCTAACACAGGTCGCTGCAGTCGCATGAAAAGTGTGATATATGTAAGTGTGCCCCCCCTGGGGGACAAATAAACATTGTTAAAGGCCGTTTGGAAACGACCAAGCCGCTCGCCAAACACGTGAATTTTATTACTAATGATTTGTTTTTGGGCTGTGCGGTGGGTTTTGAATTACATGGTTTACTTATGTTTCGGCGAAAAATTATTCGCAAAATGTTTCATTTGGCAACTGCTTATTTTTTCTGAAACTGTAAAAATTGAAAATATCTTCATTCAATTAGCCTCTAACAAGCACTTATGAATGTCGAAGATTCAATCACCAGTTCGGAAAAACCCTGTTGAAAACAATCCGGCAAGAAACTCGACTCATTTTTATTTAACACTACTAATTTTTTTACCAACTGCTTGTGATTATCTGTAATCTATGCTTCATAAGCCATCGCTTAATCAATAATAGATCTATAGATCTGAGCGTCAGTTAGTTATCGACGCTATCGTTGCAGGCGCACATGTTAGGCCGGGGGCGTCGTCTGACCTTCTTCATTGTAACCGCCGTCATAACTAAAATCTTATAGATAAACGTACGAGTTGCTATACATTGCGTCGACGATCGAACTTCAATACAATAACCTCTTTATTGTACACCACAGAGAAAACAATTCAGTAAAAAAGTACATGAAAATTTTTGGGAATTCTCATGCGAATTCAGTAAAGTTCTGGTATTTCTAAAATCTCAGAGGTACGAGCACGGCCTTAGATCATTGATTCCCAAATTGGTCCACGGGAGACTCGACGGGATTTAGATTTAGATCCAATCTTCACATTTTTGTCGAGTTTTGGGAATATGGTACAAATGTAGCTGCAAGGGGTCCACCGGAACCAGCTAAAAAAGTGGTCTATGAGAAAAAAAAAGTTTGTGAACTAATTGCCTTAGATCCATGACCCTCTAATGGAGAAGTCATAGGTCAAACCACTAGGCACAAGCGATACAGAAGAGACGGGACGGGGGCGCGTCGCAGTCCGCGTCGTTTGTTCGGAGGCCGCGTCACCGCCCCGTCTCTTCTGTCTGCTTTGGATCGTGACGCTTCTAGAGTCAGACCAAGATAAGCATGCAACGATTTTGGTAGCACACGCAGTGCAAGTGTTACATTAAACGTCAAACTTCTATGAAACATGACGTATAAATAAAACATGCAATGCGTGTGCTATCGAAATTGTTGCAGACTTATCTTGGTCTAACTCTATGCATATACTAAAGTATGAAAACTGATTCAAGGAGAGCTGCAACTGCGACACGCCCCCGTCCCACGTCTTTTGTTTGTGGCTTGCACCCTAGGCTATAGTATAAATCTTCCCAGGTGAATTTTTCGCTTCGAGCCATTACATTAAATTTGAACCTTAATACTATGACGATACCGTTTGTTTTGCAAGATAAGGGCTCGAAGCGAAAAGTTCACCTGGGAAGATTTATACTATACCATGATACAACATCCATACTCGCCCGGCCCAGCAGTGTAATAAAACTTGTTCGATATTTCTAACACCGTCTACGAGGTCTAGCGCGGCATCATAATTTGTGTTATCCACTCGGTTACTTATTGCCTAATTTGAGAACATAATTTTTAGACGTTTGTTCTAGTTAATCAGTGATTTCAGTCTATCTATAATTTGCAATATCCTGTTCGTGACAGATTTTTTTTGCAGTGTAGTTTAGTAATCAAACAGATTTAGTGTCTTTTAGTTTCAATATATTATTATATTTGGTCAATCAATGAGATCGTTTTTAATTGATCGAGCAAAGCGTCTCAGTTTCAGTCTGTCCGGCGATTCTCATCTACATGTCGCATTTCTCAACCGATTTTCTTGAAATTTTGTGAGCAGGGTCGGTAATTGTATACGGACGTCCCTTTATGCTGATTACTTTAGTGTACCTAGTATTTAAAGTCCGATTACCTTAAATACTACACCGACGATTGTTTCATGCTCACCGTTTTGATGGTTGGTAGTTTAGCTTTTCCCACGAAAAAGGATGTTGAGGTAGGTGTACGGCTTTCAAACTGATGCGTCAACTTCATATGTAGAACGAAACTTGTACCTACTTCAAAAATGTTACCGTAGACTTTTTTCAGGCAAATCTAACATAAACAGATACATGGAGATAAACAATAAAGATAAAACACTAAGTTAAAACTAGTTTGAAATAAAGCATGCTAAGCCTCTCAACTTGCTGGCACGAATAATTGTTCACCAAGATACCTCAATCTAAGATTTAATTCGTAGGCATTTGCCAGTCGTGAGTCACTTCGTAGCATGCACTTGCGTGAGCGCCTCGACCAATCAAAATACACGACATTGTAATTAAAGTCTAGCTAACAACCCCCGCGTCGCCTTGACACGCGAGTTCAGCTTCCCGCCGCAAGATGGCACTTTTTTACAATTCAACAATGGCGCACACGCCCCCGATTCTTTGATCTTTCCCACGAAGTTTCTTCAATAATGATTAGCAAATCATGCGATCACAACGGGATCGGGAAAATAATCATGTGAATTATTGAAAAAGGTATCTACAGGTAGGTAAGTATGAATGGGTGCAAATTAAGGAGATAATAACGGGTCATATCAAGAAGTCAAAGGCTGGCAGAAGAAAAAGATTAGCGGCAATATTCACCGATAGTAGATACAGGTATTAAAATAAATAAATAATCATGGGACAATTTATCTACACAAATTGATATAGCCCCAAACTTTGCAAAGCTTGTGCTATGGGTAGGGTACTAGACAATGGATTTACATACATACTTGTAAATTGACCTGTCTGATCCTATCGGAATTCGAATCTGGGACCTTAAGCTCCGTGGTCAGGGTCACTAACTACTAAATTATCTGCTCCAATAATAATACTTGCAAATATTTGTGTTCCATTTCGATTCTCAAATCTTCGAATAAAATTTTCTTTTAATATGAAATAAATCAAATTGTTTAAACGGCTACAAAACTAAACCTTTAATTAAACACTACGGTGGATAAACTTACCACAATAGTCTTAAAACATCCAACACGCAAAACACAAATTAATACACATCACATTTAATATCCTTTACCAAACAAATTGAGAAACTTCAGTCCATTTGTTACACATAAATCAGCCTCTTCTCCAAGCTTTAAAGTTCACAGCGGCCTCAAAATATCGTTTAACACCATAAACAATGTGGTCACCACTAACTCTTAAATTTATAAAAATAAGGTTTATTTTCGATTGTTGTCGCGTGGGACAGTACAGCTTCATTTCGACGTTGCGAGTATACATATATCGCGAGAGTTGCATTCATTGCAGTAGTTGTTCGATGACTTGTGAATTTGTAGCCGCGTGGCGCCGCAGTGTAATGAAAGTAGCTCGATATTCTCACACCGTCTACTAAATGAAGCTAATGTGTGATCGCCTGCGCAGCTTCCCATGTTCCCACGGCAACATGTGCATCCTGCAAGTTGCCCGCATTGTTCGATATTTATTTTTGTACATCACCCATTGTCTGAGATGCGAAATGCATGTTGGGAAGTGTTAGAAAAAATACACAAATTTCCTGTCGATTTTTTTGAATGTGTAGATTTTGAGAATAGCTTTGCGAGGACGTTTTTGATTCCATGAAAGGTTACAACAATTTTATAAATAAATAAATAAATAAATAAATATTAGGGGACAATCTTACACAAATCGACCTAGTCCCAAACTAAGCAAAGCTTGTACTATGGGTACTAGACGACGATAAACATACTTATATAGATAAATACATACTTAAATACATAGAAAACATCCATAACTCAGGAACAAATATTCGTGCTCATCACACAAATAAATGCCCTTACCGGGATTTGAACCCAGCACCTCTTGCTTCGTAGGCAGGGTCGCTACCAACTAGGCTAAAGCGGTCGTTAAAATGGATAATTATGTTAATTTACCTAATGAGAATGTTTAATATGTGGTTTAAATTAATCGAATCCAGTAACATAAATGTCCTAGTGCTCGAGATGTTAATACCCAATAGGTGACACCCTGCTGTCACCTCTATTGTTATAATGACTAAAATTAAAGATAGCGGCTACTGGTACAGTGATCAGCACTCGGACGTTTACCTTATCTACGAGTAATCAATGTATATGCCAAAACGGCTTGAGTGAAGACAATCACGCTTGATGATAAGCGAAGATATAACCTAAGGAGCACGCTTACCTGGTAGTTAGTTGCAAGGTGTTCAATGAACTAACGAAACCACCTGATCCAGTGTTGCTGTTTTTGAGACACCTTGTGGTATACGAGCTGACAGGATAAGACCTAACAGAAAACAAACATGTCCGATTTAGAATTTGTTTGTCGATTCAATTTATGGAAAATTTTGAAAACGTTGGAGCCGTGAAGGCTGACAACGTGAAAATATCATATTTCAGCCGTTTGGAAAAATTCGCAAGAACTTCAAGCTCACAGAGACGCTAGTAGTGATCATAGAAGCATCATGGTCATCATCATCATCATTTCAGCCGTAGGACGTCCACTGCTGGACATAGGTCTCCCTCATTGACGTCCAATCATTACGGTTGGAAGCACCCACCCTGAACCTGCGGCCTTCACCAAATCCTCCGTCCATCTCGTTGGTGGACGTCCTACGCTGCGCTTGCTAGCATCATGGTCATATGGTTCTAATGTCCGCATGAATTAATATACTGCTTTTCTTCCGAAGAGAAAACGTTGCAATTTACACCGAACCATCCATCATCTTCATAATGGCCAATTACAATAATGTTAAATTACAATACAGCACGCACGGAGAGGCGTCAAAATCATTAAAGTCAACAGCCGGTACCTCTACCATAAGTTTACACTAGTTTACAGTGACCGTACTCGCTAGCGACGGCGCAAATGATTTGTATGGAGAATTGTACTTCCGTAAGTGACCGCTAGAGGCGCTGTACAATTCTCCATACAAATCATTTACGACGTCGCTAGCGAGTACGGTTACTGCAAACTAGTGTAAACTCATGGTAGGGGTACTGGTCTCTACTCAACGAGACGCCTCGCGAGGCAAGCGCGTGAGGCATGATTTTGTTTTATTTTTATTTTATTTTTTTATTGTGAGAGGGTGGCAAACGAGCAAGCGGGTCATCTGATGGAAAATGATCACCACCGCCCATGAATATCAACAACTCAAAGAGAGTCGCCAATCTGTTGCCGGCCTTTAAAGTAAATATAAACCCTTTTCTTTTCCTTTTATTCCGTTTTTTTTTCTTCTTTTTTTTTGTCCTACTAAAAGCTCAAAATCGCACCGATAATGGCTGCCTCGCGAGGCGGCTCGCTCAGTGGAGACCCGGCTATACAAGCGAAGCCAGGAAAGGTCACATATTACGAGTATTATAACTATATTCGTACTAGGTACAGTTCACCTCGGCATTGTTTACCGGAAGCGCAGTAATTGCGTGATTATGATCAATGCGCGCGCGCCGGTGGCGTTTCCGCTGTTTAATGTGCTTTCTACGACCATACGGATCGGTGAAATTTTCAACATGTGATAACAATGTGACTAAAATAATAAACTGAGACCAGAGGCCGTATTGTCTAACGCTTTTGGCGCTTGCCTTCGCTTTCACTATCTCTTTCTGTCAACGTTTTATACCGTTTGACAGAAAGAGATAGCGATTGCGAAGGCAAGCGTCAAAAACGTTAGACAATAAGCCTCATCATTTCAGCCGAAAGACGTCCACTGCTGAACATAGGCCTCCCCCAAGGCTCGCCAAACAGATCGGCCCTGCGCCATCCGCATCCAATGCGTTCCCGCTACCTTCACCAGGTCGTCGCTCCATCTTGTTGGAGGCCTACCTACACTGCGTCTTCCGGTCCGCGGACGCCACTCGAGAACCTTTCGGCCCCATCGGCCGTCAGTTCTACGGGCGATGTGCCCTGCCCACTGCCACTTAAGTCTAGCGATTCTTCGAGCTATGTCCGTGACTTTAGTTCTCGCGCGGATTTCATCATTTCTAATGCGATCCCGCAGAGAAACTCCAAGCATAGCCCTCTCCATCGCCCTCTGAGTGACCTTGAGCTTCCTTATAAGACCCATCGTTAGCGGCCACGTCTCAGTACCATAAGTCATCACTGGCAACACACACTGGTCAAAGACTTTTGACTTGAGACACTGCGGTATATCGGATGACAAGATATTGCGGAGCTTCCCGAACGCTGCCCATCCGAGTCTAATTCGTCGATTGACCTCTTTCTCGAAGTTGCACCTACCCAATTGGATTGTATGTCCCAGATAGATATAGTCGTCAACAACTTCGAGCAAAGTATCTCCGATTACGACGGGAGTTGGTACAACATGGGCGTTCGACATGACCTTCGTCTTGTCCATGTTCAATTTAAGACCAACTCTCTCGGAGACTCTTCCGAGGTCAGCGAGCATCGCACTGAGGTCCTCCAAGGTCTCAGCCATAAGCACCACGTCGTCGGCAAATCGAAGGTGAGTGAAGTATTCGCCATTTACATTGATGCCACGCCCTTCCCAGTTCAGAGTCTTGAACGCATCCTCTAGTGCAGCGGTGAACAGTTTCGGAGAGATTACATCTCCTTGTCTGACTCCCCGCTGCAATAGAATGGGCTTCGACATCTGATCCTGAAGTTGGACGGACATTGTGGCGTTATTATACAGACACTTCAACACTTCGATGTACCGGTAGTCTACTTGGCACCGTTGGAGAGACTGCAGTACAGCCCAAGTCTCGATCGAATCGAAGGCCTTCTCGTAGTCCACAAATGCCAGGCAAAGGGGGCGGTTATACTCCTCGGTTTTCTGTATAACCTGCCGCAACGCATGTATGTGGTCCACGGTGCTAAAGCCTTTTCGAAACCCGGCTTGTTCGGGAGGCTGGAAGTCGTCTAACCTGCGCGCGAGACGATTCGTAATGACTCTCGAAAACAGCTTGTAAACATGGCTCAGAAGTGAAATGGGTCTATAATTCTTCAATAAGGTATTATCGCCTTTTTTGAAGAACAGCACCACTACACTTCTGTTCCATGCTTTTGGTGTTTTCCCTTCACGGATGGCGGTATCAAATAGTTTCTGAAGGGCTTTGAGGATCGGTTTTCCGCCCGCCTTCAGAAGTTCGGCTGTTATTCCGTCATCACCAGGGGCCTTGCCATTCTTTAGTTGTTTGAGAGCCGTACTAATCTCGTACAGGCTGACGTCCGGGATGTCTTCGGTATAGTGCCGGGTTAATCTAGCTCTCGGGTCTTCAGCTAGATCCATGACGGGTTTCTTCGTTGATGTGTACAGCTGTCCATAGAACTTCTCAACCTCTAACAATAGCTCCGGTTTAGAGGTCACGATCCTACCTTCATCGGTCTTTAACTTTGCCAATTGGCTTTGCCCAACAGACAGATTCTTGGCAAAAACTTTAGAGCCTCTGTTGCGCTCTATCGCCACTTCAATACTATTAGTATTAAACTGGCGTATATCGCGCCTCAGAGACTTTGAGATCTGTCTGTTAAGCCGCCGGTATTGGCAAGCGTCACCAGATGTCTGTAGGATCATCTTACGTCGATCTTCCATGAGCTTTAGAGTAGAAGGTGTGATTTTTTTGGTTCTATTTGTACGGTGAGTCTTAAAGAACTTTGACCCAACCGTATGGACAGCTTCCACAAACCCGTCATTGTAGTCATCCATGTCGCTTCCTAGGCATTCGAAACGGTTTTGAAGTTCAAGCTGGAACGTTTCGAGGTTTTGTAGCTGGGCTGGTGCCGGGCGGAGCGTAGACTTTATCAGTCGCGATCTTTCAAGCTTGAACCGAATATTCAATGTGCCTCGTACCATACGGTGATCACTCCCGGTTTTAACCGCACTGATCACGGAGACATCATTGAATATTTGCTTCCTCGTCGACATAATAAAGTCTATCTCATTCCTCGTTACACCGTCAGGGCTCATCCAAGTCCACTTCCCGTGCTCTCGCTTCTTGAAGAAGGAGTTCATCATATAGAGTCCCTCCTTCTCCATAAAGCCGGCCAGTAGGTGGCCTCGGTGATTCCTACGCCCTACTCCAAATTGCCCCATTCGCAGCTCTTCACCATCCCGTTTACCCAGTTTTGCGTTGAAGTCCCCCATAACAACCGTGAAGTGAGTTCCGGAGCTATGCATGGCTCTGGAGATATCCTCATACATAGTTTCCACCTCTTCGTCGGAGTGTGCCGAAGTCGGAGCGTAAACTTGTACGACCTTCAACGAATACCGTTTGGTCAATCTTAGTACAAGGTACGCTACCCTGGTCGACACACTCACGATCTCCACGACGTTGTTTACAAGGGACTTGTGGACAATAAGCCTACAGGGGCTAAATTCAGGAACGGCCCAACACGGTTTGCGAGCGGTAATTCAATCGCTTGGGAGAGGATAGGAATGGGCTGAGCTTGGGATGAGCCTTATTTTTCTATTAATTCACTTTGTAAATAAATAAAAACCGGCCAAGAGCGTGTCGGACACGCCCAAGATAGGGTTTCGTAGCAGGTATGAAAAAATCTTTGCATACTTTATTAATGTGGTTGTTTTGGTCCCAACTCCCACCGCGCGCAGAATTTCACTGTCAGTGGTACAGCGCCACCTATCGACGAATTGGGTAACTAATCTGCAGTCTACTAGAACTAGTATGTATGTTGATAGTTTTTCAGATATAATTCTTTATTATATGAACCGATTTCAATTTTATCTCTTTTTATTTGAAAGAAGATTCTATTAGCGTGATCTTATAGGTACTTAAAGAAAAAAAAGCTTGCAATGGCGGTTAAATTACAATCTTAGTTTAGAAATATTTTTTTACAAAAACTTAAAAACTACACAACTGATTAAGTTGAAAATAATTTTCCTAGAAAGTTTTTATTAAGTTTAACTAACGTGATTTTTTTCATGTTTTTTAGACTTGCTGTTCAAAAGTTAGAAGGGGGGGGGACACATTATTTTGAACTTTCGGAGTGAATATCTCCGAAAATATTTAATTTATCGAAAAATAATTTTAGCAAACCCCTATTTATTTTCAAATACCTATCCAATGTTACCCCACACTATAGGGTTAGTCGAGAAAAAAAAAATCAACCCCACTTTACGTGTATGGGAGGTACCCTAAAAAAATTTTTTTTAGTTTTTTTTTATATAATCACTTTGTCGGCGTGACTGATATATATATTCATGCCAAATTACAGCTTTCTAGTACTAACAGTCACTGAGCTTAGCCGCGGACGGACAGACAGACAGACAGACGGACAGACATGGCGAAACTATAAGGGTTCCTAGTTAACTACGGAACCCTGAAAAACAAATAAATAAGGCTCATCCCAAACTCAGCCCAAACCTCTCGCAAACCAGTGATTTTTGGCGTTCCTGAATAGCAGTTCAAACCAAACCCAACCCAAACGATTGAATTATCGCTACCAAACCGTGAAGGCCCGTTCCTGATTTTAGCCCCTTGCTAGCACGCACGTGCAAGGCAGCTACTTCTGTGCGAGAAGTTTTTTTATGCAACAGACTTAAAAGTGCTATTTGTTGGTAAATCAAGATGATATGCCGATTGTGCCGGCTATTACCGACGTCTTTACTCCATTTAATTTAGAATTATAAACCACAACAACATTATATTGCGGCTCGTGAACTGTAATCTCTTTACAATTTGTACTAGAGTAACAATTGACGACACGCAAATAAAGTGACATTAAAACAATTTTATTTTGCGACTCCCAGACTATTGTACTGTACTATTTGCTAGGTAAGAAATAGTTGACGAGCCGCAATATAATGATGTTGTGGTTTTCAATTCTAAATTAAATGAAGTATAATCTGTTTCAAAATCAATTCTGAATACATATTTACTTCAAACACAGGGTCGTGGGTTCGAGCCCGGAATCGCACTGAGTTTTTCGAAATTTATGTGCGAATTTACAATTGAAATTGACTATGAACTTAGCAGGGTGAAAGTCTAGAGGGCTGGGTAGTTTTCAAAATATTTGTACCCAATTGGCATTGATCACTTTTTACAATGTGGTCTAATTTCAAAACCAATTTTAGGAATAGGTTTATTAAATCATTTTATAACATTGTAGGTTTGTATTATATCAATGCATTGTAGTAAAAGATATTAAATGATCGTGTGTATTTTTGCAAAATAATGTTTGACCTTTGTTTGACCTTTCTGTGGGCATTAACTTTGAAATTCTTTGCAACAAGAAAAAAAAAGCCGTCCGTCTAGTTTCTCTATACCTACTATTCTGTGTCACTTCGACGTGGTTATCATCTGTCAGTTTAAGGATACTATTTTGAAAAAAACTCTTCGCGTTTTTCATATTTTAATAATGGATTTATACAGGAACTGTATCATTCCAACTTGTGGAAATGATTCTGTCAATAGCCCAAACAAATTAATTGTGCCGCAAAGTTAATTCAAAGTTTACAAGATGTAGTACTTATTGTTGCGAGGATTATTTTAATGTAAGTATGGATTAAATCTGCCAAAGAACTTTCAAGGGAACACTTCTGACCATTTTATTTTATACGTACAAAAAATACTATAGCCATAAATAGTTTTTTTTACCTATTCTCTTGGAACAATCGGCAACTTTAGTGTTATTGTTATTGTAATGTAAAGTGACATTGTCAGATGACAACTAACCATCGATTGTGACACATTTTTTTTGTCATTATGTCTGTGGTTTATACACAGATTCAGCCGCGGCATGTAATTTAAGAGAAGTCGTATCTCAAATTTTTAATAAATTATAAAAAAATATTGGAGTGATGAATTGCTGAAATATTCAAATTAGTTTCTTAAAATGCTCTATATTTTCGATAAAAAAAAATAAAAAGGGGGGTTAGAAAAAATGAACAATCCCAATTAAGGGATTAATTAAAAACAAAATTTAATTAATTACCTGTGAGTAACGGAGTTACCCATATACTTTGTAAGACTAACTTTCGTGACTCAGAGGTAATTAATTAAATTTTGTTTTTAATTAACCCCTTAATTGGGTACAAATATTTTGAAAACTACCCAGCTTAGCATACATACTACAATAGTTACCTAAATTTCGGATTTGTGATCAATAAGCAATAATACTGTGATAATTGATCTTAATTAACCAAAAATACTTAAAGCAAAAAATAAAAAAAATTAGGGGACAATCTTACACGAATCGACCTAGTCCCAAACTAAGCAAAGCTTGTACTATGGGTACTAGACGACGATAAACATACTTATATAAATAAATAAATACTTAAATACATAGAAAACATCCATAACTCAGGAACAAATATACGTGCTCATCACACAAATAAATGCCCTTACCGGGATTCGAACCCAGGACCTCTTGCTTCGTAGGCAGGGTCACTACCAACTAGGCTAAAGTGGTCGTTAAAAGTAGTAGTAGTATAATTTAACTACCTATTTAATAATCATAATAAGTAAGTATCATTTCATTACCATTGTGTTACGTTGCGTTAGTATTTTTTCTTTAAATTTAATAGAAAATGTAATTAAATAATGATTAATGTTAAAAATTGTTGATTAAACTGGATAGTTCCCATTTTATTACAAAAATACCCCTTTGTGAAACCTTAGTACCTTGATCCGGTAAATTTTACGACAAAATGTACATTCTAAGATCATAATACTCATAATCTCAGTTAATCGCCGTTACACAAATGCAACTTTATCTCGATCGAAGTATAATTCGATAGCCACAGTAGCTGTGCACGTCAGTCAAGCAGCCAAAATTGTAACGGTACAACATACCACCCACACTCCATTTGTGTGTAATGACGAACAAAGAGATGTCGTATCAAATGGTGCGGATTGCGCACGGGCAGCCTACGGTAACACCACAATACAGATAGAAGCAGAAGTATAAGTGAAGTGTAAGTGAGTATAATCAGGGCGAGTTTAGAAAGGGATTGGAGTTGACAGTAATTCTATATGCTTACGTCAAAATATGTATGAAATGACAGTTCTGACAGTCCCATTCAGATTGCGGTTTGATAATAATTGATTGTCTGGAAGAGATCGCTTTTTAGCGATAAGACCGCCTATTGTCTGCCTGATTTAACTTTACTGTTTTTGGTGATCAATAAAGAATATTTGTATTTTACTATATTATAAATCCTACCAATATAAACCATGATTTTTAATCGGTACCTAATCAGTATGGTATTTTTCTAAATTAGCATTCGCTGGCGATCACGTGTAAGTCGCAGTTACATGAAAAACAAGCTCTGTTTTTGTAAATAATAATAATATTGAAAACAACTTTTTAATGAAAATCATTGTCACCCTTCACATGGTTTAGTCTATTCTATGAGCCTAAAACCTCTTTGATAACTCAGTTTCTTATACAAACTTTGACGTGAGACCTGTCAAATTGCCCGCCAAAGCTTGAATGAAACTTGATGAAACTACTAAACTACAACAAAACGTAGAATGACCATGCATTCGGTGGATGGAGGAAGTTTTAACAAATAACTTTTTGTAAATTAAACTGAGTCTGAATTTCTTGAGAACTCATACTATTAAATTCATTTTGGCCAGGTTTTAATATTCTTCAACTCCTGATCACCGATCTTTCACCGATTAAAACTCACCGTGTATAATCGGACACTGGCTCAGCCAGCATAATGCTAAGGCGTTTATTGATTTTAATTTAATTTAATTTGTTTTAATTCAATTTGATTTCGATTATTATTATTATGTCTATACTAACAATAATAGTTTTTAACTTTACTAATAACCGTTCTATGGATCATTGATGTCCGAAATAAAAAGTATTATTATTATTATATTAAATGAGTAAATTTGTGATGCTAGATCTTTGTCTATGTACGGCAAGTTTAATCTAAAATTCAAACATTGAAATATTGAACCATCCGAACATTTTCACAATCTTTGTCATTTATAATATTAGCAGGATTTCAAATTATTTTTAATTAATTACTAATACTATTTTGCATCCTTATACAGGGTTATTTGTAATTCACTAGCACCCTTTTAACCCTATACTCCTACCACTTAAACAAATGTTTTTTGTTTTACGGCTTTTGTCATAACTAAATATTTTTGGTGTAATAACGTTTTGAAAATTTGAGACTAACTCTTACTTTTACGATACTCTGTGCCGCATTCATTGCCCGCCACGACCGCGTCGCGTGGCCCCGCCCTCGAATTTCATAGAGTACGAAGTTGTGTTAGAAGTATTTATTTATAATTATTTATTTGTATGGAAAGAAAAGTGCTCCATTTTAAAAAGTCGTAAATCAAAAAACATTTGTTTAAGTGACAGGAATTCAGGGTTAAGAGGATGTCAGTGAATTACAAATAACCCTGTATAAAAGAAAACGTTTTCAGCTTTACAAATTCAATGTTGATAGTGGGTAAGCTTTATTCGGCTACTGCATATTATGTGCGCTGTGACGCTGCGCCCGCGCCGCCTCTGTAAAAGAATGTAATGTAATGATCTGGGCAATCCGATATTTGTCTTTATGTAACCGTTATACAACTTTATTAACACAATTCGGAAAGCGCTTTCTAGCTATGATTCCAAATGTCAAAACCATTAAATTCCATTTTTTCCATAAAATCCGCTGACGGCGCTAAAAAACCGGCCAAGTGCGAGTCGGACTCACGCACGAAGTATTCCGTACCATTATTTATAAAAACGGCAAAAAAAACACGTTTTTTGTATGGGTGCCCCCCTTAAATATATGTTTTATTTGAATTTTTGAAGTGAATATATAACTAAATATTCTGTGAATATTTCAAGCGTCTACCTATTGCCGTTATCAATATCGTACAAAAACGAGCAAAAAAATCACGTTTGTTGTAAGGGAACCCCCTTAAATATTTTTTATTCTGGTTTTTAGTATTTTTTGTTATAAAATAATTTTACATGTAAAATCAAATTTAACATTTAAGTACTAACATTATTTTAAGGCTTATACTAACAAAAATGAGATCATTGTTATCTTAATGAAATAAATAAATAATAATAATAATAATAATAATAGCGGCAACCGAAATACATCATCTGTGAAAATTTCAACTGTCTAGCTATCACGGTTCATGAGATACAGCCTGGTGACAGACGGGCGTACAGACGAACGGCCGGATAGACGGACAGACGCACGGACAGCGGAGCCTCAGTATTAGGGTCCAGTTTTTACCCTTTTGGTATGGAACCCTAAAAACTGATGGGTGATTATAAAAATATCGTGACTACTAAAATTGTGCACAGTTGCAGAATTAAATTACAGTAGCTGCATCCACCTTATGTGCACGCATGGCCATAATATGCGGTGCATGTTTGCGTTATTGAGGTCTGTCCGAGATGCGCATGCGATGCGAGCGGGTATGACATGGCAACACGTGCGTCAGTGACGTAACCACCAACGGCGCTGACGCATTCCGATGTACTCTGACATACGGTGGTCGGACAAGGACCTTGCCAACTTACTCGGTATAAATAGGGATGTTGACGCCATTAAAAAATAATTCAAAGTCACGACTCCAGCAAAAAAACGCTTTATTTTAGCCACGAAAACCAGATTAATTATCGATTAACTGTAAAATTAGATTTTTGTTGCTATAAAACAAATAAACAGTTAGTTGATTGAGTATGCGAACAAGTGACGTCACATGTTGCTATTGCCATTCAAACTCTATGGGCGAATTGTGTTTTGGCAGCTCATAAAAAGTACGTCAGTTGATTGGTGGTGTCAACATCCCTATTGACTGTATTGTAGTTTCTTAGTGTGAAGGAGACGCATTTACAGGTTTATTATTTGTAGATATTATTTATTATGATGGTCAAACACACACGGAACAAAGTTGATGTAGCATCCTTTGCGGATGTGGGCGATGCGCTATTCTATGTACAGTCAGAAAAGTAAAGAAAGTAGCTTGTCACTTCTGTACATTGTCGCTTTACAAGTAAGTACATACGTAATGTAAAATATTGACGATAATGTGAGTGTGGAAAGGTACAAAACTGGTAACCTACATTCGACGCTGACTGAACTTAGGTAGACTTTTCTTATTTTTATTAAGAGCTAGAAGAAAGTTCAAAAGTAGTTCCTTTTATCTTAGTGACTCAAATATCTGTGATGACGCCTCTATTTAATCGAGCAAAACAAACAAAGGCGGCATCTACTAGGTCACATGAAACAACAGGGCTATAACTGAGAATGGTGAAATAGGCCCTTAGTGAGATATCATTTATCATGGCACTATATTAACTGGGATTTATATTAACCTAGTTGTCTCTAATGCAGCCAGATTGAAGTAATTGCCCTCAAGATTCCTACCGAGTGATTGTACCATATGTTCGCAATGTGGTGATTGTACGGTGACTAACCCATCACGTTCCTATGATTAGCCACTACATTGTTATTTGTTGTTAATTCTACACAGTTCACGGTAAACCTGTGTCTCATGCTGTACAAAGTCTCTTAATTTAGTTTAGTTTTAGTTGTTAAGATGTTAATGTCCAAGAAATCTATTTGTTTCCGGTATTGTAACAGCTCACCGTTTTTGTTGAAATAAATGATGACAAATGTAAATTTTAAACAGATAAAAACGGATGGTAATACTTTAATATATTATTACATTAACTAGCTTCAAGAAGACTCTATATCTAAGGCGTATTACAAAATTAATGATTAACTATATCATGGACCATACCAATACCATTGAATGTATTCGCCGTAAAGCTCATGATAAATTTCACACATACATTTTAAATAACTCAGAGGTGCTGACTCGAACCCATGACTTCCTGCTGGAGACGCCATAGGTGAAGCCACTACGCTATCACGGCATTTTAGGCTAGGTTAGATATACCTAAATTTATTCTAAACACCTTAAACTCCTCTTTGGGGGCAACCCAACCGCGCTCTATCATCGCGGTATTCCCGGACCGATATGACTCCTACCAAAAAGGCCGGCAACGCACTTGTGACTCTTCTGGTGTCGCATGTGTCCATGGGCGACGGTCATCGTTTACCATCAGGCGATCCGTTTGCTCGTTTTCCCCATATACCATAAAAAACCTAAGATTCGATTCGAGAACAAACATTTGTATATTTCTAACATTTTATCAGGGACCTCAGGTTTCATAGGTTTTCTATCCACTGGACTATTCGGTCTACTCAAAGACTCGAAGACCTTTTCTGTCGTCATCATCATTGGTGACGATCAATTATTAGAGAAACATGTTTATAATCGACATACCTTAACTTCGTATCATACAATAACCCTTACAAGATATCAGTTATCAAGCTACAATGTAAACATAAAAACATAATAATAAAACATAATAGTTCCTGGTTATGTAAGTTTTGGTAACATTATTATACATCAAAGTACACGCTGATTGGGGCAACAATAGTAACCCAGTTGCACCATTCATTCTTAGAACAGATAACGCATTGGTTTGGTATTGTGGAGCGGAAAAATAGCATACGTTCAGTACTAAAAAAGTGGTAGTCAGGTGGTTTGGTCTATGGCTTTTCAGGCAGAGAATAGTGGGTTCAAATCCGGGTTGGCACCTTTAAAATTTTCTGAATGAACGTGCGAAATCACGTTTGAAGTTTTATCACGAGTTTGTTAAAGAAATAGACCTGCTAATTCGATAGTGTGTGTGAAGTTCCCGATTCTTAGGTAAAGGTAACGCCACCAGAGTTAACGTCAACACAACGTCAAAGTCCCGCTGTCATTACATGAGATGTGGTTGTGTGCGTGGCCACAACTCTGGTGGCGTTACCTATACTGGACCTGGGACTCACAGTCTAAACCCTATCTGTTTTTTAGTATTTATTCAATTGCAACATTTCAAGTATAAAAATAATGCTTTGTTGGTGTGCAGCAATTTAAAGTAAAGTACGTCAGCTACGTGTTACATATTAATTATATCAAGTATTTATTCACATTCTGTTAAAGTTACTACAGTATAAATAAAATACAATTACCTAAAGGAAATTAATTAACAAACATAAGAACTTAAACTAAACTACATATAATTCAATTAAAAATGAAAGAATATGTACGTTACATGTAATTTTTTAGGACTAAGTTTATACATTAGCTAAGTATCATGTATATTCTAACATGTGATGTGAGGCAGGTTCTTAGAGGAAGCTTAGCAGGATTGAGACGTGTACACGCCAGACAAAATGTTGATGACGTAATATCCTTGAAAAGAACAGCATCCACATTAAACACCAAATGGGGAAAACCATACTCACAAATAATTTTTTGGTTAAAACTCAAAGTACAAATCTCGGTAATACGAGCTGTCTCCATGAGGGTGAGAGGCACAAGAAGACTTATCAAGACCTTCGAATGCAAAGACGGAGCAGAAATTATGTTCTGAAAAATAATTTGCACGCCTCCCTCCCCATTTACCAGTACTAATTTTGTAGTAGTCTCTTTTTTATTATTTTATGTTTTAAATTTTATGATGATGTCGTTCACTACAGTAAGTTATATGTATTTCAGTGCATTCTATATCTCTGTAATGGTGATGAAATCGATTTCGGAAGACTTACTTTAGGATTAATTACCAACAATGCCTTGTCGGTGTGGTCTGGCCAACAAGTGGCTTCCTTTCTTCAATTGACTCAAGGGTCCTAATTGTATCCTTTATCTCATGGCCTTTGGAAATTTTGTGAAAAAATTCTCGGTAATCATTTCAGAAATAACGCTAAATAGGGGCTATTTTCAAATGCCAGAAGCAGGCAAAGGTACTAATTTTTTCTTTATTATTTATTAAAAAAAATAGGTTGCGGTTGACTTAATTAACAACCTACACTCATCAAAGGGTGCACTCTGGTCCTTTCACATATTTTGGTTTTGACTTCGTTAGGATTAGAACTCTGTTCCATAGGAAGTAAAGGATAGATTATTGTCCACTGCGGCATTGATATAATATATCGGCACGCTATTGCATTTCTAGTTAAGCCAATTCAGTAGTACATCGATCGATAACCCCTGCGAGCTGCGTCTACGCAGCTTGTGTAACAAACACTTCGCCGCCATTGTTGTATTATGTCTAAAGCTAGGGCGGGCCGATTACTGTCGATAACTTTACAATAGCAAATACACGGTGTTAAATAAAACATGCCCCCGATTGTAAGTAAATATTTAGACGATTACTGAACAATAGAATAGACGGAAAAATTATAGTTGTACCGTATTTTTTACTCGGTTTTCCTCAACGTCAATGTTGAGTAGTCTTCTTTTGAACACATTTAGCGCTTTCATAATATTTTAATAAAAGCGTTTAAATATATTTCTGTTGTAAAACGAAATGACTACGTAACGATTGAATGATGTATTTTTTAATATTATGCATTGATTGAAGAGGGTTATGAAAATAAACGTTTTAAAATGGTCTGTATCATATCAGCCAAAACACTAGACAAAGGCTTCCCGCCTCCCCTAAAGAGTTCCACAACGAACGGTTCTACGCTTTCCGCATCCAAATGGTTCGTACCTACTATCTTTACCAGATAGTCGGGTCCATCTTTTTGGTGGTTTTAACTCCAGAACCTTACTGCTCCATCGGCCGTCGGTTCTACGAGCAATGGTCCCTGCCATTTCAGATTCGATAACGCACTTTGCTTTGCATAGAATGCTTAGTATTTGTGCTTGGTGTTTGTTCTCGAACTCCTCCGAAACGGCTTGACCGATTGTTAATCAAATTTTTTAACTATATTTTTTGGTAGGTCTGAGGATAGGTCGTAGACTATTTTTAATACCCCTCGTCTTCGCAGACGGAGTCGCGAACAACAGTTAGTTGTTTATAAAAAGGTAAAAATAAAACTTTAAACATTGTATAATTTTACCGTTCCCAATTATATTCTTAATCACGATGCTTATCAAGTGACCATCGATATCAATCGAAAATATTGTCATCGATAACTTCATCGACGCGCCCCCACCACCAGCCCGGATGGCAAAGGGCCCCCCATCTCCAATGCGCTCAATTGGCCCTTCCGGAAGTCCTCCCGGATATGCACATGCTCATGCGTGACGTATTTCAAAGTTCCTATTCGGATATTAATGTAATGCCGTTTTAAGTGCGCAATAACAGGTCGGTTATGGTCGTTGGTTTTTGAAGGGCTTCCCCTGTCTGTGATACGATCATTTGTTGTGTCCTGTTCATTATGTTTCGATTTTGTAGTGGTGTTGCTTTGTTAGAAATGACAAAAGTAGACTGTTTGATCTATAAAAACTACTCACATTGATACTTTTTCACGTAGCTATTTATTATTTATTATATTTTACTACGCTTAAGTAGGACTATGACAATTGTGTACAATAAGATTATTTCCACTTTAACACTTGGGACGTCTCAGTTTAATTGTAAACAAAGGTTCGTGTTTTCCCATAGAGTACTTATACAGGGTTATTTGTAATTCACTGACATCCTCTTAACCCTGAATTCCTATCACTCAAACAAATGTTTTTTGTTTTACGACTTTTTAAAATGAAGCACTTTTTTTCCCATACAAATACACAGAGTATCGTAAAAATAAGAGGAAATCTCAAATTTTCAAAACGTTATTACACCAAAAATATTAAGTTATGACAAAAGCCGTAAAACAAAAAACGTTTGTTTAAGTGGTAGGAGTTTAGGGTTAAAAGGATGCTATAGTGAATTACAAATAACCCTGTATACAATCCTAGAATTTAATCACATAAAATATCCAAACCCATTTAATGCAATCAAAAACATAACCTCAGTCTAAGTATTGCACTTCTATCTCTCTCGATGTATGTCGAGTATTGCCGAGTATCAAAGTAGAAATAATCTTACTGTATGATAAACCTCAAATGTTTATGTTTATACACTTCAAAAAGACCATGTCTAGTAGCTTGGCGAAAAGATTTTCGATAGGTAGTCAACTCGGAGCAAAAAAGACACTAGGTACAATAAATCGGCGAGTGGAGATGGGCGAATGAGAGAATAGGATGTGGGCGAGTGTTTCATAAACCTAGGGAACCCGGTAGGACTCGGACTGATGACGATGTCTTTATCAGTTTATCATATCGAAGGTCAAGGATTTTTTGGATTTGGACATACAAAATCGTACGTCAATAGTGTCGCTGCGTTGTGTAAGCGGAGTTTCCTAGAATGCGAGGCCGCGCGTGCGCAGCCGCATAAATTAGACCGGAATTCCAACTTACTGCTCGAGTATTACAGGAAAAGAAGAAAGGAACCTCTATACATATCGTTGGGCCGAGGCAATCGAGTGTGGATCTACAAGAAACGAGACTACTCTTTTCTCGAAGGGTCGGCAACGCATCCGTTATTCGACTTGTGTTGTAGGTGTCCATGGGCGGCGGTGATTGCTTTCCATCAGGTGACTCGCCTGCTCGTTTTTCCTTTATAATTAGAATACCATAACTTAAAAAAAATATCATTAAACCAAATAACAAGAAAACATACATATATGTTCCAGATAAATATAACTTAGGGCTGTTACTTAACCAGTGAGATCACCTTTGGTCTCATCTGCACTTTTCATCAGGCGAGATAGTGGCCAATCACGGGTCAGTTTTATGATAAAAAAAAAAACAGTGTAAAAAAATATGTATCATTCTGTATTAGCATTTGTAAAAGTAGGATATAAATTCTTGAGTATAGTCGGCCCTGACGCATACCGTATTAGTCGTGACTTACTTATAATGAGACGGATCAAACGTAAATCAAACGCGTCAACCGCGTTATAATACATATACGTTTCAATTTAATTTATACTAACAAACGCATTTAATACAATGAAAAGTTGTAATAGCCTACCTTAGTAATTAGATTATAATCACTATAGCTTTTCGAGCATCTGAGATTATCGTGGGATAGAGCCCGGCCTCGCATCTCTAAGTTTTTCAGAGTTTATGTGCCAAATCGTATTTCGATTTTTACCACGAGCTATGTGATAAGGAATTCTGTGGTATCTGTAATGCCGGCTTTACACTCTCGCGAGGCGCCTCGTAAACAACCAAGTGAGCGAGAGCGAGACATGAACGTAATATAAGAATGGACCAAGTCTATTTAAGACGAACAAAAAACCGTCATGTGTCTCTTTCTAGCACATGCAAAGTCTCACTGTGAAAAAAAGAGTGAAAAGATCACGTCAGGCCAAAGATTTATTAAAATAATGAACAACAAAACATCTGTTCAGGCCGTTATGACAGTTCATGTACTTAAAATTTGATAATAGGGATGTGGTTAAATAAATCGATATTGTATGTCATCATCATTGTATTTCAGGTTCAGCTTTTGTCACTTTTATTTAAAATTAATATATATTTTAGTTAAACTTTTTATAGGCTCTGAGAAGCACTACAAGAAAAACTAATTAAGTTGTATTATGGCTAATATAATGCTAATTGTTGATGTGTATTGTTTTCAGGTTACCTAAAGATCCTGATTTACGAAAGTTTGGTAGAAAAATAATCAAAAATGTATTCTGTTTATTTGAGAAATAAAAAAAAATGGTTTTATTTAGTGGTCAATAAATAATAAAACTACGTAAAATAAAATCATAACTATTATTACATAATTGTCGTTTTACTTTTCCCCTTATATATCCATTAGTTTAAAGGTATTAGATTATACTACTCGTACATAAATATACAAATAAATATAAATAACTAGCTGTTGCCCGCGACTCCGTCTGCGGACAATAGGGGTATAAAAAATAGCCTAAACGTATATCTGTCTCTATTTGCAGATGATGTTTTCTTTTAGAACGAGAGAGAATACCGATGGTTATATTTCGTCTTAAATATGACGTATCTAACCAGATACTTTGTCTTAGGCGCGAGAGTGTGGTTCATTCCCTCGCCTCACCCCCTCGCGTCCTTTGACTCGCGTCCAAAACCGACACAAAGCGGAGCGATAGCGAGGCGTGGCGAGGGAAGACGAGGCGATACGAGCGCACCGTCCTCACTCTCGTACTTGCGTCCCCTCGTGTAGCCTCGTGGAGAGTGTGGATGGGACATATCGAAGAATCCGCTTCGGGCCCGACTGGATACTACTTAAAACCTAATTGCTCCATTAGTGAGAGAAGGCCCGTACCCAGCAGTGGGAAGTATATCGGGGATGATGCACCAATGAATGTACAAGAAGATTATGAAAGGAAAGCCGCTGCTTGGCTAAAGACTATCCCTTCATCCAGCCTAATCTTGAACCAAAGATTATTGAAAAAGAGTTTTTCACCTCACTAGCTCGGAAAGCCCTTTTTGTTTGTTTGACATCTATTGAGAAAATCGCTTTTTATCCACATGTGAAGAAAGAGTTTTGACATTTGAGGGCAGCTTAAGTGATATTTGACAGCTAACAAAACGTAAAACGTTAAAAGTGCTGAATTTTTAAAATCACAATTAATGAATTGCATCGAGTAAAAAACACTAAATACAGTCTTACAACTTTATTTTAATTCATAAATATCAGCATTCAACATTAACCTTCATTCTTGTTGTAAAAACGGATAAAGTAAGTAAAAAAGTCCAAGTAAGTCGATGTGCGAACAAAACGCATCCGAAATAATAAAAAAAAAACTTAAGTCAAAACTTTTCAATTAAATATTCGCATGTTTTTCTAATTATTTTCCTCGCTGTAGTGAGGTGAAAAGTTTTGTGTTATACACGGGTGAAAAGTTATTTTACGTCTCGTGTGTTGAAACACTCACTATCGAAAGGATTCTATTTTTGAACCACTCGCTTCGCTCGTGGTCAATCATAGAATCCTTTCGATAGCTCTTGTTTCAAATGAACACTCGCTGGTAAAATACAACTTTCCCCCCTTGTATAACAAATAACTATTGTCTGTTAAACGCATGTTTTTGCCAGTACAAGATTTATAATATAGGTAAAAAACTTAAATAAATGACCTGGGGCCTGTTGCATAACAAAGTAACAAGCGGAACTCTCGCTTCAATTATATTAACTAGAAAGAGAGTTCCACTTGTAATATAAGTTGTATGTACTTTGTTATGCAACAGGCCCCTGATTGATGTATGTAGTAGTGCAGTGTGCACAAAATTGATATGTAGCTTAAGTCATTTTTCAAATTTGGAATGTCAGTTTGTTCATACGGACACGTAACTATTACATACAACAGATCATTTACTTAAGTTTTTCACCTATAGTGTTCATTGTCATCCCGCCATCTTTTTTTGCTCGTTTTTATTCCCACAGCCATCTTTTAAAACTTATTGGTTTTAAAAATACGGTTCAGTTGTAATAGGAACAATACAAATTATACTTACACAGCATAAAACATAATGCATGTAACTCATTACTATTACTTACCTCAATTAGTTAACACTGACGTACAAAGTTACTTTTACAAGTACACAAATTCAAATTCAAAATAAATTCTTACAACTTGGTGTTAGTTTTTCTTCAGTGGCTCTACACTTAACCGCAGAATTAAGTTGGCATTTGCGTCACAAATTGCATGTAGAAAGGAATTACTCGCAGCGTAAGACGCTTTTAATTTAGATCTTGTTGAGTACCGTTAGGGTTTTAATTCGAATGTGTTGCTGTTCCGAGTTATATCTTTATGCGCTTTGTGAAGTTACGACCTTGCGCTAGGTCGAATGGCCGCTAGTGATGTTTATGACTTAGCTAATGTTAAACTTTAATGGTTTAAGCTATTAGCCTTAGCTTTAAGATTATTTATTTATTGTAGGTTTAGCGCATAAGTAGCTAAACCCCATAATACTATGTCGCGATAAACAACAACACGAACGATTTGTAATAGGGATGACGACTGGGTTAAAAATTGGTCATTCTAATTAGTCCGTCATTTAGATTATGGGAAAATATGGGACACGTATTTTTTTGTTTATCAAATTATTAAAATACGACAAAGATATAGATCATCAAACTTCCGGAGTGGGGGCTTGTGACATCACCCTTAGGTAAAAATTGTACCATATAGTGATGTCGCTCGAAACTTCTAAGCACTGTATCCTCCTCATTTTTTGTTTGTCAAACAAAGGAAAAAATACGTGTACAATATTTTTTAATAATCTAACTGACGGACTAAACAGTTTTTTTTAGTCGTCTAGCCTATTTTCTAAATGAAGTACAAGAGATAAAGCTACTTTTAATCTCGACTGTATGACTTATAAGTTAGTCTACCAATTTTTTATGTTTCATCCCAGCCTATAATGAGAGTGCTTGGGCCGTAGTTCCCACGCGGGCCCAGTGCGGATTGAGAACTTCACACACACAATTGAATTTCTTCACAGGTTTCTTCAGGTTTCGTATGTTTCCTCATGATGATTTCCTTCACCGTAAAACTCATGGTAAATTTCAAAAATGTAATTTCGCACGTAAATTCCGAAAAACTCAGAGGTGCGAGCCGGGATTTGAACCCACGATCCTCGGCATGAGAGGCCATAGGTCGAACCGCTAAGCCACCACGGCTATATATTTACTTATATATCAATTGACCGTTCATTTCAAGCGGTAGATTTTTTCAGCTAAATTTGAAATGAAATTTCATACAGATGATTTCTGAAAAACTCATAGGTGCAAGCTTTACTTCATCTCACTCATCACTTTCATCGTCACTTTTCGACCTTAACTCGTTGACATAAAGCCGAAAAGTGACGAACCTTTTTATTCCGCGACTGTACTGGTCAAAATTCTCAGCGTATTGAGTCTGTTGTTCCAAAGTAACTTTTCAATTGCTTGCAAAACTTTTACGTAACGAACCAAGGGCCTAGCCCTCATTGGTCGAGCAGCCGTGACGTCACGCGCCACTGATCTAATTGGCGTAGATCACTCGCGGATCTGCGCGAGAATCATTCTTCGGCGCTTCCTGTACCCCTACCACGAGTTACACTAGTTTGCAGTGACCGTACTCGCTAGCGACGGCGTAAATGATTTGTATGGAGAATTGTACTTCCGTAAGTGACCGCTAGGGGCGCTGTACACAATTCTCTATACAAATCATTTACGCCGTCGCTAGCGAGTACGGTCACTGTAAACTAGTGTAACTCATGGTAGAGGCACTGGTGCGTGTGCGCACTACTTGACATTTCACTTATGCGGGTAGTTAATTTGAAAGTCAAGAGGCTGTTTTTCCTTTTATCTTCGTATCCAATTTGTTTTTGTTTTTTTTTTGTAATGATAAGGTGAATGTCCCTGTGCTCGATACTGACCCAATACATTACCTTGTAATAGGTACCTTCAATCTTATGTCATAGTAAGAGAGGTGACAGATGGGTGTCATCTACTGGGCGTTGAAGTGTCGAGCATTGGTACGTTTACCTTACTGTGGCATGGGCGGCTTTTCAGCATATGGTTGTTTTATTAGACCATTAACTATGTGTTTGTGTTTTTAGGGTGACTAACCGAAATCTATTAATGTCACTTCACTGTCCGCCTATACGCCACAGAACTGTATCTCAAGAATAATAATCGTAATAGATACCTGAAACTTATACACATAACTTATAATGTATTGATAGATAATAAGACTAGATAGTTAGATTAGTCTGAAGGGTGTCAACCCAGCAGTAAGGATGAGGAAGTACACGAGAAAGATACAGTATGTGGAATGGCAGTACGAGTTGTAGCATTTGCGGGAACTGGTATGATTGTACAGTTAGCATAGACCCTGATTTATGTGTATTTTTAATGCCACTGTAAGAAGAAATTAAAATAAAGGTCTAACAGAAAGGGGGCGTCCCAACCAATCAAAACAATCTGAAATGACCCCACACTGCATACATTTTGTTTAGAAACAGAGCCCTGCTTACGCTGGGTTATATACGCTATTATTTTTCGACATCCGTGTACAAATTTGATCGGGAACCTCGGTACGCGAGACCGACTCTTACTTGGCAGGCTTCTTTATACATATTCGTATCCAATTTGATTTTTTAATGATATTACATTATGTAGGTATATTTATTTTATTACTCAACAATTACAACAGATACTTAGCACTCGTTGACATTTAAATGGCCTATCGGTTCTTAGAATTTTACCAAGTTTATTTAGGTATCACGACAAGCAGGTATTCCCAGAATGCATTACTGCGGCGTCGAAAGATTTATTGCCACCTTTTGTTGGCTAATCTCTGAGGCGCCAGAGTGATGAGCCTACCGTTGCTCGATAGAGGCGTATGTGTTAGAATCCGTGTTAATAAATGCTTGAACAATTACAGAGATTGAAAAAATACAGGAGGCTTTAGTTTCATCGAATGTTTTTTTGTCCTAATGAAATGTTCATCGAACACTCGTTTGGTATAACTAAGTAATTATTCTTAAGTAAAGATTGAGAATATTTTGGAAAAATACTGAGCTACTTAAAATATGTGTGTTAGTTTATGTTTATTTCATTACTTTCTTACTACTACTAAAAACAACACTAAACTGCCTGACAGAGTTCCAAAGAAATACCAATTATGAGTTTTGTGCTTTTTCAAATTCAAATTCAAATAATATTTATTGCCACTAAAAATAAAAACAACAAGCCTTTAAAGTAAAAATTACAAAAAAACAAAACAAATAAAAATCAATGAAAAAGAAAAAAAAAGTATAGATTAATAATAAAAATATACTACAACCTATTATTAAATAAGAAAGCTCAATGTAACTCAGAGGGCGATGGAGAGGGCTATGCTTGGAGTTTCTCTGCGGGATCGTATTAGAAATAATGAAACCCGTGCAAGAATTAAAGTCACGAACATAGAAGAATCGCCAGACAAAGAGGCAATGGGCATGGCACATCGCTCGTAGAATTGACGGCTAATTGGGCCGAAAGGTTCTCGAGTGGCGTCCGCGGACCGAAAGACGCAGTGTAGGTACGCCTCCAACAAGATGGAGCGACGACCTGGTTAAGGTTGCTGGAACGCATGGCGCGGGGCCGGTCTGTTTGGTGAGCTTTAGGGGAGGCCCATGTTCAGCAGTGGACGTCTTTACGCTGAAATGATGAGGCGAAGACTTCCCCCAAAAAGTTCCAGAACAATCGGCCCTGCCCAGCCAGTCTGCATCCAAGTAGTTTCTGTGACCTTCACCAGAACGCCGATCCAATTTAATATTGTAAGGAACAATTTAAGAGCTTTGTATAGCACCTAAAACAATCAGGATATTGTAAAGAGCGATTTCCTATACCAAAATTCTCCAGTACAATTTCTCTACTCGCTACGAGTAAGGTAATTAACTAACTGGCAATTAAACAAGTTTGGCTACTCTACTAACGCCTTGACACTGTTCTTAAACAAATGAAAGCGATACTTCCATTTTATTACCTGGCCAGCATCATTAGTGACACTTAAATGAAGGAAACTATGTCATTATAGGCAAGTACACTTCCCTTCAAACCTGTAATACCTATTAAGACCATATTGAGAAAGCGTGATCATCTTCTAATGTTGTTTTTGACGTTTTACTTGTTTTGCTTGAATTTCCAACGGGTGATGCAAAGTTTTGTAACAAGATAATATAGACCTGCCTTATATCAGTTATATGCCACGCAAATCCCTTAAGGTGGAACGGCACGCTCTAGGCGCGAAATTCAAAATTTTTACAGGTTTTAATTTATTTTTCACCTCACTAGCTCGGAAAGCCCTTTTTGTTTGTTTGACATCTATTGAGAAAATCGCTTTTTATCCACATGTGAAGAAAGAGTTTTGACATTTGAGGGCAGCTTAAGTGATATTTGACAGCTAACAAAACGTAAAACGTTAAAAGTGCTGAATTTTTAAAATCACAATTAATGAATTGCATCGAGTAAAAAACACTAAATACAGTCTTACAACTTTATTTTAATTCATAAATATCAGCATTCAACATTAACCTTCATTCTTGTTGTAAAAACGGATAAAATGTTATGACAGTCCAAGTAAGTCGATGTGCGAACAAAACAAATCCGAAATAATAAAAAAAAACTTAAGTCAAAACTTTTCAATTAAATATTCGCATGTTTTTCTAATTATTTTCCTCGCTGTAGTGAGGTGAAATTTATTTTGAGGTAACGGTGTAACTGTTTAACTTCATATGGTACTTGCGCTTGTAAAACAGTGTTCTTTATATTATTGTGTAAAGCTCTTTAAGAATAAAACTGTTAGCTTGATATAAAAGTTGTCAAACATAGAAATTCGGACTTTCAACGTTATGACAACTTGTATTTCAAGCTAATAACTTTATTCTTAAAAAACTTTACACAATAATATAAAGAACACTGTTTTACAAGCGCAAGTACCATATGAAGTTAAACAGTTACACCGTTTACCCACAATAAATTAGAAACTGTACAAAGTTTGAATTTCGCGCCTAGAGCGTGCGCTTCCACCTTAATTTCACGAAGAAAAACTTTGTTTAGAAGAATCTAGCAAGTAACTCAACAGGAAAAAATTCAAAGTAAATTGACAATCTTATTTAATTACTCAAAACTCTAAATATTAAAAACTCCAAATGTAATTTAAACTAAATTAAAAATAATATAAAAGTAATTAATACTAAATTATGAATATACTAAAACTAGAAAAAAAATATACCTAAAAGGCTCCTAGGTGGACAATGGGATTTTTTTTATACAGGAAAATATTTTTCCCTGTAAGGTAAAAGTCATCTGCAACCTCTCTTACTGACATAAGATTGAAGGTGCCATGTATTGGGTCAGTGTCGAGTACAGGGACGACCGTCCCTGGTAACACCTTGGCTCACCTGGGTGGATTTGGGATGGACCCAATGCTGACAGCATTTCCTCGCTGTATACAGTGTATCGCAATGCTGATATGTACGTTGTAAGAGGAAGCTGCCAGTTTTTCGTTGCTGCCAGTTCTCGTAAAATTCTGAATCACATTGGATATACAAAATGCTGCTCCACATTATTGACTGCGTTTTACGTCTACGTAACTGCACGCGAAGTGCGTCATTCGCGTTCAAGGGATTTATAGAACAAGGTAAGCCGAGTGCCTCTTTCTTCACCGATATATACACTTTAGTTTATGGCACTTGAATTTATTTTGCAATGGGGCCAATGCACTGGTATCACAGAGAAATTTACAATAAAGTGGAAATTTATATATTTTTATATAAATTAGGTAAACTGGCCAGTGATCGAGTCTCGGATGAGATGTCTAATACTTTTTTATGTAATAAAATATATATGTATGTAACACATGCTCTAACGAGCAAAGAGGAATTGAAGTTATCTTTAAATAACACCGAAACAACTAAGGCTAATTTGGATTGCTCCACAGTTACAATTAGCTATCTTAATCATAATTCTAATATCTATAGATTAGTTCCATGTAGGGGATAAAGAAAAAGCCATCGTGAGAAACTAGTGCTGAAATTTAAGTGGCAAATCACCAAAGCATCTCAGAATTAGATAGCCATTATTACCACTCTATTGGTTAATTAATCTATGACGGTAGAGTACTGGCGCACAATTAAAAATTGATAGTTGTTGAGACGTAGGCGCCTCCTCGTCAGCAAACTGTGACCTTGGAATGAAAAGCAGCTTGTTTGCTTTACAGTTCAAGGAAATGTCAACTCTATGTCACTTTGTTAAGACTCAAATTAGCAGTATCCTGAAATGATAAATAAGACTGTTCTCAGGTTAGGAAATAGTTTATGTCAAGTTTGTGTGGATTAAAAATTGAATATGTAATTTGATTTGCATAAGCACACAAGCTGATAGATTTACACTGAAAAATTCCGTTGTTTTGTTTTAACTCTTGTATAGGTTTTTCAAAAATTCAAAACTCATTTCAGGCGTAACATTTAACAACATCAACCAATGCATGTAAACTTTGTCAACTACAAAATTTGCCCAAGCACCAGTACAAGAAAATGTGATACAGTTAAACATGTTGTGATTTTGTACTCCCCTACCTACCTTATACGTAGTATACGTAGAGCGCTCTGTAGTTAGGTGACATGATGATATTTCTAAGGTAGCGCAGGTGTTGGAGGAGAGCCTGAAGATCGAGCTAAGTGGCATGCCATGGGAGAGACCTTTATCCAGTTGTATACTGACAAAGGCTGATGATGATGATGATGATGGTGATATTATACTTTACAATATCCTTGAGAAAAGCGTAAGAAGCCTAAAGTTTAAATCCCACGCGAATCGCGAATGCTTGGTTAGAAGGAGTGTACTAAAAATTTTGGAATTTGTGCCGTTTACAATGTGTTAAGGTTACTCCTACACTATATCTATATTAAGGCTACGATTGGGCTGGGAATTAAAACTACAGATTTAACATACGATAATCGAGCTATAGGACTTTAATACTTTGTGACCTGTGATTGACCCCAATCTCACCTGATGGAAAGTGCAGATGAGGTCCAAGGCACTGCTTCAGTCACAGCCTATTCACTTTTGCCTTGAAGACTAACTAATTAACTTTAGACTCAGTTAAGTTTAGACTACCTAATTAACTTTCTTAGAATATAGGTGACGTAAATATCAACACAAATAAAATAAAACCACTGGGGCAACAGATAAATATTGTAATTTATTTTTGAGGTTTGATTTTTTGAGTTTTGATTTTTTTACTAACCAAAAAAAAAAAGATATTTTTTATTGTTCACTGGCTGTTGCCCGCGAGTCCGCCTGCGAAGAATTTATTTATCGCTATCCCGCGAGAACTATTAAATTTTCTTGGATAAACACGTTAACGCTAAAGAGTAGGTAATAAACATCCACACATCCACTCATGTGACATGTCATGTCCCAAAGGAAGATCAGCGCCGTTCGCAAGAGCGGCAATTTTTGCTGACTTGTGACCATTTTGTGCCACGCGTATGTTATTAGGTATTGTTTTATTTTTCAAAGTCAAAGTCAAAATTCTTTATTCAATTTAGGCATCAATTGATGCTCCTATGAACGTCGGAGAATCTACCACCGGTTCGGAAAAACCCTGTTGAGAAGAAACCGGCAAGAAACTCAACAAGGTATATTTTTTCAAACAGATTGTTATTTAATTTCATACATCTAAATCTAAAGTATTTAATAAATTTATTGCTATTATCTACGTTGTCACAAATAAATGTTTTCTTTCTTTCTGTCTTTCATCCATCCATACAAACTTTTACGTTTATTATATTAGTATGATATGTTAGTTAATAAAACTCGCTTTTCTTTTTAACAGACTTCAAAAAAGGAGGAGGTTATATCAGTTATATGTTCGACTGTATGTATCTTATTTTTTACTTTTTTCTTCTAAATATTTTGGTTCTAGTGTGACTGCTTCATCAAGGTACTTAGTTGTCGAGAGCTTCAAGTCAGCCCAGCCCATCCTGTCCACGGTCCATCGCCCATTCCTGGCGCGCAGCAGACCCTGACGTGCCAGGGACATCTGTCCCGTTGGCGCAATGGACCGTGGCAGTTCGTGGAAGTTTCAAATGCGGGATCATGGTCTGCCATGAACTCACTCATGACATGAACTTTGAAACAAGATTTATTGACATGTTTACACCGTTGCCTACGAGTAACAAGATAGATTTAAAAAAAGGATTTCTCTGGTTATTTAAGACAAAGATGTTGTACAACGCCAGGTCGATTTGGCTTATTTTGGGAGGCATTTAATTTTGTAAAAAATTTGAAAAATTGTTGTTACTACAACACACACACCCTATAATAGGCAACGTCGCCACTCTTCAATTCTATTCGTTACAAACATACTAAAAATACAAACATACAAAAATACAAATCTTTCCTCTTTTTAATTATTCGTGTAGACAACGTCATAAGTAACAATTCAGAATGCGTTGGCAGCTCGTTCCAAGGCCTTGTTATCTTGAAGTGCGAAATTATTATAACAGTGTCTAATTTTCAAATCAAAAGCTAAAGGACACTAAGTAAATAAAATAAGACATCTTCTTATGTAAAACTGGCGCATTTTCCGGATCCACAGTGTATTGACCCTTTGTTATGTTACGCACGAGTCTTTTAGCATAATCGTTAATTAGCCAATACCATCGACTTTACAAGAAAGTTTGAAACTTAACACTTTCATAAATAAATACCCTTCGCTAAAATATTTCGCGACAAGAGGAAAAAACACTCACTATTTACAGTGAGCGTTTTCTATTTTACAAGCTTTTATTTAACTTGCAATTTACCTATGTATCAGTATGTACGGGTCAAATATTGGAAGTCCAATTTGACCCACTTCCTGTGGTCGGATTCCCTTGAAATTTGGTATACTTATGTAAGTTGGATGACAGTCAACAAAAAGCACAGTCAGCCGGCCGCGCAATGATCAAAGAAAACGCCCGCCGCGCCGTTGGTCGCGTATTTTCAGACCCAGAAAGAAACATCCCAAACGAAACGCCTAAGGATTGGCAGACGACCATCCGATAACATCCTTTAAAATAATTTTCATTCTTCACTAATTAAGACATGATTATTTCCCGTTAACTCATTTCAGCCCAGTGACCCGTAATTTGGCGTAAACTTAATAATCAAGACATTCATAAAATGGTTTCTTTCATTTGGCACGTCCATTTCGGTTGATTGCCGACCCTTACCGCAAATTGGAGTCCGACATATGTTTCCCATCAGGCTGCCCATACCGGGCGCCGCAAGCGCACGTGTGAGTGCGCGGGCGCAGGCGTAGGCGGGATGCGTAAGGTCGTTTAACTTATTTGTTACAAATGTGTAACAAATGTTTGTGTGTAATGTGTGTGTGTGTGTGTGTGTGTGTGTGTGTTTGTTGTGTTAAAAAGTTCGCGTAAAACAGAGTTTAGACCTGCAAGAAAAAGCATCCAATTTGCATTACATTCATTAACTTAATAACTAACTTTTCTGTAATCTGAGTAACTAACTAATTATTTCTAAAATTACCTCGAGGTTTTCGACCACATTACGCATAATAAATAATGCAACTTACACAATTTACTTATACAATGTATCTGGTTAGATGTACGACACTGGACTAGCACAATTTGTAAAAAAAAATCGGTGTCTGAAGCAAAATAAGTTATTGTTTTAATTTCAAGTATGTGCCAGCCGTAAAAATTATGACTTGTCTTTATTGTTTTTAAAATGCGTAGGTACCTTACACTTAAAAATAAACATGCGCATTTTTTATGTTGTCTATTCGATCGTGATGCTATGTAGCGTTTTTTGCGGCGTTCGGAAAGTCTCATTTTTCGAAGTTCACAAAGAAATTGGAGAGGAAAGTGCTTTACACATTTTTCTTCAAATACTTTTTTGCCATAGACGTTAAGAACTAGCAAAAAACTGTTATGTTCAAAGAAACGCTCAACAGCCTCAACATTCTCTAACAAGAAAGTAAATAGTCATTGGATATTAGGTTTAGTATACTGTTAGGTCTTTTCAAATTACAAATTGAGAATCATAACATACTTACTTGTTAAATTTCAGCTATGATGAATGTCGAAGAATCTACCACCGGTTCGGAAAAACCTTGTTGAGAAGAATCCGGCGAGAAATCCAACAAGTTATATATTTCAAAACAGATTTGCAATGTTATTTAATTACCGACTTCTAAAGTTTTTAAAACTTTACACTTTAAAACTTTAGTGATCGCTAACACGTATTGGAATTATTTCAAAACTTCATCGTTAATTTTATAATATAATACACCTACTAACTTTGTCTGGGAACACAAATATTAAGAAACAATAACAATAATTAAAACTTAACTATAAACTAAATATCTAACTTAAAAACGAAACGCATATGGGGTAAAACTAATACAATTCATCCAACTATACAAATAAACACATGACATAAACATAATAAAATTAACTTTAAATAAAAAAAAACTAGGTAAAAACTAGGTACTAGAAATAATATAATACACCTTAGATATTAGTCCTTTTGAGAATGAACTTGAGTTTTGTATATGTTTAATCATAACTAACAGTAGAATAAAACAGAAAAAAAAATGCAATAATTTGCCAAATTGTTCCCGCTGTTTATAAACGTCAGTTATAATTAGTATCATTAACTAAACGGCAGTTTCTTGGAGCTGCGCGGACGCAAGTCATGGGCGACAGTGTTTGCATTCTCTACGTATCTCAGCAAAGATCCCAAGATTGTCCAGTCGCCGTTCACTCGGCAAGCTTCGGATGTTTCTGTTTGCCTTCGCGTTCTTGGTTCTTTAACGGTTTATTTACATGCTAGCTGGCGCCTGCGACATGTTGTTAAATAAAATTTTCAAGTAATTTTCAAAAGATACAGCTTCGTAAATAACTATACATACGGACAACAGAGCCTTAGTGATAGGGTTCCGTTAACACCCTTTTAGTACGGAGCCTTAAAAATCAAAGTAAAGTTCATTTAACACTTATCTCAGAACAAAGCGTCCGTGTTTAGTAACGAGCTGATCTCGGGTTTCTTGACAACGCGCCCTTGTGTCAGACCCTTAATAAATGCTTGTGTTCTTATGTTGGTATCATTTAATATCGGGTTACCTTTTGAATGCCGCCTTAAATAACGCATAAGGCGATAATTCGAACACGACCTTTTGAGCTGATTTGTTGGCGACTCCATTTTTGAGTTTTTAAACGTTAATTATTTTTATTGATTCGTCACCATGAACTTTTGATGCCGGCCATTAATTGCTGAACAGCCAGTACAAAAAATAAACTCATTTCAAATTTTTTACTTTATTTACTGTAATGTTTTTTTTTCGGCTAGTATTATAATGTAGAATTTATTGTTTTTAAATTGAATAATAAAAAAAACCTTTTAGCATCGTCAATTGCTGTACTAAGTGACAATGCTCCACTATTTTTTTCCGACGCGTTAAATGGCCTCAATGGGTACAGGGCCCATTCTTCTTGGACAATGAAGCTGTGGTATTCGAACGCTTAAGGTCACTGATAGGATGCGGTACATATATCCGCTGTCTTGTTTGTCTCAAGACTAAGGAAGTTGCGGGTATTGTTTAGTATTTAACATTAGTGATCGTGTCCTATTTAGTGTGTTCTTGAGTTATTATTCGATTTCAAAAAAGATTAAATCATAAGAAACAATCTTAAAAATATCGAAATGAACCAAAATTTTATCCCATGTTAAACATAAAGTATTATGTCCTAATTTTAACGACCGCTTTAGCTTACTTGGTAGTGACCCTGCCTACGAAGCAAGAGGTCCTGGGTTCGAATCCCGGTAAGGGCATTTATTTGTGTGATGAGCACGAATATTTGTTCCTGAATTATGGATGTTTTCTATGTATTTAAGTATTTTTTTATCTATATAAGTATGTTTATCGTCGTCTAGTACCCATAGTACAAGCTTTGCTTAGTTTAGGACTAGGTCGATTGATGTGAAATGTCCCATGATATATTTTTTTTTTTTTTTTTAATTTAAGATCTCACGTAAACCAAATCGAGTGCATAAAGTTTGCCAAGTTATTTAGCTTTATTTTTTATTGCATATTAAGACACGTAAGGGGCAGTAAGGGGCTGTTTCACCACCACCCATTGATTAATTTTATTTGACGGATAAATGTGATGCCGTCTCCGTCTAATCGAACAAAACAAACAGAGACGGCATCACATTTATCCGTTAAATAAATTTGACCAATGGATGGTGAAACAGGGCGTAATAATTACTAAACTAAACGGGACTTATCACGCAATAAATATTTATTTATTTACCTCGACGTTTCGTATATTTAGTTTAGTAATTATGAGTGAAAATCACGAAAGTTTAATACAGTACCTATAAGACACTAATATCTAAGGCAAATAAAAATAATAATTATCTATGTATATAAACAGCTATGTTTGGAAATAATAATTCCCGTCCGCATTGGCGAACTCTAGTTTCAAATAGCATATTTACTATGTTAAATAAAAATGTAGTGTTAAGTACTGTGGATGTAAATAATTAAACAAAATTGTCATCATCATCATCCGAGGGAACAGGCCTCCTCTCAGAATTGTTTATAAGGAAGTCCATCCTAATTGACTTCCTATACTCGATCTAAAATTAAGCACGAATATGAAGCGCTGATATCAATTTAAATAGTCAAGTAGGTACAGTTAGAAAATAATTTTGCCGTGAAAACATACGTTTTTAGGAAAATTTTGTCAAAAAAAGAATAGTGTCTCATCCCGCTCGTCACTTATGCCTCACACTACACCATCATAACGTTATCAGACCTAAATTTAGTTCACACATCAAAAGCAGAAGCGACAAATCGGTCGTAAGGGTTCAAACGAAACTGAACTATTCCGTGCGTCTCTCTCACTAGGCCAGTTTCCGATAGGGAGTAAAAGAGACGGCGTGATTTCGGAGACGCACTGCTTAGTCTGCGTGTACGCACGTGTCAGACAAGTTCAAGGAATTTCCGTTGTTTGGACATTCAAATGGCCCGCAAATGAACTTCGTTGACAGATGCTATCGAAATAGCTCCGGTCCATATTTAAAAACATCATCATCGTTAGACGTCCACTGCCGGACATACGCCCCAAAAGAACGTCACAATGACTATACTCCATTTAATTTAGAATTATAAACCACAACAACATTATATTGCGGCTCGTGAACATACAATTTGTACTAGAGTAACAATTGACGACACGCAAATAAAGTGACATTAAAACAATTTTATTTTGCGGCTTCCAGACTATTGTTTTGTACTATTTGCTAGGTAAGAAATAGTTGACGAGCCGCAATATAATGTTGTAGTAGTTTTCAATTCAAAATTAAATGAAGTATACTCTTGGGTCACCCTCATCCATCAGGCTCCTGCAATCTTTACTAGCTCATTAGTCATCAGTCCACTTGCTAGAGGACCTGTTGATGATAAACTGCTCTATTTTGTACACATGTTTGACATTGCTCCCGGCCATCAGGCCACAACATTTAAAAACAATTGCACTATTTACGTGTCCTAGGGAATTATCTCATGATTCATGCATGAGTCATGAATGATTTAATTACTCTACTTATTATTTTTTAATAGACACAATATAAACTAACCACAGTCAGTCCAAAGCCGTGGTGGCCTAATGGTCTTATCTATGGCCTCTCAAGCAGATTGTCGTGGGTTCAAATCCCAGCTCGCACCTCTCGAGTTTTTCGGAATGTATGTGCGATACATTTGAAATTTGCCATGAGCTTTACGGTGAAGGAAAACATCGTGAGGAAAACTGCATACACCTGCAAAGAAATTCAACGCTCGCGTGGTAACTACGGCCCAAGCTCTCTTATGCTGAGAGGAGGCCTGTGCCCAGCAGTGGGACGTATATAGGCGGGGATAGGGTTACCATATGACAGGCGTTTGCCGCATTTGACAGGCATTTTAAGGTTTAGACAGGCGTGCGGCCGGCATTGGTCTGAGACAGGCATTTTTAAAAATCACATCCTTCTTCATTATTATCTATTGGCTTTTACTTATTACTTACAGCGTTTTGCTTTAGACAGGCATTTTTCTGAAAAATCAGGCATTTTAGGTACCATAGACAGGCATCCCCCTATTTACATATGGTAACCCTAGGCGGGGATGATGATGATCCACAGTCCTATAGTACAATTCAGTTTTTGATTTTATTATAATGTGAATAGATCAGGTTTCAATAGATCAGTAGGCATATTGTCTAACGTTTTTGACGCTTGCCTTCGCAATCGCTATCTCTTTCTGTCAAACGGTATAAAACGTTGACAGAAAGAGATAGTGAAAGCGAAGGCAAGCGCCAAAAGCGTTAGACAATACGGCCTCTGGGGGGTTACTACGAAATTCGAAGTTCGAAGTTCGGATCGTGCGGTCCCTCTCACTCTCGTAATAAATACCATTAGCGTGAGCGGAACGGCATGAAACGAAGTTCGAATTTCGCGCTTCGTAGTATAGGGCCTGGTGTCAACCCGGTCAGGTGACAGATGACGCTGAAACTTTTTATATTCGCCGCTATAATTTTTCTTGCCGTGTACGTAAGTTTTTAAACTTCATACAAATTGTAATTCGACTAGAAACCGTTGCAACACCTTGAACTCCCTTGAAAAAAAAATTGCCACATTTTTATTTTAACAAGGAACACTCTCACACACAACCCAGTCATGATCTTAGGCCAAATGAGATGATAAATATCAAACTCTAATATGTGCACAATAAATGAAATGGAGATATGATCCTTACTGTCATCAATATAAGGATCACATCTCCATTACATGGACATATTGGAGTTTGATATTTATCAACTTAAATGTACTCTTCAACAGACCAAATGTAGTCCTGACAAATTGGTATTCAGCGTGCTCTTACTAAATATTCAAAACGAACGAAGTTTTGAACGACCGCTTAGCCTAGTTGGTAGTGACCCTGCCTACGAAGCAAGAGGTCCTGGGTTCAAATCCCGGTAAGGGCATTTATTTGTGTGATGAGCACGAATATTTGTTCCTGAGTTATGGATGTTTTCTATGTATTTAAGTATTTATTTATCTACATAAGTATGTTTATCGTCGTCTAGTACCCATAGTACAAGCTTTGCTTAGTTTGGGACTAGATCGATTTGTGTAAGATTGTCCCCTAATATTTATTTATTTATTTATTCAAAATACTAGTACGAGTAAGAGCACATTTAGGCATGTTTTGCAAACTAGTTAAGTGTCCCAGTGAAAGCGATGCGAATCCCAAGCTAGACAATAGCCGGCCTCGACACGTTACGGTCAGCTTACACGTAATTAAGAAAGTATTTAATCTGACTATTGATTTTTTTAATCTATGAAATCGATTTTAAGCTAAAACGGCCGATAGGAAACTTGCCGATTTTCTGCTTAATCAGGTAATATTGAACTAGAGTTTCGCAAAACATGTAAACAATTAAAATGTTTTTCTCAAACATGCTATGAAATATTGACGTTATGTTCCTTATAGTACGCCACGAAGGGTCACGTTGCAGGTGCAGGTGCAGCCGGTGGTGGGGGACCGCCTAGACGAGAGGTCAATAATGGAATTTCATACAACTTTGCTGGCCAAGGCCAGCAAAGTGATCGTCTATTGTTTCTACCATGACGTTTATAGGTCTATGGCATCATAGCATTTAGCCATTAAAAAAAAACTATAAGCAATATTTGCGTTTTGGTTCATTAAGACATTCTGCCACTACGCTTATTTAAGGTAAGGTAAGATGATGATGATGATGATGATGATGATGATGGCGATGATGATGATGATGATGGTGATGATGAGATGATGATGATGGTGATGATGATGTTGATGATGATGATGATGATGAGATGATGATGATGATGATGTTGATGGTGATGATGATGATGATGATGATGATGATGATGATGATGATGATGATGATGATAGTGATGATGATTATGATGATGATGGTGATGGTGATGACGATGATGTTGATGATGATGTTGATGATGATCATGATGGTGATTTTGATGATGGTGGTGATGGTGATGCATGTTTGAGAAAAACTCTATACAAGCCTTGGCCACGAACAGGGATTGCCAACCTCGTATCTCTAGATGGCCTCGTTAACACTCGGCCATCTATAACTACTCGGCCGGCAATCCCCTATTTCGCGGCCGCTGCAGTAATGTACTATTAAGTATGCGGAATGCATCCATCTGTTCTATCTATCTAAATATATAAAAGAGTAACGTGATAAATAAATAATAGAAGGGTTAACTAAAAAACATAAAAACAATTATGACATCAGGGCTTTCAAGAAAAGGGTTTATAAATACTTCCTTTAAAGGCCGGCAACAGATTAGTGACTTTCCTTGAATTGTTGATATTCATGAGCGGAGGCTTAGATGGTGATCATTTCCCATCGGATGACCCGCTTACTCGGTTGACTCCCTCTCATAATTATAAAAAAGCGGGCAGCTAACACCAACCATTATGGCAACGTTTAAATGCGACAATAAAACCATGTACGCTTATTGTCTAACGTGCGCATGCTATTGCATTCGCTATTTCTTTCTGTCAAACGGTAAAGGATGGTGACAGACAAAGATGGTGAATGAGATAGCCAGCGCTCGCGCATTAGACAATATGGCCTCTGGACCGAGTTAATCACAATGGCCAAGGTTACCCTCCAGGGCAAAAGTAACCCGATCTTACGGTACCTTAGGGGAACATTCCATATATAAGTATTTATACATATTTTAAGAGAAAAAGAAAACTATGTCTTTTGACTCGATCATTATCATCCTCCATCTAGTATTAGTCAAGTTTAAAAGAGTTTACTATTTATTATTTTACAGATGATCCTATTAATATTCCACTTACCTCAGCACCTTGGCTTGTCATCAAGCCATAATCATTATCCTCTAGGTACTTGGTCTTTTTCGTTCTTGGTATTTTCAATGTAATGATGATACCATGCTTAAAACAATCATTCATAGACGCGACTCTATTAAAATAAAAACAATTAAAAAATGAAATAATATATTTTTTGCAAAATATCAATATCTTTGCGCGAGATAAAGGTGTTTCTGCAACCAAATATCCTGGTTTTAAGCAACCAGATGTTTCGTAGCTGGTCGGTAATTGGGCCTGGAGCGCCAATGAGCACGGCAAACAGTGTAATTGCTCGGACCGGACTCTCCGTGACGTGCGGTTTAGCCTGTTGAGCACACATTTTGATTTTCTTGAAAAATGTGTTACTAAATCCAGGAAAGAACTCTAAGGGCGCTGTTAGTTCTGGTAAGCAGGAAGGTTAGGTTAGGTAGTTAGGTATATTTGATACTTACCATTTTACTAATATTATAAAGGGAAAGTTTGTTACTCTTGATTCTAATGGAATTTGGCACACAGATAGTACATAGGTAACCTGGATTAATATATGGGTTCTTTTTTATCCCGGAAATGCATATCTCGCAATGCACAGTTCTCGCGGGAAAGCGATAAACGAATTTTTCACAGACGGAGTCGCCGTCAACAGTTAGTTAATCAATAATTCCGAGACATAGCTCTAATTTAAGCAGCTTTGTAATAAATAAATACCTAAATTGAGCTGACTAACAAAATGTAATGTCACAGTTCAGTGTTACCATACAAAGTTTGTATCGCATTTTGACAGCTCATAAATGATATGACAATGAGGGTTTTCTATGAGAGGCTATTTGGCGCTAGTATCGTCAGGTCCGTTTGACAACTTTGACATTTGTTGTATGGGTGTAACGTCAAATAGACCTTACGATACTAACGCCATCTAGCGATATTCCACCTGTCAGAAAACCCTCATTGATCAGTGGTGCCAAGCAGTGGATTGTCATTTATGTAAATTTCAATGTCAATTACCTATATAAATCCAAATCTTGATCACATCAAAATGTAGATGAAGGCTATAAATCCCCTAGAAGATTTTGTTAAGGTTCTATATTTTCTTTATGAATGGGAACACCTGAATTATTTTTAAATATTCGACCTCACCAAAGGTTGCATGATTGTGCATTGTGCATCCTCACTTCCTCACCCACATCACCTTCGCAGTGACCTACCACATAAATACTGTAACAAATCAGCAAGAAATATATTTTGTTTAAATTCCGTTATCACTGTACATACGCGCGAAATCAAGTTATCATGTTGTAAAGTAGATTCGCGACGCGTACGCATCATTTATGCGCGTTATTTATTTGAGCAGAGATGATACCTAGTATGTAAAAGCAAGCGATTCATTTAACGAAAAAGAACCTATAGTTAAGAGGCTGACAACACCTAATTTTGTTGAAATTGATGTCATTTAAACAGTTTTTTAAGAAAAACTGCTTGTTCTAGCACATCAAAAAAATTATATGTTAATATTCATCATATTTCAAAGACCGTGGACGGACTCGATACATAATTGGACGAAATCGGCTCGATAGAAAATAATTGCAAAGATAGGTCTTAAAATCATCATTAAACGGTTCTATGACTTTATTTTTTTGGCGTATGCGTCTGCAATTAAAAACATGAAGTCAACATATTCATACCTAAACCGCTAACGAGTCATATTTCACAAATAAGCCACAGTTTTTTTTTAATTAAATATTTGCCCGATAAATTTCAATATACCCGGCTGCCCAGTAATAGCGGCATCTCGTTTACTCCGATACAAATAGACAGTGTGCGCCGACGTTGGTGTTGACAGCGTCTTAATGAAAATCCGTTCTTAGTCTTTCATCATCATCTTCATCATCCCACCCTATATACGTCCCACTGCAGGGCACAGGCCTCCTCTCAGAATGAAACCACTAGGCCACCACGGCTATCCTTAGCCTTATCTTCACGGATTTTGAGAATTGTGTAAAATATTTTATTGAGAAGTTATGTAATTCGTGAAAACGTACGAACAGTTGTTTTTATGTAGGTAGGTAATACTGGTAACTTGATTGAATGAGAGTTTCTTTATAGTTCTCTACTTTTTCTGTAAGGCCACTTTTACTTAAGTGTACCTTCTTGTTTTTTTACGTCCAGATGAAACTCTCTAAGACGGATTTATTTGTTTATTTGTTCTTTATGATCTTTTCATTATCTATTTCTAACTTCTGATAATAAAAAATGGAATTGCTATTTCTATAATAAAATTACTTTCTATTATTAGAGTGTTCGTAATTACAAGCTTTTATTCAACTTACTGTTTAATTCTTTAAAAGTGTTTATGCCTGCTGAGCTGGCAGCGTTGCATTTTTGTTACCTACTTTTTAGGGTTCCGTAGTCAACTAGGAACCCTTATAGTTTCGCCATGTCTGTCCGTCTGTCTGTCTGTCCGCGGCTAAGCTCAGAGACTGTTAGTACTAGAAAACTGTAATTTGGCATGAATATATATATATTAGTCAAGTCGACAAATTTTTTTAGGGTACCTCCCATAGACGTAAAGTGGGGGTGATTTTTTTTTTCTTGACTAACCCTGTAGTGTGGGGTATCGTTGGATAGGTCTTTTAAAACCATTGAGGGGTTGCTTACATGATTTTTGTATTCAGTGATTTGTTTGCGAAATATTCAACTTTAAAGAGAAAATTTTCATTAAAATCGGCCGTCCCCCCCCCCTCTAAAATCTAAACTGTTGGGTGGAAAAATTGAAAAAAATTCAAAATGGTAGGGCGCACGAGGGCTCTACGGAGCTCTAAGCAAGCGCCTGAGAGAGGCAACAGGTGACCCTCGCGCAGGCAGCTTTCTCGCACAAAGACTTGCTATAGCAATTCAACGTGGGAATGCTGCCTGCGTGATGGGCACCCTACCTAAGGGTCCAAATTTAGATAATAATTTTTAGTTTTTAATTTCTGTTTAGCTATTTTAAGTTACTTTTAGTTATGTTAATTTTATACTTAGTCCCTGTTTTTATACCTTATTTTATAATTAAATTAGTATTTAATTTAGGCCTTATCACCTACTTTAACACCATAAAAAATTGTTTCATAGCTTGAAAATATATATAAAATGGTAGTAAATATATTAAATTTACAAGGAAAATTATAGCGGCTAAGATTGCTTGGGAATTATTTGTAGTTTAAGAGTAAATAGTAGCCTAAGGTATTAAACATACCGTCACTACTTTGAAAAACTCGTATCTCAAATCAGCATGTAAACAAAACTGAACCTTGATACGCGCGTAATAAAGTTCACTTTGCCAGATTAACGATTTTGAGATACGAGCTTTTTTCAAAGTATTGACGATACCTAACTTTGAAGATTCCGTACACATACGAAATCCTTAGAAAAATATTACTTGATTTTTTCGTAATGGCTACGGAACCCTATCTTGGGCGTGTCCGACACGCTCTTGGCCGGTTTTTTTTTCTCGATATCTCTTGTCCGGGGAGCGGATAGTTCCGAAGGAGTGTTGACGTTTCTCGTTGAGAACATGAAACATAGATGTCGCTAGTGTCGCTGCGTAAAGTGAGTATAGAAAAACAAACTGAAAAATGTTGATATAAAGGGAAAATTTGTGTCTAAACTCCTGACCAGTGGTGGTGTAGGGGTATGGCACGCAGCACGGAATGCTGAGGACCTGGGTTCGATTCCCAGCGCTGGTCTCTTTTACTGGGTTTTTCCTGTGTATCCATGTTTCAGTTTGTATTTAGTATAAAAATATTAAGATTTCACGGGATGACCGTAAAAGTAAAAAATTTGGAGTTAAAAAATAAAAATACAAAAAGACTCCAAAAAACCAATCTTTTCAACTATAACATTGATTTAATTCACATTAAATTATACAAAGAACATTTCACTAGCACAGCCTATCCAAGAATGGCTGCCCAGACCATCTGCTATCCGCTGTTTATTTCTTGATACGAATTCCAGAAGTCACAAATTCAAATTTACGAAAAAGCAACACGGTCTCCTTGGTCAGTGTCTACAGTAGGTAAGCCTCCAACAAGGAGCGCAGACGCGTTGGCATAATAAATAAATAAATAAATAAATAAATAAATAAATAAATATCACGGGACAATTCACTCCAATTGACCTAGTCCCAAAGTAAGCTTAATATGTTCACTTGTTCAGCAGTGGACGTCTTTCGGCTTAAATGATAATGATGAAAAAGTTATATTTTACTAGCTTTTGCCCGCGACTCCGTCCGCGTGGAATTAGTAATTTGGGCAGCTTATTTTTTTTATCCAATTTGTTTTTTCATCAATTATGGCTCTCCTTAGTTCCTGAAGAAGTGAAACTTCATAATAAACAAACCCGCTCCCAATCCGCCCCAACCCGCTGATGATAGCGTGATGATATAGCCTTCCTCGATAAATGGGCTATCTAACACTGAAAGAATTTTTCTAATCGGAGCAGTAGTTCCTGAGATTAGCGCCTATAGAAGTTTTTCTTCAAAACCCCCGATTTTGAAACATTCTTCCGATCCGCTCCGCTCCTATTGGTGTTAGCGTTATAATAATATAGCCTATAGCCTTCCTCGATAAATGGGCTATCTAACACTGAAAGAATTTTTCAAATCGGAGCAGTAGTTCCTGAGATTAGCGCGTTCAAACAAACAGACAAACAAACAAACTCTTCAGCTTTATAATATTTATAGATTTGGAAATATTGAAGCACGTTTTTGCTACACCTAAAGTAGATTTATTCCCTTATAGGGTTACTTGTCTTGCTTTATGTTTACTGCAATGGCTGAAGCCAGTTGCGTTGCAACATTCAAAATTCTATAAATTGAGTGAATTGCCAATAAATATCAAGATTTCGCATTACATAGGTTCTGGACCTAAGTACTGTTACTGTACTGTGTAATGCGAAATTGTTCAATTTATTAGTTTGTGTAACAAGAACTTTAAATTCTAGTTACGATTGTAAAATACTGTTACGATAATAGGGATGTTTCCTAGGTAAAAAAATAATAATTCTTATTAGTCCGTATTTTACATTATCAAAAAATATTAGACACGTAATTTTTCTTATGACAATTAAACAAAAAATGACGAAGATATGGCGCGTTGAAGTTTCGCGTGACGTCACTTGTTCCTAAAACGCTCATACAAAGTGTAGGAACAAGTGACGTCACGCGAAACTTCAACGCGCCATATCTTCGTAATTTTTTGTTTAATTGACAAAATAAAAAATACGTGTCCAATATTTTTTGATAATCTAAAAGACTGACTAGTTAGGAAAGTAGCCAATTCTTGATTAATTGATTTTCCTTACACCTATCATAAATTTAGACAAAAATAACGAGTAGCCTAAGTTAACAACTGGCATAAGTAAGTACACATTTACAACAGACTACATTCTTACTTCATTACTAATATTATAAAATGATAGTTGTCTGCTTGATACCTCTTCACACTTACACCACTGAACCGATTTAAGTAGGTGAAATTTGTATGGAGATAGTCTGAGTTTCAGAAATTGCATAGTTTTCATGGGTTAATCATAAATGAATTTTTCATAGACGGAGTCGTAGGCATCTGCTAGTTGTTTATAAAAGGATACAGACATGTTACAGTAAAATAATCCATCTTTGTTTGGCAAACGAAAATGTCAAAGAGAGAAAAAGGAACGAATGTCAAAAACAACTAAGCTTAACAAATTATAATCTGCATTTATCTACTTGAGATCTAACTCCACAAACCTGTATCATTACACTGAAATTCCCTCAACATTGAATATCGTAAGAAAACAAAGCTTCCAAAAAAGCTATTCTAATTTGACAAAAACTCCGCCAGATGTCGCGCCGTGATTCCCGCTTCCTGCACCTGGCTTCGCACGTGCGCACGCGCTAGCTTTTTTCGCTCAACCCTTTAATCTTGGTGCTTTTTGTACTTGTTTTAGAACCTTTGGCATATGGTTCCGGCGTTTAAAATGAGGGTATATGATTAAGCAGGTGGATTGACAGCTGAGGCTATTATTCTTAGCGATCGTTTCTGCTATGCAAATGAACTGGTTACTTTGTGGAGGTTTCAATTGGATCAAATTGCGTCGTAACTTCGTGGAATCATAAAGTTTGTGTAATATTTGCTGGTAAGAAATAATGCATATAGATAGAAAATGAAAAAAGGAAATGAGCATAGGAAAAATTCCCGCAAGAAATCGATAATCTTAGAATCGTTTTTAACATGTTTCATGTCTCTGAACTATCTCTACATTTAATTGATGATTCAAACGTTTTTTTGCAAAGTTCCATATCAATGAACTGTTAAATTTTTTCCTTGTTTATCCGCTACCCATCTCACATCACAGATACGTCTGTGAAACACATTATTGTTTTTTTTTACATCCAGAACCCGCCCACCTCCCTTTCTAGATAAAGCAGTATAAACCTCACACAGTCAACTATAGTATAAATCTTCCCAGGTGAATTTTTCGCTTCGAGCCATTACATTAAATTTGAACCTTAATACTATGACGATACCGTTTGTTTTGAAAGACAAGGGCTCGAAGCGAAAAATTCACCTGGGAAGATTTATACTATACTATGAAGAACCTTTACGACTTTGAATTCCGTGCGGACGAAATCGCGAGCAAAAGATAGCACATACAGTGTATTCTAGCACATAGAAAATTTGCCATCTTAAGAGGATTTATACCAAAAAATTGCGAAATCCGCGTTTTACCATGTTTTCGTAGTTTGTTTCCGTAGTATCATTAGCAGATTATGCAGAATTATTTAAACCCGTATAATAAGCAATTCAATAGCTTCAGATTGTATTATCTATTTAAAGAATTTTCTCATGTCATCTGCACGACGTGTTAACCAGAGATGATGTTGTGCAAAACAGATGACAACATGTCTTTATTGATTCAGTTGTACGAACAAAAGATCTTGGACACTTCAGGACTCTATTTCAAAACAAGCTAGGTATTGCGTTTAACATTTATAACTTATCTAAATTCCACTCGAACTCATTGCAGCACTCGAGTCCTGACCTCATAAGTGGCGCAGCCGCAGCTATTTTGGATTTATTACAACACAACTGTAACAACATTGAGGTGTTCAGAGGTCTCGTCTAGTCGTCCGCTTTTGTTTCAGCGTTGTTTGTTTGTACAGCAGTTGGGGAATGGATTTAGCTATTTCTGTTTGACATGGACCCACGAGATTTTAGTAGCTATCGTGGTTCATATTTGCAAGATAAAAGCTCATAGCATAGCTCCATTAGTTTTTTGCCAACGGAAATCCAGACGGGGGGAGAGTCTTCATAATTAGCATACCATTCCAGACAAAGTGGATTTCTTCATCCTTCTTAATGCAAATTGCTAGGTTATTTAAGTCGCTCCTATCTTCTGTATTTTCGGACACTTATATACCGGGGCTCTTCAAGGCATGATTGATAGGTTGTTCATGAACCAGCGAAATATAGGGGTTATTACAGACGAAGTGGTTCGCTTTATTCTGTCTAATGCGAAATTCTAGAGAATCAAATTCGCTCCCTTTGTCTGTATTTTCGGACAAATACAAACTAGGACTCTTCAAGATTAGAGTAAATAGATTGATTAAGAACCAACACATTACACTTAGCCTCATCTGCACTTTCAATCACATGCGATAGGAGTCAATCGCCTGTTAACTTATTGTAAAAAACTTTATTTGTAGACTGTCGCGTATAGCTCGAGTTTCCTTCACTTCCGTAGGGAACTCTTACGTATATTTAAACAGGATGTAGATAGCACAGGGTCGTTGCAATACGTAGTACGGTAGGTATCATCGATTACTAAGTGTGACTAATGTTACTCCAACAAACGATCCTCGACAGGAAATCGAGTGGATACGGCAATGGATTCTTGTAAATCCATAATGTCAGTTATCATACCTATTTAACAGTGGCATTATGCAACCATACACGATTATCTATTTGCCTGACTGCAACATCCAGTAATGGCTTGTAATAGTCCCTAATATTGGTAAGTGTTGACACACGCCGACTTCCGGGCTGGCTGCTTAAATAAAGCTCTTGCTTAGGTCAACAGCGGCTCTGATTGGTCAATATGTCACGCGAGTGCTCAGTATTGGTTTAATCTGGCATGTGCCAGCGCCGGTATTGATACCGGCGTTTTTGGTAATGACAGTGAGCTTTATGCTCTGTTTGGTCCAAAATTTCCTATAGTAGCCGATATAAACAGTCGTGCGTAGCTTTCCAGTTCAAATAGTGCAAATTTCTGGGTATTAATTTACTAGTACGCTGAAGAGATTCTAGGTTAGATAATTTCCCTCTGTCATCGAAGTGTTTGACCTGATAATGGAACACAACCATGGACACCCGCAATACCAGGTAATGTCTGAAGCGTAGATACAAAAATAACCCGTCAGTCATTAAACCAAAACAACAAGGGGGTTCTTACAAAATAAAGGACATGAACAATTTGTACGTGAAGATGACAGTAGCGTCATCTGTTATCGTTTACGAAAATATATTATTTAATTTACACGAACAGGACGCCGCTAAATTGAGTGAACGAGGTGTGACGCGCGCGCAGGAAATTAGGAAATGGGAAGCACGGGCTCGCGCTCTTGTGCTCATTATAGGCCAGGAGCCTTTTTATAGTACAAGAGTTTGATCGTAATTTGTATTTCCGCCGCATTCCGGTCCAGCGTCACGATGATTTGTGACGCTCTTTCAAAGCGTAGAAGCCGTAAAGAAAATGACAGGATTATATCTCAGATTTTGTATTTTCGTCAGGTGTATGAGGAAGTCCGGTGCGTTTGATATGATATCACTATTTTTATTCGTGATTCAGTTCAAAATAAAGGCATATCGTAAACTTTGAAACGTTTCAGTTCATTCAGTTTGTTTTCGTTCAGTAAATTATTTTTAACGACTACAGTAAAAAGGATGCAATTTAGCTGTCTATCGCTTTATTCGTTTTTGCGGAAACGTTAACTGAAAAGTATAAAAATGAAAAGTTATTGTTGTGGGAACGTAATTGAATGCATTTGAAGATGAATTCTTTGTTTTAACTTTATGCTACTTTTTAATATAAATAGCTGTATCCCGTGGCTTCGCCAATCTTAAAAATACATGTAAAAAGTTACGGTAACATTTTTAAAGCACAAAGTTCGCTCGGACAACGCCATCTATGAATTGCATAATGAATTTAACACGCCATCTTGAAAGCTGAGGTACTTTAACTTTCTTATACCAGCTCCCTTTATTATAAAGCTAACATAATTATTCCATGGGAACGCATTACCGGGATTTTTTAGGTTTCCTGTGTCTCAATCCAGATTTTTGCCCTACGCCAAGTTTCATCTAAATTCGTTGAACCGTTATTACGTGATTGACTAACAATCATTCAAACGTCTAAACATCTAAAAATCTTCACTAACTTTATCACTAACATAAGTACGATTCACGAATCAACCAGAAATCCTCAACAAATGGATAAACCTCACTGATAAAACTCCACTGTTAATGTCCCGTTGTACTATATCAGCGCGAGTATAATCAATATAATAACTCCAAAACTGTCCCATTAGATATGGATTCAAAGACCGATCTGTCTTGACTCGTGACAGCCGCTACGATTTTAAAATTAGATCAAAATTACACGCCAACTAAATGCCATCATCCGACATTTAACCCCATCACTATCCATCACTGTTACTTAAAATTCGACCTTATTACTATTGTGTGAGGGGAGGTAAGATAGTGTTGTAAGGATGCGATGGCGGTTGCGTACGGTTGTCGATTTGTCGCGCCGCCATACTTGACCCGCGACGCATCCTTCCCGCTCTATTGTGTAATTTGTGTAACTGACTGAAATACGCTGCGCACGAGCGTAAGGCCGCGGCAGTTCAAATTGAGTATAAGTTTAGAAAAGATAGATTTTATTCAATATAGGATAGAAAAAGAAGTCGTGAAAAGCAATGGTCCCCCAGTGGCTCTATGGTCTCTCATGCTGTGGGTTTGATTCTGGACTCGCAAAAGACTGGATGTTTTTCGGAATATATTTGCGCAATTATATTTTTTTAATCTGCAAAGCAAACTACTAAACAATTCAATGGTTTGCGTGAAGTTTAAAAAGCAGACCCAGCAGTGGACCCGTAAACATTATAAACTAATGTAGGATGATGATGATAATGATGAAGATGGTGATGTTGATGGTGATGACTATGATAATGACGATAAAGGGAAACCAGATGACTATGAAAAACAGGAATAGATTGAGTTAATATACACATCGCATCACAAATTTCTAGTTTAACAAATTTTCTTTCATCCTTTCACCAAAATATAAACATTGTTTTGAAAGTAACCATAACCAATCCTTATATCATACTGCAAACCACTGTCTTTTTGCTCCACGCATAAATTACATCTGATTGAATCAAAGCGACATAACACGCAAAAACCACAATACGGATGCGAGATTGCCGTCGACAAATCGCCATGACCGAGCTACGAGTTACTGGTCGCGCTAATGACTGGACTACGTTTTTTTCTCGCATTTTCTAACTTGAACGCACCAAAATAACTAACGGAGAGTGGTCAAGGCAGACTTGGTCAATTCGGTCTTGGTATAACATAGTGGAAATTGTGCAGACACGTCAAAAGCAGTTAGTGATTGAAAGTTTTTACGAGCTTATTAATTGTCCACTTTGACTTGCAATGATATTAACGTGATCCATTTTTCTCAAACGATGGGATTACATTCCAACAAAGATGATGATACCACCAATCAACTGACGTACTTTGTATGAGCTGTCAAAACACGATTGACTCATATAAAGATTTTGTATGTCACTTCTATGCAAGCTGATTTGATTTAAAGCAGCTTTTTTTACTAGAGTCACATCTTAGAATTTATTGCAATCAATCATCCATATCGTTAGTGTCATATCCCAAAACGTTATCAAAATTGATTCTCACTTCAAATCCAGCGAAAAGTTCACGAAATTGAATTTCATTGCCTTCCCTTTCTGGCTTTAGGTATTATACTAACTTTATTTATCGCTGATATACTTTTTAACTTCTTATTAATTTCCACATTTCATCCTCGTCTACTTTTAAAACTTGCTTTGTCTCTCCTCGAAGCATCACGAAGTAGTCTCATCTTACTTGCGTCTCTCTTGTCCGGTCCAAGTTTTTGCGCTTCCTGTGAGTCAAGTTCACGAAACATTCTTACCGGCACTTTCTTCCATTTAATTTGATCTCGTGTCTTTAATGCGCAAGCGCGGAAGGCGACACTGCTTTTTGCCCGTGTGTATTTGTTCCTTCCTGCTCTGGGATGAGAAACCTAACAAGAAAGAATGTTGTTAATAGATTGAGTATCATCTTTATTAATAATATAAACACTGTGATGATAAAGATACGAAATAAATTATACCGTGGTTGCGGCAATTGCACCAGAGTCTTAAGACAGTTTACTGAATGCATCAGAAGTAAAAAGCGTTAATGTCTAATCTTCAATTTTAACTTTCCTTTTTTTATCAAATAAAAAAATATTAATAATTTCGAACTTCAAGGTTTTAGAACGAGCTGGCAACAAGTTCTAAATTGTGATGACGTTATTTGCCATAAAAATACTTTTTAGAAGTTAAGAGTGGTATCGTTGCATTATCATTAGGGTGTGTGGGTTGCACTGCAAAATGTTTCAAAATCATTTTTTACAAAATATTAAATATCTTCCCAGCGTAGACAAATCGGCCCTGTTAATTATTATAAAAATGAGACATAAACTAAATGATTTCTAATCATTAGAAACCAATAGGCAATTCACAGCCTATCTTTTTAGACTCTAAAATCTAGAAAATCCATAGCATATCGAATCTGTCTTCGTCAAAATCAAGGTAGTTTGATCTTGTCGCGCAGTCCATTTCAAAGCTTATAAAATATGTGTTTGCCTTTATTATCAGAGAAAACCCTCTAAATCCCTAAACCCATATTTCACCCCAAACAGGCGTAGCGAAATAATCGACTAGTCCTGTCCGTCGTTCACTCGTTTGTAAAAAGCGCTAGGAAAGCGATACCTGTCGATGGAGTGTCGATTGTTGTGCAAACGCATCGCTTCCTGTAACATTGTGTCGGGTGACAATCGGTCCCTGGCACCGACAAGTAGGTAAACACGCGCTATTTATCGCGAAATGGGGAAACGTAAAGTACCTAATATAGATATAACCACTGTTAGAACAAGACATATTGATATGAAACTGTATACAACTATCTTAAAAAAGCCGTGGTGGCTTAGTGGAAAAAACCATGGTGTGTAATGGTTTGTGTGAAGTTCCCAATCCGCTCCAGGCCCGCGTGGGAACTGCGGCCTAAGACCTCTCATTCTGAGAGGAAGCCTGGGCTCTGCAGCGGGACGTATAAGTATAGGCTGGGATGATGATGAAAATTTTAACTAGAACCAAAACATACTATGAAATGAAGTCCTTTAGGCAAGGTTCCGAAGATAATGGCAGCGTTTCTCTTTGAATAGAAAACTCAATTCTTTGTCCGAGGCAGGTGCTAGTTCAGTCTAGAGCCTCGAAGTGAATTAAATGGATAGATTGATATCCATAATTTTAATACCATTTCTTGTCGTATTTAAAACATTTCTATTCCAACCCTTGACGATGAAACTTGTAAAGACTGTTAAAGTCTGAATGGCCTAACCCACCTGATTTACCTAAGTACCTACTAAGTAACTTTTAGACGCAAGTTAAACAACCGTTTGAATAAACATTTGCGAAAGCATTCGTCTGAAAGATTTTAACACAAACAGTTTGTTTAAGTTATAAAGAATTCACCACAGTACCCTGGAGTTAAATATGTTGGTAGAGACACAAGTAACATATTCTTACAAAACATACGACTCGTCTATGAAAGCAAGATGCTTTGAAACACATGTAGCAAAGGGTCTCCTTTCAATACCTAAGTAGTGCTCTTTGAAAAACTGACTGCTGCATAGTGTAATTCAAAGCATTACACAGCTTTTGTGGTCATACCGCGGTTAATATGTTGTCTTTAACCATTCAATTAAGACTCGGTGTAGGATCGATCCACCCATAGACCTACATAAGAGGAATAGAAATGTTAACGTGTCTGTTTCCTCCTACAATCGATATGCCAAGTTTTCGTCTCTCCTACTCTCAATGAGCACACGTTTTTTCTTTTGTTTTTTCATAGGTTTGGATACGTAGGGGTAGATTACGGTACTCATTAATTAAATGTAATTCTTTTTGAATCACCGTCTCTACAATAACCCATTTTTCAAGCAATTGACTTCGTTACTAGGGCTCATGCCCTCTAACTCTGAGAAAAGCCCTGTGCCCTGTAGTGGAACGTATTAGGCTGGAATGACGAACTGCATGCACTGAACTGCTGAGCTGGAATATGCCTAAAACGCCATATGGGTCGAGACCAAAGAGTTGGACAAAGTTAACCACGTGGTAGAACATAACTACCTGGTAAAAGTTCCGTTGTGACACGAAAATTAATACTTAATCAATTGTACGAGTACGAGTGCGAGAATGAAGGATTTGTGGACCGCACGGTCAGATCGCATAATTATACAAGATATATAGAGACCGACCATGTTGTTCATACATTATGCGGGCTGCGTTCAATGTTCAGTGTGGCAAATCCTTGAGTGTAAAATATTAATAAAATAAATGCTAAATTTAACTACTTACCGGTGTTAAAGTATCCATCTTTTTGAATTCCACCCATATGCGTAATTTCGCGTGACACTTCTATTCCTTATATTATTGGTTCTGTGGAACCGATCCTACGGGTACAGCGCTCCCCACCGCCTGCAGGAAAACCAGGGTTTCCTGGCAGGTGTCGGTTTACCAAGGGCTAAGGGTTCGGCTTCCGTTCAGTTGCGCCCGCGCCGCGGCCCGAGTATGTCCCTTCTCGACTATAAGCCCGTGCCCGCCCCACGCTTGCACTTGGCCTTTCATCCGCATAATATACATGTGAGTTTGAGTGTTTGGTGCGATTGTGTTTTGTTCTGTATACTTTACGGAGGTCCTAATGAACCAATTATTTTAATTTATCGTTTGTGTTTTGTTTGCGTTTGATTTTAGAGGCGTAAGGGTCGTTTGCACGGTGTAGGGTTGAAGTTGGATTGTTAACCCTGGGTTCGTTATCACTCGGTTATCAAAGTGAAATTTTAAATGTGATACAAAGTAGAGTTTTTATCTCAGTCAATGCTGGACAATATAATGCATTAACTCAATTGTTTTAAATACACTGACGAGCAAAAATAAAGGGTCGGTTACAAAAATTACGATAACTACAAAACCCGCTGTGATACCTTCTTCGAGTAAAATGAGTTTAGTGAAGAGTTTTATTCTCAATTAAACTTTTTCCTGTTAAGAATAAAACTCTTTACCAAACTCGTTTTACTAGAAGAAGCTTTCACAGCGGGTTTTGTAGTTATCGTCATTTTTGTAACCGACCCTTTATTTTTGCTCGTCAGTGTAGTCTTACTTAATTTAAGGTGTCCATACATTTGAGTTTGTCATTTATTTGAACCAAGTAAAGTATGTATGTCAAGAATTTTATTTGACTAATTTTAACAACTAAATTAATATGTTACATTGTTTATCATTAACTGAGCTAGAAAACAAATACATCACGTTTAAAACTTCAGCTTGTTTGATTAACTCTGGTCTGTGCGAGGCCACATTGTAATTTCAATACAAGTTTTTTTTAATAATGCGTGCAGTGCAATTTGAAATAAGTATAGCCAAGACCTATGAAAACGGGTCTTGTTGTTAACAAAGTTTTGTTGTTCTTAAGTAGTATCAAAGGGCGGACACGACGTACAAATACGCGTTCTTGAATCTACATAAGCACGACGACGTCTGTACACGCGTACGCCTACATACATCGCGCGCGCACTCTTCTGGATTCCGGCGGGGTCCGGCAATCTGCGCCTTGAGGGGTGGGGTAACTCGAATCGGTGCGGGATGGAGCGTGTCCATTCTGTACGTTAGTACTATTATATATTCTGTGGTAGTATGTTTAAAACAAGATTTTTCCATAAAATTGTTTGCATGCGTCATTACCATAAACGTATTTGGCGTAGCTAGATATCTTGTATTTAGCTTGTTGTCTAATTATTTATTCTTCTTTGTCTATAATATGTCTCAGTTTTTTTAGGGTAAGTATTGAAGTTTCTAGGATGATTGTCGAATCTTGCTTCTTAGTGATTAGTACAGTCTAATAAGTGTCAGTTTATATTGCCAAGGCTTTTTTCTCTCTTTCTCTCAATGCCAACTTAACTACCTAGCTTCCTAGCTGTTCTACCGGCTTGGTGCCGGTCCACTCTCATAATGTTACAGAGCTTGTCATTTAGCGTTTCCCGAATTTTGTCAAGGCTTCAAAAATCATAACCCCTAAGACGACCGGATAGCCCAGCGGTTAGAGAATCTGGCTACGAAGCTGAGGTCCCGATTTCGATCCTCGGTCGAGGCAGATATCTGTTTGAATATACGAACGTTCGTGCTTGAGTGTTCTGTGTGTGTTTGATAATAATATGAATGTTTATCCATTGTCTAGTATTCATCGTAGCTACATGCTTTGCTTATTTTGGGACTAAGGTAGTTGGTGTCCATCGTACCATGATTGATTTATTTATTTAATAAACTGAAATCAGCAATATCTAACAAGAACAAACTTTGTATAACTGTGGGACCGAGACCCACTAACTCTAGACAGCCAGGCGGAGTCGCCACGGCTTATAAGTCTGCGGGGAACCTGATTTTCCGCAATCCAGGCATTCTACTGCGTTGAGCAATCGCTTACCTCAAGGGGGCTACTATAATACGACGTTTGAAATTCGTTTCGTCCCTTTCACTCTTGAGCTTAATACTATGACGTGAGCGGGACGGCACGATAAGAAGTTCGAAAATCGAAGGCTATAAGGCCTGTGTACAAAGTATACACGCAGCGGGATGCATAAATATTGCGCGATCGTATTTATGTAGGTTAAGGGTTTGTGTAGGTTTCTTTCGTCATCATCATCATCATTTCAGCCGTAGGACGTCCACTGCTGGACATAGGCCTCCCTCATTGACGTCCAATCATTAGGTACAGTTGAAAGCGACCTGCATCCACCTTGAGCCTGTGGCCTTCCCCTGATCATCTCGTTGGTGGACGTCCCGCGCTGCGCTTGTCAGTCCGTGGTCTCCATATTATCTGTCTGATATCTGGTCTGATATTTTCCATTCAAGAACTTTTGGGCCCCAACGGCCATCTGTTCTGCGTGCTATATGGCCTGCCCATTGCTATTTCAACGAGCTAATCCGTTTGGCTATGTCGGTGACCCCGTTTCCTTGATAAAGTGAATTTAATAATATTTTATAACCACGCAAGTATAAACATTTTGTCAAATAAAACACCTCAAGTTTAATGCTGCAGCCATTTGACGAGTGGCATGGGAAGTGGCGAGCCTGAGAATCAAGTTTAGAAGGGACGATAGAGCGAGTAGAGCATTGTTTGTGTGTATGTATATCTCTTTTCAATTCATAAAATTTATGTAATAAACAAATTACATACAGGAAAATTACGACGAACTTATATTTTATCTTTAACTGATTTTCAAGATATCAGAAACAGAGTAGAATAATAAAAGTTAAGAGCTGAAACCTAATATTAACCTAACTAAATAAATATATAGTATGTGGCTTCACTTTGATAACTTTGTGTGTGACACTCGGTAGAACTCTGCTACAATCAGCATTTGTCGCACTTATCAAAAAATCTTGATAAGGACATCAGAGGCTCCCTACGACGGGGTTTTATCAAGTGTAACACATGAACTTATCAAGGTATGGTAAAGGTAACATTGCGCGAGCGCGATGAGCAGAGTGAGTAACAGCACGAGTAATCTAGGTAGCTGTGGAGTTAAAACCATCGACTAAAACCTCCCATTTGTTCACAGACCACAATCAAAGTATTCGCGCGCTGCCTCCGCCCAGACATCGAGTACAAAACCCTGTCGGTGACTTGGGGCACTCGCGCGCAGGAGGTTGTTTCGACACTCCTGGGCAAGTTCCGCATGCGGCACCGGGATCCGCGCCTCTTCTACTTGAGCATGGAGGTGCGCGTGCGCGCCGCCGGTCTGCGCACTACGCTGGTTTTGGACGACGATGCGCGTCCTGCGGCGCTCCAGGCTTGCCACCCGAAGGGGTACTCCAAGTAAGTTTAAGAGCTTGTGTTCTTCCATCCCTTATAATAATATCACGGGACAATTCACACCAATTGGCCTAGTCCCAAAGTAATCAAAGCTTGTGTTATGGGTACTAGGCCACGGATAAATTTATATAGATAGATACATACGTAAATACATATTAAACACCCAATACTCGAGAACAAATATTCGCATCGCATTTTTATACAAGTATCTGTCCCGACGTGGGAATCGAACCCGGGACCTCAAGCTCGTAGTCAGGTTCTCTAACTACTGGGTCATTTTAGTCGTCAATATCCATCCAATACATTTAAGATCAAGAAAATCAAGATCTAAGATCAAGAAGATTCTGCAGCGATTTGTTCTTCGATCGAAATAGTTATCAAGCAAAAGACGTCCACTATTGGACCAAGGTCTCTCCTTTCGAACGTTACAATGAACGTCTACTTGCCACCTTTACTTGCCCGCTACTCTCGTAATATAGTCGCTCCACCTTGTGGGAGGCCTGCCTGCATCTTCTAGTTATCTAGTTCGTGGTCGCCACTCAAGAACTTTTCTCCCCCAACGTTTACCTGTTCTTAGAGCGACGTTTGCCCATTGCCGCTTTAATCTACATAGGTATTCTTAGAGCTATGTCTGTGATTCTAGTATTCGGGATTCTATCGCGCCAAGAAACCTTCAGCATAGCTCTCTATACTTTCAATCGAAGTTATAGTTTAAATTATAATATTATAGTACTTATGTACCCTTTAATCCTGACTCAGAGCTACAGATAGATAGAGTCATGTGTTAAAATATGGGTGCGTACAACTTGCTCATTATGTCCCATAGCTCTTATGTTGTCGAATTAAGAAATCGGTACATAATTATGAGAGGATAAAATCGATGCATCATCATCATCATCATCATTTCAGCCGAAAGACGTCCACTGCTGAACATAGGCCTCCCCCAGGCTCTCCAAACAGATCGGCCCTGTGCCATCCGCATCCAATGCGTTCCCGCTACCTTCACCAGGTCGTCGCTCCATCTTGTTGGAGGCCTACCTACACTGCGTCTTCCGGTCCGCGGACGCCACTCGAGAACCTTTCGGCCCCATCGGCCGTCAGTTCTACGGGCGATGTGCCCTGCCCACTGCCACTTAAGTCTAGCGATTCTTCGAGCTATGTCCGTGACTTTAGTTCTCGCGCGGATTTCATCATTTCTAATGCGATCCCGCAGAGAAACTCCAAGCATAGCCCTCTCCATCGCCCTCTGGGTGACCTTGAGCTTCCTTATAAGACCCATCGTTAGCGGCCACGTCTCAGTGCCATAAGTCATCACTGGCAACACACACTGGTCAAAGACTTTTGACTTGAGACACTGCGGTATATCGGATGACAAGATATTGCGGAGCTTCCCGAACGCTGCCCAGCCGAGTCTAATTCGTCGATTGACCTCTTTCTCGAAGTTGCACCTACCCAATTGGATTGTATGTCCCAGATAGATATAGTCGTCAACAACTTCGAGCAAAGTATCTCCGATTACGACGGGAGTTGGTACAACATGGGCGTTCGACATGACCTTCGTCTTGTCCATGTTCAATTTAAGACCAACTCTCTCGGAGACACTTCCGAGGTCAGCGAGCATCGCACTGAGGTCCTCCAAGGTCTCAGCCATAAGCACCACGTCGTCGGCAAATCGAAGATGAGTGAAGTATTCGCCATTTACATTGATGCCACGCCCTTCCCAGTTCAGAGTCTTAAACGCATCCTCTAGTACAGCGGTGAACAGTTTCGGAGAGATAACATCTCCTTGTCTGACTCCCCGCTGCAATAGAATGGGCTTCGACATCTGATCCTGAAGTTGGACGGACATTGTGGCGTTATTATACAGACACTTCAACACTTCGATGTACCGGTAGTCTACTTGGCACCGTTGGAGAGACTGCAGTACAGCCCAAGTCTCGATCGAATCGAAGGCCTTCTCGTAGTCCACAAATGCCAGGCAAAGGGGGCGGTTATACTCCTCGGTTTTCTGTATAACCTGCCGCAACGAATGTAAATCGATGCATGCTTTAGATCAATAACCTTTATTGTCCTCATTTTTTTTAGTATAACATAGCCACTCGTGGATAGGTATTGTGGTTTAGTAAATCAATTTAATGATTCAAATGGTTTATTATTCATTCTAACATTACATACTTTTGTCACGTAATTCAAGGAGAGTTTTGTATTCACACAATATTTAGAATTATAACACTATATCACTTATTTAAGTAGGTACAGTCAAGGTCATAAATCATCATCTTTTCGACATTTTTGTCGCCTCCCTACTGCTAGCCATTTAGATTGATCACCCTTGTTTATTAATCCAGATTATAAACTATCAGCTATGCCAAAGCTCATATGAATCCGTCAAACCGTCTTAGCGTGAAAGAGTAAAACATACATCCACTCATACATACTTAGTTAGCGCTTTATAATAATAGTGAAAAGTAAGATTATTTTAGCCAGTTTAGTTTTATGCTCACACAGCTGAAGCTATAACAATAACTAACTGAGCTTAGCCGATGTCACATCCAGACCGAATGTTTACCACCCATTGCCACTATCCTAAACATTGGCCACTTCTAGATTCTCACAACCATAGACTATTTTCGAGCTATTCCAAACATTGCCACATAAATAACCTCGGCGCGTTCCTCGGACCACCGGCTAGCCGCTTAAAAAAGACCCACTTTTGTCTCCTTCCGTTCTCTATTTTCGTAGCAATAAAAAAAGTTAAAAGACTCCTGGCCATATGGACTCCGTTGTGTTGACACTCTAAATTACGTTCTGTAAACATTATAGTCTACTAGTTATTGCCCCGGGCTTCGGTTGCATAGAATTCGGTCGCATTAAATAGTTAATCCACACTCAGAGACGTCAACACATCATTCAAATAAAAAAAATAACAACTTTAAATATGACAAGTTTCACCGGATCTTTGCTTAAGTCTTTGTCAGAAACGGTTGTTTGATAACGCTTTTGGAGTTGGGGCCGATTTTCCAATCCTCACATAAACTGTCCATTAGCTACCAAACCAGTAAAGTTATTCCAAAGTTTAACTTTTCTTGTTTTTTTTTTATTACAAGTCATTTATTCATAAAAAAAAACCGGCCAAGTGCGAGTCAGACTCGCGCTCCGAGGGTTCCATATAAATTTATATGAATCTATGAACATCCAGTCTTAGCAGACCCCGCTCCTAAGCAAAATGTGCGCAGTGTGGGATCATTGTAGATTGGTTACTGATATAGACAGACAGACAAAAAAATTTATGTTTTTCGCAATTTTTCCTTTATTTGTGCTATAAGGCCTTGCTTTGTACCAAATTTCAAGATTCTGAGTTCACGGGAAGTACCCTGTAACTTTTGATTCCCTTGTGAGTTTCGAAAATATGCGGAAATTTGCGTAATAACCCTAAAAATAACATTATCAGACATAGACATTACATATAAAACTAGTCATCCAAATACAAGAAAATAATATCCGCAACACGCATCGTCAAAAGCTTAACAAAAACAGAAATAATAGTAGATTGTTCAACACGGGACTAAAACAAGCCATAATGACACGAGATATTTAGCCACCCGAGCGATAGCGAGGGAGGCTATAATTCGAGTTGTCATTATGGTAGTTTAGTCTCGCGTTAAACACTCTACTTTTCATTTTGAATGCGAGGAAAAAAACGACGTACAAAATTACTTTTTTACAACGTATGCTCAATACGAGCAATGGACATCTGTTCAAAATTCAAATAGCAAAAAAAAATTCCGCTGTCTTTTCTTTTCTTTTATATTTTTTTGTAAAGTGACGCTTTAAATGCTTGCATAATTAGCCAACAGATTCTAACTTTCGTAAGAATGATAATTATTCATTCATTAGAATCGGCAAATAAATTAGCCTAATTGATCTAACTAAGTTCACACATAAAATATATTGTTAACTGAAACAAGTGTTTAGTAAGTACCCGTGAATAAAGAAACGACATTTTAAGTTTATTTTCTATATGCCAATTCTTTGTTAAATTATATCTAATTATACTTTCTATTTACTATTAAATGCAACTGACATCGCATTATTTTGAAGTCACGCCATATTAACTTTCAAACGTAACTGCTCTATCTACCGTACACTACAGCACTGCTTTGCCTACAGTGCGGATTGCTATTTTATCGACAGAGCAGAGAACTGCTTTGGTGACAGCGCTTTTAAAAAAAACATATTAAAAACACCTAAGCTAAAGGAAATCTTTCTTTACATGCAGAATAAAATTAATTCATCTTTAATATTTTATGATTAAATAGATTAATATTCGTAATTATTCATCGTGTTTCACGAAATTTTTATTTTTTAAATATTTTTTATACATTTGTCATTTTGAGGTTATTTCCACGCCCTAAAGGCTTCCACAGACCGAAGCGCAGGGCGCTACGGAGCGTCTGCAGCGCGCTTCGGTCTATAGAAAGCTTTAAAATTGACTATACCCAGTCACTGAAAATGGCGATAATCCTCCATTCACAAACACCGTGATTGGCAGTTTAGGGGTTTCCATAGTCAATTAAAAAAAAATACTTTAATCCCTAGAGATCAAAAAAGAGCTTTAGTCCCGATATACAGAGACTAAAGTAACATTTTAAGAGCATGAGAAGTGAAAAAATAATTGGCTATCTGTTTTCAATTGCCATTTGTCTTACGAATAGCTATACGAATATTTAACTGTCAACTTAAACAACGCTAACTTCAGGGGGATGAAACAATAAAACTTTTCAATATTTCGGAATTATTAATATCATTCCTCCATCTCCGTGTACTGGCCAAATTTCACACACACGTACACACATATTTTGCGTGTTTTGTATCAGGTTTAAAGTTTCGCCATGTGTATATGGTGTTGGGTACAGCTCCAAACTTTCACATCGGTTCCATGTATTAATAGTATGCTCCTTGTCAATAAAAATATTGAGTACCTACTTTAATACATTTAAAAGGCAGTTTTTTGTTTGTACAGATTTTAAGGGTTACTTTAGGGATTAAGAGATATCTTTAAAAAGTTTTAACCCTACTACGGGTAGTAAAGGGTATTGGAATCACAAAAACTAATTAGAGACTTGACATGACACGTGTCAAAGGGTAAAAATAAGGGGATTACCCATATAGACAAATCGATTTAAGGCCTGTAGTCCATTAGGGAAGAGATGTATGCAACCGTCGGGCTATAGTAGAAAAAATCCACCAATAACAAATGTTTTCGACTGTATTTTTGTAATGTGGGCTGTGTTGTAGCATTGGTTAGTTAGAACGTTTCGTCCTTGGTTATTCTTGCTTAAAATGTTGTGGTTTTTTGAAGAACTATTTAGGGAAATCGGTTGTTGTTTTCTTTATGTTAAGTTAATCTGTTTAGGCTTGAATTCTAAAACACACAAACTACTTCCTACCTAGCTATCAGGGTACAGTCAACCAATTTGATTCCTAAGCCACTATCGAACCTTGTCGCATTTGCTACTAGATAATTTCAATTTCATTGCGAGTCAAAGGAAAATAATTCGCTGAGCAAATTATTTTTTACTTTTACATTTATTCCGAACCTTTTTTTATTACAGGTTCTCTCTTCAAATGCGTCCAGGCGGTTTGGTGAAGATCTATGACTCGGCACTGATGTCGTCTTCGCAGTACAAGTGCCTGCTGACCAGCGATAGGACTACGGCAGACGAGCTGTTAGCCATCTTGCTGCAGTGCTACAATTCCACTGAGGGCGTTGAACGGTTCTCTCTGTATGAGGTAAGCTGCCACAGATGAAAAACTTAAGTAGGTACTTATTTACTTAAAGGACCTATTGTATTGTATAGCTACTAGCTAGACCGTTCCTCGCCCGCGCGGTACAGGGGCTGGGGGTATGACGACAAAGGGGGCCGGGAGAGGTGCGGGTGGCAGGCACAGGACTCATTTAAACGGTTTAGCTACAGCAAAGCCTGAAATTTATTTGGGGCTTAAGTCATTTTTCTTATTTGAGACGTGAATTTGTTTATACGGATACGTTACACTAAGTACTTACATACAACAGTAGGCTTAGGTTTATTGTTTAACGAGCTCACGCTTGCTTTCGCATTCACTATTTCTTTCTGTCAAACGGTATAAGATGGTGATAGATAGAGATGGTGAGAGCGAAGGTAATTAAGTTTTTCAAATAAACTGTTAGCTTTGGACATTCTCAAAGCGCCTGAAGTTGTGCAATGAATGAGCTCTAGTAAGATATTGCTGTTTAAAAATTTTAGGCGCTTATTTTAACCATCTTTGGTCACAGTGCAATACTCCATAACGAGCTACAGCTGCTTATACATTGTAATTTGGAATATTTTAGCAGATCGTTGTGCATGTTTGAACACCCAGTAAATGTTTTCTAATTATTTTATTTGAAGTTGACAAAATGTTTTTCCTTTTGGCTCTTAAAACGTTGGCAAAATTGCTGAATTGTAAAAGAAGAGTACAAATAATTGCTTTATGTATTTAAGTAAATAAGTGTCAATGTAAGGGACAAGATCTTGTAGCAGACAAAATGGGTTCAGTTCAAAGGTTCAATCACGTATCAAAATCACGTAATTTATCACGTTGTATACTAGTAATGCTACCTCAAGCTCATATTGTTTGGTCTTATTTCATGACTGGATCCTATACCACAGGGATTCCTAGCACCTGTATCCAGAGTCGTAGATTTCTTTTTGTAAATTTTCTACCCAATAAATAAATCTTGCAAAAAAATCTCATCTTATTTACTTTTGAAATTTGCTATCAGCTTTACGGGCAAGGAAAACATCGTAAGCAAACCTGCACCTGCATTCGAAGAAATTCAATAGTGTGTGTGAAGTTCTCTATCCGCACTGGGCCCGCGTGGGAGCAACAGCTCAAGCCCTCTCATTCCGAGAAGCCGATGCCCTGCAGTGGGACGTAAGGCTGGGATGATGATGATGATGTTGTTTCTTCAGTTGTTAACTTGTTCTATTTCTTTGCAGGTATGTCCCTCACAAGAGTACGAGCGTAAACTGCATCCTGACGACCTACCCCTGCTGGTGCAACGCGCGTGGCCATCAGACAATGATTGCCACTTCCGCGTGCGGCGGAACCCCCGCGCACCCCCGCTGCCGCCCCGCACCGCCCCCGCGCCCGTCCACGACCCCGAGGAAGAACCCTCGCGTGCCCTCTCAGCTCTCTCCCTAGAGTCAGACAGTGACAACAGGAGATACAGCCCCGTATACAAGTTCCCCAGCATTAGCTACTGCAAAGAAACAAAAAACGACTATCTCTACATCTGAGGCTCGAGACAATTTTGTGTTGTGTAAATATTTTCGTGTTAAGTGTACATAGCTCGCTTTACCTCAGTGTTGGTTAGATGAGTGAAACCAAAGACGTTGCAATATGGCTTTGACTAACGTAAAGGGATATTTAACTGTAATTACAATGCAATGGAACACCGTTTTTGAATTTAACGTCGCCGTCTATAGGTAATAAGCGGAAAAACTTACGTCATTTTGCACTTGCTAATAATTAGCATAATAATTATTATGTGCCTAATTATATTGTAAAATTTTTAGAAATGACACAAGAGCTACCGTGTATGCTATAGCTTGAGATGAATATGGTTATAACTTATCGTATAGTTGCTTATGGGCATTTTCAGAAAAAAAAGTGTAGGTACCCTGTGCTTTTTTTAAAAACCTAACAAATTTTGGGTTATTTCTACTCAGAATCACAAGCGCTATCGATTTAAGCAATACAAAAAGTGTACCTCTTTTAATTGTCAGTTTTGTGACGCAGTTAACCATACATGTTGTATGGACCGTCACAAAACTGACTAATAAATTTTGTATGGATAAATTAAGGAAAATGGGTACATTTTTTCTGAAAACATTATTCGATGTGTAGCAATTTGTTAAGGATACTGATGTAAAATAGGGCCTAACAATTTTATTTTCTAGTCTCTTTCTGTATATCATCTCAGCGTAATCCTGTTTCCTTCTATGTTACCAAAACTGTCAGTAATCAAATTGGTATTTTGAATGTAAATTGATCTTGTAAATAATTAATATACTTAATTGTTAGCTAGTAGACACCAAAGAGGCAAGCGGAAATATATGAAATTAGAATTATTTTCCTGTTATGTATTGTATGTTTAATTTATTTATGCGAGCGCCGACAGGGGCGCCGCGGATGTCGACGAACTTCAACGCCTGTAATAAAACACAACGTTTTTCATAAAATTGGACATTTTATTTTATATTTTATAGCACTCAAACCTTCCGAGCACAATCACGTCACCAAAGAAAACGGCCACTCGATATAAAGTATTTTTATTTACAAATGAAGTACAGACGATGCAATATAATTACAGAGTATGTATGTTCAAAAAATGGGAAACGGATAATATCTAACGGTACTAAAATTATTTATGTAAAATTTTATACATTCCACGCGAGCTCCATACTTTTCGAATGCGACAGCGTCACTAGCCTAAACTCTCTCTGGTCGCGCGGTCGCGGCTCCCGCGCCGCCCCCAGGCAGTGAGAGGACGTTACGCGCTAACTGTACAGAACCAGGGCGGGGCCGCGCGGCGCTGCCCGCTGCAAAACAACCGTCTCGAAGAAGCACCACGACTAACTAGCAGGCGGCTACACGGCGTTAAGCGCGCGGCGCGACGGCCCGTACTCGTCCGGCGGCTCGCGCTCGCGCCGCGCGCTACGCTCCTCGCGCGGGAACTCCGAGCGCGCGTACTCCGAGCGCGCGTACGCGTCGCGCGTGTAGTCGTGCCCGTACGCCTCGCGCCCGTACGCCTCCCCGTAGCCCTCCGGGTAGTCCCGCCCGTCGCGCGCGTCTCGCGGGTCCCGGCCCTCGCGGCCGTAGCGCGCGTACCGCTCGCGCGGGTCTCGCGGGTCCCGTGCGTCCCGCGGGTCCCGCGCGTCCCGCAACTCCCGCGGGTCCCGCAGCTCCCGTGGGTCACGCGTCTCGCGCGGGTAGTACTCCTCCTCCTCGAGGCGGTCCGGCCGAGGCTGTCGAGATCTCCCACCTGCAAAAAGCACGAGTCGATATCATAATGACACCCAATCCAAACTTAGGGTACAAGGAGCCTATAGCGAGACCGTTTAAATGAGTCCTCGTCCTCGCCCGCGCGGTACAGGGGCTGAGGTATGACGACAAAGAGGCCAAAAGAGGCGGGGCGGCGAGCGCGCCTCGTGTGCATGCCGCCCGCACCTCTCCCGGTCCCCTTTGTCGTCATACCCCCCAGCCCCTGTACCGCGCGAGCGAGGACTCATTTAAACGGTTTAGCTATAGTCGAGACGTTTTCTTATCAAAGCCGAAGACGGTGACGGTACTTCGTAATATTGCGCGGGATAAGAAAACATCTCGGCCGATATGGATCAAACCAGCACACTGCAAACATCACACTCGGGCTGGGACAGGGGATCACGCCTCACTCGGGGCACGCGCACTTACGGCCCGTAGGCTACGAGACTAGATTGGGGGACATCTGCACGATAGCTTCCCCGGACTGGCGCACCTTGCCGGGGCACGGCAGTACCACCTCCGCGGATGGCGGCGGCGACGGCGTGGCTGTGGAGAAGCACGCGGTCAAGCGACACGGCGGCGGCGGACCCTAGCTGGGGCTGAGCGCCGCGAGGCGAGTCGGCGAAGCGAGGCGAGGGAACATCTGTGGCTGGGGCACTGTTAGCGATGTGTATGGCTTTGTCGGGAGCACTCACGCATGAATCCTCAACACGACATTACGAGTCTTAATCGTACCGCTAATTTACTGCCAACTTGATGTACTGCGTTGATTGGACAGTAAATTCGCGGTATCTTACACCGGTAATGTCGGGAGGACCGTTGGCGAAACCTAAGCAGAACAGTTAGTAGAAGCGACACCCTCAATCGTCTAGTGAAGCGGGTTATGCCGCTAGAAAGTGGTTGCAACCTGAGTGGGGGCTCTCGCCGACGTTTCTGCTATATTATGTATGTATACATCTGGAATATATGGTCTTCGCTCCACGGTTAGTGCGCCTGGCCTGACGCTTGGACTGAAATGAATAGGGAAGTCAGTGGGCGCGGGTAGGGTACAGTGCAATAAGTGGGTTTTCGTTGACATGGGTCGGCTCTAGGTACCTATCTTATAAGTTACAAAACAACATAGCATCTATTAAGTATGTCACAAATCTATGCCTGTTAGGGCTTAGATACAAACCTTTTGTTAAATGGATACGACATACCTAATTACTAGCAAAATATTAGTAAACTACAAGATTAGTGGTGCAAGTGCAAATTATTTACAAACGAACATGAAATACCTATCTTACAAATTTTTATTGCATTCATCTAGCTGCCAGATATATAAATATATACAGATATAGAAAAACAGCTGTAAGCTCGCTCTGCAGTATAATCTTGGTATCATTGTCCCTATTAAAGGAAGTCACTGGGGAATTTATTGTATAAGCTAGGTACTGTGGTTCGAGCTTACCGCGGTTTACTTTTCGTGCGTTTCGTGCATTTCTTACAAGAAAATGTAACGATTAAGTACATTACTACATTATATCGTGCTCACAAAGCACTTATGACTTATGACGGAATCATCTTGGTCATGATAGTCATGAAATACGTCAATGTTCACATTTGTGTGGCAGTTTTATTTTGGTATGCGTTTGCAGTATTCTAAGAGGTGACAACGGGTTGATGAAACTATCCTCAGGATGGCTGATAAGAACATACGAGTAGGAACGGAACATCACTAATTCCAAAATGTCGTAGACATGTGCAGTAATACGTTGCATCTTCGGGTAATGGCCAAAAAAGTGTAAATTAAAAGTTTCATACGTCATAAGCGCGCTGTGATCGTGGTAGATGAGAATAATTCACACGGCGCCATTTTGTATCAATATCTTTTCTTACTTGCATAAGGAAAACTGAGCCTCTGAATTATCCAGTCTCAAATGATCGATTACATAAGTCCATTGATCATCAACATTATTCATTTTTATTGTATTATAAATACGTACAGTATAACAAATGAATCTCGTACCAGGGTAGCCTTTTCACGCAGACATTTCAGACGTCTAACGTTTAAAACTTTCGTGATTTTTTCACTCTTAATTTAGCAATGGGACTTAAATACGACTAAAATATATTGCGGATGTCGACCTTTTGGCCATATTGCAGCCGTGGTCCATGAGTGGTAAGGTCTTTTGGTATTATTTTTAGCAATTTATCATAACGAGGGAATAAGTATTGTTTATTTTTAAACATGGTAGTTAAAAAAATCACTTGTGCTACAGATAATTACCACTTTAGGAGTGATTTTCATGTAACAACGGAACTTTTTCCAAATTAATCTTTTTTTATGATCACTTTTTAACTCCACGCATATAGAAACGCCAGTAGGTACATCTGCCAAAAATGACGCCGTATGTTACCCTTAAACTACCAATTACGAACTGGAAATGCTAGTTCCATGCAATCCTAGAAGCACGAAGGAGAAATACATAGTCAACGTGCTTAGTGTTAGTTACCTCTTTCCCTCTCGAAGGTGTAGGAGTCCGCTCTGTCCCGGTGGCCTCCGGAGTGAGCGGGGGGATCAACAGAGGTAACACACGGTTACGCACACGCACACAGTATTAGAAAGTGAAGCAGTACACAATAGAAATGGTTAATTTAAGATCATGTGATAGTAAGGAAGGAAGTGTATGTTACAGAAGTGAATGAGAAATTAATGAACTGAAACAATTACTTTGTTCACCCGCGACTTTACGATATAGTTACGTTTATGTAAGAAATGCGTGTTCATGCAGCTCCTCCGCCTCCACACTGTACGAACACACACAAATCACACAAACCCAACTATCACCACCACCAAACTACATCGACGCGTTTCGAACTCAACCAGATTAGGTACCACAACCGTACCCTATGCTACCAAATGAAAGAAACATGCATGAACACGCATTTCTTACATAAACCTCCACGTGACAGGCATTGCCTAGTGTGGGACCACTTGGTAATCCGAAGTATATTGTAGGAGTGGATTTTTTTTTATTATTATAAACGTAACTATCGTAAGGTCGCGGGTGAGCAAAGTAATTGTATCAGCTTTGATACCAAAATAGTGGCGATAATACACTTATGCAGCAGAAATCAGCCTTTTCGATTGGTGGAATCTTTCCCACAACCGATAGGATAGATAGGATCTTTTTGAATACATGTCGTTGCGCTTTAGTGAATAGAGATAGAGAAACATATAAAATTGTACCCGAAAGAAATATTTGTCGGTAGGGTCTCAGGGTCAGTTCCAATGGAGACGAAAAAACGACGCGACGCTGCATTTTTCTTTGAGAGAATACGTTAAATGATTACTGCTGGACGTATTCTCCATGTCCATTCATGAGCGTTTATTTGACGTTATTATTTCTATTAAAAAAAATGCAGCGTCTCGATGTAAACTGACTCTTATTCATAGTTCTAGGAAGAAATAGACTTTCACTGCTGGAGATCAAATGGAGAGAATTACTGGCAATTATTACGCATTAGTAAACATGGAATTTGTTTACAAGGTACAAAGCTTTACGACAGCAACATATAAATACGGTAACCATTGAGTCTTTGGTAACAAAACCAGACCTACATAATAAATATTACCATCAGCATCATCACAATATTACCTAAGTGTTGGTCCAAAAGTTTTTGTCGGGCGCCTAACGATACTCGGTGTAGTGACATCACGTGTAGTGGTCACCACGACCACTTGTAGACTTACCAGGTTGCGCGTGATGCGCTGCCGCATGCTGCGTGTGGTGTGCGGCATGCGGCAGCGGTCGCGGCACTTGCGACACCGCGGGCGGGTGCGTTGCGCGCCAATAAGCCTGGAAAATAAAGTATTTTTACATAAAACCAATGTCATAACCGGGCAAACGGATTAGCTCGTTGAAATAGCAATGGCCATGCAACATAGCACACAGAACAGATAGCCATTGGGGCTGAAAAGTTCTCGAATGGAGACCACGTACTGGCAAGCGCAGCGTGGGACGTCCACCAACGAGTTGGACAGACGATTTGGTAAAGGCCGCAGGCTCAAGGTGGATGCAAGTCGCTTCCGACCGTATCATTACCGTAATGATTGGGTATCAATGAGGGGGCCTATGTCCAGCAGTCAACGTCTTGCAGCTGAAATGATGATGATGAATCGGACAAAAGGACCACCAGAACGAGTATGCAGGCTAACCCTTTTAAGATCCACATTAACAAGGTAGTTTTACATATTATGCAAAGTAACCATTTGAACGAAGAAAATGAAAGTACGATACCAATCCTTAAATCCTCCTGCGATGTGATAGCCAGAATAACTTGAACACGAAACATTGGAAGTTGCAAAGCGGCAAGAAAGTATTAATAGTTCTTCACACCAAGTTTAATTTGGCAACCAAATATGAGTTTTGTAGGATGTTGATACGATGAAACTAATGTGGTATGACAGATCTTTAATCCTTCAAGCCCCTTATTATTATTACCATTCTTTCTGTTTTCAAAATCGTTTAATATATCATAGATAAATATCTCATTAGCATCATCATCTGCCATTTTCATTCCATTGTTGTTGTTGGAGATAGGCCTCAATTTACCTTGTCTTTGACTTGTCGTATCCAGCTTCTACCAGCGAACTTTCTCAAATTATTCCACCTAGCCCATCTGAAAGACGTCTTACACAACACTTGTAAGAACTCGTTACCTAGGTGACCTATTAAACAAGCTAATTACCTCTAAATAATCGGCAATGTGCTCGCAAGCCTCCTCGAGCTGGTTCTCGTCGAGTATGACGTCAAACATCTCCGGGGGGCATTGCGACAGCTTTTCAGCCGCCACCATCTGCACCGACAGGTTCTTACTCTGACCCTTGCCCCGTGATTTGATCAGTCGCTGTAACACCTGGAACATTGTGACGGTAGAATTAAAACTAAGACCATCAATGCTGCTGGGAACAAAGAACGTTATAGCTTTTGATTTAATTTCCCAGTGAAGCCAGAAGGAATCAGGAAACTTCCAACACATACCATTGAAACGCTTCACAGGCGTGGGAAGGGTTCTGTTCGGGTTTAGCCGAAACGATTATTATTATAGATTCAACTGAAGTACTTAATTAATTTATTATATTAAAAAAAGGATCGTTGAAAAGGATGCATAGATCTAACCTAAAAACTAAACACAATTACTTTATCTTAACGTAATTTTAATAACAATAAAGTTTAACAACAAAACTCGTCTCACCTTAGGACTAGAGATCTTCAGGTACACAATGGTGGGTGCGAGCGAAGTCTTAGCGAGCTGAGAGGGATGGTTGATGGTGTCGCAGTCCAACACTACGAGCTGCAGTGTGCGCGCCAAGTCGAATATCCTCTCGATCTCCGCCTGCAGAAACCAGGAGTTAACGGGGAAGGGGACAGTCGTAGCTAGGTCATGGACCGAAAGACCTTCACGTGAGATTCCAGCAGCAAATGAGCTCGTGATGCGGTTAATATTTTCGATTGTCAGCCAACTTGTACTGAACCAGCAGTTTTAGGTGAATCAAATGCGGTGAGGCTCAATGTGATGCTTATGTCAGCTTATTATGAAAGAAATTTCAAACTACTGCAAATTATATTCGTTACTGCAAATGTAAGCTTAATGGGACGTGTGAGTGTTAAAAAATTAAGTGTGATTTGAAATTTTAAGTTGCCGAATCAGTGATTAAACAGCTTAGTACTTGTCTTAACTGGTAATGTTTGATCATTGATCAATTTATTATTCATTTTTGATTAGTTTAAACTTGGCCCTAACTTCCTAGCTACGACACAGATAATGTGACATGCGATTAGGTAACCAACGACGACAATCATCAGGCATTAAAGTCAGTATGTTAGGAGTTAGGAAAGTGTTGTGAGTGTCAATGAGCAAGTTCAAACCAAGCATTACGCCGCATCTGTACTCTGCAGTGACCTCAATACTCGAGCCTCTTCGTTCAGTGTAAAAATCATGCTGTTTGTAGGATTAGTGCTTTCTTTTAGTGTATCGATTCGTTTCAATATCGAATGTTTATGTTCAGCTAAAGTTGACTATAGCAAGATAGGTTTTAATCCAATGTTTTAAATAAATAAACGCTGTCAAGTTCTAGCAGTAGCAGGAAAGGTTTTGTGGTCATAGTGTTTATCACGCGTAAGTTCACGTCGCATCGGTACCAGAGGACGGGTGAGAGGCATCCACCGCGGAGTACAGAGCGCTCGCACGTCGGTACTAGCATTAATCTACGATGAGTACGACAATAGGCACAACCAGGCGCACCTGAACCTCGGCTAAACAATTCGTTCTCGAATTAGCCCTGTCCATGATCGGTTTCTTTGGCGGGTTATTGAGTAAGGAGCGTTTTGCCAGCGATATGTCCGCTGACACCCGGGTGATGATGATCCTGGAACATGAAGCGGTGGTGTATTACCTGCACCTCGGCAAGGCACGTGGAACGCGAGTTGGATCGTTCCATGATAGCTCGCTTCGACGGGTTGTTGAGCAGCGAGCGCTTCGCTAGAGATATGTCAGCCATCACTCGAGTTATTATAATCCTGCAACGTTAATTTTGCTTACGTATGTTTATGGCCGATTCGAAGCTACTTTTGTACAGGCTACTCTAGTGCCAATCGTTAGCTGTGCTAGTTGCTAGTTGTTGCTACAGAAGGAACTAACGATAACCATTGTCTAGGTCGGATTCTCTAAAAGCGCTTTTTTGTTTAATCAAGACACTTCTAAGTTTACATTAGATTTGCTACGTAACCGGCTACCTTCTAGCTTTAACAAATATTCTGTAAAAATAAGTAGATACTAAACCATTTACATCTATATCTAATTAAAATAATGCAGGATCCAAAAATGGACTAAGATGTTACATTGATGATAAAAAGATTAAACCCACATTTGTTGCTCAACTGTCAATTTAATTAGAACAACAAATGCGTTACTGACGTTATAGTTCTCGATAATGTCTCACCTGCCCTCAAACCTTCTCTTCAGGAAATCAAAGAGCGCTTTCTGCATCATGTCCGTGACCTCATATCCCTTGAGTGAGGGTCCGACCAGCACCACGGGTCGCATGGAAGGCACTACGTCGTACGGCGTGCACGCCTCTTGCTTCTTGAAGAACGGCTTCCGTTTCTCCTTGTTGGCGGGCAGGGCGCCTGCGCCGCGCCCCCGACCAGCGGAGTCTGAGTCTTCACCTATGGTATTGAGCTTGTTAGAGAGCACTATGACATTTCCTGTAGACTGATGAGGTGTGGAAATGTGGATACCATTGATTATCCAACTGTAAACGGACACATCGAACGACTTAAGAGAACTAATGAGAGCTTTAAAATTTTGGAACTTTGAATTTTTGTTGGACATTTAGATATCTTGTTGCTAAAGAAAGTAAAAATATGTAGTAGATGCTTGTATTCATGGCAATTTTGTTTCTGTAAAGTTATGATTATTTTATCAGTAATAATAATAAGCAATAGTAGAGCAAAGGAATATTTCGACGTGGACTATCAAAGGGCTTTTAACTATGATAATATAATGTGCATGCTAGCATATTGATTTAGAAATAATGGTAATAGTACATTACTGCAGCGGCCGCGAAATAGGGGATTGCCGGCCGAGTAGTTATAGATGGCCGAGTGTTAACGAGGCCATCTAGAGATACGAGGCCGGCAATCCCTGTTCGTGGCCAAGGCTTGTATAGAGTTTTTCTCAAACATGCATCATCATCATCATCATCATCATCATCATCATCATCATCATCATCATCATCATCATCATCATCATCGTCATCGTCATCGTCATCGTCATCGACCCATCGATCCATCGATCGATTCATCCATCCATCGATCCATCCATCCATCCATCCATCGATCGATCCATCGATCCATCGATCCATCCATCCATCCATCGATCGATCCATCGATCAGTCCATCGATCCATCGATCGATCGATCGGTCCATCGATCCATTCATCGATCGATCGGTCCATCGATCCATCCATCCGTCCATCGATCCATCGATCGATCGATCCATCGATCCATCCATCCATCCATCCATCGATCCATCCATCCATCGATCCATCGATCCACCCATCCATCCATCGATCCATCGATCCATCCATCGATCTATCGATCCATCGATCCATCCATCCATCCATCCATCCATCGATCCATCGATCCATCGATCGATACATCTATCCATCCATCCATCCATCCATCCATCCATCCGTCCGTCCGTCCGTCCATCCGTTCGTCCGTCCGTCCGTCCGTCCGTCCGTCCGTCCGTCCGTCCATCCGTCCATTCGTCCATCCACCATCCATCCATCCATCCACGTCGACCTATTAAACGTCATGGTGCTGTGTCACATAAAATAATAGACGATCACTTTGCTGGCCAAGGCCAGCAATGTTGTATGAAATTCCATTATTGACCTCTCGTCTAGGCGCACCTGCAACGTGACAGTTCGTGGCGTATTATAAGGAACATAACGTCAATATTACTGTTGGCGACTGGCTGCGGTGTGACCTCTTTTATATTGACTTTATCTGTCACTTCCTTTTTGTTAATATGCTTTTTTAAAATACAATGTCAGTTGTTGTAGCGAGTTGCTACGATCTGTCTGTCTGAACTGAAATTGTGCCTTAGTTATTAAATTAATATCGTTTAACACGTGTTTTCATCCATATTCATAGTCTTCTTCATACAGTCCATCACTAGCTATCAATTACATAGCATGTTTGAGAAAAAACCTATTATAAGTTCACCATTGTAAGAGAAGCCACCATTTCCAAAACTAACAACAACTAAAACATCGACACATTGGGGATGCATTCGAATCCATTGGTAATAATATAAAAATTGATGTCCATAATACTGTAAGGAAAACAAACAAATAAATAAGTAACAATTCAGTTATAAAACATTACATAGAAAATAATGAGGGTAACATGGTAAAATTTGAGAGAAATTAAATAAATACAAATAGAGATAATTATAAAAATAAAATATAAAGTAAACGTCAATAAACATAAAGTTGGTTAAGTAGACGGAAGGTCAACTCAGGAGGGCTGGTGAAAATTGGCGACATTTCCTGGTGTTCAGGTAGGTAATGGGTGAATGTGAGCTTACCTCGATCAAACGAAGTGACATCTGAAAACATGGCAAGAGTGAGTGCAACCGAACGCCGTGTTACGTGATACCCACACAAGATCGTGGAGACAACGTCAACAATATCCAAAACGATTATAATCAACAGAAAATGATACAGCTCTAACCGCTAGATTTAAAGACTCATTTGTTCAAAGTACTAATGGATGGATACCATTAGGGATGATGACACCATAAAAGAATTGTTCAAACACGCGACACTAGTTAAAAAAAAAACACAATTTTAGCCCTGAATAACCAGATTATCTTTCAAATAACTGCATTGATTTTAGCTGCTTTAAAACAAATAGTTGATTGAGTTCGCATAGAAGTGGCGTTATGATTAACAATTGACACACAAAATCATGGGAAAATTGCGTTTTGACAACTCATAACAAGTACGTTGATGGCGTGTCCAATTAGCAAATCACGACTTAAAAGATTTATAATGGTTAATTTTAGCAATTATATTTATGTGTTCATTAAGTCCTGGGTGCGCTATTAATTATGAGTTAAAATCATGCAAGTTTGAACCAATACCAATACCAATTTGATAAGAAAAATCGATTTGGCTAAAAAGATAATTACCAGGTAATTTCTATTGAAGTACTAACTAAATCATTTCTCGAAATTAACGGACTCAAAGAACACAATGGTGTACGAAGAACGGAGAAAAAAACCACTAACTAGACTAAAAGTTAATTGTTTTTTTTTTTTTTTTTTTTTTTTTTTTAAATCATAAAAAATGTTTATTAAAGGATATAAGAAAATCAGATCCGCAGCTAATAGGTACGTTCAAGCCAATATTGAAATTTAAAAAAAACACCGTCCGCTGACTATTATTTGATCATTGTCTCCACTAATTTTTAGTGTACAGGGTATCGCGTAACACCGAGCATTGTCCAGGAAATCCCAGCAAGTTCCACCCGAATCAACTATGGGTACGTGAGATGAAATGGTAGTACAAAGCAGTTATACATTCCATAGATAATTAATAATACTCGTATAATTACAGGTCTATATATAAAGGAGAATTTAGATTCGCTACTCTCGAACCACAAGTGACATCGGACAACAGACTAGATAGTAGAAAAGTTCTAGTAGAGGCTTATAGGGATTTACTGATGTACACCGGAACAGTTAATCATTCAAAACAATGACTAAGATACTCTATAGAGAACATAAAAGTCATGTCAACATTGTTACTAAAATATTATGCCACTTGCAATTTAGATTAAAATCTTCGATACTTCATATTCACATAACAGCCAATAACACCGAACCACGACTACACATACACGATCGCCTTGCTTTTCTATAGTTAGGTACTGTTACTTGGTATTGTTATAGGAAATTGATTAATTTTTATCAGACAAGGAGGTATTAGAAAGAGCCAGACGATCAGTAAAGAAGATACAAACAACTGCGTTGTACGTGACGCACCAGACAAAACGGAGTGTGATGAGTTAAAGATTGATCGTGCCAATAAGGAGATGATGGCTTAAATTCTTCACTGCTAAAGATCAACTAATAAAACTTGAGACAATTTAATTTCAATTGGTGTTTGAAGAGGTACGGGTGGAGTTCAAGAAGTTGGACACCTTAATGATGGTAGTTAAAATTTGTATGATTTTTTTTCAGTCAGTTGATTTGTATGGCTGACTACGATTTAACGTGGTCCGACATTTTGGTCTCTATCCATACTTCATCGATTAGTGTATCAAATTTAGAATGAAACGACTATCTCCTTACGCAAAGAAGTAAAGTTAGTGCGTGCAACAATTAGATTGTTATCTGCATTAAATAATTCTGCAGTAGCATTCACTTAGTATAATTTGTCTCGTTTTGTCTGGTACATGATTTAAGCGGTCCGTGGACGGTCAAACATTCTGCCAGAGCCCCATTGATCTATCATCAGTGATTTGCTCAAGTTTTTTTATCTTATCAACAAATGTGGTGTCGCCCCCGATTCCCAAAATATACTAAATACTGACGGAGACTTCAATATTTTGGCTCCCGAGCAACATTTTTGTGATTTCTCAGAACTTCAACTGTCTTTACTAGGTATAACCGTAAGTCGCTCTCAAGAACCAAAAAACTAGTTTTTATTACATTAAGTTGCTGTATTTAATTCTTTATAAATAAATTGTGTGATTTCTAAGATAAGAAAAACAGTAAAAATAGTAGTATGTAATCGTAAAATATAAGGCTTCAGTAAGATGTTGCCGTTTGCGGCAGATGTTTACTAACAAAGAAGATGCAGAATACTTTCTTCACTGAAATGTTTATGATTCATTCATTTCACTCATTCTTCATTTAAATTTCCATAATTTTACAGAAGCGTGAGCTCGTAATCCAAACCTTCGATAATACCGATCAAACCGTATATTATGATTGGTCAAACCGTGAATTACCATCTTTAATTTCCCGACTATTTTTACAAGCTTTGAACTTGCATTGTTTTTAAGGTCAAATTAAACTTTTAGTGGTAGGATTGGCTTCAAATGTAGCATGGATTATGTAGTTTGAATAACAGTGCAAGTACTCACACTCAGCAAAATGCCGGATTTTAAAAAGAAGTTTTCAACAAAACTTATCGAGACAGTCGTTCGGACTTTGATCTTGAGACAGCGACAGTTAAAACTCCAAGCCCTTGAGCAAACCACAACGGGGCGTCCGGCAGCGTCACCATCAGACCATCAACGTCCTAACATGAACGTACCGGGCGTGGGTGGGGTGCTACCTCGGCTGGCGTCGGGCGCGAGGTTGGCGGCGGAGGCCGGGCGCGGGTACCGGCCACGCTGGAGCCCCGCCCGCACCGTCTCCAGCTTCACCGGCGACGGTATGAAGCCGATGTCGCAGCCCTCTTTCACGAGACGCCCGATCCACCAGTTGTTGTCGTACTTCTCCTGGAATTTAGAGAGAATGTATGTAAGTTGTGCGAAACAAAACCAAACTTCATGGGACAAACATAGATTAGACAGGCCTGGTTAATGTTCCTGGCACGTCTCCATTCAAAGGGAGTCCTCCCCCTTTAAATGGAGACGCGGAAGGAACATTGAACCCCTCTGAACTCACTTCCGTGGTAGCTGCTTACAAAGAGATGTCATTTCTAAACTGACAGAAGATGCCACGATTTCATGTTCGAAAGCATATAAATAAAATAAATAAATAAATATTAGGGGACAATCTTACACAAATCGACCTAGTCCCAAACTAAGCAAAGCTTGTACTATGTGTACTAGACGACGATAAACATACTTATATAGATAAATAAATACTTAAATACATAGAAAACATCCATAACTCAGGAACAAATATTCGTGCTCATCACACAAATAAATGCCCTTACCGGGATTCGAACCCAGGACCTCTTGCTTCGTAGGCAGGGTCACTACCAACTAGGCTAAAGCGGTCGTTAATCCATCTTAATGTAAATAATAGAAAGGACCATTATTACTTCAAATTCTTAAATATTTACTATGCTGTGCCTTTTCAAGGACCATGTATTGCACAATGAACTTATATTGCAATAAATTATGAATTATGAATATTTCTGTCGATGTAACTTAACGAAATAGAAAGACGAGTTCGTGGTTATTCAAAATGGCTTTTTAAAGATTTATTGGAACTTTTTAATCAAGAGGGCATCCCATCATGTCTTCGATGCGTTAAGCTCGAAACGTTTAGTCGCCGAACGAAAAGGTTTATCGGATTTCAAATACTTTAGTTAAACACTTTGCAAGCACATGGTTACTTTCTAAACTAAATCCATAACACACCAGACTGTTGAATAGAAAATTATTCTTAACTGTTCAACATTTAGTCGAACTTGTTTGACTAGAAATAGTTGAACTTAAATATACTCTGATAAAAGAAGTCATAAAACCTATCGCTTACGATGTTTAAAACTAAATGCAAACAGGGGGGTTACTACGAAATTCGAAGTTCGAAGTTCGGATCGTGCGGTCCCTCTCACTCTCGTAATAAATACCATTAGCGTGAGCGAAACGGCATGAAACGAAGTTCGAATTTCGCGCTACGTAGTATAGGGCCAGCTTCTATCAGTATTGTCATTGCAATTTCGTATGATACCTTGATGTTAACAACTTGTCTACAAGCAAACATCGACTTTAAGATGACCAACCTGTTCATTTCGCGACTGTACTAATCTGTCAATCTCAATTAACACATCTTGAAAAATGTTTATGTATTTACCCTGCTGGACGACTTCTGGTTTCATTTTGCGACACATTTTATGTAACAAAGTACGTTACTTGCCTCAATCGATAGAAGCTAGATTGTCTGGGATCGGACATCTGGACGTGGGCGCTGATAGTGACGTAGCCGAGCAATTAGAGGTGTGCCACTTGTAGCGGTTGATATTTGACGGAAAACGATCATAAAAGCTAGTTTGATGTGGTAAATATAGCACGAGACTGAGACGTGGTCGCTTGCACTTAGTTGTATGGAAAAAACCGGTTTTTTGGCACTTAAATGACAGGGCATGTTGCTCGTAGAAGCGACGGCCGATGGGGCAGTAAGAATTCTAGAGTGGAACCGGAAAGCCCCCAACAATATAGACCGATGATCTGGTAAGGATCGCAAGAGACAGTTGGAAGCGGGCAGCGTAAGAATCGTTGCCGAACTTTTTAACAGATATGATAATGACTAGGTTAATGTAATTAATATAGGTATTGATTGATACTGAAAACAGAAAGCCCTTATTAACGCATGCTACCAGCGCGCGGCATCGCGACCACTTTAGTCATATACCTACTGTAATGTATCATTTAACTCTTACCATCGTTCGCATTCCTCCGCGTTTCCTTGCTTGGGTTATTGAAAATTATCACTACAGAACTATACTTTTGAAGTTCCTGTCCACCTGGGAGAAGTAATCGGTAACGGAGGCTGATAATTGGAAGTGAAGATAGAAGTTGTCTATACTCATCTTGAAATGACCGTACCCGAAGTGTGGCAAACAAAACCATAGACTAGAATTTAATTTGAAGCCAAATCTGCAAGAGCAAAAATATCAAAAAATGCACAGGACGATATTGGCAATCTCACCTAACGTCATCTAACTTCATAAATGGTCTAGTTGTGACCACAGCCGCAGCTTTGTAGTCGACGTCGAGGTAATCACTCGACTTCATTTTAGTAATAAATTGTTGCGTTTATGTCCCTAGTTCCCTACGAGTGAAAATAAGAAATGTTTAAATAATCCTTACCTTGATGTGCAGGAACTCCCGCGCATCGAAAGAGATGGCGCTACCGTGCACCGGCGAATCATCGTCCACCTCACCATCGTAAGACACGTTGGTGCGCACTGCAAACGCGACCGGCTTCGTCTGGAATTAGACAAAGAATAGGATGATAACACCACCAACTGACATACTTTTTACGAGCTGTCCAAACACGATTCGATACACCAAAAAACACGCTTTAATGACGGCTTCATTATCAGTATAATCGGTTATCAAGATAGTTCGGTGGCTACCTAACATTATTAGTGATGCCCAATAAAATTCAGAGTTTCAGATACCTACATTTTGGAGTTCCCATACTAGCTACAACATCGAGACTTGGATAGCTTGTATTGCACATAACTAATGTTAGGTAGCCACAAAACTGCCCGATTGGTAACGGAGTATAATTATCAGATTCTGGATACCACTTGGTCAAAGTAACACTATTAGTAGTAGCAGTATTAGTAGTTAGGCTATTCTAACAAGCCCAAACGTGGCTAGGTTATGTTGTTAAATCTTGGAGTTTCAGTATCTAGCTTCCGGCTCCATCATCAGATCATGGATGGTACCATACTTATTGTACTGTCATCAGAACTACGCATTATTACCAAGGTTTGTGTCAATACCACAGTAACAATACATGGCTGGAATGATGATAAGAAGTGTATGAAAATCATGGTCAATGATTCTGTTAAGTACGTCTACGTAGATAGTCACTAACTTAGTGAAGCTAATAAAAGCTTGTTAATTAAAAAAAAATTAACAGAGAGCAAAAAAACACAAAAAAGAAACAAAAATAAGTAGTCAATAGATTTATTATAAAAGTACCAACTAGCTGTTGCCCGCGACTCCGTCCGCGAAGAATAGGGGTATAAAAAATAGTCTACGACCTAACTATTATCAGACGTACCAAATATGGAGGAAAGTTTCTTAAAAATCGGTCCAGCCGTTTCGGAGGACTTCGATAACAAACACCGTGACACGAGATTTTAATTGTATAATGTCCAACCAAATGAGGCCTCTCTAAAAAAAACATAAGACTGGCGATTGTTTTCCCATATACTTTTGTCTACTATCAAAATGCTTTTAGGTTCAGTATAACACAATGCGGACATATTGGCTCGGTGCCAATTACTCACAATCAATACTCGCCAGTTGGACGAGGATTTGTCTGCTTAGATCTTAGAGTTAATGGGCTACGTAACTGAATAGTTGACCGTTTAACTCCCAAGCGTTTAAGGTTATTAGGGTGCTTGTAGGTTTAAATACTGTGGAGGTTTGTGGAAGGCTATAACTGATCTTCGAAATTTTATAAAAAAATGAGCGGTCTTATTTAGTGTTTTAGAATTCTTAGTGTTTTCTGTCCACAAAAGAACAATGAATAGGGTTTTCCTAATTTCATGCCATAATGTATCGTTTTCCATAGTTTTCACTTGTCATAAAGTTATCTAATCTACAGTGTTTTATAAGATGATAATTATTTCAAAGAAGCCTGAAAACAAATAAATAAAATAAATAAATATCACGGGACAATTCACATCAATTGACCTAGTCCCAAACTAAGCAAAGCTTGTACTATGGGTACTAAGACAACGGATAAACATACTTATATAGATAAATACATATTAAACATCCAAGACTCGAGCACAAAAATTCGTATTTTTCACACAAACAACGGGAATCGAACCCGGGACCTCAAGCTTCGTAGTCAGGTTCTCTAGATAACAACTAGGCTATCCGGCCGTCTCGTTTTCACTTGTCATAAAGTTACCTAATCTACAGTGTTTTATAAGATGATATTTCAAAGAAGCCTGAAAACAGCACGGTTTCCATATTATATTTTATGGCAAACGTTGGTATTGGCAACTTCTTTGCTGACGAGGGATGTTTGCCTATCCTAGGCTTGTATATACGAGAGCTTTTGAACTTCTTTGTTGATGGGGGATGTTTGCGTACCTACCCGAGCATTTTTGAACTTTTTTGCTAATGGGGAGAGAGCGTACTCGAGTCTTGCGTACCTGAATTATTTTATTAATGGTGGATGTTTGTTTACCCGAGGCTTGCGTACCCGAGCCTTTTTTAAACTCCTTTGTTAAAATGGATGTACCCCAGCCTTGCGTAAACGAGTCTTGCGTGTTAGAGCCTTTTAGAACTCGTTTGTTAGGGTTCCGTAGCCAAATGGCAAAAAACGGAACCCTTATGGATTCGTCATGTCTGTCTGTCTGTCCGTCCGTATGTCACAGCCACTTTTTTCCGAAACTATAAGAACTATGCTGTTGAAACTTGGTAAGTAGATGTATTCTGTAAACCGCATTAAGATTTTCACACAAAAATAGAAAAAAAAACAATAAATTTTGGGGTAATGGGTTTGGGGGAACTGAAACTCAAAAATATTTTTTTCATCAAACCAAGACATGAAAAACATGTCTTATATAAAATTATATTGAGGTTTCTAATATCATTTTTATCTAAACTGAATAGTTTCCGTTGAGAGACACTTTCAAATTGGTAAAATGTGTGCCCCCCCTGTAACTTCTAAAATAAGAGAATGATAAAACAAAAAAAAAATATATGATGTAGGTATAGTCGACCAAGAAACTCCTTTACCACCCTAAAGTTCAATGTCAGTTGTATGACTTAAGATATCAAAGGCTATTTTCACTCACAAGTCAGTGTGATAATCAGCCTTATTGTTTTTATTCTGATGTAGGAACTGTCACAAAAAATGGCAAAGCACTTACTTGGTCGACTATACATTACCATGTAAACTTCCACCGAAAATTGGTTTGAACGAGATCTAGTAAGTAGTTTTTTTTAATACGTCATAAATCGTAAACCGCAATTTTTTAGAGATAATGGTACGGAACCCTTCGTGCGCGAGTCCGACTCGCACTTGGCCGGTTTTTTAATAGGGGATGTAATTAAGTAGGAATGTTTGCGTACCCGAGCCTTGTCGAGCTGTGAGAGTGCCTGCGCTTCTTTCTCGCGGCGCAGCGCCTCTTTGTCTTCGTCCAGCGACAGCTCCGATGAAGGTTGCGAATAGTTTGAATCCGCTGAGCCCTGGAATCATAGAAAATCACCATAAACATCACGAACCCACATGCGTCTTTTAAAAAAAGTTTAAATAAATGCTGACTGCTCTTTTTGCTGACTGTTTGCATTGTCCGTAATAAATATAGAAGTCGTGGTAGCCTAGTGGTTTGATCGTGGCCTACAAGCAAAGGGTCGTGGGTTCGAGCTTGGGCTGACACCTCTGAGTTTTCGGGATTTATATGCGAAATTACATATTTGTAATTTTACCATCACCTTTTGGGTGAAAACAACATAAGGCTGCATCGTGAGGCAATTCATTGGTGTGTGTGAAGTTTGCAATCGGCACTGGGACAGGGAATTACAAGCCATCAAGCTCAAGCCATCCCAAACCCCCAAACCATCGCTAATGTTTGTCACTGATGCTGTGATTTTTCTACATACGTATAATAGCCGTATCCCATTACTCAGGTTTTGACACATGTTTAATACGAGATTATGGCACCACCAATCAGTTGCGTACTTTAAAAGAGCTATCATCATCAGCCTATGCTCATCTACTGCTGGACATAGGCCTCTCCCATGGCACGCCACAGAGCACGATCCTCGGCCACTCTCATCCGGCTCTTGCCAGCCGCCTTGCAAAGATCGTTGCTCCACCGAGTCTGAGGACGTCCTACGCTAAGTTTGCCGATACGTGGTCTCCACGAGATCAGGGATCATATAAGAGTTATCAAAACACGATTATTCAGTCGAAGAAACTGAATCATGTGATCCCTTTTCATTGCAAAAGTCATGTTGACATTCTACAGAGTAAAATCCATAGTTGCCCCAGTTATAATTACTTACTCTAGTTTTGCAAATGAATCGTATTTTATCACAATTATTTTTTCGAGAGACTTTCCAGTTACCACTAAGTTGACCGAGTCCCATGTCTCTGTGTGATAGCATGGGAAGGCAAAAATGCGGTTAAAGTTTTTAGGGGATAGTTGATCCGTTTCGGGGGAGGGCATCTATCCTATCCGTCATTGATATGGATCAGGCAACTATCCCATACGTTGGATAGATGCCACAAAATGAAGAAGTCTGCTATAACCGCTAATACTTTGAAACTATTCAAGAAAATGTTTTAGTACCGGCCGGTTTTATAAATAAAACTTTACTTTTTTACTAAGAGATAATGGACTGGTTTCTATAAGTGGGGTAACTATCCCGGTAAAAGGCTCCACTCTGGTACGCGATTCAGTTTCTGTACAGTTTTTTGCTGGATTCATCTCAACCGGGCTTTTCCGAACCGGTGGTAGATTCTTCGAAATTCATAAATACTTGTTATAGACTAAATAGAATAAAAATATTTTGAATTTAACATTGATTTTGATTCTCCCATAGATTTTGTTTGGAAACACTTACGCATGACGCACTTATTTGGCAACTTAATTGACTATTTATTGGTTTGAAAGCATCTGAAAATCTAATTTTGCAGTTAATTGAAAGTTAATTTGGTATTCAGGGTTTCAAGAAAGTATTTTTATCAGAAACCCGTCTCAGGGTACGTATCAAAATGTATAAAGTTTAAAACAAATAATGGACGAAATACATAATGGTCATTTGATATAATGCAATTTTCTTGGAAATTCTCAACTTTACAGGATTTTCATAAAATAAACCTAACCTAACCTAAACCAATCTGTAGATTACACGATTAAAAAAATTCGTTTAATCAATAGTTTCATAGAAAATTTTAGTATGTATTATGACCATTATGTATTTCGTCCATTATTTGTTTTAAACTTTATATATTTTGATACGTACCCCGCGTCTCATATTATTGTTTTATGGCGTCAACTGCCCTATTTGGAGGCGTGCTGCGCGCGCCGCCTCTCTGCACCAATAATGCAGTCACTATAATTATCATGTGTGAAAACTGCTTGGTGAAACATGCAGAGCTAAATGTGTTTTAATTTTTTGTAAACAAGTTAGGTATGAAGTATCTTTTTTCTGTATTTATTTTTCAACTTCATTTTTATTACTTTTACGGTCATCCCGTGAAAACCATATATTTCAAACTAAATACAAACTGAAATATAGATGCACAGAAAAAAACCCAGAAAAAAGACCAATGCTGGGAATCGAACCAAGGTCCTCAGCGTTCCGTGTTGCGTGCGTACCCCTACACCATCACTGGTCTAGAGACTGGTATAAAAGACTGGAATGTAAGATGTATGGGAAAAATTCGTCGCTAACCTCTAGACCAGTGATGGTGTAGGGGTAAGCACGCAGCACGGAACGCTGAGGACCTGGGTTCGATTCCCAGCATTGGTCTTTTTTCTGGGGTTTTTTCTGTGCATCTATATTTAGTTTGAAATATTTAATTTTTTGTGTTTTTATTAAGGCATCGAAAACCGGTTATTAGATTAGAGGTCGCATTTCTCAGAATCTCGTTAAATTTCGTGAGCGGGTTCGATATTTACATATATAATTTTTTTTCGTTGGAGCCATAGCTGTTGAAAACGTAAAGAGTATCATAAATATTTTAGGTATTTCTACTTATCAGTGGTTTAAGTAGATTTGAATAAGTTTAGTTGAAGGGATGATGTTGGAAAAAGTAGTAAAAATTTCGTAGGAGTTATGAATTTATTGACTAAGATTAGCAGCGTGTTATACATATGCCCAAACGTTAAAAAACCTAGAACTTTACGTGGAATCTTATCTCATGGAAATTAGCATTTTTTTGATATTATAAGCTAATCTGTCAAACAAGTAGCTGGTAAGAAATCGTCCATTATTGTATGTAAAGAATTCTCTTTAATTGGGTAGGTAGTCGTGTAAAAAATACAGACCTAGGAGATAATTATTAGTTTCTTTAGCATTTTTTTAGGGTTCCGTAGTCAACTAGGAACCCTTATAGTTTCACCATGTCTGTCCGTCTGTCTGTCTGTCTGTCTGTCTGTCTGTCCATCCGCGGCTAAGCTCAGAGACTGTTAGTAGTAGAAAGCTGTAATTTGGCATGAATATATATATCAGTCACGCCGACAAAGTGATTATTATAAAAAAACTACAAAAATTTTTTTAGGGTACCTCCCATAGACGTAAAATGGGGGTGATGTTTTTTTTCTCGACTAACCCCATAGTGTGGGGTATCGTTGGATAGGTCTTTTAAAACCATTGGGGGTTGCTAACATGATTTTTGTATTCAGTGATTTGTTTGCGAAATATTCAACTTTAAAGTGAAAATTTTCATTAAAATCGACCACCCCCCCCCCTCTAAAATCTAAACAGTTGGGTGGAAAAATTTGAAAAAATTCAAAATTTTAGTGAATATATTAAATTTACAAGGAAAATTATTGCGGCTAAGATTGCTTGGGAATTATTTGTAGTTTAAGAGTAAACAGTAGCCTAAGGTATAAAACATACTGTCACTACTTTGAAAAACTCGTATCTCAAATCAGCATGTAAACAAAACTGAACCTTGATACGCGCGTAATAAAGTTCACTTTGCCAGATTAACGATTTTGAGATACGAGCTTTTTTCAAAGTATTGACGATACCTAACTTGGAAGATTCCGTACACATACGAAATCCTTAGAAAAATATTACTTGATTTTTTCGTATTTTAAACATGGCTTTGTCCATCAGGGGACAATATTGCCGGTGTCTAAGGTATTTTGCTGATATTCGGTAAAACATTCTAAAAAACGAAATATGACACGTAATGGTGGATGAACGATGAAGGTGCTAATCAGTAAACAAAGAAAAATTATTATTATGTTTTGTGTGTCTGACTGACAAATGTCAAAGGGAAAGATAATGTCAAATGTTAACCTGAAAAGTCATCAAAGACTAATCAGTAATCAGAGTTGGTTGTAAAATAGTACATATTTTTTTTATTTATATCTGTAATGTTGGTAGGCAGCTTCTAGTCAATCTTTAGTCTAATTGAAATTAGTTCGTAGCGCAGTGTTTTTAGTATTTTAACCAAGAAAATTCGCACTTGCAATTATTGTATTGTTATTTCTTGGTCAATAGATAAAAATATTAGTTAAGTAGCTTACAATATCGTGTTAGACTGATGAAATTACATAGGAACAATTTAGAGTTTATGAAAAACATAAATGTAAAATTGTGATTTTGATATCTTCTGGGTGAGAAACTTCATACATTTTGAACTCGCCTATTCAATATCAAATCTCATTAGGTTTGTAAGTTTGTTAACCTTTACATTTAAAAACATTTGTATTAAAAATGTATTCCATTTATTTTCTAGTGCTAAGTTGCGTTTCTATTATGGCGGGGTGGATCAGAGTCATACAAAATTCGCCCAATAACACTAGTGGAAATCCACGTCTCACCCTGCTTCCCTTATAATGTCATTCAATCCGCTTCAATTAAAGCATATATACCCTACCCTTCGGAAATACGGTATTAAATTAAATAAATCAATATCAGTTCATATATAGACTTTTCAGTCAATAGTACTTCGTGCAAAAATAAATCTGGCAATAAAAGCATTCACAAAAAAAACTTGTAAAAATTACAAATCGAACGTTCTAATTTTAAAAGTCACAGTGCTATTTGGCAAACTTTAGAGCTGGCATTCAAAAAACGCAACGCAAACCGCGTGAGCCTCAAAATAAATCCAATATGGCGGAACATACAGTGACTTTTGAAAATGGAACTGTTATAGTTGGCTTGACAAAGTAGGGTGTTCCTTACCAATGGCTTGTAGCTTGTCATTGGGCGGTGCTCGCAGCTCGCTGCATGCATGCAAGGCAACACATAAACAAGGAAACAATCAGACGAACATGCTTACAATAACAATTCTGGTTATCGGATACTAGTCCTGGTAAATCAGACACGACATTTTTATAAATCAAAATATTAAAAACTTTACAGTAAATAATGCAGTGGGTAAGATAAACAATGAATTAATAAACTTTACTAGGACTTGACAAAATATGTGTGTATGTAGTTAGCATCTTATCGGTTCTTTAAAACAAAACATGGTTAAAAGAAAAAATATACGAACTTCAGATTTTGACAGATGGACTCTACATTTTAATGGTAGTGGCAGAAGTAATTTCTTTGGTGAGATAGACAGAAGCTTTACATGATTGTTTATGACCGGACCAACTGACTTATACAACAATTTATTGTACCTATCGGCTTCTACAGTGTTAAAATTTTAGCAGTTGACAGACAAATGTTTCCATACATTGATCGATGTTCAAAAGTTTAGGTCAAAAGTCAAAGGCGTGACTACATTTTGAACAAAAAAATCCGATAATGAAACCTTTTCAAAGATGTTCAGTTCAGTCCATCTAACCTAACCATCTGGTGAAATATTCCCGATTAATTTTGAAAAGTCTTGTATAATGTACATGTCTTTACAATAAAAAAATCTGACAGTTATATTTGCAACTAAACGTTTATTCGTCAGTGATATAATTCTTTTACGCCAAATGGTTTTCGAGTTAACGTACAGAGTAAACATTGATTCATGCTACATCAACATAAAATTTGTAAAAATAGAAACGCTACGTCACTTCGTGTTTGAATTTACTGCATTCTTTACTCCAGTCAAGTCAACTAATCAATACAAGTGTACACTATGCGTTATATTTCTGCAAAATTGTACAAAGTGTCAATTTAAATAAAACACTATTTATTTAATGGTATCTCAGTGAATGAAATGGAATATAAAATTATCACACCTAAGGTAATATTCTAATTTAACAATAAGGATTTAAGAAACTATCACAAACATTCAACTATGTAATGACAACATGTAACTAATCTACATTCTACAGTTGTAAGTGAAACTAATTGCTAGCAAAAAGGCTGTATACAAGCTCACCTTAGCCACAGCTTCGCAAGCCTGCACTCAAATTAAAAAAAAAACACAAGCATAGAGTTGAGGTAACTTTTTTAAAGTCCAGAGACAAAGGGTTGGTCCATTCGGCCAGCGTCTGAATTGAAGTCTGGGGTCTGGAGGCAGCGGGCGCCGGCGACCGACTGGCGGGGCGCGGGCCGTGACGTCAGCCCCCGCGCTCGATACCGCCCCTGAATATTTTACGCCCATGTTTTCGGGTCGCTATTTTTCGGGTGACATTTCGGATTCGCGGCTATTTTGTTTTTGTATGCAAGATTTTGCTGTTGGTTTGGCGGTCAGCGTTTACGGGGTTAACGGCTAACCGAGCTAATGTTTCGGAATGTGTGATAGATTTTGAAACTTGGTAAAATTTAATTTTATTATGTTACGATAAAAAAGTAGATAAGTACTTAAAGTTCTTTATGTGGAGGTAGCTAGAGAGCTTGGCACATTGACTTTTGACGCGAGCCTAAAGGTTTTACAAGTGTGTGAGTGAGCGAGAAAGGTGTGAATGATAGTGCCTAAGCCAGTCTGTAAAATAATTCGAAAAAAGTTCATTTGAGAATACATTGAGGCTACAAAATGAATGACTATCATTTGAAGCTAAACATTCACTTGGTTAAGGTTGCAGGATCGCGTTGGATGCGGACGACCCGGGCGGGATCGATCTGTTTGGCGAGCCTTAGGGGAGGCCTATGTTCAGCAGTGGACATCTTTCGGCTAAAATGATGATGATGATGATGATTCAGTGTAAGTTTTTTTGTAGTAATTTACGTTTCAAAACGTACGTACTAAATGTGGTAACTGTTTGTTTTCGTAAAGTGCCACTGACGATGATGATGAAACCACCAATCAACTGACGTACTTTTTATGAGCTGTCAAAACACGATTCTCCCATATATTTTGTATGCCAATTGCTATTATGATATAATTTCTATGCTAATTCATTCGACCAACTATTTAATAGTATTTAAGTAAGTAGCTAAAAAATTTTTATTCATTCATTTTTATTCTGGGATTTTTGATATAAAATAAAATACTTTTTTAGAGTCGCTTCTTAGGGCGTGTTCAAACCAAACGTATAGTCAGCCGCCGAATGTGAGCATGCTCACTGAGCCCCAGTGTTTAATATGAGAAAACCGGCCAAGTGCGAGTCGGACTCGCGCACGAAGGGTTCCGTACAATTATCTATAAAAATCACGTTTGTTGCATGGGAGCCCCCCGTAAATATTTTTTTTTATTTTAATTTGATGATTTATTTTTAAAGGCAATATATTTATAATTAAATATTCTGTGAATATTTCAAGTGTCTACCTGTTGCCGTTATCAATATCGAGCAAAAACGAGCAAAAAAGTCATGTTTGTTGTATGGGAGCCCCCTTAAATATTTATTTAATTCAATTTTTTAGTATTTGTTGTTATAGCGGCAACCTAAATATAGTCGGGGTAGAAAAAGGTTCGTCACTTTTCGACCTTAATTCGTTGACATAGAGTCGAAAAGTGACGAACCTTTTCTTACCCCGACTATACATCATCTGTGAAAATTTCAACTCTCTAGCTATCACGGTTCCCGAGATACAGCCTGGTGACAGACGGACGGACGGACAGCGGAGCCTCAGAATAGGGTTGCCGTTTTTATTCTTTGGGTACGGAACCCTAAAAAACGTAATAGCGTACTGTCGGTTAGGTGTGAACGAAAAAATGAATATGTATGGATCTCCATCGTCTACCATATTTTATGGAGTACAATATTTTTTTATAAAATATTCGTAATATTTAAAAAAACGCACTATACAGGGTGTCCCCGAAATCAGCGATAACCTGGAATCACGCGAGAGGTCAAGATTTAGAAAAATATGAAATAAAAACCATGTCACTAAGTTTACTTAGTCACATAAGATAATACTTTTTGTATTAACTGATTTGGTTTTTTTTCGGTAGGTATAGTCGGGGTAAAAAAAGGTTCGTCACTTTTCGACCTTAACTCGTTGACATAGAGTCGAAAAGTGACGAACCTTTTCTTACCCCGACTATACTTTTATATCTTGTTTTTGAGATTTATGACACGCGGTACAATAAAAAAAATACAGTCAAAATAGATTAAACTAAATCAAATTAAATAAGATTAAAAAAATGGAAGAGTAAACGTGAGCACGTTCGAGATGTATTTGTGTCAAAAAATACAATTGAGGAGAGGCTTTGCTCGAAAAGAATATGGCGGATAAATTGGACACGTTCCAAAGGGAGTGATACGACCGCGTATAGAAATAAGCTGTGGCGAAAGGGCCGTCCCAACAGGCTCAAGCTCGTTTGGGTGGGTATTGAAAGCTGCCTTACTTTTGGCATGACTTTAAAGAGTCATGCAAAATCGTGCTATAATTTAACTTTATGGGAAAGAAGGTGCAGGTTAAAGAACTTTGTAATGTACTTAAAATTACCTATATCACACGTGCATGCGTATAAAACATTTCTAAGAGCCTAAAAAAGCTTAAAATATTTTTATAGCACTATGTATTTAAGGATACAGAGATTAAATTTAGGAGCGGCGGCCAGAGTTGCCGTTTCATCCACAAGGGTATTAATAAACAATCGATGCAAAAATGCGCAGACGTAAGTACAAAATAGATCATTATTCAGATGACTTACTTAGTCCTATAAAAAGCGCTTTATTATGTGTTCATGTTTACAGATATGCGGGTAGCCATGTGGTTTGAGAGCAAACCAATGAAGCTTGAGGTCCCGGGTTCGATACCTGGTCGGAGCAGATATTTTATGTAAAATACGAATGTTTGTGCTCTCGAGTATTGGAAGTTTAATACGTATTTAAGTATGTATGTAAACTATTAATTGTACAAAAAAACAAAAGCTAATGACAACCATTGAGATAATGTATATATAAGTTTATCTGTTGCCTAGTACGCATAGTAGGTACAAGCTTTGCTTAATTTGGAACTAGGTTAAAATAGTACATTGTTGTAGAGGCTGGAAAGTAAGCAATAGATGGACGAGTTTGTTTGAGGGCCGACGCGTAGCGGAGGCCCTCGAAAGTACGAGTCCATCTATTGCACTTTTGGCCGAGACTAAACATTGTGCTTTTCACGACTAATGCGAGGAAATAAAAAACGTTTCTTATAATAAAAATAAATATTTAATTAAAGTTTATGTTAATGTTTGCATGGGGGCAGTTGTTAAAACTCATTGTGATGTTTTTCCCTGGAAAGCTGATTTTAGTGTTCTGCGTCATTTCAGTCGGTCGGGAACTTAATCAAACATAGTTAGAGTTAATGTGAGCGGCCGGCGCGGCCGCTACGGCCGCTCACATAACTCGAACTATGTTTGATTTAGTCGCCGTCACGACGCGTTGCCGGTCGCCTTACCGGCCTAGTGGCCAGTATCAAAAACCACATAATTAAAAAATAAAAACCTTAACCTTGCAGCGCTTAAAAAGTTTAATGCTGTGGCGTTTTTCATACTTAAAAAAATTAAAGCATTTTGTGCATATTATGCGTTTAAGGAAAAAAAACACCTCATTAAAGTCATGAATGACGCATTCTCATTGGTCAATTGAATTTCACATGCAGCAGACGATTACTTTTGATTGGTCGTTTCAGCACGCCGGGAATGAAATTCAAAAATTATCTTTGAAAAAGTCGTATCGTATTATGAAATACATATACTGATACGACCTGTTTTCGATTAGTGTAACATTGTTGTCGTGTTTGCGCGCCATAAATGAATCAGCTGTTAAATGTACATATATAGGCAGTTTTGTGTACTGGATTTAGGTTATCTATGGCCACATTTTCGAGCAGTGTCGTGAAAAATATTTGTTTTGCCTTAAAGAGTATAAAAAATAGCCTAAGACCTATTCTCAGACCTACCGAGTAAGGAGAAAAAGAAATTGATTAAAATCGGTCAATACGAATTTTTATATTCGTTTATTTTCTAAATATGTAATTCTACTTGATTTTTAATTTTACACTCGAAATTCATACTTGTCAGTTGCGCTTCGCCGTTTTTAAACGAAAATCGAGACTGTCAGAAAACGGCCAGTATTAAATTATCCAAATAATATAGACGACCAGATGGCCTAGTGGTTAGAGAACCTGACTACGAAGCTTGAGGTCCCGGGTTCGATTCCCGTGTCGGGGCAGATATTTGTATGTAAAATACGAATGTTTGTTCTCGGGTCTTGGGTGTTTAATATGTAGTACCTGGGCGACCGAGCTCTGCTCGGGCAGAAACTCGGTACCAAGCCTTTTCCCAGAGATAAGACCAAGCTAGATCAATTTTTCATCCCCGAAAACCCCCAAATACCAAATTTCATCGAAATCGTTGGAGCCGTTTCCAAGATCAAAACACTGGAGGGGTGGGGGGGGGTGAGAGGGGGGGGAGGGGATGCGGGGGAGGGAGCGCGGGGGTATTAAAGGGGGGATGAAAATTTCATTGATTTTGCCGTAGGATGCACCGTTTTCAAGATATTTGACAAAAACACCGGAGAGGGGGGGGGGGGGGGGTGAGTCACGTTAAACTATCGTCCGTAAACCGACTTTACAGACAACCGGCTTTTCCTGTTCTGTGCTCCCAATAGGAAACGTGCACATAGACGGTGCTGCCAACTGGTGCCATAAGGGTGCCATCAATTTGAATGTTTTACCTTGATAAGTTTGTTTTACTGTCCGCATAGTGTCTCTTCTGTCGCATTAGTGCTGCCGCCTATAGTTACTGCACGTTCCCTATAATACTTTTTCTAACAAAAAAGTATCTTTTTCTCGCAAAAAAATAACTATTTCTCACAAAAAAGTAACTTTTTCTCACAAAAGAAGAAACTTGACGTTTTCTCATAAAAAATAAACTTAAAAAAAAAACTAAAAATCTTGAAAAAAACGTGGGATCGAACCGAGGTCGGCTGGATCCGCGACCACCCGATTCCTAATGTGCCATTATGATCTGCTCGAAGTCGGCGAAATTTAGCTTTATATTCTAATGCAAACAAAAATAGCCGGAAAACACGAGTAAAAGCGATTTTCTGAAAATGAAACATAGCTAGATCAGTTTTTCATCCCCGAAAACCCCCACATACCAAATTTCATCGAAATCGTTGGAGCCGTTTCCGAGATCCTGATTATATATATATATATATATATATATATATATATATATACATATATACAAGAATTGCTCGTTTAAAGGTATTAGATAGATAGATTAGATTTAAGTATTTATTTATCTATATAAGTATGTTTATCCGTTGCCTAGTACCCATAACACAAGCTTTACTAAGCTTACTTTGGGACTAATAGGTCAATTGGTGTGAATTGTCCCATGATATTTATTTATTTATTTATTTAATATGCAACCTCGAAAGCCTTTTAAGTAATTGGCATGTGTTAGATTTGTAACTTTTAGGCTGGGTACTGTAGAAAAAGGATAAAAAAAAGTATAAGTAGTGTGATCGATTTTACTCTCGATTCTTAACAAACTAAGTATTTTCCGATCTTCAGTTATTTAATTATCACCCTGTATAAAAACTGGTCAAACACAACATAACTTTGCCGCAATAAGGAGTCACTGGCAGTACTGGTTGATAATCAAAAGCGGCCGGACGCCACAAAAAAAAAGTTTGAATGCACGTGTTTGACGCCTTTGACGTAAAGATCCATGATTGAATCAGTAATGCACGCGAAATCTAAACAGGCCGCGCATGCGCTCTTGGCCGCATAGCTGTCGGTTCAAGTTCATGACGTAAACAAATCAAGGCATCTCGATGCGTAGACACGAATTAGTGCTAAGGAGAGGACATGCGGCTTTGACTATAATAGTCTAAAATGTGGACAAAAACGTGCATCTGCCATCAAAGGGCGGACAATGGATGCAATATGGTGACGAAAGCATAAGATGAATAATACTTTTCATGTTCATGTTTTATTAGGGTTCCGTACCCAGAGGGTAAAAACGGGATCCTATTACTGAGGCTCCACTGTCCGTCCGTCCGTCCGTCTGTCCGTCTGTCCGTCTGTTCTTCTGTCACCAGGCTGTATCTCGGGAATCGTGATAGCTAGAGAGTTGAAATTTTCACAGATGATGTATTTCGGTTGCCGCTATAACAACAAACACTAAAAAATGGAATAAAAACAAAATTTAAGGGGGCTCCCATGCAACAAACATGATTTTTTTTGCTCGTTTTTGCTCGATATTGTTAACGGCAATAGGTAGACACTTGAAATATTCACAGAATATTTAATTATATATTAACATTAAAAATAAATCATTAAATTAAAATTAAAAATATTTAAGGGGGGCTCCCATACAACAAACGTGATTTTTATAGATAATTGTACGGAACCCTTCGTGCGCGAGTCCGACTCGCACTTGGCCGGTTTTTTATTTATTTATACATTGTCAATGTCGTGTACATTATAATTAATCAATTGTACAATAACGAGTTTACATACATACTTTTATTAAATTTCGAGTACCTTTTGTGTATTAAAGCACAAAAATATATGTACTTATGCAGTTTTTGTTACAAGTCAAACATATAATTATCAGTAAGTTCATAATATCTCTATTCTCCAACATAATGGCGTCGGTTATAGACAGAATTCCAGATTATAATTTTGATGTGAAATTTGAGTGATGGTGCTAATGTTAGAATTTACCAAGAGCTTTATAGCGAATGGAAACATTTTTTTTTTTTTTTTTTTTTTTATGGCTTCGAGGACATTAGCCAATGTCAAAGTTAGAATGGAAACATAGGAAACCTGCACAGACCTGCGAAGAAATTCAATGGTGTGTTTGAAGTTCCCAATCCGCACTGGAACTGTACACATGCGGATGATGATATTGATGATTATTTCTGTGGTAGTGTACAAGCGCTTTAGTGCCGTAAGCTCGGTTATTCCCAACAGTCAGATGTTTGGTAAACATCAGAGGAATAGGTAATGGATCGTAAAGACCGTCGCTGAATGATTTGCGATAGCCTCGCGTCAACTATGTATGAAACAGACGTGTGATTCTACTGAAAATAATGTTTCAAATCGCGTAAGACCAGGTTCTACAATCAACAGGCGAGGTCGAGTCGTGAGTCATGATTTTTATTTCACACTTCATAGTTTCTGTAAATTATTTATTTTACGCTAACGCCAGGTTATATCATGAAGTCAAAAGACTGACAGAACAACAGGGTATGTTGTTGTATGACATGGGATACAATTTGGGAGTGGCATCAAAAGTACCTGGTTACTTTTGTACCTTGTCGTAATAACACAATTGTCAATCGAGTAGGTATGACGTTTTGCACTTAATTGTAGAGCGGCAAGGTACAAAAGTGTACCAGCTACTTTTAATGCTTACTTTATTACTGACTAACGCAAATGGTCCATTTTGCACATATCAGCTCCGCTCCTTTTTGTGTCTACGGAAGTGCAACCTAACATAAGAGTAAAAGAATAGTAGATTGTTTAACAAGGGACTAAAATAAGCCATAATGACACAAAATATGAATGCGAGGAAAAAAACGATGTTTTAGGTATACTAATCTACAATATTACTTTTATAAAACGTACGCTCAATACGAGCAATGGACGTCTGTTCAGAATTCAAATAGCAATTTAAATTTGCTCCGCGGATTTTTTTTGGTGAGTGATGCTTTAAATGTTTGTATATTTAGCCAACAGATTCAAACTTGAAAATTATAGCTAATTGGACTAAGTATGCATAGTAAAACGAATTCATCTTTAATATAATTAAATAGATTAATATTCGTAATTATTCATGGTGTTTCACGAAATTATTATTTTTTAAAATATTTTTATACAGTTGTCATTTTGAGGTTAGGTATTTCCACGCACTAAAGGCTTCCACAGACCGATGCGCAGGGCGCTACGGAGCACTACGGAGCGGGCGCTACGGAGCGCTTCGGAGCGTCCGCAGCGCGCTGCGGTCTGTGGAAAGCTTTAAAATTGTTTATGCCCAGTCACTGAAAATGGCAATAATCCTCCATCCACAAACACCGTGATTGGCAGTTTAGGGGTTTCCAAAGTAAATTAAAAAAAAAAAAATTTAATCCCTAAAGATCAAAAAAGAGCTTTAGTCCCGATATGCAGAGACTAAAGTAACATTTTAAGAGCATGAGAATTGAAAAATATATTTTTAATTCAAACTTTGTTTATAAAATGTCTTAACTAGTATATATTGTACGCAAAAAACTTACTAAAAAGCCTCTGTGCATGTAGTAGAAACGTATCCTTATAGATAAGTTTGACGTCACAAATTAATTCCTTCATTGCAGAATTGAAATAAAAAAACGTATACTGTGAAGTCAACCTGACCCTTTTTGGTAAACTTTTTACTTTTTTTTTTTACTTTGAACTCCGAAGGGTCTAATTAAAAAAATAAAAAACGTGTGCGGTCAGCTAAACCAACCAATTGCAGTGCTTTAGCAAAACTTGGAGCGAGTCATTACCAATGGCCAAAGTTACCCTCGGGGCCAAAGTATCTTTACCTTACGGCAAACTAATAAAGTATGTATAAACAATAATAAGATTAAATTTAAAGTAGGTACATAAAAAAAATACTGAATATTATGGAGAGAAGACCCCTTAGGCATGGATCCAGTTTTCATATTTGATCTACACTACCAAGATGACCCTAAAAGAAAGTCTTTTCTTATGTTTTTACGTACGTAAATAAATAATAAGACAACAAAATTGTAGTTGCTTCCGTTGGCGGTTAATTGTTTAATTGCTTGCAATTAATTGTTCAAAAAAATAAAACTAAGTCCTCATTATAAAGCCACTCTGAAAATAAAAGGGAAATACGGCTTACACTAGGATTTATGCAACGTAAATTAAAAATACAATTTGAAATAATTGCTGTAATTTTTAACAAATTGCACAATATTGATTAGGTAGTTGCTCCAACCTGTCTGGCAACAATTGTCGGCAATTTATAAAAATTGCTAGCGTAAGCATTACACGTGCTGTTTGAATTAAGTATTCAAAATATGATTGTATCGTTTTATCTTTCCTATCATGTATGATAAGTTGGATAGTAGATGTTATTTCCAATGAGTAGACTTTTTTATAGTTTAGTTGTTTCTGTATAATAGCAAAAACAATGAAATTATATTCAATGGTCTTGTATTTGTAAGTGAACAGTCGTAATTATAGCAAAACAAAATTATAGTAATTAAGGCGCCATATTTTTCAAAGCCTTAAAAAAAATTGCACATTTACCTTCAAAAGCAAAAAATAACGGGTTTTCATTTACTGCAAAATTATTCTGTAAGTGATCCATTCGGGGTTCTGCGACTGATTGAAATTTAACTTAGAGATAATAAAACTGGAACTGGAGTCACAAAAAATACTACGGTAACAATTTACGAGTACTACGCTTAGTAACAATATAGCGTAGGTAATGCAGAGTTTAACCCCACCCACGCGTCCAAGAAGCATTTTTATATAGCGATGCCTCCTCCACTAGCCACCGTAAGACTTACATGACGCCAAAAAAGCAGCAAGCACGGTAAACAAAGGAATATCACCAGTTACCACAACACTAAGCACTGCGCGCGCACCTGGGTAAACAACTTGTTGTATCCGTGGCCTTGGTTATAGATCATGCTCCGGCATGGTTGTAAGTGGTGGCCGCTTCGGACCACCAGCGGGATCTCATCCGGGTCGGCCGTGGTGGGAACATCCGGCCGCGCGGCGCCCCGCTCGACGGCCGCGGACGAATAAGCCCGACGGCTGCCGACCCCCCCACGGCGTGAATGGGATGCGCGCGCACCCTCGGTTGATGAACCGTAGTCGCCAAGATTAAACGATTACTGCTGACTGACAACTGGGTCACCTTAGGTTGCACGAGTGTGCGGCGCGAGCATCGAGTTTGGCGCGAGTGTTAACACCATCGCCAGTGGCATAGCAAGCGGGCCCTCGTATACGGCCTCACAGTGTGAGGCGTCTTGCACATCAAAGTCTGAGTCATGATATTATTATTCAATATAGACTGTAACAAGCACTTATGAAGGTCAAAAATGTTTTGGCCGGCGGAAAGCCTAGTGGTTAGAGAACCTGACTACGAAGCTTGAGTTGCTGGGGGCAGATATTTGTATGAAAAATATTTAAGTATGTATTTATCTAACATGTTTATCCGTTGTCTAGAACATTTTGCACAAGCTTTGCTTAGTTTGGGACTGGGGCAACTGGTGTTAATTGGCGCATGTTTTATTTATTTGAAACCGCTAAAATTGGCAAGTATAGTGGTCTTGGCGCCGAATATAATTTTATCCCTTTCGGTGTCGAGACCCTTGGTCCGTGGGGCCCAGGAGCACTAAGCCTCTTCAAAGAGATTTCGAAGAGGCTTATAGATGCTACCGGTGACCGAAGAGCTGGCAGCTACCTCGCTCAAAGAATTAGCCTAGCGATTCAACGAGGAAATGCTGCCAGCATCTTCGGCACAATGCCGCATGGGCCTTTTTTAGATATAGTTTAGTTTTTAATTTAGTTTGTAATAGTATTATTTTTGTTTGTTTAGATCTAGTTTAGTTTTTAATTTAGTTTGTAATATTTAGTTTATAGTTAAGTTTTATTCTTTGTTATTTTTTCTTAATTGTTTTAATTAATATATACCAATAAATTTTGATTTATTTATTTATTTATCACCGGTTCGGAAAAACCCTGTTGAGAGGAATGCGGCAAGAACCTCAACAAGGTAGGTAAGTATATTTCTTTCAAACAGATCTGCAATGTTATTTAATCACATACATATAAAGAATGAAATACAACAACATTTTAAACACAGTAGATACGGCATTTAAAATTAGGGCCACTTTGACTTTGACATCGCTTTTACTTTGACTTTGTTGAGTAAAAATCTTGTAAAATTTGGACTCTCCTACATGTAAATTAAGAGCAATGTTTTGTCATACCCATAGTGTCATAGGACAATTCGTTCAATAATTATAACAGGTAAAACATTTTTCGATTCAGGGATCCGTTTATGTAACATGGGTCCCTATGATTCCCATAATTTAATAAGTCATAATAATACATTTTCCATAATTATGATTACTTCATTAGTCATAAAGTGATTTATTTCGTAAACAGTATTTTCTTTGGAATTGTTATTAAACTAAGCTACTGCATTCTCTGAGATGGCATTTCAAAAAATACCGTTTCAGAAATAAATCACTTTATGACTAATGGAAAATTATACATTATGACTTATTAAATTATAACATACAAAGCTTTAAAATGTAGTCACTGTCGTATTTTATGGCACAGGAGGTAGCGCGTGTAACCATCTCCAGTCGTACGTGCTTTGAGGGTTTTGGGATCGGTTGGCCTCGTTTTTGGAAACGCGAGATGGGATAAGTAGGCACTAGTGTTCGGGTGACGTCACATCGTTCGTTGGAAAACTTTCTTCCATCGGTTCCGAATTTGGGGTAATTAATAGAGATGACACCTCCAATCAACTGACATACTTTTTATGAGCTGTCAAAATAAATCCTACCAGAGATTTTGTATGGCAATAGCTAGTTATGACGTCACCTCTTTCTCATGTGTTTCTGTTCGGATCTCTTGGTTTCGCATAATTTAATAAGTCATACATAATACTTACATCATTCTTTATAATCAATGCTAGTAATACAGTGATTTATTTCTGAAACAGTATTTTTTTCAGGACTTTTTCGTCTTATAGAATGCAGTAGGATAGGTTAGGTTTGTTTTATGACAAATCCGAAAGAAAAAACTGTATCAGAAATAAATCACTTTACGACCAACGTTGATTATGAAGAATGATACATTATGACTTGTTAAATTATGCGAAACCATAGAGACCCGTTTCTGTTAGGTATAGTGAAAAAATACGTATAAGTCACGTCTATGATCGAGTTTAGCCGGGCTAATCCGTAGTCCTTAGAGCAACACGCCACGCTAAACTCGTTCATAGATGTGAATTATCCGTATTTTTAGGGTTCCGTAATCAACTAGGAACCCTTATAGTTTCGCCATGTTTGTCTGTCTGCCTGTCTGTCTGTCTGTCCGCGGCTAAGCTCAGAGACTGCTAGTACTAGAAAACTGTAATTTGGCATGAATATACATATTAGTCACGCCGACAAAGTGGTTAAATAAAAAAAACTAAAAAAATTTTTTTTTGGGTACCTCTCATTGACGTAAATTGGAATTTCCTGCGGGATAAAGAACGAGAGTTGTTCATAAATTTTATGCACGCGGAAGTCGTGGACAAAAGCTAGTATCTTAATATACTTAATGTCATCCCAAGCATTTCTATGACGCCCCATATCTTGATGTGGCGTCAGGACATCGATATGGGTGACGTCACTCGTAATGGACGCACTTGTAGCGTGTCGTTAAATTAATTGCTCGCTAGCGACGACAACGCGGCGCCGCTTCCATCACAGGATAAGTTTAGGACATACAAGCATTTATCCACGTCTTTGGTCGCCTACAATTTATACTTCTTGTTTTATCCACAACGAAGCTACAGGGTATAAAGTGACGTAAGTAATAGTAATAATAATAATAAATCTTTATTAAATTTTACATTTAGGTAAAATTAGATAACTTATAGACTAAAATATTTTAAATTAGAACAAAAACAGTTATGTATACCTTAACTAGGAAAATTCCCGTGTTTCAGGTGTAAGAGAGCTAACAAAACTTAACTTAAATCACGCGGCGGACACGACGTACAAATACGCGTTCTTGAATCTACATAAGCTCGACGACGTCTGTACACGCGTACGCCTACATACATCGCGCGCGCACTCTTCTAGATTCGGGCGGTTTCCGGCTATCTGCGCCTTGAGGGGTGGGGTAATTCGAATCGGTGCGGGGCGGACCGTTTCCATTCTGTACGTCAGTACTATTATATATTCTGTGCTTAAATATTAAATTACATGCAAAAGAAACAAAATCATTTAGGACAATTTAAATTGTTTTAAGTATTTTAAGTAACTAACTAATAGAATTATCTAACTAACTGAACTAAACTATGTTTATTTTAGAACAACCAATAATAGTTCTGTATCTTCATAGGACATGTGTTGAAGTGCAACTTGAAGAATTTTCTTAGTTTGGATGTAATTAAGCATAAAGGAATGGTGCCAGGAATGCATGGAATCTGGAGGAGAAGGGGAAGTAACAGTGGTAAGATTACCAGAGACCAAGACGGTTCGGAATTTCCATAAGTGAACCATTAAAGTGCTTCGCAGGTGTGCGTACGTTTTTCCTTCATCGTAAAACTCGTTTGCACATGAATTCTGAAAAACTTAGTGCGTGTCTGGATTTCAACCCACGATCCGCTGACTGAGAAGCTTTAGGTCCACATACTGGACTGCGACGGCAGTGGTAATTTGTAAGATTACACAAAATGTAATTTAACTTTACCATCATTTGGTGAGTTACGGAAATGGAGGCGTTGACATATGGGATAATGTGTCAGGCGCTTGACAAGCGAATGGTCCCCAAAAATACACTAAGCGCTTTTTGATTCAATTTAAATATCTTGCTGACTTAATCCTATGACTGACCCTCCATCCTACTCATCCTATCTACTCTAGCCTCGAAAGTTATGTCATTTTTAGGGTTCCGTAGTCAACTAGGAACCCTTATAGTTTCGCCATGTCTGTCCGTCTGTCTGTCTGTCTGTCTGTCCGCGGCTAAGCTCAGAGACTGCTAGTACTAGAAAACTGTAATTTGGCATGAATATATATATTAGTCACGCCGAAAAAGTGGTTAAATAAAAAAAACTAAAAAAATTTTTTTTTGGGTACCTCCCATTGACGTAAAATGGGGGTGATTTTTTTTTCTCGACTAACCCTATAGTGTGGGGTATCGTTGGATAGGTCTTTTAAAACCATTGGGGGGTTGCTTACATGATTTTTGTATTCAGTGATTTGTTTGCGAAATATTCAACTTTAAAGTGAAAATTTTCATTAAAATCGACCGTCCCCCCCCCTCTAAAATCTAAACTGTTGGGTGGAAAAATTTGAAAAAATTCAAAATGGTAGTAAATATATTAAATTTACAAGGGAAATTATAGCGGCTAAGATTGCTTGGGAATTATTTGTAGTTTAAGAGTAAATAGTAGCCTAAGGTATTAAACATACCGTCACTACTTTGAAAACTCGTATCTCAAATCAGCATGTAAACAAAACTGAACCTTGATACGCGCGTAATAAAGTTCACTTTGCCAGATTAACGATTTTGAGATACGAGCTTTTTTCAAAGTATTGACGATACCTAACTTGGAAGATTCCGTACACATACGAAATCCTTAGAAAAATATTACTTGATTTTTTCGTAATGGCTACGGAACCCTATCTTGGGCGTGTCTGACACGCTCTTGGCCGGTTTCTTTTTTAACAAAAATAATGCTACAGACCGAGCCGAGTGTACCCAGTTTTGTGAAATTATTTCTCTAAATTTAAAGTTCTCATTTTTAGCCGAAATACGTTATTTTAGCAGTGGACACTGCTGAACATAAGTAGGCCTCCCCTGAGGTTCGCCAAAAAGATCGGTCAGGGGGGTTACTACGAAATTCGAAGTTCGAAGTTCGGATCGTGCGGTCCCTCTCACTCTCGTAATAAATACCATTAGCGTGAGCGGAACGGCATGAAACGAAGTTCGAATTTCGCGCTTCGTAGTATAGGGCCTGGCGCCAACCGCATCCAACGCATTCACGCGAACTTAACGAGGTCGTCGCTCCATGTTATTGGAGGTCTACCTACACTAACCTATAACCTTTTGGCCCCATCGGCCATCAGTTCTACGTGCGATGTGTCCTGCCTTCTGTCACTAAAGTCTGGTGATTCTTCGAGGTATGCCGGTGACTTTAGTTCTTACGAGGATTTTATCATTCCTAAATTCCTAATGTGATCCCGCAGAGAAACTCCGAGGACAGCCGTCTCCATCCCCCTCGTTATTGCATCGTTCTCAATTCATTTAAAAAAATATACTACATTTGACAGTTATACTAACGACATACTTACACTTTTTGTATTTTATAAAGTTTGCCAGGACTATGTGTGTCTATTTGACTCGTCTTGAATCGTCTTCGTTTCTACTGTTTTCTTCTACAGGTCGCATTCCTCAACCGATTCTCGTAAAATATTGTGAGCAGTTTTGGATTTACTTCAAAATGGTGGAGACGTTAGGGTTGCTAATATAAAAATATCATATTTCACTTTTTCTAGTGCCCCTTCAATTCTGTGGCTTCTTTAGCTTCTTGTCGAGGCGGAACCTAACCCGGAACAACTCTTCGACGGAGGCGATGCCCGTGTATTCCCGAATGTACCGCAGCCCCGATTTCTTCCTTCGCCCAGCGCTTTTCCAACTACCGGGAACCTATCGATGTTTAGAAAATTATATTTCCGAAGGTTTAGAATCCCGAAAACTTCATTTGTCCGAAAGCATTTTTTTCTGAAACTGTAAATATTTCAGGATTTATTTCAGGACCATCGTGTAGAACCCTTTAGGTTAGGTTAGGGTTCTTTTATAAAAATCCTGAAATATTTACAGTTTCAGAAAAAAATGCATTCGGATAAATGAAGCATTCGGGATTTTAAATATTCGGAAAAAAATATTTCTATATTTTGATAGGTAACCCCAACTACCATATTCCAGGCCTTTCGAACAACTCGCGGGGTCTACACTTTCCAGAACCACTGTTTATTATTTGTATCCCCTATAAACTAAATATTTTCCAAAATAGCGTATCTAAATGTGAGCCAACTGGGTCAGCGGCTAGCCTATACGTGTCAGACATTGTGAGACCTCCCTGCTGGGTCGGAGGTATTTTCAGAAGCATCACATAACTACAGAGACAATGCAGCCCACATTTCACGATCAAAAGCTTGACGTCAAAAGGGGTTATTCTATAACATGCATAGTTTGGTCAATCTTCTTTGGGAATTTGAATCAATGTATCAATAGCTAGGTATATTTACGACATTAATAAGGGCACCACTTTTTTCAAAGTCATGGTAGACTAGTGGTTTGACCTGTGACTTCTCATGCAGATGATTGTGGATTGAAACCCGAGGATAAGATGGCTGAGAGACTTTTGAGTAATAGGTATTTTAATGAAAGTACCTGGGCGACCTAGCTCTGCTCGGGCAGAAACTCGGTACCAAGCGTTTTCCCAGAGATAAGACCAAGCTAGATCAATTTCTCATCCCCGAAAACCCCCAAATACCAAATTTCATCGAAATCGTTGGAGCCGTTTCCGAGATCAAAACACCGGAGGGGGGGGGGGGGGTGAGAGGGGGGAGGGGATGCGGGGGAGGGAGCGCGGGGGTGTTAAAGGGGGGATGAAAATTTCATTGATTTTGCCGTAGGATGCACCGTTTTCAAGATATTTGACAAAAACACCGGAGGGGTTGGGGGGGGGGGGGTGAGTCACGTTAAATTATCGTCCGTAAACCGACTTTACAGACAACCGGCTTTTCCTTTTCTGTGCTCCCAATAGGGAACGTGCACATAGACGGTGCTGCCAACTGGTGCCATAAGGGTGCCATCAATTTGAATGTTTTACCTTGATAAGTTTGTTTTACTGTCCGCATAGTGTCTCTTCTGTCGCATTAGTGGTGCCGCCTATAGTTACTGCACGTTCCTTATAATACTTTTTCTAACAAAAAAGTAACTTTTTCTCACAAAAAAGTAACTTTTTCTCACAAAAGAAGAAACTTGACGTTTTCTCATGAAAAATAAACTTGAAAAAAAAAAACTAAAAATCTTGAAAAAAAACGTGGAATCGAACCGAGGTCGGCTGGATCCGCGACCACCCGATTTCTAATGTGCCATTATGATCTGCTCGAAGTCGGCGAAATTTAGCTTTATATTCTAATGCAAACAAAAATAGCCGGAAAACACGAGTAAAAGCGATTTTCTGAAAATGAAACATAGCTAGATCAGTTTTTCATCCCCGAAAACCCCTACATACCAAATTTCATCGAAATCGTTGGAGCCGTTTCCGAGATCCTGATTATATATATACATATATATATATATATATATATATATATATATATATATATATATATATATATATATATATATATACATATATACAAGAATAGCTCGTTTAAAGGTATTAGATAGATGTCGCTGTCTCGCCCGAACCTCTCCGTGTCAGTACAGCGAGAGCGAGACAACTGCAGCTCAGACCGTTAATAGGCGCGTAAAATTGATCAAAACAGCATTTCGTAGTCCCGTGTTTTCTTCTCGAAAACTGGACCAATAAAATTATTTTTTTCAAAAGTAATTAGAGGACAGATTTAGTTATGCCCCAATTTTTTCCTTTTTTTGTTTATTTGAGGGGTTCTTTTCTGATGAGTGTCTGAAAATGACGTTTAAATTGGGCAATTTTTTCAGTTTTTGAAAGCTTATATTTCTTATGTTAATTAAAACATGGAAAAAACGAAACATAGGGGCATAGCTGTGGTAGATACAGATTACACAGTAAAAAAAAATTGGCTCCAAAGCCATTATCCAGGGAGGAAATATTGGACTACGTTTGTATGGAGAAATGGTGCGCATCGTATCCTCTTAATATAATGTAATTATAGTAACGAAACCTGCGAAGAAATTTAATGGTGTGCGTAAAGTCCCCAATCCCATTCGGATAAGAACTATGGCCCAAGCCCTCTCTCTGCAAGAGGAGGCCTGTGCCCTGTAGTAAAACATATAAAATCTAGGATGATGATTTAATAATGCAAAAAACTTGTCCGTTTCAAATCTTGCACGTCGAATTTCACCCACCCACATGTCGAATTAAAAACGCAAATTCAGTCATCCCTTCCGCAGCATACAAAAGAGCTGATAACTTTGGAACAGCTAGACCAATTTTGATGAAACATATTTAAGAACCATCGCCAAGAAACCTGCTTTCAAATAAAAAAACCGCATCCAAATCGGTTCACCCATTTAAGAGCTATGATGCCACAGACAGACACACACACACACATAGCGGTCAAACTTATAACACCCCTCTTTTTGTGTTGGGGGTTAAAAAAGCTCGTGTTAATATTTTTACAACAAATTTTTTACTACCGAATTACTCTCGTAACGTGGCTTTCTCACATCTTATGACTAAGTAGGTACTCATTGTTATGTCATAAGCCATGATGGATATCTCAATCAAAACGTCGACGTTTTAACGCAGTCAACTGAAACCATATGGCTATCACTGGCAAACATTTGAGAGTGATAGGCTATAAGGCGAGTCCAAAAATAGCCATGACCGCATATAGCCGGGCTGTGTACATATTTGTTTACACGCCGCGTAGTCAATGAAAACTGACTTTTGACATTTAGCGGGCCTTTATCGCCAATATTGGACTTGTCCCTTTCTGATCACGCAAATAAGAAAGTGATAGCTCACACACACAAGGTGATTCTGGGGTCTTTATCAGGTTCAACGCCACGATCAGATAATTTGTTTACGTCATCATCATATTCAGCCAAAAAAACGCTAACTACTGGAGAAAGGCCTCCTCAAAGGCCCATGAGGGGTACGAGGGAACAGGTACGTTACCTCGTTGCTGACCCAGATTGGTGGACACTCAGATGACTTCTACAGGAAGTAAAAGACACGTGTCAAACGAAGGTCAAAGTAACTCGAAACAAATAGTTAAATAAGTTTAGTGACTCAAAGTCGTTAATTTTATGCCTACGGGCGACACAATTTTTGGGGTTCGTTTTGATAACGGCAACAGGTAGACGCTTAAAATATTCACTCAATATTTAATTATAATATTCACTTTAAAAATAAAGTACCTGGGCGACCGAGCTCTGCTCGGGCAGAAACTCGGTACCAAGCGTTTTCCCAGAGATAAGACCAAGCTAGATCAATTTTTCATCCCCGAAAACCCCCAAATACCAAATTTCATCGAAATCGTTGGAGCCGTTTCCGAGATCAAAACACCGGAGGGGTGGGGGGGGTGAGAGGGGGGAGGGGATGCGGGGGAGGGAGCGCGGGGTTATTAAAGGGGGGATGAAAATTTCATTGATTTGCCGTAGGATGCACCGTTTTCAAGATATTTGAAAAAAAACACCGGAGGGGGTGGGGGTGGGAGGGGGGGGGTGAGTCACGTTAAACTATCGTCCGTAAACCGACTTTACAGACAACCGGCTTTTCCTGTTCACATAGACGGTGCTGCCAACTGGTGCCATAAGGATGCCATCAATTTGAATGTTTTACCTTGATAAGTTTGTTTTACTGTCCGCATAGTGTCTCTTCTGTCGCATTAGTGCTGCCGCCTATAGTTACTGCACGTTCCCTATAATACTTTTTCTCACAAAAAAGTAACTTTTTCTTACAAAAGAAGAAACTTGACGTTTTCTCATGAAAAAAAAACTTAAAAAAAAAAAACTAAAAATCTTGAAAAAAAACGTGGAATCGAACCGAGGTCGGCTGGATCCGCGACCACCCGATTTCTAATGTGCCATTATGATCTGCTCGAAGTCGGCGAAATTTAGCTTTATATTCTAATGCAAACAAAAATAGCCGGAAAACACGAGTAAAAGTGATTTCCTGAAAATGAAACATAGCTAGATCAGTTTTTCATCCCCGAAAACCCCCACATACCAAATTTCATCGAAATCGTTGGAGCCGTTTCCGAGATCCTGATTATATATATATATACAAGAATTGCTCGTTTATATTCACTTTAAAAATAAATAATGGAGTTAAAATAAAACAAATATTTAAGGGGGGCTCCTATATAGCAAACTTGATTTGTTTGCTGTTTTTATAAATAATGGTATGGAACCCTTTGTGCGCGAGTCCGACTCGCACTTGGCCGTTTTTTGTTTCTACGCTGTGTATGACTTTTGAATAAGAAATGTAAGGTCATAAAAATGATAGGTAAAACACTTCCTTGGTCTTCTATACCTACTCCGTGATTGTACCAACAGGCTAGTAGGTGAATATCATCATCATCATTCCAGCCTATATACTTCCCACTGCAAGGTACAGGCCTCCTCTCAGAGTGAGAGGGCTTGGGCCTTGGGCCGTAGTTCCCACGCGGGCCCAGTGCGGATTGGAAACTTCACTAACATCATTGAATTTCTTCATCGTAAAATTCAAAGTAAATTACAAATGTGATTTCGCGCATACATTCTGAAAAACTCAGAGGTGCAAGCCGGGATTTGAACCCACGACCCTCTGCTTGAGAGGACATCTAGGTCAAACCACTAGGCCACTATGGCAACTTCTACACACAAAAGTAAAACTACCTTTAATTAATAGGGGTAATTAGTCGGTGAATATAGTGGCTTTCAAACGCCAGAGTCAAATCTGTTAAGGTAGTAACTATTATTTAATCTGTGGCTATGTACTTATGCTACCGTATCAGCAACTACCACAACTATTCAAATAAGATGAGGCTCCATTTTATTGCCTTTGGCGGCGAGCTGGCGGATGAGTCATGACCATGCCATGCTCAGCCAAGGACAGTGCGGGATGCCTCAAGACTCAACTTGCGGTGGGAATTGTACCTTTTTAGGGACCCGGGACCCTGTAACTGAGACTTCGCTGTCCGTCCGTCTGTCACCAGGCTGAACCGTGAACCGTGATAGCTAGACAGTTGAAATTTTCACAGATTATGTATTTTGGTCGCCGCTATAACAATAAATACTAAAAAACAGAATGAAATAAATATTTAAGGGGGCTCCCATACAACAAACGTGATTTTTAGGGTTCCGTACCTCAAAAAGAAAAAACGGAACCCTTATAGGATCACTTTGTTGTCCGTCCGTCCGTCCGTCCGTCTGTCTGTTAAGACCCTTTTTCTTAGGAACGCGTGGAGGTATCAAGCTGAAATTTATATCAAATACTAAAGTCTCTTGTCCCTTGGAGCTGTAAAAAAAATCAAACTTTTAAACCAACGCAATCAAAAGATACAGCCTTTTATGCCGCAAATTTTCGACACTCGCAAGGGAATCAAAACCTACAGGGTACTTCCCGCGAACTCAGAATCTTGAAATTTGATACGAAGCAAGGTCTTATAGCACAGATAAAGGAAAAATTCATTTTTTTGTCTGTCTGTCTATATCACTATATCAGTAACCAATCTATTTATGCCGCAAATTTTCGACACTCGCAAGGGAATCAAAACCTACAGGGTACTTCCCGCGAACTCAGAATCTTGAAATTTGATACGAAGCAAGGTCCCATAGCACAAATAAAGGAAAAATTGCGAAAACCGTAAAATTTTAGTTACATCATAATAATAAAAATATTTTTAATAATATTAAAGTTACTACCCCTTTCCTCATGAACGCTTAGAGGTATTAAAATGAAACTCACATCAAGTACTCAGGTCTATTTACCTTTAAGCTGTAACAAAATCAAACTTCTATGTCAACGCAATCAAAAGAAACAGCAATTTAAGCCGCATATTTTCAAACTCGCAACTACTCGCAAGGGAATCAAAACCTACAGGGTACTTCCCGTGAACTCAGAATCTTGAAATTTGGCACGAAGCAAGTTCTTATAGCACAGATAAAGGAAAAATTGCGAAAAGCATAATTTTTTTTCTCTATCTGTATATCAGTACCCAGTCTACAATGATCCCACACTGCGCACATTTTGCTTAGGAGCAGGGGTCTGCTTAGACTGGATGTTCATAGATAAATATAAATTTGTACGGAAGCCTCGGTGCGCGAGTCCGACTCGCACTTGGCCGGTTTTTTTTTGCTAGGTTTTGTTCGATATTGATAACGGCAACAGGTAGACGCTTGAAATATTCACAGAATATTAAGTTATATATTAATTAAAAAAAAAAAAATTAATAATTAAATTCAAATAAATCAAATATTAAAGGGGGGCTTCCATACAACAAGCATGATTTTTTTGCCGTTTTTATAGATAAAGGTACGGAACCCTTCGTGCGCGAGTCCGACTCGCACTTTTCAGCCGTCTATCTCTAAGTCATTAAGTGTACTAAAACAATGAAGATACCTAATATTAATTTAACGGTTTTTAAATAAGTAAATCGGTGGAAAACGAGTTCTATGGACACCCCCCGGTACTGACTAAGATACTGACTTTGTTTAATATTGCATCTGAAAACTTTTTTGCAGTATAAGAACTGCCTAGCGAGACTTGCATCTTTTTACATGACATGTAATGTTTTTGATGGGATTGTTTATTTAATTAAGTACTAATTGACTCGCAAAAACAAGATAATAAGATGTTGTTCGGTTTCAATTAAATTCGGAGTCATTATGAAGTAGTACCTATTGAATGATCGTTAGCATTCCTTAATAAAGTACCTGGGCGACCGAGCTCTGCTCGGGCAGAAACTCGGTACCAAGCGTTTTCCCAGAGATAAGACCAAGCTAGATCAATTTTTCATCCCCGAAAACCCCCAAATACCAAATTTCATCGAAATCGTTGGAACCGTTTCCGAGATCCTGATTATATACACCGGAGGGGTGGGGGTGGTGGGGGTGAGAGGGGGAGAGGGAGCGCGGGGGCATTAAAGGGGGATGAAAATTTCATTGATTTTGCCGTAGGATGCACCGTTTTCAAGATATTTGACAAAAACACCGGAGGGGGGGGGGGGGTGAGTCACGTTAAACTATCGTCCGTAAACCGACTTTACAGACAACCGGCTTTTCCTGTTCTGTACCTCTACCATGAGTTACACTAGTTTACAGTGACCGTACTCGCTAGCGACGGCGTAAATGATTTGTATGGAGAATTGTGTACAGCGCCTCTAGCGGTCACTTACGGAAGTACAATTCTCCATACAAAACATTTACGCCGTCGCTAGCGAGTACGGTCACTGTAAACTAGTGTAACTCATGGTAGAGGTACTGTGCTCCCAATAGGGAACGTGCACATAGACGGTGCTGCCAACTGGTGCCATAAGGGTGCCATCAATTTGAATGTTTTACCTTGATAAGTTTGTTTTACTGTCCGCATAGTGTCTATTCTGTCGCATTAGTGCTGCCGCCTATAGTTACTGCACGTTCCCTATAATACTTTTTCTAACAAAAAAGTAACTTTTTCTCACAAAAGAAGAAACTTGACGTTTTATCATAAAAAATAAACTTAAAAAAAAACTAGAAATCTTGAAAAAAAACGTGGAATCGAACCGAGGTCGGCTGGATGCGCGACCAACCGATTTCTAATGTGCCATTATGATCTGCTCGAAGTCGGCGAAATTTAGCTTTATATTCTAATGCAAACAAAAATAGCCGGAAAACACGAGTAAAAGCGATTTTCTGAAAATGAAACATAGCTAGATCAGTTTTTCATCCCCGAAAACCCCCACATACCAATTTTCATCGAAATCGTTGGAGCCGTTTCCGAGATCCTGATTATATATATACATATATACAAGAATTGCTCGTTTAAAGGTATTAGATATATACAAGAATTGCTCGTTTAAAGGTATTAGATAGATAGATAGATAGATTAGATAGATAGATTATTGGTACATGGCCGACTGAGCTTCACTTGGATTAGACTGAAGCTCGAAATCGCGCGATTTCCTGGAGATAAGACCAAGCTAGATCATATATTCGCCCAATGAGGGCTTCGGCTACAGTTCCCACGCGGGCCCAGTGTGGATCGGGAACTTCACAAACACCATTGAATTTCTTTGCAGGTGTATCCAAGTTTCCTCGCGATGTTTTCCTTCACCGCAAAGCTAATTCAAATGTAATTCAAATGTAATGGTTTGAACTTACAACCCTCTGTTTAGGAGGCCATGGGTCCAACCACTAGGCCATCACGGTTTACTACAAGGCAATACTATATTTAATTTATGTAAGGTCTATTTTTGAGATATCCGAAATAAATAAATAGACAAGAAAAGCTTGCTTGAACATATAAAGAAAGAAAGAAAGAAGACATTTATTCACTTTTATAAGACACACATATACAAGAAAGTACACACAAAAAAAAAGCCAAAGATAACAAACAATGGAGAAATAAACACGTACAATACACCGGTCAGCATGTGTGTCCTCGCAAAAGTGAAACGGTCGCTGACTCAGCATTATGCTGAGGCGTTAGACGCCTGCAGCGCTGATTTTCTGTCAGAACCGTCTGTGACTCACGGAACGATACACAAATATACTATACTGAACCACTTACCTATATAGAAATAAATTAATAAAATGATAAAGAATTGATAAATAGTATAGATTTATTATAGAGTAGCATAATAAGTTAATAAGTAAATTAAAATAAAGAAAAAGTAAACGGAGAAGATATGTTTAAAAACAACAGGTTGGCATATCATATTTGTGTAAAAAATTCGGATGTATGATTTTTTGGATTCAGAAAATCTCATTTGGTATTCTGGCTTGCTGGATCACAGGGGAAATTCTTCAAAAGCATAATGTTATTTCTGCATAGCATGACCCAGAAACTTAAAATAGAAGATTGTGCATAAGATGAAATTCTATATTTGTCTGTACAGTCGAAGGCATTGATATAATGCAAACACCACCCTTATGGTTAGTGTAGTAACATACTAGAGTTGAATTATATTTACCTTGACGTTTCGGCCACATTGCAGCAGCCGTGGTCACGAGTTAGTTTAGTATAGTAATTATGAGTGAAAATCACGAAAGTTTAAAACAGTATACATATACTAGAGTTGTAAAGTTATTTTCGACACCTAAGGTAATAAATATTGTGAGAACATTTGCACACACTTGCGAAGCAATTCAATGTGTGTGAAGTTCAGGATCCGGACTGAGCCCGCGTGGGAACTACAGCCCAAGCCCTCTCATCCTAAGAGGAGACCTATACCCAGTGGGACGTCATATAGGTGAAGATGATGCTCCGTTTGTTAGTTTTTCTGCTTTTGTCTAGACAGACATTGTATTAAATAGAATCTTAGAATATTGAATACTAGCCTTCGTCCGCAGCATCGCCCGCGATAAAATTAATTTTCCCGTAGGAAAAGGTATTTTCCTGCGGTAAAGAGTAGCCTATGTCACTCTGTGGTAATGTAGCTTTCTAACGGCAAAAGAATTTTTGAAATTGGTCCGGTAGTTTCGGAGCCTATTCAATGCAAACAAACAAACAATCATACAAAAACAAACAATCAAATCTTTCCTCTTTATAATATTTTCAACCGACGAAAACAAAAGGAGGAGGTTCTCAATGCGACGTGTATATATATATATATATATATATATATATATATATATATATATATATATTTTATGTATGATCACGCATAACTTTTTACAGAGTAGTCCGATTTTGATGATTCTTTTTTTATTGGAAAGCATATACCCCGAGGGTGGTCCCATTTAAATTTGGAAATAATATTCCTACCCTAAGGGTATGAAAACAGGGGATGATTGACTAACTTTTTACAGAGTAGTCTGATTTTCATAATTCTTTTTTATTGGATAGATAGGGTATACCTTGAAGTTGGTTTATAAATTTGGAAAAAAAATTACCCCAAGGATGGAAAAAAGTATAAATAAAAACTTTTTAACAAAAAATTAAACCGCCGAAAAAACTGAATAGCAAAAAATAATACTTTTTTGTTTGACCTTAATCTAGGTACCAGTTTGAAGTCGGTGCCTCAGCACGAGCCAGGAGGAGTGATAGAAGCCAATCAGGTAGACGATTATAGGTCCACTCCTCCTGGCTCGTGCTGAGGCACCGACTTCAAACTGGTACCTAGATTAAGGTCAAACAAAAAAGGTATTATTTTTTGCTTTTCAGTTTTTTCGGCGGTTTAATTTTTTTATTGAATACAATTGATATGTTTCCACGGAGACCACCAATTAGATGACGGATGATTGGTAAATGCAGCAGGTTCAAAGTAGATGCAAGCCACTTCCAAGTTGTAATGATTAGGTATCAATGAGAGAAGCCTTTGCCCAGTAGTGGACGGCCCACGGCTGAAATGATGATGTTGACGTTATGTATGTTTTGTTAGAAAAAAATAAGATTCAGATTCAGATTCATTTACTGCCAGATTGCCGATAATGATGAAAATGATAATGATGATAATGATGATGAGAATGTCGATTGTTGTTGAGCGTCTTTTCACCCGACTGTCGAAGGAGGGTTGTATTTTTCGAGCGTATGTATTTATGTATATATCATTCTTTGGCACGCCCTGCAGCCTAAACAGCTCAATGGATTTTGAAGTGTGAGGTAATCATAATAATCATAATCATAATCATTTATTCATTGGCCAGCATAGGTAATATTAATTTGGTCTTAGATTACATTCTGAGTTCCACTATGTGGTGCCCCAGGGCATACAACATAGATATTATAATTATTTATTATTGAGGTGTCATTAGATTCGTCTCAGTTTCGCGAGTGACATAGAATATATATTTTCCCGGAATTCCCATGGGAACGGGAATTATACAGGTAGATTTTTCCATCTAGTATTGAAATTAAAGTTATTGGTATATTATACTTCAATTGTTATATAGAACAATAGTATACAATGCTCAAGAGGTTAATGACCCCGACTAAGACGCGAGGACCCAAATCACTTTTAAAAAAAAAAACCGGCCAAGAGCGTGTCGGACACGCCCAAGATAGGGTTCCGTAGCCATTACGAAAAAATCAAGTAATATTTTTCTAAGGATTTCGTATGTGTACGCAATCTTCCAAGTTAGGTATCGTCAATACTTTGAAAAAAGCTCGTATCTCAAAATCGTTAATCTGGTAAAGTGAACTTTATTACGCGGGGATCAAGATTCAGTTTTGTTTACATGCTGATTTGAGATACGAGTTTTTCAAAGTAGTGACGGTATGTTTAATACCTTAGGCTACTATTTACTCTTAAACTACAAATAATTCCCAAGCAATCTTAGCCGCTATAATTTTCCTTGTAAATTTAATATATTTACTACCATTTTGAATTTTTTCAAATTTTTCCACCCAACAGTTTAGATTTTAGAGGAACGGTCGATTTTAATGAAATTTTTCACTTTAAAATTGAATATTTCGCAAACAAATCACTGAATACAAAAATCATGTAAGCAACCCCCCAATGGTTTTAAAAGACCTATCCAACGATAACCCACACTATAGGGTTAGTCGAGAAAAAAAAATCACCCCCACTTTACGTCTATGGGAGGTACCCTAAAAAAATTTTTTTTAGTTTTTTTTATTTAACCACTTTGTCGACGTGACTAATATTGGTAATATATATATATATATATATATATATATATTCATGCCAAATTACAGTTTTCTAGTACTAACAGTCTCTGAGCTTAGCCGCGGACAGACAGACAGACAGACAGACAGACGGGCAGACATGGCGAAACTATAAGGGCTCCTAGTTGACTACGGAACCCTAAAAAAAGGAAATTCACTTGCAGATTGAAAAAAATTGTAGCGGAACCTTCGTAGCGGTGCTACGAAGCGGCTACGCGGCGTAGCCCGTAGCGCGTGGAAATGCCGCAGTGCCAATGCCCTGGTTGAACCGGCAATGCATGTCCTCGAAACATACTACTAGTGTAAACGGCTTTAGGTTGCTATTGCCATTTACACTGTTTCTACTAGTGTTGTATATTGACAGTCTATCGATAGTCGATAGTCGAAGCATCGCCAGACTCCAGTGGCAGTGGGCAGAGCGCATCGCTCGTAGAACTGACGGCCGAGGGGGCAAAAAGGTTCTCGAGTGGCATCCACGGACCGGAATACGCAGTGTAGGTAGGCCTCCAACAAGATGGAGCGACGACCTGGTTAAGGTTGCGGGATCGCGTTGAATGCGGATGGCACGGGACCGATCTGTTTGGCGAGCCTTGGGGGAGGCCTATGTTCGGGTGTGTTTTACAATACCGAAGTACGAAAGACCGAATGTATTAAAACATCGAATGGGTCAAAAGACCGACACGATTTTTTTCTGAAACCGTAAACTTTTCAGAATTTATTAAAACGGCATCATACAGAACCCATTAGGTTAGGTTAGGTTTGTTTTATAACAATCTTAAAAAGTTAACGGTTTCAGAAAAAAATCGTGTCGGTCTTTTGACCCATTCGATGTTTTAATACATTCGGTCTTTCGTACTTCGGTATTGTAATACATACCCCTATGTTCAGCAGTGGACGTCTTTCGGCTGAAATGATGATGATGATGATGATTTTTTGTAATGGGGACGTTTTTGGTGTTTTCTTAATCAGAATCAGGAGCACTGTTGTTTTTGGTGATAAAAAAGTAGCCCTAATTTTCCATTCTCTGTATAAACAAATTTTTGTTACAACTACAATTATTAGTACTTCCGGCAGCTGTCTATTCAGACAATAATGATATCGGGGGTCTTAAGAGCGTTTATACCCGCTGAGCTGGCAACGTTGCATTTTTGTTAGTTTTTCTCGATTATTCCATAAAAAATGAATGAAAATTAAAAATGTGGTCTATAAGAATTGTTCTAATATATAAGTTGAATGTGTCTACTGCAATAATAGGCTAGACGACTAAAAAAACCTGTTTAGTCCGTCATTTAGATTATTAAAAAATATTGTACACTTATTTTTTCTTTTGTTTGACAAACAAAATATGACGAGGATACAGTGCTTAGAAGTTTCGAGTGACGTCACTATATGGTACAATTTTTACCTAAGAGTGACGTCACAAGCCCCCACTCCGGAAGTTTGATGATCTATGCCTTTGTCTATTTTTAATAATTTGATAAACCAAAAAATACGTGTCCCATATTTTTCCATTATCTAACTGACGGACTAAATAGAATGACATATTTATAACCCAGTCGTCATCCCTATTATTCGTGATAGGCTTTTATTTTCTTTAAAAACCGTTAGGTAATAATTTGTTCGTTTTTAAAGAAAATAAAAGTCTATCACGAATAATTATTGCAGTAGACACATTCACCTTATATATTAGAACAATTTTTATAGACCACATTTTTAATTTTCATTCAATTTTTATGGAATTGTCGAGAAAAACTAACAAAATGCAACGTTGCCAGCTCAGCAGGTATAAAAGCTCGTAATAGAAAGGTTTATACTTCCTTAAAAGTTCGGCAGCAGATCAGTGACTTTCCTTGGGTTATTGATATTCGTGGGCGGTGTGATCATTTCCCATCAGATGACCATTTGCTCGTTTTCCTTCTACTTATAATAATACAAAATCAAGCGTTTTTGCTGACTGAACTTTTTGTCGACTATAAGGATAAAAATAAGAATAAGAATAAGAAATCTTTATTTCATATTTATTTCGTATTTATTTCATATAAGTAACATGAAAATAAAAATAATTACTAATAGAAATAAGATACATATGCGAAAAAGGAGTCCACTCAGCACTCGTCGAGTCACTAAAGGACTACACTTGCATTGTCATCAAATCTATATACATGCAATGTATCTTTGAGGTTTGGTCAATAATTTTTAAGTCGGTCATACATAATCTTCCAACATTTTATTACCTTCAGACATCAGGACAAGGCAAATATATAAATACTTTTAAAATGAGTTAGGTATGAAGTATCTTTTTTATTTATTTTTCAACTTCATTTTTTATTACTTTTACGGTCATCCCGTGAAACCATATATTTCAAACTAAATACAAACAGAAAAAAGACCAATGCTGAGAATCGAACCCAGGTCCTCAGCGTTCCGTGCTGCGTGCTTACCCCTACACCATCACTGGTCTAGAGGTTAGCGACGAATCTTTCCCATACATCGTACATTTCAGTCTGTTATAACGACCGCTTAGCCTAGTTGGTAGTGACCCTGCCTACGAAGCAAGAGGTCCTGGGTTCAAATCCCGGTAAGGGCATTTATTTGTGTGATGAGCACGAATATTTGTTCCTGAGTTATGGATGTTTTCTATGTATTTAAGTATTTATTTATCTATATAAGTATGTTTATCGTCGTCTAGTACCCATAGTACAAGCTTTGCTTAGTTTGGGACTAGATCGATTTGTGTAAGATTGTCCCCTAATATTTATTTATTTATTTATTTATTTTATAATCACTTTATGCAGTGATAAAGCGCACATCTATGTTATGCCCTCTACTTTTAAAATGTCCTAAAAAAAAAATAGTAAAAAAGCGTATCTTTCCATTTCACTCCCGAAGCATCCCAGTCCGCACGCACACATCAAACCATGGGGTCACACGGTATTTGTGTCGGACCGGCTGCGGGCTCGCGCCACGTCTGCGGCAACTAGGTCACCACATCGATCCGCGCATGCGCACACGCACCGCGCAATCCCTACACCAAACCCCCACACATGCACGACACAACAAACACTACCCAATACATCGCGTGTTTTGATCACCAACCTTTAAAGCTTACATATTGTGCACCGCGCAATGAACAGGGAATCCACTCGCCGCGTCGCTCGCGATTGAACGCGGTACCTATACAATACGTTACAGCAGTGCCTGTTTACCGCATGCCCATTACAAATTTACAACAGTTATGGCCTTTATTGTTGCGTGCTACGGTCGCTTTTGTAATGGTTTAATTTTAAATCTGTTTATTGCAGATACTTGTCGTTTTAATTTTGGGCGGGAAGTTTGTTCGCTTGGTGGTCGCTTCAGGTGGTTCTTCGAAGTTTTAATTATCTTTTTAGGGTTCCGTACCCAAAGGGTAAAAACGGGGCCCTATTACTGAGGCTTCGCTGTCCGTCCGTCTGTCCGTCCGTCCGTCCGTCCGTCTGTCACCAAGCTGTATCTCATGAACCGTGATAGCTAGACAGTTGAAATTTTCACAGATGATGTATTTCGGTTGCCGCTATAACAACAAATACTAAAAACCAGAATAAAATAAATATTTAAGGGGGCTCCCATACAACAAACGTGATTTTTTGCTCGTTTTTGCTCGATAATATTCACAGAATATTTAGTTATATATTCACTTTAAAAATAAATAATCAAATTAAAATAAAACAAATATTTAAGGGGGCTCCCATACAAAAAACGTGATTTTTGCCGTTTTTATAGATAATGGCACGGAACCCTTCGTGCGCGAGTCCGACTCGCGCTTGGCCGGTTTTTATTTTTAAGCTAACCCGTGGAGCGTTCGATGGACACCATTTATGCCTTCAAAAAGCTGAGAAACAAATGTTCCACGGGTTATGATTATCCCTTAGTAGTGACAAAATTAGGATTCTAAGTTCGAGTGATCAAAATAAACAACTATCTATTTAAAAATTCGTGATTTTCACTCGTTGCATGCGTTGGACGTCCACTAACGAGATGGACGGACGATTTGGTGAATGACGCAAACTCAAGGTGGATGCAAACGGGGGTATAGTATAAATCTTCCCAGGTGAATTTTTCGCTTCGAGCCATTACATTAAATTTGAACCTTAATACTATGACGATACCGTTTGTTTTGAAAGATAAGGGCTCGAAGCGAAAAATTCACCTGGGAAGATTTATACTATACCGGGGTTTCAACCTTAACAGTACTATTAGTTATTCTCTGGTTGCAAGCCCGACTTCAAACCACTTAATCCAATCCTACCACGAAATTTTTACAAACTAAGTAACCCAAGAGTCGTGTCCCGGCCTCATAGCATGTTGATTAATGACGGCATCAGTATTCCCGAGAGTCGATGTGAAATATTACTTAGGCGTCTCATCGCTCCCCATAGCGAGGGACAAGGACGCATGCTATCTTCGAGGTCGCAATCAAGTGTGCTCGGTAGTTAGGGCGAGGCGCCAATGATAGCGTTAAGGAATTAGGAGGTAATAGTGACTTATTAAATTATACTTACAAATAATATTCTAATATTACTAGCTGTTGCCGGCGACTCCGTCCGCGACGCATAGGGGTAAATAATAGCCAACGACCTATTCTCAAACCTACCAAATGTGCAGCATAAAATTTCATAAAAATCGATCAAGCCATTTCGGAGGAGTTCGTTAGCAAACACCGTGACACGAAATTTAATAATATTAGATAAATCAGAAAGTTTGAGAAAATTTTTGGTTCTTTTTGTTAGTTAAGTAATAATGCGATAATTTTACTGTCGTATAGGTGAAAAACTTAAGTAAAGGACATGTTTGTTATATGTAGCACCAAGGATGATATAGACTGGATTGGCAGTCGCCATAGTACAGATCGGCCGCGGTTTTAGTAGTTCAATTATTAAATCTAGATGGCGCTGAAATATATGAAACATCTGTAGTATATTTCATCTGTAGTATTCTCTGGCTATATTTCAGCGCCATCTAGATTTAGTAATCGAACTACAAAAACCGCGGCCGATCCGCACTATGGCGACTGCCAATCCAGTCTATATCATCCTTGGTAGTACTTACGTGTCCGTATAAACAAATTGACGTTCCTAATTAGACAAATGACTTAAGCTCCATATCGATTCTGCGCACTACTAAATACAACAGATCCTTTACTTAATTTTACACCTATATCCCGGTAATGAGTTCCCGCGGGATCATTTTGAACTGAAGGAGATTAGAAGGTGCTGTCGAAGAACTTCGAAGTAAAAGTACCTCGGCTATCATGATGACGTTTTAACTTTGTCTTGAATCAACAGATGGGTTGACCGCGTTGTGTTAAATCTAAAGTTACATTAATTAGCGTCATTCTGGCCTATGCACAACCTACTGGAGGCCACAGGTTTCCTCTTAGAATGAGAGGGCATGGGCCGTATTAACAAGCGGGCCCAATGCAGATTGGAAACTTCACATACACCATTAAATATCTTCGCGTATTTTCTTTCACCGTAAGGGTCATGGAAAATCCAAATGTAATTATTATCTTTAATAATTATAATTAACTTAATTTTAATTCTTTTTTTGGGTGGTGGTGGTGTAATGGTGTATAAAAAGAGCCATTATATTGTATTGCAAATTTATGACTTTTTCTAGCACTCGCAAAACCTTATTCCTAACTTTACTTGACTTATCTAATTAACAACAACTCGCCAACACTGGCGCCACACATGAAAATTAACTGAAGGTCTTCAGAGAGGCTCATCATTCGTCACTCAAGTGTGTACTCTACGTACTTGAGCCAAGGTTCAAAACAGCTCGAGGGCTGTTCAGATACTTTCAGTATCAAAAGTTTCATGATATTTTGTTTGAACCGTCTCATTAGGGAGGTGCAATGTTTCGTGTGTGAACCTTTTAGGGTCAATAATCTTGTGAGCCTAGTAGTTTGACCTATTATTTCTCAAGCAGAGGGTCGTGGGTTCAAGCCCAGGCGTATACCTTTGAATTTTTATGCAATTTATGTGTGAAATTACATTTATGTACCAAAAAGTTTTACCAAGTTTAAAATTTAAATTATTTTTTTAACAGAGCTTTTCTGAAAAAAACTTAAAAAAAGTTCATTTAAATTGTGGCTCTTTAATTTGAAAACAAGGGCCGTTTAAATATGATACAAAGTTGTAGGTACGTACAAAAATACTACGTGATGATGATGATAATATCGAAGTCAAAAAAGTCTCAATAACTAGCAAGCAAATTTTTCGTTTTAGTCCGCGCAGGGTTGTATACTTGGCAAGTGAGATATACTAATTATGTTCAAGAAATTTTGTTATTATTATTTGCTTTTACAATTTACAAATTATTTATTTACGCATGTAGTCTTATGTATGTAGCTATTAGTGTGCAGTTTATTTATTTATTTATCTATCTAAACAGCGATCCGGGTGTCTCCAACGGTACTGGCTGAAAATCAGCGCTGGGGTGTTTTAAACGCCTCAGCATTATGCTGAGCCAGTGTCCGATTTGCAACCGCAATGACACATTCTATCTTTAGCTTTAGTGTTGCCTTATGTTTTGTAAAATATTGATGATGTGTCTTGTGATGTTGTAAATAAATGCATTTTCTTTCTTTCTTTCTTTCTTTCAATGCTTTCCAAAAAATTTATTCGGCAAGTGTAAGTTAAACGTATTTTAAAATTAAATAATAAGCTAATAGATTCCAACGCCAAATAATTAAACTATTACATTTATTTTCCTTATTAATACGAGTAGTTACTATAATTATATTTTATTATATTATAATTATATTTATTTAATTTGTCCGATGTAAGTTGCTGAATGATCGCTGGATGCTCTGATTTCTGGCTCCGCAGAAAACCAGCGCCGTTGACAACGCTAGTCGTGCCAACGACATTGCTGAGTGTATACGAATATCCGTATCGTTGCGTTGCGTTCCGTTCCGTTCCGTTCCGTTCCGTTCCGTTCCGTTCCGTTCCGTTCCGTTCCGTTCCGTTCCGTTCCGTTCCGTTCCGTTCCGTTCCGTTCCGTTCCGTTCCGTTCCGTTCCGTTCCGTTCCGTTCCGTTCCGTTCCGTTCCGTTCCGTTCGATTCCGTTCGATTCCGTTCGATTCCGTTCGATTCCGTTCGATTCCGTTCGATTCCGTTCGATTCCGTTCGATTCCGTTCGATTCCGTTCGATTCCGTTCGATTCCGTTCGATTCCATTCGATTCCATTCCATTCCATTCCATTCCATTCTATTCTATTTTATTCCAAAGATATTAAAATAAATTGAAATTAAAACGTAACAGCAAAATTCATCAAACATTTTGTTGGTTGATGGATTATTAACCGTTTTTAATTTGATACCAATATATTTTCTATTTAATCGTGTTCCCACATTTAAACCAAACAAACTCTGCAAGCTATTAGGTAGGTATAAAACCTATACCTTATTTTATTTTCAAAAAAGGTTCAGTTGTTTTCAAGATAAGGAGGAGGGAGAGAATGTTCCAGAACCTTTTTACTGACAGAGATCGTTAATGGTAGTGTGATATAGGAATTAAGATTTATCCCCAAGTCCGTAATTAAACGTTTTCACTATGCTCAATGCGTTGTACCCACAGCTGTATATTGGCATTTCTCAATAAGACAAATACGCTGGTCAACACCATAGTAACTATTTGAAAACAACAAAATATCTTCACTTTCATATCTTCCTCAATTTTAAGCAGAAATATGAACAAAGTATTGCAAAACAGAATCGTAAAGCTCGATACTAAAAATACAGCCGATGATTTCAACACCTTAATGAAAACTAACTTCTTTTGCTCGCCGTTAGAAAAACTATTCATTCGTAACAGAGCATGTAAGACTTTTAAATATAAAATAAACATTAGAAATACTTCAATCACAATGAAAATCCGTATTGGAAACCCCCATAACACCTTAGGCACTATCAACAAGGCTGGCATAGTCCAAGCAAAAATGGTAGCAGTTAAAAACTTACGCTGAATCAAGGAGGGAAAAACTATAACTAAATCCATGTAGACCATGACCGTGGTCACTATTAACCAATGGTTGAACATTAAAATAATGTAACTGCTCCAAATGTTGTAATATGTTAAGAAGTTTAAAGAAAAAACAGAAGTAATATTAATCCATCCAGACAGCACAATGTTCAAAAACACGTAGTTGTGAAACAGTCTCCACTTTGGTATAAAAATCCAAGAAACTAGTCCAAATATGAGGGCTCCACCTGAATGCACCATCGCACCCAACCACAGATACTTCCAGTAAACTTCAATGTCTTCGGCAGTTTCGTTTTTTGCCGAATTTCCGAATGTTTCGTTAAACGTTACCTTCATTTTTAACTGGTGTCAAAAAAGGAGAAGCTTCTCAGTTCGTCAGATTCTGTTTTATATGTATGTTCCCTTCTCTGAAGACGGCTTTCTTTTGCTTCTTCGTTGATATTAGTCAAAAATTCACTATTTTTTTAATATTGAAAATTATCACCACCACACATAAATATCAACAACTCAAAGAGAGTCACTGATCTGTTGCCAGCCTTTAAAAAGGTAAGGGAATAGGGGAGAGGGAGGGGGAGGTAATGACCCCCCAGCGCTCTAACTGACCGTACGAAACGCACCAAATTCTACTATTCTTACTAAATAAAGTATGTCTGCGGTTTTTTGTTAGAGGTGACTTTTATAACTAGATTTGTTCTATGCTTTTTCACACCAACTTCAAACATTACTCGGTATATTCTTTGGAAATATAAAAGTTCCACTAGAATGAACCACCACACCCAATCAAAGATAGATACTGCTAGTAAACTTCAAAGTCTTCGGCGGGGTCGTTTTTCTACGTCTGAAATAAAATATTTATTTATTTATTGTTGAATTTTGGAATATTTTATTAAACGTTACATTCGTTTTTAATCGGTGTCAAACAAGGAGAAGGTTCTGACTTCGTCTTCATTGATTTTAATCATGAACATACCTGGGATAACTCGGGGCATCTATACGAAAGTGATGTAGCAAAATATTTTATCGATAAAAAATATATCGATGTTACTGCCAACACCTAAATGTTATTCGACATAAATAAATATTAATTATTTTCTTCTCATTTTTAAATAAAAAAAAATTAATTTAAACTTGTGTTTACATGTTTATTTTAAAATAGTTTTCCATGTTCGTCGGTATTAATGATTGCCGTCTAGATGAGAATATCCACTTTAAACTGCTAAACGTTCTCTCAACGTCCACAGTGGTCAACGTGCATTCATCATCGTCATTTTGATTAAAATGACATCGGCATACTTTTATTATCTTAAGAGGCTTGATATCAGTTATGATATCGAACCTCTTTAAAGTAATTGAGAATGTTCATTGTGGACATGTATTAATTTATTATATCGACATCTTTTTTATCGATATCAAATCCCTAGACTTGCCCCGAGTTATCCCAGGTATGATCATGAATCCACTGGTTTTTTATATGTATTCTTACTAATGAAGTACGAGTAATTTTTCTGTTAATCTGTGTAACTAGGTGTATACTATGCTTTTTACATTACCTTTAAGTTTTATTCACGTAATGATATATTTCATCGGGTCTACTATTGTGAAGTACGATGTATGCCACTAAAATGCACCACCACAACCAGCTTGAGATAAAAACTTCCAGTAAACTTCGAATTTTTTATGTATGTATGGTCCTTTGTTAATTTTCCGAATATTTAATTACGCATCACGCACATATTCACATCACCGTTGTTATTAGATGAGCCAATATCACTAGTGTTTTATGTACGTATTTTTTCTTCTCTGTTGAAGTTACATCTCTGTATATAGGTATAATGTCTTTTACATCAGCTCCAAGCTTTCGTTTTAAATCGACTCGAAAAAAGAAGGAAGTTATATTGACGATGGTGATATATATACTGCGGTCTATACTCGGGGACTATGTAATAAAAGACTATTAGGAAACTTTAGTACATATAACTCAAACATGAACAGAATAAAAAAATCCTGCCAAGAACGAGTTACGCTTGCGCGCTGAGAGTACCGTGATTTAAAAATTTATAATGTTCCAAAGGCGAAAATAAAGTTAAACTTAATGCAAAGAAACACAAAATGAGTACGAAAGCTGAAAAAATTTAAAGTTGTAGATTTATTTAAAAATGTCTGGTAAACTGTATGTATTTATAGTCTAATCTCTAAAGAAACGCATTGACATCCGAAAATTATCATATGAAATATATTGTTTCGCCAACCTGTTACTCCCTAGGACTAAGACCTGTAATGTAACTTGTTGTCTTTTTGATCTTTAATAATAATAATAAATAAATAAATATTGCTTTTAAGTATGTATCTATCTATATAAGTTTGTTTATCCGTTGCCTAGTACCCATAACACAAGCTTTCCTTAGCTTACTTTGGGACTAGGTCAATTGGTGTGAATTGTCCCGTGATATTTATTTATTTATTTATTTATTGCTACAAACTATTAATTACTATTTTTTATGATTTAAATAACAGCAGTAATTATAGAGTGTTAAGCTGTGGTGGCCTACTGGTTAGATCTACGAACTCTCAAGCAGAGGGTCGTAGGTTCAAATCCCGGCTCGCACCTCTGAGTTTTTCGGAATATAAGTGCGAAATTATTAGCATCGTGGGGAAACTTGCATACACCTGCGAAAAAATTCAATGGGGTGTGTGTGAAGTTTCTAATCCGCACGACGCCCGCGTGGGAACTACGGCCCAAGCCCTCTCATTTTGAGAGAAGGCCTGAGGCTTGCAATAGGACGTATATAGGCTGGGAAGATGATGAATGGAGTGTTAACATTTTTAGTTTAAGCTTACACAGCAAAGGTATAAATGTAGGTACTAAACTGTACAGACGGAATCGCGGGAAACAGCTAGCGTAGAATATTTGCTGCATATTATATTATACTTCGTTCTTTTTAGCATTAGAAAGAAGGTAACCGATTTTGATTTTTTTTATTGAAAAAAGCTTTTGTAAAATGTATCACAGCAAATATGTAACAATTAGCAAGGAAGTAATGGCTATTTTGGTTTCATAAGTATTAGTTAATATTTTTTTAAAAAGCTCTATTCAATAAAAAGACTCATCAAGATTATTTACTCTATTTGTAGTCCTAAAAAAACCGAAAAAAAATGAATAAATAAAAAAAAAGGCAGTTGACCTATTTAATTTTTCAATGAGACGAATGGAACCCCAAAAGGATATTAACAATAACGGTACATAAAATTAAATAATGTGTACCTACAAATGCGATTAAATGTCTTTTTCCTTATTCATAATCACATTAATTAGGTATAACTCGCTAAAATATATATAATTTTATCATTAAAAATCCCTAATTGATATGCCAAGTTAGTTACTAAGCGCAGAATCACATCGTTTTTAGGGTTCCGTACTCAAACGATGATAATGGGGCCTTGTTACTACGTCCGAACATTCATCCGTTTATCATAAGAGAGAGAGAGAGTGAAAGAGAGAGAGAGAGATAGAGAGATCTTGAACTCTAAAATAATATTCTTGCTGATATCAATAAGCGAAACTAAAGTAAACTAAATCAGCGACATATAATTCAATCGTAATTTTCGCTCGCTGTTCATAATTATTGTGTACCTAGGTATACTTATTATTATTTTCGTTAAATAAATAAATATAAAAAGCCCACAAATAAAAAACTTTGCCGCCTATTGCTTACCTTGTATCTTTCTCTCTGTGTACCTGTTTTCTGTATTGCTTACTATTCCTGGTGTACAATAAAGAGTCATTGTATTGTATTGTAACTTTTTTCGGGTCGTTATTATATTATTACCACATAATAAGTGTGAATACGTACTCTAGGTAACGGGTCTACTTTGTCTTAAATAAGTCTAAGAAACTTGTTTTTTTTTTCGGGACGGCATTATCTACCTGAACTCTTTGTACAAGTGTTCGACTCGCACTTGGCCGGTTTTACAAGTAGGTACTTATATCAATTCCATAAAATTTAAATGTGGTAAAATTACGTAATACTTTGTAGTTATGATATAACTAGCTTTTACCCGCGGCTTCGCTCGCGTGAACCATAAATATTTCAGAGAAGCAAGCAATTAAGCAACCAAGCTATTATGCAAGCAAGCCTGAAGCAAGCATGCACGCAAGTATGCAAGCAGCATGCAAGCAAGCATGCAAGCTTGCAAGAAAGCATGCAAGCTAGCAAGGAAGCATGCAAGAAAGCATGCAAGCGAGAATCCAAGCAGGATTCTAGCGAGCATGCATGCAAGCATGCATGCAAACAAGCAAGATAGCATGCAAGCAAGCATGCATGCAAGCAAGCAAGCATGCAAGTTAGCATGCATGCAAGCAAGCAAGCATGCAAGTTAGCATACATACATGCAAGCAAGCATGCAAGCAAACATGCAAGCAAGCATCCAAGCAGGCATGCTAGCGAGCATTCAAGCAGGCATGCAGGCATGTAAGTGAGCATGCAGGCAGGCATGCTAGCAGGCATGGAAGCAGACATTCAAGCAGGCATGAAAGCAAGCAAGCATGCAAGCCGTTTAGACGTGAAGAAGTAACAAACATACACACTCAACACTCACAAACTTTCGCCTTTATAATATTATAGTGTGATCGATTTTCCCATGGGAATAAGATATTTTCCCGCAGTAAAACGTAGCCTATGTGTTAATCCAGGGTGTCAGCTAGCTCCATACCAAATTTTATTAAAATCGCTCCAGCCGTTTTTAGACGTGAAGAAGTAACAAACATAAACACTTAACACTTACAAACTTTCGCCTTTATTATTAGTGTAATCGATTTTCTCATGGGAATAAGATATTTTCCCGTAGTAAAACGTAGCCTATGTGTTAATCCAAGGTGTCAGCTAGCTCCATTAATATGGAAATTTAATAATTTGATTTGCTCAAGCCATTTAGACGTGAAGAAGTAACAAACATACACACTCACACACTCACAAACTTTCGCCTTTATAATATTAGTGTGATTTAGCCTCATTGTTATTAGAATGCAACCATCGGTCACTAAAGTGAATAATACGAATGTTTGTGCTCAGTCTTGGGTGTTTAATATGTATTTAAGTATGTATTTATCTATATACTAGCGACCAGCCCCGACTTCGTACGGGTGCAATGCTGATATTATTCATGTATTATACATATAAACCTTCCTCTTCAATCACTCTATCTACGTATATTAAAAAGACCTCAAGACGTCTACTGTCAAATAAAGCTTCAAGACATCCTACTGTTCAATAAAGACCTCAAGATGTCTACTGTCAAATAAAGACCTCAAGACATCCTACTATTCAATAAAGACCTCAAGATGTCTACTGTCAAATAAAGACCTCAAGACATCCTACTGTTCGAAAAAGACCTCAAGACGTCTACTGTTGAGCAAAATACCCAGATTGAGACTATTTTACAACTACGTGTTTTTGAGCAGTGTGTCCGTCTGTCTGTGTGTTAGTTACCTCATCAACTGCACCGATACAGATGAAATCTACTATATAAAAATAAGTCGGGTTTTCCTTCCTGACGCTATAACTCCAGAACGCAAGAAACGATTTCCACGGTTTTGCATTCGTTGGAAAGGTCTCGGGCTCCGTGAGGTTTATAGCAAAGAAAATTCAGGAAAAATTTCAACAGAAAAGCGGGAAAATCTTTTTTCACATACAGCGCCATCTCTGATACATAGCATGTACTACAAACCAATACTATTCTCCGCGGACGGAGTCGCGGGCAACAGCTAGTTTAGTATAGAAATAGTTTGAGACTCTGGAAACATAGTATAGTTAGTTTTGTCCCAGAAAGTTGGATGGTTCCCGCGGGATAGCGATGTTTTTGTGTGAATTATTTGCAGATGGAGTCGCGGGAAACAGCTAGTATGTTATAAGTATCATGCTTTGATCACACGTACCGGGTAAACGGGCGAGACAGTACTCTCGACCGAGTACTCGGTGCGTATACATAAACATAGCGCCGAGTGCTGGGCCGAGCGCTCGGCCGAACGAAGCGGCGAGACAGTATTTAGCTCGACCCCCGTTCTATCTATCTACTAGGCCGAGCACGTATCAGGCACTGTCTCGCTCGCTCACTCGGCAGGTCTGAACGTTCACTGTCTCGCCACTCGGCCACATGAGAACTGAGCTGACTGTGAAATGAAATGAAATTAATTTTAAACATGAAACTACCGTGAGACTCACTCATAGTGAAAATAAACGGATCACTCACGTCTCAAAACGAGTTCACGTGCACGTGTGGCAGCCGCCGTGACGTGCGACTCCGAGAGGAAGGGCTACGGATTAGCCCGAAACATGTCGAGTTAAACTCGTTTTGAGACGTGAGTGATCCGTTTATTTTCACTATGAAATTAATTTATTTATTTTTTGAATTTATTTTGCTGGAACATACACAGGTGCTAATACAGTCATGTAGTTGGATACAGTTACATGAATGCATGCTCCGCCACAATATGGCACGCAAAAGTCTTATTCTATCAGCCTAGTTTGGGGCCCACTGGATACTGATTTTGTAAACGCTTTTACTCTAAATAAATACTTTCTTATTTCTTACAATACAATAACTAATAATTAAAATGTCTATTCATACAATTTTTCAAAATATTCTTTCAGACTGTAAAATGGTCGTACAAGTAAAAAAGATTTTAATTTCTTGGAAAATTCGCATACATTATTACATTTCTTTATGTCTTCATTCAAATTATTATAGATTTTTATTCCATTAAATTCAATACTCCTTTTAAATTGTAAATAGTTTTTAGAATTAGGTAGTTTGATGTCAAAAATTACATTCCAGTCTACGTGGCCTATTATTAATATTATTACTCTTACGTACGAATCTAAACTTATTTTTCTAAATAAAAATACATACCAGATATATATACAGGGCTATCACAGTTAGTATCCCATGTTTTACAAAGAGAGGACGACAGTGTTCAAGAGGCTTTGCTCTTTCGATGTACCTAATAGCCTTTTTTTGTAAAATCAGAACTGACTCTATGTACACGTTATGCGTGCTAATTTCAAAACACGGCACGTGTGAACAGCTACTCGCTTACATCACTGTCTCGGCCGAGAAACATTTTACTGTCTCGCCCGTTTGCTCGGTACATGCAATCAAGGCATCAGTGACCCGCAGTATTTATTGAATATGTTATGCCTTAAACAGCTAAACAGCTAACATTCACGTCACGTGACAAGGCGGCTGTCATAAGTCATATGCGCACACGCAGCCCGATGAGCTACGGACAAGGTTGGACAATCATTGCCAAGCTATTTGCATTCGACTTTGATGCACTCGGGGATATGTGTACTATTGAAATAACGATTGTTCATCGAATAGGAGTACATCGAAAGTTAGACATGTACCATCGCCCCAGACGTCAGATACCGTAAAGTCGGGGTACTTTGATCCAATAAAGGGTAACTTCGGCCCATATAAAACTAAATAAAGAGGAGTCTAGTAAAAAACATAAGAACGTGAGCAGTCAGCTAAAACAAACCATACGGCAATTTGCCCTAATTTTGATGCAGTAATAAAATCTGGACAGAGTTAATCCCAATGGTCAAAGTTACCCTTCAGGGCCAAAGTAACCAGACTTTACTGTACCCATTTTCAAAACAAATTTGCTTGCAGCCGTTGATGTTTATTGCTATGGATTGTTATGGACAGATGTCTAGCCACTGCACGCAAACTGGGCCTTTAAGGTGGTTATCTGGCGCTTGGGGCGATAGTACGTATATTTTACACGTTAGTAAAATTAGTACACACCTTGTACACACTCATTATATATTCACTCATTATCTATTCACGTGCTTTTTAGCATTTCATCATCATCATCATCATTTCAGCCGAAAGGCGTCCACTGCTGAACATAGGCCTCCCCCAAGGCTCGCCAAACAGATCGGTCCCGTGCCATCAGTATACAACGCATTCTTCCATTTACTGTAATTTATTGATAAGTGATTCCAAACAATGTCATACCTATACTCATATCATAGCTACTGAACAACGGCCCACCGATAGTATCTTTTTAGGGTTCCGTAGTCAATTATTATAGGTATTGACTTTAAAAATAAATCATTAAATTAAAATAAAAAAAATATTTAAGGGGCTTCCGTACAACAAACGTTCGTGCGCGAGTCCGACTCGCACTTGGCCGGTTTTTAATAGATAGAGTGATTCAGGAGGAATGTTTATATTTACAATACATTCATAATTGCATCCGTGCGAAGCTGGGGCGGGCGGGTCGCTAGTTTGTTTTAAAGATACAAAAAATCTAATTTTGCAGTTAATCGAAATTAATCTGGTTTTCAGGGCTAAAATAAATAGTCTAGTCGACAAGTTGAAAATGGTACAAAATAGAGATACTGCTCTTAAAATTACGTGCGATAGCTCATTGGATCCGGAATGACGTCTAGAAAAATGTGCTAAAAGCGTGTATTAGCACATAAAAAATTGCAAAAGTTATAAACAATTAAAGATGAAAAAAAAATGGCATTTCGTTTTTTGCCAATATTTCATAAACTATTAATATTTAAGAAATTTAAAAAAAAGATTCTGAAAGAGGAGGAAATTTCCAATAAAAAACTCCTAACTCCCGGAACTCTATCTCCATTATTTATAATTTTAATTTAACGCTGAAAATAGGTCTGCGCGTGACATTTTTAGGATGCGCGCGTGGCGTCAAAAGCGAGTACGGCGCATTAATTAATTTATTTAAAGTATTAAATATTTTTTTTTTAATTTGAAAAAATTATGGTGTGTTCTGAACACTATAAATAATTTATTCCCGTTGGAAATTTTGCTTAAAGTTAATTTTTCAACGAGTTAAACAATTGTTAACTAACGAAATTTTCTCGAACTATCGTCTTAATTATAAGTGAAAAAAAATGTTTAAATAATGGTCGTAAAAAATTTTCGCTTCGTAGAGCCTTTCTTACATACATACTTAACAACATCGTGCCATAAAAGTTAAAAAAATATTGATACTTTGTTTATAACAATTTTTTTACTTTAACAACATTACTTGGATTTTTAAGTTTTTGTTCAAGTAAAAAAATTGTTATAAACAAAGTATCAATATTTTTTTAACTTTTATGGCACGATGTTGTTAAGTATGTATGTAAGAAAGGCTCTACGAAGCGAAAATTTTTTACGACCATTATTTAAACATTTTTTTTCACTTATAATTAAGACGATAGTTCGAGAAAATTTCGTTAGTTAACAATTGTTTAACTCGTTGAAAAATTAACTTTAAGCAAAATTTCCAACGGGAATAAATTATTTATAGTGTTCAGAACACACCATAATTTTTTCAAATTAAAAAAAAAATATTTAATACTTTAAATAAATTAATTAATGCGCCGTACTCGCTTTTGACGCCACGCGCGCATCCTAAAAATGTCACGCGCAGACCTATTTTCAGCGTTAAATTAAAATTATAAATAATGGAGATAGAGTTCCGGGAGTTAGGAGTTTTTTATTGGAAATTTCCTCCTCTTTCAGAATCTTTTTTTTAAATTTCTTAAATATTAATAGTTTATGAAATATTGGCAAAAAACGAAATGCCATTTTTTTTTCATCTTTAATTGTTTATAACTTTTGCAATTTTTTATGTGCTAATACACGCTTTTAGCACATTTTTCTAGACGTCATTCCGGATCCAATGAGCTATCGCACGTAATTTTAAGAGCAGTATCTCTATTTTGTACCATTTTCAACTTGTCGACTAGACTAAAAGCGCTTTTTTACTGGAGTCGTTTCTTCGAATTATTTTTAATGGCGTCAACATCCCTATTTGTTCCGTAAATGCCGCCCCCATGCAAAGAGTTCAACTACGATCGGTTTTGCTTTGTCCGCAACCAAGTGGTTTTTGCGACCTTCACCAGATTGTTGACGACCCGTGTGAAAAATACGAATGTTTGTAGTTTGTACTCGAGTCTTGGGTGTTAAATATGTATTTAAGTATGTTTATCCGTTGTCTAGTACCCATAGTACAAGCTTTGCTTAGTTTGGGAATAGGTCAATTGGTGTGAATTGTCCCGTGATATTTATTTATTCATTATTAATTGTCGGTCCATCTTGTTGGGGGAGGGGGGGCTTTCCTAGGCCACGTCTTCCACAGCACAGAAGCACAGAAATAACTAATAGTACTAACGTACAGAAGGATCACTCTCGAACAAAAGTCAACTTTAGCTATAAAAAATTTCCTATTCTTACGACCGTTAACTGCTTGCACGCGAAATTGAAACTTATCGTGTGATACGAGCGTTCATATTCTGTTGGGCACCGCTGACCCGAAACCAAGAGCACAGGGTTCCCGCTCGCCGATATTTAGGTAGGTATATAAATCAAGAAAGATAACAGTGTGTATTAATTCAGTTGACTACCTTTAAACACAACAGTATTTTTTACACGGATTATGAGATCGTTTAGAAGTCATTGTTTATTGCAAAAATCACAATAACATTAGATGATTGATACGCGCGACGCGGCTAGCGTGCGAACCGAATGCCGAGCGACAACCAGGGGGGGCACACTTACATATATCATCACTTTTCATGCGACTACAGCGATCTCTGGTGTTTGCCGAAGAATTAAATTAGCGGCCATCTTGGTTGTCTTGTCAAACTTGTCAGTTGTCATTCATCGGCCATGGCCATGGCGTACCAAATTGTACGGTCAAGGACTTTAATTGATAGGCCACTTGCCAATGTTCGTATTTTAGCCGTATAATACAAATCGGGTTTAGCCGCTTATACTTCGTATATGCTGATTTGAATTAGACGGCTAAAATACGAATAGTGGCAATTAGTCTATCAATTAAAATCCTTGACTATACATTGCTGTAGATACGCGTATCTATAGCTGTACATCACTACCAACATATACATATAGATAGGTATGCATCTATAGAAACGTCACATTAGTTCTTGAGCTGCCGTAGGGCGGCAGCACCTTCCATACATGCAAATTTGACCATAGAAATGCCACTCTTGTTCATATAATATTACAATACTCTTTGGCGACAACCTACTGCCATACGCCTGCCCGGGAGGCGCGCCGGCCGAACATACCTAAACTGCGGAGTGAAACCCCCTGCCCATAGACCGTCGGTTCTACGAGCAAGTTAAGTTGTAAAGAAATGTAGTGTGCAATCTTGCAACATGGTGGCATAGTAATTTGGCCTATGGCCTCTCAAGCAGAGGGTGGTGGGTTCAAATCCCGGCTCGCACCTCTGAGTTTTTCGGAATTTATGTGCGAATTTACATTGGTAATTTACCATGAGCTTTACGGCGAAGAAAAACATTCAGAGTAAATCTGCATATACCTGCGAAGAAATTCAATGGTGTATGTGAAGTTCCCAATCCGCACTGGGCCCGTGTGGGAACTCCGGCCCAAGCCCTCTCATTCTGAGAGGAGGCCAATGCCCTGCAGTGGGACGTATATAGACTGGGATGAAATGATGATGATGAAATGTTGGTAGAATGAACAAAAAGTACAGTCAGTCACAAATGAATTTTATGTTGGTTTTTTTTTTTTTTTTTTTTATGTTAGAAAGGCCAGACAAACGAACTAGTGGGTCACCTGATGTTAAATGATCATCACTGTCCATAGACACCCGCAGCGCCCCACGCGATGCCAGTGCGTTGTCGGCCCTTAAGGAGAGGGAATAGGGGAAGGAGGAGAGGGAGGGGGAGAGGGAAGGGGTGAGGTATTGGGCCCCCGGCACTCTCACTGACCGTACGAAACGCAAGCAGGATTACTGCTGCTTCACGCCGGTTTTCTGTGAGAGGGTGGTACTGCCCCGGACAAGCCGGCCCATTCGTGATGCAGCGGCTAGCTACAACATGGCTCTACCACTACTAAACTACTACTACTACTGGTTTTATTTTTAATTGTTTTCCTGATAATTCTAGGGCAGTGTCGCGTGCACGTCACTTCCCCAAAGCTGGTTATTGGCGGCTGGCTTCCGCTTCCGGGTTCGTGTGGCGGTTAGACAGCCTTATCGACTAAACTTACGAATGTTTACCAAAAAGTACAGCAGAAGCTTTTAAATAAAAATGTATACATGGGAAAAACAACAACACAAAACAAATGATTTATAAAATGTGACGGTTCGTCATCCATCATCCCAGCCTATATCCGTCATACTGCAGGGCACAGGCCTCCTCTCAGAATGAAAGGGCTTGAGCCATGTAGTTCCCACACGGGCCCAGTGCGGATTGGAAACTTCAACACACCATTGAATTTCTTCTCAGGTGTGTGCAGGTTTCCTCACGATGTTTTCCTTCACCGTAAAGCTCATGGCAAATTTCAAATATAATTTCGCACATAAATTCCGAAACACTCAGAGGTGTGAGCCGGGATTTGAACCCACGACCCTCTGGTTGAGAGGCCATAGGTCAAACCGCTAGGCCACCATGGCTTAGCACCTGGGGGTAGTTTCTTGAAATGACATCATTTTTCAGATCAAACTCTAAGATGTAAATGTTTCTTCTGAATGTTTTTCTAACGCGGGCAAAAGCTACGGGTAAAAGCTAGTTTCAGTGGCACCATTGAGGATTTGGCCCCAGTAGCAAAAAGGGGGTAGATTTGATCGATTTATTGAATATGAAATCTGCCATTGAAATTGATAGCAAAGGTAAACACAATAGAAATAGTATTGGCTCATTTGAGCTGCATTAGGTGCACTTCCTTTGCCTATTCCTGAAGTAATGAAGTCATAAAAAATTGGTCCATTTTTCATTTAGTTTTATCCGCAAAAAAAATCAAGTAGGTTTACGTTATATGTTATGTAATGTTACTCAATTAGGAAGAAAGAAAGAGAAAAAACATATTAATATTGTATTTTTTAAATAGACACAGAAAGGGAAGCTGAGTCAGCACAATGTTCCGAATTGCTTCGCAACGCTGATATTCTGCCAAACCCTTGGCCTTAGGACTTCGACATCTAAAGCTAAACTTAATTTACCTACTATCAAATTCGACTATAAATACGGGAAGAGAAACGGATCATAACAAGTACAATCACCATCACAAACATCGGAGCTTTCAAGGTGGTCAAAAATATCTAAACACGACCTTATTGTCAATCCCGTACGTGCGTGCTCAGCAGTGGCGAAGGGTACAACAACCAGATTCCCCCCGGGTTGACTAAACTTTCAAAGTAACCAAACGCTTCTCTTCCATTACTGCACTGCTTTCAAGAATAGGATAAATGGGAGTGTTTTTAGGTTTTTGTTTGCTTCGCCTTTACTTGCAAAATTTTTCACGCCCCGCCACTGGTGCTCAAATATTTTTGAGCACCCTGACTGCTCTGGTGTTTATGATTTTATGATGACGACTGACTGAACACACACACACAATTTGGTATAAGGTTAACCCCGCTGGGTAGGATTGTATTCATCCGATCCAATCATAACCGTTTCACACTGACACTTCTGGTGCGACTGACAGCGTCAATTCGTACTTGGTTTTGACAGGAAACCAGCGATCTGGCAGCAATGTCGCCATATGCTGAGTCGGCGCCTTTTCACAGCTGTACCGTGACCTCGTATATACTGAACTTGTAATGCTTGTTTCTTTACAAACGTCGTATGTTTATGAGTATAGTTTTTCATCTATCATCTAGGTATTTACGCCATTCCATGGGTATCAACAGCGAAACAAAACACGAGCAAGCCTAGTGGTGAACCCGTGACGTCACTACCCTGGGCCATCCGCTAACGAGCCAGCCAATTATAACATAAAAATTAACAAAAGTAACCTAACAACGGACACATGACTCACCCGCCTCCGCCCGATTTTAACCCGGCGCTGCCGCCGAAAATGATCCATCTTTGTCATAAGCACATCTCACACACTTAATCTTAAACTAAACTATGTAAAGTCAGTCACTAGTGCATTGTGTTTTTGGTAGTAAAATGTAGCGGGTATGCGCGGGCGCTCGCTCCGCGCTATAAATACTGGCGGCGGCGCGCGCGCGGCAGCCGCGGCCGGATTCGTGGATCATTGGATGATTAGGATCGATAAGCTTGTTTCGTTTCATGGATCTCTGCGCACGCTGTAGTAAGAGGGTACATTCAGTTTGAGGGTAGTTGGACCATTTGATCCGTTGTTTCCCATTGACGCAGATCTATTTGGGGTCAGATTTATTTTAACATTTTTTTTGGATGGGAGCTTCAGGGGTAAATTTTGAGTAGGTATTTTACTACCTCACCATGAGGTAGTAAAATAATCAGGGATGATTATGCTTCCTGTCTTCTAGATGTATTGATATGGTTATGGACTTATAATCTCTGTTTGTTTGTGTTTGTATGTAGGGCATTGTGCACAGGCAATACGCCATAATTCGTTTGCAACAGACGCATAGACCTACATGCAGTCATGCAGGGGATAATCTTTAAAACTACTACTGAACCGATTATAATAATTCTTTCACCAATAAAAGGCAGCGTCTTCTCTTATTAACAGCCGAATGAAGGAGATTTGATAACTTCCTTTCACTTTCTTTAGCGATAAACAGATTCTTTGCAGACGGACTCGCGGGAAACAGCTCTTCTATGCATATAAAATTGAATCCCTATTTCCCTTGTTGACGCCACAATTTGAGAACGACTTTACTAATTTAATTCATCTTTTTTAAGATTTCTAATACTTTGTAGAAGATCTAACCTCTAACCTATAGGCAGGACACTGTAGGTAGATTAAGTCCCCTCCCTACCCCTCCCCTCCTCAAAATATAAAGCACACGTTTTTTGTATTAATAATCAATAGAGAAGGGGACTTGTGACCGGGTTTTTTTAGTCCGTGCAAGTCGGACACTGTCTGGGCCCTCCATTCCCAGTTCGTCCGAAGGGATTTTTCCCGAGCACAAGTCACTCTTCCTACCCTAAAGTTAAAAAACAGCAAAGACTTCGCGCCTTTGGCCCCTCTGGCGACTCATTCAAAAAAAAAAAACCTCTAACCTAACCTAATCTGTACGCTTATTGTCAAACGCGCAGACGATTGCCTTCGCTTTCACTATGCTTTCACCATCTCTTTCTGTCGCCATCTTATACCGTTTGACAGAAGTCATAGTGAATGTAAAAGCAAGCGAGTAAAATTAGGTACATAAAGTTTACCACTGACAGATGGTTTGCCTTCATTTCATATTCAACTTTAACGACCTACAAATAAAGCCAATTTTAGAATACTGTTACCCACGTTTGCAGATTTTGTAATAGCTACTTTATTTGTATGGTGTAAAGTTGGAAATGAAATGAAGGCAAGCCATCTGTCAGTGGTAAACTAAAAGTAAACGTATTGTAGCTTGCTGTTAAGTATGGAGACTTGATACTTGGCAGATATCATTTTTAGGACCATAGAGGTGCATAGAAGAGATTTTTGGAATTTCCAGCAGGTTACAGAACGGCAGGCTTATTGTCTAACGTTTCTGACGCTTGCCTTCGCAATCACTATTTCTTTCTGTCAAACGGTATAAAATGATGACAGAAAGAGATGGTGAACGCGAAGGCAAGCATCAGAAGCGTTAGACAATACTGCCTCGGGAGTAGTCCATATTTTATCTCTGCGCGGACCAGCGTTCAAAAGCTACTCAAATACTGACATATAATATTTGCATCTACGTAACACCTTAACACGCTGTATTTAGAAGCAGTTTTCACTCGTATTTACGCCAGTTGGCTGGTATGGTTAGATCCGGAACCGTGGCATTGGACTGTTACTGTCGCAGGCATCTGTTGAGCGTCTTCTTAATGCGTCAATTGCTTGGACATCGTGATTTAGATTGTCTACCTCAGTGTCAAGACCATGGCTTGGCATGCGGAAGCTGTCTAGTCGTGGTACTGGTGCTAGTAGCGTGACACTGCAACATTTCGATTACCAACGGGTTAGTTTTTCAGGGTTCCGTAGTCATAAAAGGGACCCTTACAGTTTCGTCATGTCTGTAAGTCCATCTGTGGCTTAGCTTAGATAATTTAAGGCCCCTTAAATGTTTATTTTATTCTGTTTTTAGTATTTGATATTATAGCGGCAACAGAAATGAGATACAGCCTGGTGACAGACGGACAGACAGCGGAGTCTTAGTAATAGGGTCCCGTTTTACCCTTTGGGTACCTACGAAACCATAAAAAACAAATCCAAAGCACTGTCGCTATCCCGGACATCGTTCGTGAAAGTCAAAGCTTCATGACGCGATTTTTCCAAGTGGGGGCTCTCGAAGACAGGGGTGTAGTGTACGTACATGGATATGTAGGTTAGGTACAGGTTTTTAAAGGATCGGCAACGCGCACGTGACTCCCTTGGAGTGGCGAGCGTCCATAGGCTAAAACCGCTTATTATCAGGCAGGTTACCGTCCTACTAATATTATAAACGCGAAAGTTTGTAAGTATGGATGGATGGATGGATGGATGTTTGATACTCTTACACGCTAAAACGGTTTGACGGATTCTGATGAAATTTGGCACACAGATAGCTTATAACCTGGATTAACATATAGGATACTTTTTATCCCGGAAAATTGCACAGTTCCCGCGGGATAGCGATAAACGAAATCTTTGCAGACGGAGTCGCGGGCAGCAGCTAGCATGGTATAAAACAGTTCCACCCATGGAAGAAGGCGCAAATGTGCATTTACTTTAAATGTGCATATATTTTATTTTTTAAAACTAAAGTACAATACAATACAATACAAATATTCTTTATTGATCACCAAAAAAATACAGAAAAAACATTAATAACAAAGTAAAAATATTAATAATAAAGTGACTAGTTTAAAAAATATAACGTTAAACTGTTCCTTGTGGTCAAAAAGTAGTAAAATGTTATTCGCTGGATATGTGTAGGGAAAAAATATGGTAGGTAAATAGGACAACCGCCTTTTCGAAGGCTAATAAAAAAGTTCCGCAGTCAGGTAAATAAACAGAACGTGGTTACTACTAGCGCCATCTATCGCGAACATATTAAACTTGTATCACAGCGAGTTTACTGCATTTTCCCGTTGAGTTGGATGCATACCCAACAAACGACAGCGCTCGCTGGTTTTAACGTGTTTTCATATAGTATGGCTAGATGGCGCTGAAAACAAAAGACACGTTCGCAAGATTCATTCACAGATGGCGCAGCTGTTATATTGCTGACAAAATGGTAGGTAACACAAAACACGAACGTTGTTTATTTACTTTTTGTACACCAAAACAATGCAGTATAAAAACACAATTATTATTGATTAAAAAACTGGTTTTAGGTATAAACGGTGATGTAGTACGTAAATAAGTAATTGTGTGAATCACACATATTTTTGTAAACTAAACATTGTACATACGGTAACTACACGGGTAAAATGTGTGAACTAGGATTTGTAAGAAAACATCTACCTACTGCTTTTTAGGGTTTCGTAACCAAACGGTACCAACGGGACCCTATTTAATACTGAGACTCCGCTGTCTGTATGTCTGTCACAGGGCTCTATATCTTGAACCGTAAATAGCTAGGCAATTTAAATGTTTACCGATTATGTATTACTGTGGCCGGTACACCAACAAATCCAAAAATAATATAAAGTAAAAAATTGAAGGGTCGTCATACAAGAAACGTCTTTTTTGAGGTGTCATTAGATTCGTCTAAGTTCCGAGAGTGACATAGGATATATAACTTTCCCGGAATTTCCATGGGAACAGGTATTATACAGGCGGGTTTTTTGTCGTGACAACGTTTAATAAATCGATGAACGCCGGCTGCATACACGAAAAAGGATGACGCAATGTAACATACGTACATTTGTACGTACATGTCCCGTACATGTACCTACAGAGCCGCGAAGGCCAGTTGCAAGAGAGCGGCGAACGCCAGAACGTACAATGCGTGGTGCGGGGCGGGGGGGGTACGGGGGGTGTGCGGGGGAGCGGGGTTGCGAGGGGGGCGGAAGGCGAAGGGGGGAGGTGCGGCGGTATTAAAGGGGGTTTCATTTTCGTTTTTTGAATGTTTTTTAAATGTTTAGGTGTTGAGGGGGGGTGCGGGGGATTCAAAGGGGAATGGAAATTTCATTGATTTTGGCGTAGGATGAACCATTTTCAAGATATTTGACAAAACACCGGTTCTCGTCCGATCACCGAGGTTACGGAACGTCGGGCGCGGTCAGTACTTGGATGGGTGACCGCATGGTTTCATTTTTGTTGTTTGAATGTTTTGTTATGACGTTGTCACGTTTAACTATCGTCCGTAAACCGACTTTGTAAAGTCGACAACCGGTTTTATATTTTTCATCTTGTATTGAAATTAAAGTTATTTACTGAACTATTTCTAAAACATTGTACGGAGGTACGAAACCCTTCATGTCCGAGTCCAAGTCGCACTAGAACAATTTTTTAAAATATCTTCAAGCTTAAAGCTCAAAGTCACTCACAGGGCGATGGAGAGGGCTATGCTCGGAGTTTCTCTGCGGGATCGCATTAGAAATGATGAAACCCGCGCAAGAACTAAAGTCACCGACATAGCTCGAAGAATCGCCAGACTCAAGTGGCAGTGGACGGGCACATCGCTCGTAGAACTGATGGCTGATGGGGCAAATAGTTTTCGAGTGGCGTCCACGGACCGGAAGACGCAGTGTGGGTAGGCCTCCAGCAAGATGGAGCGACGACGAAGGTTGCGGGATCGCGTTGGATGCGGATGGCGCGGAACCAATCTGTTTGGCGAGCCTTGGGGGAGGGATGACTTAAATTATTGTCATTTATTTCGAGTCGACAAACAAACTGGTAAAACATTAGTGGAGAGACTCAACAATGTTGACGAGATCTGTATAATAGTGCTCATAGCCTTTTTAGGCCCGGCGTGAGAACTAGGCTTACTCCTTTCCAATTCAAAAGAAGCCTAAAAACTTGAGTCTTACCACAAAAACTTAGAATGTGTTAGAAAAGCCCAAAATCACAGTTTTCTATTATATTTAACATTGTTTTGAAGTATGGCAATAAGTTTCAAATTATAACATTCAAAGTTGACATGGGTTTTACGAGGTTAAATAGTAAAAATATACAATCAAAAATAAGACAATAAACTCTCTTACGAAATATCAACAGAATCAATTGATACTCCAACTCTATGAATGGAGCATCATAAAAATCACTTCTTACTCATCGCCGTTTAATTTGGCAAGGTTCCAGGCGGTGTTTGTGTGTTTGCACCGCGTGGTCCCATGTCGTAGTGGTTTGCGCAACGCGCTCCTAACTATGCGAGATATTAAAAAGCTTGCATTAAAATAGATTCGAATACAATGCGATTTGAATAAATAGTCGCGGTAGCTTAGTGGTTTAACTTATGGCCTCTCAAGCCGAGGGCCATGGGTTTGAACCCGGGCTTGCACCTCTAAGTTTCCCGCAACTTATGTGCGAAATCCATCGATATAGAAAGAATATTCTATCGGTATTCTACATCGATAGCGAAATCACTTGTTTGCTACGAAGTTTACGGTGATCGAAATGCATTCTGCGGAGAAATTCAATGATGTGTGTGTGAAGTTCCCAACCCGCAAGCAATGGGCCCGCGCGTTTAGCATTAAGAAAATGGTAAACAATCAGAGGCTATATAAATTCAGGAACCGCCTAACACTGTTTGCGAGCGGTAATTCAATCGTTTGGGACAGTGTAGGAATGGGCTGAGCTTGGGATGAGCTTTACTAGCTTTTTTTCGGATAGCCTAGTTGTTAGAGAACCTGACTTCGAACCTTGAGGTGCCGGGTTCGATTCCCGGTCGGGGCAGATATTTGTGTGAAAAATACGAATGTTTGTGCTCGAATCTTGGATTTATTTAAGTAGGTACTATGTAATGCATCCTCAAAGGTGGGCGCACTCAGCCACGTGGTGGGTGCCGCACGACGGTTACCGACGGCGAGGCAGGCCCAGGCGCAGATGGCGAGACGACCTGGACGCAGAATTAAACGATTGGCCAGATTTCGCTCAGGACAGGGAGCTGTGGAGGACCAGAGGGGAGGCCTTTGCCCAGCAGTGGGACACAATTATAGGCTAGTAAAAAAAAAAAAAAAAAACTATGTAATTTATTGAATCAGGCGTTACTTTGCGGAGGTTCATATTAATGAACTAAAACAATTACTTTGCTCACCCGCGATCTTAACCGGCCTGAAGGTCGCGGATGAGCAAAGTAATTGTTTTATTTCATTAGGTACTATGTATTTATATGTATATAAGTATGTTTATCCGTTGTCTAGGTACCCATAGTATAAGCTTTGCTTAGTTTGGAACTAGGTCAATTGGTGTGAATTGTCCCATGATTTTTTATGATTACTACTATTTCCATTAAATTAAGCGCTGCGCTATGGACCGTGGTGTACATTTAACATCAGGTGACCCACTAGTTCGTTTGTCTGGCCTATCTGACATAAAAAAAAAAAAAATTAATACGTTGTTGCATAGATTCAAAAGCTCAAAAGTCCCGTAGCGACATTTACAAACATAATCCCTATACGCATGCAGGTCTAAAATAGCAGCAGTCGTTCACCTTGCTTCTTAACTACCGACGACACTTGCTATCAAAGCTTAAGGGTGCCTCTTCACCATAGACGTACTATGCCACGTTGCTATAGATGCGTTTACCAATCACATTCATTGATTCTCATACCTGGGCTCTAGTGAATTAATTTCAATATTGGGTGAAAAAAATCCGCCTGTATAATTCCCGTTCCCATGGGAATTCCGGGAAAATATATCCTATGTCACTCACATCTAATGACACTCACACTTCAAAATCCATTGATCCGTCTAGGCTGATGGGCGTGCCAAAGAATGACAGGTACATACATATATAAATACATAATACGCTCGAAAAACATAACCCTCCTTCGACAGTCGGGTGAAAAGGGGTTAATTCTGCAAAAGTTGAACTGCTGATTTCGACTTGCACCCCTTTGCACACAAAATAGAAAATAGCTGTTTAATTTCTGCAGACTTAACCCCTTCTTCACTAGAGCTCTAGCTACCTCTGCTAGAAACGAGTTCAACTAAGTAAGCTATGGTTTTATATGGAAAGATGCGTGTTCTGGATGCGTGCTGTGGATGCATACTCTGGATCTTCCTCTAACGGCTAGATAGTTTCGCATTAGTAGAAACAGTAACATAGTTTAATATTCTTGCTGCATATAGGGTGCCAACCCTTGGTCTCTATGGTTTGTCTGAATTTAACACGCCATTATAATATTAGATGTTTTAATAGACCATTCTACATTATGTGGTTTCCACATGGACCGAAGTACTACCCTTCATTACTCGTAGTTCAAAGTGGTTCAAATTTACTTCTAAAATACACTTTTCTGGCGTAATTATTATGCACACTCATGTCCAATTACAGCTTTATTCACACGGCGAAACTATAATATTATGTACTAATTGAATGTTTTTAATAATGTATAGATTACATATATCTAATTCAGGTAGTCTTATGTACCTACTTATTAGTGTGTAGTTACATCTGTACAGCGACCTAGCTGAGTGTCACCGACGGTGCTGGTTGAAAATCAGCGCTGGGGTGCTGTAAACTCATCAGCATTATGCTGAGCCAGTGCCCGATTTGCAACCGCAAGACACACTAAGTATCTTTATCCTTCGGGTTATCTATTTGTAATATTATTGATGTACATGTCTTGTGCTATTGTGAATAAAATTGTATATTCTTTCTTTCTTTCTTTCCATAAATGTACTGTTTTGCCATTTCGACTAACAAACCCCAAAAAATCATACCCCAATCAGAGAGAAGCGATCCACCATAACAACCACAACTAAGCAGCTACCTAATTGGTGAACATTAAAAAAGCCCGCGCCCAAAATAATCCGGCATTATGGTCACCGTCTCCGTCCACGGAGCCGTACAAACATACATAAACTAAAAACTATAATGAATACGGAAACGAATTTGTCGCACGTTTCTTTTCCCGAAACGTACTCGGGAGAGGTCGACGCACTCTCATTAAAGGGACGCTGATTTGAACCATTTTAAATTAACTCACGCGTCCATTACCGGCTCTACGTGGAAATATCTATGATAGGTTCATTGTAAAACAGCGATGTAGACGTTAGTTATATTTACGTGCAGCAGTGTCAAGTTACGAGAGACGGCCCTTAGTTTTATTTTGTCAAATTGTAACTGAAATGAAACGGGTGTGTAATAAAAATACCGCGGGTATGTATGGGTGTATGGGTGTGTTATTGCAGATGGAAATAGCACCGTGTCGCTATGGCTGAAGGGAATGTAGAGATTCTATGTGGAGTGTCGTATCGCTGGACAAGCATGGGATGTTTTAATTAAAAGTACTGTGCATGAGACATTATCCCACTAATATTATAAACGTGAAAGTTTGTATGGATGGATGGATGTGTGGATGTTTTGTGCTAAAATGGTTTGAAGGATTCTGATGAAATTTAGCACACATATTGTTTATAGCAAGGATTAACATATAGGATACTTATCCCCCAGCAAATTAGACGGTGAACTTTGATTCTCGTGGGATAACGGTAAACGCATTCTTTGCAGACAGAATTCGCGGGCAACAGCTAGTATAATGTCATCACTACATAGTATATAGTATAAAACAAAGTCGCTTCCCGCTGTCTGTCTGTCTGTCCCTATGTACGCTTAGATCTTTAAAACTACGCAACGGATTTTTGAAACGTTATTCATCTTATAGAATGTTGTATTCTATTCCTACTGCGGTTAGGTTATGTTAGTTTAATAACAATTCTGAAGAAAATACTGTTTCAGAAATAAGTAGCTTTATGAAAAATGAAAATTATGCAAAACGATAGAGAACTGTAGTATGTCAACCAATCCGTGTTTCTTTTTCAAGGGCGGTTCGAATGGAAAGTCAACCGCATCACTACCATCGATTCGGAAAAACCCTGTTGAGAAGAATCCGGTAAGAAACTCAACAAAGTAGGTATATTATTGTCCAACAGATCTACAACGTTATTTAATTACATACCTACATTTAAAATATTTAACATAACCCATTTTTTAACACAGTAGGCAAGATAGGTAGATAGATATTTCCAAACATCCCTGTCCATGATTATAATCATAAATTTCTTAATGATTTCTTCATCGTCATCATTATCCAAGTCTATAAACGTCCCACTGCAGGGCACAGGCTTCCACTCTGAATACGATGGCAAGACTGACTTAAGAACTTCTTATTCCTCGACCAGGTCGTACCGGTTCAGTCGATCCTCCCTAAACGCCTCATACCCTCAAGATTCCACCTACCACCGTCGATAAGCCATAGGCTACTAGAAACACAGGGAAGCTTAAAGTTCCATCTTACAGACTGGCTAAAACTAAAAAGTCGTTTCTGGGAAGATGCATACGTTTTTATAATAAAATTCCGAAAACAATAACCGAACAAACTGATACAAAATTTAAATCCATTGTGAAGAAGACATTAATATCTAAGGCGTACTATAAAATTAATGACTATATCATGGACAGGGATGTTTGGAAATAATTCCGATCCGCATTGGCGATCCCTAGTCTCAAATAGCGTATCTACTGTGTTAAAAAATTTAATTGTATTAGATACTTTAGATGTATGTAATTTAATAACAATGTAGATCTGATTGAAAAAAATATACCTTGTTGAGTTTCTTGCCGGTTTCTTCTTAACAGGGTTTTTCCGAACCGGTGGTAGATTCTTCGACGTTCACAGGAGCATCAATTGATGCCTAAATTGAATAAAGAATTTTGACTTTGACTTTGGCTTTAACCTCATAAAACAGTGTTCCCAAGCCTTAACACCAACCATAAAAACTGAGGTGTTTAGACTATTACGACCGTAAGTCAGTGCGATGTAATCGCCACGCTACACAGCCACGCATAAATCCAACACCTGTCTGCTTCCCAAAACTTTATCCATCCACCAAATTTAACAACAGCTAGCATCCATTGAAGGGTTTGTAAGAAGCCTCTAGATAGTGTCGCAAGAGAACAAGCGATGGTTGTCGTGTTCGCAGCAAAAGTCGGGTGTACGAGTCGAATGAGCTGATGCCATTTGTGTGAATAATTGCCATCCGTCCATGTTCTTAACTTGTATTTCAGTTCGGTAGTTAAATTGATAAAGTGTACTATACTTGTGTCTATTTCTAAGTTGCGTAATTATAAGAAAAAGCGCTAAATTACAACCGTCACTTCAGTTTTATCGTAATCTATGGGCACGTTTCTGAATACTGAAAGTAAAAATATCGAATGGGTTATGGTATCGAAATCTTCCAATGTATAAAAATCGGGAGCCCCTTTTCTCCCATAATCTTTTTTATCCGAATTTTGAAAGTCAGAAATCGATGTCCATAATATTCTTGCTCATAAATATCGATGGTCATAATTTTTTTAAAGCATATCGTTTAATAGTTCTAACCGCAATTATCCATAATCCTATTGATCATAACTTTAAAAAGTCATAATATTGATATCAATAAAATTTAACGGAATATCGTTGATTATTTAGAAGCATTGTAAGGCATATATCTTAAAGTAATAATTGTTTTCAGTCATAATTTTGCATTACCTAAAATGCACTAAGCATATACATCGAAATCTATAACATCTAAAGGAATATCGATAATTATTCAGATGCATTGTAAGGCATATTGCTGGCAGCGAGCGAGCAAAGCGAGCGAGCAAGACCTTTCAGGGCAGAAGCGACTCGGACAGGTCAGGTTCAGAAGGCTAAGGCGGGAGCGAAGCGTAGCGTAGCTCCCGCCTTAGCCTTCGATGTTAGGTATTTTTTTTATGACAGCACAGAAAAGGATTATTACCTTTAATATTATGAAATGTCATACAACCATGGCACCGAATGTTATTACAAAGTGATATTATGCCTAAAAATAATTATGACCTGCGAAAAAAGACCATGCAATAATTATTATGAGTGACTTTATTACCTTTAACATTATGAAGAGTGATGCATTATGTCACTGAATGATATGACTTTACTTATTGTTCCTTACAATAATTATGACTTAAGAAAATCGTAACTCCAATTTATGTTGTTTAATATTATGACTTCCGATAATATGACGAAGAAAAATTATGACAGAAAACGTTATGGGCTTGAAAATTCGGAACAAAAATTTTATGGGAGTCATTATAGACCCATAAAAATCTCGTGTCACAGTGTTTGTTATGGAACTCCTTTGAAACGGATTGACCGATTTTAATAACATTTTTTGTCTATATTTGGTAGGTCTGAGAGAGTAGGTCGTAGGCTATTTTTTATACCCCTATTCTTCGCAGACAGAGCCGCGGCCAACAGCTAGTAAAATGTGATCATTACTTTCATAATAATCTTTCTCCAGCCAGATCGGTTGTCCGTTCGCCTCTTCGAGACTAGTCCTGCTTTCTCCTTAATAATGATCACTGATTCATCAGATTAATCAGACCATCGGGCAGGCCAGGCAGTCTGCCCACACTTTTACTTCTACACGTATTTTAAATACAGCACAAGATTTCCTTCCTTCAAATGATATTTTCGATTATAATTTCAAAAATTGATTCCCTGGTCTGTTTTACCTCCGCCACCTTTGTCCGCCGCATTATGTGTTGTTGATTGTACCGCCCCCCTCGCTCTGCGGCGCGAAACACGAATATCCCCACCTCAAAAGAACCCTAAAAACTAGTACGTTAGGAAGTTAATTGCCCCATCATTCAATAGTGGGGGTGAGACGCAGTATCTGGTTCACACAATCCTGCCGTGCCGAAACTTGGCGAGTGGCTCACGCATTGTGGAGCCGCGTTTACGCTGGGGCTCTTACTGAACTGACAAGCCACTAGTGACTTAATTACTCGCTTTAGCCTTACATCAATCTCTGATAAGTTCCTGGTATCTATGGTATTACCGGTAGCCTAAGTAACTCGAAACAAACGAAACGCTCACAGCCACATCCCCAGATCACATAATAGTCTTCATTTGAATGACAAAATATGTTTTAGCTATTATTTTTAGCATAAGAAACAACCTATATAAAGAATTCCTAAAAGGATGAAGTATTCCTCCTAATGGTAGTGCTGTGTAACAGATTTGACACAAGTTATTCACCTATGAGCCAGCGCATCAACTGCTGAAGCGATTAGAATCAGTATCTACGTCGGTAGTAGGGAAATATTCTTATTAAAAGTAACAGAGCACTATTCCACAACACTATTCAAACAGCAAGTCAAAGTCAACGTCGAAATATTTTTCTTCAATTTAGGCTTTAACAAGCACTGATGAATCTCCATGAATCTACCACCGATTCCGGAAAACCCTATCGAGAAGAATCCGGCAAGAAACTCAGCAAAGTTTATTTTTTTCAAGCAGATATCCATTGTTGTTTAATTACATACATCTAAAGTATTCAACACAACTGATTTTTATCGCAGTAGATACGCTATTTGAAACTGGTTACTAGGGATCGCTAATGCGGATCGGAATTATTTTATGTCTTATGTATAACGGTTAAAGTTTCCGGAATTTTATTATAAAATATAATATAATATGCAATTTCACAGAAATGGCTTTTTGATTTTAGCTAGTATTATGTAAGATAAAAGTTTAAGCTTCCTTTTGTTTCTAGCAGAATTGGCTTATCATTATCAACGCTAGTGGGAAAATCACATGCTTATATTTTTTTCTTACAAGTAAGCGAACTTGTCACGACTTGTGCCACATTTAAGTGAAACGAAACAAAAGCCACGCGTCATTTAGTGTCAAGTAAACGGCCAAGTGTACTCGCCGTGTGTTGCCAGCAGTACCCAGTATAATGCGTAAAACATGGCACCAGCAAGCAATTAAGCGAGCACGCGAGGCGCCGACGTCCCCGCCGCCCCAACAGTGTTGTCTTACCCAACAAATTATCTGCCTACTTCCAAACGTAAGGGCGATTGTTACGCCTATAACGCAAAAACTGCAGGCTAAAACTATAACTTGTAGTAGAGTCATTTTACGACCATTCCTATCTATCTACGTATATCTATCTATCTATCTACAGTCATATACCATATATCCCGCTGTTCATCTACCCGCTCGAGTCTCAAAGGGCTAACAACTGTAGCTCATTTAGGCTCCAAGTGCCTGCCAAGCACCAGCAGATGTTCTTGCGCTCCGACTTCTGGCCGGAGGATGTGGTGTTCCGACGTGTTAGGGAAGCAACAAAAACTTCCTTCAAAAAACCCTAAATAGTTGTATTATTTAAGTTTTCTTGTCTTTTTGTTAGTATTTTTGATTTTTTCAGCGCATTGGTGTTATACTGTAATGCTGTAATTTTTATTGATGAATAAATAAAATAATTGTCCGTCCTGTGCTGGACGTAGGCCTACTTCATATCGCGCCAAAACTCGCGATCCTGTGCTTCCCTCATCCAGCCGCTGCCAGCTGTCCTCCTAAAGTCATCAGTCCAACGTCGGAGTCTTCAGTAATAAGGTCCCGTTGGCGCCATTTGCGTACGGAATCCTAAAAACGATACTAATAAGTACCGAAAGAATAATAAAGTTTTTGATGGTATAAAATTGTGAAATCTCCTACTCAAACGATAACTGCACTTTGTAACGACACCCTAGAGAAGCGCCGCTTGTAATTAGAGAACTGATTTACTGCGTCTATATTTACTACGATATTTATATCCTATCCTTCTAATATTATAAATGAGAAAGTTTATAAAGATGTTTGGGAGTTTGGATGTTTGAATATTTGTTAGTCAATCACCCAATAACGGCTGAACGGATTTGAACGAAACTTGGCGTAGACGTAGTAAACTTTAAGACAGAATATTAATATCCCGGTAATGCATTTCCTTGTAAAACGATTTTAACTATAAACAAGAATAGAAGACTCTGTCCGACAACGTTGCGGTATAGCTGAAAGACTGACTGAAAGATGACTTTGTTGTATGTAGTAGCAACGTTTCTGTATAAACAAATTGACGTTCCAAATTTGACAAATGGCTTAAGCTCCATTCCAATTCCGTGCACTACTAGACACAAAAGGTCATTATTTAAGTTTTTACCTATAATTAGCTCTACTTTCAAGACACGTTAACTTCGTTTACAATCAATACATGGCATTTCCCAAGCGAACGTTGTGCTTTTTAAAATGTTGCCGTAGTCTTTTTGGCAAAAGATTGTTAAATTTTGTCGTGTAGTTATTTCTAACGCGGCTGAAGCTAGTTTTAAGAAATAAAATTGGGATAAAACCTACAGTTACTGCAACATGTGAGTGAATAACACACTTAAAATAACAAGTGAGCATAGATCAAAGATGGCGGCGCTATGTCCGGCGCGGGCGCCGCGCAATGTGACAAATCCGAATTATAAGAAATGTGCGCCGTTACGTATAAATAGACGTACTCCGTGCGCAATCTCTTTGAGATAAAATTACGCTAGAGCATACTCTAACATGGTTCCACTATTTTTGGAGACAGTTGGAAAACGCCGACCGATGGAATGCAAAACAAAATTTTTACTGCGGAAACTGTTCATGGTGTAATTCTAATTTTGTATTCGAAAATTCGAACCAATTCAGGCAGGATGTTTTAAAAATGCTTCACAGTTGCTTTAGGAATAAGCTTTTCCTCGCGTTTTCTTTCGCGTTAAGCATTAAATATGGCATTTGGATTAGGACTCCGCCATTGTGTATAAATTTCCATGGGAATTCCCAAAAATACATCGTGGTCTTCTCTAACGTTGCATTTAAACGCCCGTGCCAAATTTCATGTTTCTAATCTCGTGGTTGAGACATCGGGATTTTTTCCGATCCTGTGGTACTATCGGGTGGTTCTAATATAAAATTAAACCGCTTTATTTTGTTAAATATGTGAATTAATTCATGAATTACAGAATTCTACAAAAAGTGCATTGTTCATAAGAAAAAGGGATAGAAAATAGAATGAGTCAAATGACTGCAATTATGGAACGAGTGAACGTTCGGTTTTCGGTTTGAACATCAGGAAAAGGTATCTGCAAATACGGTAAAGCTATCTGTAGGGCGAGAAGGATGGCACAAAACAAAACGAACTTGGAATTTCGCATTTCGGAGTAGTCCCCGTTCTCTTTTTTTTTTCGTTCCTTCCCAAAAGGGTAAAGGAAAGTGGCGTATGCCTATTGTTTAACAATAATTTGAAAATATTGCGTGTCGGTTTCACTATTTGTTTTATATGTTGAATTTAGTATTATGATAACCTGACCTGATGATCCCGAATTGATATAATGATCTCCTAAGTGTATTACCTAACTACTCTGGGTTGCTATGATAAAAAGTGCAACTCTCAGATGCCAATTACTTATGTCGGTCTGCTTGCGCGTAGTGGTTGAGTTAATAATTTGTAATGGCTAATGAAATAAATCAAACTAACCCATAGCTCTTTTTGTAAAATAGGATAGACCGAACACTGACGATTTACTAGTACACGTGTTTTTGAAACGATCTGCATGTGCGTAAGCCAGTCGTTTTTTCAATTTCATTACACCGTACCAATTATGATCCTCCACAGTTTTACAACGTCGAGACTTTTTGCAATAAATATTCGAGTTTCTCAGTAGTTTCTATTACAGCAGTAATTAACCATATAAATCGGTCGGCCCCAGCCTCATTCCGTTCGGTATAAGTTTTATTCGCAGCCATTAGCTCAACGGTACATCATAGGTGGTGTATGGATTGAGAGCTAGATCCAATGTAGGAAATTGTTTTTAGATGCGTTAGGTTATAAGTAGGTAGAGATCAGCAATGTGTCTGCCTTTTATAGACTGGTATCATCATCCAGATTCTAACGGCCCCGTTATGCAAAAAGAATGAAATCATAAGTACCTATGTTTACGCAGGTTTTTTATAATAAAATATAGAGCGCTGCTAATTTTGTCAGATGTTTATAGTCAAATAACCATAGTGCAAGTGGGATTGGGAACAAACTAAATATATTAATAATTGTTTTTTTCATATATGAATGGTTACTTTGGCCATACCATAGGGATTCACTCAGTTCAGATTTTGTTATTGTATTGAAATTATGGCATATGGTTATGGCTGGTTTTTTCTGACAGCATACGTTTTAATGTTTTTTTATTAGACTCTTCTAAATTTAGTTTTCAATATCGGCCAAAGTTACCCCATTGGGTCAAAGTACCACGACTTAATGGTAGATATCTATGGCTTGCGTAACGCAAATACAGAAAATCTTACTCCATTAAAAAAAACAACTTTACTCACTTCAGGTAAATTAGGTGTAAAATTTGGGTATCTAACCACTCTTTTTTCTTTAAACTATTTTACATATAAATGCTATATAACCTCCATCCCACCGTATTTCTCCTAGTATATCATACGGTTTCTCTACAGCTGTCAAATATTGGCACAAGTAAATTAATCATCTACTCCACAATCCGCTTTGTGGTACTCGTACCAGCCAATTCGCCTCGGCCGTCACCACCTCCGCTAAATATCCCCACAGTTCGCCAAATAATAAAAACCAATCACACTCGCATTAAAAACCCAAATTGATAGCTCATACACTATAATTTCCTGTGTGCCGATTCTATAAGTTAAACTCATCGAAACTTTAACCCAAATGTAACGTAAAGTTTTTAGTATTCCAATTCTTTGGTAAGAGCTACGCTGTGTTTTAGTTGAAGATTTGATGTAGTTTTATCGCAGTTTAGTATCGCAATTGGTATGTTGAATTGTAACTGGTTGGATAAATAATTCGATTTCTATACTCAACATGAATTGCCTGCAACGAGTATTAGCTTTAGTTTTATGAGTTTGCGAACGTTGAACTATGCTCATCGACCCGTGGGTGGATTATTATATTAATTGTTTCCTATATTAATACCCAGTTTCAAATGTTGATTGAATATCGAATAGTTATTGTACCTCTGTCGGTGTAATACAAGTTTTTGTGCGTCTAGAATTTTTAATTGTTGATTGGCTCGTACTTAATAGTTGTTATTTTGTAGAATCTTATTGCGAAGAATACTTGCTAGAGCAAAATACGGTACCAAGAAAATCGTTTACCACCCTAAAGTTCAATATCGCTTATACGATTGAAAACATCAACGACTATTTTCACGTACATGTCAATGTGACAGGCAGCCTTATTGTTTTTATTCTGATGTGGGAACTGTCGCAAAAATGCAAGAAAATCGTGCAAATTGCATTACATTGCGGCATTTGATTAACCAGTTCAATCTCGTTCGCCTTACAGCCTCGCAATGAAATGCAACTTGCAGAATTTTTCTTGCAGGCCTAAAGTGGGCTTTATGACGTCACTTCTATGCCAACTCAATCGACTATTTATTTGTTTTAAAAGAGCTTAAAAACAATTTTTCCAGTTAATTAAAAAATAATCTGGTTTTAGGGCTAAAAATAAAATAAAGTGTTTTTTAGTAAAGTCGTGTTTTGGTTTTTTTTGTGGCGTTATCATCCCTAATTGTTTGTGTCATCCTAATTGAAGGACTACGGATTAGCCCTAAACATGTCGGGTTAATTCGTTAAATTTTCATTTTAATTTTTAGACATTTTTTTGGTTGAGTATCTTTTATCTTTTATTTTTTATCTTTTTACTAATAATCTTTTAGTCAATTAATTATGTTGGGACATTGTAATTACTAATTATTATTGACCAAGTGATTGATTCACTGAGCTCAAATTTTCACATGCCTAACTTGGCTGAACATGTCAAAGACCTTATGTAACCATATGTTCATTGTGAATAAATAAATTTCATTTAATTTCATTTCAAAGACGTTAATAATCTGTATGTTTTCGTGACACAATGGAACCTTTCTCAGTCAGTCGTTTTGTATGGTTCATCATCATCATTATTTCAGCCGAAAGACGCCCACTGAACATAGGCCTCCTCCAAGGCTCGCCAAACAGACCGGACCCGTGCCATCCGCATCCAACGCGTTCCCGCAATCTTAACCAGGTTTGTATGGTAGTGCACAATCCCCTAGCGATTACATGTTGCTATTAACAACAAGCTGGAAGCTGTGGAAGCCTTATGGTTTGACCTGAAGCCTCTCAAGCAGAGGCTCGTGGGTTTGAGCCCGGACTCGCACATCTGAGTTTTACGGAATTTAGTGCGAAATTATATTTGAAATTTACCACGAGCTTTACGGTAAAGGAAAAAAAAGGAGTGTGTGAATTTCCCAACCCGCACTGAGCCCGCGTGGAAACTACGGCCCAAGCCTTCTTATTCTGAGAGAACGTGTTCTGCAGTGAGTATCTATTTACTCTGCTGGGTGGATGATGATTATTAATTTTCTGAAAACGGGATATTTTCACGTCCCCGTTTTGACGTTGTTTCTCTGCGGGATCGCATTAGAAATGATGAAATCCGCGCAAGAACTAAAGTCACCGACATAGCTCGAAGAATAGCCAGACTCAAGTGGCAGTGGGCAGGGCACATCGCTCGTAGAACTGATGGCCGATGGGCCAAAAAGGTTCTCTAGTGGCGTCCACGGACCGGAAGACGCAGTGTAGGTATACGTATACCTCCAACAAGATGTTGCGACAACCTGGGCCCAATTGCATAACAAAGTACAACTAATATTACAAGCGGAAATCTCGCTTCAGTTATATTAACTAGAAAGGGAGTTCCGCTTGTAATATAAGTTGTAGTTTGTTATGCAATTGGGCCCTGGTTAAGGCTGCGGGATCGCGATGTGGATGAAGCAGGACCGATCTGTTTGGAGAGCCTTGGGAGAGGCTTATGTTCAGCAGTGGCCGTCTTTCGGCTGAAATGATGATGATGATGATAACGAGTTGATTTTTGGGACACCGGGGGACGAGAGCGGAGCAATCCCGTTCAAAATGGGACGTATGGTTACATTAGGTATGGCACACGTTTCGGCTAAGCTGCCGCCGGCGCGTCGGGTCACGTATACCGAGACAGGATTATACTGATACTTGGAATGCTCCGTGTAGTGAAATGTTCCAGATTTAGGATGATACGATTATCTTAGTTTCGCAGGTTTTGAAATCGTCAAGGGAGTTGCATCAGACTCTGATCGGTTAAACCTAAAACGATGCAAATAATATTTATTTATTTATTCTAGGAGAGCAAACAGAAGCAAGTGCCATTGTTTACAAAATGGGCATTTTCACTTTTAATTTAAATGAGGCTATTTTTGTGGTTTTTTTTTTACTTAGAATAAAATTACGTGCACTATTCATTTTCATAACGAAAAAGTGTCCTCATTTTTGAGTCACTTTTTTACCATCAAAATCAACAGCGCTGTTGATTCTGAGTAAGAAAATTCAAAAATTTCCTCATTAAAAATAAGTTTTCTGCGTTATTTAAAGTCAAAATACCCAAATAATGCCTTGACTAACATGCACGTAAACACTTCCCACTCAAACAATTATAACTAAGTGGTATTTGCTACAATATTGTGCAAGTTGTGGTACAAAGCCGTCGATCATCAATCTCCTCTCCAATCAAGCATCATCCCACCCTATACAGAGCACAGGCCTCCTCTCAGAACGAGACGGCTTAGAATCTTCACACTCACCACTGAATTTCTTCGCATGTAATTCCAGGTTTCTTCACGAAGCTTGCCTTCACCGTAATGCCGGCTGTACACTCTCGAACGAGTGCTCTCGCCGAGAGGTCTCGCCGACTCTCGCCATGGGAGCGAGAGCGGGCGAATAAGCCCGAGGCATCAGAGGCGAGCCGAGAGCTACCATATTCACTCTCGCACTCGGCCTGTCTCGACGAGAGTGTACAGCCGCCACAAAGGTCATGCCAAAATTTCAAATGTAATTTTGCATATAAATTTCGAAAAACTCAGAGATACAAGCCCGGGTTCGAACCCATGACCCTCTGCTTAAGAAACCATAGGTTAAACCTCTAGGTTACCACGACTTACTATCCCAATCTAATTTCTAAGTTAATCTCTTCTGCACAAAGTATAAAACAGTGTGTGTTTACGCTTAGATCTTCCAAACTATGCAACGGATTTTGATTAGGTTTTCACCATCAATCAGATACTTTTCCACTGAAGGTTTATGAAAATAAATAAATATCACGGGACAATTTTGACACCGAACGAAGAACGGACGATGTTGCAGGTAAAAGCTAGTTTTAGGTATAGGTAATATCAAGGTAAAAATATTGTAGATTAATAATAAGCACTATTAATAGAAGGATCAAATTACCAAACATTTTCAAAATTAGCGCCAATTTCCTGTCTAACGATCGACATAATTGTGTAATAAACGGTCTGGAATGACATCATTTACATGACAGGAATACATGAGAATTACTTTTTATCTAATTCGAGAGCACTTACTACACCACTCGTTTGGACGGCGGTAATTCAAAATAAGAGGGACTTGCCAAGAACATTGTCGTAATTTTTTTGTTGTTTGCGCGTTTGTTTTGGTCGATGAGTTAAGAACTATAGTTTCAGTGGCTTTAACTATAAACATTTATAGTAAAGAAATTAATCAGAGGCAATAACATTAACCGTAAAATTTTGAAATGATAACGCCACGCACCTACATGGGTGGGGTTCTGAGGCGTTTCAACCGTCGTATACCGCGTGTTATACCGCGTGGGAACTGAGGCCCAAACTTCCATTTTCTGGGAGGAGGCCTGTGCCATGCAGGATGTACAGTAAAGTCTGGTTACTTTGGCCCTGAAGGGTAACTTTGACCATTGGGATTAACTCTGTCCAGATTTTATTATTGCATCAAAATTAGGGCTAATTGCCGTATGGTTTGTTTTAGCTGACTGCTCACGTTCTTATGTTTTTTACTAGACTCTTCTTTATTTAGTTTTATATGGGCCAAAGTTACCCTTTATTGGGTCAAAGTACCCCGACTTTACGGTATATCAAGTGGTGAAGGAGGAGATCCCGTGTTACGAAAATCGACTATTATGGTCTGCAACTAGAAATTTCGATGTCCGCCACCAGGGGTGGTGTGGTGTGCGGTCGCAGAAGTGCAATTGGTTTTAATTCATGGGTATTATCCTTAGATTTTCGTAACTCACGGGATATGGTGGTTGAGATGCTTCAAAGCTTTACCCAAGAATCGAATTCGTTTACCTAGAACTGAACAGATTATAATTTGTACGAATTTTTCAAAGGGTGGGTATGAAACCCTATAAATGTCGCTACACTGTTTTTCTGTGTGTCACAAGGCTGTATCTCAAGAACCATAGATATATAGCTGAAATGTGTACATAGTGTGTTATTGCTGCTGGAATAACAAGTAATAAAAATAAAATTATAAAGCATCATCATCACCTCAGACATCGATCGCTTTTTCATAAATTCATCATTCAATTCATTTATCTATTAAATAGTGATACTGAGATAATCTTTAAGCTAGGTAATTAACAAACAATGAGCATAACAAATTGAAAGTAAAACGATTTTTTTTTATTTAAAGTACCTACCTAAGGGGGTTCCCAACCACAAATATAAAATTATTCCACACTGCGTACAGTTTGCTTAGAAGCAGGGCTCTGCTTACACTGAATTTACGTAGGTACTGTCGTTTGCGTATATTTTGACATACCTAAACAAATGTATACGGAACCCTCGGTGCGCGAATTTGATTCGCATTTGACCGGTTTTTTGAGATTATGAAAATTAACCTTAAATATAGTTCTTGATGACATTACTATACATACATATTTCTTGGGAGAGAGGATTTGATAAAAGTGAAAGAAAATCCAATAGACCAGTTCATGATTTATCCGTTTTCGGGTTATTTTAGTGTATAACCAATAATGGTTAGCCATGTCTCCTGCAGCGTGGGTCTACCAATAGAAATCTTATTTTGAATCTCCTCATCTTATCAGCCGAAAAACGTCCACTGCTGGGCTAAGGCCCAAAGAGTTCCACAACGATCGTCCAAATCTTTTAGCCCAAATTTAATTCTGCTAACAATAATGTAATAAGCAGATGATCAATGGTTTCAGAAACCTGAATAATTGGACACTCTTTTTAGAGTGTCATTAGTAATTTATTTGTTCTGTTTTACGAAAGTTGAGAATTAAGAGGAAATCATTTAAAAGAGTTATGTTTTACTGTAATGTGTTATATTACTTTTGGGCACTCACAGGTTCTTGTGTTTCGTTGCTAATTGTACTAGCATTGTACTAGCTAATTGTTGCTAGTTGTATTGTACACACACACGCACACTCACACACACACACACTTTCGCTTCTCGCTTTATATTAATTATTTGTGAGGGTTTCGTTGTACTTTGTTTTTATTTTATCAGTTCATTGATTTTTATTTTTTATTTTATTATTATTATTATATTCCTGTCCTTGCTCAGTTTGTAGTAAATCATGTGTATCTATCTGGTTAATGTGTATCATACTTCATACTGTAAAAATAATAATGTAAGTTACTATGTTATCCAACTCAACGGGTCCCAAGATACAGGCTCAGCCTAGTTTGGGGTCCACCGGATACTGCTTCATGTAAATTTTTAGTTTGTGTAATAAATATTTTTCTTCTTTTCTTCTTTCTTCTTAATTTAACAATGCTCATCAATGATTTTATTACGATTTTATTTATTATTAGCTTCATTCTGCAGCTTCGTCCAAAAGAAAAAAGTTAACACGTCTCCTTGAAAGCCGAGCTGCTTCTAAATTATTGGACGGATTAAATTCAAGTTTAAAGTAAAAATATTATACCAAGGGAACTCATTAACGAGATCTTAAGACAAGTATCTTATGACTCAATGCATTTATCCTTTTATCCAGCCATCCATTCATCTATCTTGCTTCATATCACTCCATACAAGAGTATCATATAAGTCCAATCAGCTGTTATTGCGCGGTTGACTAACAAACATCTAAACATCCAAGCATCTTTATTTAACGTTCTTATTTATGGGTACGTATCAAAATATATAAAGTTTAAAACAAATAATGGACGAAATACATAATGGTCATTTGATATAATGCAATTTTCTTGGAAATTCTCAACTTTACAGGATTTTCATAAAATAAACCTAACCTAACCTAAACCAGTCTGTAGATTACACGATTAAAAAAATTCGTTTAATCAATAGTTTCATAGAAAATTTTAGTATGTACTATGACCATTATGTATTTCGTCCATTATTTGTTTTAAACTTTATATATTTTGATACGTACCCCTTATTTATATATAATCTTCTAATATATAAAAATCTCGTTGTTTGTTATCGAACTCCTCCGAAACGGCGTAACCGATTTTTATGAAACTTTTTTTCTCTATATTCGGTCGGTCTGAGAATAGGTCGTAGGCTATTTTTTGTATACCTACCCCTATTCTTCACAGACAGAGTTGCGGGCAACAGCTAGTTCTATTCTAATATATAAAAATCCGTATCACGGTTTTTACTATCGAACTCCTCGGAAACATCTTTACCAATTTTTATGTTTTTTTTGTCTATATTTGATAGGTCTGAGAATAGAACGTAGGCTATTTTTTATGCCTCTAGGTGATAAGAAATAATTTATATGACATAACAACGATAGAATTAATTAATGCTCATTAAGACCACCAGGTTTTAATGTTTTACACTTATTGTCAGTAAAATGAATGGAAATACTCTAATAAAATATAACTGTCTGAGTATTTCCGTGGAGATGTTTTCCGTACAGAGCTTCCCTGACGTCCTAGACGCCAATCAATATCGTAACAAGAATTAAAAATACACTCAGAAGATATCCATCTAGCTTTTCAGATTACTCATGACTTCGGCATGCACTGTGTAATTCGTTTCTTCCTACTAACAAATGACATTAAAGTCTATTTCACCATTATATTGCCAGTAAAATTCAAATAAAAACGCCAGATGAATCACCCGAAAAATCATCGATGCGCGTCCAGGACCGAAAATACTTCAAAAACAATTGAACACCATCAAAGCTTTGTTAATATTAATACAAAAACAATTCGAGATAGAGCCGGCCGTTACATTAAAAATAATCGTATAGTAGACCCGTTTATTAGCGCAGAGAAAAAAGTAAAAAGTAAATATATCGTTCAACAGACTCGTGAATAATCTTAGAACTGAGATAAAAGTTTACCGAGACAAACACAGGGATGTGGGAAAAAAAAGGGCTGCGGCTTAGAAGCGATGCGGCAGTCAATGGACGCTTTCATAAGTAGAAATCACCACGCTATTTTGCCATAAGCTTTACGGTGAAGAAACGTCGTGAGACAACCTGCAGAACTGCGAAGAAATTCAATGGTGTGTGTGAAGTTTCCAATCTGCACTGTACCAGCATGGGAAATGCAGCCCGATCCCTCTAATTCTGACAGAGGCCTACGTTCTGCAGTGGGACATTTAATTATAGGCTAGAATGACTGTGTAGTGTATCCAGTACGTGTATGTGTGTGTAGCCTAGATTTCGCCTGCATCTAGCGGAATAAAATGCAACTTAGGTCAATCAGAAAAAATGTGGGTTGGGAAAAGATAAATAAAATTTGCACCGGAACCGGAAATTGGACTCTACATACAAACAAGCGAACAAAGTTTACCTCTTTAATGTTATCATGTAACGTGTAATATGAATAAAGAAGTGTGTTAAGTCTCTCGATAGAGGGCATAACATAGATGCGCGCTTTATCACTGCATAAGGTGATTATAACAGACTGAAATGTACGATGTATGGGAAAGATTCGTCGCTAACCTCTAGAGGTTGGCGACGAATCAGACAGACGATTCAGTGATGGTGTAGGGGTAAGCACGCAGCACGGAATGCTGAGGACCTGGGTTCGATTCCCAGCATTGGTCTTTTTTCTGGGGTTTTTTCTGTGCATCTATATTCCAGTTTGTATTTAGTTTGAAATATATGAATATTATGTATAATAAATCCCTACTTCCTTTGGCCATACCATAACTTGAGAGGGACTTTACCGCATTTCATTCATCTTTTTTTATCTTTTTTGTAGCTTTTATAGATTTGTTACTTTGCAGACATCATCTTTTAGGATCGTAGAGGTGTAGTGAGAAAATATTTTTGGAATTTCCCGCGGGATAGAAATCAGAAGTTATCCGCGAACACCATTTGTCCCTCAACTTTTTGTGGTCAATTTAGGTGGAGAATACCGGCACAAAAAGTTTAACGGTGTCCATCGGACACTCCACGAGTTAACCCGTCGAGCGTCCTGTGCGCACACGTGTGCGCACAACAGTTTAGAATTGTTACTATAAAAAAAAAGTGGTACGCTCGACGGGTTAAAGATAAATAAACGTGGTTAGATTATATCGTGCCTTCTCCACGCTTGTGTGGCTCGCAGCGCCCGCGAGTGCATCCACCCACTCTCATTTAGTATTATTTCGGTTGGCGACGTTTCCCGGCGTGAAATATGCGCGTGCGACCATTGCCGACTTGCTCTACAATTTATAAAGATTACCGACACTCGGGTTACGACACACGTGCCGTTGCTTTTGACACGGTTCTGTTATTGTTTTTACATTTGTCAGTACATATATTATTAGAAAGTACAGTTTTAACATAAATATAAATCGTTGTTACTTTGTTCGATTCCTGTCTTTTCTTCATCACCATCATCCCAGTCTACATACGTCCCACTTCAGAACATAGGCCTCCTCTCAGAATGAGAGGGCTCGTGCCGTAGTTCACACGCGGGCCCAGTGTGTATTGGGAACTTCACACCATTGAATTTCTCCGCAGATATTTACAGATTGTTTGAGAGACCATAGGTCAAACCATTAGACTAACACATTATTTGTTCAACCTGTACGAGTATTTTTCTGAAAAATACATATTTGGTCTCCCTAGTGAAGTAGTGTATTCTAAAGGATTATAGCCTAGAGGACAAAGGTAGATAAGTCCCATACTGGTTGTCTTACTCTCTACGCCAAAATACAACAGCGCAAGAAATGCTGCTTGGCGACAGGACCAGCAAATAAGATGGTGGCGATCTCGAGGGATGTTACACGAGGACCTATCCCAGTCCCAAAACCATGTCTGTTAATAAAGCACAGAATCTCAATTAAATATCTTTCTTTTCACAGTCCACTAGGTTATAATTTAGCTTATTAAAGTATCTAAGTTTCCTCAAACTTTTCCTAATTCAGGCCTAACATTAACACGTGTAGCAAACTCGAAAAATCCCTATTACTCACGACCTGTTTGGAGCCGACTTAATCGAAGAAAAAAAACGCGATGCCACGTGCTTCCCGCGGCGGAAGCGTATAATGTCCCCCCACCCCCCACCACAGTCTACGGCTATTTCTACAAGCGACAGCAGAGACACTTCACTTGTACGCACTTTACTGGATGTCTGCCTCCTGCGCAGAGCTTGGAAGCGGAGCAGAAATGACAAAAAATAAAAGTTATTTACAATTTTTTCTCAAACATGCTATGAAATATTGACGTTATGTTCCTTATAATACGCCACGAAGTGTCACGTTGCAGGTGCAGGTGCAGCCGGTGGTGGGGGACCGCCTAGACGAGAGGTCAATAATGGAATTCCATACAACTTTGCTGGCCAAGGCCAGCAAAGTGATCGTCTATTGTTTCATACCACGACGTTTATAGGTCTATGGCATCATAGCATTTAGCCATTAAAAAAAACTATAAGCAATATTCGCGTTTTGGTTCATTATGACATTCTGCCACTACGCTTATTTAAGGCAAGGTAAGATGATGATGATGATGGTGTGATAATGATGATGATGATGGTGATGATGATGGTGATGATGATGATGATGATGGCGATGATGATGATGATGATGGTGATGATGAGATGATGATGATGATGGTGATGATGAGATGGTGATGATGATGATGATGATGATAGTGATGATGATTATGATGATGATGGAGATGGTGATGACGATGATGTTGATGATGATGTTGATGATGATGTTGATGATGATCATGATGGTGATGATGATGATGGTGGTGATGGTGATGCATGTTTGAGAAAAACTCTATACAAGCCTTGGCCACGAACAGGGATTGCCGGCCTCGTATCTCTAGATGGCCTCGTTAACACTCGGCCATCTATAACTACTCGGCCGGCAATCCCCTATTTCGCGGCCGCTGCAGTAATGTACTATCTACAGAATGTTTTGTAAGTGGGTGTAGAGTACGAGTAAAGATAGGACTACATTAATTCGTAGTTAGCCATACAAAAAGACTAACCGGGTAAATTATCGTTCAAACACGAAATTTACCAATTACCCATACATTTTTATGGTTAATTTGCGTGTCACAACGGAAAGAATTCATACAAATTTTAACTACCATTGCTAAGGTGTCTAACTTTTACAAGTCCACCCCCGTAGCGGCTTTCGGATATATCATCTATACATATAATAAATCTACATCATATAACAAGTCGGTGTCTGTACATTGAAGATATTTGAGAAAAACTGTCACTAGGGCTATTTACTAGCGCAATAGAACCCAAAACAATGTATTTTAGAATTATTGTCTGTTTGTCTGTGCGTTTGTGCGCGCTAATCTCAGAAACAGCTTAACCTAGAAGGATGCGGTTTTCACTGATATGTTGGTAATTTCTTGGATTAACATTTAGTGTTTGTTTCATTTGAATCGGTTCACAAATAAGAAAGATACGTCTATTTTAAGAATTTATAGAACAGTTTTTAGAAGTAGTGACTTGGGAGTAGGTACGGTGGTGAATGTGAACGCGGGTGTGCGGGGGTGGGGTATTTTTTTTTATATCGTGGAACTAAGGAGAGCCATAATTGATGAAAAAGCAAATTGGATATAAAAAATAAACTGCCCAAATTACTAATTCCACGCGGACGGAGTCGCGGGCAAAAGCTATTGTAAATAAGTGGGCAACATGGTTAAAAAAGCTAGGTAAAAGTAACCTGGATTTCTAAATGTTGAACTTTTTCATCTTCGGTAATTATGCGACTGAGGGTCTGGTGTTTTTATGCCACGGTCACAACAACGGAAATGGAAGAAGTGTGGAGATTTTAGACTCATTTTCTACGAATATAATGTAGACCACGATCTTCTTTAATGTGCTTCCTATATTCAGACGTATCTACCGGCGTCAACAACACAAGACACATCGACACTATCACAAATAGACAACATGAAGGATAGATAGAGTGAGTCATTGCGGTTGCAAATCGGACACGAACGCAGCATAATGCTAATAATAAAAAAATCAAAAAAGAGCAAGAAAACACGCTCATTTGATAAAATTATAATTAGTAATATAAATCTGTCAACACTGATACAGCTCTTCTGAAGCTTCGTAGCTCATCGCACGACGGCATGCGCCAGAGTGGCTCGCGGCGCATCCGGCGAACGAAAACATCTCGCCGCGCGTGCGCGCGTACCTAACTATGTTGCAATACATTCTTTCAAAACACGAGGACTGATCCCAAATTTGAATCCTACGGATTATAATCGAACCAATTGAAAGAAAGAAACATTTACTTATTCGTGATAAAAAATTTGACTTGGGACAAAACTAGAATAATAATAATAAAAAATGCTAATTTTAACTAATTATTTTTTTAATTTTATTGATTTCTGACCCACCGTAGACTGTGTTCACAGTAAGCGTTATAATTTTATTGTTATTATAATGTATGACACTTGAAAGTTTTGCATATTTCTTTATCAAGTAAAAAAATTATAGTATTGCAGTAAAACACAGAAAAAAGAAAACATAATAGGAAAATTAATAATTTTGGTAAAAATAATAATTATCACGGGAAAATTTAGGCACACCAACTGACCTAACGCTAAAGTAAGCAAAGTTTGTATTACCTATGTGTTCACACAAATATCTGCCCGACCGGAAATCAAACCCGGTATCTCAAGTCTCAAAGTCAGGTTCTCTAACCACTAGGACATGTGGTCGTTATATATAATAATCAATAATTGTATTTTTTTTGTCAAGCAAGATCTTATAATATCAAAAAGGTCATAGTGTTCTTTTCAATAGTGTCACAGTGATCGTAAAATATATCTACCACTTATCCTGTTCGGTGATACAGCGCGCTTCCACCGCTAGATTTTGACACAGAATCTTATTATTTATTCGAAAAACTAACTAAAAACTTCCCTTGAGTCATCGTCATGTTGTGCGATGTTCTCATCATATATATTTTAAATACGAGTACTTCCTCACTCGCTAAGTAGTCATTAAAACAGTCTAACATACCACGCCTATACAATCCAACAAATCGAATTTACTCATCGCTTTACTAGGAATGAAGTACTTATTATACTCAGCCGTACATTCCCAGACCGCATAGGTTCGAAAAGGCTTTTGTACACACTAAACGGGTTTAACTTAGGACGTTTAACAACCAAGTTATCTTGTGTACACGAGTATGTCCGGCTGTGAATTACTCATCGGAGACTGAGCAATGAAACTGGAAATTTGTTAACGTTTTATCATATTATTATGCTAATTTGTTATCATGACATATTGTTTTGGAGCCTGCTTGGACTTGATCGTTTATAAGCATTGAATCTTCACTTGTGACGATTGTCATTTGTTTTCTAAATCCTACTAGTAAGTATTATACCTAAGCGTGAAAGTTTGTGGGCGTTCGTAACTGTTTCACGCTAAAACGGATGGATGAATTTAGATGAAATTGGATATGTAGATAGCTGAACTTCTGGATTATTACATAGGCTACTTTTTATTTTAATATTCTCAGGGAATAAATAAAAAAACATCGCGTAATTCACACCAATTGGCGTAGTCTCAAAGTAAACCCCAGCCACATACATTTCAATCGCAGCTAACGTGCAGTTGGCGACCAGATTTACCGACTGCACTTGACAGTTACGTTGCAGTCTGAATGCAGTCCGTCTGTAACAGCCCTGTTAGTTCAACAAAAGCAGCACAAAAGCGAAAGATAATAAAAAGATAGATCTGAAATAGGGTAACCCCCAGTCTAGCGTGCAGTCAGCTTGCATATACCGTCTACCCTTGACAGTTACGTTGCAGCCTGAATCGTCCGGTTGCAACGGCCCTAATGGCTTATAAAAAGAAGCCACGGAGGAAGGCTAGTAAAGAGATAGATCTCAAATAGGATAATACAAACCAGAAACGTAATTAAATAATTACGTTTACCGTGATTAGGTGAAGCGGGGCCATAAGACACGCCGCCCACGAACATTCCGCCTCAAAGGTTGCGCGCAACTAACAACCAGTTTAATTAAAATAAATTATCTCGACCGTCCGGCGACATCTACACTCGTATAATAAGGTGGAGGTGCGACTGGGATTTAGTCTGAGGGTTCTGTATGTATTTAGTGTCAGGTCCTCACCTGGATGCTAATCAAATACGCAATACTCGACCAAAGCCCTCCTACACGTTCAACAGTTCTGACCAGCTTCATTGAGCTTCATGTGGCCTGATTTTCAAGACGAATAATACTTAGTTCGATTTTGCAAGCCACACCTGAGCTTTCCACAACCTGGACAAACACATTTGACGGACTCGCTGTCACCGAATACGGCGAAGAGTTGAGATATATGTATATATTAGAATAGAATAGAATGGGAATGGGATGGGATTATTACTAGCTGATGCCCGCGACTCCATCTACAAGGAATCAAACGGGATTTATAATTTATACGTTTCATTCAGAGTGACCTTGTACCCGTAACTATGAATACTAGAGTCTTCAAATTTGGCATACATGTTGGTCTTGACAGTAAAAAAGTCATTTCAGGATTTCAAGAAATATTTTCTTTTGTGTGAAAAGTAGGTACGAATATTTGTGCTCGAGTCTCGAATGATTAATTATATGTATTCAAGTATGTTCTTTATCTAATCTATAGAAGTTTAGATGAAAAAAGTAATTTAATGATCTGTGGTATGTAGTAGTAACGACGTGTCCGTATAAACAAATTGACGTTCCAAATTAGAAAAATGACTCAAGCTCCATATAAATTTTGTGCACTACTACATACAACAGGTTATATTTACTTAAGTTTTTTACCTATATGTTTATCCGTTGTCTAGTACTCATAGTACAAGCTTTGCTTAGTTTAGGACTAGGTGGTGTCAATAGTCCCATGATTTATTTTATTTATTTAATTAAATTGAATTTGGGTACCAAGCACTAATACCAATATAAAGCTGCGTAGGGATTGCGCGTACATTTGTACGCGTAGTCGATTACGCGCGTCCTGGAACGCCATAAACAATCGTAACGTAATCGAATCGTAATCGACTATGCGTACAAATGTACGCGCAATCCATACGCAGCTTACTAGTATTTAACAATAACCGCATGAATTCAGTTGCTTGTCTTAAGTTGAGTTTACATCTGCAAGAAAAATCGCGCAAGTGTAGTGCAACTTGCACGGTTTCCCTTGCAGGTCTAAACTGGGCTTTAGTGTTGAGTGTAAGCTACATTTTAATAATCTGTGGCAGCTAGGTTTATCGTAAACGGCATTACGACGATTAGAGTATAAACTTTTCTGAAGTTATATTATCTATGTTCTTATTTAATTGGCTAAGTAAAGTTTTTTGAAGAGGTGCTAATTATATTTTTTTTCGACAGTCGGCGTTCTGGAGATCGAGAAACTGCAGCTATTTTATTTTTATCTCCTGTTGTTTACTGGAAATATTTTTTTAAGTGTTCGAGATGACATTTGTGAGATTTTACGGCTGACAAGCGGTTCGTGCTCAGTACTAAGAAGAAATAGAAAAAAAAACGAAGTCAACTGTCAGTTCTGTCAATGTCAAATCGTTTGCGTTTCGTTTGCTTTGCGTTTTGGTGTGCTCAGTGTGATTTTTGGACTATTTTTATCGACCTCCGCATAAAATCCGGACTTTCAATTTTACCGCATTTCTCCACGACCTAAGCACGTTAATTGGATCACGATTGAATACTTTCGATCACTATTTTGGAACTGCTTCTTGGGCAACGCAAAGCAAACGAAACGCAAACGGTTATATTTCATTTGACATTGACAGAACTGACAGTTGACTTCGTTTTTTTTTTCTATTTCTTCTTAGTACTGAGCACGAACCGCTTGTCAGCCGTAAAATCTCACAAATGTCATCTCGAACACATAAAAAAATATTTCCAATAAATAAAAGGAGATAAAAATAAAACACCTGCAGTTTCTTAGTGTTGAAGTCGACCACTGTCAAAAAAAATATAATTAGCACCTCTTCAAAAAACTTTACTTAGCCAATTGTACCTGACCATGTAAAAAACACATAAAAAAGTACAGAAGCAGAAAAAGTACTTAAAGTTACATTATCTTCAAATGGTTCTTTTGATCATATGACCACGGAACCCAACATGTTTGTCTCTGTACATTAGTTTTTTACCGTAACTCGAAATAGACGATACCTGCACATAATGGAGACGATGTTCGACAATTTTGGAATTTTAACGTTCGTCGGCCATCTTGTTTCCGGCGCGCGCGAAATCTTGCCAGATAATGGTGTTTATTGGATAATTTATTTTAATTGTTATGTATATACAACGTCATCGTGGACACGTGGTTGTAGGTTCGTAGCCAGGCTCGCACTTCAGATTTTTTCAGAATTCATGAGCGTAAATAAATACATTTGGCGTTTGCCATGAGAAAAACTATTGTACAAATGCTACACGCAGTGTCCCAAAAATCAACGATAATCTAGCCAGGCAAGAAGAGAGGAAAAAAGTCATGGTGGCCAAAACGGTTTGACCTAAGGCCTCTCACTCTCAAGCGGAGGGTCGTGGGTTCAAATCCCGGCTCGCACCTCTGAGTTTTTCCTAAATTTATGATTACATTTGAAATTTACCATGAGCTTTACGGTGAAGGAAAACATCGTGAGGAAACCTGCATACACCTGTGAAGAAATTCAATGGTGTGTGTGAAGTTCCTAATCCGCCCTGGGCCCGCATGGGAACTACGGCCCAAGCCCTGTCATTCTGAGAAGAGGCTATGTCCTGTAGTGAGACGTACTTATATGTATAGGCTGGGATGATGATGATTTAATTTTGTTGGATTTTATTTTCTAATTTATCCCAAATTGTTATAACCAGGGGCTAAATTCAGGAACGGCGCAACACGGTTTGCGAGCGGTAATTCAATCGTTTGGGAGAGGATAGGAATGGGTTGAGCTTGGGATGAGCCTTATTCCTGTTAATTCGCTTTATAAATCAACCAACAACCAACAACAACCAACCAACAACCTACAACCTTGGCTCGCACAGTACTCTTCCTAGAATATGCAGCGAGTATAATAAACTATTTAGAGTGGCTGGGGTGGACTTGCTGTCTGTCTCACAGAATCAATATAAAAATGCACTTTATAAATGCATAGCTGATGCATCTAACAGTAAGTAGAACAAGTATCTGTTGCTCTTTGTGCTGTCGGCGTCTCGTGTCCATGTTCCCTCAAAATTTGACTTGGTTTATTGATATCGTGTCTTTACCCTTTTTCTCCTATTGTGCATTCTTGTTTTTTTTTTATTAGTAATTTTTAATTTTAACCTTTTGCGTCCCTATTTAACTTAGTTAAAAGCTTATTGTTAGTTCTTTTATAACATTTTCTTGTATTTTATATTGTTTTATTTTGCTATTTTAAGTGTTAAAATTAGGTAAGCCACGTTCCTCACTGTCATCGATTGTATTAATATGCTTGCTGTGTTTGCCTGTTATTGGGTTATCACTCTTTTATTATTAGAAATGCATTGTTCTTTTGTTAATTTTATAGTGTTGTACCTGTTGGCGAACCATAATAAATAAATAAAAAAATAAATAAGGCAAATCCCAAACTCAGCCCAAACTAGTGATTTTTGGCGTTCCTGAATAGCAGTTCAAACCAAACCCAACCCAAACGATTGAATTACCGCTACCAAACCGGTGAAGGCCCGTTCCTGAATTTAGCCCCAGGTTACCGTTGCGTTTTGGGACAGCTTGTATAAGTAATTCTTGGTGTGTGTAAAGTTCCCAAGCCGCACCGGGCCCACGAGGGAACTGCTGACCAAGCCCTTTTATTCTGAGAAGAGGCCGTGCCAGCGGGAACCTATCGATGTTTAGAAATTTATATTTCCGAAGGTTTAGAATCCCGAAAACTTCATTTGTCCGAAAGCATTTTTTCTGAAACTGTAAATATTTCAGGATTTATTTCAGGACCATCGTGTAGAACCCTTTAGGTTAGGTTAGGGTTGTTTTATAAAAATCCTGAAATATTTACAGTTTCAGAAAAAAATGCATTCGGATAAATGAAGCATTCGGGATTTTAAATATTCGGAAAAAAATATTTCTAAATTTTGATAGGTAACCCGTGCCAGCAGTGAAACGTATATAAATAGGGCCTTCACAAAATAAACCATTGTCCAAATTCAATATTCCAAATGTCTTTCAATACCATAAAATCATAGACGAAAAAACTAATAAAAACGTAACGCCAAGTTTAATAAAATTCTAGAGCAGGCCATTAAATTACAAAGCAACTATGATAACACTGATAACGATTTCAAAAGGATGCATATTTATCACTTATTATTATAAAATTCCGTGCAAATTCTAGACCAATTCATAATCAAATCGCTATCCGAAAACGAAATAACGTTTAATTACATTGATATTCACGACGATTAACTTAAATTAGACGACACATAATGTATGTAAACTATCTAATAAACATATATATGTATATCTTGATAGATAACAGTAAAGTTCCAAAACTCGTCAGCCGATTAACGTTCTTTGTATTCCAAATGCATATAAATGACAATAATAATTTCATACAGAACTTAATTAATTGTTATGTTAGGTACTCATAAATTAATAGAAAGTACTAGATGTGGGTCCACCAACGAGATGGACGGACGATTTGGTGCAAGTCGCTTCCAACCGTAATGATTGGGCGTCAATGAGGGAGGCCTATGTCCAGCAGTGGACGTCCTACGCCTGAAATGATGATGATAATGATGAGATGTAGGTACTGCAAATCTTCGTTACGGGTAAGGACGATGGCATATGACCTACAGTCAACGCCCGTTATGAAAGTATATACGGAGACATTACGCATCTCTGAAGTTTCTGAATATTGACAATATGAACCATAGGAAAAAAAACTAACTTTTAATTTGTCACACTCAGCAAGCAATTAGCTTAAGATCCGTACTCGAGGCAACCATCACCCATCTGTTTAATTAATGGATGAAAATAATAAATCAGAGCGTAAAACTCGAGCACTAAACCCATTTTCTACTCGAAGTATCTATCCACCCTCGCCGTACCGGCTCGGGTAGCTATATGAACTTTTCGTGCAAAATAGCTCGTTCTATGCCCTTGTTGTACAATCTAGTATTATATCATATTTAATACACTGCAAAACATTATCTACAGTGGGTTGGCTAAAAAATTCGTGGCTGATATGTTATAAAACTCTTGTCTACTACTTGACACTGGCAAAATCGTCTTCATATGGATAGATCGCTCTGTTCTTTTAAAGACTTACTAAATGGCATTTGTTATTAACAATTAAGATTATTTTGTTTTTCTATATAATTATAATAGATATAAGTCGTCCGTTTTAACAAAATCAATTGGAAGAAATGAGATAGTGATACTTTGTAAGTAGAAGAAGAGAAACGCAGTTAAAACTTGCCGCATAAGTCCACTCTCAAAATAGTCCCAAGTGTCATTTGGACACGCGCTGCTCTCACATCTAAAGCTCCCGATATAGCATCCAAATGAATGAATGACGGCGGTAGCATGCACAAACAATCACACACTTAACACACGTTGTTATAAAGTTAATTCAGAATCCTGCTAATGTTATAAATGAGAAGTTTGTGAAAATTTGGTAAGACAGTTTATTTAAGTCCCGAGAAACGACATATAATAATTTTTATCCCGGAAAATTCTATAGTTTCCGCGTGCGCATGGTAATCGAATTCCACGCAAATAAAGTCGTGGGCAACAGCTAGTATTTCAACAAGTGGTTAGGCAAGTTTAAGTGAATACCTCTTGGTTTTAGGAACTTTTTATTCGGCCAACAAAATGTTATATTGCTTTTCAGGTCAATGTTCGGTGGAATATTTATGCGTTTAGATGTTAAATTGTAAACTTTTTCCTTTTTAATATCCTTATTTATACGACCCTGATTTGTTACTAAGTAACTAATTGTAAACAAAGAAGTTGTAGCCTAGTGATTAAAAAAATCTTGCAAATAAATTTTTATCCACTTCCAAATGGTCCGTATCTTGAAATTTTGTATAGTCGCGATATGAAAAGGTCATCTTAATGTCGACTTTTGCTTGTAGATAAGTTGTTGACGTCAAGGAATCACACGAAATTGCAATGATATTGACAGAATCTGTTTATATTTAGTTTTAGTTATCGTAAGCGAATTGGTAATAGAGTATTGGCAGGACAAACGCAAACTAATAAAAATGTTTTAACTCAACTAATCATAGTCAAAGAACATTGGTTGGACTAAATTGTAACCCTGTTATCAAACGAAGCATAATTTTGAATGCATCAGTCTGGTGTGTCATATAGTTTAGAAAGGAACCTATTCGTTCCGCTATTGGACATGCATTTGTCTACCAAAATTATTTCGTTCATGATAGTAAAAAAAAAGTTTCCATGCAAATTAATAAGATAATTTGGAAGACTATATTATATTAGGTTCAGTATATATTTTTTTGCAAATCGGACTCCAAAGGCCACGTAAAAACTTTTTTAGATACGCTCACTTTAAAGTATAGTCGGGGTAAGAAAAGGTTCGTCACTTTTCGACTCTATGTCAACGAGTTAAGGTCGAAAAGTGACGAACCTTTTTTTACCCCGACTATACTATCCTGAAGTATTCCGAATTAATTCTATAACACCCTGTATACTTACTAACAGAACAATACTACGAGTATACTCTTAAAAACATTTCGTGCGATGTCCGTGTAAACGTAAAAACAGCGCAGGTACGATTATGTTTTGTTTCACAGGAGTTAAGCGATGGCGGTGAGCTTTATACCAAGAGCACATAGTACTTCACTGGAGATTAGAATTATAAAAAATATGTGGATTGACATAACGCTCAGCAATTTCTACATCCCGCAGAAACCCGAAGCACAGTCACTGGGGCTCTTCCTCATTCATCATCATCCTCAACCGAAAGACTTCCACAGGTGGCCATAGGCCTCCCCCAAACACGCCACTATGATCAGTCCCATCGCATTCATCGGCCTTCTGTAGAGGACACTCGACTTTTATAAAATCATCAGTCAGTCTTATGGAGGGTCTATACACACTACATTTTCTGACACGTGGTCGCTACTCGAGAACATTATTAGCTCCAATGGTTACCAGTTCTTCGAGCATTGTGCCCAGCCCAGTGCTACTTAAGTTTCGTAGGTACTTCTTCGAGCTTTTCACAAAGATATACAAAAAATTCTCTAGCATATTTCTCTATTGCTCTTTTAGTGACTGAGTCTCGTTATAAGGTCCATTTTAACTGTCAGCGCTGCACTTTATCAAGCAACTGAACGCAGACGACGGTGACAGCCAGTAGACAAAGTTAAGAGTCACGATCCTCAGCAGTGAGGTAGCGATTCAGAAGAAAGAATAAGGTCCATAGTAACTGACCATGCTTCAGTTGTTATCACCGGTAACACACTGATCCTTTGATCCAGTTTGTGCAAGTTGACTTATTCATGAGACAGTGCGAGATATTGAACGAAAAGATACCCAAAACGTCTCAAATGCTATGGAAAAATTAGCTACGAATCAAGCGCACCGAACAGAAGTCTTATTGCTTATTGAATCACAATCGTTTCAACCACTTCTTTCTATCGCACGGTATTGGATGAGGGTAGAGAGAGATGGAGAATGCGATTGCGGGTATGCGGGTTAGACAACACGGCCTCTATTCTCATTGAGATACTTTAACGCGAAAACTAACGTCTCAGATGTATTAAAAAACCTCCAGTGAAGTAGAGATTGGCGTGGACACTATACTCTTACCTTGGATGATATAAGCGTCAATGTCGGTGAGGATTCCTGCGAAACAAACAATAACTGTCCTGCTTTAATTGTTTTTGAAACAAAAACTAACAGTCGGGTAAGCAAAGGTTAAGTCTGATTTTGTTTAGTGTTCATATTGCACAAAGCTTTTGTTGACAAGAGATATCTAAATGCAGAGATAAGATCAATTGTAGATAACTTATTTACTTATACGGACATTGAAAGCTATATAAACGCTTGTAAAAATATATCACTTTATACATTAACATTATCCTATCATTGAAAAATAATTATTTTAATTTCATTAAAAGTAATCATTAAATTGATACTATAACTATAAATAAAATAAAACTAACTTAAACTAAAACTAAATAAAATTAACAAAAGGTTCCCCCCGCGGCATGGACCCAAAGACACTGGCAGCATTACCTCGCTGTATAGCAATGCTGATACGTTGTGCGAGGTAGCTGCCAGCTCTTTGGTCTCCTGTAGTGTCACAAAGCCGTTTACAAATATCTTTGTAAAGACTTTTTGCGCTGGAGCCCCACGGACCAAAGGTCTCAACTCCGAATGGAACAAAGTTGTATTCAGAGCCAAGACCTTTGTATTTATTTTTCTTAAGCTTTTCTGCCGCTTCTGCTGCTGCACCAGCTTGATTTGCTGTTCCGCGGACGTGGGACGGAGCCAGTGTGTCTACACAAGTAGCGTCCCACACTAGCACACGACCCAATTTCCACGGAATCAATGACATTCCGTCTGGTCTCTTGCCATCATCTCTGGCGATGCCCGATGGCTCCAGTAACGCAGGCACATTGACGGTGGCAAGAGAGCGACGGATAATGTCATTGAGAGCAGAGTGTCTAGAGAAGCGGCCCGCGCTCTTCTGGCACGAAAGGCCGTGGTGTCCCAGCGCGTCGACCTCAAAGCCGCAGGGGCATTTGTGCGGTGCGCAAACTGCTACTCCAAGTCGCAGGCAGATGGAAATTCTGAGAGTGTCGGGCTCTAAAAAAGTACCAGTGTTGGCTGATGGAAAGGCGTGCAACCAGCAGCCGGCTTCCTTCGTACCTGCAGCCAATAGTCTGGCACGATGAGAGCCCGTGCTGCGGCTCAGAAGGAATTCATAAGTCAAATTTGACTGAATGTCGTCCCAGGACCTTTGAAACTTTAAATTTTCTGGGAAATCCTTTCCCGGACAGGCAATAGACCAATCATTTTTAGCCTCCGTTAAACCCGCAGTCTCATAGTTTAAAGGGCAAGCCCTCAGGATTTTACCTATGAGATCTGCCGAGCTATGGGCGGAGGACAAAAAAGCTGGTGCGGAAATAGAAGAAATTTTGCGAATCCCTATCCCACCAAAGCGAATGGGAAGGGATGCTTGAATCCAGGATTCTTCGCTTAGCTGAATGTTCAGAATTGATTCCAGGTTCGCTTTGATTAAGTCATCCATTTGTGACAGTGAAATTTTGAATTTAGTGAATGGACAGCAGCGAAGTACATAAGTAAATTTTGGAACGAAAAGACAGAATTTTAAAATTGTCAATGCGAAATGAGGACTAATTTCAAGCAAACGACTTTCATACCTTTTGAATTTAGAAATAGAATCTAAAATGTAATTCGGAAAGGATTCTTCGAAAATAGGAGAACCAAGGAGGCAGAGAGAAAATCTGTCTACTATCTTAATGTCTGGCGTCAGTGCATCAAATTTTGTTTTTAAATCTAGTAAATTTAAGTCAGGATTTTGCACATAAACTTCACATTTGCTAAAATTTAACTCAAGGCCAATTGCTTGGAATTTGGATCTGATTGTTGAAAGGTCAGACAGTAAGGTATCCAGATCACCTCCTAAGGTTCCGTCGTCTAGGTACCAGACATTGAATTTGGATTTTAAATTTTGAATAACAGGGTTAATAGCCAAACTGAAGATTGCCGGCCCGAGAGGATCGCCTTGCTGACAGCCCACTTCTGAAGATAAAACATTGTCACGGTATACAAGACTAGTGGGATCTGCATAACAATGGAGAAGGTAATTGTATAACTCAGGGACATTGTTTTTGACTTCTGTCAGCAAGGTGTCTCTATTTATAGAGTTGAAAGCATTTTTGACATCAATTTTGACCAGTGCATCACATGGTTCGTTGGAGAGATATGTACGCAAGGCGTGGACGGCTGCCTCGCATCCTCCTTTTATGCCGAAACCGAGTAGATTGTTAATGTAGAATCAGTTTGCTTAAAAAACTTATAAAAAGGGCTACGATCTACTAAAATTGTTTTCTGATACTAGTCCAAGCAGAATAGCCTTTAAGCAATAGCAAATACAAATGTACAATAAGCATCGAGTAATATAATATATATATATATATAGTTTTACATTTATATGACATAATTGCACTAAAGTTTAGTGATAAAGATCTTAGAGAAAGTGAAAAGCTAGCTCTAGTGTACTAAATATCAATTAACATAACCTATTGTGCAATACAAGTTCTTACGAATCCGCCATTACTCAAACAGCATGACTCACAACGAGAAAGCAAGCAGAATCCCGTTTCTAAGAAGAAAACCGAAAGCAAAGCCGACAGGAAAATGTCACACTACCCACAACCCTTACCAACTTTTTCTATCAATATTTATCAAGGACCAGTTCACGTGAAAAATGCAGACGCGTTCGTCCGACGTCAATTGTACATATATATATATACATATATAAAAAAAACATAATTTAGCTAACGATCGAAACATTGTGGCGTGCATAATTATACCAGAAACGAGCAATGGGTGTTTATTACAACGTACTCGATAGCTATTAAACGTATCTAAATAATTACTTCAAACTAAGCATCGCAAAAAACGTTACAAACAAAAACGAAACGCCGAATCGCATGCGCATGATAACCGAGCAAAAAACCCACTCTTCCTTTCTTAAATTATCCTGTCACGCTCAACTATAAAATGCAATTGGGTTTTAAAAATTCAAACTTAAAATTGGAACTCGTTAGAATAAAGTATCGTTACAATTATCGTTTGCTCGTAGTAAAAGGAACCTTGATTTAAAACAATAGGGATGTTTCGAGTGTTTTATCAAAGGTGGTGGATGGTGTTTGGTGTCAGGTTGCGCGGACAATAGGCGCACGCGCATGTACCTGGCGCAAGGTGACCCGACGGTGAAGGGCACGAGACTGCCCTTGTGCACCCTACGCCCCTCCCCGCAGACCGCGGATTTCTTGCATTGGCGTGCATTGTCCGACACGCCATTACTGAAATGACCAGTCATAGGGAGGGGACGCGGTCTGTTTACGTTGGCGAAGTATCGATACAATAACAATACAGTGCAAGGTCATAGCAGCACATAAGTCAGCCGAGTAGTTTTAAACGAACTCGTTATTGATGCGTATAAGTACATGTTTACGTCGATGAATGATTGCTTAATTACAAAGCGCGTTTTAGTTAAATGACGAAGTCCTTGGCAAAGCAAAACACATTTACCGATTTATGACTTAAAGATGAGCGTGATTTTATGTTTAAGTGATGATATGTCATAATCACCGCAATAACATTGAATGTCATTAACTTAGATAACATAAAATTGAAACTTGTTACGAAATCATTGAAATAGTAATAAAATATCATGTTTAATGCGTATTCCGAATGTGTAATCATCACATTTGAAGCGTTTGATTATTTCGCTGCTCACGATTATAATTATGACACTTTCATATGAATATATGTATCTTAAGTTACAAGACTCGTCGTGGATCTTGTTTTAATTAAAGGGTTTCTTCATTCACACAAGTTACATGTCAAAACAGACACCTTTGCATCAAAGATTTTATGACTCGACATTAAAAATATGATTTGGAAATTTCTTATGTATGTTATAATTAGTGGTTTTAATTGGAGATATGTATAAATCGCTATCCACAAAGTTTTGCGGGATGGTTATAAAAGTAGAGGAAGACCGAAAAAGAAATTGGTGGAACAACTTGGGTGCGTAACAAATAAAGTGGTAGCTCCCTTTCAAGAGCAGTAGAATTTATTGATGGACTAAAAATAACCGTTAAAGCTATAAACTGTAGTTAAAGGAAAGACGCTATTAAAATAAGTAAAGTAAGGGAGTGTTATTACATCTATGAAGCGATTCAAACTGCCCTTAATAAGACCGAAGTTACTAAGGATAATTTGAAAAGCCGCAGAGTTGCAATAGCCTTCTCATCCCAGTCTATATACGTCCCACTGCAGGGCACAGGCTTCCTCTCAGAATGAGAGGGCTTAGGCCGTAGTTCCCACGCGGGCCCAGAGCGGATTGAGAATTTCACATACACCATTGAATTTCTTCTCAAGTGTATGCAGGTTTCCTCACGATGTTTTACCTTAAAGCTCATGATAAATTACAAATGTAATTTCACACATAAATTCTGAAAACTCAAAGGTGTGAGCCCGGACTCGAACCCACGACCCTCTGCTTGAGAGACCATAGGTCAAACCACTAGGTCACCATCACCACGGCTTCATAGTTCTCTATCCATACTTATATTATAAATGCGAAAGTGTATCTGTCTTTCACCTCTTCACGCTTAAACCGCTGAACCAATTTAAATGAAATTTGGTATGGAAATAGTTTCAGACCCTAGGAAGGACAAAGGATATTTTTTATCCCGGAAAATTGCATATATATATCACGCGGGATAGCGAATAAAAGAACTCTTTGCAGACGGAGTTGCGGGCAACAGCTAGACTTACATAAAACTTCAATCGATAGTCGATAACCATCTCGAATCCGCCACATCCCTAGAGCTGTCAAAATTCGCGAGTATCTGACAGGGAGGGCTCCCAGCGACAGGTGCTGGCCGACCTAACACGAATCATACCGAATCATGCCGAAATTAGGACGGCAAAAAGCTAATTATTGACTTCGGCGTGGTATTATCGAGGCCAATGTGTACTACAAATCCAGAACACACGTCAAAGAAACAAAGACATGTCATTACAACATCAGTATTAGAAGGTAAGTTGGGTACATTCACTGTGATACCAATGATCATGAAAATGGATTTTGCTGAATTCAATAAAGTAGAGGATGCTTTACTACAAATTTGAAATCTGCGCGGACGAAGTGGCAGACAAAAGCTGGTAGAGTTTAAAATAAAAATAAGTGAGCAACATATTCGATTTAAAATGGAAGTCGCTTTGGCGGAAATGCCATAGTCCTGTGACTCAGGAGTTCGGGTAATTCGCGGGAAAGGACGAAAGCGGCGGATCATTCGATAAGTTTGTCCATAGTAGGTATATGTTGTTCAAACTGATCCCTTTAATCCTCTCTACAGCGTGTTTTCTTTGTTATCCGTCAACTTCAATAAATGACTTAGGATATCGATAGAAACTACGAGTATATAGTCATTTTTTTTAGCCAAATGGAAAAATAATTGTCTTTTTCATTACCTAGTTTGTATCAAATATGACAGAGTTTTAACTTCGACCCCATACATCCCTGTAATAACTGGATATCTAATACCTTTAAACGAGCAATTCTTGTATATATATATATATATATATATATGTATCTAATACCTTTAAACGAGCAATTCTTGTATATGTATATGTAATATATGTATATATATATGTATATATATAATCAGGATCTCGGAAACGGCTCCAACGATTTCGATGAAATTTGGTATGTGGGGGTTTTCGGGGATGAAAAACTGATCTAGCTATGTTTCATTTTCAGAAAATCGCTTTTACTCGTGTTTTCCGGCTATTTTTGTTTGCATTAGAATATAAAGCTAAATTTCGCCCACTTCGAGCAGATCATAATGGCACATTAGAAATCGGGTGGTCGCGGATCCAGCCGACCTTGGTTCGAACCCACGTTTTTTTTCAACATTTTTAGTTTTTTTTTTAAGTTTATTTTTCATGAGAAAACGTCAAGTTTCTTCTTTTGTGAGAAAAAGTTACTTTTTTTTGAGAAAAAGTTACTTTTTTGTGAGAAAAAGTTACTTTTTTGTTAGAAAAAGTATTATAGGGAACGTGCAGTAACTATAGGCGGCAGCACTAATGCGACAGAAGAGACACTATGCGGACAGTAAAACGAACTTATCAAGGTAAAACATTCAAATTGATGGCACCCTTATGGCACCAGTTGGCAGCACCGTCTATGTATGTGCACGTTCCCTATTGGGAGCACACAGAACAGGACAAGCCGGTTGTCTGTAAAGTCGGTTTACGGAAGATAGTTTAACGTGACTCACTCAACCTCCGGTGTTTTTGTCAAATATCTTGAAAACGGTGCATCCTACTGCAAAATCAATGAAATTTTCATCCCCCCCTTTAATACCCCCGCGCTCCCTCCCCCGCATCCTCTCCCCCTCTCTCACCCCCCCCCCCCCCCTCCCACCCCTCCGGTATATATACTCAGGATCTCGGAAACGGTTCCAACGATTTCGATGAAATTTGGTATTTGGGGGTTTTCGGGGATGAAAAATTGATCTAACTTGGTCTTATCTCTGGGAAAACGCTTGGTACCGAGTTTCTGCCCGAGCAGAGCTCGGTCGCCCAGGTACTACTTAATAATCTTGAAACATAGTTTTAATACTCAAGTAATTTATATCTACTACTGACCCGAAAAACATTGCTTTGCCGTATAAATTATTTCTTATCACCTAGGGGTATAGAAAATAGCCTACGCTACGATATATTCGCAGATCTACCAAATATAGAGACAAAATTTCGTAAAAATCAGTCAAGCCGTTTCGGAGTAGTTCGATAACCGTGACACGAGATTTTAACATACCTATTAGAAGATTATACATAATTATAATTTACCTTGTTTTGCTTGTATTAAATAGTTAAGTAAGTTGTAATATACTGCCAAGTTTCTTGCGGCGCATTCTTTTTTGGCAATGATAGTCTTTCCGAAAGAGTTAGTAATACATATAAAAATAGACATGTAAACGTAAACGAACCCTTTGCGGCCTAGCAACACATAAATGTTTCGATTTCTATACAGCGACCCAGCGTTTCGACTTAATTATTTTGTAGGGTATCTATGTAGGTAATTATAAATAAATAAATATTAGGGGACAAACTTACACAAATCGACCTAGTCCCAAACTAAGCAAAGCTTGTACTATGGGTACTAGACGAGGATAAATATACTTATATAGATAAATAAATAAATAAATATCACGGGACAATCTTACACAAATCGACTTAGTCCCATACTAAGCAAAGCTTGTACTATGGGTACTAGACGACGATAAACATACTTATATAGATAAATAAATACTTAAATACATAGAAAACATCCATAACTCAGGAACAAATATTCGTGCTCATCACACAAATACATGCCCATGGGATTCGAACCCAGGACCTCTTGCTTCATAGGCAGGGTCACTACCAACCAGGCTAAAGTGGTCGTTAAATACATAGAAAACATCCATAACTCAGGAAAAAATATACGTGCTCATCACACAAATAAATGCCCTTACCGGGATTCGAACCCAGGACCTCTTGCTTCGTAGGCAGGGTCACTACCAACTAGGCTTAAGAGGTCGTTAAATTAGTAAGAATCAGTGAGACATCAGCTAAATCATGTCATCCAACGCCCATGACAACTGTCCTTTCATCATCATCATCATTTCAGCTGAAAGACGTCCACTGGTGAACATGGCCTCCCCCAAGATTCAGACCGGTCCTGTGCCATCCACATAAAACTTGTTCCCGCAACCTTAACCAGGTAGCCGCTCCAGCATACCTAAACTACGTCTTTCGATCCGTGGACGCCACTCGAGAACCTCTTGGCACCATCGGCCATCAGTTCTACGAGAGATCCTATCGAGCGAGTCTCCATTACATTCTAACAAATGACCGAACGCCCTCAGTATGTACCACAAAAAGAAACCAAATTACCCTTAAATAGTGGTAAAACTCCCCACCAGGGAGGCTTCAGCGCTGATTGAAAGGCGGAAGCCGGGAACTAGGTCGCGTCCGGCCCCGCCCTGTGTGATCAGTGCAAGGGTTATGAAAGTTCTCAGGGATCATATCAAAAGACATAACATTTTAAAACAATAATCGACGGTAAGTTTTTGTTAAAAATTTTATTTTCAATGCAAGCTTTTTCGCTGACTGTACTTTTTGTTGACTGTACTTGCATTCTCATCCAACCTACAAAGTATACCAAATTTCAAGTAAATCCGACCATTGGAAGTGGGTCAAATTCAACTTCCAAGATTTGACCAATACATAAGTACATACATACTTACATACATTGCATGTTAATAAAAATCTTTTAAAATACATACTTCCTTTGATAAATATTATCTCTAAGTAAGTCTATATTATTATAATCTTCATAACTCTGACGAATATTATCGCGAAGAGAATAAAAATACAGCCAAATTTAATACTTGCAAAAAGGAGCGACAGGTGCGCCGGCGCAAGCGGCGCACAAATCAGTTGCCGCCGCTAGCGCAAGACTTTGTTTTAATAACGACGCATGTGATGATACGCTACATTGGTTATGTTTTAACATAAGTACTTATTTCAAGAAAGAAGGCGGTTCTAAATAATGTTTAACTTTTTTGTATGAACCTATGTTCATATCTTTTAACCTCGTAAAAATAATATATACGGTTACATCTGTAACTCAGAGAATTTTACTGTAATTTTACTGACAATAATAATTATAAACACAAATATTTCCAGCATTTTCAGGAAACGCCTCCATAATCCATATTAAACAAAAAATTCAAATTCCTTTGTTTATTACTATTGAAACCTACATTATTCATCATCTCGTCCTCTCAGAATGAAAAGCCTCGGGCTGCTGTTCCTACGCAGCCCCAGTGCGTAATGGGAGCTTCACACACATCATTGAATTGCCTTACAAGTGTGGACAGGGTCCCTAACAATGTTTGTCCTTCACTGTAAGCCTCGTGATAAATTTCAAAAAGCCTAAAATAAAGATTACCTTTTAGTTTTGTAGTCTATTGATTTTGAAGACGGCTAAAAGCGTTCCTTACATCATCCTGCAACCCAAGTCATATAAACGCATTCAGCAACCTATTTACACCATTACACCTCATAACAAAGCAGTACGCGCTGCCCCTAGCCAGCACTAACGCACGCCTAAATTACCCGCTCTTTAAAAGCCTACAAAACATTTCGTGCGCTCCCCTCCCCCCCTCAAGAGGCAGTTAATCGTAAAAGTTACCCTATTAAACGTTTACAGCGTTCTAAAACTTTACGCGGTGTTAGTGCGGCGGCGTAAAAAACGACTACAATACGCGTTTGGAAATATTTGGGCGTAGAAGGCGGTAAGTTTTGTTGGTGCTTCATGGTGAGGGTTAAAATTGTCCATTAGGTATAGGATTAAATGAAATGGTTTTGATACTTGGGTAAAAACATGTTCACTAGTAGCTAACTCTAAAAAAACCACTGACTGGAAAAAGTTTCGTTGTGATAGAATATTTGTAGCGTTCTCTGAAAACGCTCTGTTCTTTGAGAGCTGTCACTCGCCACAATTCTTTTTCACTTTGTGTTGTGCTACAATTACTCTGTAACCTTTTAAAAAGTAAAAACGAAAACATACAAAAAAATAATCGCACAAAAGTTTATAAATAATTAAAATTGAACGAACAATGAAAAATGTTCATAAGTACTGTTTTTAAGCACCGGCGTTAAAGTGCCAAATCTTTTAAACTCAATCCACTTCTGTAGGAAAAGAACTTTTAAAGCTACGTATTATGAAACCTTTTATAATCCGAACACTGTACACAAATATTTTATTCGTTACTTGTGCGTGAGTTATTACACAAATTTTCCAAACACTGCTAAAATACATTTCTTAATTCGTTATCCTTACCTGCATCATAATAACAAATGCCTATTACAAATATTTCTCATTTGAATTCTATTGTCTTTAAAAAACTAAGTCAGAAACGGACCAAATAAAACTCTTCTCTTCTTTCCTGTCCAAATAAAAAACACAACTTTTTCTTAAAACTCACACGCTAATTCAGATTTAAATTAAACTATTCGTTATCTCGATCAAACAGGTACTCAGTATCGCCAATTAACTCCGCATCTCCGAACCGAAAACTCGAAGCATCCCATTAAAACTACGTAAAAATCTCTAATTAAATGATACAAAATTCACCCGTTACCGTGCACTTATCTGAGCACCGCGTTTATTTTTATTACGGTACCCTAAAAATTGTTTAGGATTGGTGTTACAACAGGCCGTATAACCACAGGCTGTACCGCTTGCGGTAAAAGGGCGTAAGTGATTATACGCCGTTATGCCGATACGTTGTTTTGGTCGTGGTCGGGGGTAGGGTTAAATCGGGAGCCAAGGACGCCCGGTCGGCAATGTGACCCATTGCGCTACATTTGTTACGTGAATTCTGAGTTTTTAGGCTAGCTATTGTTATATAAGAGCTAAGGAAGCCGAGCTTTTGCGTTGATGATCCCTGGTCGCAGTTCTTTCTGGAAGTGTAAATTTTTCATCATAAGATTTTACTTACCGTGAAGTCGGGTTACTTTGGTCCTGAATGGTTAATTCAGTCCAGTTTTTATTCATCATCATTTCAGCCGAAAGACGTCCACTGCTGAACATAGGCCTCCCCAAGGCTCGCCAAACAGATCGGCCCCATTATGGTCCATTGCTATATATTTTTTTACAATAAACTGACTCGCAATCCCTTATATATATCTCATCTGATTGAAAAGTGAAGATGAGGCCAAAGGTGTATCTCATTGGTTCAGTAACATCCTATTCACTCTAGCTTTGAAGAGGCGTAAGTTGTATCTGGAAAAACTGATGATGGAAGCGAATTCCATTTCTTAGTACATATGTAGTTTGAATTAGGAAAGATGAAGCGAACCGCTTCGTGCGGGCCAATGGAATAACCACTAAAGGTAAATAGTTTATTTTAGCAGAGTGCTTATACTTATACTATACGTATATGCGGTTTCCATTATGAGCACAAGTCAATCTCCATTGGCTCAAAGTAGGTACCTCGACTTTACAGTACTGAAAAACATGTATGTTTGGTGGAGAAAACAGCCTACCTTTACCTGCCTATTCCATTACTTATCACCTCGAAGTTAAACAATAACAATATCAAGCTGTGGAATAAAATATTCAATTTCCGCCACCATCTTTACTACGCCATTCGAACACACATCATACTGCACCCTCTACCTGGCTATGAGCAAAGAACGAGTCAGAAATCAAGGCGACCAACTTAAGAAATAAAACGTCACAAAACAATCCCCGAGAATAAATATAATCCCCATTAGTGCACTTTGCGAACGACCCCTATTTGCTCCGTCTCGCTTGCTCTCCGACAAAAAACTAGTACCTACGCGAGACGCGCAATCCGTGGCATTCCATACCCTGCATTAAACAAATTTACCATACCATCTCATCACACTAAAAAGAACTCTATCAAGTAACCGCAAGAGCTTCATAAGATGCGAGTATAAATCAGCTTGTTTTTTTTTTCTTAACGCCAAGTGCGAAGGCGAAGGGTCTCGGCAATTCGGCCAGTCTTAAATAACAATAACAAGTCGGTTCGGATTTTCGAACATATTGAGCGATTATGACACAACGATTCTAAGAATGATTCCATATTTAAAATTGAAATCCTATTTTCTTTTTCAGCAATAATGTTGCCAGCATTTTTGTGCAATGACGTAAACTTTTAAGCGAGAATAAAGCAGATGGTTATCTTTTCTATCGAACATTTAAGAGACACAAATCCATTACTATAATTAGGTAATTTATTTACTCGAACAAAAATAATGTCAACATAAACCGATCTTACCTTGTTTCGACAATTTCAAACGAGATCTCCGATACCGTTAGAAGATAAAAATGTAGAAATAGTAAATTTGCGCCCGCGCAGCCATAATCTACTTGAACTCTACTCGGTTAATGGCGGCATTAACATAAAATGACGATAATATTCTTACAATTGCGGTCGTCATCGCAATCAAAATGTCTGCGTATGGAAATTTACACGATACCCATTTTGGAAACCGCGCGATAATAACATTAGCTCTTCCTCATCAGTACGATTGGTAATGATAATAAAATGTTGAAAAACTGATTGCTAGAAGCCATAGAACTACCTGTAGTATTAAATAATTTAAAAACATAGCAAAGATGTCATCAATGTACAGGTAGAGAACATCTTTGCGAGTAGGGCTTATTCCACCTAATTTGCATAATGCCTAATTCACTAAATTGACTAAATTTCAAATTGAAATGGGCTCATAATAACTAAATATCATGTAAACTCTTTATTTTACATAAAAACATAAAATTAACAGTTAACAAACACATCCAAAACAGTCATCTCGAATGCCTAGGTACTTCAACGTCAAATGTCATAATAACTTTGACTTAAAACCTCTCATGACAACATTGAAATACCGAATCACAGATAGAACAACATTTCAAAATAACTTAAACTGAAAGCCGCACAAAGGCAAATAAATAAAGTTAGGCTTTCTGGAATTTAGGTATTTTGACGCTAAGTCATTTTGAAATCTAGGAGTATCGGTAAAAGGGTAAAATTAAATTGAAACGTAATGAGCCCTACTCATCTTTGCCAAGCGAAAACTTTGCAGGAAAATCAAGAAGTGCTATGATAGACCTGTCTGAAATCGTTCGTATGCCTGGTAGGCATGTACATTGATGCAAGTTTTTACTGAAACATAAGTACTATGTATTATACACTGTATCACAAAATGAATACGTATTACTCCAGCAGACGCTTGGGCAAGTTTGACTGAACAAGTTTGTGTTCAATTAATGGTTTTTAGGATTTTTACAAGCTTTTATTTTACTTTACTACAACGTCTGTACGCAAGTCGCGGTTTCAAAATTTGTAAAGCATTTTTCGACCACTTTTTGGTATCCGATCGAGCTGAAATTCAGCATACTTATATGTATAAATCCGGTGACAATGCAATAATCTAGTAGTAAAATTCTGGTGGTCTAGCCAGATCGTCTCCGCAGGAGGGAACTCTTCAACTGTTCATGGTATTGATTTGAAACTTGGTACGAATATGTAGTTCGGATGGTAATGCATATAAAATCAACAAATAAATCATTTTTGACAAATTTTTCATACATTTAGAATCTGAAAACCTTTTCTTAGGTGGCTCTGGACATCTCTGCGTAACTATGTACGCAGACCTTTAGATACGATGCGGATCTGAGACATAAGACACCAACAAACACAGACATTCAATACGCCTGCTTGCGACACTCGCCACACTCAAGAAAACTGGCAGTAACGATTTAATCTTACATTAGAAAAAACAAAATTTAAATAAGTATCTAAACTGCGCGACATGTACAAATGTCACTGGCCACGATTAAAAAGAAAAGTACAGTTAGCCACATTAGGCTTGTAGCTTCTTTACATAATTAGAAGTTTCTTAGAACAAAATAATTGGTTGTTAATGCGAAACGTTTTATGTTTTCGTATAAATCTATGCTCGGACGCTTCCGGTGCGTTATTAATTTGGTTTTAATTAAAAAAAGTATCTTTATCGAACTAGACGGATTAGCATATTGGGCCGTGCAATATCGAGATTACCGTGCATTTTACATAAGCGGACTAGTTTGTACTAAATTGGACCAGTTTTTGTGTTTTATTGTTTTATCCTAGATACCTCGTACGCTTTCTTTATTGCCCGTGAGCCGATTATGTATCTTTGTTTTTTTATTATCTACAGTCGTTCGGTATGTTTGCGCCTTTTCATATCATTAAATCGACTATATAGCTTTAGCACATCGGCCTGAATACTTAATTTACTCAAATAATAAAACTATAAATTTATTTCTAAAAGCCGTAAAGTTAACAACGAGACGTTCATCCCTCGGAATGATTTAACATTAACCCAAAATTGTAACAAAAAGTGATGTAAGTCCAAAAAGGTTTTTTCTACCCCAGAAGCAGTGCTGGCCGCATAGACAATGGCAGGCCATTATACCCCGACAGTGCGCTCATTACCGCGTTTTTGCGTTTGAATTTGGAACAGGCATTGTTCGGGCGCGTCTACCTGTGTCTGTGTGCAACTAACGTTTAGATCGACCGTTAAATCGGAATGTGTGTGTTTTTTTATATTGTAACACGTCATTTCGAATGTCTTGGTACTTCAACGTTCTTGGACAGCGCCTTATATTCTTGTGTATAATAAAAAAAATATCCAACGGGAACTCATTACCGGGATATTAACTATTCGCTGTCTCAACCCAGATCTTTTTCCATCTGTACGCCAAGCTTCATCTAAATCTGTTTTGCCGTTATTGCGTGATTGACTAACAAACATTTAAACGTTCAAACCTCTAAATATGTTCACGAATTTTCTTATATTAGTTAGGGGTTGTCGGAAAATTATTGTTTTAATAATCTAATAGGGTATGAAGTAACTTTAGACTATAATATTTTGGTTTCGGTGAAGATCTAAAGTAAATAGGTATTAGGAAGGGATCAAGACTTGATCGGTTATAACTAAAATAATATGTAAACGTTTTTATTACTAAATATAAATAAATGATTGACAATTTTCGGTATTTTCGGAAGCCCTTCGTCAGGACATTTGAGACTGGCGCATCCCGCCTGTTTTAGGTGCGCTGACTTTTTTTGATTATAATTAAAATTTCACATCTAAGAACTAAGCTGATTAGATGATTGATACTACCCGAAACATGTCCAAAACATCACTTTTTACCTCATTTTTTTTTTAATTTTTTAATCCTACAATGTATCAACCTTAAAAACGTTACACGTAAGGTACTTTAAGGAGATACAAACCAGAAAAAAAACAAACAATAGCATCCAAGATAACCCTAAAGCATTTACAACCATTATAATACGTCGCGTTAAAAAATAATGCCACATTAAACCCTCGCACACACTGACAACGTATACGTGTAATAAGATAAATTCCGTATATAAATTCGGGCGGGTCGAGTTTTTTTGGGTGTCAATTAAAAATTACCACCGGCCAGGTACTTGACAATGCTGACCCTGGCCGGGAATTATCTGACTCTGTCTAGTTGAGTTCGGATACTCGTAATGGAATCACTTAAGCCCAAAACAAACCGGGAGCGCGGGGCGCCGACAGAGCGTGCCCAGCGCGGTCAATAACACTGAATCAAATACGGTGTGCCGCACTGCCGGTGTGTCACCGTATATGCGCGCTGGCACGCGGCGGACACGATGTACAAATACGCGTTCTTGAATCTACATAAGCACGACGACGTCTGTACAGGCGTACGCCTACATACATCGCGCGCGCACTCTTCTGGATTCCGGCAGGGTCCGGCAATCTGCGCCTTGAGGGGTGGGGTAACTCGAATCGGTGCGGGGTGGAGCGTGTCCATTTTTGTACGTTAGTACTATTATATATTCTGTGGCACGCTCCGTTGGCGCCCTGCGCTCCCGGTTTGTTGTGGCCTCTCATGCCTCTGGTGATGAATATACGTTCGGATGCACGCTATAGTAAAGTTTGACGTTAAATTTAATTATTAATATATTTTTTTACCCAACAACACACAACAACATCCAATTGTGTGTTTTTATTTTTTCCAACTCGGACTGGCAGCGTTTGAGAAACTCCGCAATATCTTCTCGTCCAAAATATGTACCTCAGCGCCTCAAAACAAAAGTCATTAATCAGTGTGTGTTGCCAGTGATAACATATGGATCCGAGACGTGGTTCTTCACTATCATATGGGCCTGATGAATAGGCTCAGAGTCGCTCAACGAGCTTTTGAGAGGGCTGTGCTCGGAGTTTCTCTACGGTCTATCGAATCAGAAACGAGGAGATCCGTAAAAGAACCGAGGCCAGCGACATAGCCAAACGGATTAGCTCGTTGAAATGGCAATGGGCAGGCCATATAGCACGCAGAACAGATGGCCATTGGGGCCCAAAAGTTTTGGAATGGAGACCACGGACTGGCAAGCGCAGCGTTCTGGGACGTCCACCAACGAGATGGATGGACGATTTGGTGAAGGCCGCAGGTTCAGGTTGGATGCAAGTCGCTTCCAACCGTACCTAATAATTGGGCGTCAATGAGAGAGGCCTATGTCCAGCAGTGGACGTCCTACGGCTGAAATGATGATGATGATAATGATATTTTTTCACGCTTATAATAAACTAGCTTTATCCAGCAGCTTTGCCGATATTTTAGATATCCATGAAAAAAGGTTCTGGTAATATTTTTAAAGCGGGAACGTATCAAAATATATAAAGTTTAAAACGAATAATGGACGAAATACATAATGGTCTTAATATATACTAAAATTTTCTATGAAACTATTGATAAAACAAACTTTTTTAATCGTATAATCTACAGATTGGTTTAGGTTAGGTTAGGTTTATTTTATGAAAATCCTGTAAAGTTGAGAATTTCCAAGATAATTGCATTATATCAAATGACCATTATGTATTTCGTCCATTATTAATTTTAAACTTTATATATTTTGATACGTACCCTTTTAAAGCACAAGGTTTGGTCGGACGCCATCTTTTGATCACAAACGACATTAACACGCCATCTTAAAAGTCAACGTTCTTGGACAGCGCCCTCTATTTTGTTTAAAGCTAAAACATTGTCCCACTGGAACATTTTACCGGGATAGTGAGTATTTTATGTCGTAATCCAGATTTTTTTCTATTTGTACGCCGAGTTTCATCCATATTCGTATTATTGCGTGATTGACAAACAAATGTTAATCTGGAAAACTTCATAAACTTTCTCTTTTATAAGTCATACTTAAGTATTTTATTGCTTGAAAGAATGTAATAGTGGTAGTATTTGACTAACAAATATCATACAAACTATAGCACAATATAAACTATAAAGCCAATTATGACACTGAAATTATAAGCAGTAGATAATCTATTAAATTTTAAAGTCCGAGTCTCCATAAGTGTAACTACCATTTTCAGCGTCAAACAACAAAATTCAAGTCTTTCCCAAAATTAAAAAAAAACTCATCCGACTTTATAAAACGAAATCAACACCATTTCGACACATTCGTTGAACCATAAGTCAGTAGGTACGCCGTATCCCGCGGGATTACCTGCGCCGCATACGAAGGCAATTATCACGGGTACCTGCGCGCGCGCATGTGTGCGTGACACTTGCGCAAACACGGGACATGCGCGAGATAAATCCACGTTCACGGAATTTGGAGTTTTCGAGTTACAACTTCCTTCGGTGGAGCAATCTTGGTTTGAAGTAAAATATTTATTCCTGATAATGATAATGATAATGATAATATATTTATTTACATAGAACATGGTACAAAATAACAGTTCTGAAAATATAAATAAAAGGCTCTCACATTCTGCCGCGATTGCGACGTGTAAAATTAACACATTAATTAATTCTTGTTAAATAATTCACACTTAATGGCAATCAATAATTAAAAAAAAATACAAATGTCAAAAAGTGTTAAATCATAAAGCAATCATAAAATTTAAGCAATAATAATATCAAAAAAATGTCAGAAAGTCAATAATAAAGTCCTGTCCTGTCCTGTCTTAAGTTATTATTAGAAGTAAGCCTTAAGGATTTGCCACACTGGATGCGTTCTGCGGTCGCGGTCAGGTCAAATTGAACATAGCCCACATTATGTATGAACAACATTGTCAGTCTCTATAATATTTTGTATAGATATGCGATCTGACCGTGCGGTCCGCGCGGTCAGATCGCACGCTCGCGCAATATATAGAGACCGACAATGTTGTTCATCCATAATGCGGGCTGCGTTCAATTTGACCTGACCACGACCGCAGAACGCATCCAGTGTGACAAATCCTTTACTAACGATCTATGAGTGTCTTGAAATAAATAATTTATTATTATTATTCTTATTAAGTCAATGTTTGAGTTTCATTATTATCATCATCATCACAGCCTACATACTTCCCACTTCAGGGCACAGGTCTCCTATCAGAATGAGACCACGCGGGCACAGTGCAGACTGGGAACTTCACATACCTACACCCTACCTATTAGACGACCAGATGGCCTAGTGGTTAGAGAACCTGACTACGAAGCTTGAGGTCCCGGGTTCGATTCCCGTGTCGGGGCAGATATTTGTATCAAAAATACGAATGTTTGTTCTCGGGTCTTGGGTGTTTAATATGTATTTAAGTATGTATCTATCTATATAAGTATGTTTATCCGTTGCCTAGTACCCATAACACAAGCTTTGCTTAGCTTACTTTGGGACTAGGTCAATTGGTGTGAATTGTCCCGTGATATTTATTATTTATTTATTATTTACCTACTATTAAATTTCTTTGCATGTTTGTGCAGGTTTATCACATAATTTGAAAAAATTAAAGATGTGCGAGCCTGTATTTGAAACCACGACCCGCTGCTTCCATATAAGTCAAATCGCTGGGCAAATAACAAAACAATGTTTTCGAAAGTAAACTGAGTTTACTAAACATTTCGAATCCTTTCTAATATAGAACGTAATAGGCAGAGTACAATCGCAGACGCAACTCTGATCCCTGAGGCATCCCGTCAACGCTTCATGCGCTTCAACATTTTCCAAATCACCACCTCCATACAACTCTATTCAAGCGCTCGCGCTGACTTATAACACAACAAATCCAAAATCTGTTTAAATCTGTCAAATTGACCAAAAGTACTTTCACTCGCAGCATGAACACGATAGGAACCCGACAAAAAAGGGGCTCCTGGGTAAAGACCTTGCAAAAAAACCGGAGCAGTACTGACGCCGTATGTCGAGACATATGGCCCGGCGACGTCTTTGACGTAACGGCCAATTAAAATCGTCGGAACTTTAAAACGGTCACGTAAAGGACAGAAGTGACTTAACTATTAAAATCTAATGTCGGCGCTCACCGCGACAATCCCAAATAATTTATTACTAATTAGAAAGCAATGATGCAACCAACCACAGCAGTAATCATAGCCACCCGCGGCGCTGCACTGGGAATCCGCCGCCGATGCAATTACCGCCCCCTATTCCAAATTTATGCGAACAAACTCAAATAACAGGGCGCCATTACTGATTTACGATCGCCCTGCTATTTCTAAGAACGCGAAACAACAAACGGGTCAGGTAAAAAACCTACTTGTTTTAGTATTATTGCGTGCAGTCTCTGCTGAGCCGTCATGATTCATTTATAGCGTAATCGAAATGATTCAGACTAGACGCGAAAAAAATTCAAAAGTTAAATTGTCGAAGGCCGCATGCGTCGTGTCTGTGCTTGCGGCAATTAAAAATAATTAGGGAACAAAGATGGCGTCTTCTCGGAAGGACCCGCGGTACATTTACATACGGCGTGTTAGCGATCGTCTAAGTATAAACTAAATCGAGCACGATTAGGGGCAATAGTGATTGAAAAGGGTAACCGGCCCGTATTAATTTCGGTGCTTATTTCGGGCTCTAAAGTTTTTATTTATCGTTTTTAAGCCGAATGCCTTTGTCCGTAATGCCCGTTTGAAAATATGTTATGTGAAACGAGTTTCGTCTCGTGTTCATTAAATTGTGGAATCTAAAATCTAATCAAGATCATTAATTGATAATAAAGAAAACATGGTTATGGAAATGAAAATGTCTTCTGGTCATAGTCATAGTCATTATTCTGAGATATCGCGGCGCGACATCGTGCGTTTTGAAAATTACGCAACGGAGAGTGCGGACGCGATCCATTTCTTTTTGGTCTTGCTGGCGCGTGAGTCAGTCGGGCAGTAGGTCGGGAGTTGCATTCAGACTGCATTCTCATAATTTGAAACTGGTTGCGGCGGCGGGATTCATTCACGGTAGGCTTTATATGCGCTGAATTTTCCTCTTCCTCATTTCCGTTCTAAAAGGGCACACGTCATTCCATCGGCGCTGCAAACCTCAACTCTGTAAATAAGGTCATAAATGTCACATTCGACACAAGTACGTTTAAATTAAGCTTCACCTTGTCCGAGAAAAACGTAGTAAAGTTCTTGGTAAAATAATGATTCGTTGCAAATTGGATTGCATGAAAGTGTATCAGAGACGTGGGAAGTTAATGAGCAATTTCTTCTACATGAGCTGTTTGTCTACACACTCGAAAAATATTTGTCCTCCGGCTGCCGTTTTAGATTTTTCGCGAAACCGCTACTTATGACGCATGCTGTTTTGTTACCATTTCATTTTACACATTTAGCTTTCTAGCAATGATGTCAAACATATTCTGAGTCTGTACAGTTTTTTTCATAAGGATACACGGGGCTCGTGCTCAGAGCATCACGGGGGCCCCGAAAGTCAGATTATATTCGTTAACATGAAAGTAATTACTTTTGTTATCACTGATATTCTCTTTAACACTTTCCAATGGGGCCCATATTCGTTGATGCCGAAGGGTCAAGACGGCACTAGCAATAGTGAAATTCTCAACGTTTTTGAAGTGAAACTTCTAATGCGACTTCCAACAAGGTCGCGTTAAACGTTTAACGCTACCATGGAGGGGGTATGAAATCATTAGTATATATATGTAACTATGTACTGCCGAAGCAAGTAATCTCGCATTGTATATATACTAACGGATGTTGTAACGTGATGGGAAAAAAAGGTAAAATCCCCACGCTACAAAAAAATTAAGTGAAAACTATGAAAACTGGAAAATGAAATGAAAATGGGAAATGTAGGGAAATTTGGATCTGAAAGTAAAATGCAGAAATGGGTAAATAATTTAGAATTTATTCCTAGTCAAATCACATGAACACATACACTTTATGCAAAATATTGAAAACCAGAGCATAAAAAGAAATCAGGGTCGGTTCGTGCTTATGGTAGGACTGAATTATAACTAAATATGTATGTGCTAATACTAAAGTCCCTACAAAATGTTATACCACCATTTGTGTGTAAATTACTGGAAACTTACTTTGAAAAGATAAAATCAGTTACCGGAATGTGTGGGAATTAGGGCCCACCTCATGGAAACAGAGCGTGGCTCCACGCCGGGAACTCCCTGCGGTTTCCTCCGGCCGTGGTCTCGGGAGCCTCGTAGTCCTGCCTCTGCTACCACGAAGTGTTGCCCCGCAGCTACTCAGTTGAGGTCATGCCAACCAGTATCACCGCTCTCATGCCTTGCTCATGCTCTCACTCGTGGAGAAAATATTGAGATGAGGCAAAGGATTTAAGAATGAAGTGGTGAAGTCCTCAAATGTAGCATTAATTGTTATTCTTGAAAGGTGTTATGGAAAAGCATTGTCTTGAACATCTCTTGAAACAAACTCTTGAAAATGAAAATCTTGAAATAATCTCTTGTAAATGAAAATTATACCCTCCAGCCTGAAAGCGAAGGAAACAAAGTCTTAGACACAGAATGGAAACGGTGGAGCATGAAAGGGCGTGCTCACACCATAAAAATACGATCAAAGATTCGGAAGGGAGGAAAAAATAGGAAAGCAATGCGAAAACACTTACCGCAACACGTCGGAATCGTGACTAAAATTACATGCTGGACCCGCCAACCCGCCGATCTTCGATCGCCATTCAAGTCTTCTTCGGACTTCGACTTTAAATTAAATGTATAATTTTAGATCTTGCGTCCGCGTCGCTTCAGCTCGCAAATAGGAAAGAGCGTCTGACGCCGGAGCATTTCTAATGACAGCTCCGTTCTGTCAGCCCGGAATCTAACCGTTTTGGCCAACAAGAACGTTTCTGACAGAAAATTGGAAATATTGTTTATAATTACAAAGATATATGAAATGAAATCTGGAATATTATTTTGAAACTGAAACGAACTTAAAGAAAATAAAATGTAAAACCTGTGTGATTAAACTTTCGACTTGTCAGAAATACCTCATTGTGCAAAGTTAATATCACTGGCTACACCAGATGTTAAAAGACGAAGGACGAATAAGGAGCCTCTGTGGCTCGCCCAATCACGTCACGGAAACGAACCAATGACGATGTAAAATGTTTAAAGCGATAAGCGCGAAAGTTTAAATGTGGGACACTTTTCATAGTGCCGCGAAATTTAAATTATAAATGCGAAAAACGCAACGTTACAATGTTAAAAACTTCGACAGTGGGATGCAGAACTCATACTCTCTGTGCAAATTTGTATGAGACTTGATAAAAGCGCCATCTAGTGAATAATTAAAACACATAGATGCATAAGTAAATTTAGTTGTTTAAGTTATTGCAATAAGGTTCATTTCCATTTAATTTCTTTAGGCTTTTTTCATTTCCACATTACGAAGTTTCACTTCTTCCGCGCGGAGGAATTGCACGCACGATTTTTTTATTTATTCTCCAACCGTAGTACCTACTCAAAGATGCCAACCTTACCGAGCAGGAGTCCAACTCGCACTTGGGTGGTTTTTCTAGTATGTAAATAGCATAACATTAAATGTGGCAAAATTACGTAATACTTTGTACCTAGCTACGAGAGCTTCGTAGAATTCAGCAACATCGTTATTGGAATGCAACCAGGCACTTAACATCTTCGTCTTTCACTCATTTACCTATTCGAGGATTCAATTAGTGCTGTTTGCTTACAAAGTACGTAAAAGGTTGTACCTTGTTTTGCCTAACAACTGTTTGCCTATTATCAGTTTGCCTAATTTTACATAAACTAATATTACTTAACCTAATGTTTCATTTTACCTAATTTTCATTTAAGTGAAAGTCATTTTGCATACAACTTATACTTAACATAATTTTGTTTCATCTAATTTTAAATGACCTAATTTTCGTTTTGTATAAACTCATTTCATATAATTTTTGACTCACATAATTATATTTTGCCTAACGTACATGTTGCATAATTTTCATTTTGTATAAACTTATTTCGTATAATGTTTGACTGACATAATTATATTTTGCCTAACGTACATGTTGCATAATTTAATTTTGTATAAACTTATTTTGTATAATGTTTGACTGACATTTTATTTATTTATTTATACATAATTTTAATTTTTGTTGGCGATGTTATATTAAACGTACAAAAATGCAACAGTTGTTTATTGAATTTGTTATGTGGGTAGGGGGTTTTCTAGGTGGTTATAAAAAAAATAACTAACACCAAAGGCTAATGCGGGAGCTTCGCTCCGCTACGCTCCCGCATTAGCCTTTGAACCTAACCTATCCGAGTCGCTTCCGCTCCGTACCGTCTTGCTCGCTCGCTTCGCTCGCTCACTGGCAATTAAGCGACTCGGATAGGACTTATGCAAATGATGTTAGTTAAAACGTTATTCGGCTATAAGATGATTAGTTAAAATAAGAATCGACAAAGTGAGTTTTCGATAAAATAATATTAGATAAAACAAGACATATGCAAATGATGTTAGTTAAAACTTTATTCGGCTATCTGATGATTAGTTAAAATAAGAATCGACAAAGTGAGTTTTCGATAAAATAATATTCGACAAAACAAGAGTTATACAAATGATCATTTAGTAAAAATGAAAATTCGACGAAATAAAAATTATATATAATGAAATTATACAAATTGACTTTAGACAAACTATTCATTATAGTAAAAAATTTTAGACAAAGTGAAATTAGGCAAAAAAAGTTTAGACAAGTCAAGGGAATACCGTACGGAAAATTGTATGCATGAGTGCAGTTTTCTAATGACTCCCCTACACAAAAAGAGGAAAACAGCACAAAGACAGCAATCGAAAAAGTAAGTAGGTGCTCATGTTTGCAGTACGAAGCATCATCCGCCATAAGACGTCCACTGCCAAACAAAGGCCCCCCTCTTCTGGTACCTAATAGTGAAAAGCCAAAAATGTCACCGTATGTTGTGTTAGTGCTCAAAGAGCGCTAACCTTTCCACCTCGTCAAGCACAACAAAACAGAGGCCTAACGCTTCATAAATTCACACCAGCACCATAAATTTCTCCGGGCAGTAAATAATGAAAAGAGCATGAAGTGAAACTAAAGCAAAACAATACTATTTGTAGCAAATACGGAGTCCTGTGATCAAAGGTTTGTTTGTTCAGCGATTCGCATGAAAGGAGGCCGTCTGAGATGCAGCTTTGATCCGCCTGGACCAGAGTGCAGCGGGCGGGAAACTGCACTTACGGTGTTATAATTGTTTGAGCAGAGCGACGAGTGGCAATAAGCGATAAACCCATGTTTGTGTCAACGGTGAGCACGCTACTGAATATCGCTTGTTAATGTACCGAATGCATTAAAATATCAAATGGTTAAAATATAGAAAAGTTTTTGAAACCGTAAACAGAACTTTTCAGGAGTTAATACGGCATCGTATAGAACCCATTAGGCTAGGTTAGTTTTATAAAAAAAAACATTTCAATACTAAACCATTTGATATTTTAATACAATCGATATATTAAACTTTCGATATTCATAATCATAACTAACTTTAGCAGAGTTTAAGTCACTATCTACGAATTTGGAATAAATTAGAACCAATGGAATGCTTTCCATAAAACATAGCTTGAAAAAGAAAGTAGTAATAATATTTCAAATAAGTAAAGTTTTCATTCAAAATAAAATAAAACAATATTAGGGTGTCAATTTAATTTCAAAAAAATATTGATTTAATTTCATTGTACTTTGTTTCCCATATTAAAAGTACCTGTTCAAAGTGGGCAACCGAGCTTCGCTTGGGCTAAAACAACTGAGATAAAACCAAGCTAATTCAATTGCTTACCCCCGTAAACCTCCACATAGCAACATCGAAATTATTTGAACTATTTCCCATATCCCCGAAGGAAAAGGTATTTACTAATTTTAATAAATGTTTGGCGCGCAAAACAGATCGGTCCCATGCCATCCGCATCCAACGCGATCCCGCAACCTTAACCAAGTCGTCGCTCCATCTCGTTGGAGGCCTACCTACAGTGCGTCTTCCGGTCCGTGGATGCCACTCGAGAACCTATTTGCCCCATCGGCCATCAGTTCTACGAGCGATGTACTAATTTATAATTTATTTTTTTAATCCATTTTTTGTAATTGTTGTTTCTATTAAGTAGATAATGCAATACAGATACTTAATATTAGTTACTTCATCTTATTATTTACTTGTTTACACGAAAACAAGTATAGCTACTCCTTCCTAATCCTTTAGGATCTTACTCAAGCACAATAACAACCACAGTCCGCTTAACTCCAAAAGCATCAACAATGATTATAAAACCACAGTAATCTGCACTGTTAGGGTTCCGTATGCAAAGGGTGCAAAAAGAACTCTATTACTAAGGTTCACTATAAATATGGGTCTGTCATAGGGATGTACCTTTTAAACCGTAATAGGTACCTAGGTAAGTACTTACCTACACACTTATATTTTTCACAAAATATTTTATTTTTATTTTATGGCTGCTTTACCGAAAATTAATAAAAATAAATAATGAAAATTAAAGGGGTTCTAAAAGTTTATCGTGGTTTTTTTTAGCATTTACTTCCTTCCTCATTATATAGTTTGTCATTCATGACATGACAACGTTTGTAATAAAATAAATCGTGATATATTCAGATTTTTTTTAAATGTCCTCTCATAAAAAAAAGTTCCTGATTTATATCACTTTATAGCCACTGAAAATTATGGATACCCAATGAGATTTTTCACGTGAAATTCGGGCGAACACAAGAAAAAGAACCCATTGCTTTGTGTCTGACTCGCGTTTGTCCTTTTTTCTTACCAAGCCTGCCCATAGCACGTCGCGTTTTTTATGCTTCTTTTAAACCAATTAGCTCAACCGACTGTGGCTAAAGCATGGCCTTACCTCAGTGCGTTCATGCAACTATGAAGTTGCATCAATTGTTGCCATTGATAAAAAAAAAGCTTTTTGTGTAGGAGTTACAAATCGCTACCAAATGGGATCCCGTATTAATTCTTTGTAGTGTAATTTTATTGTATGTCTGCGAACATTTTTGTTTCCATATATGTTAGACAAGATTGGTATGAAGTATCTTTTTGTATTTTTATTTTTCAACTCCATTTATCCATATTCCCGTGAAATCCATATATTTCATACTAAATACGAACTGAAACATAGATGCATAGAAAAAACACAGAAAATGACCAGCTCCAGCAGCAGCAGTTTGATTCCCGAAGCTGGTGATTTTTTTTGTCAACTCGCACCCAGAGTACTATAAAAAACGCGGAGAAACTTTATCAAGAAAGACACGAGCACATGTTTTGTCTCTTTTATGCAAACCTCCTTGTCGCAAGGATGTGTATAAGAGAAATATATATAATATGAGCATTGTAATTTTTAATCATTTACCACAAAATTTAAAAACTCTGTCAGGAAACATGTTTAAATGTAAATTAACAAAATGGCTATTGGAAAAATGTTTCTATAGTGTCAAGGATTTCTCGAGTCACAAGGGGTTGTAATTTATTTATTTGTCTGCTATTGTTTTATATATTTTTTTTTCTCTCTTAATAATGATTGAGTATACCTAATATAATAATAACCCAAGATTTAATTTAATAATGTAGCAAGTGCTTTAAATTATAATAACTCGTTTATTAATTATTAATAATAATATAATATGAAATAGTGAATATTGACGAAACTTGTAAATTAATCTTGGTGACCTAAAACTAAATATTTGTACGCTTGCTTGCTTGCTGAATACATGTGCTAAACTTATTTTAAGATCTTTCTACCTACTGTATTCTTACAAATAAATGTTTTTGAATTTGAATTTGAATTTGGTCTATTTCTGTGCATCCATGTTTCAGTTCGTATTTAATATGAAATATATGTATGTTAGAGTCAAACTTTGCAATTTTCATTCGTTTCTAGTGATTGCATTGACTTGAAATGGAAGGGAACCCTGTTGGATCTTTTTAGCCCTAAAGGGTAAATTTGGGCTTTGGGATTAAAGGCCGGCGCAGACCGAATGCGTGTGCGTGTCACGCACCAGTTGTAATGAATGAAACTGTAAGAAAGATAACCCACCATGTGTAGCATCTAGAGCGCCATCTTTCTAACAGTTTCATTTATTACAATCTGATCTACGCCGGCATTAACTCGGTCCAGAGGCCATTGTCTTACGAATGCGATAGCAAAAATCATAAAACTTTATTGTACCTATGTGGAATTCAGGTAGTTATATATAAATATAACAGATACATTTGTTAGCATTATTGTTTCACCGAACCCTATCTTTACAGATGTACATACATTTACAAGACATGCAGTAAACCGAATTACAATAATTAAATATCAATATGTCACAATATAACTAAAGTTGCAATAAAATTAAAGATACTGATTTGGATAAATGTAAATAATAAGGTACCTATCTTATTGTCAATGAGAAAAATGTATTTATTTCATAGATAACATTTAAAAAATAATCACAAACATAATAAAACTTAAACTATAAGTAAAAAATTTGGCCTAAATCGCCGTCAATGGGCAAGGTGCCCAGAAGGCTGGCCGTATTTCCCCGCTGTATAGCGATACTTATTCGCTGTGCGAAATAGTGGCCAGCCCTCTGGTCGCCTGAGGCCTCTATTAGGCGCGTCGACAAATCTTTGTATAGCCGACGCGCACTTGGCCCCCATGGCCCTAAGGTTTCAACGCCAAACGCCGCAAACATGTAGCTGGTTCCTAGAGCGGCATATTTGCGGCGTTTGAGGCTTTCAGCCAAGGATGTCGCAGCGCCAGCGGTGACGTTGGTGCTTGGTACATGGGACGGTGCCAGGGTATCAACACAAGTAGCATCCCAAACTAGCGGCCGACCCATGCTCCAAGGCACCAGCGACATTCCGTCAGGCCTCTTGCCGTCGTCCCTGGCCAGCCCGCTGGGCTCGAGGACTGCCGGCACTCTCACACTGACAAGGGCCCGACGGATGATGTCGTTAATACTGGCGTGGCGGGAGATCCTACCAGCGCTCCGGACACATGAGAGGCCATGGTGACCCAGTGTGTCCACCATAGCGCCGCATTGACAGCGGTGTGTCTGGTTTGTTGATGCCCCCAAACGTAAGCTAGCTGCCAGGCGGAAGGTGGTGTTATCGAGAAAAGTACCTATGCTTGGAGAAGGTAGCGCCTGCAGCCACAGACCCGATTCCCACTCCGCAGTCGCAAGGAGACGAGCACGGTCTGCCGAACTAGTTGACGTATCTAAGAGGTTTTTTTTTTTTTTCTATCTTATTATCTCGCCGCATTCGTTTTCCGTTTAATTCTTATTTCGTCTCATTCTGTATTCGTCACTTCGTCTTGTTCGCTATCCGTCATTATCTTATTTGGTCAAATTCTGTAACTTGTCTCTTATTCGTTTTTCGTCACGCTCTTCCTTGGACTCAGTCGTCGTTCTTCCCTTTCGTTTTTTGTCTCATTTACTTACGGACATTTGTTTACCACCACCGAACGTATCAAAATACCGAACGTATCGTATGGCGAATAAGTAAATGAGACAAAAGACGAAAGAGAAGAACGACGAATGAGTCCAAGGAAAACCGTGACGAAAAACGAATAAGACTTATTAAGAGAGAGACAAGTTACATAATGTGACCAAACAAGATAATGACGGATAGCGAACAAGACTGAGTGACGAATACAGAGTGAGACGAGATAAGAATTAAACGAAAAACGAATGAGGCGAGATAATTGGATACCGAAATTTTAAACCTGATACAAAATATATAATATATTATGTGTTTCATTTCAGTTCATGAAAAAAAAGGAATCATTCGTAAGAATTGTTTTGCCGTGTCTTGTGAATAAAAATAAGTTATAATCTGGATTCAACCACTGAAGCTGAATGTTATTATCATGTATTGGAATAACTATGGGTTATTGTTTGCGAAAATAATGCAGGTCGTCGACCTCGGGTCACGTAACAGTTACTAGTTTACTAAACAATGAACTCTGGTCCATTTTAGAACCTAGTTTGATGTGGATGTGTGATCGAAATTCAAATAAAGTTGGAATCTGTTTAAAGATTTAATGAGACAGTTAAAGTCAAAAATACCAATATCTACTACTCGTAAAAGACGTGGTAGCCTGCGTGGTAGCGTGGTGGTGGTAGTTTAACCTATAGCCTCAAGCAGAGGATCCTGGGTTCAAATCCGGGCACGCACCTTTGAGGTTACAGAATTCATGGGCGAAATCACATTTTTAAATTGATCATGGTGAAAGAAATCATCGTGAAGAACCAACATCTACGAAGCAATTCAATGGTGTGCGTGAATATCTTATTCCACGCTAGGTTCGTGCGGGAACTAAATAAGTTATAAGTTGCGATAGATGGTCACTATTGGTGTATGCAAGCGATCAAAGCTTCAGGTGGGTTAGTTGGGAGTCCCGTTTTGCTATTAGTAGCATAAATGGCGCGTATAGCCGCTTGCGAAATTTATTCGTTTGTAATTCTACATATAGCACGGTACAGTAAAAAGCGTCCAAGTTTAAACGCCTCATTTAAAATGCTCATGCCTGCCAGTGGTAACTTCTACTTGTACTTTTAAATTTCACAGTGCGTTAACCGGTCAATGTATACTGACGGCCAAAAATAAAGAGCCACTTCTCGTACAACTTTGTATGGAAAGTGATCCGTTATTTTTGCTCGTTAGTACATTTGCGACGCAAACTGCGGTGACCCGAGTGTGTTGATGAGGACACGACGAATTTTCTGGAAAAGTTATTTGACCTAATTTGACCCCTTCCATGCAAAGTAGACTTGGATGTGCTCGGTATATTGTATAAACAAAATATGTGGTTTGAGTGGAATTGGCTAAGTAAAGTTTTTTGAAGAGGTGCTAATTATATTTTTTTCGGCAGTGGTCGACTTCAACACTAAGAAACTGCAGGTGTTTTATTTTTATCTCCTTTTATTTATTGGAAATATTTTTTTAAGTGTTCGAGATGACATTTGTGAGATTTTACGGCTGACAAGCGGTTCGTGCTCAGTACTAAGAAGAAATAGAAAAAAAAAACGAAGTCAACTGTCGCTTCTGTCAATGTCAAATGAAATATAACCGTTTGCGTTTCGTTTGCTTTGCGTTGCCCAAGAAGCAGTTCCAAAATAGTGATCGAAAGTATTCAATCGTGATCCAATTAACGTGCTTAGGTCGTGGAGAAATGCGGTAAAATTGAAAGTCCGGATTTTATGCGGAGGTCGATAAAAATAGTCCAAAAATCACACTGAGCACACCAAAACGCAAAGCAAACGAAACGCAAACGATTTGACATTGACAGAACTGACAGTTGGCTTCGTTTTTTTTTCTATTTCTTCTTAGTACTGAGCACGAACCGCTTGTCAGCCGTAAAATCTCAAAAATGTCATCTCGAACACTTAAAAAAATATTTCCAGTAAACAACAGGAGATAAAAATAAAACAGCTGCAGTTTCTCGATCTCCAGAACGCCGACTGTCGAAAAAAAAATAATTAGCAACTCTTCAAAAAACTTTACTTAGCCAATTGGCTGCGTTCACGCACAACGTATCAGCATTGCTACACAGCGAGGAAATGCTGCAAAAAAGTAAAGTTGCTCAACGTGCTATAGAAAAAGCCTATGCTCGGAGTTTTTTGAAAGATCGAATTCGTAACAAAGTACATCCGACAGAAAACCAAAATTATCGACATAGCTCACCGCATTAGCACGTTGAAGTGACAATGGGCCGGCCATAACCATTGGGGTAGACGAGTTCTTGAGTGGAGACCACGGATCGGCAAACGTAGCGTAGGTCGTCCTCAGACTCGGTGGAGCGATGATATTCGCAAGGCGGCTGGCAAGAGCTGGATGAGAGTGGCCGAGGATCGTGATTAGTGGCTTGCCAAGGGAGAGGCCTATGTCCAGCAGTGGACAAGCATAGGCTGATGATGATGATGATGAGGAAATGCTGCCAGCGGGGTAACCTTATGTAATTTTCGTCATGTTTTAGTTTTATTTATTAGTCATTTTTCTTTTATTAGATAATAATTAAAACTTGTATTTAGTTTAGCACGAAGAATCGCCAGACTCAAGTAGCAGTGGGCAGGGCACATCGCTCGTGCAACTGATGGCCGATGCTAATGGAGCCAGAAGGTTCTCGAAGGAAGACACAGTGCACTCAAAGTGTGTTAAAAACCGACACTGGCCCGGATTGGCGACAAGCTCTTGCAAGCTCTCGCAATCCAACCCAAACACCCTTTCCGCTTGCTTGTGCTTGTGTAAAGCCTGCAATACATGTTGGTCGAGCTCAGGCCAACGCGAGCGTAGGCAAATTAATACAAGGCAAGTGCTATTGCCTACACGTTCGGCCAACCGCGTAATGGCACGCTGACAAACATGTGGACACTATTGGCCGAGTGCGCGCGAGTGCCTTTGATTTGTGCAAAAAAACCGACAGCGCTCTGAAGTGCGACAAGTGGTCTCGAGCGACCGCAGGTTGTTACAAGCTACGCCAAATGAGTTCTATACACGTTGGCGCTTGACTTTACTCGGCTAACAGGCGAGCGACACCGAGCGATGGCAAGACAATGCAAATAATACTGTCTATACGTTGGTATTGGCGTTCACTCGGCGACGCTTAGCCAACATGTATTGCAGGCTTTAGAAAAACGTCATGTAGACTAAACAGGGTCACAGTTGGCTCGGTGCAACGGCAGTAACTAGGCGAGCGCGCCCTTTGTGCGGAACTGGGTCAGGCTCAGTGGCTCACTCCAGCTCGAGGGCGCGTTTCTGCATCTCCATTTTTAACTTGAGACCTGTTTACGTTGCTGAGTTAGGAGGGTTTCATTAGATGTAGTTTTAGCTGAGTTGTACGAGGATCAAAGCGTCTTGAATACAGCTTATTCGAATTAATTTATTGAATCAGGCGTTACTTTGAGGAGGTCCATAATGAACTGAAACAATTAATTTGCTCATCCGCTACCTTAGGATAGTTACGTTTATGTAAGAAATGCGTGTTCATGCAGTTCCTCCACCTGCACACTGTACGAACACACACAAATCACACAAACCCAACTATCACCACCACCAAACTACACTGACGCATTTCAAACTCAACCTAGCTTGCACAGAATAGAGTCTAACATTTGGTAGCATAGCGTACGGTTGTGCGACCTACTCTGAAGATGAGCTCTGGTTGAGTTTGAAACGCGTTAGTGTAGTTTGGTGGTGGTGGTAGATGGGTTTGTGTGATTTGTGTGTGTTCGTACAGTGTGCAGGTGGAGTAAATTGCATGAACACGCATTTCTTACATAAACGTAACTATCGTAAAGTCGCGGGTGAGCAAAGTAATTGTTTCAGTTCATTTAACAGTTGATTCGGTTATTTGTTTTAATTTAAAACAGGCAAATGGATCGAATGGTCCTTATTTGCTGGGTTTTAAGGAAATTAAAAAACTGACCAGGTCTCGAACTCACGCAAGGGTTCCATAGAAATTTATCACCATCGTCATTTTATTGGAAACATAGTGTGACGTATATGCGTCTCACTATAAATAGGGCACAGGCCTCCTCTCAGCATGATAGGGCTTTGGGCTGTAGTTGTTTACCTTCACCGTAAAGCTCATAGTAAATTTTAAATATAATTTTGTATGTATTTCCGGAAGACGGAGTGTAGGTAGGTAGGCCTCTAATAAGATGGAGCGACGACCTGGTTAAAGTTGCTGGAACGCATTGGATGCGGATGGTGCGGGTCCGGTCTGTTTGGCGAGCCTTGGGGGAGGCCTATGTTCAGCAGTGGACGTCTTTCGGCTGAAATGATGATGATGATGACGCATTTCCTAAAAGCTCTTGGGTGCAAGCCCGGTCTCGAACCCTAGACCTTCAAGTTGAGAGGCCATATGTCAACCCATTCTGCTACCCCAATTTACCCCTGTATGTTATATTACATTGTTTTATTTCTTACAAAGCCCACCTCACCTTCCTTGGTATTCTTTGTAGGTACATTTGAAGGCCAAATAATGCAGGTAGAATTTAAATTTAATATACAGGCTGCGATGAATGAAAGCCTCTTAACCCTGACGCCGCGGGCGCAGCAATTAGAATAACTATTCCATATTTGCCGACCAATAAAAACTATATTACGTATGCAGCCTACCTGCACCCACAAAAGTAGCATTTACCCGCTATTTCTTTGCGCTGCACGTTGGAGATTAAAAAAATACGCCGTGGATTTGATAAGGGAAGTGTGTCATTACGTTGAAGGTATCGGGAACGATATTGCTTTCATTTGACATGTCAATGCGTCAGCACTTTATCATCCCTAGGGTCAATTTCATTTGCATGTCAAAAAACTTCTAAGGGGCCTGTTATGGAAACTGTTTGGAAAAATATATTTAGGAAAGCACTGAAAACGAATCACTAACTAACTTTTATCCTTTAATCACTATCCCGCCGATACTATGCAATTTTACGGGATAAAAGCTAGCTATACTCCATTTAATTTAGAATTATAAACCACAACAACATTATATTGCGGCTCGAAAACTGAATCTCTTTACAATTTGTACTAGAGTAACAATTGACGACACGCAAATAAAGTGACATTAAAACAATTTTATTTTGCGGCTCCCCGACTATTGTATTGTACTATTTGCTAGGTAAGAAATAGTTGACGAGCCGCAATATAATGATGATGGTTTTCAATTCTAAATTAAATGAAGTATAAAATAATAAGTTAGTAAGAATTATGCTGTTTGCCATCATCAGTCATAGATCTTGTTTGAGAGCCTCATAGATTTTATATGCTCAAACATAATGACGTCTCTAAACTTGTTAGCTATATCCATACCAAAAATCAAGTTTTACAATTGATTGAAAATTACTCTGGTTTTCCGTATTAAAATTAGAGTTGCAAGGTAAACGTCCCGGTGCTCGACGCTGACTCAATACAAGGCACCTTCAATTTTGAGTCGTAGTAAGAGAAGTGACAGATGGGTGCCATTGAGGTGTCGAGCATTGATACGTTTACCTTACCTTAGCATTATCGGGTTATAATATCAAATACCTTATTGTCTGACACATGTAATGTGTGAATATGCTTCTCCTGGTAGTAATTTTCGACTTCAAAATAATACTCAAGCACAAGGGTTGTAAATTGTCTGCAAAGTTTCTCCTTAACGCACCAGTCCCATAGAGATGTCCACGGGCACAACATAATAAGTCCCTAGGGCCATAATAATAAGTAATACAAGGGATATAATTGGGGTAAATACATTGGCGCGTCCTAAACAAACATGGCCGCCATTACATTTCTGTCACATTGCTGATATGAAAACGTGTATTTGATTTTTTTCTAAGCTGTAGCAGCGTGCGTTTTATTCTTAGAAATGGGGTATTATGAAAAATGTGATAACCTTTATAGGTTAAAATATGGCACGAAGGCATAGTCATCATCATCGTTCCGACTTACTCACGTTCAACTCGTAGACAAAGGCCTCCTCGCAGAATGAAGAGGATTTGGGATTTAGTTCCTACGAAGGCATAGCTAGTTGCATAATTAATTATTATAGAAACCGTGGTGGCCTAATGGTTTGCCCTATGGTCTCTCAAGCCGAGGGTCGTGAGTTCGAGCCCTGCTTCGCACCTCTGAGTTTTTCGGAATTTATGGCCACAATCACATGTGAAAGTAACCATGAGCGATGAAGGAAAACATGTAATGAAACCTGCACACACCTGCGAAGAAATTCAATGGTGGGTGTGAAGTTCCCAATTCGCACTTGGCCCGCGTGGGAACTGCAGCCCAAGCCCTTACATTTTGACAGGCCTGTGCCCTGAAGTTAGACACATAAAGTTTGGAATGATGAGGATGATAATAATAAGTGATCTTCAACTTGGTAAATACAAAACATACTAGCAGGCGGAAAATATGTTGGAATTCAAAATCCTAGCTAGGAAATTACCAAAGCTTTTCCTTATATTTTACCAAATACGATGTAACACTGGATACTTAAATTTATATATTTAATTCTATTTATTTTTGATAAAAATGATTCATAATAACTAGTTGCGATGGGTAGTACCGACCGCACGCCCGCTAAGCGGGCAGGTTTTTGTACAGATTGATCAGGTGCACTTTGATGCAATTGTTATCATACACAACCCTCGCTGGCATGTCCACAATATTTCGACAAGACACGCCTATAAATGTTTTACAGGATACTATGTATGTGTGTACATATTATGCAAGTAAATTTACAAAATTATTAAGTGAAATACCACCGAAATTATAAAAAATACACGCAAATAAATCTTTTTTTACATAAACATATCCTTTTATTACTTATGACTTATGCAACCATCTTTTTGATTGTCCCTTACAATCTACGCCTTAGCCTAATGACCCTTCAAGCGTCGATATAATCGATCGACAAAAACTGCACGGTCCACATGTCGAGTACCTACGTGCATGCGATCGCGGCGAGGAGCGTATTCTCACGTCCGTCGACATTCGCACAAAGCGGTACGTGATTTATCGCGCGACCCGAGCCAAATCGCCCCCCGCCCTACGACACGGCGGTTCCGGTACAACCTTCGCTTTAGATGCCACTGAAATAGGCTTCGCTGGTTATTTTTACAGGGTTTTAAGACAGGTGAGTTTTTTCTACCAACTACTACTAAGTATTTATTAGAATTTTATATAATTGGACTAAGTTTGGTTTTAGAAGGCATTAAGGTTAAGATTTTGGCAGCATACCAGGCATAACATCTGCCTTGAGAAATATTTCTCTATTGTGGCTTAAACTTAAAACTTCCCTTTTTGTATCTATTTTGCTCCTAAATATCGTTTATCTTTAAATATTATTTAAAATGTAACCAAATAAATATACTTCCTTTTTTTCTTCACTGTGTAATTATGCACAATCCGCAGTTTTGTGATGAGCATGAACCCATATTGAAGTGATTGACACAAGTACGATTATCTTTACTTTCTTACTAATATTATAAATACGACAGTGACTCTGTACATATGTCTGTTACCTCTTCACACTTAAACCGTTAAACTGATTTAGATGAAAATTGGCATGGAGATAGTTTGAAAAACCCTGCAAAGCCCATAGGACAGTTTTTGTCCCGGATACTCGCAAAATTTGGTCAGCGGCATAGCCATAAATGGATTCTTCTTAGACAGAGTCGCAGGCAACGGCTAGTATATACATAAATATAATATTATTAGGTACAAACAATCATGCGACGCCACTGGTATCCTCGCAAGTCTATTTTCTTGTAAGGCGCAGCGTCTAATGCTCTTACATTGACGCGAGCACCCACCCCCGCATTCATCGCGTTGATTCGCGCAAAAAACAAACGAAATAAAACGTCGCCGCACCCTATTTCCTGGTTGACGTGTGAACGAATATAGCCCTTAAACAGAACCAGGGAGGATTCAAAGCCGTATGTCGAGGAGAATGTTTCCACAAGCGTGATTGTATTCGTGCATTGATAACGCTGTCAATATAATTTCGATGGAAATGAAGAAAACGTTGAATGTAGATGTGCGTCATCATCATCATCATTATCAGCCGCAAAATCACCTTGGAACAAAATTATCCCCCTTCTCTACCATTTCAGCCGAAAGACGTCCACTGCTGAACATAGGCCCTTAATTTCGCCAAACAGACCGGTCCTGCCATCTGTATCCAACGTGTTCCCGCAACGTAAACCGGGTCGTCGCTCCATCTCTTTAGAGGCCACCTACACTGCGTCTTCTGGTCCGTAGACGCCACTCGAGAACCTTTCGGCCCCATCGGCCATAATGTAATCCAAAAAAAAAAATCAAAAATCAAAACGTTTATTCTGCAAGCAGGCCGCAAAGGGCTCTTTTACATGTCATTTTTTTTAAACTACCAGCGCTTTCGTAAGGACCATCATTGCCAAGAAGAATGCGCCGCAAGAAACTTGGCAGAAAGTCATCTTTTCAAATTAAAATATAATAAATTACAAATTAAAAAAATCATACAAATATAGAATTAAGTAAATAAAAAAAATAATTATATAAAAAAAACAATACAACACACAGTGTAGAATGCTTCCACCGTCAAAAAAAAAAAATTAAAAAGGGGAAAAAAAAAAAAAAATCCTGTAGAGAACCCCCCCCCCCTCGCGAAGAAAGAGAGAGTTGAACGATACAGGACGTAATAGTTTCTCTATCTGACGACTAGATGGCGCTAGGAGTCACTACCAGACAAACAGACGGTGTAGCGACATCAACGGGGTTCTATTTGCCATCCTTCGGGCACAGAATCCTAAAAACAATCTCAAACATAATTTCAGCCGAAAGACGTCCACTGCTGAACACAGGCCTCTTAAACAATCCCCAAGGCTCAAACAACGCCAAACAGAAACCAAATTGCAGGCTCGCCAAACAGATCGGTCCCGTGCCATCGGTATCCAACGCGTTCCCGCAACGTTGACCTGGTCACCGCTCCATCTTGTTGGGGGCCTACCTAACCTACCATGTGTCTTCCGGTCCATGGACGCCACTCAAGAACCTTTTGGCCCCATCGGCCATCAGTTCTAAGAGCGATGTGCCCTGCCTCTTGAGCCTGGCGATTCTTCAAGCTATGTCGGTAAGTTTACTTCTTGGGCGAATTTCATCATTTCTAATGTGATCCCGCAGAAAAACTCCGAGCCCTCTGAGTGACTTTAAGCTTTCTTATGAGGCCCATCATTAGCGTCTCAAAGTATCACCTAAACTCATAATTTACGACAACACTTTCTATTTGAACTCCATAAACCCGTACGTTTGAAATTAAAGAAATTATAGTTATAAATTACAATCAAAATGTCACATTTTGTAGTTACGCAAACGCCTAGAAAGCTATGCTAATACGCACATACACACTTAATATCAAATACCAACGTGTTAATACGTTTCGCGACACGTTGTAACTCCAACTGCCATTGTAAATGGGACTTTAATGGCTTTGTCATAGCGTTGGCGTTTGTCAAGCGTTTCTTGTGGGACGATAAATGCGAGCGCCATTTGCTTTTAGGTAAATCACCGAATAAGCCGTTTACATAAAATCAATTCGATATTTACGTCAGTACGGACGCCGCAATGGTTATTTCATAAGTTTCCTCGCGTCGGTATAATTTACGCATTACGTCTTAGATGCTGATAATTTTTATTAGTTGTATCTTTTTACTGTATATTTGACGAGCTGCTGCCCGCGACTCCGTCTGCGAAGAATTCGTTTATCGCTATCCCGCGGGAACTATGCAATTTTCCGGGATAAAAAGTATCCTATATGTTAATCCGGATTATAAACTGTCTGTGTGCCAAATTTCATCAGAATCCGTCAAACCGTTTTAGCGTGAAAGAGTAACAAACATCCATCCATCCATACTTACAAACTTTCGCGTTTATAATATTCGTAGGAAGTAGGATGTTTTTGTTTCACTTGAATGTAGTTTTTGATATTCTCGTTTCATTTAAGACTGTCTTGGAGTATTTGACAACCATTAATTCCAAGATGAAAGTTTGTACGGGTGGATGTATGGATGTTTGCCACTTTTTCACGCTAAAACAGTATCACAGTCGTTTTCAAAAAAATATTTTTCTACTGTTAGTTACAGTATTATTAAAATTTAAGTTTTTTAGCAAAGCTCAAAAGCTATAATTGTAATATAATTACTATACTACAATAATTATATACTATATTACTATATTAATTATTAACTGTAGTGAACTTATTATTTTGTAGTTTTTGACTGTTTTGTGCAAAATGGGGCTTGAATATTATATTACTAGCCTTTGCCCGCGACTTCGTCTGCGCAAATTTGTAGAAAACCTTCATCTTTTTCATTGAATAAAGCAAATATTCGGCAAAGCATTCAAAAACCTATCATTATCATCTACGATGTCAGTTAGTGAATACATAAAATCCCCGAATTCAATTCGTTGAATTCTACCCAATCGTAAACGATGCATTTGATTATTTTTGTCTACTTAAATTATTTTATGACTCCAGCAATTTGACCGGGTGACCTTATTGACTATAATGGCATATATAATTCTAAAACGGGTGCAAAACAAACCCGTCTTCATTAAGATACCCACAGTTGTTGTAGAACATGTGTGCCATGCAATGCTAATGCGGATGTGACGCCAAATGTGGCCGTCAAGTGCCGCCGCACTTACTAGGGTTCCGTGGAACGAGGCAACACCACAGATCACGTTAGCTAAACCGTTTAAAATAAGTTCTCGCACGCGCGGTATAGATAGGGGCTGGGGGTATGACGACAAGGGGGCCGGGAGAGGTGCGGGCGGCGAGCGCGCCTTGGCCTGCACCTGACGAACAAACAAACATTCAAACACCCAATGATTTTAAATAAAAAAAAATAGAGGACAATCTTACGCAAATCGACCTAGTCCCAAACTAAGCAAAGCTTGTGTGATGGGTACTAGACGACGATAAACATACATATATAGATAAATAAATACTTAAATGCATAGAAATCATCCATGACTCAGGAACAAATATTCGTGCTCATCACACAAATAAATGCCTTTACCGGGATTCGAAACCAGGACCTCTTGCTTCGTAAGCAGGGTCACTACCAACTAGGCTAAAGCGGTCACAAGCTTTCTCATTTATAATATTAGTATCATTGTAAATAAATTGGCTAATAACCTGTTTTAATGTCGCACCGTCGATGTTTTTAAAACTATTCTAAAAATATCAGTTTTTTCCATAAATATCTTAATTTTATCTCCATTTCATACTTTGTATAATTCTTATTAGCTGACGTCAAACCTATCATAATGGTTACTTGGTATTTCCAACAATTGTCGTATTTACCTCATTAACAAGTGAGAGTTGACTGCGGGAGTTTCTGTGAGTCATTTGCAGCTGTACACACTTTATACTTAGAAATCATTGAGACATAATTACGAATACAGTACAGTACCCGGTCATAAGGATTGCACATCGGTCTTTGGAACAAGACTCGGCAAAATAACGGCTTCGTAGAGCGTTGTCACGCATTACTTGTAAGTAGCGTGGGACAACGCTCTGCGAAGCCGACATTTGCCGAGTCTTTTTCCAAAGACCGATGTGCAATCTTTATGGCCGGGTAGGTTAGGTGTATAATATTATTGTGACGCAACATCATATCAGCCGAAGACATCCCCTGTTGGACTAAAGCTAGGTTTAGACGAAGCCAGTAACGCTGGCGCCAGTCCTCAGACAAGCCAGCGCTGGCCTGGCCCGTGTTGTTTAGATGAGGCCAGTGAATTCATTTTATTACTGGATTAATTCTTGTGGTGAGCACACGTTCTAAAATGAATTCGGGACTAAAACGGTGGCGCTTGAAAAAAGAATGTATAAACAACATCTCCGCACTATTAAGAGAAGAGTTGATCAATTTATTACACGAAGAAATCGTAAAAGGTAAAAGGATTTGGATGAGAAAATGGCTACGCGACAGATCCGTAACAGTTGAACAAATTTTAATGTTTCGTCCTCATTCCATTTATTAGACATCACAAAAATCTCTGGAAAAACAAGCAAAGCAAAAGCGTGTGCAATCTACTGATATGCGCCAGCGACTGGCGCGATGTGTCTACACGCGTCCTAGCACTGGCGCGGGGGTTGCGAGGCATGCGGGCGGTGGTCACTGGCTTGAAAAATAGGCCGGCGCTCTATTCCCGCCAGTGCTGGCAGCCAGCGCTGGCCTGTCTTCAAAAACTGTTTATACGAGGCCAATAACAAGCCAGTGCTGGCTGTCAGTGAGACTGGCAGCCAGCACTGGCTTCGTCTAAACCTGGCTTAATGCCTCCTCAAAGAGTTCCACGACGATCGGTCCTACGCAGGCCGCATTGAAATGGTTCCTGGCCTTATACTCCGAAATTCAATTTTCGAACTTCATATCGTGCCATTCCTTTCACGCTAATAGTATCAAAAAGTGAAAGGGATGGCACGATATGATTTTTGAATTTCGAATTTCGGAGTAGCCCCCTGTGAGACCTTTACCAAATCATCGGTTCATCGTGTTGGGGACCTTCCCACGCCACTGAACTCAATACTGCACTCAGGTAACATTTAAGTGTTTTGTTATACATCATTACCATCCCATAATTATTACCACAACAAAAGACAAGTTGCAAGATCTTTGGTCAAACTAGAGTTAGGTTCGGTATTGTTTTTAGTTTTCATAAAATACTAATCCTGAGCACCATGTCTTTGAATAATATTTGTTGAAACGGTAATGACGAAAAAACTCCGTAAAAAAGCTGAATATTCACCCACTCCACTCAACAATATCGGAGTGTTTGCTCGTTTGTTTCTTCTCAATTTACCACGATAGATCTTTTATTTTTCATCAGCTAGAATAATCACTAGGATATCTCGTCTCCGTTGTTTACAAGTTGTCTCAAAATTAATTCAAAACATTTCATCAAGACGTTGTGTTTTATTTAACAACCCTGAAAAGATTTTTCATCGAAATTTTTGTTTCGCGGATGAAGCTATGAGTTAAAGCTAGTCCATATATAAATTATAAATAAAGGCGAAAGTGTGTCCGTCTGTCCCTAGTTACCTGTTCACGCCTAAACCACTGAACCGATTTTGATGGAATTTGGTATGGAGATAGTTTGAGATCCTTGAAAGGACATAGGACATTTTTTATCCCGGAAAATTGCATAGTTCGATAGCGAGAATGTATTTGCAGACGGAATCGCGGGCAACAACTAGTAAGTTATATTTTATTCCGCGAAAGGAAAAATGAACAATATCATAAAGATTAGCAGTTGTACGAAACCCTGCATGCATTTCTGTTAGCTCCATACCTCGCTCGTACTTTTTGCTCAAGCCATAAGCCACCATTTTTTGTCAAGTTTTAGGAAGTGCAAGGAGCGTGCCATCTGCCGGATCAAATGACAGACCTCTTTGCTCCCCCTTGCAAATCCTTAGAGCAATTCGACTACTATAGCCTCCTTTCCCGAATTTTTCTAACTGATGTAGTGCTTAATAAGAGTCATGAGTTTTGTAATTTAATTAGTTTCACGAGAAACATTGACAATCATACAGTTTGGCTTGAAAAAAGAGCACGGTAACATTTTTAAAGCACAACGTTCACTCGAACAACGCCATCTATTGATATCAGACGAAATTAACGCGTCATCTTGATTCAAAGTTATTGGACAGCGCCCTCTATTCTTGTTAAAAGTAACAATATTGTACCACGGGAACTCATTGACGAACTATTAAGTATTCTATGTCTCAGTGTAGATCTTTGTCTATTTGTACGCCAAGTTTCATCTAAATCCATTCTGCTGTTATTGCGTAATTGGCTAAAAACATCTAAATATCCAAACATTCTAATATTATCCCAAAGTTTCTCATTTATAATAATAACTAGCTGTTGCCCGCGACTCTGTTCGCGAAGAATAGGGGTATAAAAAATAGCTTACGACCTATTCTCAGACCTACCAAATATAGAGAAAAAAGTTTCATAATAATCGGTCAAGCCGTTTCGGAGGAGTTCGATAACAAACACCGTGACACGAGATTTTTATATATTAGAAGAATAGCTGACCAGCAAACGTTGTTTTGCCATATAAATTATAGCCAAAAAATATTCAAAATATTCTCAAAAATCAGTTAAGCCTTTTCGGAGGAGTTCAATAACGAACATCGTGACACGAGATTTTTATATGTAGCGACTACTAGCGCCATCTACTACATCACTACAATCCTACATCACGCTATCGAAGTTTCTCAACTCGGCTGCATAAATACAACTTCCAACATTCATCCATTGGACTTCGGTCCCCAGGCATAACATCTGCCTGGAGAGAGATCTCTCTATTGCAACTACCCCCAAATATATATTAGAAGATAATATTGGTAGGGTAAGATAGATCCTAATATTACCTACTGTAAAATTTAGCTTTTTCCTCGACGCCTAGTTACCAGTACACCTTGTGTTCTGGGTGTCAAAATAACTATAGATAAGGAGTACCAATTATCTCCAAATTTCAATGAACCTACGTTTGTAACGAAAACATGCTAACTACACGATTTATTTGGGAATTGTAAAGTTTTACAACTCATATCCAAACAAACGGTTTACTTTATCAAACTTGTCTTAAACCAGGTTTGCTCTATGGTTTTGTTACTACTAGACTGCGGCAAAACGAAAAGAATGATTTTAGCAGCATAATTATTTGTGTTTGTTTTCATTCCACCGTAACGCACGGACTAGGCGAGTGAATATTGAAGCGTTTTGACCGATCGCTTGTACATCATTGCCATCCTTTGATCAATTATAACTGTAGATCCACAGTCGCGCGCCCGAAAATGTCCGAGCCAAATGAGCGCCACTTTGATAAAAGTGGCCTTCTTTTTTCTCAGTACGTTGCGTGAAATTGTCAAGTTTAGCTGTCAAGTGTCAACCGAAATTCGACTGTAATGAAGTAAAGACTAGGTTCAAATTTCTGTGTAGGTGATGATTTTAATTGTTATGCAAACAAATAAAAAAGTTCGGACATTTTTTGAAGGGGATTTTGTTCGGCAATGTGTATCTTCAGTTATAATTGATCAAAGTTGCCATCCCATAATTATTACCACAATGGAAAGATAAGTCTCGAGATACTTGGTCAAACTAGAGTTATTAGTTTTTTTTTTATATTTACTGAAACGGTTACGACGAAAAACACAACGGTAAATATTCACACAGGTACTTGTCAGATTTAAATAAATTTGATGTAGGGGACGCAAACAATGTTGCGGGCTACACCTAGTGTAGCATAAAGAAAGAAGATTTGGTGACACACAGACAACGGAACAGACGAAGGGAAATAAAAGCTTGTAAAAGATGCAATTCGCCAAGTTTCATGCCACAAGTACCTAAATATTCCGCAAAAATCATATTGCGAAAATATTTGACCTTAGATACCGGTGATGAAAAAACCCGCAATTTTGACTCATTGCTTGAAATTCGACATGCAAATAGGTATCAAAAAAACCCCAAAACAAACTTAATTGACTCAAATAGTTACGTTGTTACTTTTCGCAACCACGAATACATTAAAAGTACCAGATTAATCACTACTAGTGTGGCCAACTTAGTAAATTTTCCACAAAAATGGTAGTTTAATAAGCAGAGGGACGTGGGTTCAAATCCCGGCTCGCTCCTCGGAGTTTTTCTGAATTTGTGTGCGAAATTACATTTGAAATTTACCACGAGCTTTACGATGAAGGAAAACATCGTAAGAAAACTGCATACACATACGAAGAAATTCAATGGTGTGTGTGAAGTTCCCAATCCGAACCGAAGCCCTCTCATTCTGAAAGAAGGCCTGTGCCCTGCAGTGGGACGCATATAGGCTGGGAAATGAATTAATTTATTTATTTATCAGTTCGATACAATTACATAATGCAAACGACAGCACAACTTAGACCTTAGAACCTTAGAAGTATTCTTCTGTTATCAAATGGGCATGTCTACAACAAAACCCCTGAGAATATTATGGTGTAGTTAAAGCTACTCTTTGATTCTCAAATAATATTAGTTCGAAAGTATACAAATACTCTTACCTATCCTACCTACCAATCCCACTCTACCTTAACCATACCCTTAAGTTTCAAACCTAAGAGAGCATCCGTAGTTTCGACCTGCAGGCTTATTGTCTAACGTTTCCGACGCTTGCCTTTGCAATAACTATTTCTTTCTGTCTAACGGTATAAGATAGTGACAGAAAGAGATGGTGAAAGCGAAGGCAAGCGTTAGACAATACGGCCTCAGTTTCAAGAAACCAAGAGCGTTTTTTTTCGTTTTTTTATTAATATTTTCAGTGGTTTCTAGTAGTTTGGCCGATCTTTTACAGACATAGCGCAAAAAAATGGCAACACCTAGTATTTATAAGTCAAAATACTCACAAGGTTGCACAACAGAGCATCATGATTCAATACCTCGCGGCGCGATTGAATCACGCGCAGGTATTAAACGGCCGAATTATAATTACGCCGCTTTACGTTGGTACCACAATGGCGTCGGGTGACGGTTAAAAAATCGCCACTTTACCTGCCCCGAGATTATTTAATTTTGACCTTCATTAATCATATTTTTTGTGCGCGAGTCAGGTACGGCCGGCGCAGTATTGCGAGTAATGCCTTTATAGCCTTTTTTTACGATGCGCCTATTAAAAAAATGCTTTTGTCTATGTCGTATTATTAGATGTAGCACACACGGTCACATAAAGAACTCACAACGAGAGTCGTCTTCAGCTTATCTCTATTTTTTTAAACGGACTTTTGCTGTTAGGTTCTGATGGTTACACCTTGCCGTCGATAGAGCAAGCTGTCAGACGGGCCGCTTAGCAAAAATGATATTATAATAGATTAAAAGAGGTGGATGGATAATAAATAAAGGCGATAAATATAATTTGTTACCGCACGTTACGTCAAAGAAAAGGACATGCGTTGCCTTTCATAATGGGAACAAAAAAGACATAGAACCCTGTGTGATTTAAAATTCTGAAATCACAAACGCTGAGTTCGGAAACATGAAACAGTCACAATATGGATGTTGACACCACCAATCAACTAACGTACTTTTTTGAGCTGTCAAGACACAACCCTCCTATGGAGTTAGAATGAATTGAATTCTGGATTTCTGTTCAAATGCCAGACATAAGGATTCACGCTAGCGAATCCGCAGGTAAAAGCTAGTTTTTGGGCATTTCTATTTTTCGTTGTACCCAATTAAGAAATTGTTAACAGGGAGTTAAAATTAGTCCGTTTGATTACGCACTTTTTCAAGTCTTTACAATAAAAAAAACGTAACAAACCACACAATTTAGTTGGGATGTACCAAAAAATATAACCTATAGTTTTTATATTTTTTTTGGAAAGAATAGGATATTTTAAGATACCATTTTCATCGATTTTGAATTTGGTTGAGTATTTAATTTTTTATATTTTTTTTAAGAAACACGTTGGATGACGTCACAGTGAGAGAGCCACGTTCCACTGCCTACAAAAATTCAAGCCGTACATAACATAATCTGTGGCACTACTGATTTGTCTTGTCACTGTCAATAATACAAGAATGGCTTAGGGTCCTAAATGAACCATGACAAATAGTTTTATTTATTTATTTTCTTTTAGCTTCGATTATTCCTGTTTGTTTAATGGTGTGATAGTAAATAGATATTTTTTACTAAAATCTGATATTTAAATTCTTTCATATTTACTTGTAACGTAGTAATTTAATAATTAAATTTGTAAAAATACATTGCGAGTATTGTATACATTTCGGACTTTATAATAAATGACAATTGTTTAAAGCCAGGTGCGCATCATGTGATTAAAGTTCTGTCTTTGTCACTCTTTGCTATTATAAGCAGGACAGCAACATTTCAAACTGTCAATTTGCTTTAGAGTGTAGACCTGCTTTATATCTGCCTATGTGACGATTCACTGCAGGGGTCAAATGAAGGTCATTACTTAAATTTTCTTTATTTAATTCAGTTAATCATATTTCTGGAATCTGATTTCTGAAAACGATTCATAAAGCCTATTTCTCCAAATGGTTTTCTATTTATTATACGTTGTCGAAAATTGGGACATCCCAATTCTTCACTTCTTGTTAAGCATTGTAGAACTTGTCGGATTTGTTACGTTTTTTTTATTGTAAAGGCTTGAAAAAGTGCGTAACCAAACGGACTAATTTTAACTCCGTGTTAACAATTTCTTAATTGGTTACAAAGAAAAATAGAAATGCCCCTTTGGCAGATGAAAAGCGCGTGTTTACCGTCTCCTGTTATAAATGTCATTTGCACGGCCACCAGCGAAATCCTTTTAAATAAAAACATGGATTGTCTGTTTTTGTATCGGGTCGTGCACAATATCGGGTTACTATCTCGGGATCGCGACCGTCCCGCGTATTATATTGCTAGATAAATTTATTCTTTGAGATTGTAAATAATTATGATGACACCTTAGTTTGAGATGAAAAAAAACTGTGAAAACTACATCGACTATGTATATGTATATCCTGTTTTACAATGATAATATCACTCGTAATGAGCGACAGTTTCATCAGTAAATATTATCATGTAACATAATAAATATTATTGTCGGAGATAGTGCAAATCCGCTTTAACTTACGTCATCGTTGTCATCAGCCGGTACTATTCCACTGCTGGACATAGGCATCTCCCATGCCCATGCCTCTGAGCACGATCCTCGGCCACTCTCATCCAGCTCTTGCCAGCCGCCTTGCGAAGATCATCGCTCCACTGAGTCTGAGGACGTCCCACGCTACGTTTGTCGATCCGTGGTCTCCACTCAAGAACTCGTCTACCCCAACGGTTATCGGTTCTTCGGATTATATGGCCGGCCCATTGCCACTTCAGCGTGATCCAGTGGGCTATGTCGATAACTTTGGATCTCATTAAAATATGTAAATACCGCGTATCTGCACTGCATGTAGTTTTACAGGGGATAGTTTTAACTTCATATTTGTTTTATTTTAACGGATTTGGAGTAAAAATTGGAAATTGGCTAAATTTGTCAGATACGCGTTATTATCCAATGGCAGTTAAGCGGATTTGCATTACCGACGATATGATACTGTCGCCTACAAGGGGTCTTATAAAGAGACTCATAGTCATTCAATGAGCACGGGAAAGGGTATGGTTGGATTTTTTTGCAAAGTCGGGTCAGAAATTAGCAGATCCGGAGAGGAATCTACGTAAGCGACGTAGCCCGAAGAATTGCCAATGGAATCTATGTAAGCGACATAGCCTGACGCATTGCCAATGGAATGTATGTAAGCGACATAGCCCGAAGAATTGCCAAATTGAATTGGCCGTGCAACATTGCTCGAAGAACAGTTGCGGTCAAAGTGTTCTGAGAGCGGCGACCAGTACTGAAGAACGAAGCAGGGGTATGTCCTTAGGTTCATTAGATGAACTAATAATACCCTAGCATGGTGGCGGTGCAGGACCGGTCATTTATTTCCATTTCATTTACGTCCAGAAATTAAAGGTAAACATTAAATGTAAATCTATCTTGAGTCACAGAGAACATTATGCTGGATCCACACGTTTGGAAAGTGCCGGTAAAGACACAAGACCCAGTCATAAACGAATAAGACTGCAACAACCTTTGTTAACTCTAAAATAGGGTTTGCCAATCGAGTCGTGTCCCTTAAACAACACCTTGTCAACACTCACCCACACAGCTTATGCTGAAAACTATGATTGATATCTGAATTAATCTAGCTGTCTTTTTAAGAGGCTGACAACACCTAATTTTGTTGAAATTGATGTCATTTAAACAGTTTTTTAAGAAAAACTGTTTGTTCTAGCACATCAAAAAATTATATGTTAATAATTCATCATATTTCAAAGACCGTGGACGGACTCGATACATAATTGGACGAAATCGGCTCGATAGAAAATAATTGCAAAGATAGGTCTTAAAATCATCATTAAACGGTTCTATGTCTTTATTTTTTTGGCGTATGCATCTGCAATTAAAAACATGAAGTGAACATATTCATACCTAAACCGCTAACGAGTCATATTTCACAAATAATCCACAGTTTTTTTTTAATTCAATATTTGCCCGATAAATTTCAATATACCCGGCTGCCCAGTCATAGCGGCATCTCGTTTACTCCGATACAAATAGACAGTGTGCGCCGACGTTGGTGTTGACAGCGTCTTAACTACTTACTGCTACATAAATTCTAGTATCAATCATAGTTTTCAGCGTATTAGTGTTGACATACATTTTTTTTTAAAATGCCGCCTTTTTCTAGGGTCAAGACTCGCTTGACAAACTTTATGAATGCGTTCCGTGCCTGTGTCGGTGCTTGCCAAATGTGAACCTCACGTTAAATATTAGTATACTATGTTTATGGAATGTGTAAAATTTCCATTAATATTAACCATATCAAAATATTTGGTATGTCACCTACGATGACCCATGACCACGGACCAACGTTAACGCAGACGCGGTACCGTTAATAGCTGAGAAAGAGAACATTTAGGAAAAAAATAGAAATATCTACCGCTTGGCTTAATTAAAATCATTTTATATGCAATCCGAATAAATTAAACCAAATCGTTACCAATAAACCACGCTTAAAGTTGACAACGTACGGGAGTCAATCTCGCGTTTAAACGCAACGTTTCACTTCCAGTTTATTGCCTTCAACACCATCGCACCACACTAGTACACTTGATAAGCAACACATTTCATTATAAACGTTTGAATCGTTAAGAATTTGAAAAAGACTTGTAATTTACTAACAGACGGCTTTAAAAAAATCAAGTAAGTATTTTTATTCTCAAACTGCGATTGCACTTTATACATTGAATTTTGTACAGTCGGCTGCAGAGAAAAGGTTCCACTCTGTTATGGGGGTATGTATTACAATACCGAAGTACGAAAGACCGAATGTATTAAAACATCGAATGGGTCAAAAGACCGACACGATTTTTTTCTGAAACCGTAAACTTCTCAGAATTTATTAAAACGGCAGCATACAGAACCCATTAGGTTAGGTTAGGTTTGTTTTATAACAATCTTAAAAAGTTAACAGTTTCAGAATAAACTAGTGTCGGTTTTTTGACCCATTCGATGTTTTAATACATTCGGTCTTTCGTACTTCGGTATTGTAATACATACCCCTGTTATGGCGGCTGCCACACCAGGGGTATGTATTAAGTAACAAGTAAATACTTCAAGAAACGATGCAATTTATACAAAACTAGCTTTAACTCGCTGTTTCCCCTGCAATTAGAAGTAGGGACTTATTTTAGGTAGGCAGGTATATACAGTCACCCAATTTGATTCCTAGGCCACTAAAGAACCTTGTAGCATTAACTACTAGACAATTACAACGTCAGTGCGAGTCAAAGGATTACCAACTTTCCGAACACAATTTGCAATAAACTTAAAGAGTTTATAAACGTTTTCGCTCCATGACATGAGAGGAAAAAGAAGTTTTGACACACGGCCAGTGACAATTCAAGTTATTAAAACACAAGCCAACTCCTTTCCTATTCAATATCGTTGACACACGTTCGCAAAAATCGAGTTTGTCAACATGACACACATCACCCAATAATCACTGTCGAAGACGGTAAACAAATTGATTCATTTTGATATGGTTCTATAGTGGCTCAGGAATCAAATTGGTTGACTTACCTTTAAGTGAAGGTTCACGAGAATCATTTACAATCACAGAGTTTGGCTTGAAAAAATGTTACAGTAACATTATTAACGCACAACGTTCACTTGGACAACGCCATCTATTAATACCAATACGACATGTATTGCACCTACCTCAACGTTCTTGGACTGGACACCCTCACACTGGAATACTAAGTAGAATATAAAGTTTTATCCAAATCCGTTCAATCTAACTAACATCCAAATATCATAGCAAACTTTCCCATTTATAATATTACTAAAACATGTGCAAGATTTTGATCTAGAATTTTCTCACGGATCAGAGGTCATTCCACCTAAATGCCTTCTAAATCTGGCGTTGTGACACTGAAAAGTTCCCCTAGCGTTTTCAGATCTTATAGTTACCTCAAGTGGAATGACGCTGCGTGTACACCCGCATTACGCGCTCGTGCGTGCCCTTTTCACAGACACGCTGTTATACCGCTAATACGGTCGTAATAGCCAAGTGTTTCCGCCATAAGAACAGGTATAGACGAAATCAGCATATAAATTAGGCGTTATTTAGCCCGGTAATGTCCTCGATTATATTGGAAAGTGCAATAATCGGAGCGAAACCAACCCACGGCTCGAACTACCGAAATACGTCTTAAAATTGTTTGATAGGTCCGGATTGAGAAATTTAGTTTTAATACCGAATAATAAAATTAATGGAACGTGTTATACATATACGGCCGGGTGATGGGTCGGCGAGGAATTTGAAAAGTCTTTGAGAAAAATCCGTATGAGCTGATAAGTCGTACAAAATACGCTAGGCAAGAGAACGCGCAGATCGTAAACTCGCTGAACTGGCATTTAAAAATATACTGAGACCACCATGGTTCAGTGTACTTGCAACATGTCTAGCCGGGAGAAATAGTAGTACGTCGCTAAGAGACCAGCCCTAGAGACAGTGTACGACCTAGCGTCCGTCCTGCCTCTGTACCTCAAAGACATCGGCACCATCATTCAGCGTTATTTCAGTCGAAAGAAATCCACTGCTGAACATATGCCTCCCCAAACTTCGCCAAATGGACTGGTCCTTAAACCATCCACGTTCAACGCTTTCCAGATAACCAGATCAACACTCTTTCTTGTTGGAGGCCTACCTACATCGCATCTTCTTGTCCGTGGACACCATTCGAGAACCTTGTGGCCCCATCGGCCATCAGTTCTACAAGCATTACTTAATACTGCCACTTGAGCTTGGCGATCTTCGACCTACAACGGTGACTTAAGTTCTTCCATGGATATCATCATTTCTTATATGATCCCGCAGAGAAAATCCGAGTATTGCCCTCTCCTTCGACCTTGAGCTTTCTTATGTATGTATGTATGTAAACTCTTTATTGTACAAAAATAAGGAAAAAAAGAAATACATTATTGACAATCGTTGAAATGCATGTACAAAGGCGAACTTATCCCTTTAAGGGATCTCTACCAGTCAACCTTTGAGTGGATGAAAGGAGCATTTAGTAAGGGACCGACAAAGAGTAAGTAAAAATAAGACAGTCGGACAAAGCAAAGGCTACAATACAACTTTTAGTAAATACAATACATAAACTCATAATATAAAGAAACCTAATAAAATATACTACCATATACAACATATATATGCAAAATACATACAATAAATAAGCAGTGTTCTCAATATATTAAAGAGATGGTGTGAGCCACATCCTCTTCAAAGCTTCCCTGAACGACACCACGGAGGGAGATTGCCTAATGGAGGTGGGTAATCGATTCCACAGTCTAGCAGATTGCACAGTAAAAGGTTTTGAGTAAATTTTGGAAGAAGTAGAAGGACAGGCCAAAAGGAGATTGGTACTCGACCGCAAACGATGCTGGCTTCCTTCAGCCAAGTAGCTGAAACGCTCGGAAAGGTATAAAGGGGCGGAAGGATTAAAAAGAGTGTTGAAAAGCAATGACAGAACGTGGATGTTCCTACGCTCCCTGATGGGCAACCACCTCAGCTGTGCGCGAAAGTGAGATACGTGGTCGTATTTACGGAGACCAAAGATATACCGGATACACACGTTTACACGTTTCTTATCAGACCCATCGCAATATCACATGACACCATTCAAACAACCTCTCAAATAAAATAAAAATTTTGGCAAATATTTAGCATAACCATTATGCAACGAATATTTGCCTCAGCATCGCAGACATGCTGACTGTAGACAAGAATGATGCATAAACTGATTTAACATAGGGCCTGTAATTTGAAGGTAGCTAAAATTAATGACTCCTGCATAGTCTGCGCATAAGTAGGGTCGCTATTTACTTTACTACTGGGCACAGGCTACTCTCGAAATGAGAGTGCTTGCGCTGTAGTTCCCACATTAGCCCAGTTTAGATTGGAAACTTCACACACAATGTGTACAATTTTCCTCTATCGTAAGGCTCGTGGTTTTTAAATGTAATTTCGCACCTTTAATTTCGAAAATCTTAGAGGTGCTAGCTCGGACTTTAACCCACGATCCTCTGCTTGAGTGCTTGAGGGGCCATAGGTCACACTACTAGGCTACAGTGGCATAGTTAAGGTGCTTATTTTCAAATATAACTGTACTTTCTCAATTGGAATTTTCCGCCTATTCGACTTCGCGGACACGGTTGACAGACGAGTCCACAAGACAGATGCGCGAGCGACGGCGGCCATTGAAGTGCTTGCCATAAATCACGCACCTCGCCGATTAATTTACGACCCCACCATCTAACATATTAAGCATATCAGCATCCCATAAATACCTTACCTAACCTATGACAATTACATTAAGGTGTAAAATTCTATAACACCCTAAGTAATTTCTAAATTTTATTTCTTGGTTATCGTCTGAACAATAAATTGGAAAGTTAGAGTGTTCGGTTAATTACAATGATAATGTAAGTGCAATTACTCACGATATGTAGCTGTACTATTATCGAGTGCTTGTAATGTTGCTTTATCCTGATATAAAAAGGTTTATCAAGCCGTCTGTTCAGATGTTAATTGCATTACACAGACGCTAGTCAAATAATTCGCAAATACAGCCCAAGTTAGGTTGTCATTGTGTCGTTTTGGCAGCAGACTCATCTTGAGTTAATTAGATGTTCAATTTAGCTTTAGTCGATTAGAGACTGAAAGCCAGCGAGCTCGCTGAATCTAATTTCCTATTTTATCTCTTACTTATAAACTAGGTAATATGTACTAAGTTATTGTGTATACTACTATCTAACTAAAAGTAGGTACTAGTACATCAAAAAAAAGAAAAACATATTATGAAAAGGATTCTCCTTACGCAAGGTTCAGAAGAGACTGGCAGCGTTTCTCCTTTGAAGAGCTAAGCTAATTCTTAGCCCAAGAAAACTGTCAGCTCTTCGGTCTCCTGCCTCGTATTTCATTTGATTTTTATTTTATTCAAAATCTAAACAAAACCATAGACTTCGTGTCTTTGATCCTTCTGGCGACTCGCCCAATAAAAAAACTAGGACATTTACTTTATCGCATCTTTTGTAATCTTCAAATCTTCTCAAAGTTTTTTACTTACTTCAAAGAAATCTAATCCACGTAATCATTCACCCAACGAACCCCGTCTCCTCGATTGTACCACGGACCCCCACATTCATTACTAACAATAAATAAAATGGAGCCTTGAGCAACAAACATATTGGAGTAAACCGAGGGCCATATTGATTGTAATTGTAACCGGCCGTAACCGCTTCTAACCGGTCCGAGCCGGATCAGGGCCATAAATTAAGACGTCCGGCGCTTTACCGGTGAAATGCGTGATGTGATAGGTAGGCTATTTTATCTTTTGTTTATGATTCATTAAAAACATATAAAAACGTTGCTAATGACCTATGATCTCGTGTCAAACATATGCAAAAAAACTGTTCTTTTTTGGAATTCTAAGTGTGGGAAAATAAAGTCTAGGAGAACAATGAACACGTCGACAACTGCTATATGACAGTTTCAGACTTTTACCTACTTCTGGCGAAATACCAAGTTTGAAATTATTAATTATTTTATTTTGACCCCACTTCGAATGAAAATAAGTGGAAATATGAAAACGACGCGTGAAAGAAGACATCGAAAAAGCAAGATTTTGGGCTAAATAGAGTTTTTTTTTATACAATATAGGCTTGCGTTTGACAACAATCGCACGCCTGACGGAAAGCGAAGATGAGGTCTACGATGGAGCACGCTTGTCTAGTAAATGCTCATTTAACCTAGACTTGAAAACGGCCAAATTCTAGTTTTCAGGGGAAATAGAGTTTGAAATAAAATAAAAATGTCGCTTAGTCTAGTAGTAGTAGTTAGATGTCTTTTTCACGTGTCGAAATGCAATTTTTTTTGGCCTAGATAGGTGTCCTACGTGTGTTTTCGAAGTTTTTATTTATATTTTTTCCTGCCAAATGTATTTTTTCTGTGTATCGAATATGTGTAAATAAATATCGCTCTATCTCTCTCTCACTGTTGAGCAAATTTTAATATCTCTTCTTTTTCTTTCCACTTGACTCTATCCTTCGAAAAATCTTACAAAAACTTGAATGCTAAGTTTAAAATACGTATACAAGCACAGAAAGTCAGACAAAGGTATCAAAGTATAAGTAAGTACCACTGTCTATGGTGATTAAAAATCCAAACCAACCACACCTTTTTAGAGCATAGATAAAAACCCGTTAGATGCTTTACTCTTATTAGTAACGTGTGAAATATTATAAAATGAATGCAAAAAAAAAACATTTCTCCACTCTCAAACATAAAACGAAATTATTCCAAAAACTAGTTTACGCTCACTAAGCTCGCTATTTGATTGGACAACTATAAAATAAACCCTAATTTCTGATCAACGAGTTTAGTATGGTTGTTAAACCCACATTCTACACGAAGAAAGTTTCCCATACGCCACTTGACCAGTAGCGGCCATTACAACAAATTCTTCACTATTTGTATCACAGAGAGCTATATCGCTAAATCGAATATGTATTTGGGGATGTCTAGGTGAGTGAGTTATTTGGTAAGTTGGATTGCTAACGATAACGGCTTCGTTTGACGTTTGAAGCTGACTACGTTCTGTAAAAGCAAAGATAAACCATCAGCTGTAAAAAAACTTAAGGTTTTAACTCTGTTTCTATGTTAGGTATTGCACATGACAGTGTCTTGGCTGTTGGCTCAAAAAATAGACACCTCGGTAGTTTTAAATTGTGAGCAATTTTGTTTCTACCACGTGACTAATACTTAAATTTATTAAACCTTTTGAGAGGTTCATGGCCATGATTTTGGGTTTTAAATAGTATTTTGCTTGAATCAATTTAGACTAGACATACTGTACTAAATCAATGATTCACCGCTGCTTTTTTTGTCAGATTAAGACTTGTTTTAATGATAGAAATAGCCATAGCAATATGAAATAGGTGACCCACCTCATGCCCTCGCAGGTGAAACCATTTAGAGCGTACGGTCATGAATTATTTATTCACATCTTGTAAAGGTCTGGGAAGACGATAAAATCACTTAGTGACATTTAATTAAATTTACTTCAAGACTTAATTTATATGCTGTATTAAGCTAAATTCGTATTGTCTCAAATTTGTAATGAATTACGCCAATATATTATAATCCGGATGCGTCTAGAATCAGGTTTTGTCACTTTATATTAAATTACTTAAGCGGTCGTGATGTTTCAAATTAGGCATCATTTGATACACTTACTTGTTTATTCACTACTGTAGCTTGCACTCGCTGCAGAACATCATGACTCTATACCATGACTACAAGCCAGGGAGACTCTTTGTAAAAAAACAGTTTTCCAAGTCTAGACTTGTTTGTTTGACTTGAATTTTGGTTACGCTTAGCCAGTCAATAGCAAAAGTAGTATTTTGCTAAATTAGTATTGCATTAGTATTTTAAACTAGCTTTTGCCCGCGACTCCGTCCGCGTGGAATTAGTAATTTGGGCAGCTTATTTTTTTATCCAATTTGCTTTTTCATCAATTATGGCTCTCCTTAGTTCAACGATATAAAAAAAAATACCCCCCCCCCCAGTCCCCCCCACCCCAACTGAACCCCTCCCGCACACCCGCGTTCACATTCACCACCGTACTCCCAGCGTGATGATATATAGCCTATAGCCTTCCCCGATAAATGGGCTATCTAACACTAAAAGTATCGTATCTTTCTTATTTGTCAACCGATTCAAATGAAACAAACACTAAATGTTAATCCAAGAAAATACCAACATATCAGTGAAAACCGCATCCTTCTAGGTTAAGCCGTTTCTGAGATTAGCGCGCACAAACGCACAGACAAACAGACAATAATTCTAAAAATCATTGTTTTGGGTTCTATTGCGCTAATAAATAGCCCTAGTGACAGTTTTTCTCAAATATCTTCAATGTACAGACACTGACTTGTTACTGATTTATTAAATGTATAGATAGATAGATATAGAAGATAGATTAATATTGCAGTAGGTAAGGTAGATGTCCAAGTGTTGGCCAGTGCCCTAAATTTATGGTATCATTCTATTGGGGATGAGCATTAGGCCATTTGTCCATTTGTCAATATTGTCGAGTCCTGAGTGTATTTGATAAGGTAAAATTAGCTGTGATATTAGAGTATAAGAACCAAATAGAGAAACTTGATAGGTATACTAGACCAGCCAACCTCCGGCACTTAACCAATCAATCCTATTTCAAGATACCTAAGAGCATAAATCAATATGGCAAAAGAGTGTGGTCAAATTACTTGCCACATATCCTAAACAGCTTCCCTAACAATACCATAAATTGTATACTTAATAAGCCATCACAGCAGACTAAGAGTATTGTAAAAAAGTACCTATTAACAAATATTAACTAATTATAATAGGTTAATGTAGTGTTAATGAAAGTAAGTTGTTAGTATATAATCTTAAATTGTTAAAGATTGTACTAATAATATTAATAATTATTTGTATTCTTTGAAAGTAATAAACAGTTTAAATTTTTTTATTTTTTTTTTATTTACATTGTATGTAGGTAGACTTAAGATCACAGGCACAAATCAGTTCATCATCATAAACCATAAACGTCCTAGTGCTGGGGCACAGTCCTCCTCACAGAATGCCGTAGTTCCCACGCGGCCCCAGTGCGGGTTGAGAAACAAATCAGTTAATAACCCTTATCAAGGCAAAGAAGTCTATGAGTTTAAAGTGGAGCCTCGTAACAATAGTTTCAACTCATTTTAAATGAATGCAAACAAAGAAGAACGTGATTTTCTTTAGATAAATCTTTATTTGAATCCTTTGATCATGATCTACGTTAAATGTGGGAAAACCCACGATCGACTTAAACCAGAAAACATAACAAACTTCAAAACCTCCTCAAACACTCGTACATTTTATCCATTATCCACTAATTAACGAGAGAAATATACAAATTAGTATTTGTCGATGACACAAAAACTTGAAGAATAAAGCGGTATGTAGGTATACATACACCGACGCAATTAGACGAACCGGCTTCGACTTGTACAATAAAGATACAGCCGCACATAAACAAGCATATGCCACATACTTAACAGATTCAATTCTAATATTAAAAGATTTTTCATTTGAATAGACGCAGCGTTAATTTTTTTTTAATATTCTGCCTACGCTAACTCAGTCTCGTAGAGGTTTGGTGTAGTTATTGCTAGCGTATTGTTATGTAATTGGTAAACATTGATCATGAAGTGGTTGTCTATCTATGAAATGGCACAGCGTGAAAGGATGAATTTTTGAAACTTAGGTAATCTTTATGTCATTTTATTATTTTGTCTTAAATATTTTGGTGCATGTTATCACTTTAGATTTATATAAGTAAGGGTTTAAATTACAGACCTATACCAGGCCTCATGCATGCCATGTACTTACGCGCGATATTTACCTACCGCGAGGACGATCGCCTGCGATCGAAATTCCAGTAGGTTGTCACAAGCGCGCGCCGACGCACGTTCATTCGTGTTCCACGGAAAAAATATGCCGCCTGAACTTTTATAAGTGAATGGTGAAACAGGGGGCAAATTTTAATATGACTATGCTAGAATTAATAGCTAATATAACAATTTGGAAGTTCGTATCGTGCTGTCCCTCTTACTCTTCTATAAAAAGATATAAGCGTGAGCGGGATGGCACGATGCGAAGTTCGAAAGTTAACCTTCGTATTTAGTATAACGCTAGGGTACTATGAGCATGGCAATGTGTTCTACGCATTACAATAAATATCCTTTTTTGTTAGGATTCCAGAGCTAAAATGGCAAAAACGGAACCCTTATAGTTTCGCCATGACCGTCTGTCTCTTTGTCCGTCCGTGGCTTAGCTTAAAGAATATTAGTGCTAGAAAGTTTGCATGGATATAATATATAGCAATTATCCCGACAAAATGGTAAAACAACATGTAGAAAAAAAAAATTTAATCCAAACTGCCAGCCCTTGTCACTGTCGGCACGCACACATTCTTAAGGAGACGGAGTAGTATAATCTGTGGCTACAATCGCGGTAAGTACCAAGATTTTGTACGGGATGCAGTATCTGTTACGAAGTAACTATTAAGTAATCTGTGCCTATACTTTAATAGTAATGACATTTTTGTTTAAAAATGTTCATAATTTATTTCTTCTTGTAGTAAAACTATGGCATTTAAAATCAAATGTTCTAATTGCAATCTCATTAAAATAATAACATCAAATAAATAAAACAATGTATTTGTAATTTTTAGCAGAAAATAATCTTGTGAAAGTACTTTTCAAACGATTTTGTGTTACGTTTTAGATAACGTTCACTTTTGCAAATTTTACTTGCAATATTTTGTTTGTAGCCTGCTCTGTTAATTTAACTTGTAAATTCATTATAAGGTAAACTTACCAAAGCTGGACACCTTAACGCCCAGTAGATGACACCCATCTGTCACCTCTCTTACTAAGGCATAAGATTGATGGTGCCATGCATTGGGTCAGTGTCAGTACAGGGACGTTTACCTTATTTTTGCTTAAATGCGCAATAAAAACCATTTGTATTTGTTCTTAGTTATTTAACATTGGCCTATCTACGTACTTAGCTATTCTGTGCCCGTTTACCGTACCAAGTGTAAAGTTCGGCAATTGGTGGTGTCGCAACGCCTCATCTCGTATTCATACAATAAAACAGAAATAACGACATGTGCCCCAAAACAAGCCGCCTGACATTTGGACGGCGATTGGTCAAGTTTAAAGCAAGACATGTAATGTGAGCTTGGAACGCCAATTTGAAATACGAAGAATTTGAATGTTACTAAGCTAATAGGCATTTGTTTGAAGTTGGCGCATCTGTTTTAGAATTCAACCATCGTCATCATCTCGATCCATATACGTCCCAATGGCATAGGCCTGCTCCTCTCAGAATGGTTCCCTCGCGGACCCAGCGCTGATTGGGAACTTCACACGCACAATTGAATTTCTCCGCAAGTTTGTGCAGGATTCCTCGAGATGTTTTTATTCACGGTCAAATGTAGTTTCGCACGTAATATAAACGTCCCAGTGCTCGACACTGACCCAAGACATAGCACCTTCAATCTTATGTCATAGTAAGAGAGGTGACAGATGGGTGTCATCTACTGGGCGTTGAGGTGTCGAGCATTGGTACGTTTACCTTAAATTCTGCAAAACTTAGAGATGCCTGCCCGTGCTTGAACCCACGACTCTCTGCTTGAGAGTTCGTAACTCTAGCCACTAGGCTACTGTGGATTTTTACGACGGCTGTTGGTCTGGTTCAAAGTAAGAATTGTATGCGAGCAGTCGGAACGCCTATTTGAAATACGGAGAATTTGAATGTTACTAATAGGCATTTGTTTGAAGTTAGCGCATCAGTTTTAGGGTTCAACTATGAAATAAATAAAATAATTAGCGGCTCGGTGAGTCCTAAGTAAAGGTCGTAAGCCTAGTAATGTGACCTTGCACCCAAGACTAGAGAACAAACATTCGTATTTGTCACACAAATATCTGCCCCGACGCGGGAATCAAACCCGAAAGCTCATGCTTCGTAGTCAGGTTCTCTAACCACTAGGCCATTTATCATTATTTCTCGTCATTTCATGTAAAGGAAAGGCAAATCAATGGGTATTGAGATGTTACTCCGCCATGCTGCTGCTAGGCTTATTGCTGTAATCACCTCCAACATAGATCCCAATACACAGGGTACTAACATCTAAGATCCTTTATCAGCCAATCAAGTCGACCGAACCGATAAACAGATCGTATCGCCCGAATAAAGCGCACTTTGGCTCGGTTATTATACTGCAATAAAACGGCATTTACGAGCACGGCATACATCTGATAATAGACTGTTACTTTCAAATAAAAATTGTTTACCGTGAGATCCTGCCGGGCCACCGAATAAGTGCCGCGGTTTACGGACCGGGGATCGCTGCTGGTGGAACCCGCTATACTAGCCCTGAATATCAATTAACACCTACTGTAAGACGGTTCGTTCTGTAGATCCCAATCCAGACTACGGCCTGACCCCTCTCATTCTGAGAGGAGGCCTGTGCCCTGCAGTGGGACGTATATAGGCTGGGCTGGGATGATAAAGATAATGATATTATTATACAAATCTTACAGCGACCCAATTTGTAAAATTACACTAACATCTAAAATCCTGAATTGGAAAAATCTGTGCATTGCTAAGAAATACCTCTCAAATTTTTGAAACCCGGACGGACATATCTATCTAACGTGACATAGCTATGCACCTCTTGCTGTGAGTCAATTTTTGAAATCACACCCGTATCAAAAATTCGAAAATGGAAAACTCTGTGCATGCCTAAAAGTCTTTCTTCCTTGACCAAGGAAGAAACCAAAGAGTAAAAACATAAAAGACCGACCTGAGCACCCCCCAGTGCCCAGCGGGAGAATGCATGCTCCTCTCCCGGCCTTCCAGCAAATGGCTGAGGCAGGACACTGTGGGTAGATTAAGTCCCCTCCCTACCTTTGTATTGTCAATCAATAGAGAAGGGGACTTGTGACCGGGCTTTTTAGTCGGTGCAAGTCGGACATTGTCTGGGCCCTCCATTCCCAGTTCGTCCGAAGGGATTTTTCCCAAGCACAAGTCACCCTTCCTATCCTAAAGTAAAAAACAGCAAAGACTTCGCGTCTTTGGCCCCTCTGGCGACTCATTCAAAAAAAGTCTTTCTTTTCGAAATAAAGCTTACTTTGAACCAGCAAGTAAAATTTGCAAGTTCCAATGCATTGTGGCAACATTCAACACGTTTCATATTCATATTCATATTCATATTCATATTCATATTCATTTATTCATTCAGTTTTCGCGACCTAAACCAGGCTGTCGCTCCATCTTGTTGGAGGCCTACCTACACTGCGTCTTCCAGACCATGGACGCCATCCGAGATTCTTTTGGCCCCATCGGCCATCAGTTGTACGAGCGATTTGCCCTGCCCACTGCCGCTTGATTCTGAAGATTCTTCGAGCTATGTCGGTGACTTTAGTTCTTGCGCGGATTTCATCATTTGTAACGTGAAAACTAGAAAAACTTCGAGCATAGCCCTCTCCATTGGCCTCTGAGTCTTTTTGTAATTCTATTTTTTTTATACAATATAGGCTTACGTTTGACCACTATTACGTCTGATGGAAAGCGAAGATGAGCCCTACGATGGAGCACTCTTGCCTAGTAAATACTCATTCACCCTAGACTTGTCAGTCGCACTTAGCTGTGCGGTTGAAGAGCGAAAACGCTTTGTACGGATTTCGGGAATACTAACAACGTAAGGGTGGAGACCCTGTTTACTTCTGGTCGACCTATGGAAGAAAGGAGCAGGTGGAATAAGGTCGTGCAGTTCCGAAGCACATTCACTAAAATGTAGCCGTAAAATACCGATAGGAAAGCCAATCTTCTGCGATGACGAAGGCTCTGGCGACAAAAATCCGCATCTCAGACGATGTCGTTGAGCCTCTTCTCTCGCCGCGTTTTTTTCGCCACTTAAAACTTAAACATAAAGATCCTCACTTCAACATGAAGATAGAGATCAGGCTACGGAACCAAATAGAATTATTAGTAAGTTATCGGAACAGATTCGGCCATCACCGCATCGTAGTTTAATCTCCCAACTAATTAACCGACTGGCCGTACCTGCGTATAAAACATTGTTCATAAAAATTCTAACTCGTTAAAACCTACAATAAAACTTCTTATGTGAAGCAGTAAAGTTCCCATAAATCGGGTATTAATATGGGGAAAACAAAATACTAATGCCGAGTTAGTGTTGGAAGTTTTTTTTTTATAGTTGATGTTAAAAAGTTCGCGCGTTTTAAGTCGAGCTTGTTAGAGGGATGGCTGTTTGTCACGATTAGCCGTTATGAGGCGTCGTTAAATCCGTTGTGACTATAAAAAGACTTTCTGACAAGCATTAAAAAGTATCAACTTTATAGAAAATATAAGTTTCATAGTGAAGCCCTTTCTTTGTCTACCTTATCTGTATCTTGAGCTTTTATTGTATTATGAATCATTATTGACCCTGTAAATCCTACATCAATAAGCTTATTTTTTTTAACAGAGAAATAAAGTATTTAATCGTTTTTAACCTCGTACTAAATTTAGTACCTACACACCTAAAACCAAATGTCACTCTTCTTGATTGAAAAAATGTCTCAAATTATAATAGCCGAAATTGGACCGCTTCGGAGCACAATGCACGAAATGCAAAAAATAACTCCCGAATGCGCTATGTGAAATAAAAACTTTTCCATGAAACAAGAACTATAATTTAAAAAAAAACGACAGCAATACTGGGTATAGTCGACTCGGTCCGTAACACTCTGTTAAAAAAAGTCAAAATTTACAAGTTTAAAACCAGAGGCTGTATCCGCACGGGCGCTTGCTATCGCATTCATCATGTCTTTCTGTCACTGTTTTATACCGTTTGGGAGAAAGAAATAGTGAACGCAATAGCGGCTGCAAAACTTATTTGTCTGGAGGAAAATCAAAGAAGCATGTTTCGTCTTCACGCGGAATTGACCTATACCAGATGTCAGCTTCATGTTCAGCTTAGCAATAGTTCTGGCAATAAAATTAATAACTTCTAAAAAAATAAGGGCTTTCTCAATTCGTAAGTTAGAATGTATTTTTTATGACTTCATGGATTTTAATAGAGCCTCTATCTGTGTATCTAATTAAAGCTGCTTAATTTCGAATCCTCCAAAAACGAGACATAAAATAACTGAAAAGGAATCTCTAAATTCAAATGCACAGTACCAACATACGATATTATTTATCGTGCACCAACCATCGCGTGTGGTCGCCCAATTAAAATGGTCTTTCGTTATTTATTTCCAACGCGTCCTCTGAGTATGTCTCCTTGCTCCGATTCACCAATCAGCGCTCAGCTTTGATCTTAAGCAAGCCAAATTTTGTAGCTGGTCAGTACACGTTACTGATAAAAAATAAATCTTTTTAGTTTATGGTGTTTCAGATTCACCAGCCAGTGTTAAAGGTAAAACTTCAATTTCTTATCAACCAATTGGACGGTGTCCTATCATTTTATCACCCGTCATTTAGCAAATTGTCACTTAGCAATCATTCATCATTTTATCTTTATAAAACTACAGATTTTGCAAATAATTCATGTTTTAATTTAGAACAATAACTTAACAAATTTTAATTTTGTACTGTAGCCTCTGCAGCAGAATCGACTTGACTCCATCCATCCATCGCATCCGGTATACTTACGAACATTTTTGTGCAATGAAAAATATATACTTAAATGACAATAAATATTTGAAACATTTATAAATTATAGGTTCTATAATTTTCGAAATGACTAGTCTAGTCGCCAAACAATAAGTTTTAAATTGAAACTTTTCTCGCAACGACATATTTAAATGAATAGTATGGGAAACATTAGTTTTGAATGAACTTTCGTCAAACAAGTTTCGGTGAAACATTATTGAACCCAATTGGACATTCGATATTTGAAATCCATCTAACAACAACTTCGTTTTACCTACACTATTATCTTTTTCGAAATAGTAACAACTATCCGCTTTCTAGTTTTCGGTCATAAACGTCATCCGGCCAGATTTACGACTGTCTCGTATCGTAATTACAAGCAAAATTTCAAATTAACTCGAGAAAAACTAAATTGCAATTACCGATGCCGTCAAAAAGCCTCATAGGTATAAATCATCGGTAACAAAAGACGTACGGTAAACCGCGCCGGCGCTAATTGGGCGTCACCATAAACCGAGGCCATATTGGAAGCACAAAAGTCACTTCGGAAAAAAACTAACGGCCCATGTAACACAATCTCATACCGCGAAAGAACATAAAAATGGTTTGGCTATTAGATTCCGCGGGCGGTAACGTACGACATTTTTATTTTGAAAGCGGCACACATGCGCGCGCACACACGCAGGTATAAACAAATGTGCTAAGTAAAAAATATTATTATGGCATAATGTGCCATAAAACACGCGGCTTCGGGCGCGCGCGCAGGTTCTCAAACCGTAGCGCGTAGCACGTAGCGGGCGCGTAGCGCGTCGGCGAGCTACGGAATACTGATACGCAACAATATAAATATTAATCACTAGCTTTTACCCGGAGCTTGACTTGCGTTAACTATTGCATTTGGCAGTCGAAAAGTAAGGGATTTTACTAAATTCTCATGAAAATTCCCAAACATTAACCTTCATTTACGTTGTGTGAGAAACAACTGTTAAGATTTTAGGACATCGGGACAAAAGTACACGCACGAACACTCACACACGCACCCACATACACACGTACACACATACATACACGCACAAACACACATACAAACTTATTAACTTATAATATTAGCAGGATTTGATCATAATTTGGCTCTATTTTTCAATGCAAACTATTTATTATACAACTTCGTACTCATAAAAGAACTTTGAAGGTATAGACAGAAAAATAATCTATCTCAGTACTTACTAAGCTACACGTATTTATTCTAAAAAGCACACTAAATACCATTAACACTAGCTATCGCGATGGCCGTTACCAATTAAACTTTGCTAATTAACAAAATTAAATTAGAACGCGACCAACAAACTTTGAGAGCCGCACGAAGACGGTACTCCAACATAAACAATGTTAGTGATTTCTATTAAAACCATTCGGCGTTTCGATTTACGAATTATATTAGAATAACGTCTGGGAACGGGTATCTGCGCAATGTGCAATAAATAACCCAACCGGACAGCTGCGCAGACGACACCAAACGGCATTAAACAACATACAAATAAAGCCCATTTTACATTGAGCCTCATTTCTCGATTTGGTAACTATGGGTAATAAAAATTGTTAGAATTTGGTAAGAGGTATGCATCATCGGAGTATGTCTCATACAATCTAGTTTATTATTGTTTATTTATTTAAAGCATATGTAAGTAGGTGTTTTGTTTGTATGTACTTCTGGTATCAAACGACGTCATCTCGATACGTATCGCGGAAACTTTCTTTTTGTCTGCGATTTTGGTGATAGATTATACCTTGATAAGCTCGTACGCGGCGCTCGGCGGAACCCTGTCGCAGGGAGCCTCTGCTGTTCTTAACAAGATTGTTTTTCGGCAAACGCTGACTGCGACAGGGTTCCGCGGAGGGTCGCGCACAAGCTTGTCGGACTAAATTGACATTTTGTTTTATGTGAAAGCTGTTATTAGGCCTATTTGTGTCGCGTAGATATAGCTGCTCTGCAGGAGCAGTCGTCAAATACCAAGTGTTCGCGCCATAGCTTCGGTCTCCGATGATGCCCGAGCGTCGCGACCAATGAGAGCGTCTGCTCGGCGCATGCGCGGGCGCCGCTACACGACAAAGACAGCCCCGGCGACGAGGGCCATCTCTCACACACTTCTTCTCATAACGTTAAGGAGCGCGCTCGTGTCCTTATTTAATAATTCTAGTACTCAAGAAAAGTCTGTACCTAATTCTAACTAATGGTAATTAAAATACCATTCATAAAGAACCGTATTTCATTTCTTCTATGCTCAAACATAGAAATTGGCGACCGTGACAGGACACGAGCGAGCATTCTTCGGTCACGTTCCAGGCTCGCCGTCGAAACCCCGCCGGACGCCATCTTGGGGCGTTGGTGCCTTGGTGGCATACTACGCGGAAGAAAGGGCTACGCAGTCCAGCAGGCCGTAGGCGCGCTGTGGAGCCAGGCGAGCAAGAGGCAAGAAAGAAGGCGGCGCCGGAGCTAGAAATCCCGGCCAGAGGCGGCAACATCTGCGCGCTTCGTCGGAGACGTGCGCCCCAGCGCCCCCAGCTAAGTCCAACCAGGAACGTGCCGTGAGCCCATCCCTCATCCATTTAACCTTTTTCTCACAACAATAGTTGTATTCGCCCACCTAATTTAATTCAAAATTCCTAATCCTTTAATTTAATTTATCCCATTTAACTCATCCATTAACCTAATAACCTCGCATTCCTTTCTCTTTAATTAAACTTCTGTTTGGCTAAATTTTGAGTGCAGTCTACGGGTCGTGTTTGTGCGTGCGCCGATTTATCTGAATTCTAATTACCTACCTACTGTGCCTATTATAGTTGCGCGCTGCTGTTACGTGGCAACGTGGCAACTACACCTTTTAGCTTCGGCTAGTCAGGCCAGTATTATAACCTTATTCTTCGTGTCAATTCTGTTTTCCCTTTCAAGTTTCAAACCCTATAATTAGCAAAACTCTAGTATCTACTAGCTTAAATCGAAGTGCCAGCGCATGCCGCGTACCTATGTACCTATTCCGTTTGTTAATTCAGTGATAAATCTTTCGCTTCACAAAATACCTAACCTTTCGTACTTATTTAACTTCGCCGAGTGCAATTTTGTCAATTTTTGTTGTGCCTATTGCATTCTTGCGTAAATATCCAAGTTACCTATTTATTTAATTGTCTGATTTATTTTCAATTTCAAGGCACTGTTTTTTCCCCTTTCGCATTTTGATCAGCATTGTTGCACATTGCATCATCTTTGTTTCCGCCATTTGCAAACACCTTCGCTTACGCTTTCAGCTGCGCTGCGCACCGCGTGCTTGCGTGGCGGGCGCCAGCGCCGCTGCGCGCAACCGGTTCCGTGCGAGTCGCATCGTGCGCGCTCGGCCCGCCTCGCCTAGCCTCGCCGCCTGCCGCGTCGTGCAGCCATTTTGTTGACTTAAGGAGCGTAAGCGGTTTTGCCAATTGCTAACGTTTACGTGGCTCGCTATTCCATTAAATACTTTTTGCAAATAAATGCTTGACTGTTTGCACGTCAAAAACATAACTAAACACGATGGATGCAAAATCAGAAGCCCAACTTAATGAATTAAGATGTAAGCGCAGTTCTATGAAGGGACAAGTTACTAAATTTAGTAAATACTTGTCAGCATTTGAAGATGGCAAGCCAGTTAGCGATTTAAAGTGTAATGAGTTAACTTTAAAATTAAATAAAATCATAGACTTGTCCTCGCGTTTTGATGAGCTGCAAATGTCCATTGAAGTTTTAAATAATAGTGACCTTGATAGCGAGCTAGCGGAGCGTGAATTGTTCGAGGATAATATTCATTTATTAATTGCAACTGCACAGTGTATTCTTGAGAAGGTGACAGCTTCCAAGGCGAAATCCGATCCGCCGTCGTTGAAAACTTGTGCAACAAACTGCAATAACTCAGAACCAATGGGGTTTCAATTGCCTCAAATTAAAATTGCCAAGTTTGATGGTTCATATTATAAATGGATGGAGTTTAAGGACATTTATGAATCTCTAATACATAAAAACAATAGAATACAACCCGTTCATAAATTCCATTATTTAAATTCGTACTTGGAAGGCGAAGCCTCTCGAGTTATTTCAAATCTCGAGGTCTCTGAGGCTAACTACCCTGAGGCCTGGGACCTTTTGTGCGAAAGGTACGGTAACAAACGGCAATTAATCACAAACCACTTAAATTCGCTTCTTAATATAGAACCCATTCGGCGAGATTCCGATAAGGCCTTACGCTTTCTAAGTGATCACGTGAGCAAGAACCTTAGGGCGCTTAGCACCCTCGGTCTTCCTACCGAGCACTGGGATGCAATCCTTATCCACTTGTTAGCAGCCAAACTAGATTCTAACACTTCTGTAAAATGGGAAGAATACCGAAGTGATCTTAAGGAATGGCCCACTCTAAAGAATTTCAAAGATTTCTTAAAAAATCGTGCAGACATCTTAGAGACTCTGTACCGATCTAAATCCAGTAACAAAACGGAGATCACAAACAATAAAATTCCTTTTAAACAAGATAAAAGTGCTAAAACATTCGTGATTTCAGCCAAACAAAATGACAGCAAGGGCCGGCCGTGCGTCGTGTGCCGCGGCGACCACCGCGTGTACGACTGTCCTGTCTTCAGGCAGCTCTCTGTTGACGAGAGATGGGCGCGGGTCAACGGCCTCCAGCTGTGCCACGTCTGCTTGCGAGCGGATCATGAGTCGCGTCGGTGCAAACTGAGCGGCTGTCGTGTATGTAAGAGACGTCACAACACATACCTACACACACACACGACACAACATACAAACATACCTAACCCTACGCCTAGTAGTGCTAGCATGGATCAGGTCATTCACCCCGTCAGTGGTGGCTCGTCAAACCCTGCGTCCTCCGCTTCTACGGCAATACCTAGCAACAGTGCTGAAGGTGTCACCTCCACTGCCAACTCCTCGCTGTCCAGCAGCGAGGTTTTACTGTCCACAGCCTTAATTGATATAATTAACCCTTGCAACAACAGGATAGAAACTGTTAAGGCTTTACTCGATTGTGGGAGCCAATCGTCATATATGAGTGATAGTTTAAAGCAACGTTTGCAACTTCCCTCTCAACCTCTGATTGCCACAACCATTTTAGGTATAGGTAATACTCCCCTTAAATGCATTCCAGGTCGTTGTGCAGCACAGATACATTCTAAAATTAACGATTTTAATGCCAACGTAAATTTCCTGGTTCTAAACCAAATAACTGATAACTTACCTAAAAAATATTTTGACTTAACTCAACTGAACATACCGTCTAACTTAAAACTGGCTGATCCGACTTTTAATATCCCGTCCCACATTGATGTACTTTTGGGTGCTGACATATTTTGGCACATTGTGGGCGGCGAACAAAGAACTTTAAATAATAAACAAACAAGGCTAATTGAATCAAAATTGGGTTGGTTGATAACAGGTCCAGTAACCAGTGCTAGTGTCGCTCATCGCTCTGTCACTACACGTAGCAACCTCTCACTATCTGATCTGTCTGCTCAAATGACCAAATTTTGGGAGACAGAGGAGTTACCGCTCGGCGCGGGCTCCGATGGGGACGCGATCGCTTCGCACCCCATAGAAAAACATTTTGTGGAAAATACCTATCGTCAGCCTGATGGCCGCTTCGTGGTACGGTTGCCTCTTATAGACACACCAGATTGTCTCGGCAACTCGTTCAATATAGCTAAAAAACGATTGTTTAATTTAGAAAGACGTTTTAGTAAACAACCTGATCTTAAATCAATGTACACTGACTTTATAAACGAATATAGAGATTTAAATCATTTAACTGAGTCACAATTTCCTTACCGACCCAACTATCTTCCTCATCACGCCGTGATGAAGGAGAATAGTGAGTCCACTCGCCTTAGAGCTGTGTTCGATGCCTCTTTCCCCACCTCCTCTGGCTATTCGGTCAACGATATCCAGATGGTAGGACCTAACATACAAGACTCTTTGTTCAACATTCTCCTTAGATTTCGCCATTACAAATACGTGCTGTCAGGTGATATTGAAAAACAGTACAGGCAAATTTCAATGAATAAATTGGACAGGAACTTGCAAGTCATTTTGTGGCGCGAAGACGAGCATCTGCCCATTCGTTCGCTCACTTTAAATACCGTCACCTACGGCTTCGCTTCAGCGAGTTTCCTAGCTGCTAGGTGCTTGTGGCAATTAGGGGATGAGTGCATTGACCCCACCGTTAAAACAATTATACAAAATGACTTTTACTGTGACGATTTATTGACAGGTGCAGATTCGGAATCTGACCTGTTACATATACAAAGGTCGGTGTCGCAGGCTTTGGCGTCTGGTTGCTTTAACCTACGTAAATATCGCTCAAATGCAATCGAACTGTTAGCTTCAAATGCTGTTGCTGCACAGGATAATTTAACATTAAGTCAAGCTTGTCAAACACTTGGTCTAGGGTGGAATCCTAGTCAAGATTTATTGAACTTTTCTATCAACTTTAACGACAGCTATAAACCGGTAACCAAACGATCCATTTTGTCAACCACTTTTAAAATATTTGACCCATTGGGGCTATTAAGCCTGTGCACAGTGAAACCGAAAATACTCATGCAGAAGCTCTGGGCAGCGGGGGTTGGATGGGATGACCCCGCTCCGCCTGAAATTCAACGTACTTGGTCGCGCTTCATTAAAAACCTAGATTACATTAAGGCATTAAATATACCCAGGTATGCACTGTGTGACTCACCTACCGTGATCGATCTTCATTGTTTTTGTGACGCTTCACAGGAAGCATTTGCTGCCTGTATTTATATAAAATCTACATCAAGCTCAGGTGAGCAATGTGTCAATCTATTATGCGCTAAAGATAGGGTAGCGCCTATGAAGCCTAGCACCATACCGCGCTTGGAACTCGCCGGAGCCCTTCTAGCCGCCAAATTATATGCATCTGTCTCAAAGGCGCTCAGAAAGCCCATATCACGCGTTGTATTTTGGACGGACTCCGCCGTAGTTCTAGCGTGGCTAAAAAATGACGTCACAAAATTAAAGGCTTTTGTAGCAAACAGAGTCACAGCGATAGCTGAGCTCACACCTTCGGCGACCTGGAGGCACGTGCCTACTGCGCAGAACCCCGCAGACCTGGCGTCGCGCGGCGTGGACCCACAGCATGTCGCTGGGGCCGCTCTGTGGTGGCACGGACCTGAATTCCTTCTTGAGCCCGAGGCCAGCTGGCCCACTTTGAATACCGATCCTATACCCGGCACTTTGCCTGAGGTTAAACTCACTTGCACGGTCTCAAGTGTGGAATCAGCGCCATCTATTGTAGACTTTGATAGGTTTTCTAAACTTAAAACACTCCAACGCGCCTTCGCATACGTGCGACGTTTCATAAATAACTGTAGGCCTAGCCGCCCTAAATTGACAGGTGCATTAACGTCACAAGAACTTACTGATTCATTTCTTTCATTGGTTAAGCTTGCGCAACAGCAGCTGTTTCACGATGAAATGGAAATTTTGCGTAAAAATAAGCAGTTAAATTCAAAGTCACATATTTCGTCTTTGACGCCCTTTATTGACTCCCAAGGCATCTTGAGAGTCGGGGGGAGGTTGGACGCTTCTGATTATAGCTATGATAAGAAGCATCCCATGCTATTACTCGCTAAACACACACTTACCCAACTCATAATGAAACATGAACACATACGTCTCTTGCATGCAGGACCGCAGCTCCTTTTGACTTCAGTAAGAGACACCGTGTGGCCGGTCGGAGGCCGGTGCCTCGCGCGCAGCACGGCCCGCAATTGCGTCACGTGTAGGCGCGCGGCAGGCCGCACTTTGAAAAATATAATGGGCAATCTACCATCACAACGCTTAAATCCTGACTTTCCGTTTGCGGCCACTGCCGTCGACTTCGGTGGACCTTTTTTAATAACTGATCGCCGTGGCCGCGGATGCAAAATCACCAAATGCTATTTGTGCCTATTTATATGTTTAAGATATAAATGTGTTCACTTGGAGGCCGTAAGCGAATTATCTAAAGATGCATTCATGCTAGCACTCCGTCGGTTTATCGCGCGACGCGGTAAACCCACGGAAATGCTGTGCGATAATGGCCGAAATTTTGTTTCCGCTGCAAAAGAAATAAATGAATTTGTTAAACTTAATGGCGATAGTGTGACTAGCTTTGCAGCTGATCAAAACATAAGGTTCAAGTTCACCCCGGCTTACGCTCCTAACCATAATGGCTACGTCGAGTCAGGGATTAAGGCGGCCAAATTTCATCTCAAACGGATTATCGGCAGCACGCATCTCACATTCGAGGAACTGTCCTCATTGTTCAGCCAAATAGAGGCGGTCCTAAATAGCCGGCCTCTCTGCCCCCTCTCCTCTTCCCCCGACGATTTTTCCCCGCTCACGCCAGGGCACTTTCTGGTTGGCAGGGCGCTGATGTCGCCGCCGACCCCATCGCTGCAAGACCACAACCCCGACCGCCTGGATCGCTACAAAAAACTGGAGCAGTTGCGCCAGCACTTCTGGGCGCGCTGGTCATCCGAGTACGTGTGCGAGCTACAACAGCGCCTCAAGTGGCGCACGCGGCAGCGCGACCTGCGGCTGGGCGAGCTCGTCCTCATCAAGGACGATGGTCTGCAGCCGCTACACTGGCGAATGGGCCGGGTCATCAAGCTTCATCCTGGCACGGATGGCGTGCCTCGAGTGGCCGACATAGCCACGTCCAGAGGGCCCATAAGGCGGGCTCTCAACCGCATTTGTCCCCTGCGAGACGAAGAACCTTCTGAAAGCTAGGCTTTCAGCGCCCCGGAGTATGTTCGCGCCATAGCTTCGGTCTCCGATGATGCCCGAGCGTCGCGACCAATGAGAGCGTCTGCTCGGCGCATGCGCGGGCGCCGCTACACGACAAAGACAGCCCCGGCGACGAGGGCCATCTCTCACACACTTCTTCTCATAACGTTAAGGAGCGCGCTCGTGTCCTTATTTAATAATTCTAGTACTCAAGAAAAGTCTGTACCTAATTCTAACTAATGGTAATTAAAATACCATTCATAAAGAACCGTATTTCATTTCTTCTATGCTCAAACACCAAGGTATATTTGTTTTAGCTCGTTAATGTTTGCTTGATTGTTGAGCATTGTTGATAGTTTAAACAACTTTTAATGTGAAGACCCTGAAATACACTATACATATTGCATTGACCCGTCGCTTATTAAAAGGATTGTGAAGTATAAGCAAAATTTAGCCTTTACGTAAAATGACTATAAAGGCTTCCGATCCCTTGCAGCAAAAAAGCTCATCCTGATACGCTACACCTTACTTCGAGTGCAAGGACGTGTCATGTTATTACTACGGAACTCTTGTAAATGGCAGGCCTTGAAGTGGTAAAAAGGGCGTTTGGAAGAATAAAATTATAAAATAGACACCAATAAAAAGGCACACGACATAGAAAAAACAGATTGAACTAAAATACTTACTTGCTAGGTACCTGAATTTACACTTTTGAATTCAAATTTATTGGTACACACTCATGCAAAACCATTCATTGTGCTTTACCTATTAAGCTATGAATTACAGTGCAGTGCTTCTAATAAAGCCTTAATAAATGTCGAGACAATTTTACTGCATACATTTTTTTTTAAACTTGAGTCAAACAACATTAATACAATGATGTAATCGACATGAAAACGTCTTTTTCAATTAATTGATTTGAGATCAAGAGTGTATTAACTCAAAACAATCCACCATTTTAATTTAGACCTTCTAGAAACTCAATTAAGTCTAAACTAAAATGGTGTACCTATTATTTTGAGTTGAAACACTTGGAGGATTGCGATTTGTTTAACTTGAGTAAAAATTATAAGTAACAATGTATTCACAAACATTTTCTTGTTTGGTTATCAAAGCAATTTTTTTAATATCATTAAAATATTTTTTTTTGTCTCTACATTTATTCAACGGTTGCGAGTATGACAGACAGTGCTGTGATGTAATGAAAATTAAGTTAAAATGTTTTTAAACGCGCAAAGCAGAGATGGCCGCTTACTGCAATACAGTTGCAAACTGTATTTTACAGCTCAAAAGCAATTTCGTCAAAACAAGAAATTAACGCTTAAGCATGCAATCACATTTTAATTAATTTACTTAAATAAATACTAAAACGGGGCGTATGGTTTTGAAAGGCCCGTTTTAATATTGAAACAAGTATACCTGGGTACATTGGCTATCATAAACATAACAACTGTCTAGCTAGGTGCTCAAAAACATTTCACACGTGCACTTAAACAATTTGCAATATGGTCGCGTCCAGATATTTTTAAGCACCTGATCAGTACTCAAGTTTATGATGGCAACGGCACTCATCAAAACTAATCTCAAAAACTTGTCAATTATCTTTAAGCAGCTCATATTTTTTAGGCTATCAACTTCTTTTACAAGCGGGCCACCAAGCAGCATCGTTCAAAAACTGCGATACTAACCCAGAAGGTGTTCAGGTTCGGCTGGAGACGGCTGTTGATGTCAGGGTCTGACTGCGCTCCGCTGCGCCCCAGCGACTCGGAGGTTGAGGAGCCCGAGGGGCGTGGGCCGCGCGCCGCGCCGCCGCCGCCCTGCACCACGGCCATCGTCACCCCATGATCACACAATTCGAGGCTGGACACCTGACCTAACTACCCAACCTAACAATCGAACTACTTCACCCAACAGCAAATCGTAGTCTAACTACCCAACCTAACAGTCGAACTACCTCACCCAACAGCAAATCGTAGTCTAACTACCCTACTTAACAGTCAAACTACCTCACCCAACATCAAATCGTAGTCTAACTACCCTAATTAATAGTCGAACTACCTCAACTAACAGTCTCCTACTTAATCGTAGGACGTTAGTTGAACTACCCCACCTACCAGTCGAGCGTACCTAATTGCATTTTTAAGTTAGGGTTACCTACAAATAATATGAGCGGATATGAGGCATCCAAAAACTTGGGATGCTACTCTATTGACCGGAGCATTAAAGCGACTCGAAAAAATTTGAACTATAGCCCACTCAAATTTCTGTTAGATTCTAATTCTCCTAAAACTTCAACTAAGTTAAAATACTGAAAAGGTGTGTATACTAGTTTGGGGGTAGTTGCAATAGAGAGATCTCTCTCCAGGCAGATGTTATGCCTGGGGACCGAAGTCCAATGGATGAATGTTGGAAGTTGTATTTATGCAGCCGAGTTGAGAAACTTCGATAGCGTGATGTAGGATTGTAGTAGTTAGTTCCTTATGTGATGACTAGATGGCGCTAGTAGTCGCTACACTAGGATAGGTAGTCACATGGCGTATAATTTTTGTCACGGATTGCTAATGTTGGCTTCATGCTCAGGATTATGCAACGAATCTTTTACTATCTGGGTATTATATTGTGTGTTCCCAGTAAAACGAGAAGATAGTCTTTTCACGCAAAGTTAACTTACTTTCTGATCTCAAGACTATCAACCGAACTCGTATAATATAAACATACGAGTCGTAGTTTACTTGATTAGGGCTGAGGTAGTTAAGGAATCAAAAGGCCTCGAGATCTACGGACGTGGGGTGAACAAAATAAAATACTATTCTGAATCTGGGTCATTTTTCCGGGTGCAGTAGTGGTTCCTGTGGATTCAATATTCTAATGACGAAGGAGTCAGAGGTGAAACACAAAATGAGGATAGCGAGTGAAGGACTAAGAGCTATGTCAAGAATGCAGAGTCAACTAGAAGTACTACAAGTGGCTGTATTTATATCTCAGAAGAATTCATGTCTGCCAATATTTCTGTCCATAGCTTTAGATTAAACATGGAATCCATCGCTTTGACAGTAACATTTGCGTGCAAAATACGCGCCCATTTCTCTAGTCCTGGTTTTAAATATTGCTTTGGCGTCTTCAAGCATTTGTCTCAATATTATTATCCAAGCTATATTTAAAACTAGAGCTAGACAGAATGTATAGTGCATTTTTATCGCAACAAACGTCTTGAACGCGTTGATGTTACATCCCAACCACGATTACTGTACGGACGTATCACACGTCCGACCGGCGGCTCGGCGACCGTTTTCTCTGTTTATTGCGTGTTTTGGCCTGGTACCCATAGTGGGGCGAGCGTATCAGCCGCGCAATGAATAGAGAACATTTTCGCCGCGTCGCCGATTCCACGTAGTAGTAAATGGGTCGAAAAAAAAAATTTGCGATACGCGTCGATAGAGGCGCTGCCAATTTTCCCATTGTAATTGAGACATTACTGCGAACGCGTTGAAGATGTCTTATTGCGTCTAAAACATACACTTTAGATTCAGAATTTAGAACAACCAGTGTGTCAGTGCCTAAGTAAGAAGCGTCGAAATGTGTGATCATGTAGCGGCTAATAAAGCAACTATATCTAGTTACTAATGCTAAACATTAGAGGAAAGTAAATGTTAAGCCAAAATAAACTAGGTTGTTCAGTAAACGTACGATTCACAAATGACGAAGCAAATCAAATCTTGCGTTAGTTGTTTTAGAAGCAGCTATAAGTAAAAAGAGTTCTGAACTTTAACACCACACAACATGTAAAATTCAGACTAAAATCACTACTTTATTTTAAGTAAACTAAACTAGACTGCATTGACAATTGAACATTCAAAACGTTTTCATAATAATATTATCCGATCCAATATCGACGTCGGCGGCCGATACTATATCGACGCAAGTAAAACTTAGAATTATGCACCTGCCTTTCAAATTTATCAATCCGACGTCGGATCTTGGATCCGATACTTTTCACAATGTTGACTTGCGTCGACATTGTGACTCTTGTAGAAATCGTACATAATTTCTTATTTTAAAGCTAATAACATTTACTTTCTTTTACACGAATAAACAGATAGTTTCGATTATATTTCGCAACAGCCACGGTAGTCATGTAATGGTCAATTTTATCACGTTTTTTTACACTATGACGACGACGTCTTGTCGCGCCGATAACATCACATAAAAAATATTAATTATGCTGATGAAAGAAATCAGAAAAGAGTTAGATAATTTTTTCTGTCAATTTTAATATCCTAAAAACAAAAAAAAATGCCCTAAACACGTGGTTCAATGTGGGATTCATCTTCAAACACACATTCCTGGTACTTTCGTATCCTGGTTACAAAAAGTGAAAATAAAGGTGAAAATTAGTGCCGTGAAAGTTTACTACCTATATTATGTAGATTTAAGAGTTATAGGACATTCCTGGTACTTTCGTATCCTGGTTACAAAAAGTGAAAATAATGGTAACTATTAGTGCCGTGAAAGTTTACTATATTATGTAGATTTAAGAGTTATAGGACTAGAAAACGGAAAAAAAAAATCTTATACCCCTTAAAATTATTAAACAACTATAAGCTACTAAAAGGTTCATATTTTTTTTTTTTTTTTTTTTTTTTTTTTTTTTTTTTTTTTTTTTTAATATTAACATTTATTTATTTACTTACAATAATAATGGAATATTAAATAAAATAAAAAAACATAAACACATGAAATTAACAGCTATAAAGAAGATAAAGATAACTTACCTAAGAAAAATTAACTAAATATGTACATGTTACTATAAAAATAGAAATTATAAAAAGAATACCCCGTCCAAAAGATCTGTCTGTGGCAGGGTTCCCATGATGCTGGCCGAATTACCCCTTTGGATCGCAAGTGCGATCCGCTGGGATAAATATGCGCCAGCTCTTGGGTCCCCAGAGGTGTCGACCAACCGGGAAGAAAGGGCCTTTATGAAGGACTTCATGTCGGCTGACCAAGGCCCTAAGGTCTCAACAGCAAGCGCAGCAAACTCGTAATCCTTTAATAAAGATGAGTATTTGCGGCGCTTGAGGAGTTGGGCCTGATCAGCCGCAGCGCCGGCTTGTGAGCTAGTTGCCTTGATGTGGGACAGAGCGAAAGTATCAACGCATGTAGCGTCCCACACCAGAGCCCTACCGAGCTTCCACGGCACCAGTGTGACCCCGTCTGGACGCTTGCCATCGTCCCTTGCCATGCCAGCCGGCTCTAAAGCCGAAGGCACTGACACGGTGGCAAGCGACCGACGTACTAAGTCATTTATGGTGCCATGACGGTACATACGGCCGGCGCTCCTAACACATGAAAGCCCATGTCGTCCCAGTTGATCCACGTTTTTGCCACAAGCGCAGATGTGAGGAATGCATATTCTGGCCCCAAGTCTTAGGGAAATTGCTATCCGCAAAGTACTTGGGTCCAGAATAGTTCCAATATTCCTCGATGGCAAGGCGTTCAGCCAATGGCCTGCCTCGGGTGTGGAAACAGCTAACAGACGGGCGCGTTCCGAATCGTCCGGACAGTTTTCGAGAAGGGAAGCGTGAGTCGCGTTAAGGCGAGGGGTGTCCCAGGCCCGCTGGATCTTTTTAACGGTGGGGGTGTCCACACCAGGGCACGAGTCACACCAAGCTTTCTCGGCCTCCGCCAGGCAGGCTAACTCATCGACAGGTATTTGTGGTTTATTTAAAATAATACTGACGAGAGACAGCGAGCTGTAGGTTCATATTATATAAGTAGTACTTATACACCATAGTTCATACAATTTGTTTATATCTCTGAAAAAAAAAACTGTTTACGTTACTCTTCCGCATCTAGAGCCCAAGAATTTATAAAAATGTGAAACATTGTTCATTTGCTTGTTTGTGGTTCAATCACGTGTAAATCGATATACAATTTGAAACAAACCTTGCAGATCGACTGTTGGACACAGGATAGTTAATTTCTTATTAGAAATTTTAGAAGACAGATGTACATATCTTAATTCTATGAAGACTTAGTACTCGTAAAGGTTACCGTCAACTTAAGAAGCATCATAAAATTCATAATGTTAATTCTGCGCAAACGAAAGTCGCCGGGGTTTTTTTTTATTTTATTCAACAACAGCATGGTCTACTGTCCATAATGCCAGTCCAAATTGCGCTGTCAAAAATAAATATTTATGACCATAGAGCGCACACCTACGTCCAACACGGAAATTCATCGATTCACTAGAAACCATTTTTTATCGACTTACAAAATTAAGAGCACAACCTTAGATGGAAAATACGTTTATTTGAAGTTGAGTCACATTGAAGATTCCACTTTAGACATCTTTTTTAGATCCGTATGGATATACAGTAGCCACTTATACTTGTACGTACATTTTGTAAATAAGATAGGAAGCTCCCCAACACGGCTGCGCCATTTCAAAACATAGTAAGGGACATTCAACTAATTTTACAGGAGAGCGAAAAAACATCACTCTTGTATGGAGAAAAAAAACTTTATTACCTTACTTATTTGTATTGATTTTTTTGCAGGAGTCTTCAACAGTTTTTATTAAACTGTAAATGTCCCAATGTTCGACTTGCTTCCCAATAGCTGACAACTTGCTGCTGCTCTAATGACACTAATGGCAACTTCTAGAACATTCTTTGTATTTTGAAATTGTAATCATTTTTAGAAAAAAAATGACTTTGTGCTATGTTTCTTGCGACGCATTCTTCTTGGCAATCATGGTATTTTCGAAAGCGCTGGTAGACTCAAAAAAAGACAAAGACCCTACTAACAGAAATATTTTTTTGATTTTAATTATTTAGGTGTTTTATTTATTTATACCCTAGCACAGAAGCCTCTAGCGGCTGGTACACTCAGCGAGGCTACTCGGCAAGCAGTAAATCTGTCCGTCGTTTACGGTCGCTCCGTCGGCCGTAAAATCGGGCTCTTTTGTTACCCGCTAAGTACTGGGATACACGGGCATAAATATTACCAAGTGCCGCAAATGGTAGGTACACGCGATGAAGGGTTTAGGCCACAAGGGCGGATACACCGTTAGCATGACCCTAAGGGTACCTTTCCACCAGCGATGTGCTACGCTACGTTGCTATGGATGTGTCTGATATCCACCAATCATGTTCATTGGTCCACATGGCATAGCACTGGTGGGAACGGGTTTAACTAAGCTATGATTTTTATATGGAAAGATGCGTGCTATGGATGTTTGCTATGGATGGTCGCGAGTCGTGCAGCAATGTCCCCCAATAGGCTAGACGACTAAAAAAAACTGTTTAGTCCGTCAGTTAGATTATTAAAAAATATTGTACACGTACTTTTTCTTTTGTTTAACAAACAAAAAATGACGAGGATACAGTGCTTAGAAGTTTCGAGTGACGTCACCATATGGTACAATTTTTACCTAAGGGTGACGTCACAAGCCCCCACTCCGGAAGTTTGATGATCTATATCTTTGTAGATTTTTAATAATTTGATAAACCAAAAAATACGTGTCCCATATTTTCCCATAATCTAACTGACGGACTAAATAGAATGACATATTTTTAACCCAGTCGTCATCCCTATTGTCTGCAATACTATTAGAACGTATTGAGCGATTGATAATTGTCAGGATTAGGTATGCATATCTCGTTATTGCATATTAGAAAAAAGCACAAAGGCAAACTTAGAAAACTTATAAGCGAACTCTTCTCTTGATTTTCACTTTATGATATAAGAAAGGACATTTTTTTGAAAATTCTCGCGGAATAGGAAATAAACGCGATTCACATGTTCGATTCAAAGTGACTCTATCTCCGTAAGTATAAGTCTCCGTAGACTATTCAAATTTGGCCTGCAAGTAGGTAATTATAACAGTAAAGTAAAGTACTGGTTTAATGTACCTATTCACTAACCTTATTCCGATGATGATGTTGATGATGGATTTTTGAATGTTTGCCGGTTTTTTGCTTTATTCAATGAAACATTATGATGTTTACCACTAATTTGAATTCGGCGCGGACAAAGCTAGTTATCGATAAACTGAAATATTATGTCTGGTAAAAACCTAAAAGCAAAAAAAATGTAGAGCTAGATAATTTAGATGTACATTACTCCGGAGCCAGACAGTTCGCCGAATATATTATAGTGGAAAGAGGAAACCAACACATCACAGTTAGCGACACTCAAACCAGTATTAATAATGTACCCAAATTATAAAAAAACGGGCCATGCCCACGTTATTATCTCGTTCCATACTCATAAGATTCATTACACACTTATAGGCAAGAGCGAATAAAACCATTTCTGTGTATTGCTAGTGTTGAACCTAAAATGTATCGATAGAGCTAACAAATCGAAAAGAAAAAAAATCTATCTATCTATTCTGTAAGCAGGAGGCAAAGGGCTGTTTACATGTTTATTATTTTTACACAAACAAAGACTTCTGAAAGATAATCATTGCCAAAATTAATGCATAAAGCACTTGGCGTAAAGTAGTTTTTTTAATTTAACTGTTAATACAAGCAAGACAAAGAAAATTAAAAATATGTAAAAGACAAAATTTACTTTTAATTCTAAAAGTTTTACTTTTATCATTTTTCAAATAATAATATCTAGTTACTTCGATGTTCCATTATAGCAGTTAGCAGAGTTCATAACATTGTTATACATCGAAATCGATTAGAATAAATAATATAAAAATTCTTCGACTGCGACTGGTACCTATTAAATGTCTAAATTAAACCCATCCTACTTTTCGAATTAACAAATACCTCACTAAACATTGCTAATTTGCCTTTCATCTACAATTTAATTAAGTGCATATCTAACTGATCGGGGCCGATAAGATCGTATCTCACTCTGGCAATTTATCGACAAATTTGGCTCATCACTAGTGGAACCAGTTCGCGTGTTAATTGCGGTACCGAATCGGTATCGGGACGATTTGAATATCGGTTATTTATGGCAGCGACATCGTTGAGTACATCTCTAGTTGTAATCGCGCTAATGTATGCGCATGCGTGCGTGGCCAGTATAAATTTCGGTTTTACCTACTTACGTAAATATAAATATTATAATGTACAAGTGTTCGAATAGATTCTGGGAACTGGTTGATTTTAATGTCGCGATGTGGCTTTATTAAAATTGACGCTTTTTTGTGCATAAATAAAAACAGTGGTTTTCAACATTTCACAATAAACTGTAGGTAGTAAAAATATTTGACAAAGTGTTTTGTTTATTGTTTTTTCTTTGCCCCTGCCCTTTTTCACCTCCAGGATATCACAAATAAAACTGGTGTAGCGGTAAAAGCAGCAGAAAGTAGGGAAGTAATAAAATACCAGGGTCTCTGTTCAGCATACAAGTTCGTTCCTGCCAGTTTTTAGACTCTGGGTCCATGGGGTCCCGGCGCACACAACTTTATTAAAGAAGTGTAAAGCGCCTGGTCGACTCGACACGATGAAAGACCACAAGGCAGGCAGCTGTCTTTCTCAACGAACTGGCGTCGCCATTTAACAAGGGAAAGCTGCCGGATATGTTTCAAAAGATCGAAGTACGAAAGACCGAGTGTATTATAATATCGAACTTCTCAGAATTTATTCTGTCTGTTAAAAAAAGTCAGGATTTAGGAGTTTAACAGTTTTCTCATCTAAAAATTTGAAAGTTGCATCGTTTTAACGAGAATACTCCTAAAATGTGACACTCAGAATGTTGGTAACATAATACTAAGTTGACGTCTCGAACTCATCTGTCACGGATAGATCTACCTCATTTACATAATGAACTCGGTCCAAAGATATATAGCCTACACTATGGAGACGAACACACACATGTATGAAAGGACGTCATTATGATTGCAATCGCAAAAATATATGCAAAATAAACATCAATTAGGTTCAGTGCCAGATGGCAATAACAACAGTATAGGTTTTAATTGAGAATATCCTCGTAAAGCCCACGTAGAATTTTGGCTACCATAATTTGAAACTTATTGTCAGTTAGGAAAGGTTGGTCCTTGCGAGGATGTTACTACTTACTCTATCGGTGATCAATAAATAAAGGTTTTGTAATAACCCTGGTCACGACAGCGAAGTGGTTTCACTTATGGCCTCTCAAGCAAAGGATCGTGAGTTCAAACCCCGGGCTCACTCTTTGGACATTTTTCGGAATTTACCATGAGCTTCAATTCAAAGTAAAAAAATGCGTGTGAAGTCCATAAACCGCACTATGCCTCCGTGGTAACTACAGCCCCAGTCTTTTATTCGGTCTGAGAGAAGGCCTGTGCCTAGGAATGGGACCGGAATAGGCCGAGAAAATTATGATGATAAATAATGCTGACGACAGCCGTATTTTGCTTTCAGAGCCGACAATAAGCATAAAAGAATGTGCACAGTGCATCCTTGAGTATGTTACGTAGTTATTAAATCTGATCAGTTGTGCTGTTTGTCTGCTGATTTTATTGCTCAGTATGATTATGTTAATTTGTATTGAATTATTCATCAACCTCATACCACTATATATCTCAAAACCGTGTGTGTGTGAGTGTGTGTGTGACCTAATCGGTGAACTAAACTCATTTCATGTAGGTGATTTTGTCTATGGACCATGCAGTTAATTTTCTTGACGTTTATGGTTATTTCATTCAAGCGAGTTCTAACTCGGCGCAAAACAGTTAAGCCTGTTACAATGGTTTTTGGAACGCAGTCGTAAAAATAAGTATTCGGTCTCGTTTCACTAGACTCCATAATGTTCCTAGGTCATAAAATTGACGTTGAAAAGCTAATTATAATTCGACTCAAGCAGCGGTAATAAATAAGTGAAATAACCGGTAAAATATGACATATTTTTGATAAAAATCTCTACATGAAACTGGCTGGCATTTTATGGCTGTAAAAGAAAAAAATCTATTCACCTAATCTTCCGCAAACTATCCACAGCCTACGCAAACAAAATAGAAACGTTCCTCGTTTAAAATTAAAAAGCTTTTTTACTAACGCCACTTCCACTTTTTCGGCCAGTATCATTCGTACCCAAACTTTTTATGAGTATTTACGCGCGGCACAATGCAACGAATCATGACTTCGAAGATAAATGAAATGAACCTTTTTGAAAAAAAAAAGCGACCGCGCGTTGTGACGTCCAATTTAGGGTGGAGATCCGAACTGCATAAAAAACGAAAGTGCATCGAGACTTACTGTGGGATCAGTGAGACAGGTGCAGGGTTTGGATATGGCATTCTAATCGGATTTTACATCCTTTTAAAAAGGTTAGGATGAATTTGTACTTATAACAGTTTAAAGTTAAAGTTGGATTATTTAGCTTTGCAAGTTTTTCTTTCCTGAATTGCATCTGTTTCAGAAGTTCATTTCCAAAACATTTTAATAACGACAAATCCGTTTCTAAATTAAATTTTCGAGCCACGTAGAATACTTTATTGAAATAAAAAAAATACTATTTATAAACTTAAAGCATGCCTAAGCCATGGTTCCAAAAATACTGGGAGCGATTACTCTTTGAATAGCTAAGTTAATTCTTTGTCCGAGAAAGTTACTATCTTATTCAGTCCCCTGTGACGTCGACTAACTTTTTTGTAATTTCTATTCAACTATAAACCTAAATTAGATCAGAAATTTCGTCTGTCGTAAAATGAGTCAAAAATCAAAAACAAAAACATTGCATTTGAAGAATTTTTAATACCATGTCCAAAATTTTATTTTATTTGCTTTACACAAATTGATTCGGTAACGAGATATGATATTAATTTTTTGTACAAACTGACGCAGGGGTGGCTGCACACATACATAGTATCCTCGTCTGTTGCACGTATTTGTGCGTACAATTCGAAGCGTCAAAGTTTTCTGTTCAAACACGCTAAGCTGCATGTGTGAGTGTAGAACAATTTGTGACTTTTGTCAGGCTTTTAGTGTGCATGTGAGTCGTCAGGTGGATTCTTCGCAAGTCTTTGTTGACGTGTCACGATAATGTTGCCATATCTATAAATTATAGGGGTAGCGTGGGTACGTGAGAATTCGCGTTGCGTTTTAGCGTGGTGGTGAAACTTTGTTTTTTAGGACGTTTGCGTTTTGACTAGTTCAAAGTGTTGATACTTTAAGTTGCTCAAATGTTACCAGCTTAAAATTATCTTTCAAATTCAAAATATTTTATTAGATTATTTAGGATTCTGTCTATTTTGAACATAAAACTACCGTGAGACTTACTCATAATGAAAAAAAATGGATAACTCACGTCTATGATAGAGTTTAGCTCGACATGTTTCGGGTTAATCCCTCCCTTCTTCCCGGAGCCACTCGTCACGGTGACTGACAAACGCACACTGCGCGCTACCACTTTGGTCGCACGGCTGCTCGATGCAACTTACAGCGTCAACTACCTCCGTTTTCATTATCACTTTTACAATGATATCAAATGTAGGGTAGCACACAACACTAACAACATCACTTTGTAAAGGAAGAAGAACTAAGGATTAGCCCGAAACATGTCGAGCTAAACTCGATCTACGTGAGTTATCCTTTTTTTTCACTATGATTCTGACTATGATAGAAGAGAGGGACTGTCCTTATATGAGTAATTTCTGTGACCGGTAAACCTTGTGCTATGTTTATAAAATGAGTGAATAAAAAAAATAATGGGACACCACTTGACCTAGTCCCAAACTAAGCAAAGCTTATACTATGGGTACTACTAGACTATGAAAAAAAATAGAGAATAAATCGCTCTTTCTTTTTTAATAACACTAGCTATTGCCCGCGACTCCGTCTGCTAAAAGAAGGGGTATAAAAAATAGCCTACGACCTGTTCCTAGATCTACCAAATACAGAAAAAAATCATAAAAATCGGTCAACCTGTTTCGGAGGAGTTCGATAACAAACACCGTGACACGAGATTTTTGTATCTAGGTATTACTTAGATTAGAATAAACAATTTCATTTCATTTCAAAATACCAGTACTTAAAGTATTCGCTTTTGTATTTTAGTATGGATTGCAACCTCTCCTATCCTACTAATATTACAAAAGGAAAGTTTGTGAAGATGTTTGGTTGGTTTGGATGTTGGCTAGTCAGTCACGCAATAACAGCTGAACGGATTTAGATGCAGCTTAGCGTACAGATACACAAATATCTTAATTGAGACAAAGTGCTTAATATCACGCTAATGCGTTCTCATGGGATAGTATTTAATTTTAAACAAGAATAGAGGTCGCTGTCCTTTCTTCTTGTCTTTAGTCTGAAAATTCAAAAGAGATCTTCTTCGTTTTTTTAGCATTAGAAAGAAGGTACGCGATCTTGAAGTGTCTTTTTATTGAAAAACACTTTTGAAAGAACATATGTAATTTCAAACTAAATACAAACTGAAATATAGATGCACAGAAAAAACCCTAGAAAAAAGACCAATGCTGGGAATCGAACCCAGGTCCTCAGCATTCCGTGCTGCGTGCTTACAGGGGTACACCATCACTGGTCTAGAGGTTAGCGACGAATTTTTCCCATACATCGTACATCTTAGTCTGTTATAATAATTATAATCACCTGTAATCACCTTATGCAGTGATAAAGCGCGCATCTATGTTATGCCCTCTATCGAGAGACTTAACACTCCTTCGGAACTAACGGCTCACCTGGACCAAGAGATGGCGCTACTGTGTTTTCTGTGCATCTATATTTCAGTTTGTATTTAGTTTGAAATATATGGTTTCACGGGATGACCGTAAAAGTAATAAAAAAAAGAACATATGTAAATTACTATTTTTTAAAAAGCGTTTTTCAATAAAAAGACTCACCCTATTTCTAATGCTAATGCTAGCAATAGCTACTTATTGCAAATAAGCAACAGCAATTTTTCAAGTTAGGTATAGGTAATTTGTGTATCGCGGTAAAAAATTTAAAAACACTATTTTAAAATGAGTACCTATTAAACATTTAACCTTCACCAAATCCAAGTCCACAACTTGGCAATAAAATGCGACAAAAAGGCAAAATCACATTTGTATACAATGTAATTCGGGTGTGATGTTCGACAGTGTAAGTGTTATTTTTTAATATAACCTTGAAATAAATTGGTTTTTGTTGGTGCTTGGTACCTAAGTACCGATTTAAGTGCAGGGTTAAGTTATCTGCTTGGCGCGGGGTGACGCGTAAAGAATGTTAATGTTACCGATTTATTTGCGCTTGCGCATATAGGGTTGTCACTTAATTTAAATAAGAAATTATTTTGTTATAATGTTTGGGTATTTTTTTAAGGAATTGCTAGCGTAGGTAGATTATTGCATTGGAAAGATGTGGATTGTAAATGTAATAAAAAGAAACAAAGAAAGATTGCCTCAATAAAAATTACAAATATTTATTTTACTTAATAGTTAAAGCAGGGGCCTTTCCTGCTGATTGTACTCTTTGTTAAATGCACGTGCAAATCGTCAAAAATTAAAAATATAATTATATCTGCTAATATATAAAAATCTCGTGTCACGGTGTTTGTTATCGAACTCCTCCGAAACAGCTTGACCGATTTTCATGAAATTTTTTGTCTATTATTGGCAGGTCTGAGAATGGGTCGTGGGTTATTTTTTATACCAATATTCTTCGCAGATGATAGGTATTAAATTTCATACTTTGCCTCTATATTTTACGAACTAAGAAATGAACTCAACAGCTGCTTGATCCTTAGGTATTTAAATCAACACAGTTTACTTTATAATAACAATAATATTTAATAAGCGTCATTTATCATCCTTTTAACTATCTGGCACACCTACTACGATCATTTTATTAACAGCACACTCAATCAAATTTACCTCCCACCTAAAAAAAGACATTAATAATAACAATCGACAACCCTACGGGTACTTGCAGGTACTCTTATCGCGCCATCTTTCCACTCAGTATTATGTTTCCTCACAAACAAACAAATCCACCCAATAACATTCAAAATGAACCTTAACATTACAGATTTAGGGTGTCTAGTTAGTGTAATTGACGTTTGTCTTACCCCGACCACGACTAAGCGCGCTTGGCGGCACGGCGAGCGATTCATAATACATTGCGTATGTTCCTAACTAAACTAAATACATTACGCGTCTCTGCAATGCATTGAATGCAGAAATGGTTATTGTGACGCTAGTTGTACGTAGTTGTCGCGGGGCTACGAGTCGCCGGAGCTTCGTCTTTGTCGCAGTGTGACGTTTCATTAGAGCTTTGAGATTAACTTATTTAGCCGCGTCTCGTTTTTTTAGGGCTGTCGCGTATTAGGTGGTGAGCACGAACGAACCGAAGGATCAAATTGAAATAAACATTTGGAATATATCCGTTGTTACATCCGAATAATGTAGGTAGTTTAAAAAAATGGCGCAATTCTATTTCTTTCACGCTTTTAAGCGACGTCACCACGTATTGTCGACTCTGCTTTTATTTTTGTAATCTCACTGTGATTTATATAGTATTCAAAAAAAAATTGTATTGTGTTGTATTTTATTGTATCCATACGTACATTAAAAGCTAGGAGTTAAGTTTATATCGGACAATTGTTGTCAAAAGGCAGAGTATAATCCACCACAAATAGATACGAGTAGAATCTGGATTGATAAATAGGCATATTACGAGTATTTTCATTGAAACAAAATTTGACGTGGGTATTATTGGAATCCGGCGGGAACTACGCAATTTTCCAATTATCCGGGATAAAAGCTATTTTAAATATGTGAGGACAGGAAAGGTCATGGAACTCAAACTGTTTCTATACCAAATTTCATCTACTACTAAATAGGTAACAGACAAACATACAGACAGACACGCTTTCGCATTTATAATAATAGTATGGTTATAATAATTAAATTAAACAATACTACAATTTGGCCGCTTTCAAGTCTAGGGTGAATGAGCATTTACTAGGCAAGCGTGCTCCATCGTAGGCATCATCTTCGCTTTCCATCAGGCATGATTGTGGTCAAATGCAAGCCTATACCCTATAAAAAAAAATGTAGTCAAAAATATTATTACATGATTCAAAAAACCATCTGTTTCTAAACAGGTTTGATATAAGCCCCATGCATCATCTAACCCAACTATAGCACAACTGTCAGTGGGAAAAACTGCAACTGGTACGTTTGGCTGCGCGGGCGTCGCTGCCGGCGCGTGCGGCGCACCTGCCGCTACAATTACCGCAGAGGTGACCCGCCGGTGTTGCCAGGAAACCAGAGAAAGGATTTAGCGCAACTATGGCACATTTTTTATACAATATAGGCTTGCGTTTGATCACAATCACGCCTGATGGAAAACGAAGATGAGGCCTACGATGGAGCGCGCTTGCCTAGTAAATGCCCATTCATCATAGACTTGAATTTAGGGTAATAAGCAGGAAGAAGACAGTTGTGTGCGGTGTTGCGCGCGCTCCCAAGCAGCGCAATCCGTACAACAACTACAAGTTTAGTAATTGATATTTGTTAATTTAGTAGTTTTTAAATATATTAAAAATATACATTTGCGGCGCGTTCGAATAGCCGCCGCTCTCAAATCTTGCGCTCAAAATAATAATATCAAGGTCCAGTCACACGTACTTTTCAATCCTAATTCAGATTTTTTAAATTGCTTTCAAACTTTTTGAGTAAGACTATAATTTGCTAGCGCTTAGCACAAAAAATCCCTAGTTGTATAGTACCCTGGCAACCCTTTCTTGCCAAGGACATGCGCGCGCAGCCGTCAAGGGCACGACCCACTGCCCGCGAAGCCTGCGCCCGCGCCGCATCTGTTGCTGCAATCGTCTTTTTATTGATAAGGTGGCGACTGTGAATTTGGAATTATTTGCAATTTATGGGCAAAGTCATGAGTTATGTATAAGAGTTCTATTGGGGTTGCAAATGCCTTACTTGCATACATACATTATTTTGTTGCCATCGTGTAGCCTTGGTAGGTTTTTTGACAAGTTTATTTATTCCGACCAGTTGTGGTGTAGGGGTTTTAGCATGCAGCATGGAATACTGAGGACCTGGGTTCGATTCCCAGAGCTGGTTTTTTTCTGGGTTTTTCTGTGCATGCATGTTTCAGTTTGTATTTAGTACGGTAGTGGTAGTAGATTATACGGGATGACCGTAAAAGTATATAAATTGGAGTTGAAAAATAAAAATACAAAAAAACTTCAAAACCAATCTTGATAAGTTTATTTATGTTTTAAATAGTCTCAGATGGGAACATCAAACGACTAACAAAATAATATAAAAAAATCTTTATTTCCTTTTATTAACTAAGATAACTTGTGAGGGTATTCCGGTGGACAAAGCTATTTATTGACAAAAACATCGCCAACTTTAGTATTTTTAAATATTTCAATAAAATGAAAAATACAAACTACCGTGAGACTCACTCATAGAGTTAAATAAACATGATGTTTTAATTTGCCAAAATTTCACTTGCCATAACAACGTTTGCCACAAACAAAATAGAAGCGTTCGTTTTTGAGGATTATTTGAAGTGTCATCTTATAGAATATAGTAGGTTAGGTTAGATTTGTTTTATAACAAATCTGAAGAAAATACTGTTTCGGAAATAAATTAAATTATGTCAAATGAAAATTATGGAAAACGATACATTATGACGATAGAGAACCGAAATAAACGGATACCTCACGTTTTTAATCGAGTTTAGCTGGACATGTTACGGAATAATTTGTAGCCTATCCTCTTGGAGAACATGTCACAGCGGCTGCTGTAAAACTCGCACACAACCCCTCCGTTTATTTCAGTATAAATACAAAATAAATAGAAAATAATTCTATTAGTGTATAGTGGCACTCTATTTATTATAATATTTATTTACACAATACTCTTCCGATGAGAAGTTTCACAGACACTTTGTTCCTATTTACTGAAACGTTTTAACACATCATAAAGTAGGTTCTCGATATCGCGGCTAGCAGTTAATGCATCCGCTATACCACCATTATGCGGCTAAGTGCTGTAATAATGTGTAACACGCTGCATATGAGATTAGCCATAATATATGCAGTACTTAATGGTTTTTTGGTATCGTGGTCAAGTTATCTTCAAGTAATCGACAGAGCGAGTGCGAAGCGTTTCCGTTTTGGCCTGGGCAGAAATAAACAATGGAGAAAAGGGGCATTAATAGATGTAGCTTCCGTCAACATGAAAAGTCATTTTTAGGTATTAAGGCTTTATTTAGGCTTTTTTTCTGATCGACGTAATTAAGTACCTACCTGTAAATTAAATTATTATGTGTGTGCGTGTACATATTATGTGTGCATACATCACGAATATTTGTATGCCTAACGGCGCAACATAGCGATACTTATAATAGCTTTAAGATCTTTTGTACCTATGTTGAACTACTTAATAAATGAATTATTATTATTATACGCACACATAGATAGTTAAGCGTGTGTGGACCGAAAATTCACCTGCTGTCTGAAGAATGCTCTAACTTTAAACCTTAAATTGCTACATGTGGCCTCGAACCGTAAATATAACGTTTTGTCTGCTCTGCCCACTCCCTTTGGGAATACAGACGTAATTTTATGTATGTGTATGTATGAATATTGTCTTAGAATTTCACGCGTTTTATGAGTCACGTGTCAAAGCTTACATCACAAACTATATAATACCCAAAATAACGTTTATATTTACGCGACATAAATAACTATCGCCACGTAGGCGCGCACACGCAATCTGAATAAAACATGGTGACTATATCCCCATTACGGCGGCATACTTCTTGCATTTCCGATCGGGGGGGCTGCGATTCGCCGAACTTATGCGGTATTTGTCATGATTTGGGACAAATCACTATCAAACTCGAATATTCTTATGGTGTTTCGTCGTGCTCCAAACGACTCGAGCCTCTTTGTAGACATTTTATAGGAATACTTACATATTTTCCAAAAATGACGAGTCTCTCAAAAAATGGCACCTAAATCTGTGATGCGTGCTGCACCATACATCAACTCGAGCAGTTGACATAAGTAATTATAAATTGAAAATGCTCTATGAATGAGTTAACCCAGCTTCAAGCTTCTTCAAGGTTAGAGTGAATGAACCAGTGAGATACCTTGAGGTACCTTTAGCCTCATCTCCACTTTTCATTAGTTTAGGCGTAATTTTTAAAAAAAATAGGCACGTTATACGAATTTAATTGAAGTAGAACACAAAATAAAATCTAGTAGCTCATAAATCTTAAAATGGCCTCTCTGGCTTGAAAAATCGATGCTAGTTGCTTTAGAGAGATAGCTGTAGGGTTTAGATAGAGTATCTCATGTGTGAATAGTCTTATTATCCACGCCGAAGGAGCACATAAGCAGTGTTGCTTGGCCACAGGATTAGCGAATAAGATGGTGGTAGCGATCCAGACTTGCACAACGTCCTACCCGCATGTTATTTTTTTATTTATTCGATGTATGTGAGACACGTGTTACATTTGCAGGTTCTAGTACACGGAATAAAGTATCACCAGACTCATATTCGCTCCCAACACTACATTTCACAACGGACTGGACTCATAAGCACTGATACTACTGCATGGATTTATAAGCGCACTGTGCATAAACACATCAAACCTTCATGTTTACGATTCTTTAATTCTTGGTTTCTCATAGTGCGGCCGATAAAAAACCTTCGCACCCACCTTCCACGCTCGCCTCATAAAAAACCCAAACAAAAGTGCGTTCAATTCAAATGAGGTCGGGATTGAGAACCGGCTCACGCACGGTCCCGTTGCGTAGCGGGATGCTACGCACCGCGGGAGTCCCGTACGGTGAAAGCATTTCGCCAAAATGCGCTACGCGAAGCTGCGGATGCTACGCCGTAGCAAATAAAGGTTGACATTCATTAGTGCTAATCATACACAAAGTCTGCTGGTTTTGATAAAAGATGGCGCTAAAATAAACTTTGAAAGTACGAATTTAGAAATAGTTCAATGCGTTTTCGTTGGATCATAAGTCTAGTTTAGAAGCAATGCTCATTAAACCCAGCAGCATCAGGTTTAATTAACATCAAAGGTTCAAAGTTAAATGTGTCGTGCGGTAATTATTAGCGAAGGGATGCGCCCGGCGCTGGACCAAAATAACTCTGTAAAAATAATAAACCACTTGCACTAATGACGGCTCTCGTGTCCCGCTCTGCCTTGTAATTGTAGAGAGAGACGTAACGAGCTTACATTATTCATTAGCGCAAAACGAGCAAAAATTGTATAAGCAAAATTAAATTACTTTGACGCTTTCGAATCGAATTGTGTGCGTATCGTTTGGAGTGGCATCCATTGGCGCGAGTGCTCTTTTGATCTGAACGAGATCGTATTGAAACGGCATTGTATAAGCGGTTTACGGAGATGTTTTATAAATAAATGGGTATTTTGGAGCGCGTTGGTGCGAGGACAGAAGGGCGGGGTTATTTCGAGTGCGGATCGCCGCCGCTGAATTAGAAGTTATTTATTCAAGTAAAGTGTAAGGAAAGGATACAGTTTTGTATTTATTTTGGAACAGATTTAATTTCAGTCTACTCGTCGGCGATGTTTTGGGCCGGAGCGCTTCGGAAGGGCTTTAAGCTTGTTCTTGTTATGCCTAAACCCGATTTGGAAGAAAATATAAGCTTTAGATTGTTTGTTTATTTTAGTTAAGTGATTATTTTGCTTTATTATTATTGTTGTTTCCGAAACTCTCGTTTCTATACTAAAATTTTAGGTCATATACGTCCCACTGCAGGGCACAGGCCCAAAGAATGGAGGACTCGGGCCGTAGATCCCACGCGGACCCAGTGGGGATTAGGAACTTCACTCACACCATTGAGGTAGGTTTCCTCACGAAGTTTTCCCTCACAGTAAAGCTTATGGTGAATTTCAAATGTACTTTCTGTAATTTTGACGACCGGATAGCCGAGTGGCTAGAGGACCTGACTACTAAACTCAAAGACGCGTGTTCAACTCACGGTCGGTGCAGATATTTGTAATAAAAATACGAATCTTTGTTCTCGAATCTTAGGTATTATACATTTAATTTAAGTATGTATCTATCTGTATAAGTATTTTATCTGATGCCTAGTACCCATAACACAAGCTTTGCTTACTTTGGGAATAAGTCCATTGGTGTCAATGTCCCGTGATTTTAGGTATAGTCGGGGTTAGAAAAGGTTCGTCACCTTTTGACTCAATGTCAACGAATTAAGGTCGAAAAGTGACGAACCTTTTTTTACCTCGACTATACAATCAAGGAAACTGAATTGCATACTAAGGTGGTCCTTTCCACGGGCGTACAAAAACAACCAATAAATTAAAAAGTGCATTGATAATTGTTGTATTAACACACAGCGAGATAAAACTCAAAATAGAAATGAACCACAAGATTAAAGATTAAGAATTACCAACAATATTTATTAGAAAATAGCTACAAGTGCTTTGTAAATTCCATTCCCCACCTTCACTCTAACGGTGACAATAAAAACCTCATTGTCCAAAAAGCCAATAGCATTGACACTTGCCCGGATCGATTTGGTCAGCAATAAAGTTTATAGGGGCCGTCGACCTGCGCCCGCGCCGCTTTGATTTAATAGTTCGCGCAATCAGCTTTATCTCGGCAATTAGTTGTTTTAACGCCGCAGCCACTTTAATTGTGGGCTTACTTGGTATAAGTACGGTCGGCCTCAGAAGTTGCTGAACACTTCAGTACTTTGTCACTATCACTAACTATGCCTGGTTATTGCGACAAACTACTTGAATGTTTAGCGACTTTGAGACCCACTGTACGTACATTGATATTCGAAAATGTATGTAAGAAAAAACATATGTGATTTTCCCACTAACGTCGATAAGCCAAAGGCTACTAGAAACACAGGGAAGCTTAAAGTTCCATCTTACAGACTGGCTAAAACCAAAACGTCGTTTCTGGGAAGATGCATACGTTTTTATAACAAAATTCCGAAAACAATAACCCACCAAACTGATAAAAATTCAAATCCATTGTGAAGAAGACATTAATATCTAAGGCGTACAAAATTAATGACTTTATCATGGGCAGGGATGTTTGGAAATAATTCTGATCCGCATTGGCGATCCCTAGTCTCAAATAGCGTATCTACTGTGTTTAAAAAAAATGTATTAAAATACCTTACATGAACAATGGAGATGTGTTTGAAAAAAATATACCTTCTTGAGTTTCTTGCCGGTTTCTTCTCAACAGGGTTTTTCCGAACCGGTGGTAAATTCTTCGACGTTCATAGGAGAATCAAAATTCATACCTAAATTGAATAAAGAATTTCGACTTTGACTTTGAAAGAAGGGCGAGTGTATACGGTACAGGTTATATATGAGTAATACACATAGGAATCAAAATTTATCTGTGGCTTGATGTTTGAACGACCAGGGCCCAATTGCATAGTAAAGTGCAAGCAAAAGTATTAAGTAGTTAATTTCAATACCAAATCACTAAATACCTATATAATATTTTCATAAACGGGATTCTCATTATTATTTACAAAAAGAAAGTCGTGGGTTCGATCCCGGACTCGCACCTCTGAGTTTTTCGGAATATAAATTACCTTTGAAATTTACCATGAGGTTTACGGTGAAGAAAAACACCATGAGGAAACCTGCACACAACTGAGAAGAAATTCAATGATGTGTGAAGTTCCCAACCGCACTGGGCCTACGTGGGAACTACGGCTCAGGCCTTCTTATTCTGAGAGGAAACCTGCAGTGGGATGTATGTATATTGCTGGAATGATGATATTGATAAAGTTATATTTAAATACGTATACATACCTGCATATTTTTATCGAAAAGCGAATAAAACAAACATTGAATTTGGTGTATTTTTCGATATCGAAAAGACAATCAGACTCGCCTACCGAGAAATGGAGACGGAAAACGGACCGACGGGTAAAGCAGCCGCAAAACTGTCTCAAAGTTTACCTATCTTTTTTAATCGGACGAAAAAAGAAATGATCTTAGTTTAACGTGCGTGTCTATGTGTCTGTGGCATTGTAGCTCCCAAACAGATGAACGCAGGCGCTTTTGTTTAACACCTAGAGAATCAGATGAAAAAGGAATGCTTAATTAGCGAATTTTCGTCATAATTTTAAATAATTTATTGAATCAGGCGTTACTTTGCGGAGGTCCAAATGACTGAAACAATTACTGCTCAGCTCACCCGTGCCCTATTACGATAGCCACATTTATGTAAAAAATGCGTGTTCATGCAGTTCCTCCTCCTTAAAATGTACAAACACACACAAAACTACACGACGCGTTTCGAACTCAATCAGAGCTCATCTTCAGAGTACCGCAACAGTTCACTGTGCTACCAAAAGTTAGCTTTTACATAAACATAGCTATTGTAAGGTCACGGGTGAGCAAATTAATTGTTTCAGTTCATAGTACTTTTAAATTGAAATATCAGGGGTTTCAACTGTTTGAAGATGTAGTTATTTTATTCATCATCCCAGCCTATATACGTCCCACTGGAGGGCACAGGCCTCCTCTCAGAATGAGAGGGCTTATTTATTATAGCAAATTTTATTATTGTCTCAAAATGTGTTATGCTTAGTTCCTCGGTAGTTTAGCCTTTTTCCTTATGTCAACTAACCGTTTATATTATAAAGCCTAGTTCCAACATTCTTCAAAACAAACCCGCCACCGCGACTTGCATCCCAATTACCTCTAAGGTTGGCTCCACATTTGTTTAATTTTAACCCGACTAACGAAGGAGGGTTATGTTTTTCGAGCGTATGTATTTATGTATGTATCATTCTTTGGCACGCCCTGTAGCCTAAAAGGCTCAATGGATTTTGAAGTGTAAGGTGTCATTAGATTCGTTACAGTTCCGCCAGTGATATAGGATATATATATTTTCCCGGAATTCCCATGGGAACGGGAATTATACAAGCGGATTTTTTCATCAGTATTGAAATTAAAGTTATTAGCGTATTGTATCTCCATCGCGTCGCACCGACGAATATCACGATTAAATATACCTAGAATTTTTTCTGCCACGAACAATATGTGGTTAGTGTTTGACATAATAATAACATCGACAATTCTGACTATCGATAAGTACCTAAACAACAATGATGTGTGTAACCTTTACACACATCATTGAATCTCTTCGCCGGTGTGTGTTTGTTGATTCATTTCCTCAAGATGTTATCCTTCACAATAAAGCTAATGGTAAATTTCAAACGTAATTTCGCTCGTAAATTCCGATAAACTCAGAGGTGGCAATACGAGCCCAAGTTCGAACCCACGACCCTCCACTTGAGAGGCTACCATAGCGAGGCACGAGCCCGTCTGTCTACCTAATACAATTATAAAAAAAAAATCGTGCGTGCAGCTCCTCCGCGCGGAAGAAGTGAAACTTCGTAATGTGGAAATGAAAAAGGCACTTGTACATCAATATGAACCTTATTGCAATAACTTAAAGAACTAAATTTACTTATGCATCTATGTGTTTAAATTACTCACTAGATGGCTTTCATCAAGTCTCATACTAATTTGCACAGACAGTATGAGTTCTGCATCGCACTGTCGAAGTTTTTAACATCCGTTAGTATATATACAATGCGAGATTACTTGCTTCGGCGGTACATATACTAATGCTTTCAAACCCCCTTTATGGTAGCATTAAACGTTTAACGCGACCTTGTTGGAAGTCGCATTAGGAGTTTCACTTCAAAAACTAACAATTGTGACGCTCATCAATGCTACGCGACACGAGGTACGCTAAAATGACACAAATGTGGACCCACCCTAAAACATATCCGTGAACATTACCCAACCGCGCACGCTCCTACATGCGCGCACGCATATGGACATTACATGTTACTAGCATTATTTATAGGCCGTAAATCTCGCCCGACTCATTAGCCCGTGTGTGGGCACCTTTATGATCACGACTTAAAAGGTGTTTATTTTTTTTTCCACGCCGTACCCGGATTGGGTAAGTGACAATTGACAATTGTAGCGTTTATTGTTTTCCTGACGTTATTTAGGATGTTAAATTGGAAAATTATTTTAAACCTACAAAGTTACTTAGTTTTTGTTGTCTTCTAGTATTCAGAGGAATTACTTAATCTATTTATAAAAGTTTACTAATAAAAAGCGAAAAGCTGTGGTGGGCTAGTGGATTGACCTATTGCCTCTTAAGCAGAGGGTCGTGGGTTCGAATCTGGGCTCGCGCCTCTGAGTTTTTGGTTTTTGTGTGCGAAAAATATTTGAATTTTACCATTAGCTTTACGGTGAAGGAAAAATTGTGAGGAAACCTGCACACCCCTGAGAAGTAATTCAATGGTGCGTGTGAAGCTTTCCCAATCCGCACTGGGCCCGCGTGGGAACTACGATCCATGCCCTTTCATTCTGAGAGGAGGCCTGTGCCTTGCAGTGGGACGTATCTATATACGGATAGATAAAAAGCCGGAACCAGGCTTCAAACATTGTACATATTGCTCTTTACCTGCAATCATAACATGTTTTTTTTTTAATTATTTCTGGCTACGGGAACCGAGCCTTTCAGCCAATACTCTTCTGACATTTTGTGATAGTATTGCCATTGGTTTATAACAATTTCAACCGAAACAATGTTTCATTTTTATTTTGTGAGTTGGTTTCAGTGACCATTTAATCCACAACTTTATTTTCATCATTTCATTTCAGCCGATAGACGTCCATTGCTGAACATAGGCCTCCCCCAAGGCTCGCCAAACAGATCGGTCTCGTGCCAACCGCATCCAACGCGTTCCCGCAACCTTAACCAGGTCGTCGCTCCATCTTGTTGGAGACCTACCTACTCTGCGTCTTGCGGTTTGTGGACGCCACTCGAGAACCTTTTTGCCCCATCGGCCATCAGTTCTACGAGCGATGTGCCCTGCCCACTGCCACTTGGGTCTGGCGATTTTTTCAGCTATGTCGGTGACTTTAGTTCTTGCGCGGATTTCATCATTTCTAATGCGATCCTGCAGAGAAACTCCGAGCATAGCCCTCTCCATCGCCCTCTGAGTGACTTTGAGCTTTCTCTTAAACTTTATTTTATTGGAACCATAATACAGATTTGAATTTTTTGATCCAAGCAGAGTATTTTGCTGACCGGCTTTGAATGAGGGTTTTCTGACAGGATTAATTTCGCTAGATGGCGTTAATATCGAGAGACCTGTTGGACGTTACAGTCTTGCTTACGATTGACTCAACTCAAACCAATAAGAGAGAGGGGAAGGGCACTTTCCATCAGGGGAGGTCCATGGAAAATGCAGATGAGGCCAGAGGTGTATCTCACCGATTCAGTAACAGCATATTCTAACCTTGAAGAGCTCTAGGTCGTATCTGAATTCCATTCTTAACAGTTGGTATTAGGAGAGATGAAGCGAACTGCTTTGTGCGCGGATAGGTAATAAAGGTGAAGCCCCTCCCCTGAATGTCCGTTGGTAAATTGGAGATGGAGGAATTAAAATTAAATCATGTGATTCCTGCGTACAGTCGGCCTCAAAAGTCGCTGAACACTTTGTCACTTTCACTAACGTGACATTATTGTGATAAGTACTAAAGTGTTCAGCAACTTCTGAGGCTGACTGTACACTCACCAAAACAAAACATTGGAAAGAACAAACTATAATTGTTCATAACTTTTTATGAAACAGTTTATTGATCGCAATGTTTTTGAAAGATAAACATAATAATATCTAAGCTATCTCTAATCCCTAGAAAGCCTCATTCCATTACAAAATTACAGTAAATCAAAGGCCAAACAAAGCCGATCCACATAGCATTACTAAATAATAACAGTAAAACATTTAGATGGCTGCCAAAAAACGACTGTCGTTGCCGCCGCCGCCATTTTCGAATTTAATTGACTTGGAAAAATGCTTGGAATAATGTCTGTGGTCTAGTGTTTTATTTTGACCCAGTTGATTTACAAAAGAGCTCAAATCCACTTCTGAAACTCTTAAAATCTAGACTTTAATGCTTACCGCAGTAAATTAGAAATTAAAAAGTTTTAAAAAGTGGAATATGTCGTTGTTTGTTTCATGTCTGCAAACGTTGAGTGTCGCCGAGCGCGCTCGAATCGTTTCCGCGTCGAATTGTTTCGAGAAATGCAGCGTCTGCGCATAGGGTGATTTAGAGGTGACAGTATTAAATTTAAGCTCTTTTTGTTAAAACATTTTTTTTCATAAGGGTTTATATTTGCAATACAAAAGATAATCGAGTTACCTCCTTTGTTTTTTGAACTTTAGATAACTCTGCGATTTTTTTACAAAATGTTTATCTATTTTTTTTTGTTTTATTTAACTATCTGCATATTTAAAAACTAATCCCTTTTTATCGTGTGAACGGCTGAACCGATTTCGCTCATTCTTTTTTTGCTATTGTCAGGAAAAGGTTCCTTATGAAAAAAAATAAGAAATCGTTTAAATCAGATGCATCGGTCGGAATTATATTAATCTAATACCTTTTAACGAGCAATTCTTGTATATATATGTAATGCAAACAGTGATTGGAGACAGGCTGTTGGGTGCAGACAATCGAAGATGATGCTGGATGGTATCAACCACAGAAGAACTAGGTATTTCCTAAATCTAGGTAAGAGTAGCTTGAGCACTATAACTGGCATAATTACGGGCCATAATTTGTTAAATAGACACTTAAGCATAATAGGTATAAAAAGTGACCCCTCCTGTCCACATTGTGGGAAGGAGGAAACGAGTGAGCACATCCTGGCCGAGTGTGTCATGTACGCGGCAGCGCGGCGTGATGTATTCGGGAGTGACGAGCTGAGGGAGGAGGAGCTAAAGGATCTCAGTCTCAAAGACGTCCTTATGTTCAGCAGGAGAAGGAGAAGATTCGAGGAGAGATGCTGTGTGGGAGCGCTGCTGGGACAGTAACCGTCGGCTCCAACCTCGGGGAACTGGGCTGAATGACTGTGCAAAACTGTCGACAGCCCGCCTGGCTCAGCGAGGCGTCCCCATACATCATCATCATCATCATCATCATCATCATATACTATAAGTAGCGGCGCGCGCCGGATTCACGCGGCTGTAGTTCTGGTAAGCAAGACTTGTCCATTTTATCTCCACGTAAACGAAGTCGCGGGGAACAGCTAGTGTTACAGTAAAAAAAAAAAAACATTTCATTTCATATCACTTATACGAACTATTGGAAGCAATTTCCGCGAAATATGTCTCAAGTTCCAAGCCCGTTATTGACACAAAATACCTACATTGTTTCCCATGGGAGCAAACAATCACGAAACGCCTCTAACATTTCAAAGGCCTCGCGTCGCCAAAACAATAGTGAACTTTTTACCCCGCAAAACCTAACTGGCCGGAATGTAGAGAGTACCGCATAATGAGGGCTAAATTTATGACATAGCCCAGTGCTTCTGGGAAGCGCGGAATAAATCGCGACGGTATGCGCGAGCGCCGCTCCCGCGGTTACTGGGGCTATTGTTACGTAACTGGTTGCCTAGCATCATACTGTTTTGGCTAATTGGCAGTATACGATGGTCGCTGTGTTGAATTTAGGACAAAAGAGTGTTGATTTTTTACTTTATTTTATGTTTTTAGAAAGTTTTGTAATTTTTGTTCAGAAAAAAATATTTTCGGAATATTTTCGGATGAGTTCACACCGAGATGCGGCGCGGAGCCGCAAATGACTATTCGTGGACTTATTCTCTCAATGAAAAATGTCTCGGTGTAAACTGATCCCTATTGTGACGCATTCTTCTAAAATGATAGTCTTTCAGAAAACGCCGGTGGAATACAAAAAGGACATGTAAATATGTAAAAGAGCTCTTTATGGGCTTTAGCTTTTAAATACCTATAGTACGTTAAGAAAAAAACATACTGTTGAGATATGAGACAAAGGCGAACTTACCCTTTTAAAGAATCTCTACCAGTCAACTTTTAGAAAACTTTTCAAACTTGTGGCAACCGGTGGCTGGTGGTGGTAGTAACCAATCCAAGCACAGTGACCAATATATCAGATCACCATGCTAGTCCTACGAACAGTTTTTTAAGTTCATACAGGACAATATTTTCTTTTGTCGCCCTTCTATATTAAGATAACTTTAAACGAGCAATTCTTGTATATATGTATATATATATATATATATATATATATATATAATCAGGATCTCGGAAACGGCTCCAACGATTTCGATGAAATTTTGTATGTGGGGGTTTTCGGGGATGAAAAACTGATCTAGCTATGTTTCATTTTCAGAAAACCGCTTTTACTCGTGTTTTCCGGCTATTTTTGTTAGCATTAGAATACAAAGCTAAATTTCGCCGACATCGAGCAGATCATAATAGCACATTAGAAATCGGGTGGTCGCGGATCCAGCCGACCTCGGTTCGATTCCACGTTTTTTTTCAAGATTTTTAGTTTTTTTTTTTGAAGTTTATTTTTCATGAGATAACGTCAAGTTTCTTCTTTTGTGAGAAAAAGTATACTGCACGTTCCCTATGGAACGTGCAGTAACTATAGGCGGCAGCACTAATGCGACAGAAGAGACACTATGCGGACAGTAAAACAAACTTATCAAGGTAAAACATTCAAATTGATGGCACCCTTATGACACCAGTTGGCAGCACCGTCTATGTGCACGTTCCCTATTGGGAGCACAGAACAGGAAAAGCCGGTTGTCTATAAAGTCGGTTTACGGACGATAGTTTAACGTGACTCACCCCCCCCCCCCCCCCCCCACCCCCGCACATATATAATCAGGATCTCGGAAACGGCTCCAACGATTTCGATGAAATTTGGTATTTGGGGGTTTTCGGGGATGAAAAATTGATCTAGCTTGGTCTTATCTCTGGGAAAACGCTTGGTACCGAGTTTCTGCCCGAGCAGAGCTCGGTCGCCCAGGTACTATTAAGAATACGAGTAGCAAGCATCGACAAAGCAACGGTAGCCTGACTATATCGTGCTAGCCATGCCGATAGGAGCCGCTTAGATGCGAGATAAGTTAAGGTTTTTTATGGGGTCATTATCGCTCGCTGCAGCCAAATAAATAAGCAATGGGTTATAATTGAAAGACTATAAAGAATGTTTATTCTTTTAGAAAGAGGTAGGTACTTAACTTTTACTATAAAGTGTTGTTACAGTAAGATTATTTCCATTTTGACACTAGGACGTCTCAGTTTTAATCGTAAAGGTTCATGTTTTTTCATACATTCGCTGCGGTATGGGGTCGATGTGACCCCATATAATAATATGTATGGTTAATAACAAGTTAAACTAATTACCGCAGCGAACGTGTTTATAAAATCACAGAATTTAATTATATAAAATATCCAAACCTATTTAATGTAATTAATAACAAAACCTCAGCCTAAGTTTTACACTTCCGATCTTTCTCGCTGTAAGTCGAGAATTGCCGAGTAAACAACATTTTCAAAGTAGAGTAATAATAACACATACAGTGGGTTAGGTTTATTTAAAACTCGAGATCAGGAGATCGAGATTCTTCTTGTATTTAGTTAGATACCGTTACATTCAGCTAACAGTACCTTTTTTGTGCACAAAACGTTTCGACATTCATGGACCAAATATAGAAACAGTAGCTATATACGTGGCTTTGGGGCTTGTGTACTCTTTTGTTTTTCGGGGATGAAATATCGCTATTGTTTTGTAAAAATCTATTCAGTAGTGCAGCCTTGGTACTTTTTATATTATTACTAGCTGTTGCCCGCGACTACGTCCGCGAAGAATGGGGGGAGGGGGGGATAAAAAAGAACCTACGACCTATTCTCAGACCTACCGAATACAAAGAAAAAAGTTACATAAAAATCGGTCGAGCCGTTTCGGCGGAGTTCGATGTCAATAAACACCGTGACACGAGGTTTTTATATATTAGATTAGAAGAAGAAGAAGACTAGCTCTTGCCCGCGACTCCGTCTGCGAATAAGGGCCTATGCTAGCTGACGCGGACGCCCGCCGCGTGCGCCCGCTCGCGGGTCTAAAATCTACCGAAAATCCGTCGCACGCGCCCGCGTCACTTAGCGCTGTTCATACAATTTCTTATTAGACGCGTGCACATTGACGTACAATAAAACAACTAGACTCCCAATCACGCTCAAAAATTGTCCGAAACAAAAGTCTGCACACGCGTCTATTGTGCAGAGTTTTGGTTCAGTTGTGTTTCGACCGCGCGTTGATTACAACGTCACTTCTCGCCCCGTATTCGTATATGTCTCTTTCGTACCGTAATCAAACTCACGAGAAAAAAAGAGACAGACAGCCTATCTTCCGCTTCGCATGACCACTCCACTGCATTTTTTACTCTTTAGGCGGTTTCCAGCGCGTGACGTCATGTCACTACTTCTAACGATCGTATACAATTGACATTAAACATTACTGCTACGAAATAAGGTGTTAATTTGAATGAATGCTGTTAACGTTATCTGTATAAATTGATGTATACGTACACACAACGCCGCTCGGACGTTTTTTGAGGAACTTTTGTTAAGAGATTGGGAGTCTAGTTGTTTTATTGTACGTCAATGCGCGCGCACGACGGGCGTCCGTTCCGGGTAATCCGCGTCAGCTAGCGTAGGCCCTAATAGGGGTATAAAAATAGCCTACGACCTATTCTCAGACCTACCAAATAGAGAGAAAAATTTGATAAAACTCGGCCAAGTCGTTTCCAAGGAGGACGATAACAAACACCGTGATTTGTATATATTAGAAGAAGATGAAAGATGGTTAAAAAGGACTTTGACTTTGGCTTTTAACGATTTGTGTCTCCTTTTTATGATTTTGCAGATTTTATAAAATTACGGTAGTTACTATTGAATTGTTTTTGAAGTATAATCGTTACAGTAAATAAATAAATAAATATCACGGGACAATTCACACCAATTGACCTAGTCCCAAAGTAAGCTTAGCAAAGCTTGTGTTATGGGTACTAGGCAACGGATAAACATACTTATATAGATAGATACATACTTAAATACATATTAAACACCCAAGACCCGAGAACAAACATTCGTATTTTTCATACAAATATCTGCCCCGACACGGGAATCGAACCCGGGACCTCAAGCTTCATAGTCAGGGTCTCTAACCACTAGGCCATCTGGTCGTCTACCATACTTTTAACCATACTTTTAAAAATTATTTCGGGTGGAGAATCGATATTTTGGCCGGGAAAGTTAATATATATGTATGGCTTTTTAACCAGATTTCTTCGCGCTTTTCATTTGCGACACGTTTGTATTTCTCGTGTTTATAACCGTGTAACTGCCGAATCAACTTATATAGCCTTAGAACAAATTATTCAATGAATAAAGAACCTTATAATGTGCTAAAATAATTTACAAAATTATAAACTTAATGTGTCTCATCTGGGTGGTAATGACATCCATCAGTTACAAATATTTGGGCAGAAGAATAAGGTTACCAATCCGAAATGATTCTGTACTAGCTTTTCCCGTAATTTTGTCCGCGCACAAATAAAATAAAATTTATGGTCAACTACCTACCTCTATCCTGAGAGAATTTCCAAAAATCCCTTTTTAATGCACCTCTATGAACCTAAAGGTATGGTTACGGAGATAGGCTCCGTTTAAATGGAAGCAGCGTTAAAGGCATATCATGGTTATGTAGCTTCTAATTTACGATATGGAATTTCGCTTTGGGATAACTCTGCACAAGTTAATCGAGCATTTATTGCACAAAAACAGTGTATAAGAGCAATAAGTAACGTTAGTCGACGAACATCATGTAGACCTTGGTTTCAAGAATATGGTATTAATTCTTACTGTATACTCTGTTTACATTTACGTAGCTTGTCTTTTTGTAAAAATGCATATTGAAATGTTTAAAAAGAAAGTTGACATAGTTTCGTTTAACACAAGGTATCCCGATCGATTAGTTTTGCCAAGGATGCATACAACAATGAAAAGGAAAAATAGTTACGCTATGTGCATAAAAATCTACAATAATTTACCGGATACCATAAAAATACTCCCATTGACTTCCTTCAAAACTCAGGTAATCTATTGGCTTCACAAAAAATGTTTCTACTCTTTGAAGGAATTCTTGTATAATACATAGATAGATTCTTAAAGGCATTTGTGTTATTGTTGTTAGTTATTATTAGAACAGTAGAAGAAATAGCATGGTTGCATGAATCACATTTCAATATTTGCATGGTTTATGAAGCTTAAATGTATGAAACTGGGATTTTTTTTTTTACCACCATTAATTGTACTACATTTAAGGCAAATAAACATATTTCATTTCATTTCATTTCAACATCTATATTATTTTAAATCCCTTTTTTTGCCTAACTCGTGAAATTCTCTGAAAATTGTAAGATCAGAGTAACTGCCTTCTTGCATGCAAATTTTGAAGTGTCTAATAATTATAGTTATGACGCGAACTTTGAAGCGAAAATATAAATCCCATTTATTGCCTACCATGTGGGAATTTCAAAAAACCCCTTCTTAGTCTATCTCTAAGACTCTCAAGCGATATAATATGTGCCAATGTTCAAGTCTTTAGCTTAGCTACAGCTGTTTGTGCTGTACATTGATATATCATATCAGTCAGTCAGGACTATGAATTTTATAGGTATGTAAGTATATAGAAGCCGTGGTGGCCTAGTGGTTTGACCTATGGCCTCTCAAGTAGAGGGTCGTGGGTTCAGATCCCGGCTCACACCTCTGAGTTTTTCAGAATTTATGTGAGAAATTAATTTGAAATTGACCACGAGCTTTACGGTGAAGGAAAACATCGTGAGGAAACCTGAATGTTCCTGCGAAGAAATTCAATCGTGTGTGTGAAGTACCCAATCCGCACTAGGCCCGCGTGGGAACCACGGCCCAAGGCCTCTCATTCTGAGAGGAGTGTGCCTTGCAGTCTAACCAATCACTATTTTACCGTTCATTCAATATTCATTCACCTTCGGAAACCTCATTGAGCTCGCCCATTCACGCCGTCCATTCACTGCGCATCGTGATGCGTCACAGTGGCTGACGGAATGATATCAGTGGGTCAGCGCGCGCGCAGGACACGCCCACCCGCCCCACCGGTACACAGTCATAAGCAATTGCAAGTCTTAGAACCTATTACACCAATATCTGATAAGTCCCATACTTTATATGGTTTTGGATTTGGTTTTGGTTTTTATGCCATCGGACGCCAGACGGTCGCTTAGCTGCTGAGACGAGTGAGAAGCTGTGAAAATGGTATCCTGAAGATGTTGGCAGAGAGATTTTGGCAAGAGGTCTGGACTACCTTTTATTAAGACAAAATAATGGACAGTTTTCTGCTTGTTCTATCCAGCGCATCATAGTGCATATTCGTCATGACAAATACATAATTTTCACAAGCTTTTACTATCTCGCAATGTTTGTTAGTTGTCTTCAAATCTTGTAAGTCAAAATTCACTCTCTTCTAGTGACCAAATTGTCTTGAAATTTGATTAGAATATGTAGATAGAACGACAATGCAAGTAAAACCAACAAAAAAACTTGTATTTATAATGAAATTTTTAACAAAAACTTACATTTTTAACTGTATTTAATCTTGCTGCAAATAAGCTCCATGAGCTCCATCTATCTTAGCCGATATACGTCCCACTCTTTCACTGCAGACCACAGGCCTGTCAGAATGAGAAAGCTTGGGCTGCAATTCCTATGCAGGCCGTGTGCGGATTGGGAACTTCACTCACACCACTGCGTTTCTTCGCAGGTGTGTGCAGATTTCTTCACGATGTTTTCCGACACCATAAAGCTCATGATAAATTTCAAATGTAATTTTGCACATAAATTCCGAAAAACTCAAAGCCCGGGTTCGAACCCACGACCCTCTACTTAAGAGACCATTGGTCAAACCGGGCTACAACGGCGTATAAACAAACTAGTTTTACATAAATAGAGATTACTGTTTACTTTACCTAAAGATCGTTTGTCACATGATATCATCTTTTAGCTATTAAAGAATTAAAATCCAATTCGATTATTATTAGTTGCGTTTAAGGATAACCTACATTGCCCGCTAAAAAATTCACGTGTGGTTTTTTCCGTTCATGAGTTAAATTTGGCAACAATTAATTCTATTCGTAATTGTATTTCTAAGAACAGCGGGTTTGGGTATCGCCAAATATCGACAGAGTGATATATAGCTCAGGTAATTGCGTAGATTTGCGTATTGTTGGAATTTTAATAATTTCGAACCGGAAGAGTTGTTTTGGCTTTCGCATAAGAAATAAGTTAACTATAAATGTCAATGAACTAAAACAATTACTTTGCTCACCCGCGACCTTACAATAGTTACGTTTATGCAAGAAATGTGTGTTCATGCAGTTCCTCCACCTCCACACTGTACGAACACACACAAATCACATAAACACAACTATCACCACCACCAAGCTACACTGACGCGTTTCGACCTCAACCAGAGCTCATCTTCGGAGTTACCACAACCGTATGCTATGCTACCAAATGTTAAACAAACAAACCAAAACAAATGTTTTAACTTGTCACTGTAACTTCACAAGTACCCACTTTATTTTTCTTATTCTCAAACTACCCCACAAAAATTAACTTTTATTGACATATTATAAAACTACCTTGAATTTTTGTTTATTTATTTATAAGGCATATTTTATTAATACTAACTGTTCAAATTAGACCCAAGCCGCAGTAAAGGAGAAGATACTAAATTTACCTGTTCATTAATAATAGACCCCATAGTGTTGTACCTAATTATTTCCATGCATTCCAGAGCAGAAATAGAATAAATCAGCTAGGTATTCCCAATTTTTTTTTATTTTGCTGATTATTTTATTGATACAAAACAAAACACAATTTTAAAAATCAAAGTCGCTTTTCTTGCAAAAATCGCATTAGTTTTTTTGCTTCTATCGCTTTTATATGATGTAAGCATCGATTTGTACTATTATTTTTAACCGACTTCAAAAAAAGGAGGAGGTTCTCAATTCGGTTGTATGTTACTTTTTTTTATATGCTATATTTTTAGTAAAGTCGCGGAATGAAAGGGTTCGTCACTTTCGGCTCTATGTCAACGAGTTAAGGTCGAAAAGTGACGAATCTTTTCATTCCGCTGCTATAGGTATTTACTTTCGAATGGTATTTTCGAGAGACGTTGTTTCAAAAATCGGTCCACAGCGCAGCGCGTGCGCTGGTGGCCAATTATTATGTACAATCTGACACGGACACGGGACCCGTGGCAACAATTACTACACCAGTTCTGCAATTACTCTGTTATTTTTTATAGACACGTTTTTTGTGACGCCGGCTATTTGTTTTGCGTATGCGTTACACTTGATTGGTTAATTTGATGATTTCGAAGTTTGAATTGGTATTGTGAAATTGTTTTAAGTGTACGTTTAAGGTTCGGGTGATGTTTGATATAGTAGTATAGAATATTTATATTTATCTATAGCTCTATTTAGGTACGCCAATTTTTTTCCCCTCGCACTAGCGTCTTTGGAGCGTTCACGCAGCGGCGCTGCGACGTCATTGACGTTTTATTAAGACGCTGACATTCAAAAGACGCTGTTGACGCTGCGGCGCCGTTGCGCGAACGTCTCGTCAATCCTGCGCGGGCGCTGACTAGACGACAACGCTCGAAAGACGCTAGTGTGAGAGAGCTCTTATTCATTAGAGCATAAGCTCCTGTCAACTTAGCATTCGTTTTATGGGGGATAGTTAGAAGTTAAAAGAGAATAATCTCATATTCATACTAAAATGAAAAAGTCAAACCACGAAGTGCAAAAGTCATTATGCGTTATACCAAAGTTACCTAATTTAGCATTATTGCACCAAGTTATTAAACTATAACCAATGTCAAATCAGCCGGCCGGTTTGACACTGGTAATGGTTATAATAATATTATCTTGGTCCAATTATGTGATGGTATCTCATACCAATCTGAAATAATTAAGCCACTACTTGTAAAAGTCAATACTTGTAACAAACTTCGTTATTATACTTTAAACCACGGGCCGTAAATTACGCACGTAGCATTATACCATTCTTAACTAAACTAATTGTTACCTTTTGATATCTAAACTCACCAACTTTAATCAAATCATCATCTATTACCAAAAAAAACTTAATTAGTTAAACCACGAGCCGTATTTAAAAGTTACCTTAGAATTACACCAGTGTTACCTAAATAAGACAAGCTGGTATCTAATACCAACCAGCAAAAAGTAATTGTACCACAATCAAACCACAGGCTGTTTTTAAAAGTTACCTAACCATCACAAAGTTACCTAAGTTAAGCTCACGTTACCTGATGGCGATGAGAGCGAGGGTGGCGCGGGGGGTCGCGGGGCTCGGGCGGGCGCGCCACGCTCATGCCTCAGCGCCGCCGCCGCATCCCGGCGCGGCCCGGGCGCCGCGCTGTGGGCAGGCCAACGCTGGTTAAGGTAACTCCTGCTTAACATAGTAAATAATTAGATTTTACCTTCAATAAAATTTCATAAGCATGTAACAAAGAAAAATTGTAGAAATCTGTCTCAAAGAAAGGGAATAAGCAGTTTTCAGTTTAGCTGCTAAAGTACTTTAGAATGAGTTTCGTATATTCGCATGTTTGACCTCGACTGTACAATGTAAATAATTATCTCCTTATGAAAAAAAGTATGTAAAGGTAAATACCGAATACCGCAGTGTTGTTTATTTAATTTGGGGCCTCTACCAGAGAATGGTAAAATAATAACCCTTAAGCTATTTATTTTATTAAATACCTTAATATAAAATAAGTTACCATTGAGTAGTCCATGACACTCAACGTGAATCAAAACCACAATTAATATGCTCTCACTTTGTTTTAATCCTTAATATGACAAAAAATTCAAACGCTTATAATTATAACGCTATCGTAATTTTAGTTTTAAAATACTTTGGTGGCCTAGTGTTTTGGCCGTGGGAATTTATATAAGCTGAAACTAAAAATTTTGAGTGCTGTAGTGGACATTGCCAATGAAAGTATAATTTTTTGTACCTACCCCATTTGTTTCATATCCAACGCGATCATACTAATAATAACGTAAACTACCAGCTACATAAATACATGCGAATTCCTCCAAAGACCCCAAACAACACACTTAAATAATTCCATTACAATAATTCGGCACTTAACAAATATATAAATTAAACTTTCACGTACGATATCGAGAAAGTGTAAGCACGGACAACTTAGAAAAATAGGTGTATTTGTGTAATTTATACCACGCAAGGTGACACTATGAAGCCCTGTGACACATACACGGTTGTTTTTAAAAGTAACTTTACATTGCGGGCTGTGGAGCGGCCTCATGTTATATTGTCGCACGAACGCAGCAGTGTAACGCTGCTTGTTCGTTTTATCGTGAACGCGTGAGCTGGGGTGTAGGGTGATCGGAGTTCGGGCCAGAGGTTAACGGCAGTGCGTTTGACTACTTCGACTGTATTGGAAAGTTGTCGCGATACTATCTCGATTGACGCCGTGATCTTTGGTCGCGAGGTCGACCATCTCCGAGGAAGAAATTAAGCTAGTTCTTCTTAGTTTGCGGGTAAGCTTACGTTATCTAAACTAATACCATAAAGAGAAACTATTTGATTGTGTATTTGTTAGTTTGTAATGGAAAAACTTAAAACTAATGAACTTATTTTAAAAAATCTTTCACCTATAGAAAGCTATGCTATCAGGGAGTGACATGAGCTATATTTTATCCTGGGAACGCGGTATGCTCCCGCGGGATACAGTCAAAGTTACAAGCAACATCTATGCTTGATTTAAACATGAAACTACCGTGAGACATTACTCATAGTGAAAAAATACGGATCACTCACGTCTTAAAACGAGTTTAACTCGACATGTTTCGACCTAACCTGTAGCCTTTCTTCCCGGAGCCACACGATGACAGTGAAAATGACAATGAAAACGCGGGTAGTTGTGCGCCGGTATTAGTGTCGTCCAGCAGCCGCGCGTGAAGAGCGGTAGCGCGTAGTGCACGTTTGGCATCCGTCGTGTCGTGTGGCTCCGGGAAGAAAGGCTGCGGATTAGCCCGAAACATGTCCAGTTAAACTCGTTTTAAGACGTGGTAATCCGTATACCTATTTTCACTATCTATACTTGATAATAGAAATGCTCCATAAACTGCTGACTTTAAGAAAGGACGAGGTTTCTAAAAAAGAGGATGTCGTCCAAACGGTGCATTAGTTAGAGCATGCTTCTAGGTAGTAAACGAACTCGCATATAATATTTCACTTTACAGAACCTTCGGTGCGCCACTCGTACTTGGCCGGATTTTTATGGTAGCTTATGCCATTACATTGAGTCAAACGAATAAATCCTACGTATCAGAGTTAATGTAGAATCCAGGATCAATGCGATTGGAAGACGGAACGACAGCAAATGATCAACTGATTGAAGAAGTATAGAAACATAATCATTTAGTTTGTTTTATCGGTGAAAGCACGCCACCATTTGTATTGTAATTTTATTATGTTTTTATTGTTTAGGGCCAGCCTCAATTTAAATGTAAATTTTATAAGCAATTCATTTAAAAAGCTTACACATTTACGAATAGTTTTGAGAATGATGATGATAATGGCTTATTTATTTAGTTAGCTGTTGCCTACAACTCCGTTTGCGAAGAATTTGTTTATCGCAATTTTCTGGGATAAAAACCATTCTTATGATCATAGGGTCTCACACCGCTTTAACGGTTAAAACGTGAAGTGGTAATATTAGACAGACAAACAGACAGAGTTATTTTCTCATTTATAACATTTGTAAAGAACGACTTAGCGTGTTGGAACGCGAGCTCGCAGATCTTAGTTTTTCGAAATTCATGTGCGAAATTTTGAGCTTTACGATGGTGGAAAACTTCGAGAGGAAACCTGTGTACACCTACGAAGCACTTCAATGGTGTGTGTGAAGTTCCCAACCAACAACAGGGCCCGCTTCGGAACTATAACCCAAGCCCTCTCGCTTTAAAAGGAGGCCTATACCCAGACTTGAATAATAATAGGTCCAGGTTGAATGTACTTTCAAACAATTCCGTCTGTATAATCAAATATTGAAGCTTTGAGAGTTCAAAAACTTTATGTTCAACCGCCGCCTTAGATATGAATCATACGACGGTTGCTTTTCAAACAATTTATTGAATTTTGACACACTATGTATATATACTGTCCAGGAAAAATCTTAACAGCGCGATACAGCTGGCCCGATTGTCCGTACAGCGCCATCTAACGCACGATAGAAAAAGTAACAAAACAATATTACTGCTAGACACTTTAAAAGCAATGATGAACGTATTAAATGAGTGCACTCAGAACATTTAAGAATCATAAACATTATTATTAATAGAGTTATTAACCTCCTGAATTTCTACTTTTTTTAGACCTAGGTGAGAGTTATTTATAAGTTTTGTAATTTTGGAAAAAATTTTAACCATATTTTTTCTTTCTTCATTGAATGATTTGTTTTTTATACAGGTTACCTGTCCCAAAATTCAACGATAAACCGGGCAAGAGGTTTAATTAAACCAGAACAGGAAAAAAGGAGAAAAAATGTATGTGAGTTAAGAAGTAATAGAGTCACTTTAAACATGAAACTCCGTATCCATAGCCCTTCTTCCCGGAGTCCCACGTCACGGCGACCGCCAAACGCGCACGGTTGCGGTGCTCGGGCACGGTTGTGTGCCCGTTTGGCAGCCTGCCGCCGTGACGTGTGACTCCGGGACGAAGGCTACGGATTAGCTCGAAACATCTCTACCTCTAGTTAAACTAATTTTTCACTTCTCATGCTCTTAAAATGTTACTTTAGTCTCTGCATATCGGGACTAAAGCTCTTTTTTGATCTCTAGGGATTAAAGTAAAATTTTTTTAATTGACTATGGAAACCCCTAAACTGCCAATCACGGTGTTTGTGAATGGAGGATTTTCGCCATTTTCAGTGACTGGGTATAGACAATTTTAAAGCTTTCCACAGACCGAAGCGCACTGCGGTCGCTCCGTAGCACCATGCGCTTCGGTCTGTCAAAGCCTTTAGGGCGTGGAAATAACCTCAAAATGACAACTGTATAAAAAATATTTAAAAAATAATAATTTCGTGAAACACGATGATTAATTACGAATATTAATCTATTTAATTATAAAATATTAAAGATGAATTCATTTTATTCTGCATGTAAAGAAAGATTTCCTTTAGCTTAGGTGTTTTTTAATTTGTTTTTTTTTTAAAAGCGCTGTCGGCAAAGCAGTTTCCTGCTCTGTCGATAAAATAGCAATCCGCACTGTCGGCAAAGCAGTGCTGGAGTGTACGGTAGATGAGCAGTTACGTTTGAAAGTTAATATGGCGTGACTTCAAAGTAATGCGATGTCAGTTGCTTTTAATAGTAAATAGAAAGTATAATTAGATATAATTTATCAAAGAATTGGCATATAGAAAATAAACTTAAAATGTCGTTTCTTTATTCACGGGTAAGTGTTTCAGTTAACAATATATTTTGTGTGTGAACTTAGTTAGATCAATTAAGTTAATTTATTTGCCGATTCTAATGAATGAATAATTATCATTCTTACATGCATAGTCCAATTAGTTTTAACATAGTCTTTAAGTTAGAATCTATTGGCTAAGCAAGCATTTAAAGCGTCACTTTACAAAAAAATATAAAAGAAAAGACAGCGGAATTTTTTTTTGCTATTTGAATTTTGAACAAATGTCCATTGCTCGTATTGAGCATACGTTGTAAAAAAGTAATTTTGTAAGTCGTTTTTTTCCTCGCATTCAAAGTGAAAAGTAGAGTGTTTAACGCGAGACTAAACTACCATAATGACAACTCGAATTATAGCCTCCCTCGCTATCGCTCGGGTGGCTAAATATCTCGTGTCATTATGGCTTGTTTTAGTCCCTTGTTGAACAATCTACTATTAAGACGCGAGTTATCCATGAATTGAACTATGAATGTGGGTAGTTTTAATTGTTCCATATTTACTGGTTGGTCGTCATTCCATCCTATAGTCTCAATGGAGGGCACAGGCCTCCACTCTGACTAAACTTGGGCCGCAGTTTCCTTAAGATGTTTTCCTTCACAGTAAAACTCGTGGCTTTGAAATATAATTTCGCGTATAAACTCCGAAAAATTCAGAGGTGTGAGCTCAGGCTCAAACCCACGATCTGCTCGAGAGGCCAAAGGTTAAACCGCTAGGTTATCACGACTGTTTTTGCGACTACAAAATACAAGGCGAAAAGGTTGTAGTTTATTGGAGTGAAATTGCTCTGCGTGTTAGAAGCACTAAGCATTTGCTGTAAAATTAATATATTCAGTCTGTCTAGTTTTCATATTCCATGCTGCCTGTAATTTAGCCTGTGAAACGGCCTGTAACAATGAGGCGAATTAAGATTACGTGATCGAAGACATTTCAATATTGATTTCAGTGTTGACAAAAACATACTACTCAAAAGAATTTACAGACCGCCTGGGATTCATCGGCGATACAAAAACCAGCCAAGTGATCGAAATCGCGCACCGAGGATTCCATATAAATTTGTAGGTAGGTATGTGTAGGCGGCGCTCGGCGGAACCTTGTCACACGGAGCTTCTGCTGTCCTAAACGAGATTGTTTTTAATAAGTGCGGCAAATGCTGACTGCGACAGGGTTCCGCGGAAAGCCGCGCATAAAAATCCAGCTTTAAAAGAGCCCTGCTTCTTAGCAAAATGTATGCAGTGTAGGGTAAATTTTTATTGGTCAATTAGGACCCCTCGATTTTTTTTTTATTATTTGTTTTACACTGATTAACTGTACCTATATTTATTCGTTTTTACATCACCAAATGTATCTAATTCTTTAACTTATAGAAGCTACACCATCCCTGATAAAACAGAGGCTATATTGTCTAACGCTCAGGCGCGTGCCTTCGCTTATCACCGTCTCTTTCTGTCACCACTTATACCGTTTGTCAGAAAGAAATAGTGAATGCGAAAGCAAGCGTCTGCGCGTTAGACAATACGGCTTCAGGGTTTCCCTGGAAACTACAATTAATACACACACAAAGTACTTATTATTATTCTTTGAAACCCGCTGTCAATTTAATGATTTACTCATAGTAAAAGTATACGGATTACTCACGTCTTATAACAAGTTTACCGGCCGCACAACTACCCGCGCTTTCATCATTTTACTGGAAAACGCGGGTAGTTGTGCGCCGGTATCAGCGTCGTCGAGCAGCGCGAGCAGAGCGGTGGCGCTTAGTGCGCGTTTAGCAGCCGTTTGACATTTGGCTCCAAGAAGAAAGGCTACGGATTAGCCCGAAACATATCGAGTTAAACTCATTTTAAAACATGAGTAAATCCGTATACTTTCACTATGTGTGAGTCCTACGGTAGTTTTATCTTTAAAGATTTACTGTCCAATTTTGATAGACGACAATTCTATTCTGTAGTCTGTGGCTTCTGACGGGTTCAAGCCCACTTTAACCTTCAAGCTAAGTCGTGTAAGATGCATTATATTGCGGCACTCAATTGACCTCTTCAAACTTGTTCGCTTTACGACCTCGCAATAAGTATACCTAATGCCACTTGCACAATTTTTTTTGCACTAAATTGGCCTTTAAAACAGTGAAGTGAAACATCTCTGAGATATATCTGTATCTACCTACATCATGACACCCCCAGAGCGCATTCAACTCAACAAGAGACGACATCTGTCACTGTCCCTCTCTCAGACACGAACAAATTCAAATTTTCTTTCCATTTTCAAACTACATTCGATTTTCAGACGCGTGCCATCCCTCTCGCCCCCGTTGATCGCTGACCTCGAATTGTCACATTGATAGGCCATCTCACACCCTCGCTAGATAACACAGAACCGCTCATCTTCAGACCTGTGCCTTGATTGTATAGCATAGGGTTTAGATTTGAACGTGTAGAGATCTCGGTGAATTGGTTATGTGCTACTGCAGCGCCGCGCGCAGGCATTTATGGAAATTGGTCAAGGTCACCGTTTTGCCGTTATGTCCGAAAATTTTATAATATTTTAATAATAGGTACCTAAAAAAATAACTAGAATTGTTATGCTTTCGGGAAGTTGTAAAGAGTGTCTTGTTCTTATACCAAAATAGTTTCAGGATTCATTATTTAAATCGCTAAAAATATAATGGACTTTACATACTTCATTGTTGAAGTTGTCCTAAATGAACTGACATACTTTTTATGAGCTCTCAACACACGATTCTTCCATATATTTTTGTAAGGCTAATACATAGTTAGTTATGAAGTCGCTTACTTATTTGCAAAATCAATCTACTATTTATTTGTTTTCAATCTACTAAAAATCAAATTTAATTTGCAGTTAATTCAAAATGTATCTGGTATTCAGGGCTAAAATGAAGTGTTTTACTAGAATTGCGTCCTTAAATGATTTTTTTATGGTTTCATTTACTCTATTCGCATTCTAAACAATATTAATCCCAAACAAACGTACGTAAATGTTTAACCAAATAAAAATCGAATAACTTTAACTAACTCGTACAATCTACATCAATCCAACACGAACAACATGCAAGTACTCCAACTAATGCCTATTTTAATGCCTAGATTATTAACACCTGTTAAGCGCTAGTCATTAGTCACATGAACCATTAAATGTAAGAAAAACACATGACGCAAAGCGGGCCCAGAGCGCATGCGCCGCGGAACCTCCCTGTAATTCTATTACAACATTTTCTTAATATTACAGCCTTTATACGCTAACCACATCCTCAATTTCAACATTTAACTAAACAAGCAACAATCAAAACACACATTCTCCATAAACACGCTAAAACTACCCGATCTGAACGTCACACCACATCTCACCAAAAGTTATTGATATTTCGTGCTACCAAAATAAAACAGTCCTAGAAAACCGTGCAGCCTCTCAAAACTAAAGCTCCCCTACCTCTTGAGCTTCCAAAAACATTCTAACGAGGCCTACTCATTCAAAAACCAAAGAAACACTATTCTAAACACAACCCTCTAAAATACTTACACTACACACAAAAATCCACGTTAAAAACAGTTCTCACGTACAATAGCCACTGGTAAATATCACCGCACTGAACGTTTCATCACAGTATCACCGGCGATGCACTTTCCTACTGGATTTCCACGGTTTTCAGCAAACCCTGAGGGCTGCAGAGCCGTATCGCGGTGACATTTGTCATGTGCGGCGCGCGCTCGGGCGGGCTCGGGTGTCGTCGGCCGCGCTCGGGCGCTGTCGGGCGCGCTCGCGCTAACAGTCGGGTATTGATCGGGCGCGGTCGGCGCCCGGCCGCCGGTCGCCCAGTGGCGCCCCCGCCGGCCCTAATGAGATCTGATGGCTGTTCATTATTTAGCAGCCTCCATCCAAGAGTGCGGTACGCGAAATTAATGGCGATTTTATTGATTTATTGCGAGCTAAATTAAAGATTGATTGGGGAAATGGTTCTTGCGAGGATGAGTATTTAGCTCGCGTTTATGGACGCACGTGGCCGCGTAAACGGGAGTTATCCCAGAGTTACTCTAGTTCTGAACTGTCTTCTGCTTTCTGCGAACGTTAACACCTGTAAAGATTTTAATGATTTTATTGTTAATTATCAATCGTCAGCGTAAAACATTTGGGTAACTATAAAATGTACCTTTTGCTGAAATTAATCGAAGTTATTTGCACTTTGTTATAACGTCAATACCCACTGTCGCCTGCTAGTCTGTTGAAATTTTCAGTGACACTTTATGCGAAAAAGAGACAAGAAATCTTAGAATCCTTTCAGGGGGAGGCAATCCGTAAAAGATCTTTGTTCAAAACTAAAAGAGCACTTTTGGTTTAAGTGATAAATAAAACATGTGGTTTTTTTGTTAATCTACAATAGAGAAATATTTCTCTAGGCAGATGTTATGTTTTTGTGTGGTTTTTTTGTTATTGACCGACTTCTATAAAATAAAAATTACTATAATCCAATTTTGACAACTTTAGTTAGTAGAAAATGTATCTATTTATACATACATGTCACTGTGACAGTCGGGTCGGACAGACAGACAGTGGAAGCTTGGAAATAGGGTCTCTCTGGTTCGAGAGGAACGGTACGATGCGAACGTCAAATTTCGAATTTCTAAATAGCCCTTCTGTACCCGCTATCGACTATCTGTTCATTGCGTGTGCTGGCAGGTAACCACTGTGCGGCGAGTGTCTCGGCCGCGCAATGAACAGCGAAAGCGCTCGCCACGCCGCCATTCGAAGTCGTCGCCGTGTCGTAGCGTCTCTACATCACCCTAGCGCGTGATTCACGTCTGCCATAGACTTCATACTCCCGCGCATATCATACATACCTTGCTAACCCTTCAGTACAAAACCCAACAAAAACTGGAAACTATGTAAGCGGACTCAAAAAAGCCGTGGTCGCCTAAGCGGTTTGACCTATGGCCTCTCAAGTAGAGGGTCCTGAGTTCAAATCCCGACTCACTCTGAGTTTTTCGGAATTTATGTGCTAAATTACATTTGAAATTTACCATGAGCTTTACTAACATACTACATGTTTGTATACTAACATAGTCATAAGTGAAATACTAATATTATTATTATATGGATCCTTGTTGTCTGATTAAATAAAATTATTATCATTATTATTATTTACGGTGAAGGAAAACATCGTGAAGAAACCTGCATACCTACACCTGCGAAGAAATTCAATGGTGCGTGTGAAGTTCCCAATCCGCACTGGGCCCGCGTGGGAACTACAGCCGAATCCCTCTCATTCTGAGAGGAGGCCTGTGCCCTGCATGATGATGAAGCGGACTCAGATCCACACTCATGAGTCGCGAGTGATTCGCATCTAGTGAAGTATATGAAGAGGCTATATCAATTTTGTCTGAAATCGACCCCCAATACGTGTTTGTAAGTAGGGACGCGCCGTCATTCCGTTCTGTGCCCGCCATCGACTGGGCAGATCGAGTGCACTTGTTTTTCACTGTCTGCGGGGCTAATTGCGCCATTTTTCATTGCCCCCCTCTCCCTCCCACTCACTGGCCATTTGATAGAATAGGGCTCTTCTCGCATAAATATTAACGCCGTACTTAGTGCTTTGTTTTACGATACAGAGTGGATTCCTTTTGAAGGTTGTGGATTTTCGAGAGTTAAGTAGTTTGTAGTTAAAGCTATAGGTGAAGAACTTAAGTAAATGACCTGTTGTATGTAGTAAGTAACGTGTCCGTATAAATAAACAAATTGAAGTTCCAAATTTGAATAAAACCGGCCAAGTGCGAGTCGGACTCGCGCACGAAAGGTTCCATACCATTATCTATAAAAACGGCAAAAAAAACATGTCTGTTGTATGTGAGCCCCCTTAAATATTTGTTTTATTTCTATTTAATTATTTATTTTTAAACTTCCGATATCAATATCGAGCAAAAACGAGCAAAAAAATCACGTTTGTTGTATGGGAGCCCCCTGAAATATTTATTTTGTTCTGTTTTCACCCGACTGTCGAAGGAGGGTTTATTTAGTACCTATTTGTTGTTATAGCGGCAACAGAAATACATCATCAGTGAAATTTTCAAGTGTCTAACTATCACAGTCCATGAGAATACAGCCTATGGTGACAGACGGACAGACGGACGGACAGCGGAGACTTAGTAATAGGGTCCCGTTTTACCCTGTGGACTACTACATACAACAAGTCTTTTATTTAAGTTTTTCACCTATACATGGTGTCGTATAAGTTTTTGGGTGGCGTTTAATTTTCGAACGTCTTTGTTTAAGAAATTAAAGTTGTGTCGTTTTAATTGAACCCGGCTTTTTATAAAGGCAAAAATCCACCAACAACCACTTCCACTTAAATCAATGGTACCTGGGCGACCGAGCATCGCTTGGTCTAAAACTCGGAAACCTGCGTTTTCCCAGAGATAAATCAAGCTATGTAGATCAATTGTTTGCCCCGAAGCACCCCCACATAGCAAATTAGATCGAATTGTTAGAGCCACTTCCGTGATCACCGAAATACATAAATAAATAATTATGTGACCGCATTATCAATCGCATAAATGAATGTTCTGATATATTTGAGGACCTACACAGCTCCGATGTTTATAACGGCTACTGTATGTGTATGTATATGCATCTACTCATAAAAAATTGAGTTTAATCAGTAAAATTAACCTTAAAGATAACTTTGTGGTTTACCTGAAGGGGTGTAAATATAGGTAAGTACATAAAATAAAATATGTACTTATATGAATGAATGAATGAATGAATAAAATTTATTTCGAAACAACAACAAGAAAAAAAAACAGTTTACAATTTTTTAAATATAAAAATGTATTGAGGCAGTTGTCTCGAAAAAGGAGTCCACTCAGCATGAGTCGAGGCAGGGGGCCACGACGCTGATTTTCAGTGGATCCTATAACGAATAACCTAAAAATATTAATATAAAATAAAAAAAAATATTAATATGCCAATATTCACTTACATAACGTCAATAATTACGTATCTACTCTAATAATTCGTTTTTATTAGTTAAAATACTTATTATTTTTATTATTTTGTTTTAGAGTATTATAATATTAGCTTCTGGTCTATTCTACATCCGAAATTTCTAAATCCACTAATAAAATTGAATTATAATAGTATTAAAAACATGAAAAATACAGACAGCTAAACTAAAATTACGATAAACATGTCGGCATCGAAAAGGCGAAAGAAACAATCAAATCTCCAATCATAGTAACAGCGCGCGCGCAGCCAGCGCCGGCCATTCATAAAGCTTCATTCAATCATTCGTAGTCGTTCAATCATTCATAAAACTGAGATATGTTTCCGGTGCGCCCGCGCCGGTAGCTAATGAAACTGATAGAATTAAGATAATTAAACGATAGCATTGATTATTCCAAAATATAATGGCCATTTATCGATGCGATTGTACGTGAGGCTGTGTTCCCACAGATGCGGCTCTTTCTATGTTTTGATGTCAATCGATAAGTCGTGCATGACTAACCGTTAATTAGTCTCTAATTATGGAGAAGTTGCCATGGCAGCCTAGTGGTTTGACGGTCCACCAGGATCGCCGACAGTGGCGTAGCGTGTCTTGGAGGGGTCCTGTATCAAAATTAGTTGGGGGGGGGGCTTTCCCGAGAAGCACGAGATTATGTGACATTGTTGATAACATTTTACTAGGTTTTTCTTACACACGTTAGGGGCCTCTGTAGCCCGGGGGGCCTGTATCATTGATACGGCTGATACAGCGGTAGCTACGCCCCTGATCGCCGATCTCTGACTTTTAGCTTCAACTAAAAGGTCTAAAAGATCATTATGTTATAGCCTAAATTGAATAAATTTGGACTTTGACTTTGAATTCTCAGGTTCTTTGGAGTGATTGGTGACTTAGGGTAAAGTTGAAAGTACGAGACCACGTGGTAGATCATCAACCCAATGATCTGACACCATCATATCCATCACAAAGATCCCGGTGACAGAAAGCACTGGTCAAAAGACCAGAACGGGTGGAGAAGGATGGGCGATCCCTAATGACGAAGACCATTCTTTAAAAACTGTCCAACCTAAGTTGGAGTTGGAAGAAGAATTAATCAAGTGCTTAATTTTTTTGAGAATTTTGGAGACAAAACTACGGATAACTAGCTTTGCTGGGGCTCCTATATTGCCGCTACGATCTGCAGCAAGCAATATAATGAAATAGATAATTGTATGTGATGGATTTGTTTTGCATGTAGATAAATGTTTTGGTTTGTGATTTAGACTCCCACTTGGCCACATTTTACAAGGTTATTAATGTTAACTTCCACTGTTTGTATCTAACTTTTAGACGACCAGATGGCCTAGTGGTTAGAGACCCTGACTATGAAGCTTGAGGTCCCGGGTTCGATTCCCGTGTCGGGGCAGATATTTGTATGAAAAATACGAATGTTTGTTCTCGGGTCTTGGGTGTTTAATATGTATTTAAGTATGTATCTATCTATATAAGTATGTTTATCCGTTGCCTAGTACCCATAACACAAGCTTTGCTAAGCTTACTTTGGGACTAGGTCAATTGGTGTGAATTGTCCCGTGATATTTATTTTATTTATTTATTTATTTAACTTGTCTTCAAATCTTACAAGTCGAGTTTTATCTATTTTTAGCGATCAAATTAACTTCAAATTTGGTACGGATATGCAAGTACAGTCAGCAAAAAAGCTTATACCACGGCTGGTGCAATGTGGCCGAAACGTCGAGGTAAATATTGTCTGCGTGATAAGTCCCGTTTAGTACAATAATTATAAAATCTTATTAGTTAGTAAATTATTAGTTGAAATCTAATAACAACCACAAAACTTATACACGCCCGCCGACGCCATTACAATAACAAATTCCACCCCAACGGATCATCCAAATTAAACGTAAGCCGCAATAAACCGTCGCGGGGCCATTTAAATTATATCAAAACGTCAATTTGGCATCTAGCACCGCCCTAAAACTATATCCGACCACTTAGTAAATAAAACATCGCAAGACCGTGCAATAACTCGCTAGATGTCGTGACGGAGAGGCATTACGGGAAGACAACGCTAGGTGCGGCTCAGGCCTATTGACCGCGGTTTACGCGTAAACACTGCTTCGTATCACGGTGCCAAACCGGAACTGACCACCCGCGATCCAACCGCTGCACGCACCATACACTGCCGCCCTTACCAATCATGCCTCAAACCAACAACAAACAGAGTGAGCATTGGATTTGATGTTATCAAAATCCAAAGGCAATGAACTTTTCCGTCAAGCCGCAAGCTAACCTCCAGATGAGTGCGTACAAATCACGTTTCGCGCGAATCAATACTTAAGTTGAGGCGATCGCCCCCCTGCAATAAACAGTGGGGAGTAGTTGGGGGCGTATCGACCGCCACCCCACCTGACCAGCACTAATCAGGGCTCATCCCGCAGACACCTCGAGTAATTGTACGCACTTTAGCGCGTTGCCAATATAGAGTACGCAGTTCTAACTTCTGCGAGTACTGCTTAGTGCGGAAAGAAGCAGATACTATGACCCTAAAATTTGATAGGTATTTGATGATTATTCGAGTATTTATTTACCGCACGATTGTTATTTGACATTATTGCTTCAGGAATGCAAGTGTAGGTTTTCAGTCTGAGAAGTTATTGATGTAAGGTCTAACTTGACCTTTGATACTTTTGTTTGATAATGTCGGGTTTAAAAATATTGTAAGTAGATAATTAAAAGAGATCCCTTTAAGGGATAAGCTCGCCGTTGTACATCTGTTTCTCTTGTTAGCTGTTAATTTCATGTTTTTATGTATAATAAAGAGTTTTACATAAGTTACGAAAAACTTGAAATGACAATTTCATTTGACATTATTTTTACGAGGGTACATAATCAATCATAATATCGACAGAAATACCTAATAACTACTCATGCATAATGAGCTGCTGTCTGTACTCACGTGAAAAATGTTTCAGGACCCATCACCATCACATATCAATTTTTCTTCTCGTGTAATTTAATTCGCGAATTTTAATTTAACAAACAAAATCAAAAATGCGCTGTTTTCATTCATTAATTTCATTAAAGTTCTGTACAGGGAACTGAAAAGAGTTTCATAAAACAAAAGACGTAATTCAAACTCGCTGTTAAAAAAACGCGCTAACGCTAACGCACTGCTGCTTCCTGATTGGTTCAAAGATGCTGTTTGTTGTGTTTCAATAAAATTGTTCAATACTTGCATAGTTACAAACAATTAATTCAGACCACATTTATTTCTTTTTGGTATCCTTTAACCGTTTAATGTCAAATTAATTTACGGAAATTTAAACCACTACTTTTAACACACTACTTACAAAAATTATAAAGTGAATTGAGTTTTATAAGAATTTTAAGATATTTTTTAATTTCAGTATTTTTACTCGTAGAAAAAACATTGTACTTATACAAATCGTTACATACCTACCTAATGTCCACATTGAGTGCCAAGAACCCGATATCGCGTTCTGCATTCGTAGGCAGTTTTCGCTACAAAGCGGAAAAACGTTGCTACTGGCTACGAGCGTAGCGCGTAGCAATGCGTGGCTGCGAATGTGTTAAAATTTCGTACCTTTCTTAGTCCACTCGGAAAAGCCTCACGGCCTAATCACGGTACTCGACTCTAAGAATTATTATTATAAATGATTGTAAGGTAAACATCCCCGTACTCGACACTGACCCAATATATGGCACCTTCAATCTTATATCACAGTAAGAAAGGTGATAGGTGTGTGTCATCTACTGGGCGTTGAGGTACATTGGTACGTTTACCTTATAAAATAGGTACCAATTCCTACAAAATCTTAAATTAAATTTTTGAGTAATGTATTTCTTGACATGCTGCCAGTCTTATGGGCACTCTTCCGCAGGGACAGGGCTTGGGCGATTTGTATATATAGATAGGTTATTTTTAGGTTCAAAGTAAAAAAAAAAGTCAAAGTCAAAATTCTTCATTCAATTTAGGCATCAATTGATGCTCCTGTGAACGCCGAAGAATCTACCACCGGTTCGGAAAAACCCTGTTGAGAAGAAACCGGCAAGAAACTCAACAAGGTATTTTTTTTTCAAAGAGAAACTCAACAAGGTATATTTTTTTCAAAGACTCAACATGGTAAGTATAATTTTTTCAAAGTTTAGGTTACAATATAATACAATACAATGACTCTTTATTGTACACCAGAAATAGTAAGCGATACAGAAAACAGGTACACAGAGAGAAAGTTACAAGGTAAGCAATAGGCGGCCTTATCGCTTAAGAGCGATCTCTTCCAGGCAACCCTTTAAACAGAAAGAAGGAAGGACTAGTTTACAGCAGGTAGTGCATCAACAGTGGATCAGAATATTAAAAACGCAACAAAAATAGTACATCTACTCATGCATAAACCGTACATACAATACATGTCAAAAATAAATATAGGCAGTGGGATAAACAGCCACAAATAAATAAATAAACTAGGTATAATAAGGCTAATTATTACAAGATGGCAGATAGTGCTCCTTAAGTATAGATAGGTTAGTTTTTTTTATTATTTATTTCAATTGTACCTTATTATATGTTGTAAATAACGTAACACTTTCTTGATTATGTACTTAAGTACTTGCTATAATAATAGCTAAAGCCATAAAATTAAGCCGTGATACGGCGGCTTCAGAGCTGATAGCGCTCCCTCCCTGACCCACTGAATGGCCTAGTTTACTCGCGGGCACGTAGAAAATAATCGAAGATTTCACAGATCTAAAGCCTCTATAATACGAGTTACGAGAAACGGACAACGAAATACTAGCCTCTGCCTGCGGTTTTGCTCACGTTCATTAATTGCCAATAGAGTTTTTAACACTATTAACCAATACCCCTTGAGATTACCACGAAAAATATATGAAAGAATCGTGTTTTAACAGTTTCATGTCTTCCGAGATTTTCGGAATTATGTATGTATGTATGTAAACTCTTTATTGTACAAAAATAAGGAAAAAAGAAATACATTATTGACAACCATTGAAATGCATGTACAAAGGCGAACTTATCCCTTTAAGGGATCTCTACCAGTCAACCAGTCAGTGGAATTATATTTGAAATTTACGAAATTCACCACGAGGTTTACGTTGTGGAAAAACTTCGTGAGGAAACCGGACATTAGAAATTCAATGGTGTACCTACGTGAATTACACAATTCGCATTTGGCCCGCGTGGGAACTTCGCACATACAATTTAATACCTTTCGCAAGTGTGTGCAGGTTCCCTTGCAATACCTATATAATCCTTCACCGTAAACCACATGGTAAATTCACTTGTCATTCTGCACATTATACATACCAGAAAATAACTATAAATTAAAAAATTTGAAAACCCCCAACGCAATTTGGTCACAAATATGCTTGAAAATAAAGTAAAAGCCCATTGTGCGTCTAACATCCCTTCCGCAGCTAGCAAAAGAGCTGATAATTTTGAAACGGCCGAACCAATTTTTATGAAATCTGTCTAACGACCATTGCCAAGAAACTGCTTTCAAATAAAAAAACCGCATCCAAATCGGTTCACCCGTTTAACACACATAGCGGTCAAACTTATAACACCCCTATTTTTGCGTAAGTAGGGGTTAAAAATCAAGAGGTGCGAGCTTGGACTCAAACCCACGCTCGCTGCTATGAGGCCGTGGTAGGTTAAACCACTAGCACGGCATTTCGATACCAACGATAAAAACAACCATAACTACACTACGTTTTTTTAGGGTTCCGTAGTCAACTAGGAACCCCTATAGTTCCGCCATGTCTGTCCGTCTGTCTGTCTGTCTGTCTGTCTGTCCGCGGCTAAGCTCAGAGACTGCTAGTACTAGAAAACTGTAATTTGGCATGAATATATATATTAGTCACGCCGACAAAGTGGTTAAATAAAAAAAAACAAAAAAAATTTTTTAAGGGTACCTCCCATAGACGTAAAGTGAGGGTGATGTTTTTTTTCTCGACCCTATAGTGTGGGGTATCATTGGATAGGTCTTTTAAAACCATTGCGGGGTTGCTTACATGATTTTTGTATTCAGTGATTTGTTTGCGAAATATTCAACTTTAAAGTGAAAATTTTCATTAAAATCGACCGTCCCCCCCCCCTCTAGAAACTAAACTGTTGGGTGGAAAAATTTTAAAAAATTCAAAATGGTAGTAAATATATTAAATTTACAAGGAAAATTATAGCGGCTAAGATTGCTTGGGAATTATTTGTAGTTTAAGAGTAAAAAGTAGCCTAAGGTATTAAACATACTGTCAATACTTTGAAAAACTCGTATCTCAAATCAGCATGTAAACCAAACTGAACCTTGATACGCGCGTAATAAAGTTCACTTTGACAGATTAACGATTTTGAGATATGAGCTTTTTTCAAAGTATTGACGATACCTAACTTGGAAGATTCCGTACACATGCGAAATCCTTAGAAAAATATTACTTGATTTTTCGTAATGGCTACGGAACCCTATCTTGGGCGTGTCCGCCACGCTCTTGGCCGGTTTTTTTTAGCATTATAAATTAAGAAGGTTAGCGATCTTGACGTGTCCTTTTATTGGAAAACTCTTTTGAGAAATAAATCACGGCAATTATGTAACAACTAGCTTTTGCCCGCGACTTCGTACGCGAAGACAATAACGTTAGTTACTTGGATGAAATTTGGCACACATGTAGTTTAATAGGATAATGCCAGGAAAATGCGAAGTTCCCGCGGGATAGGAATAAGTGACTTATAAATCGCACTGGGCCCGCGTGGGTACTACTGCCCAAGTCCTCTCGTTCTGGGAGGAGGCCTGAGCCTGATTGAAACAGGCTTATTTTATCCTAAGAAAGTGCAAAGTAAAGTTCCCACGGGGTAGAAATAACTGTTTTGACCTATTTTGAAAATCAGAGCCAGTGTAGCTTTTCATTGGTGATTTTTTTTAATCAGGCCCTAAGATTAACTCACTTATTTCTATCCCGTGGGGTGCGTGATTGGTGAAAGATTTTTTAAAATCAGCCCTGAAGTTGAATTCAGTTTTTTCTATCCCGTGGGAATTTTACATTTTCCCGGTGAAAAAGTAGCCTGCGTCAATCGGGAATAGTCGTATCATTATCATATGAAATAATTTTAAAAAATAGTGTCAAAGTTGAATTTACTTCTTTCTATCCCGCGGGAATTTTTTATTTTCCCAAAAAGAATACTCTATGTCAATCAGAGATACTGTAGCTTACTATTGGTGCATGAAAATTTTAAAATCAGCTCCAAAGTTGAATTCACTTATTTCTATGCCGCGGGAATTTTGCATTTTCCCAAAGAAGAGTAGTCTATCTATACCAATCAAGGATAGCGTTGCTTTCTATTGGTGAAAGAATTTTTAAAATCAGTTCTGAAGTTGAGTTCAGTTTTTTCTATCCCGTGGGAATTTGGTATTTTCCCGAAAAAAAGTAGCCTTTGTCAATTGGGGATAGTCATATCACATAGTGTGTAAGAATTTTTAAAATCAGCCCCGAAATTGAGTTAATTTATTTCTATCCCGTGGGAATTTTGAATTTTCCCGGATAAAAAGTAACCTATGTCAATCAAGGATAATGTAGCTTTCTAATGGTGAAAAAATTTTTAAAATCGGCTCAATAGTTTCAGAGATTCCGCTACAAACAAATAAACAAAGAAAGTTGAGATATTTCCCTATCCCGTGGGAATTTCGAAAAATCCTTCCTTAGTGCACCTCTACAATACTCAAGGTACATGTATGCCAAATTTCAAGTCTCTAGCACCAGTAGTTTAGACTGTGCGTTGTCTGTCAGTCAGTCAGTCATTCAGGCAGTCAGTCAGTCATGGTACTGTTTTATAGGTATAGAAGATTAAAGATTAACAAGGAAATATGGTCATTTATATTCTTTTGGTTTCCTAAGTAATAGTTACCATTTTTTTATAAGTGTTTTTCAATAAAAATACTTATCAAGATTGTTTACCTTATTTCTAATGCTAAAAAAAAACGAAGTATAGCTGTCTTCAATGACTCGTACTATCGCCCCAGAGGTCAGCTTGCCATTTTCAAAACAAATTTGCTTGCAGCCGTTGATGTTTATTGCTATGGATTGGTATGGACAGATGTCTAGCCACTGCACGCAAACTGGGCCTTTAAGGTGCTCAGCTGGCGTCTGGGCCGATGGTACATACAGAGTGATCGATGTACGCCGCGATATTTACGAGTGCGTGGAAGGTAAGGTAACGTAGGTAAGGCGGGTAATTCGGGTAATTTCCTAACGGAAGCAAAGGGCATGTAGCCGGAGCACGAGCGCCGTCACGCGACTGCGCCCGCTACGCTATAGGGTTCTCTACAGAGGTTCCCAATTTAATCTGCCCATGGAACCCTTTTTGAACATACATACATCAGCACATCACGCCTGCCTCAAACGCTACATTTAAAATTATACACTATAGATAGTTCTTTTAATGGAACTATTGTGATCCGTTTTACGCTTTTGATCCTTTAGAAGTGCATTCGTTCCTCACTCGTGATGGGTCTAGTGCGATAAGAAAGCGCAATAGTTACATTAAAGGTACTGGCGAAGGAACTATTGATAATCTATCACGAATAGGTTGAACAAATTGCAAATTGCGGATGGTGAATCATCATCATCATTTCAGCCAAAAGACGCCCACTACTGGACAAAAGTCTGCCCCATAGAGTTCCACAACGATTGGTCTTGCCACGTCATCCAGTTCGCGGTTGGTACTCTAGAACATTACTGCCCCATCAGCCGTCGGTTCTACGAGTATGCCCTGCCCACTGCCACTTAAATCTGGCGACTCTTCGAGCTATGTCAGTAACTTCGGCTCTTCTGCAGATCTCCTCATTTCTGATTCGACCACGCAGGGAAACTCCGAGCATAGCTCCCTCCATCGCTTTTAGCGTGACTTTGAGCGTTCTTATGAGGCTCGTTGTAGCGACAACGTCTCAGTTCCTTTTGGATAGCGGATATTAATGTAATAAGCCGTGAATGTTTAAAACAGTTTCCAATATAACGTATCTTTGTACTGTTCGGGCAAAACGTAAACAATCACCCGAAACTTTCATGGCGGAGTGATAGACAGGGTACCAACCAAATTATACATTCTGGAGTTAGGCACAATTACAGCAGTCCGCACGCCACCATTCCGCGTGATTGCCCGAACGCCGTAATTGCCAATGCTATTGCAATTATGATACGTAATCGAGAAACGAAATTAATTTCACGTTTTTAGGGTACCGTAAAATGTTGCCATCTGAATACGCTATTATGTTCGAACATACCAAAAAAATACCCAACCGTACTCCAAAGGCACACTCGTGTTCTGGTGGTTTATTAGTCTTTTCAAATTTTCTTATATTTTTTGTTGGTGTTAAAGAGAGATAATGCATCAGCATACTTTTTCCAAATTTCTTTACGTGCACATACTATCAATACGCCTAGTAGGTACATACCTATACACGCGTAAGCTTTTAGTAGGTACTGTTGTATCTATGTGTATATTTGTTACACTTTTACACTAAAACGGCTGAGCGTCTAAATGAGATTTGGTAAGTAGATAGCTAGAACTCTGGAATAACACATAAGCTACTTTTTACGATTTTCTCGCGAGATCGGAACTTAACACAAGTCCAGGAGTAACTTAAATTAAGTCCACAATGTATGTTTCGGGGATTCCCGTGGCCATTTCGTGAAATTCCGGAATTCCAATTTAAGTGCTAAAACTAATGGTTTACATGAGCGAAGCCGCGAGTAAAGGCTACTCCTAGAATAATTAATAATTAAGTTAACCTGCTAAAAAAGCGTATTTCTTCACTACTTACAAGAGTTCCTGTTTATTGTGTCCAAACAATGGTACGCAAAAGCACTGAGTTACCTTGTTGAGTTTCTTGCTGGATTCTTCTTTCGGATTTTCCCAAACCAGTAGTACTTAGATTCTTTCACTTTTATAAGCGCTTGTTACAGCCTTAATTAAATAAAGATATTTTGCCTTTGACTTTTACTGAACCCTCATATGTCCAATCCCGAGGCCAGATCAGATCTATGTACTACACGGCTAAGCAACCGTACCTGGCCCATAGGCCTATCTGATAACCCGTAAATCAGCCCAGGCCCATACCGTCGCGCTCATTAGCCTAGGTATAACTTACACCTCGGGTTATGTTACGGATTTTATTTGTCAATTGACCTGACGTTTACTGCGGTATTTTACTGGAGTTACCTACCCACAAAATGGTGTACAATGTGAAATGAATACTTAGTTGGACTTGTAGTGGAACATACGAAGTGTTGTGCTCATTTCGGATAATCAACAAGGTAAAAAGCATTTTATATCTTGACTCTTTAAAAGTTCACAAATATGTAGGGTGTAACAAATACAATAAAACCGAGGCATTATGAAACGGACACTATATCTATAGTGTGTTTTAAGAATTCCTAAACGAAAATATTAATGCCTTTTGGTTGTTGGCAGCACTGATGACCAATAGATAGGTACCACAATATCTAACGACAGAGTTTCGTTATTTTTTCGCATGTGAAACGCACTAGTTTTGTAAATAAATATGTAAATTTGCAAACTGATTTAAAATTCGATAGTAACTTAAGCTATAATAGTGATGGTTGTATTTGTTGTGACGTATTCTTAAGAAGACACAGAACGGTAAGTAAAAGTGCTTTATTTATTTAGTTCTTTTGTGAAACATTGATAAAAAAAACTGATACAAATACATTGTACCTACTTCTATTGTTGACAAATTGAAATTGGGATGTCCCAATTTTTGGCAACGTATAATAAATCGAAAACCGTTTGGAGAAATAGGCTTTGTGAAGCGTTTTCAGAAATCAGATTCCAAAAATATGATAATCTGAATTAAATAAAGAAAATTTAAGTAATGTCCTTCATTTAACCCCTGCAGTGAATCGTCACAAAGGCAGATATAAAGCAGGTCTACACTCTAAAGCAAATTGACAGTTTGAAATGTTGCTGTCCTGCTTATAATAGCAAAGAGTTACAAAGACAGAACTTTAATCACATGATGCACACCTGGCTTTAAACAGTTGTCATTTATCATAAAGTCCGAAATGTATACAATACTCGCAATGTATTTTTCAAATTTAATTATTAAATTACAACGTTACAAGTAAATATGAAAGAATTTAAATGTCAGATTTTAATAAAAAATATCTATTTACTATCACACCATTAAACAAACAGGAATAATCGAAGCTAAAAGAAGAGAAATAAATAAAACTATTTGTCATGGTTCATTTAGGACCCTAAGCCATGCTTGTATTATTGACAGTGACAAGACAAATCAGTAGTGCCACAGATTATGTTATGTACGGCTTGAATTTTTGTAGGCAATGGAACGTGGCTCTCTCACTGTGAAGTCATCCAACGTATTTCTAAAAAAAATATTAAAAATTAAATACTCATCCAAATTCAAAATCGATGAAAATGGTGTCTTAAAATATCCTATTCTTTCCAAAAAAAATATAAAAACTATAGGTTATTTTTTTTGGTGCATCCCAATTAAGTACAAGATTAATTATTTTATGTAGGTAGTTTTTTTTTGTAAATTTTTATTTTATAAAAATTTACAATTAAGTATTTATTTGTTGTTGTGCCAAAATATTTGACTTTGTTTGTATGTTTTTGTTTGTTTGATGTTTAATTCAATGTTTGGCTTGTTTGCTTATTGTGATTTAATGTATGCTGTATATTTTAATTAAGTGTAAATAAGTTTTTGTATGCACATAGTTGAAGGGCTGGAGAGTGACATAGGCTACTTTTTACCATGGGAAAATATCTTATTCCCACGGGAAAATATGTTTTAATCTACTTCAGCGGGGCGAAGCCATGGGCATCAGCTAGTCCTTTATAATTTCTGCAGTAATAAATAATTTTTCGTCAAAAGATCCTGCAGTTTTGACCTTAATAGAGGACATAAAATGAGGAAACATTCAATTGAATTTTGCGTATGGCTTATTTCACAGTGCAAAAGGCTCGAGACTCATGCCATAATCTGACCCCCTGGATAGGATGACTTAACCTTTTCTACGGCCTTAGCCCACGTATAGCTGATAACGGTATCAAAGGCTATATTTAGACGGGCGCAGAACGAGCCTACCTACACCTTGATGGTAGCATTTAACGTTATAAACCCACCCAACCACACTAAACACTTCCAGCACTTCAAGACTGCTATTCTGTATGTCTTATCCTCATATTTGGCACAAATTTACCCTACACGGTTTTCCTATTATAGCCCAAAAATTTTAATGCTGTTTTTACTACCACTACTTTCACTAAAAGCCGATTTTTTATTTTCCTAAATATTCACTAGCTCTAATTTTAGCATTCCGAATTAACCTTTCTACATAATTTCAGTGGCCTTTATAATACCGAAGTACGCAAGACCGAATGTATTAACATATCGAATGGGTAAAAAGACCGACAAGTTTTTTTTCTGAAACCGTAAAATTCTCTGAATTTATAGAACTCATTAGGTTAAGTTAGTTAATATTATAACAATCTCAAAAAGATTACGGTTAACGTAACTATGTTACTCTAAATTTATTAATAGTACCTACTGAACTGTTATAAAACAAACCTTACCTAACCTATACAGTTCTACAGGTAACCACTTAAAAATCTCTGAAAAATTTACTTTTTCTACGGGAACAAAACATTATAAATAAAAATAACAAAAGTTATGACAAATATTACGTTATTACTTACAATTGTATGGGAAACAAATGGAAACTTTAAACCTTCTTATTTTTCATTTATTACAATATCTACTGATTGTTTATTTTCTCGGCATAATGTTATGCTCGCAGCTACAAAGCTGAGAGGCTGTATAAGAGAGATTTGAAGGCTTATTTACGACTATTGATACAAATTGTCGTGTTTACGCGTCGGCACAAACAAGCCATAAAACTATCCTGTTTTATTCACTATATCGCTATCAAACTGGCCAGAGATGACTACTGATTGCGGTTGGATATCTTATATTATTTATGAAGCACCTAGGGCTAAATTCCGGAACGGCTCAACACGCTTTGCGAGCGGTAATTCGATCGTTTGCGAGAGGATAGTTAGAACTGCTATTCACGAACGCTAAAAATCACTGGTTTGCGAGAGGTTTGGGCTGAGACTGGGATGAGCCTTATTTTTTTCTTTCTAGGAATATAATGAAGAAAATTTCAATAAAGCGGGCAATATTGGACGGTTTTACGGTAGCACTCATTATTCTAATCCAATTATGTTCGTCAAAAGTAAAGGCATGTAATTTTAAACACTTAATCGAACGCACAAACCCCAGCGGCAAGTGGTGGATGGTACCAGTAAATGAGTCATAACAGGCTTTCGTGCTGATTCACCCGTCGCATAATTATACATTATATTATACGTATACTTTCCACGTGTCCACGTTTTCCTGTTATACTGACAGAGTGGGGACTTATGTTGAGAACTTACGTGTAAAACATGATCTTTGACGTGATTCATCAGGATGGTCAGGTGCTTCACGAAATGTAAAGTTGTTATAGTGCTGCTAATATTAAAAGTGAAAATGAGTGAGTTATTTTTTGAGTACTTACGTGTTGTGTGTGTTACTCCTTCACGTCAAAACGATGGATTTGGATGAAATTTGCTATGTGGATAGTTAGACGTCTGAAATATCACAAACTACTTTTTAACGACCGCTTAGCCTAGTTAAAATAAATAAATAAATAAATATCACGGGACAATTCACACCAATTGACCTAGTCCCAAAGTAAGCTTAGCAAAGCTTGTGTTATGGGTACTAGGCAACGGATAAACATACTTATATAGATAGATACATACTTAAATACATATTAAACACCCAAGACCCGAGAACAAACATTCGTATTTTTCATACAAATATCTGCCCCGACACGGGAATCGAACCCGGGACCTCAAGCTCCATAGTCAGGGTCTCTAACCACTAGGTCATCTGGTCGTCGTTGGTAGTGACCCTGCCTACGAAGCAAGAGGTCCTGGGTTCAAATCCCGGTAAGGGCATTTATTTGTGTGATGAGCACGAATATTTGTTCCTGAGTTATGGATGTTTTCTATGTATTTAAGTATTTATTTATCTACATAAGTATGTTTATCGTCGTCTAGTACCCATAGTACAAGCTTTGCTTAGTTTGGGACTAGATCGATTTGTGTAAGATTGTCCCCTAATATTTATTTTATTTATTTATTTATTTTATCCTGACCTTACTACCCACTTAAATGCTAACATGCTTAGACATGAAATTATTCCCGGGTAATCAACATACAAAATAAATTCTACACATACTCGTACATATACCATTGTATTTCTTCGCAGGTATCAGCAGGTTTTTCTTCACCGTAAAGCTCATGGTTAATTTCAAATGTAACGCACAAAAATTCCGAAAAACTCAAGAGGTGCGCCCGGGCATGAACCCTATACCATCAGCTTGAGAGGCTAAAGGTCACTGGGCTACCATGGATTTTTAATCTTTTCAATTGTTAAAAGTTCTTAACCCATCCATAATAAATAACAATACAAAACAACCAAGCCCAAATAAAACCAGCATTACTTCAAACCCAACATAAGTACAAAAACTACTACAGGACACTATCGTATTTTTCCTGCACACCTCCACTGATTCGGGGAGGAACAAGTCAGCTTCATTACATGCCATTGCGTCCCCCCACGGAGGGGGGTGGTGCGTCAAAGAGGCACGTACGGGGAGGGGGGTGTGAACTAAGTGAACTTCTATTTCCTACAAAACTATTTATACTGCGGGCGGAAATAGACGAATATATATTATCTTTGGGTGTTACAGCTGGGTATAAATTTGGCTTAGGCTGAATAAGTAACGCATATAGTTCGGGAATTAGCAGACCTGCAGATAATTGCTGTTAAATAAGAGTATTAAAACGAGTATTTAACGACCGCTTTAGCCTAGTTGGTAGTGACCCTGCCTACGAAGCAAGAGGTCCTGGGTTCAAATCCCGGTAAGGGCATTTATTTGTGTGATGAGCACGAATATTTGTTCCTGAGTTATGGATGTTTTCTATGTATTTAAGTATTTATTTATCTATATAAGTATGTTTATCGTCGTCTAGTACCCATAGTACAAGCTTTGCTTAGTTTGGGACTAGGTCGATTTGTGTTAGATTGTCCCCTAATATTTATTTATTTATTTATTTTATTTTTATATTTATAGCAATTTGGTCACTTAATAAATATTAGCTGCAAATTATGCACTAAATGTTGTTATTCTGAAAGGACCAATATGAATAAAACTCAAGTCTACACTAATAAAGGTATTCGAATAGTCAACAAATAAATAGTTGGTTTAAGATTTTTATTATTAATCGGAAGATGAGTGGTAGTTAGATTAATCAGCGAAAATAATTGATTATAGATAGGTAAATCGACTTTAAAAATAAAAAAAATAAAAAATATTATGGGACAATCTTACACAAATCGACCTAGTCCCAAACTAAGCAAAGCTTGTACTATGGATACTAGACGACGATAAACATACTTATATAGATAAATAAATACTTAAATACATAGAAAACATCCATAACTCAGGAACAAATATTCGTGCTCATCACACAAATAAATGCCCTTACCGGGATTCGAACCCAGGACCTCTTGCTTCGTAGGCAGGGTCACTACCAACTAGGCTACAGCGGTCGTTAGGCTACTTTGGACAAAAAAAACACGCTTATTAATTATATCTAATGATTTTATGAGTCTGTGTTAGTGTTAAATATGCTTCCTTTAACAGTATTTCTGTGGACATCTGTTATTGCTTTTTTTGTCCTATTATAAAGTACTGTATTGCTATAAATGCCCCAAAAAAATGTTTTTCTAAAAATGAAATGTTGTATGTACTTAATACAAACTTTTCGCTCATTGTCGTTTGTCAACCACTACACATCCACATCAAACTTCATGTTAATCCAATTGGACCACGAACACTGTAAGTAAATTAAACCATAACTTCTTATATGTAAATCAATTCGTGATCGTGAGAAAACCTGCACTCACTAGCTAAGAAATTCAATCATGGGTGTGAAGTTCCTAATCTGCACTTGACCTGCGTGAGAACTAACGCTCACGCCCTCTCATTCTGAGAGGAGGCCTGTGCTCTGGAGTATATAGGCTAGGATGATGTTGATGATGATTAATCACATTAGCTATTAGTAACTCCAGGTTCATAGTAAGGCAATATTGCAAATATCTCTATGCTCATCAATTAGACTATGCGAGGTGTCTCGCGCATTGCTCCCGCCGTTCATTGCCCGCGATACCCCTCCACTTCATTTCATAGACGCAAAACGATTACAACTACCATTTACAGTCTAAAGTTACAATTAGTACCTACAGTAGCTTAGATTACAGCAGGGTGAAATACCCGCAGTAGTCTAGCTGGGAAGAAACGCCAACTTATGCAGACCATCAAAAAGCGTTAAGTTGTCTATCTGGGCCACGTGCTTAGACACGCCAGATATGGACTCCCGCAACTAATAATGATAGGCAAAGTGGCAGGCAAAAGATCCGTCGGCCGCAGGAAGAAGTCGCGGTAGCGTAACATCCGGGAGTGGACCGGAATCACAGTGCTGCAAAACTTTTCAACCTCACGAAAGATCGGAGGAAATATGCGGAGCTGACTGCCAACCTCCACTTGGTGGATAGCCACTGCAAGAAGACCCAGTAGTCAGCTAGGCACCCGTAGGCAGCTGTGAGTGCGAGAAGTACGAAAGATACCTCTCGTACTCTTCCCACTCGTGCGAAAGATTGACCTGCCTACCGGTGCCTGGCAGACTACTGGTTATTTTAACCTTCCTATTTATTTTATATATTTTATTTGTATGTCTTGGAAATTGGTTGTCTTAGCCGGAGGGTTAAGGGTTATTATTAGCCCGTTAGTTAATAATAATAAGCTTCATTTATTTCCAAAAATAAAGTTAAATTTTACATATTAATTGTTAGTAGGGTTTTTGTTTTTGTAGTGGATCCCTATTGGGTAGAAGCCTCCTCTTCCATCATTTCCATCTTACTCTGTGCTGAGCGGTGTTAATCCAGTTTGTTCCTGCAATCTTTATTATGTTGTCAGCCCATCGTTGCTTTGGTCTTCCTTTCGATCTTTTACAAACTGGTCCAGCCCATTTTGTAGATTCCAGTGCCTACCTTCTTTCTTTTAATCTAGCAATATGGCCTGCCCATCTCCATTTTAGGCGTAAAACATGTTGTAGAGCATCAGTAATATTAGTTCTTCTTCGTAATTCTTCATTTCTGGTGTTTTGAATTTTTTTTAGCTTTAAGATACTTCTCTCCATGGAGCGTTGACAAGTTGCTAATTTAGTTTTAATTTTTTTGGTGTAAGTCCAGTCCATGTGTGGCTACCGTATGTCAAGCATGGTAGAATACAGGTGTCCATTATTAATCTTTTAAGTTTTAGATGATAGTCACCTTTCAATATTTCTTTCTGGGACCAAAACTTTTTCCAGGCGCTGCTGATCCTTCTGTCTACTTCCTCTTCATTACTTTTTTTACTGAAAGACATTCTTTCCACAAGGTAGATATAATCATTTACATAATCAATAGGGCTACCTGACACTTGTATTATTATCCTGTCATGATTTGTCATTATTTTTGTTTTGCTAGAATTCATGTGTAGCCCTACATTCTTACTTTCTCTGTCTAAGGATTCAAGCATATTTTCCAGCTCAGTTGATGATTTGGCAAACAGCACAATGTCATCCGCAAATTTGAGGTGGTTTAGATGATGGCCTCTTATCATAATGCCTTTGTTTTCCCAATCGATGTCTTAAATATTTCTTCCAACACAGCAATAAACAGCTTAGGTGACAGGGGGGTCACCCTGTCTGACCCCTCTTTCTATCGATATAACTTCTCCTTTGCTTTCGAGTCTTACTCTGCTTTTGCTTTGAAGGTATACAATTTTTATGATGTTTATATAAGTTTTGTTTATTCCGCACGAGTCCAGTGCCTTCCAAATAGAGTTGTGAGAGATGCTGTCAAAAGCTTTTGAATAATCAACAAAACCTATATATAGGGGTGATTGAATTCTTTGTGTTTCTCAAGTACTTGATCCAGAGTGTGTATGTGTGGTCAATGGTAGAAAAACCTGAGCGGAAGCCTGCTTGTTCGATTGGTTGGCTATCAATATTCGGTGATATGCGGTTTAATATTATGGATGAAAAAAGTTTGTACACGCTTGACATTAGACTTATAGGTCTATAATTTCCAATGTCAGCTGGACACCCTTTCTTAGGATATAATTTCTGAATTACACCATTGCTTGGGAACTTTTTCCGTATCCAGGACTTTGTTGAATATTTGCTCTAAGTATGGGACTAGGATAAGTGCTCCAATTTTCAACGCCTCGTTGCTTATGCCATCTGGGCCAGGACTTTTTTCCGATTTTAGTTTTTAATGTGGATAAGTATTTCATTGCTGTCTATTGGATATACTTTTTCTTGCTCTGCGTCAGCACAGTTTGTTGGTAATGCGTTAGTCATTTTGATTTCTGTTGGATTTCTGTATAATTTAAAAAAAAAAAAAAAAAAAAAAAAAAAAAATATTAGGGGACAATCTTACACAAATCGATCTAGTCCCAAACTAAGCAAAGCTTGTACTATGGGTACTAGACGACGATAAACATACTTATATAGATAAATAAATACTTAAATACATAGAAAACATCCATAACTCAGGAACAAATATTCGTGCTCATCACACAAATAAATGCCCTTACCGGGATTTGAACCCAGGACCTCTTGCTTCGTAGGCAGGGTCACTACCAACTAGGCTAAGCGGTCGTTAAAATTCTGTTTATAAAACTCTGTTGCTAGCGTTAAGATGTCTTTTCTTGTCTTGGTTTCTTTATGTCCTTTTTTAAGTTTCTTAATCCAGGTCTTGTGAGTGCTTAGTTCTTTATTTGCTCTTTTGGAGCTTCTATAATTTTCCAGATTCTTCTCAATTATTTTCGTTTTATGGTTATTATAATCTTCCTTAATTGCTTTACTAGTTTTTTTAAATATAGCTGACAATTTCTTTTTTATTTCTTTAGATTTGCTTTTCGTTGCAATTAGTTCCGACCGTCTTTTTATTAAGTTCTTAGTGGTTTTCGTCAAAATTTCTGAATTTGATTTATCGTCTTTGCTTAGGTTTACAGTTTTCAGACTATGTTTTCAAATTTATCATAATAGGCTTGAAGGTCATTTTCATTTAAGGGTTGTTTATATAGGTTTTCCTGCAGATTTGCAATGTAACTGGATTTTTCTGTGTCTAGTTTTGGTATTATAGGTGAGAAATGAACGATTTTCTACTTGGTTTTGGAGACTTTAGTGTGAAGCTTGCTCTGAGTAATCTGTGATCAGATGTGAATGATATTTTATTTAGAACTTCAATGTTTGATATCATTCTTGGTTTATTGCACATTATAAAATCAATTTCATTAGTTAGATTATCAAAAATATTTAACGCGTATTTTTTCCTTAAACAAACGAAAAAATACTAAGATAAAGTGCGTCAAAGTTTGAAAGTGTGGACCCTTGACGTCACTACCTGAAAGTGACGTCACGGGTCGTGACTTATGATAGTTGCGATAGATGGCGCCGCACGCCACTGTTGGCAATCAAAGTTTGGGGTGGGTTGGTAGGGAACCCCATGGTACGGTTGGCAGCACACTTTGATGCGTCTAGCCAGGAAATACAAGCTCGAATTCCACCCCGAAAAACTTTACATTTTTAAAAATCATACATTTCACTGAACAAACGTACTGGTGCCAAGAACAAAGAACTCTGTTTTATTTTTAAATTGAAATTTCTTACGTGCGAATTCCATCATCGCCTGCCAGGATTCTCCAGGTTGGAAGAAGGATCTCCATAATTTAAGGGAGGGCTGTTGTATAGACCTACAAGAAAAATCGTGTAAGTTACAATACATTGCGGTGCTCGATTGAACACTTCAAACTCGTTCGCTTCACGCCCCCTCAATGGAATAGCTTGATCCATTTACTATCGACGAAAAAATTTAATTGTTAAAAGGGTTATTGCCTTTCCCATTATAGTCCTAATAACGAGTGTGATAGCATCCAACATTATCACCATTTAAGGGTGGAGTCCAAAAATTAAAATCAGTGTGAAACAAGCCGTTGTGCGAAATTCTTACCAAACTGTGGTGTGAGTAGGTAACTTTTGTGCCACAACGGAGTTTTTTCCAGCTAATTTTTTTGTATGATTCAACTTTTTGAAAAAATGTATATCAAAAAACTCAATAATAAGAGTTTAATAGCTAACTGTTGCCCGCGACTGTCTGCGAAGAATTTGTTAATCACTATCCTGCGAGGACTATGCAATTTTTCAGAATAAAAACTATCCTACCTATATGCTGAGTCAGCGACCGTTTCACTTTTGCGCAGACACACATGCAGAGCTGTGTAAGTACATGTTTATTACTCCATTGTTTGTTATCTTTGTTTTTTTTGTGTTAAATTGTGTGTACTTTCTTGTATGTGTGTGTCTTGTAAAAGTGAATAAATGTCTTCTTTCTTTCTTTCTATATCCTTTCAGTGTCTCAAACTATCTCTATACCAAATTTTATTTAAATCAGTTCAGCAGTTAAAGTGTGTGGTGGCAACAGACAGACATACAGTTATTTTCGCATCTATACTAATTAGTAAACCACGAAGAAAAAAATCACAAAAATAATATTTCACCAAATCCACCGAAATTTCTCGAACCTCGCAAAACTACCAGCGTCATTTTGTCAATTTTAATATGCCCTCTAATAAAGTGCTTGCAAGGAGACATTTGTCACTGGCGACAGTCTCCGTGATGGACGGGGGAGGGGGTCGCAGGGCCGACCCCCGCCCCCCGAGATTATTGCGCCGTAATGTATTGTGGGGTCACTAGTGCTCGCGGGTTAATGTTCGGATTTAGGATACCTAAAGTGCCTTTAAGTAGTTTTATGGACATGTGATAGCTAATTGATGGGCTTCAGATGGCCACGAAATCCTTTTATACCTTTTTTAAAGTTTCTTTCAAACAAAAAAACGCTTTTTCTTGTTGAATGGAATATAGAATTGCATTACAAGCAAGAAGTGTTAAAACTCTATCTTTGAGTTGTTGATGTTTATGGGCGGTGGTGATCATTTTCCATCAGATGACCCGCTTGCTCGTTTGCCTCCCTGTCACAATAAAAAAAATGGCCACTGATTATTTTAAACATCGGACTTCAACCCGAAAAATACAGTATGTAACTGAACAAAGGGCATAGCTTACCTGGTTGATGGCAAATTGGAGTATAATGGAATAGCATACTTTGTAATAACTTCTGGTACCTACTTTTTTTTCGTTTGGTCCGCCTAAATTATTTAATATCTAATCTAATTTTAGATAAAATAAATACTAACTACAGTTAAATTATTTCCACTTTAACACTCTGCAAAAAAAAAGTGTACACTTAAGCCTCGAAAAAAAAAGAGAGAAAAAAAACACTGCAATCCTCGACATACAGTCAAGTGTTAAAATATGGGTGCACACAACTTGCTCATAAACATGTCCCATAGATCTTATGTAGTCGAATGAAGGCACAGGTATGTAACGATGGGGGGATTAAATCGATACTTATTTTTGCACTTGACCGTACATCGAAAGAGATCGGAAGTGCAATACTTAGGGACTGTTTCACCACCCATTGATTATATTAACTGACGGATAAATGTGATGCCGTCTCCGTCTATTCGAACAAAACAAACAGAGACGGCATCACATTTATCCGTCAAATAAATTTGATCAATGGATGGTGAAACAGGGGGTTGGGCTGAGGTTTTGCTATTAATTACATTAAATAGGTTTGGATATTTTATGTCATTCAATTCTAGGATTTTATATAAGTACTCTATGAGAAAACAGGAACCTTTACGATTAAAACAGAGACGTCCCAGTGTCAGATCTTACTGTAACTGGTTTGACCTATGGCCTCTCAAGGGTCGTGGGTTCAAATCCCGGCTCGGACCTCTGAGTTTTTCGGAATTTATGTGCGAAATTACATTTGTAATTTACCATGAGCTTTACGGTGTGGTGTGTGTCAAGTTCCCAATCCGCACTGGGCCCGCGTGGGAACTACGGTCCAAGTCTCGACGGCATAGGCTGGGATGATACCATTCCATCATACTCCACTTTGCCATCAACCAGCGTTCAGTTTTCGTTTGCGTTCAGTTGCATACTGTATGTCATTCTTCCCCATTGCAAACATAATCGGGCAGAGGCAAAAACATCACTAGATATATGTCTATGTAGGTTAGGTACGCCCCGCCTGGCACAAGCCTGTCATTGATGGGAGGGAGGAATCATTAATTTTATCCTACAACTTTCGGTCACATTAATCTCATTATGTACAGGTTGTTTGCTAAAATAACGGAACACATTTTGATTATGAGATTCGGAGAGGCTCCTTCTAAAAAAGCTAATTATACACCATAGTGTGTCCCGCACGAGGCGAGGTTTAAATCCGTTTTTGTACAATAGGTATGATAGCACCATCAAACAACTGACGTACCTACTTTTGAGGGTTCCGTAGCCAAATGGCAAAAAACGGAACCCTTATGGATTCGTCATGTCTGTCTGTCTGTCCGTCCGTATGTCACAGCCACTTTTTTTCGAAACTATAAGAACTATGCTGTTGTAACTTGGTAAGATTTTCACACAAAAATAGAAAAAAACTATAAATTTTGGGGGTACTATACTTAAAACTGAAACTCAAAAATTTTTTTTATCAATCCCATACGTGTGGGTTGTCTATAGATAGGTCTTCAAAAATGATATTGAGGTTTCTAATATTAAATAGTTTGCGCGAGAGACGCTTCCAAAGTGGTAAAATGTGTGCCCCCCCCCCCCCCCTGTAACTTCTAAAATAAGAGAATGATAAAACTAAAAAAATATATGATGTACCTACATTACCATGTAAACTTCCACCGAAAATTGGTTTGAACAAGAACTAGTAAGTAGTTTTTTTTAAAACGTCATACATAAATCGTAAACCGCATTTTTTTATAGATACGGTACGGAACCCTTCGTGCGCGAGTCCGACTCGCACTGCCCGGTTTTTATGAGCTGTCGAAGCACGAATCTCCCATAGACTTTGTATGACAATTGCTAGTTCTGTTTATGACGTCACTTCTATGCTAACTCAATTGACTAACTATTTATGTATGTATTGTATATGTATGTAAATACGTTATTGTACATAAAACATAAAAAAAATACAAAAACCTCAAAACAAAAAGAGTGCAAAGGCGAACTTATCCCTAAAAGGGATATTTTCAAGCTAACCTGGATTGAAAGGAATTTTGTACTTATACACAGAGAAGAAAGGAATACATAACATCTAATATATTAAAATCTCGTGTCACGGTGTTTGTTATCGAATTCCTCCGAGACGGCTTGACCGATTTTTATAAAACATTTTTTCTCTGTATTCGGTAGGTCTGAGAATAGGTCGTAGGCTATTTTTATACCCCTATTCTTCGCGGACGCAGTCGCGGGCAACAGCTAGTAATATCTATAAAAAAATACAAAAAATAAACAACAATTAGTTAAGTACTACGACAAAATATACCTACTACAATATTTTTTGTTTTTAATTTAAAGTAAATAAAATGTAATTTTCGGTTAATTGAAAATTAATCTTGCCAATCGTATTTGGATATCATCGTCCCTACCTACTGTTTAAGTTGGTGCATTAACTATTAAACAAATAAACCAAAGAATACGTCAAAAAACCATAAAGACCCCAATGTTTACATAAAGCCAATTTAATCTATTAAAAAGATGATTTAGAAAAAAAGAAAGTGAGAAAGAAAAGAGACCTCCTAATCGACACTATCGCACGCAATCAAATAAAGCGACTAATAAATAAGTAATTAAATTTTATCTTAATTAACTAATCTGCTACATTTTGCATACTACATTTTGTTTATTCCAAAAGACGGACTTTGCCTCAATCAACAATAGCAAACAGCCAATCATTACAAGTTCAACAAAAATAGATTAAAACACCACATCAACCCCTAAACTACCCAACACACCCAACCGAACCGTAGCAACACAGACGTAAGTAAAGCTATAACAAATCGTAAAGTCTCGCACAACTAACGATTCCATTGCACCCCCCCGTAATGCGCGGCACACAGCGCAGTTAGCGATTACCGTACAACTATCATTACGGCACTATTGATTCCTAATCCGCACTTCCGGTTACGCAACGCGGGCCGGCCCGGGTGACGGATGATTGGCCGGCGCCGGTTTTACAGCCTTTGTTTTTGCGTTTACGGCACTGAAATGCGAGAGGGATCTAAGAGGTTTTACTTAGCTTGTTTTGAGTTGAAAAGTGTGATGAATTGTGCTTTAAACTAGCTTTTGCCTGCAAAATTGACTCGAATCGAATGTGTCTATATATGCATTATTCTAATAGTCTGAAACTATCGTCGTATTATTCAGATGAAACCGGTTTAAGGCATATTGATTGAATAATTTCAATGTTTATAACGGCCATAGTTAGGTAGAAACATTAAAGTGTTTTATTTTAAACATTAATGAACATAAGATTTCGTTTTTAATATACACTTACTTAGTTGCAGAAATTACAGGCACTTTCGGGAATAAAATATAAAGTTTCTATTTTGAAAGGTATTTCTAATTAATCGACTGGATGGTAAAATATGTCGTTTAAAGTACACTTTTCATTACTCAAATAATTAGTTATTAAAATAATATGTATATATTTTTTACTTTGGCTCAGGATAATTGGTAACACGAGTAAATATTGTAGTTACAACACTCTAATGAGTAATATGTACCTACCTAATTACATTGTCTCTATATTATTTAATTACTACGTACACTTACATCTATCATTCATTATAGACTTAATCTAATACGAGAGATTACGGTATTTTACAAAAAATAAAATTGGTAATTTACTAATCAAGATTTTTTTTACAAACTATTCACACAATCTTCATTAACATAGTATTTTTGTGAACCAAATAATAAACTAACGGGACTAAGATCAACATTTCTGTGAAATGTCTGTCAATTAAATCAAAAAGTACCAAAGAATAGATTCAACTCTGTAACCCACTTGTGATGTAGGGTACAGGCGTAAAGGAATAGAGATTTAAAGTACCTAGTTGTATTAATAATAATTGCATGATTTTAATTTACAATAAATATGATACTATTTGTTTGTCCGGTAAACGTAGTTCAGCCATATAAAAATTGCGATAAAAAATTGGGGGGGGGGGGTGGAGGTAGGAGTAAATATTTTACGACCTATTTTCATACCTAGCAAAAATTTTAAAATAAGCATGGAAATCGGTTGAGCCGTTTTGGAGGGTACGACCACAAACATCGCGACACGAGATTTTTATAAATTACATAGTTAGATTAGAAATAAGAAGACAGTGTTAAATTTAATTTTCTTAAGTATTACTTACATTACAGGGCGTCATGGACTGGCTTATACGACTATAACATCTATTTAAAATTTACATTACTTTGCAATGAAATAAATACATATACTCATATACTTATGTTTTTTGACAAAGATATTTATGCCATCACTTAGGTACCTACTCAGCCTTTTTTTTTTGAATTTCGCATCCAATTGAAAGTAAAAATATACATTTTTAAAATACACCTAAAAAGAAAACGATAAATATGTTGGGACTTATTTGTAAACAGAAATTAAAATTTAAATAATTATTGGCAACGCTCGAAAACTAATTCTTAGTAATTTCAAATTAACATAAACATTACGATTAATCTAAATAAAAAGTCTTTGCCTATCCCTTTGCTGGGAAGGAGACGTGATTGTATGTATGTAGGTATGTACTACGATTAGTTTAAATAAAATAGTCAAGATAATATCGACAGTGGAAGGTAAAGTAAATTCGCTAAAGCGCCATATATCAGATATATGGCGCTTTAGCGATTTTAAATCTTATCACTAAAGTAAGGTAAGATTTTACCTTTCCACTGTCGTATATGATACAGCCTATTGTTTATGTCGGACGTAGACTCGAACGCAGCTTGCGCTGACACTTATCAAGTGTCCGAGACGGGGCCTAAGCGTCCGAATAATATTTTAGTACATGTAGGTACCTTATCTTTTTAAAAGGGTTCCGTACCTTAAAACGAAATAAGAATCGTTATACTTTGATGACCAGATACCCTAGTGGCACAGAATATATTATAATAGTACTAACGTACAGAATGGACACGCTCCACCCCGCACCGATTCGAGTTACCCCACCCCTCAAGGCGCAGATTGCCGGACCCCGCCGGAATCCAGAAGAGTGCGCGCGCGATGTATGTAGGCGTACGCGTGTACAGACGTCGTCGTGCTTATGTAGATTCAAGAACGCGTATTTGAACGTCGTGTCCGCCGCGTGCTAGTGGTTAGAGACCTTACTATATACGAAGCTTGAAGTGCCGATATTTGTATGAATAAAAGTCTTGGAAGTTTAAAAAGTATAGTATTTAGGTGTGCTTATTCGTTGTCCAGTATTTAGATACCCATAGCTTTGCTTAGTTTGGGACTAGGGAAATTGAAGTCAATCGTCTAAAGATTTAATATTTTTATTAGACTGTCACCCATAGGTTTCCAACGGGGGCGGTACCGCCCCCCGGTGGGCGCTGGAGCTTTTCGCGGGGGCGGTAACCGCGCCAAATAATTGGTAATTTGTGATTAATAGATAGACTTATGAAATTGACAATTAGCTAAAAAGTAAAGACGGCGGGAGGAGGAAGGCGTTAGATTTTATTTTCTTGTACCAAAAAGGTTGGGAACCTATGCTGTAACCGCTCATCTGATCAGTTAGCTGATCATCTGTCTATTTGTTTTTCAAGATCCTTTATTTAGGGAACTGATATGTATGTCCACCCACCCAGTTCTTTAGTAATAAACTAGCTTCCTTAATGAACGGTTGTTTTTTCTATATAACGCACCTCGCATCTCTCGATACAGCTCATTGGCGACGAGAATGGGATGGCATGGAGATATCAAATAGAAATAAAATTGAAATATTTAGGGCTGTAATCATTTGCAACCGTAAAATTAAGTGTACGTGATCAAAAGATACAATCTTTTGGATAATGTTTAAAAATCTAATTAGAATGGCAATCCAAATGTACCTCCAGTTCATATAACAATTATGAAATTTGACAAGTGGCGTGATGATACAAATAAAGGAACAAAAATCAGTGAACCACAAAAAAAATACAAACCATCTTTGCTAGCTTCTAAATTTCTACAGAACCCTAAATGCGTGAGTCCGACTCGCAATTGGTTTGTTTTTACTGAACAGTTTCTCAGCCATATACATTCATTCTAGATAGATGACGGAGAAGTAGAGTCAACTCTACATTTTTTTACATTAGGTATATATTTTTTTAAGTTACATCGAAGTTAAAATTTAGTCTAATTGGGAATTCAGACGGAAAACAGCTGGTTATTAAATCAGCACTTAACGATCCGTACCCTGCACTAATGTAAGATTAATGCTTCATAAATAGGTATAGAAAAACATCACGCAATGGCCAAAAGTAAATCGATCATCAATAACACATGTATTTGTATTAATGGCAGTTTAAAGTTTCATAAATTCGCAATCAGAGTGCGTTGTCCTAGCATGACCGTGGTGCGGCGTGCACGCGTCCGGGAGCGTGCCGTGCGCGGCGTCCGGCGTCGGGCGTCCGGCGTCCGGCGGCCGGTCCGGCGACCGTGGGCGGGCTGTGGGCGTGCAAGCTGCAACGCCCCGCGCCTCCCGCGCCCCACACTGTTTATTCTCGGCCTGGCGGGCGACAGTCGCCCGCGTGCCGCGAGCCGAGACGCACGCGAGCGTATCCGGACACGGTCCGTCACAGCGGTGCATTACAACCGGACATTCAATAAAAAGTAAATGTGATTTTTCGTACGTTTGATTTTTATAATGTTTAATTGTTGAGGGTGGGCCGGAGGGCGCGCGGGCGGGAAGTGCATTTCCCGGGTGCAAGGCGCAGGCGGCCGGCGCGGGGGCGGGGTGCAACGATGATGGACATCGTATTGATTTCTATCTGCCCGCGCCTCCCTTATTGTGGTGCAGGCATCGATCGCTGCACCGGCCGAGACTTATAGCCTGGCCGCATCCCGCGTGTGCTAGGTTACATTACGTCACTCGCATGCAAGTACAGAGTTATTCTTGCATCGGGTAATTGCATATTAATCGGTAGTTGAATTACTACATGTGTTAGTTTAATAATTCAAAATTGATTGATTGAGACTAAGTAATGGGCAGTTAAATGTTGTTATTCGGTCTTGTTTTTGAGAGCGTTTCGGACGTGCAAATCGGTTTGTTTTGACGTTTTTATTTGTAATCAAAAATCTTTCGATAAATTCAAAATTTCCGAATAAAATACAGGAATAAACTTTGCATTGGGATTCCACCTGCCTTCGCACCCTCCTCCGCAATAAACTCACCCGTAAAACGAACCCGTAACCATAAAAACACTGAAAAAACAATCATCTTAAAACTTCAAAGCCCCGCACATATCAATAAAGTTTTCGTTTTCAATATATTCGGGATAGAAAATAACGGCACTTGCTATCTGCAAATCAAACTTTTTCGAAAACATCGAAAACAAAAACTGCGTATTATGGCCAGTGATTAACGAATACGCAACCTTTTTCCAGCATCGCAAACGGAATAACAAAACAGGATCGCTAGTTAAGAAAACCACAAGCTTTAAAAGAGAAGCAATTTATATTTTCCAAAACAAAACACTGCTGGGATTGCACGGAGCGCAGAAAAATTGAGAGAAGCCTAGAACTAAGTTGTTAGTCGGATTTGTTTGGGATACGGGAGCATTGAAGGTGTGAAAGTGGCGACGCTGTTGGCGCGCGCGGAATGCGCGGGAGTGGAGTTTAGCGCGCGAGCACGCCCCGACTCCGCCGTGCCGCCCTCCGAACTGCCGGCCATGGCGACCGAGACTGGTAAGCATATTTTAAACATTATTTAAACTTTTTAAAATAAGTGTATTTACACTATGTTTTTTACATTTAACTAGTGCCACCTACCTATACGAAATTTAATAAACAGTATAAAAGCCCAATTTTTATATTCCAAATAGGTAGTTCTAAGTAATTATTAAACATAATGTACTGGCTAAAAGTAATTTATCAAGTTTACTACTAATTTAACAAATGAGCGTCGTCTGCGCCGAGGAAGTACGTACTGCACAATGCAGACACCGGAAGTGCTACGCGCGCTACGTAGCGCCGGGAAATGGCTTCCGGTGAAAATGTCAGCGAAACAACTGAGCTTTTACCTTACGCTCAATTAATAATGAAGCGATGAAAAAAATAACATAGGTAGTGCAATGTTTCTAAATATAAAATGATTTTATACCTACTCAAATAAACATTGCCTAGTGATATAAAAAAAAAATTCTAGAAATGTTTTTGTAGTAAATGTTTTTTATAAATGAATACAATCGTCAGCTTGATACTTTATCAGAAATCATATATCATATTTTTTAAATCGACAAAAACTTGTTTTTAAAATGTCAATTTATTTCCTAATTCCCAACGCTACTGAGCTTTAAACTTGTCGACCCTCAGCCCCAGACAAATGCAATATTTATGCACTCTCCGAAACAAATGCAAATTAAAAAAAACTCCCGATCCTTATTCAAATGGCGAGCCCCGAAATGTCGACCCCGCATTTACGCTCTACTCAATTGTTTACTAACAGAATGTATACGTTCATCATACGCACGGGACATGAGTTCGTTGATATTCACCCCCACCTCCCTCCCCCCACTCCCAGGATAACCCCCCGTCCGCGGCTCTCGTTTAATGACATTTCTGTCTTTTATTCTACTTTTATAGGGTGTGATTTTGTGTTTCGGCCACGTTTTCACTTTTTTCAGGGAATTTGTTGTTTTCACAATGCTTGATGAGCTTTTGTTTTGAACAAAATAACGATCCAACGCTCTATTTCATCATTTACGTTAAACTTAAATACATGATTGTTTACAGTTTACAGTATTATGTTTCAAAATCTTACCAGTGCTGATATGGACACCATCTAGCGATACCTACTGCAACATACTTTGCCTACATATAAACCGAAAATAATCTATAAATCACCTAATTAATTAAACAGAGCGTTATTAGTTCAAAACTTAACATCATACAAACAACTTGAGTTCAATATCAGTTCTATACACAACTAGGTTACAAATCTACACGAAGAGCTTTACTTAAGTTTTTACCTATAGAATATACATATTTACTCGTGAGAATAACATCATTCTAATTTAAAACCATCAACGTGTTTATAAATCGTCCTCAGCCTTTCCTATTAAGCATCAGTCACCGTTTGCCATTTCTTTATTAAAGGTTTCCATCTTTAATCTGATAAAACTAAATGTGTTGTTTCTTGCTCCGTCCATCTTCTTATCGATCCCTCACGCCTCTTCAAATTGCTTCAGACTCGCCAAAGTTGCTAAGAATTACGCACCGTCTTTTGCCGTATCATTTAATATCGGTATTAGTTTTTGCAAAATAACTATCTGTTACTAGCTTTTACTGGCATTAACCAATAGATCTAGCAGTTGAAATTGCGGAATTTCACTAAATTCCGATTTAAATTTCGAAAACTTACGTTTTAAGAAAAGCACTTTTGCAAAATGTTGTCTCTAGAATTTATTGAATCAGGCGTTACTTTGCGGGGGGCCATACCAATGAACTGAAACAATTACTTTGCTCACCCGCGACCTAAGGCTTATCTATGTCACGGGTGAGCAAATTAATTAATTGTTTCAGTTCTTTGTCTCTGGACGTATTCGGTTAGGATTTGAAGTTTTCTGTTTGACGGAGGAGATGTCGGAATAAAAATTAGTCATAATAATTAGTGAGATCTAGGCCCAATTGCATAACAAAGTACAACTAATATTACAAGCGGAACTCTCGTTTTAGTTATATTAACTAGAAAGGGAGTTCCGCTTGTAATATAAGTTGTACTTTGTTATGCAATTGGGCCCTAATAATCAACATACCAAATATTATTTAAATTCCTTCAGCTAGTTTACCGCGAAAGATCAAATTCAAAATTCAAATTCAAATTCGTTTATTTGTTCAACACAGGTAAGTTACATGAGGACTTATGAATATATTGTATCACTATGTTGAGCCGTGAGGCATACAAATTGTAGGGTCAGCAAACACAAGCTAAAACATAGTAGGTACTTAACACGCTTTTATACCTAGTTAACGTTGGTAGAATTAGTAAAACTTCAGTAGACGTCATGGCTTCTTATTTTTAACGTATGAAACTAATTCGCATGTCATTTTAAAATCAAATGTATTCAGGAATCGGTTAAAGGCACACTGTAATAAATACGTGCCAAAATAAAACATCAAATTTCAATTTCAACGTGAAATCAGTATGCGGTCGTTTACCTGCGGAAGGGGGACGTTCACGACCCAATGGATATTCCAAGTTGGATAGTGTGGCTTCCGGGGGGCCGTAACATATCGAAAAGCGTACGATCATGTCTGACTCGATTACATGGCGCGGAGTGCCTTTAATTCGTCTGGGAATGTTTCACGAATGTTATTATTTTTGTGTAAGACTCCCTGATCTACACAAAGTGAGTCTTTTGCGAAAGCTACATTTTTAACTTTTTACCCCGGAGGGTAAAGGTCCAAGGATCTTACGACTTGCAATAAGGTAATTGCCACGATTCAATGATTCCAAGACGCAATTCTAATAAGAATAAAAATGCTGTAAAAACAAAATTAATTCACAGTCGGAAAATTAGATTTTTTTTTGAATATAAATAAAACAAATAATCAATTAAATCTATAAATAAATGACAACGATTAATTTATGGGGAATCGCTCTCGCTTCGATAGCTCATTAAAAGTATGTGTCAATGATTAGTGTGCTTAAATACTTCAAAAATTAGATTTGATGACAGTCAGCACCAGAAGTGGATGATCAGTGGTGGTCCTCGACCACTTCTGCTGACTGTTTCATTTTCAATGTTGTCTGAAAATAACAAGGGTACAATTGAAATAAAAACTATCCTTAAAATTACCGAACCACGATGTACCATTCGCCTAAGTCCCTGCGGAAGACTGTAGATCAGACTGGCAGCATTTCCGCGCTGGATTGTTATACCAATACGTAGAGTGAGAAATATATATATATTTTAACTTAAATAATTACAAAACCCACATAGTTCATCTAATATATAAAAATCGAGTGTCACGGTGTTTGTTATCGAACTCCTCCGAAACGGCTTGACCGAATTTTATTAAACTTTTTTCTCCTTATTCGGTAGGTCTGAGAATAGGTTGTAGGCTATTTTTTATCTTCGCAGATGGAGTCACGGGCAACAGTTAGTTACTTTATACAATTTTCTCCGTAAATTACGCATACGGCGGGCTATATTGCACTAGTTATGAATCATTTGTCCGCAAGTAGGTAAATCTAATTGGTTGCCGATAATAGCTTAAGTAATATACACTTTTACCTATTACGCTCATTTAGGAAGGTTATTTTCCGTAATAATTCTTATACCGCAAATAACCCTCTTTGGACAGGTAATAAAAACATGAATTTATATTATGTTACAATGTGGCGCACCGAAAATGTCGACCTGTTTTTGAATTTTTCGCCGTAAATATTTTTTTTAATTTTATAAAATGTGTATTATTATTACAAGCTCTTAATCAATTGAAATGTTTGTTTTTGTTAATTTCAAATCTAGTGGATCTATTTAATTGGAATTATGTGAAATTTTGTACGGATATCGTATTAAGAGGACAATGCAAGTAAAATCAACAAAAACCACAGAAAAAAGTGTGTAATATTTTTTTGTTAAAGATACTTATCGTATTGTGTTTAATCTGACGATGAGACCTAAGTAAGACTGGAAGATGCTTCCGGCCAAAGTGCTTCACATTTCAAATAAATTTAAGCCTTCGCCCGGCACCCAGCAGAGCAAGCGAATCGGCTCGGGATCAAAAGACGGGTCACGATTATTGTTATACTGAATTCGGGAAACTAACCAATTCGATTGTGTAAACACGTTGAGATGGAAAATCATGCTCTACAGGCTTAGAGTGATTTTGCTAACTTGTGGTAGGTACTTCGTTCGACGTGCGTTTTGATTTGTATGACGTTGAAAAAGTAAGCGAAAAAAAAAAAAACAAAATGCTGTCATTATTTGTACTTGTACCTAATTATTTTTATAACCGAGGAGTTTTTGTTTTAGATATTAAATGAAATAAAAGTAGTCACCGGCGTGAAGCAGCAGTAATCCTGCTTGCGTTTCGTACGGTCAGTGAGAGTGCCGGGGGCCCAATACCTCACCCCTTCCCTCTCCCCCATCCCCTATTCCCTCTCCTTTAGGGCCGACAACGCACTGGCATTGTGTAAAGCGCTGCGGGTGTCTATGGACAGTGGTGTTCATTTAACATCAGGTGACCCACTAGTTCGTTTGTCTGGCCTATCTATCATAAAAAAAAAAAAAAAAAAAAAGTGTCGGTATATCAGAATATGCCGAATTTTCTTTTATTAATTGGTATTAACATTTATTGGTCTCTTAGATAATGATATAAAATAACAATCTTTTTTCGTAGCGTAAGCCATGAACGCAGTCAGATACAAGATAACGTAATATTTTTCTAGAATAATGCGAAAAGTTTATTTTAAAAACATTTTCGAATAATGTTACAGTTCTTCGTTTCTTATTCCAGGCATTGAAAAAAGGCTCTACAATTAGGTACATTCATTTTCTTTGCAATGTTAAATGTTGAACACCTTTTTTTGGTGATTTCTTTTGTTTCCTATATGAATATTATTGATTCTCATGAAAAACAAATGTGTACGCGATTATCCATTTAATTTTTATGTGTCCAATTGGTGACGACATAAAAAGCCGTAAAAGCGACTTTAAAAAAATAATTACACTTTTTTTAATTCAAAAGCCAAAATTTAAAAGAAAACTCCAAACTTACAACTTTAAAAGGCCCTTAAACATCAATCAAGCTTATGTTTTAACCAAATTCATAAAAGTAACCGCAAATTACCTTTTGGCATCTCCGTTAAATTAAATAATGCAGGTAGCCAGGTAATGTTATACGTACTAATGTGAAAAAATTACGACCCTAGTATTTTAGATGCTTTTAAATTTAAATCTAGATAGGTAGATGTTTTAATAATAAAGAGAAGACAAAGCGGTCAAAAATAACTAATGCAACTCTTCATAATAAATTATAGTCATTAGGGCGTATCAAATATTTTTATGTACTAAATAAAATGTGAATTTGTTGGTGCTTGAATTTGATAACTAAATCTGTAAGCACCTAGACATTACGAGAACATCATTAAACTAAGTACGTATTACTTGTACCGGGGTTATATATCGCACGGCTATTATTGTTTGTGTGTTGACGATAGCTTTTTTGAATCGCATCTGCATTTCACGACATTGCAACTAAGTACATTAGCATTTCTAATGTCAGAAGCAAATTAATATATTATTTACTTAGGTACCTATATTCCGATAATTTAATGTTATCTTCATTTAATTATGGAAATCAAAACAATACAATACAATGAATAACTCTTTATTGTACGCCACATACTTCAGTCATTTGGTTTTAATTAAGTGGGTTACCTGGAAAGTTTTCCGGGAGTTTTGAAAATGGGTAATTTGATAGATATAGATGTGCTCTTTTCGAATTTCAACTTTGCCATCTCATATGTTTGCTGCTCGCGCCGCCATATTGGAAAATAAATCGGTACGGGCCTTATAAGAATTCATAGTACCACAATTTTCAAGTGTGACTTTTTATGTGAAAAATTTTATACTTTATGGTCCAAATTGGATTGGTGATTGGTAGAACTAATTGTAATTGCATCACCATGCTAGGTATTAAGACTAAGTACCTATGTGGATAGGTGCGCAACTACACTGACGAGCAAAAATAAAGGGTCGGTTACAAAAATGACGATAACTACAAAACCCGCTGTGATAGCTTCTTCGAGTAAAATGAGTTTAGTAAAGAGTTTTATTCTTAACAAGAAAAAGTTTAATGGAGAATAAAACTCTTTACTAAACTCATTTTACTCGAAGAAGCTATCACAGCGGGTTTTGTAGTTATCGTCCTTTTTGTAACCGACCCTTTATTTTTGCTCGTCAGTGTAAATGTGCTATAGTAACTTAAGGGTGAGCAAAGTATTTATTTCATTTCATAAACATTCCAAAGAAGCAAACAGTTGAGAATTACACACAAAATCTAAGTAATCTAATACTTTTATATGAGTAATTCTTATAGGTATTTATTTGTTTTTGGAGAACCAACAGCTACAGATTACTGAGTAGGTTAAACATGTAATAACAAAGAAGGCAATTATAGGATCTCACAAATAGAAAGATAAAAAAAAAACAAATAAAAAAGACGCGCGTAATCGCAAAGATACGCCACATTTTGGATAAATTACAGATTTATTTCGGAAACGGCTCTAACGATGACGAAATTTGTTGTAGGGGTTGTAAGGGGCGACCAATCGATCTAACTTAGTCTTATCGAAAAAACAAAATGTTCTCCTAGCTGATGCCCGCGGCTTCGCCTCCCGCTGAAGTAGATTAAAACGTATTTTTCCGTGGGAATAAGATATTCTCCCGCGATAAAAAGTAGCATATGGATCTCTCCAAATCTGTCGACGTGGAATTGGCTTCAGCCGATCAGAAACACCTTTATACGCAATAAGAGCGAAAAGAACGTCGATCAGCTCGGCTCCATTCGGCCCGCGTAGCCGAGGCGATCGACGTCTTTTTCGCTCTTATTGCGTAGACGTAAAGGATAGATTTTGGGAGACCATAAGTCACTCTCCACTCCAGCCCTTCAACTATGTTCATAAAAAAAAATCACGTATCGACATGAAAGAAGACAAACAAACAAACACACTTTGAAGTATGGATTATTTAAAATCAGGAACGGCCCAACACGGTTTGCGAACGGTAATTCAATCGTTTGGGAGAGGATAGGAATGGGCTGAGCTTGGGATGAGCTATATTTTCCTGTTAATTCGCTTTGTAAATAAATAAAAAAAAAAAAAAGGGGACAATCTTACACAAATCGACCTAGTCCCAAACTAAGCAAAGCTTGTACTATGGGTACTAGACGACGATAAACATACTTATATAGATAAATAAATACTTAAATACATAGAAAACATCCATAACTCAGGAACAAATATTCGTGCTCATCACACAAATAAATGCCCTTACCGGGATTTGAACCCAGGACCTCTTGCTTCGTAGGCAGGGTCACTACCAACTAGGCTAAAGCGGTCGTTAAATTCATAGTACCGTTCGTTAAATAAATGAATAATTAAATAAATAGATATATAAATAAGGCTCATCCCAATCTCAGCTCAAACCTCTCGCAAACCAGTGATTTTTGGTGTCCTGTGTTCATCCCTATCCTCTTGCAAACGATTGAATTACCGCTCGCAAACCGACCCATCGTTCCTGAATTTAGCCCCAGATAGACGAATGTCGTTTCTAGTGTGGATTCTCTACTATGCTACATACCTACGATTTTGTTGAGCGCTGTATGGGCGGAGCTAACGTTGTTATTTGTGTGTCTCGTTTTAACGCCCAGATGGCCTAGTGGTTAGAGACCCTGACTATGAAGCTTGAGGTCCCGGGTTCGATTCCCGTGTCGGGGCAGATATTTGTATGAAAAATACGAATGTTTGTTCTCGGGTCTTGGGTGTTTAATATGTATTTAAGTATGTATCTATCTATATAAGTATGTTTATCCGTTGCCTAGTACCCATAACACAAGCTTTGCTAAGCTTACTTTGGGACTAGGTCAATTGGTGTGAATTGTCCCGTGATATTTATTTTATTTATTTATTTTATTTAACGCGTGCTGTGCGCAGGCGGCGCCGCGGCCGGCGCGCCGGGCGGCGAGCAGCAGTACTCGCTGCGCTGGAACGACTTCCACTCGGCCATGGTGTCTTCGTTCCGGCGCCTGCGCGACGAGGAGGACTTCGTCGACGTCACGCTGGCGTGCCCCGGCGCTACCTTTACTGCGCACAAGGTACGAGTCAAGAAATTAAAGATGCAAAATAGTACATTGTGCATCAAGGGCCGTAAGTAGGGAATTACTAACGAGAGTTTATTAGAAGCCCGACGCCGAAGGCGGAGGGCTTTAGTGATTCGAATTTGTAATCCCCTTACTGCCCGTGATACACACAATGATTTTCTTCACATTGGGAGGAAAACAATCCAAATATAAAATTATTTTGTCTTAAATTGAAGAAAATAATGGCTACTCATTGATGGTCATTTTTTTTGAGACCATAGATAATGTAAACTGTGTTTAGTTTAGAATTCGAATGGTCTTACGGCCAGATTCTGCCAACATGTTAAAAAAATACTTTCAAAAATTATTGCAAAACTATTTGATATAAATTTAAAATATAAAAATAACGAAGTTTCATGAAGCGTAGTTTTGTGTTGTAAAATTGGGTTATAGCTAAGTTTTAAAGATATAAATAAAAGGTTGGCCGACTTGAAACTTCCTTAGTCTGAAATGACATTCCTACTAACTTGTTTGTAAATTTTAAAACTAAAGTTAGAACTCCCTCCCTTGGGTGGAAAAACTGTACGTACCTAAATCCATAACTCCCTTAAGAAAAATTTAGGCCATTGTCATTTAGTATACGGGTATGGAATAACACCGTTGACGAGCAAGTGTGATGAAAAAATTGTTAAACAAACATCCTCTCACCCCAAACGCATGTACCTTCTCCGTAAAGTAAAGTCCATGTTTTGGCCTTTAACCAGTACGTATTGTCTAGCGCTTGTCATCGATTTCACCATCTCTTTCTTCTTCTTGTACCGTTTGTCAGAAAGAAATAGTGAATGCGTTAGAAAATGTCGGCGCGTTAGACAATACGTCTCAGGTCACTTTTGCTTTATTGCAATAGAATTTGTATCATAATTCACAACAGCTAAATTTTTCCCTAAATATAAGTATGTTATGTGGGTGACATACGTAATATCCCTTTGCTTTGAGTGTACGTATATTATACTACTAGCTTTTGCCCGCGACTCCGTCCGCGTGGAATTAGTAATTTGGGCAGGTTATTTTTTTATCCATTTTGCTTTTTCATCAATTATGGCTCTCCTTAGTTCCTTCCGGAAGAAGTGAAACTTCATAATAAACAACCCCGCTTCCAATCCGCCCCCAGCCCGCTCCTAACCCGCCCCCAACTCGCTCTCAACCCGCTCCCAACCCGCCCCCAACCCGCTCCCAACCAGCTCCCAACCCGCTCCCAACCCGTCCCCAACTCGCTCTCACCCCGCCCCCAACCCGCTCCCAACTCGCCCCCAACCCGCTCTCACCCCGCCCCCTACCCGCTCCCAACTCGCCCCAACCCGCTCCCAACCCGCCCCCAACTAGCTCTCAACCCGCCCCCAACCCGCTCCCAACCCGCCTTCAACCCGCCCCCAACCCGCTCCCAACCCGCCCTCAACCCGCTCCCAACTCGCCGCCAATCCGCCCTCAACCCGCTCTCAACCCGCCTCCAACCCCCTCCCAACTCGCCCCCAGCCCGCTCCCAATCCGCCCCCAACCCGCTTCCAACCCGTACCCAACCCGCCCCCAACCCGCTCTCAACTCGCCCCCAACCCACTCCCAACCCGCCCCCAACCCGCCCTATCTAACTGGGCTATCTAACACTGAAAGAATTTTTCAAATCGGAGCAGTAGTTCCTGAGATTAACGCCTATAGAAGAAGTTTTACTTCAAAAACACCCGATTTTGAAACATTCTTCCGCTCCGCTCCGCTCCTATTGATGTTAGCGTGATGATATATAGCCTATAGCCTTCCTCGATAAATGGGCTATCTAACACTGAAAGAATTTTTCAAATCGGAGCAGTTGTTCCTGAGATTAGCGCCTATAGAAGCTTTACTTCAAAAACCCCCGATTTTAAAACATTCTTCTGCTCCGCTCCGCTCCTATTGGTGTTAGCGTGATAATATATAGCCTATAGCCATCCTCGATAAATGGGCTATCTAACACTGAAAGAATTTTTCAAATCGGAGCAGTTGTTCCTGAGATTAACGCCTATAGAAGAAGTTTTACTTCAAAAACACCCGATTTTGAAACATTCTTCCGCTCCGCTCCGCTCCTATTGATGTTAGCGTGATGATATATAGCCTATAGCCTTCCTCGATAAATGGGCTATCTAACACTGAAAGAATTTTTCAAATCGGAGCAGTTGTTCCTGAGATTAGCGCCTATAGAAGCTTTACTTCAAAAACCCCCGATTTTAAAACATTCTTCCGCTCCGCTCCGCTCCTATTGGTGTTAGCGTGATAATATATATCTAACACTGAAAGAATTTTTCAAATCGGAGCAGTAGTTCCTGAGATTAGCGCGTTCAAACAAACAAACAAACAAACTCTTCAGCTTTATAATATTAGTATAGATTAGGTATATGTTTTTTTCTCAGCTTTAACATATCTCTAGATTGTAGAAGATGCAAAGCTTGTAATGTGAAAAGTTATAATTATCTTGGCATGACTTTCGATAACTTTACTTATCATTTCATCAAGAAAAAGTAAAAAAAAGGTAAAAAAATTTTTGTCTTAAAATCGACTTTAATCGATTCAGTAATCATCAGAGGCATAAGAGCTAACCCCCAAAAATGGCCCCCCACATGCCGAAATCTAACGGCCTTCCCAGAGCCATTGACAAGTTTTTATTTTTATGTACTTAACATTTGTTGTCCAGGTTGTACTATCCGCATGTAGCCCATACTTCAGGAAACTGTTGAAAGCGAATCCGTGTCAGCACCCCATCGTCATCCTCAGAGATGTCCACGACAAAGACATGGAAAGTTTGCTCAGGTACACGAAAAAAGTAGTTCAAGCACTTAAATAATATATAAAGTACCTAATTGTAATGAATAAATGAGATCGTCGGTCCATCTTGTTGAAGGCCTTCTTACAACGTCTTTCGGTTCGCGGTCGCCCTTGATTGAACCTTACTGCCTAATTGGCCGGCTGTTCTACGAGCAATATGCCCTGCCCACTGCCACTTAAGTCTGGTGACTCTAAGAGCTATGTCAGCAACTTTGGTTCTCCTGCCGATTTTTCTTTTTGATTCAATAAATAGAGAAACTCCAAGGTACTTGGATGTGGGTAGGCAGGACCGCTCGCTGCGGAACTCTTTAGGGGAGGCTTTTCCAACAGTGGACGTCTTTTGGCTGATATGATGAGGATGATGATTAATAAATAATGCACTAATGCTCATAAAACTATTCAATCGTTTGCCACCCCTATGTTTTGTTAGGTTACCAATCATCATCATCATCATCCCAGCCTATATAAGTCCCACTGTAGTTCCCACGCGGGCCCAGTGCGGATTGGGAACTTCACATACACCATTGAATTTCTTCTCGGGTGTATGCAGGTTTCCTCACGATGTGTTCCTTCGCCGTAAAGCTCGTGGTAAATTACAAATGTAACATCGCACATAAATTCCGAAAAACTCAGAGGTGCGAGCCAGGACTCGAACCCAAGACCCTCTGCTTGAGAGACCATAGTCAAACCACTAGGCCACCACGGCTTACCAATGCTCTATAACAAACATTTTTTGACAGGTTTATGTACCAAGGCGAAGTCCACATAGGGCAAGAACAACTCAAGGAATTCCTCAAAGCAGCACAACTTTTGCAAGTGCGTGGACTGACCGATGTACCGCCGACGGTGCCTGTGCCTACACTCGAGCAGAATAAGGCATCCCCCGTAAGTATGGCTGAAGCGTAATACACACCAAAGTCGCCTACATGCCAATAAAATTTATGTCAGCAACATTTTGTTGGCGGGCTATTCAGCGCCTTCAGTCATTAAATAATTCATTGAATCAGGCGTTACTTCGCGGAGGTCCATATTAATGAACTGAAACAATTACCCGCGACCTTACAATAGTTACGTTTATGTAACAAATGCGTGTTCATGCAATTCCTCCACTTGCACACTGTACGAACACACACAAACCCAACTATCACCACCACCAAACTACACTGGCGCGGTTCGAACTCAACCAGAGCTGATCTTCAGAGTAGGTACCACAACCGTACGCTGTGCCACCAAATGTTAGACATTACAATGTTGTGTGTTGTTGAGCTCTGGTTGAGTTCGAAACGCATCCGTGTAGTTTGGTGGTGGCTTACGTACGCATGTTGCCGACATGGTTCTTTTCATATAGGCCACCGGATTATGTCAGCAAGTCGGCGACTTTGGTGTGTATTGTGGTAGGTGACCTGACCCTATGCTCTAAAAGAGAAAATACTGCCTAAGCTAAAGTCCTTACTTGAACTTGACTTATTTAATTAAAGGAAACTTGGTTTTCATCTATTTATAACATTATTTATTCAATTTTACATTGCATTATATCAGAACACTCGCATGGTACGGCCTAACCCCGAATGGCTCCCAAGACCGTCCGCTGTTCGCTGTTTGTTTCGGGATTCGAATTCCAGAATCCGTAAGATTTAAATATTTGAAACAGCAACACGGTCTCGGTGGCCAGTGCCTACAGTATTGTGATTTCCGATAACCGAAGGCATATTGTATAATGCGCTTTTGCTTATAATCACATTCAACATATCGATACTATTAAAAAAATTGCGTATCTCCATTCGATGGTGTAAACTAAAGTGAACCTTGAAGCACGCCAAATAAAGTTTACTTTATTAGACTATCGATTTTGAGATGCTAGATTTATTTTTACGGTCTCATTGCCAAGGACATAGAAAATAATTTTGAAAATCGATCCATTAATTCACGAATAAATCGAATACATAACCTTCTTTTTTGTCCACAATCCATAAAAAGAAGTGACTTTAACTATCTACTTACCTCTGTCTTATATCATTTGACAGAAGGAAATAGCAAATGTGATTGCAAGCGTACACATACATTCACTGGTCTAAAACCTTCAGGCAACTTTTTGTGGGCCCAGAACCTTTGGGAACCTGTATTTACGTCTGGTTAGATAACATTTCGTGGAGGTTTGATACACTTCATTAACTGACAACAAAGAATATCAAAATCAAGATGTCTGTCAATGTCTTCTCAACGTCGCGTTCCTTTAAAATATAAAACCGGCCAAGAGCGTGTCGGACACGTCCAGGATAGGGTTCCGCAGCCGTTACGAAAAAATCCTTGCATATCTTATTATTAATTTTACTGTCCTTACTAAACAAGTAATATTCTATAGGTCAGGCTGCCATTTACTCTTAAACTACTAATAATTCTCAAGCAAACTTAGGCTGGATTTTACCAAACTTTTATTCCGAGAATAACGCTTACTCTCAGATAGTAATGTCAAATTACTATGGCGGTTTGACATTATTATCTGAGAGTAAGCGTTATTCTCGGAATAAAAATTTGGTAAAAGCCAGCCTTAGCCGTTATAGTTTTCCTTGTTAATTTGACATACTTATATCCTCCCATCCTGCTTTTATTCAAACTTTTATAATTTTATATCAACAGTTTAGCTTTTAGAGGGGGGGCCGCTAGATTTTAACAAAAAAAAATCACTTTAAAGTTGAATATTTCGCTAATGAATCACTATAACGATTAATCGTCTTCACAACCTTGGAATGATTTTAAATGACCTATCCGACACTAAAATAATTTTTTTTTCTACATTTTATTTAATTCACTTTGTCCGGATAATTGTTACATATACCTATCCATGCAAAATTACAGCTTTCTAGCCCTAATAGTATCTGAGCTAAGCCGCGGACGGACGGACGAACGGACGGACAGACAGACATAGTGAAACAATAAATAAGAGTTCCGTTTTTGCCATTTTGGCTCCGGAACCCTAATAATAAGTCTCCTGTAACTGGTTCCGCTATAGAGAGGAGATAATTAATATAGAATATTTAACAGTTACTTTTTCATTATCCTCTCTATAATCTCAAAAATGCCTGTAAATTGCATTTTTTTTTCAACATCTTAACATATCTTTTATTACTTACGCGCGGTTCCTCCCTCCGGAGTATCCTTAAATAAGTAAACATCATGGGACAATTCACACCAGTTGACCTAGTCCAAAAGTAAGCAAAGCTTGTGTAATGGGTACTAGGCAACGGATAGACAATACTTACGATGGATACATTTTTAAATACATGTCATATTATACACCCAAGACTCGAGAGCAAAAACTCGTATTTTTCATACAAATATCTGCCCCGACGCGAGAATCGAACCCGGGAGCTCAAGCTTCGTAGTCAGGTTCTCTAACCACTAGGCCATTTGTTCGTCAACATTAAAGCAAAACTGTTCCTAATTCAGATGCTCATCGTTTCTCAACCGTTCTTCTACTCCAGCAATCAGCATCGTCGTGGACTGAGACGGGTTCGGGCGCGTCGCGCGAGCGCGAGGCGGCGCCGCGCGAGGGCCGGCGCGCGCGCAGACCCGACGACGGCGCGTCCAGCACGCCGCCGCCCAAGCGCGCGCGATCCTCCGACCTCTACCAGGCCCAGATGAAGACTAGGTTGGCTTAGTTGCTTTTACCACCCACTCCCAATTACCACCAAAATCAGGCTATTTTGGCGGTAAATAAGTGACGCATTTTTTTTTAATTTGTCCAAACTCAACTTGGATGTTGTAGTAGCCTAATAGTTTAGCTTACGGTTTTGAGAGGGTCGTGTCGTAGGTTCAAACCCGGTCTCGCACTTCTGACTCAATATTTACGTGCAAAATTACGTTTGAAATTTACCATGAGTTTTATGAAAGCAAACATCGTGGGGATGACGATGATGATTTATGATGAAGTTTTCCCCCTCATTTACGATGACGACTGTGTACCAACTCAAACTTACCTTGCAAGAATATATGCAATCATTTTATTGGTTAGCATAGTAGGTACCTACCATCCACATTATCATGCCAACCACTCTCATTCTGAGACCTGTGCGCTGCAGTGGGACATATATAGGCTGGGATGATGATGATGATGATAGTACCACGTGACCGTATAATTATTAAAAGGCCCTAATAGTCCTTTTCATCATCTAAATGATACGATAAGTTGTTAACTATCTATTTTGAGTTAAGTACTTATCATTATTAACAAGTACAGTTAACGGATGCTATGAAGTAAATTCTGACACAATATGGCACAACTGTGAAGTTTCTGAATATTATTAATGTCAACCATAGGAAAATAAATACTATATAAGTATACATACTTGTTTCATGTGACAGATAGTAAGTACAGCATTTTTTTCCCTATAGGTCACATTATCAATGTTCAGAAACTTTACAATTGTGCAATGTTCCAGGATTTACTTCATAACATCTGATTATAAGTATACTGAAACTCTATAAATGAGAAGTCACTAAAACAGTTCAAAAATGCCATGAAAGTTTCGATCGCTGCTGATTCATCTAGACCTAATATCACTATCTTCATCTTCTGATCTGTTAACAATACTTCCACTGACTGCCATACTAATGATCCCCTAACCGTTTTTGGTGTAGGACGGAGCAACTTCTGGCGCAAGCGAGTCCCGAGCGAAACGGTCACGAGCTATCGTTGTTCGGCCAAGCATTAGATCAAGGAGCACACCTGTCGAATATATCTAACAACCTGGTAAGCAAATAGACCTGGAGTTCACAGCAAGATACAGCTGTGTGTGATAGAAGCAGCCATGAGCTTGCGCTGGTAGCACAAGCGCATCTGTATAATATTTCTAACAACCTGGTAAGCAGAGGGATCATCTGGACTTGACAGTTACATACAGCTGTGAGTCTCTGAGTCCCGAGAGCAGCAGTCACGAGTTTGCGCTTTTTGACCAAGCTTTAGAGCAAGGAGTGCATCTGTCTACAATCTTTAACAAACTTGTAAGCAGGTAGACCACTTGGAGTTTACAGTTAAATACAGCTGTGCGTAGGTGAGCTCCGAGAAACAGCCATGAGCTTGCGCTGTTTATCTAAGGTTTAGAACTGGGCGTGCATCTCTCTGTCATCCCTAACCTGTAAAGTAGCTGGACCAGCTGGAATACCTAGAATAACTATCACTACAGCTGAACGTTAGACTACCACTGAACTGTAACAGTCAAATTCTGTGTAATGTAAAACCCAAATTGTTAGATAGTAACTATTGATCTGGAACAGCTGGAACTCCAAAGATTATTTTAAAGCAGACTCTGTTAAGCTCAAGATTAGTGATAATTTCATCTGCACCATACAGTCTAAAATATTCTACGACAGCTAGGTCTCGGACCGAAAGCCTTCTTGTCCTTTTGTAAACTTAATAATTTGTTCTACATTCTTAGTCGGGCGAGGGCGAGGAATCCTCATCGGATGCAGGTGCTAGTGATGCAGAAGGTGAACCCAGGGCGAAACAAGAGCCACTGGATTATGACGACCCCTCTCACATCGCAAACACCAACGGTGCAATGCCGCATAGCTTCCCGGGACTACTCAACCTGCAAGGTATTGCCATATTGTTGCATCTTTAAGAGCACTCATCGCCCTGGATTTAGGGTACGTTGTACAGTGCACGTACCATCGCCCCAGACGTCAGATACCCATTTTCAAAACAAATTTGCTTGCAGCTGTTGATGTTTATTGCTATGGATTGTTATGGACAGATGTCTAGCCACTTCACGCAAACTGGGCCTTTAAGGTGGTTATCTGGCGCTTGGGGCGATAGTACCTGTCGGAATGGCACTCACTATTATTGATTTCTCTCTAACGAAATCAAGGGAAGCCCTCGTGATTAGTATGCCAGAAGGAAACAACTGACTGAGATTTTTATAAACATTGCAAAGGCTGAATTTTGAAATGTTTGTTGAAAGCTGATCGCAAAGTAGAATGAATTTAATTTGTGTCTAGGTAAGTGGTACAAGTAAGTAAGCAAGGTAATGAACGGCTCTTCGGTCTTATCTTCTATGACTAAATCACCAAAAGGGTGGAGATTCATTGAATATTTACAAATAAGCAAATCTAAGTACGCCGTGGTAGCCCGGTGGTTTGACCTATAGCCTCTCAAGCAACAAGTCGTGGGTTCAAATCCGGGCTCGCACCTCTGAGTTATTCGGGATTTATGGTAGATTAGAAATTTATCATTAGCTTTATGGTGAAGGAAAACATCGTGAAAACCTGCACACACCTGCGAAGAAATTCAATGGTTTGTGTTAAGTTTCTAAACCGCAGTGGGCTCGGATGGGAACTACGGTTCAAGTTCCCTCATTCTGAGGCTTGTGCCCTGTAGTGGGACGGATGTAAGCCGAGATGAAGATGATGAAGTAAAGTCAGTCAAACAATGAATTCCGTCGACAAAATTGATAGAAATACAATAAAATTACTTATGCCTTTCAGCGATTCTAAAGAAATAATAACATAATATCTCATTTTCAGGATTTCCAGGACTTCCCGGACCATCAGGAATACCCGATAACTTCGGTGAGTACAATAACTATCTCATTCTACCTCTATGTAACATTCTGACTTCAAAGGAATGACTCAATAATAAACACATCTTTCGAGTACTTCTAGAAGACAATAATTATTAATCTTAATCGATCGATTGTTCATTAAATTAATGACTATTTACCAATCAACAAACAATAAAACTTGCGCATTAGGTGAACATTATTGAGTCACTCGTGCAATGCACGCCATATTATTATCATTCCTAACACTAACATTCTAATACGAAAACGTACATATAAGTAATACGAGTACAATGCGCTCGACTCCTATTAAACGGTCAGCGCACCCCAGTCCCCAAACGATTGAGAAGTCGTCGCAACAATGGAAGCGAGTCGCGTCGCGAGTTAACGCGGTATTAGGGCGAGAGATGAAAATGAACGAGACCTCCGTCTGCCCCAGGAGCCCCCTGGCCGGGCGGGCCGTGCGGGCCGTGCGGGCCTCACGGGCCGGTGGGGCCGGCCGCCGCGCCGGCGCCCGGTGAGCCGCTCAAGCCCGCGTGCCCCGCCTGCGGCAAACGCTACAGCAACAACAGCAACCTCAAGCAGCACTTGCAGAACGTGCACGCCGCGCACGCCGCGCTGCACCGCTGCCCCGCCTGCGGCCGCGCCTTCAAGACGCGCCAGTACATGCAGATACACATGAACTCCATCCACGGCATCAAGCAGCGCCGCCGCGACCCCGCGCCCGCGCCGCCCGCGCCCCGACCGCCTCCCGCGCCGACCACGCCCCTCGCCCCGGCCGCCGACTTCGACCGATACACATACAGTAGCGCTTAATAGTACGCGTGTGGTGATGTCTCTAACCGCCGCCTCTGTGTTACAGGGGCGGCTCTGGCGGGCGGGGCGCTGGGCTACCGGCCGCAGTGTCCGCTGTGCGGCCGCGTGTACTCGTCCACCTCCAACCTGCGCCAGCATATGCTCAATGTGCACTCGCAGACGGACCGCGACCAGTGGTTCCCGTGCCAGCACTGCGGCAAGAAGTGCAAAACGAAGCACTACCTCATCAACCACCAGCTGCAAGCGCACGGCATCCGGCAGCGCCAGAACTCTTAGAGACGGCGCGCCGCGGCCGAGCCGCCCCCCGCGCCGCCCGCGGCCCCCGCGCCCTTCGCGCCGCTCGCCGCCTGGTGGTGACCCGCGCCCGCGCACGCGCACCGCTGGAACGCGCTCGTCGCCGACGACTGACGCCGACACACCCGAACGCTCGGAACACCAAAAAACGGACGCTCGAACGGAAACACCCCGCGACCTCGTTTACAATTGTAACTATAGAAACCTGTGCCAATGGACGTTTTCGAGACGGGACCGCGGTTCGAAGACGCGATTACCGTGTAGGGTATTAGATAGTTTCGCGGGATGGGGTAGGGCGACGCTGGCGGTGGATAACGTTAGTGTCGGCGTTGCAGATGCGGCTCGGGGCGGGGGGCAGGGGCGGGGGCGGGGGTGGGCCGCGCTGCCGTGCCCGCTGTGCGCGCGCGCGCTTGGCTCGCCGGGCGGCGCGCGCCGGCACCTGGCGGCGCACTACCCGCGGGACTCCGCGCGCTGCCCGGTGGCGGCGTGCGCGCGCCAGTTCGCGCACCCCAACTCGGTGCGCAACCACATGCGGCTGAAGCACCGCGCGCAGTGGGACCGCATGAAAACCCTGCGCTGGAGCTGCGGCCGGGCCTAGCGCGACCACATTCGGCTGTGAAACGAACTCAAGTGCGGCTTATTATTTAAAAAACCGAAATATTGATCTCGTCGACGCATCTCATGTTACGTGTAAAGACGGAGGGTGTATATCGACTGAAAATTATTTTTGTAGTAGATTAGACTGATATTGTTTACGTAAGGTATTGTTAAGCGCGTAAATAAGACATGTGATGATTGGTGCCATTGATAGATTACCGTGTGCTAGGAGTGAAGATCATTCTCTCGACTTCCTGAACGCCTGTAACTCTTCCATTGTTGCTTCGACACTTCTCCCGCGACTGGTAGTTTACTGCCCGCTGTAAATGACATGATCCCTTCGTTTCTATGTCGTCAAAAATAACTGTAAAACAGAGACGTACAGTTATTGTTAAACTTATTAAGTGCCTCAATTTTCACGAATGGAGAAATAATAAAACTGCTTACCTACTGCCCTTGTAACACCTCGTTACCTTTAGTAATCTAAGGTGTTTTCCCTCAAGTTTAACAATAATTGTATTTTATATTTTCATAGAGAGCCGTTTATATGAAATGTGTTCATCAAAATAGACAAAATTGTTTTAGCCGACGCAATGGTTCGACGTATGGTTTACGGGAGGAAAATTAACTTACTTAACTGTACCTGTTATTAGAATGTAATGAAAAAAGAACGAGAAAAGAAAGACACGTGATGCCTGCTTTACCATTACACTAACCTTTCCCGTATATAATACTACTCTATGCACTAACCCCAGCTTAACTTCCACGGCAAAATTTCCGATTGTGTTCTTGAGACAGTTACTAATTCAATTTGCTTCGACGCCCAGCGCCATCTATGTGGAGTGACATATTAGCTACACACTCTCAGAGAGCCAATATTATACTTCTCAACCGGAACAAAAAAAAACAACTGTACCTATACCTGTACCTATTACAAGGTATTCCATGCAATTGTAAACACAGCAATTAAGTAATTATACTACTAATTAATTATTATTACTTCTCGGAAGAGCAAATCAAGTTTATCGCAAATTGCAAACAACATTTTGCACTATTCGTGGAAGAACGACGTAAGTCGGGATGACTCGCAGAACGACTTACGTCTTTCTTTCACGAATGTGTTTATGCTACATTAGCTGACAATAAAAGACATAAATCGATACATAGTTCGATAAGGGAATGACAATGTCGTTTGACGAGTCTTATGAAGAGAGCGATAGCACTAAGAATGATCAGATTAAATAGGTAGCCATCATGAACATCGGGGCTGTCTAACTACTCATAAACATCTGGCCATTATTTCATCACGCTGATAGGTGCGGTAATTCTCATATTATCACTAAATTATTCTACTGCTATTATATTATTATTCTACTACTTTTCTTGTCATTAAAACATTCAAACAATTGTAACATTCCTGTCATTTTTATAAGCATTTCTCTAGAAAACAATTTCCAAAATTGACACATGTCACTGACAATTGTCACGTTGCTGAAATAGGGGCTTGAACAAAACCGCAACCCGTACCGCATAAATGAGTGTCAGATGTTTTTGTTTTGACCATCTTGAGAGCTGCGATTTTTATGATGGCGACTGTATGCACTTTTTATGAATGATCCTGCTACTACATAAGTAATACACGACTCGACACGGTTAATTACATTGGGTATATTTTTTATGGGACAAATATCGTGAAATATCGGGAACTCATTACAGAAGCGCCATCTGTGAACTCAATGAAGAAACTAAATAGAGATGGCGTTGTTGAGTTATGCAGGAGGTATAAGTAACATACAAAATGAATGGTATGTACAGAAACCTCTCTATAACAGAGATTACCATTAATCGTTTTTTTTTATCAACTAATCAATCGATTGATCAATCAATCGTCAGAAATTAATCACGATTAATTTAGTGGCGATTAAATTAATCGACGGATTATTCGAATAACGATTGATCAATCGTCATTTTAATACATTTAATTTCACGATTATAAATCTCAATTAAAAATTGGAACACGCACGTTACAAAAATTTAATAAGTCTGTCTTGTCATGGTTCACTTGGAAATGCCTTGGCATGTTATTTATCAAGCAATAACGAACATAATGATCCAGCAATCCCCAAACATTGAGTATGCATTCCTTAAGATATAGCAATTTGTCCACGTAACTCGAAACTTAGATTTACATAGAATTTTTTTTTTCCTAATATTAATCGAGAGAAAATTAATGTAATTAATTGATTGATTAAAAATTTAGATGCTGGTAATTATTCGACGATGAATTTAATCGTGACTAAATTAATCGAAAGTCTTACGACTAACATTAATCAATCGTCATTTGTAATCGTTAATCGCTATTGAATAGCTAAATCTTGATCGTTACTCGATTACATTTTGCCCATCTCTGCTCTAAAGGGAAACTACTTACAGCAGGCTTATTATTTTAAAGAAACTCGACATTGTGTAGTCATACTCTTTTAAATATTCAAAGATGTAACGGTACTTATGTGGTTTACTTTAGTTTCGGCAACCATTGCGTCGGCTGTCTAAAACATTCAAAGTTTTGGTCTCGCGGCATATTGCGTATGTACTTATGTATATTTTCGACCATAGTTAAGACAATACGAAATAGAATTAAAAGAATCAAATGCCTTTTTAGCGCAATAGGTACCTAGGGATACGTTCAACAAGCATAGTGTTTATTTTTTAAATGGTTCGAGGAGACCGTGTGGAGAGCACAATATAAAACATATCTAGTCAATGTAGAAACTTACGAACACAATAAATGGTTCATTTAATATTAAAAAAACGGTCACGTTTCTGAATACCGAAAGTTAAAATATCGAATGTATTAAAAACCCGAATACCCATTAACAACACCGAAAATTGTTTTTTCTGAAAAGGTAAACTTCTCAGAATTTATTAAAGCGGCATGATATAAAACCTGTTCGGTTTGGTTACGTTAGTTTTATACCTAATATTGTGAAAAAAAATACGATTTTAGAAAAAAACTTTTACGATATTAATTATGATACATTGATATTTTAATACATTCGGTATTCACCTGAATACGTATCTACGTAACCAAAAAAACATTTTCCATTCGCATATATTTTCGTATTTAGAAACGGAATTACGTGTAAGTTTTATAGAATTTATTCTTTTATTGACGAGTTTGGGGTGATGGAAAAAACGTAAATGACTGGACTATCATGAATGTCGTGATGTGTCGGTTATGTTTGTTTGTTAATTAGACATTATTGACAGTGTAGCTTCCTATACTTACCATAATTACTGATATCTCGATATTAAGTCAGTCGTACTTAGTCTTCCAAAGAAATCCAGTGAAACCATTCCCTCTTCTTTGTTTAGACGGCCTAGCAATAAAGTCCAGTCTTTGTGAAATTCAATATGTATATAAACATAATACAATGGTTGCCTTCAGAATATATGCGATAGGAACCCCACGTCGAATAGATCTCGAAAATTAATATTGGTAAATTAGCGTGTAGTCGAAACTGTTCCTGACGCCTGTGAGGCATTGTCGTATATCTCTATATTATAAAATTATTTTTAAGCGAACGATGTAAATTAGTCAGCCCAATAACCAAATGTTCAATGTGAGTAAACGATTCTAGTTGCAAATGTATTAGTGATACGATATATACGTAATAATTTAATTTTTACCCGAAAAAAGTGTCTGCTTATATAATGATATACATAAACAATAAAACTACGAAGTAGACGACGCGTTTAGATATTACTAACAACTAATATAACATTCTAATATAGTTAAAAAGGTAAGAGCCATTCTGCAGCCGCCGGTGGTGATGGGTTGACATTATTATTTTTTTTTTTTAATCACTAGCTACTTCTTTTTGCGACTGCCTCATCTGTTGAAAAATGCAAATGAGGCCAAAATGTAACCTATGTTCAAAATTAAATAGTAACTAATTACAAATAAAGAAACACAAATTAAAAAAGTTACAAATAGACTTTAGTTACAAAAAAGTCAGAAAATTGGCCCAACTCAGTATTATGGTCTTCCACTGAACCCTTAAAAAACGGACCAAGTAAAAAAATAAAACCAATGAACCCGACAGCTAAAATTTTCCAAAAAAAATAATATACCTTTTGGTTTCTTATTACATTATGTTACTATTAAACTTAAACGGGTAATACAAGCGGCGCTACACATTGCGTCGCATTAATTTAGCCGATTGAATCTAGATGGCGCTGTATCGAACAACCACCACCAATTAAAAAATAAGTATTGTCAACTCCACCGCCAAGCTTAACTCCTCACCATCGAGCTATCATTAAACCCTACACTCCCACCAGGTGGATCCAGGCGGACACAGGATCTGCTGCGCGTGCGCGCCACAGACCCGCGGCCCTGCCCCAAGTGCGGCAAGATCTACCGCTCTGCACACACACTGCGTACACACCTCGAAGATAAGCACACTGTGTGCCCCGGATACAGGTTAGTACCCTACCCACTAAAACACACAACAGCGTTACAACTGTAGCACAATATCTGGTTCGAAGGACCAAAAAACTGTTAAAGCTCATCACACGAGATACTTCAGTACAGGAATGGCGTCACCAGAGCTTCCTCACGTGTCACACAGTCCCTCTATTTAATGACTTGGTGGCGCTATTTAGGATTGACATACTACATTACATATTACATTACTTTTCATGAATTATGGTAATGCAGAAATTACCACAGGGTCACAATGACTGGTCATTGTATGAAATTGCCCGTGCTTTGCGGCCGTGCTTTAGTAAAACATTTTGTTTGTTGATCTTCACAGATGCGTGCTATGCGGCACGGTGGCGAAATCCCGTAATTCTCTTCACTCGCACATGTCGCGCCAGCACCGCGGTATCTCCACCAAGGACCTCCCCGTGCTACAGATGCCCACGCGCTTCGATCCTGAGCTCGCCAGCCAGTGAGTATAATCTTAACTGAACAAAAATCTACAGACATCTAAAATCGTAAATCATCATATTTATCATCATTTATTTGTGTACGATAGGTACCTAACGCATATAATACACTTTTGTTGGATGGCAAAATACATTTAACAAGGTCCGGTCTTTTAGCCATTTAGTAATGTTCTGCCATGCGGCGTATAAAATATTTCACTTTTGGGCCCATTCCCATAATGCTTTTTGACAGCAAACTTGTTTTTAATAAAGTGGAAGACAATTTATTGGGTAGACTTGTGGGAATAGGCCACAATAGAGAGGCAAATGTTAGGCCTGGGGACGAAGACCGATGGAAGTTGTATTTATGCAGCCGAGTTGAGGAACTTTGATAGTGCAATGCAGGATGTAGTAGTTAGTTCTCTAATTGATGACTAGATGGCGCTAGGAGTCGCTACAGACGGTTTATCTGAGAAATGGTGAAATTCATCGGGGTTCGGCGCTTCTAGTGCCCTGATGTGAAATCAGTCGAAGACTAAAACATTTTTCACGATTTTATTAGTCCGTCACAAAAATCACATCCAATGTAACTTATGACATTTTTAAAGTAACTTATCTCAACAACCTCTGGAGAAGAAGGGCACCACGTTAAGAGTCTGCCCCGGTTCTGAAAAATGGTCGAACCGGTGCTGGGGAAACCACGTTCAGCAACTAACGTCACAATTCTCCCTCCCCCAGACTGCTGGCCAAAGCTGGCGTGAAAGTTTCTCCAGAGCAACTGCGCGCGCGCGCCTCGCCCACGGGCCCGCGGCGCTGCGACATTAAGCTGGACGCCAAATCTGCGGCCTCCGAGAGCAGTTCCGTCTGCGGCGACAACGACAACGACGACCTAAGCCAGTCGCGCTATGGCGACAGCATAGCTGTGTCTCCACCTCGTGAGTACCATTTTTGAAAGCTGTTACCTACTCGTAAATTGCACCGTTCGTACGTATGTGACTACGTAAGTTGTCCGCTTTTTTTGCAAACCATTTTACAAGCCTTTGGCCATTATTAAACCCCCTCACATTCGTTGTCACATTTTTTGTGAATTGGCTATAGATTTTGATGGAATTTTCGGTGATTTATTAGAGGTCCTGTACTTCTATCAGATAACTGAAAAACTGTATCACAACTCCCATTTTTACAAGAATGTGTCCACGACAAATAATGACCCAAATATTAGAAGAAGTCAATTTATTTACCACTTCAGTAAGCTTAAGAAATCTATGTCAAATAATACACCTCGACACTTTCTTAATGAATCCTGTTTTCTGCAGATATAAACAGCTTAGCAAACACGACAATCACCAAGGTGCCAGCTGTGCGGGCGTTGTCGGTGCGCGCAGCGGAGGGCGCGCTGGCTCCGGCGCGCCGGGACGACTTCGCGCCCGGATACGGCGCCGGCTCCACCCTCATCGACACTTACCTTCAGTATATTGGTCAGTTCACGCTTTTCACCACACATTCCCAACAACCACCAAAGTGAGGCTATTTCGGCGGTAAATAACTGACGCAATTGCTTTTTTTAAAATTATCCAAACTCAATTCTATCTTTTGGATATGAAGACTCATGTCAATATAGTATAGAAACAAGTCTATAGATATGTGCGTGTGTGGTCAGCTATTCGCAACTGTGAAGTGACACGGTTATTTACCAAAAAATTTAGTTATCAAATATTACGACAGCATACTTCAAAAGACTAGGATTAATGTCAACGTTCTAAATTGCAGGCATGCCAAACATAAACCACCTAGCTCAGATGAACGCACTCCACATGGACCGGAAGACATACGAGGAGCCATCGCCGCAAATGGCGTCACTGCCGCCACCGCCTTCCACGCTGTCGCACCAGAGCTTCCTCAAACAAATGCAGAGAAAATACACTGACATTGGAAAACCTGACATCACCCGCGATGCTGACGAGCCGCTGGATCTTGGTAAGGAGCGCCAACGCAGCGATAGCGTTGGCGACGAGGAGAAAGAGACAGACAAAGAGCGCGATTACTACAGCAAGGAGTTCGCCGACGACGACCGTCGCGAGCACGACGACGCGCACGACGCCGTCTACTCCGACGACGACAAGCCGGCGTCATGAAGGCCCGCCCCGCCCCCGCCCGCGTTTTGTTGAAGGTTTACAAACGGTGCTTGAGTGTTATGTTTTGTGGTTAGCTGATTCGTTTTGCGAGTAATATCGGTTTAATTGTTAACCCGTGGAATGTCGTTGGTGCCATTTCCGATGTAATGTACATTTTAAATTAGGATTTAATTCGTTGAGGCCGAGCGGCCCCGTGGGGTCGAAAGGTCCCCAACGGGCAGCTGTCCCGGCGCCCGCCCCCGCCGTGAGATTGTTTTAGTAGTTAATGGACTAGCGGGTAGTGTTTTTGTAATGTGCATGTAACGGTCCCTGTCACTAGTAGGGCCTTACATCGTAATTCCATCCATCTACCTCAGCATTCGGGCCAATCCGGCGTGTAAAAATTAAAAGAGAACATATATCCACACAAATTGTGAAATTCCATCCATCTACCTCACTTCAATAGATTTAATTTAATATTTTATACAATTTATAGATATAAATAACTGTTGTTTTATGTATTTTGCAGATTGCATTTATATATACTACGTAGAGCATATAGTAGATAAATATACGCAAGTCATTAGGTGATCGTTAGAGCTGCCCGTAGATAACTCGTTTACATTCTCATTGCGTTGTGTAGAGTGCGCACTCACTAAATAGAGAACGTTAGACTGTGTGCGTGTGGGCGGTCGCGCCACGTCGCGCCACGCCGCGCCACATCGCGCCACGCCGCGCCACGCGCGCCCCACCGTAGCCACACGCGTAGCCACGTAGCCACCGCCGGGTGAGCACACGAGTAACCCTATATCTACGATATCTTGTATACGAACGGAAATATAACAGAGCTTAAATCTTACTATACTAAAGCGACCGCGCGTCGCCACTTCAGCCCGAATCTTCAACTACCTTGAGACTGAACACTATTTCCAGGGAGACCTTTGTTGTTGTCGCATATGTAATTTTGCGAATTTATTGAAAATGAAAAGTTCAAATTTGAAACTTAACAAATCTTAATAAGACATAATATTGCATTGTATATAAATTTGAGTGATATGTAAAGTACATAATAATAAACAAATAGTAACAAAAAGCAATAAATAAAGTATACCTTGATGTTGCCTTCGGAGTGTGTATATAGGAGGCGGACGAGTGTCGGCCGTACCGCGTCGGTCGTCGGACAGACGCGGGCCAGACGTCGACGAGTCGGACGCTAGTCGACGACCAGTCGTCGGCCAGTCGTTGGCGAGTCGGGCGCTGGTCGGTGACCATTCGTTTCTGAGTCAGTCGCTGGTCGGCGACCAGTCGTCAGCAGTGCTGCCGACGTAAGAAGGTTTATTTTGTAGTAATGATGTGGGCTCGTTACTTAAATAACAATTACTGTGATTACAATCTCATATTAGCCTTCAATACTTATACATATTTTTTAGAGTACAATGTTATAGTTATTTAGTATATTAATAAGTATATTTGTAAGCGAGTCACAAAATTATATTTACTTCCCTTAACATTAGATTTCACGTTATTTAAGTATTTAGAGCAATAGTTGGAGCATTTAACCTTTTATATGAGAGATATTAACTTTTAGGGTTCCTTTGAGATTCCGGCGCCCCGAGCCCGCGCCCGTGCGGCGGGCCGGCGCGCGCGCCGCTTCGGTTTGTATACCATAACCTTGTTGACAGTTAACAGTGTTGTCATAGTGAGTAATTATTTCGACTGTATATAAAATAAGTTTTGATTGTTTAGAAAGATGTGTGCATTTGCGATTAATTATTGATTACAATTATTATTTAGATGTTTCTATATTTTTCAGGCATATTACGGATGTATACACGACACATGATAATATCGTAAACCAATAGCCAGTTACCATAATGTGATTAAATTATAGATATACATATATATATTTTGAATACACACACACGATTGTCACACATAAATATGTCACGGCACAACAAAAGTTGCATGTCGCTAGAAGAATACTTAAGTTAAAGTTACTTCAGTAAGTGTTTGCTTTACTAAGTGATGAATGGACATATTTTGTCGGCAACTGCTGCTTTGTACAGAACGCACGTCGAGATTTTTTCTTCGGGATGTAAGACCGCGTAGTAAGTACCTACTTACCTTTATTTTAATAAGCTCCGGATATTTCGGCGCATAAATTTGTTAATTAACACCAGAACGTCTGTATCACCGAACGTTTAGTAAAGAAAACTTTTCGTTTTTAAAAAAATCTTGTTGAGCAAATGTTGTTCTATTAAAACAAATAATATTTGAAATTAATACGTGTAATACTTTCACGAGAAACATTTACAACCTTACAGTTTCGCTTGGGACAACGCCACCTATTAATTGTAGACGCAGTTAACGTCATCTTGAAAGCTTCTTGGTCAGCGCCATCTATAATTGGTTAAAGTTAAAATATTATCCAGGGGAACGCATAATTTTGTCTCAATCAAACCCATCTTAATATCAGGAGCTCATTAATGGTTATCGCGGTCTGTAGGTATCCCGTAGAAAAAGTGTCTAATGTATTTAACCATGAATCAACAAAACCGTTCACGTAAATATAACCAGTGTAACTACGACTGTGAGTCGACGATTGCTCTCTCCACATACATTTAGTTACCTTAAGAACTTAGGAAGTTCGTTTAGTTTTTTTATTTACTTACCTACTATTATACCTCATTAGCATGACAGTTCATGTAAAACTCAATTTTATTAGTTTATTAATGTTGTTTATTGATCTGTTCGTGTTATACTAAGTTAGTTGAAGTGTTGAACGGTCAATTCTTCGTTACTTTGGTCATTGTAATAGTTCAAATGCCTATAGCTGTGTCAAGTAGAGCGAGGCCCTCGCATGGTACCAGACTACCGCTATCTCACCGCTCGCGGAATTTGCGCAAATTTAGTAACAGTTTTCAAGACTTATTCAATTTTCAATTCTTTAAAAACTATATGTAACAACATTTAATACAAAAAGACATTTTAAACGTGATAGAAACTTTTGAACATCATTGCGATAAGATAATGATGGCATTCCATCTTAAATCTGCACCTAGAAAAGTGCATAGATCTATTCTTATGATGGGGATGTTGACGCCATTAAAAAATAATTCGAAGACATTACTCCAGTAAAATAACGCTTTTATGTGCCAAGTTACATTTGTAATTTGCCATGAGCTTTACGGTGAAGGAAAACATCGTGAGGAAACCTGCATCCACCTGCGAAGAAATTCAATGGTGTGTGTGAAGTTCACAAGCCGCACTGGTCCCAAGCCCTCTCATTCTGAGAGGAGGCCTGTTCCCTGCAGTAGGACGTATAAGAGGCTGGGATAATGAACCAGATGTGAGGAGAAAAACGAAACTAATGAAGTAATTCCTCCTAAAGCGGTAGAAAATGGTACTATGTGTAGTGTCTCCTAAATATACCTACTCATAGCGAGCACAAATAATTAAGTTCGGATCTGAATGCAAGTAGTTACCTATAGTTGGGCATGTTCGTTTGATAATATAAAACTATTGTACGTTTACCACCGGTTCAATGTAAGCATAGTATCACAAAATTGTTGTTTGCCCATCAGGTAGGACTGTGAAACAAAGTTTCTAGGAATTGTTTAATGGCCGAACGGGCGGGGCAAATGTCAAAAGACGCAAGTATGTGAGTGTTGGCTATTTGTTGCCAACTCTAAAATATATGGGAGGTGATGGTTAGCCAGACCTGTTAATGGAAAATCGATTTTAAGATGTCGCCATAGTACGGATCGGCCGCGGTTTTTGTAGTTCGAATAGTTCGATTATTAAATCTAGATGGCGCTGAAATATAGCCAGAGGCTTTGAAGGCAAAACAATAAGGGCCTAAGCACACGGCGTATTTTTAACGCGCCGTCGACGCGCGTTTTCATCGATACAAACGCTTGTCGACGGCGCGTTTTTTAAAAAACGCCTTATGCTAGAGGCCTTAAGGCTGCTCTAATGGAATGAAAAACGCGCTGTAAACGCGCGTTCCTAAAACGCGCGTCGACGGCGCGTTCAAAAAACGCCGTGTGCTTAGGCCCTAAGACTACAGATATTTCATATCACTGCAAATGTATTATTATGCAATATTTTTGAAAAATAATACATTTGTAGTAATATGAAACATCTGTAGTCTTATTGTTTTGCCTTCAAAGCCTCTGGCTAAATTTCAGCGCCATCTAGATTTAATAATCGAACTACAAAAACCGCGGCCGATCCGTACTATGGCGACTGCCTATCATCCTTGGTATAAGTTATAGGGGTGCAAATGTTATTGTGCAATTGTTTTCACCGTTTTATCTGTCACGCGGTTTAGTGCCCGAGCTTCCAATACGGCCTCAGGTGTCCAAAACGCACACGTGCGATCTAATTTCTATTTTTAAATTTAAATTGTGTACGAGTCTTGTACTTGAAATAAATAAATTTTAATTTTAATTTAATTAATTGTTGCAATGTTACGCCCTTGCGTTATTAACTTTGTTTCACGGTCTCAAGTTGTACTGTAAATTGTTGAGCCCCTCCGCCGCACGCGGCGCCACTGTATACGACTATTGCGATAGGGCTGTCACCATTCCGTCAGATTGTTTTGCGTTGTCAGGGTGGCCGCGGCCGCTGCGCACGAGTAGCAGTCTCCACTGAACGAACTGACTCGCGACGCAGCCATTTTCGGCGCGATTTTGAACCTTGTGTCGAACAAAATTGTCTCAAGAGGCAGCTCGCTCAGTGGGGACACTGCTAGTTTTTTTTTGAGCCGCAATAACCTGACTTTAATGCGCGCAGCGACCGTGCCGACCCAACTTAGTAGTTTCGTGATTTGTATTATTTAATTTGAAAAATGCCACGCCTTCGCCATTGTACATTAGTGTACTAGTTGTACGCCGCTTGACTTCATTATTATATACAAGAATAATAAAAATAATTGTTTTGAATTGTGTGGTTTGATTTCCATTTTCTGATCCCAGTGGACAGCTTACCTAATACATATTATACTCCATTTATTTTAACATTTGAAACTTAACGGTAAAATTTGCACACGTTTTTAAATTAAACAACGAAACTATTTAAAATTGAAAATAATAATACTTGATATTTTTTACGGCATGACATTTGATAATTGAAATGAATTGAATTTAGGTTTTATTTATTATTGTTATAATTTTTTTTACATACATATTTGCATGCTGGTTGTCGCTGGCGAGAGCGCTGTACAAAATCTTTTTCACCTCACTAGCTCGGAAAGCCCTTTTTGTTTGTTTGACATCTATTGAGAAAATCGCTTTTTATCCACATGTGAAGAAAGAGTTTTGACATTTGAAGGCAGCTTATGTGATATTTGACAGCTAACAAAACGTAAAACGTTAAAAGTGCTGAATTTTTAACATCACAATTAATGAATTGCATCGAGTAAAAAACACTAAACAGTCTTACAACTTTATTTTAATTCATAAGTATCAGCATTCAACATTAACCTTCATTCTTGTTGTAAAAACGGATAAAATGTTCTGACAGTCCAAGTAAGTCGATGTGCGAACAAAACGCATCCGAAATAATAAAGAAAAACTTAAGTCAAAACTTTTCAATTAAGCCGTCAACTTTAAATATTTGCTTGCTTTTCTACTTATTTTGTTATTAAAAATTAGTGATTCGAGTGAATAAATAAATAATAATTGATAGTACAAACCCTTTTATTCTTATTTTCCTCGCTGTAGTGAGGTGAAAAGTTTTGTGTTATACACGGGTGAAAAGTTATTTTATGTCTCGTGTGTTGAAACACTCGCTATCGAAAGGATTCTATTTTTGAACCACTCGCTTCGCTCGTGGTCAATCATAGAATCCTTTCGAAAGCTTGTGTTTCAAATGGACACTCGCAGGTAAAATACAACTTTCCCCCCTTGTATAACAAATAACTATTATTGATATAAAACAACTGATGTAACCGCTTCTCAAGTGAATAAATGGATTTTGATTTGATTTTATTGTGTTAACTTCTATAATAAAAACATAATAAATACCGCTAATAAATGTACATGTAGGTATTTTTAGTCCATTTGTGATCGAAATACCGAGAAACGTCTTACAATTTGACCGTTAATTCAAACCTTAAATTAAACGAAGTATAGTTGGTAGGGTATATCCCATTTGCCCTATAGAACTGTGAAATCGTGAAGTAACAGAGTTCAAAATTGTACGAAATATATCACTTCCATAGAACAAATCGGAACTTCCCAGTTGGTACAGTGAACCAATTTGATTCGTAGGCCACTGTAGAACCCTGTCATAATGAATAAATTTATTTATCTTCTACGACAGTGTTTATGGGTGATGTATGTCATGATGGCATCTCGATCTTTGCGAACATGTGTCAACGATAATGAATAGGAAACTCTTTCTTTATGTTTATTGAATGTTGTGATCGGAAAGTTTATAATCCTTTGACCCGTACTGAAGTTGTAATTATTTATTAGTTAGCGAGACAAGGTTCTATAGTGGCTTAGGAATCATATTGGTTGACGGTTCGTATCATTCGACACCCGCGTTCGACAGCCGCTCACCGCCAACAGTATTAGTGCCACATATAGTCAAGTCGCGGAACGAAAAGGTTCATCAATTTTCTAATACCTACTTTCCACGTGTTCTTGTACAAGAGCACAAAACCAGCCATTTTACCAGAGACGTTCATATAGCCACCCGATCCGGTACGGCGAGAGTGGATAGACACGTCGAGGGGAAAATGGGTATAATGCTCGAGTTTTACACTCTGCTTTTCACTTCGATTGCAAGGAATTAAACAGCAACATTTGAAATTAAATTTAAAAGCTCTTGCAATTTCTATAATAATGTACTAGATATGTCTAGTTTTATTAATATCGTAATATAAAACACCAGTTCTTAATAAACAACAAACTCATAAATTTAAATTAATTTCTAAAAATTTAATTTATATTTATTGAATCAGGCGTTACTTTGCGGAGGTCCATATTAATGAACTAAAACAATTACTTTGCTCACCCGCGACCTTACAATAGTTACGTTTATGCAGTTCCTCCACCTCCACACTGTACGAACACACACAAATCACATAAACACAACTATCACCACCACCAAGCTACACTGACGCGTTTCGAACTCAACCAGAGCTCATCTTCGGAGTTACCACAACCGTATGCTATGCTACCAAATGTTAAACCAAATGTTAGTTTAACATTTGGTAGCATAGCATACGGTTGTGGTAACTCCGAAGACGAGCTCTGGTTGAGTTCGAAACGCGTCAGTGTAGCTTGGTGGTGGTGATAGTTGTGTTTATGTGATTTGTGTGTGTTCGTACAGTGTGGAGGTGGAGGAACTGCATGAACACACATTTCTTGCATAAACTTAACTATTGTAAGGTCGCGGGTGAGCAAAGTAATTGTTTTAGTTCATTAATTTCTATTGTTTGTGGCTGTTTGCGGCTGAAGATTTTACTTTACGCACAAGAGCATAAAAAGCTATTTTATGCAGCATTCTCTCGACAAAGAGCTTTACGAGCATGAGAAGTGAAGGAGTACCTTGTATGGAGTGTCGAAGCACTGCCCAGGGTATAAAAGCATTCAGCATGCTCAGTCACACGAGTTCTTATCAAAAACAAAAAATATTTATTTCATGGAATTGCAACGACACATCTATTTGTTTTATTATATTAATAATCACATTGCTCTTATAAATTATTAAATAGCGCCTAAAATTAGAGAAATTACGCATATACATATAAACTATGCTATATTTATATAATGCTACACTACATTTTATCGACAGAAACACAAAATCCATTTGGTCTTAGCCATCTCTTGTTTTATTGTTAGTTATGTTCGTTTCACTTCAGTCTACGTTTGTACAGTGGCAAGTGGCACTAGCGGCTAAGCGCGGTGTTGTCGGCTGCGGTGTCCATTGCTGTCTGCCGTTTAGTCCTCTTTGCTCCTCTTCTTGGCGAGGAGGTAATGAATGCCGACCACGGCATTCACTCTGTAACAAATAAATATTCATGGTCAAGGTAATGAAGATATTTGCTAAACTGGCTATGATGCTTTAAAATTGGGTACGAGCTGATGTGCCGTGCTAAGTGCTTAAGCGGTGTCTCAGTAAAAGCGGGTTTCCAGAAAATCGTTTTGTGAAATAGTTTTCTTTATACTTCATCATCCCATACATTAAATAGTTAATATACATTTATATTTTTCAATTTGAAATTGTGAGCTTTCTCATTTCCTCTGTCGAAAATAATTATCATTTCCTCTGTGTAGAATTGTTTTCGCGCTGCTTATGTTTTTAATCACTAAATTACACTCGTGACGTCAAAGTACCTACGCAAAACTTTACACACTCGGTCTCCCTACAAATTGCTGAACTTTTTTCTTCTATCTGGTTATAGTTATAGGGTAAAATACCAACTAGGCGCCGGTAGTCGGCCTCTGCCAATCTTACGCACGAGTGGGAAGAGCACGAGATAAATCTTTTGTGCGGTCGACCAAGAAAGTGGTCTACCAGTTTTGACAAAAGTTTCTGTGACATCTAAATATCCCTAAGTCACTGTCATCATGTTATTGCAAGGGAAAATCGACCTCGTTGTATCATGACGTGCAAATGAACTTCGACCGTAGGGAGGTAGACCATATTTTTGGCCGACTGTACACCTCACACTCATATACGGCCGACTACCGCTGCCTGACTGACTACTGGGTACTTCACCCTATTTCTGTGGGCCTTACACTAGGTTGACATTTCATTGCATCTTTGAGAAAAGGTTATGAAGTGTTTGTGTACTCACAGGAAGGCCAAATGCTATTTCTTGGTGGAGGCGAGCGCCAGCCCCAGCCCCACGAGCCCGCCCAGCGCCAGCACCGCGCCGCCCGCCACCGCCATCCCGATCAGACCCTCCTTCTCCATGCGCTTGTTGATCTGCCGCTGCAACCACACAACCGTAACTAACGGCACACCACGGTACAATACGTTTACTTTTAGTTTACCACTGACAGATGGCTTGCCTTCGTTTCATTTCCAACTTTAACACCATACAAATAAAGTAGCTATTACAAAACCTGCAAACTTGGGTAACGTATTCTAAAATCGGCTTTATTTGTAGGTCGTTAAAGTTGAATATGAAATGAAGGCAAACCATCTGTCAGTGGTAAACTTTATGTAATTTTACTGAAAACAATCTTGACTTGACGGGTCTTTTTATTGAAAAACGCTTTTAGAAAAATAGCAGTTAACTATTATGATACCAAAAGCGCTCGTTCCCTAAATATCAGAATTGCAAAATACTAGATTGTAGCGTGTACTCCAGGAGGAAGGGCTACGGACTACATAGATACATACATAGTTACATACATTGCAAGTTAAATAAAAGCTTGTAATGAGAAAATTTGTTAAGATGTTTGAATTTTTGAATGTGTGTTCTACGCAATAACGGTTAAACAGATTTGGATGAAACTTGGCATACAGATAGAAATAGTAATGCATCCTTTGATCAATTATAACTGAAGATACACATTGCCGAACAAAATCCCCTTCAAAGAATGTCCGAACTTTTTTATTTGTTTGCATAATAATTAAAAACATCACCTACACAGAAATTTGAACCTAGCCTTTACTTCATTACAGTCGAATTTCGGTTGACACTTGACAGCTAAACTTGACAATTACACGCAACGTACTGAGAAAAAGAAGGCCACTTTTATCAAAGTGGCGCTCATTTGGCTCGGACATTTTCGGGCGCGCGACTGTGGATCTACAGTTATAATTGATCAAAGAATGCATCCAAGAATGTTGAGGTAGGTATCTTAGCTTTCAAAATGACGCGTCAACTTAACCAAATCAAAGTAACCAAGAAAATATTGTCATAAATTGTTATGTAAATATAATGTTGATAAATCTGTAGTGGCATAATCTCTAGCTAATCTCATCGATCAAATACCTAAATCAATATCAATGTTACATAATACATAATGGCTGTATGTAATACTTTGTTGAGTAGAATTCATATCAAGATGCCACAGGGGCCTTTTTAGGGTTCCGTAGTCAACTAGGAACCCTTATAGTTTCGCCATGTCTGTCCCTCTGTCTGTCTGTCTGTCCGTCCGCGGCTAAGCTCAGAGACTGTTAGTACTAGAAAGTTGTAATTTGGCATGAATATATATGTCAGTCACCCCGACAAAGTGATTAAATACAAAAAAACTAAAAAAAATTTTTTAGGGTAGGTACCTCCCATAGACGTAAAGTGGGGGTGATTTTTTTTTCTCGACTAACCCTATTGTGTGGGGTATCATTGGATAGATACCTATTTGAAAATAAATAGGGGTTTTCTAACACCATTTTTTAATAAAGTGAATATTTTCGGAGTTATTCACTCCGAGAGTTCAAAATAATGTGTCCCCTCCCCCCTCTAACTTTTGAACCGCACGTCTAAAAAATATGAAAAAAATCACGTAAGTTAAACTTAATAAAAACTCTCTAGGAAAATTATTTTCAACTTAATCAGTTGAGCAGTTTTTAAGTTTTTGTAAAAAATATTTCTATACTAAGATTGTAATTTAACCGCCATTGCAAGCATTTTTTTTCTTTAAGTACCTATAAGATCACGCTAACAGTATCTTCTTTCAAATAAAAAAAATATATTACATCTGAAAAACGATCAACATACATACTAGTTCTAGTAGACTGCAGATTAGATTAGTTACCGAATTCGCCGATAGATGGCGCTGTACCGCTGACGTTGGGACCAAAACAACCACATTAATAAAGTATGCAGAGATTTTTTCGTACCTGCTACGGAATCCTATCTTGGGCGTGTCCGACACGCTCTTGGCCGGTTTTTTTTAGACTTAATATAGAAGCTTTTAAGTTAGATATTTATTTATAGTTAAGTTTTATTCATTGTTATTTTTTCTTAATATTTGTATTCTTAGTTTCAATAAATAGTTTCATTACTATCAGAAGTGTAAATTCATGAATTACCAAATAATATGTTGTTATTTATCTTCCTTTGTTGTTACTTATACTGTCAATCTGGTCACATCCAGTACGTATGGTCTAAAGAGAAAAGGTGTGGATACCACCATTACATGGTACCTTTGCTCTCCAGCTGGCCATAGGAACACGTGTGCTTTCGATCTCTACCTATTTTAACTACATAATAAAAGGAACTGAGATGTTTCCTTCTACAAAATGTTGCTATATTTTCACCTCTCCTATTAATGAGCACACTTGTTTGATGATTGTGGTAGGTATTTACCAGAGAAATATTCTATTTCTGAACTTCAATGATCTTTGTTCAAGACTGAGCTGGAATTTTTTTAACTCTCGTCATTACTTTTCTAATTATTATTAGGTCTGTGTGGATGTCCCATATTGTTGTTGCATTTCTTGTATATTTATTTACTAAGGTTCTCTGAAACGAGTCTAGCAATTTAGATTAAATTTACTATGTGGTTTTTTAGCTCTGAGGTAACGTGTGCTTACAAAGCTCATTTGCTTTACTAAAAATACTAACCTCCAAAGCCAATACTTGTTGGTTGGCAGGCTCGATCTCAAGGAAGGCTTTGACAAAGTGCAGCGCTTTGCTGTACTCCTTGATGCGAGCGTGGCCGATGGACAGGTAGAACAGGTAATCGCGCTTGCCGTCCGGGTGGGAGTTGAACAGCTCCTTCAAGAGGAGGATACCCTGCAATTGACGAGCAATGGAACTTGTTAAAGTATAAATCTTCCCAGGTGAATTTTTCGCTTCAAGCCCTTATCTTTCAAAACAAATGGTATTGTCATAGTATTAAGGTTCAAATTTAATGTAATGTAATGTCTCGAAGCAAAAAATTCACCTGGGAATATTTATACTATACTACAGGTAGACTCACAAGAGCTAGCATGAATGGATTAAATGAGCGAATGAATGTATCTGTGTGTTACCAATTTAAATACACTTTACACAAATATGAAAATGACTTGCATCAGTCATTTTAAAAAAATGTCAAGGCCACAACAAACCAGGAGCATGGGGTGCCGATAGTGATGCAACATGAAAAAAACGACTTTGTTTTTTTCACAATGTTGAAAAAAACATGAAAAAGAAACTTAGTAGCCTTGTTTTTTTCTAACTTTGTTTTTTTTTCAGAAATAAAATCAATAGGAAATTAATTGTTTTATTGAGGTATGTTTTCCAATTTCCTACATTTTACTAAAATAACAAATCAAATTAAGTACTCATGAATCAATTAAACAAAAATTTAATCTTCCTCTGTGTCAATGTCAGTACCACTTTCAGTAAAGTCAATGTTGCTAATATATTCATGTAAACTTGGTACTCGTCTCCAACCAAAACGGTTTGGTAGATTTATAAATATATAAAAAACTCCTGTTAAGTATTAATCTTTTACGGAAACTGCCTTTTTAATTTTAAATTCTGTATGTACTCTTGAAAAAAAACATGCTCCAGAAAAAAAACGTGTTTTTTTCATGGTATTTTCAAAGTTTTTTTTCACAATAGAAAAAAAACAGTTTTTTTTGCAACACTAGGTGCCGACGAGTTGTTTTCTAAAAATTTGTACACAATTAAGGGATCTAATTTAAACAAAACCTAATTGATTCTTTTGTGTAACAAAAGTAACCCATATAGTTTGTATGACTAACTTTTGTTACACAAAGGAAACAATTGTGATTTTGTTTTTATTAAGCCCTTAACTATGTAAAATTTTATTGAAAACTAGCTGTTGCCCGCGACTCCGTCTGCGAAAAATAATAGGGGTATAAAAAATAGATGTTGACCGATTCTCAGACCTACCTGATATGCACACAAAATTTCATGTGAATCAGTCAAGCCATTTCGGAGGAGTTTGGTAACAAACACCGCAACATGAGAATTTTATATATTAGATGACCCATTTTAGTAAGATATAATAATAATAAAATAATAAATAATAAAAGAAATTTTTATTTACCAACATACAAAAAGTTATAAATTTACGAAACATAGTACACATTATCTAGTTTGTAAGTATGAGATAAATAGGAAATGAGACTCAGCGAGCTGCTGGTTTTCAGTCTCCAACCTGACTAAAACTAACTTAAACAACTAAGTAACTAAAGGTGAAGCCGCTGCCAGAGCGACACTATGACTACCTAAATTAGGCGTTGAACATACATTATCATCATAGCTTATTTTTGCTTAGAAAAGGGGCAGACAAAACAATTTCACTTTCGAATCGATTCCTGAACTAAAGCTTACAGATAATTGATAGGTTTAGGCATTACTTTACGGAAGTCTAGATCAACCACAACATCCCTACCCAGCTACCCCGTCCCCAACTTGGGTAGCAGAATAGCTAGGCAAAGACATTGTACCTAATTGTAATTCCAAGTTTATGGAATTTAAACAAAAACACAGAGGCGGTAACTTTACCTATTTAGGTACTTGATTTTTGTTGCGACAGGAGCCATTGCTTGCTGAGCCTTTTAAAGGTGTACAAAGATTTCGCCTTTTTTATAGGTGGTGGTAAATCATTCCAGCATTTTGATGCTGCGAAACGAAAGCTGCCCCTAAAAGAAACCAGTCTGCGCACCACCCCAACAGAACCAGTCCTACTGCCATCATTGCGCCACAACAGTTTATTATACAGATATTTTGGACAACCATTCCACTTGAGATTGTACACAAGCGATCCCAATTTAAATTTGCGTCTATTTTTCATGTTAAGGATATCATATTTATTCAAGTATGGCGTGATGTGGGAGTAACAGTGGATATCATAACAGTACCAAATGCATGAATTTAATGTATACAGATTGGAATTATTTTCAAACATTCCTGTCTACAACATAACCATTAATTTTAAATTATGCCTTAGATAGATATTAATGTCTTCTTGACAGTTGAGCTCACACTATAGGACAAATACTTTTTATTATGAAAATAATTTTCCAAAGAACAGGCAAAAGCTTGTTTAAATAATAATAATATCTAAAATTTTGTGCATATCTTATTGATTTCAAGAGAAAAAAAATTAAACAATCCATGAAGCTGCAGTGTTATTTAAATACAACATGAAAAATCCACTGAACATAAGAAAGATTATGTGCTGTTCCAAAGTCCACTAAGACATTAAACCAATCAATAACTCAAAATACTAAACAATCAGTTATATTATCACCAGTTCTCAGAAGTGATAAGGTTATAGACTGAATAATCCATACAGAACTTATAGTGAGCTGATTTTAGCAGAAACATAAAATAATACTAGTTTTACACTAATAAAAACATAATTAGCTAAAGCATCAGTGTTACGATGAAAAAACGTTTTTACCTGGATTCAATGTACAAATTAGTTATTCACATAGTTTTTCATTGGTCAATGTAAGTATTTGTTATACTTCATGCATAAATTTTATAAAATTGACCTTGTATTCGTTCGTCGTAGCATGGCAAACAAAATTATTGAATACATCGTAGAGAAAGCGTCAAGAATGTACGAACCTTTTTGATGTCTGTGGGGTATCGGCTCCGAACGAGACACCACGCGTACTCGAACTGTGCCTTGTGCGTGACGCGGCCGCCGTGGAGCTGCTCGTGGAAAACTCTCTCGAACTTCTGCATAACAACAAAAACTCATCACAATGCACTTGCACCCATGACTCACAAGTGTCGCACTAAAACAATAATTACTTGCAAATCTTCTGAGGACACCACCTCGTCTAAAACGTCCTCCATGGCTATTAAATGTGATAATTGACAAATATAAAACGGATTTTACAAGGAATCTAAGGCAGAATTAATATTATCATTATTTTGCGTTTATCAGTCGAAAAATCTGACGGTAGTGAGTAGAAATTCGTTTCGTAATGTCACTACTGTCAGTTCACGTGACAGTTTAGTTTTTTCTGACTCCCTCGTGATTCGGATACATGGTATTTTGCCAAATACTAAGTGTAATTTATTGATTTAATTATAATTTATTTTTTTATAGAGCTAAAAGTGTACTTTGTTTATACTTTAACTTTAGAATACGACGATTCTATTCGTACAAGCATTAGTAATATATGATTTTCATATTTTTTTCATCTTTTAAGTTAGAAAGTTAGTATTAAACTTAAACAAATTTCCGAACTGAGAAACAGTGTCATTAAATGTCATTTGAAACGATTTGCATTTTGCATTCCATTGGACGATTAGGACGGAAAGTCGTCAATCGCCCGTCAGTTCGTTTCGTATTTCATTGTCTGGCTTTAGGTAATTTTCAATTGCCTTTTGTTCGGCACACAAAAGCTATTGTTCCCTCGTTCAGAGAAGGCAACGAGATACAATGCAAAGTGTCATCAACACGGTGAAGGGAACCGCCCTCGGGGTCGCCGGGTACCTCACTCCTGTGCTGAAGGTAGGTTTATCAGATGCTGCTGTGACTTTGGTTGACCGAAACCGTATCAATATGTAAATTAAAGTTAATAATTAGTATGTAAACAACTGCGTTCTGGGCCATGTCCTCTGAGTTAAGGTCCAGTTTACTATATTTTAATGCTGTTTTTGGGAATTAAGTATTAATAACTAACTACCAACTCGGATGGCTCTACATTTATAGTTATACTGCTCTTTTGCTTGTTATTATTTTCGTCTTACTTTAGTTTTCAATTATTTAAGTACTACATCTGCTCTTAAAACTTGAAAAATTAATAGATACTCTATCCAACAGGAGTCCAAGTTCCAAGAGACTGGTGTCCTTACTCCTGAAGAGTTTGTGGCCGCGGGCGACCACTTGGTGCACCATTGCCCCACATGGCAGTGGTGCAAAGGAGAGGAGTCCAAGATCAGACAATATCTGCCAGCTGATAAGCAGTTTTTGATCACAAGAAATGTACCATGCTACAGGAGATGCAAACAGGTAAACATTAACACACAAATGGATTATAAATACTGTAAAGTTGGGCTACTTTGAAAGGTAACTTTGGCAGTTGATGTGTGTGAAGTTCTCTATCTGCAATGGGCCCATGTGGGAACTACAGCCCAAACTCTTGCATTCTGAGAGTACATGTACTTATAGGCTGTGACAAAATATAATTCTGAGTAAGCTATTGTAGTGCAAAAATGATGTAATAAATTCATAAGACATGCTTTTGTATACGGAGTCTGAGACTGTGCCAATATTAGAAAAAAAAAACAACATGAACTTTTGTGTATTTGACATATTTAGATGGAATACGTAAAATACTTGTTTCTTATTATTTATATATTTTTTTTTTTTTTACTTTTATTAATGAATTGTATTTAAATTGTAATAATTCTTAAAATGATGTAAATTTATAATACTTGTAATAATTCGTATGCCCGTTCGGGTACGACATAGCTGAACATGACTAATCATTGTAATTTAACCTGCAGTGTATATACCTATGTTCGACGAATAAATATATTGATTGATTGATTGATTGATTGATTGTATTTATAATACTACTCTGTCTGCAAAGAAATTGTTTATTGCTATCCTGCGGATACAAACTTTTGCATTTATAATATAAGTAAGATTATAATGATTGTGTTTTAGATAGAGTACTGTGAGGATAAAGAAAAAGTGATTGAAGATGAAAATGATGAGGATGGAGGCTGGGTCGACACCCACCACTACGACAACACTGGCTCGCCCACTGTTGAGGAAAAGGTAGGTCTGAAAATCAATGTCTTACTAAGTGTCAACGTTGATCATGCCAACTTTATAATACATTTACCATCACATACATTGAAGTTGTCTAAGTTCGTAAGTGCTCAGAAATTTTTAAACACGCACTCCCACTTTTGTGTAGACAATATGGTGTTAAGATATTTTTAATACGTAGACAGCTCCAATGTATGGCAACTGTGATTTTAAAGATCCTATCTACATTTGGCTACCAACTGCACCACATAACCTGCAGCTTCCACATCACACTTGTGTCTAGAGTAGGCCTCACAATTTTTTTTTTTTTTCACAGACCTATCTGCAGTTAGCTAGTAGTTGTAAGCAGACTCAGTCATTAGTAGCCTCGCGATTCAGATGCAACCAGTCGAGTCTAAAGCCGAGTTTAGATCTGCAAGAAAAATTGTGCAAGTTGCATTACATTGCGAGTTCGTAAAGCGAACAAGTTTGCAGTGGTCAATCAATCGCTGCAATGTAATGCAACTTGCAAAATATTTTTTGCAGATCTAAACTGGGCTTTAAGTAAGTTAGATTAGCTATGAAGTATCTTTTTGTATTTATTTATTTATTTTTTTTTTTTTTTTCAACTTCATTTTTTATTACTTTTACGGTCATCCCGTGAAATCATATATTTCATACTAAATACAAACTGAAATATAGATGCACAGAAAAAACCCCAGAAAAAAGACCAATGCTGGGAATCGAACCCAGGTCCTCAGCATTCCGTGCCGTGTGCCATACCCCTACACCACCACTGGTCTAGAGATTAGACACGAATCTTTCCTATACATCATACATTTCAGTCTGCTAAATCATCACCTTATGCAGTGACAAGCGCTCATCTATGTTACACCCTCTATCGAGAGATTTTAACACTCCTTCGGAATTAACCGCTCACCTGGACAAGAGATGGCGCTACTGTGCAACTTTAAACAAGTTAGACTAACTAACCTGGACAAGAGATGGCGCTACTGTGCACAGTAGCGCCATCTCTTGTCCAGGTGAGCTGTTAGTTTCGAAGTGGTCTTTTTTCTGGGGTTTTTTCTGTGCATCTATATTTCAGTTTGTATTTAGTATGAAATATATGGGCTTTAAGTCTATAAGCAAGCGCGTGTGTTACATGCACTGTTGAATGAAAAAAATGGCAGATTTACATTTTTAAAATTTAGAATTATACCTTCTATTGCTTCCTTTCTCGATTTTTGCTGAAATCATTATAATCTCCTCTTGTATTTATTACTCGCAAGCTTGTCTGTTTCAACCAATACTCAGTTAACAATTGCCTACTTCGAGGCCTTGACAATAAAGTACAGTATCCGGCCATAAAGATTGCACATTGGTCTTTGGAACAAGACTCGGCAAAATGTCGGCTTCGTAGAGCGTTGTCACGCATTACTTGTAAGTAGCGTGGGACAACGCTCTACGAAGCCGACATTTGCCGAGTCTTTTACCAAAGACCGATGTGCAATCTTTATCAGGGTGTCCACTTTCTGGAAAGTCAGGGAAAGTCAGGGAAAAGTCAGGGAAACTCAAGGTGGGCAGGGAAAGTCAGGGAAAATCAGGGAAATTTGCTAGAAATCGAAAAAGTCAGGGAAAAACTCGTATTTCATGCTCTAGTCTGACCCTTTAACCAGACTATTGAAGCATTTTTTTTCAGGTTTGGAGTGATCTACATTATGAAAAATACATTTGCAGTGAATTCCCATCATCGGGTCTAGCTTAGTATCTCGGGCAGTAAAAAAAATCATATAACCTACTTTGAAATGTACATGATTATTCAGGGAAATTTAGAAATGTGGTCAGGGAAAGTCAGGGAAAAGTCAGGGATTTTTTTTAAGATTTGTAGTGGACACCCTGTTTATGTCCGGGTACTGTACTATCATCGTCATCCAGGTTTGCGAGATGACGCTGGAGGCAGCCGACACGGGGGACAGCGAGGACGAGGCCAAGAACGCGGGAGACGATGACGATGACGACGAGGACGAGGAAGACGGCGAGGCGGAGGACATGGAGCAGTTCCAGGAGTCCGGCCTGCTTGATGAAGTGGACCCTGTGAGTATCGGGTGTGCTTGTTGGCTTACGTTTCATTGTTACGTTTTATGCGTGTAACAACTAAAGTCAAAGTCAAAATTCTTTATTCAATTTAGACATCAATTGATGCTCCTATGAACGTCGAAGAATCTACCACCGGTTCGGATAAAACCCACCACTACTAGCGCCATCAGTCGTCACACGTGAAACTAATTACTACATCCTGCATCGGCTGCATTGCACCATCGAAGTTTCGCAAGTCAGCTGCATAAATACCACTTCCAACTTTCACCCATGGACTTCGGTCCCCAGGCATACCATCCGCCCGGAGAGAGATCTCTCTATCGTACCAACCCCCAAAATGTGCATATGTATTTGTTTGTGACCTCTGAGCTTAGGGCCATTACAGACGGACTTCATTCCATCCGCAACATAACTGCCGACTGCTCATACATTTTCGATTGCAGCTCCATTGCAGTCAGCTAAACTGCGTACAAACTGCACGCTATAGCTAAACCGTTTAAATGAACGCCCGCGCGGTACAGAGGCTGGAGGGTAAGACGACAAAGGGGGTCGGGAGAGGTGCGGGCGGCAGGCGCCGGTTTAGCTATAACTGTGATCGAAATGTATGGGCAGTTGGCAGTTACGTTGCGGTTGGAATGCTGTCCTAAAATCCTTTGCTGGCACCTTTGATCAATTATAACTGAAGATACACATTGCCGAACAAAATCCCCTTCAAAGAATGTCCGAACTTTTTTATTTGTTTGCATAATAATTAAAAACATCACCTACACAGAAATTTGAACCTAGCCTTTACTTCATTACAGTCGAATTTCGGTTGACACTTGACAGCTAAACTTGACAATTTCACGCAACGTACTGAGAAAAAGAAGGCCACTTTTATCAAAGTGGCGCTCATTTGGCTCGGACATTTTCGGGCGCGCGACTGTGGATCTACAGTTATAATTGATCAAAGGCTGGCACGCTTAAAGCTGTGCTTCCGCCAGTACTGTGCGCAGCGCAGCGTGCTAATACCTCCTAGATATCTGGTGGAAACACAGCCTTATACAAGCTCTCGCGCCAGAGAACATTGCAGCCTAGCATAACAATAGTACATTATTGTCGTGGCCTGGAAGTAGGCAATTGCTGGCTGAGTATGAGTATTAAACGGACGAGCTTGCGAGCTTTTCTCAAAAATGGTGGATGAAGGAAAAAAAAATAGAATAAATTTTTTTTAACTTAAATAGGTACAAAGAATTGCAAATCACTTGAAATTAAATGTCATTAAACCCTTTTCCGCCTTTTTTCATTAAAAAAAAACTGCAGGTGTATTTTTCTACCGAAAACGTCACAAGCTGTTTAAAAAAGTCTGAACTTCCAACAAAACAACTGATACCGGTCATTTGAATTGTCTGTATACGAATAGTGCCAACTTATTACCATGGCCGTTTTAACTTTTTAAAAAGTTTGAGACTCGACAATAATGGAATTTGTATGCGACATTGTTGTCGAGTTTACCGAGCCTGCAATGTTTTTAACTTTTTAATTTTTTTACTGACCATAAACTATGCACTTCACGTTCTGATATGTAAAGAATAATGTCAACTTTTACGGATATTTTTGAGAAAAGTACAATTTCCAGTCGACAGATTTAGCCCCGCGCAAAGAGACCAAGCCTAAGGAGAAGCGCAGCGCGGGCGCGGGCGGCGAGGGGGACGACATAGTGCGCACGCGCACCTATGACCTCCACATCACCTACGACAAATATTACCAGACACCGCGCCTGTGGATAATCGGCTACGACGAGGTATGAGTACTTATCACTATGGGACACTGTCAAATTAATCTTCGTATCATATTTGACATTACGTAATCTTAGATTTGTTTGGTGAACCTTTTGGGAGGCCTATGTTCGGCAATGGACGCTTTTCGGCTGAAATAATAATGATGAATTATTGTATTGGATAACATGCCGTCTTCCAATCAAGTTAAAGTACCTGGGCGACCGAGCTCTGCTCGGGCAGAAACTCGGTACCGAGCGTTTTCCCAGAGATAAGACCAAGCTAGATCAATTTTTCATCCCCGAAAACGCCCAAATACCAAATTTCATCGAAATCGTTGGAGCCGTTTCCGAGATCCTGATTATATATATGCGGGGGAAAGGGGGCGGGGGAGGGGGTTCGGGGGTTTCAAAGGGGGGATGAAAATTTCATTGATTTACCGTAGGATGCACCGTTTTCAAGATATTTGACAAAAACACCGGAGGGGGTGGGGGGGGGGGGTGAGTCACGTTAAACTATCGTCCGTAAACCGACTTTACAGACAACCGGCTTTTCCTGTTCTGTGCTCCCAATAGGGAACGTGCACATAGACGGTGCTGCCAACTGGTGCCATAAGGGTGCCATCAATTTGAATGTTTTACCTTGATAAGTTTGTTTTACTGTCCGCATAGTGTCTCTTCTGTCGCATTAGTGCTGCCGCCTATAGTTACTGCACGTTCCCGATAATACTTTTTCTCACAAAAAAGTAACTTTTTCTGACAAAAGAAGAAACTTGACGTTTTCTCATGAAAAATAAACTTAAAAAAAAAAAAACTAAAAACCTTAAAAAAAACGTGGAATCGAACCGAGGTCGGCTGGATCCGCGACCACCCGATTTCTAATGTGCTATTATGATCTGCTCGAAGTCGGCGAAATTTAGCTTTATATTCTAATGCAAACAAAAATAGCCGGAAAACACGAGTAAAAGCGGTTTTCTGAAAATGAAACATAGCTAGATCAGTTTTTCATCCCCGAAAACCCCCACATACCAAATTTCATCGAAATCGTTGGAGCCGTTTCCGAGATCCTGATTATCCGAGATCTTCATATATACAAGAATTGCTCGTTTAAAGGTATTAGATTAGATATTAACTTATTTGATAGTGACGACCAGATGGCCTAGTGGTTAGAGACCCTGACTATGAAGCTTGAGGACCCGGGTTCGATTCCCGTGTTGGGGCAGATATTTGTATGAAAAATACGAATGTTTGTTCTCGGGTCTTGGGTGTTTAATATGACATATATGAGTATGTATCTATCTATATAAGTATGTTTATCCGTTGCCTAGTACCCATAACACAAGCTTTGCTAAGCTTACTTTGGGACTAGGTCAATTGGTGTGAATTTTCCCGTGATATTTATTTATTATTATTTTATTATAGTAAAAAAAGCTAACCAAACAAGGATTAACTGTCTGTGATTAACCACGTATATGTTTGTAACTACTAAATTGAACCAATCAGGAAATAGCAGAACAAAAAAAATCGGTTATAATTATAAACAATGCGTTGGCAATCACGGCATATTGACAAATTCTGTAAACAGCTTCTATTTCTGAAACTCTTCTCTGTGAAGTGTGTAATTTTCCGATACCGTTCAAAAACTCTAGAGATTTACTATACTACGAAAGATGTCGACAGTCTTATGTTTTGCTGCGAAAATTCGCGCCGTTGCTTGTAAACATGTCTGTCTGTGTTGCAGAACCGGGCGCTGTTGGGCGTGGAGGCGATGTACGAGGACGTGTCGGCCGAGCACGCCAAGCGCACCGTCACCATCGAGGCGCACCCGCACCTCGCCGGGCCCGGGATGGCCTCCGTGCACCCCTGCCGGTCAGTGACCCCGCACTAGACAGGACAGGACCAGGATGTGGCCACCGAAGGTTCCTGACAAATTTGACGACCGGTTAGACTAGTTAGAGAACCTGACTACGAAGCTTGAGGTCACGGGTTAGATTCCTGGTCGGGCCAGATATTTGTGTAAAAATACGAATGTTCGTGCTCGAGTATTGGATGCTTAATATATATTTATCTATATAAGTAGGTTTATCCGTTGTCTAGTTACTAGACTCTAGTACCCTACCCATAGTACAAGTTTTGCTTAGTTTGGGTCTTGGTCAATTGGTGTCAATTGTCCCATAATCTATCTAATACCTTTAAACGAGCAATTCTTGTATATATATATATATAATCAGGATCTCGGAAACGGCTCCAACGATTTCGATGAAATTTGGTATGTGGGGGTTTTCGGGGATGAAAAACTGATCTAGCTATGTTTCATTTTCAGAAAATCGCTTTTACTCGTGTTTTCCGGCTATTTTTGTTTGCATTAGAATATAAAGCTAAATTTCGCCCACTTCGAGCAGATCATAATGGCACATTAGAAATCGGGTGGTCGCGGATCCAGCCGACCTCGGTTCGATACCACGTTTTTTTTCAAGATTTTTAGTTTTTTTTTTTTAAGTTTATTTTTTATGAGAAAACGTCAAGTTTCTTCTTTTGTGAGAAAAAGTTACTTTTTTTGTGAGAAAAAGTTATTTTTTTGCAAGAAAAAGTTATTTTTTTGCAAGAAAAAGTTACTTTTTTGTTAGAAAAAGTATTATAGGGAACGTGCAGTAACTATAGGCGGCAGCACTAATGCGACAGAAGAGACACTATGCGGACAGTAAAACAAACTTATCAAGGTAAAACATTCAAATTGATGGCACCCTTATGACACCAGTTGGCAGCACCGTCTATGTGCACGTTCCCTATTGGGAGCACACAGAACAGGAAAAGCCGGTTGTCTGTAAAGTCGGTTTACGGACGATAGTTTAACGTGACTCACCGCTCCACCCCCTCCGGTGTTTTTGTCAAATATCTTGAAAACGGTGCATCCTACGGCAAAATCAATGAAATTTTCATCCCCCCTTTAATACCCCCGCGCTCCTTCTCCCGCATCCCCTCCCCCCCTCTCAACCCCCCCCCCCCCCCCCCCCCACCCCTCCGGTGTATATAATCAGGATCTCGGAAACGGTTCCAACGATTTCGATGAAATTTGGTATTTGGGGGTTTTCGGGGATGAAAAATTGATCTAGCTTGGTCTTATCTCTGGGAAAACGCTTGGTACCGAGTTTCTGCCCGAGCAGAGCTCGGTCGCCCAGGTACTTTATTTATTTATTATTAGTAAATTTGTAGCTATCTCAAAAATACGTGCCAAAACAGTCTTAACTCGTGTCTACTTCTAAGTAAAATGGACGCAGTCTGGGATCATTTTATATTGGTTATTTGGGAGCGCCTTAATGTTTAATTTAATTATATATTTTCAGTATTTGTTGTTATAGTGGCCACAGTAATACATAGTCGGTAAAAATTTCAAGTATCTAGATTACGGTTTCGGAGATAGAGTCCTGTGAAAAACAAACAGACAGACAGACAGCGGAATCTCAATATAGGGTCCCGTTAGCACCCTAAAAAATTAAGTGTAGTGATTTTTGATAAATCCGCTATGTGATTTTTGATAAATCTCAAAAATTTTATTCGAATACCAGACCTAATGATTTACGCGAGCGAAACTGTGGAATTGGGGATGTCTATTTTTTTGCAATGTATAGTAAATCAAAAACCATTTCGAGATAAATGCTTTTTAACTCGTTTTATGTAGTTATTTAATTTTAATATTATGTAATGAATTTATTACATAACAAATAAGCGATGACCTTCATTTGACATTGGTGTAAATTGCGTGATCGATCCAAATCGTACTTTATCCTGTGTGGTTAGAATTTTTCGCAATTTACGCGTGGATTATACTACGGAGTTTGATTTGGACCCGCTGCCTGACATCTAGCACTTTGACAGCGCCAGTAAAGTGGCACTAGTTACAGTGTACCACTACGCAAAAAATAATTAAATGGGTTGCCTTATCGTACGCATTTATATAGATTTAGAAATTTGTCATCAACTACAATAGTTTCAATAATTAATTTTCAAAAAAGTACTGAACTAAATGACAAAATATCGAAATTAGTTTCTTATAATTGACTATTCTATACAAAAAAAAAAACCCACTGGTAATTTTTTTTAGACATTCCCAATAATACTAGTATTAAATTCATTACAGGCACGCAGAAGTGATGAAGAAAATAATAGAGACGGTCACGGAGAGCGGCGGCGAAATGGGCGTGCACTCGTACCTCATCGTGTTCCTCAAGTTCGTGCAGACCGTCATACCCACCATCGAGTATGACTTCACCCAAAACTTCGCCATCAACTAGTCGCCTCTATAAGCCTACGGGATATAAGGTCTAGCTAATGAATAAATGTAATAAAATTAAAATTGACCTCATACATGTTAATCATTATTTGAAAGCATTTTCTTTCAAACATGAACAAAAATTTAAAAAAAAATTAAATTAAGTGTAGCAGTATAATTAGTCCGCGGGCTTAAAACACATGTTTATACAGGGTTTCCTGTAAGTAGTACGACAAACTGAAACTCAAAATCTAAGTGCGGGTGTACATTTTTCAAAAAATAAGAAAAATCGAAATTTCTCGAAAACGGTGCGACTACTGAGGTCATTTTTTGATATTTGGTAGACGACATGCCCACCTATCTCCCATTTACTACTTACGGGACACCCTGTATAGATACTTGATATATATTTGGGACTTCGAAAGGGTCAAACAGTATTATCGTGAATAATAATTTTAATTCGTTTGCGTCGACTATTGACAGTTAAGATATTTAAACAGAAGACAAAACTTTGACAGGCTGCTTGTGCGGCTGCGCGAAATGTAGTTCCGCTGTCCGGCGCTAGGTAGCGTGGCGGTAGTGTTGCTACAGGGATTTACAATAATACTGCGATTAATTTCGTCTTTGTTTATATTTTATAGAAAAATACTTAAATAATCGTTAACATAAAAGCATGTTGATTAACCTGGATATTTTAAATTTTATTACAAATATACCTAAGCTAGGCTTTTTTGCCCGCCGGTATTTTACTCTACGAACTAATCTAAAAACCCAGTTCACACGTGCGACAAAATTATCGTTGAGATGACTTGCACGAGTTTTCTTTCATGTGTGAACTGGCCTTAAGGGCTGTGCTTTGAGTTGGGTATTTATACATTGTCACATAGTATTTCGCGGTTATATTTTACATCGCCTGTATTTCCAGATGGATACATTATCATCATCATCCACGTTTTTCTTCAAAACTTTTGGTAATGGAGTGTGTGTGTGTGTGTGTACTCGTTTACTACACGGATCGCACCGAAGCGAATGTACTAGTTCGTTTTTTTTTTAGTAAAGTAAATAAATAGAAATAAATTAAGATTGGGGTCAGTAAAACGGGGAACCGCTAATATATAACTAATTATACTTCTTCACTTAGCGGTCTGGCGACGCGGCGTCACTAATCTTAGAAATATGAATAGGTTATTTTAATGAAGTTAAAAGACCAGGACAAACATTTTATTTTTTTACTTTTTAGAGATTTTTTTTGTCGAGGGTTACTTAAAAATTTTATATTGCTAAATTGCCCAACTCTAGCCTTTGCTGGCTTGTTATTGGTCAATATTGACGCGTGCTATATTCTCGTTGGTGGAAATATTTTCAAACGTCAGCTATAATTGTGACGTCATTTTGCAAGCTTAAGAGGGTTTATACCTGCTGAGCTGGCAACGTTGCATTTTTGTTAGTTTTTCTCGATTATTCCATAAAAATTGAATGAAAATTAAAAATGTTTTGAATACAAATTGTTCTAATATATAAGTTGAACAATTTGTATTCAAAACATTTTTAATATTCATTCAATTTTTATGGAATAATCGAGAAAAACTAACAAAAATGCAACGTTGCCAGCTCAGCAGGTATAAACCCTCTTAAAAGAACAGCCCTTGTTAGTATAGCTTTAATCTGTATATCTTCACGTAGCCTGCAATGCTAGGCAAAAATGCACCTTATTTCGGACTAATAAGGTTTTTTTACTGGTGCTGTAGATCGAGTTATTAGGTACATTTTTGTTAGATGCAACTGTGCCAGGAGTCCCAATGCAACTTAACATAGTGTATGTTGGTTATTTTATTTGTCGTTTATAAAAAACAAGTGAAAATTGTACAGTAAAAATAGCCAATTTTGGCAGCTACTTCCCAGTGCTGTCTATAGTTACTCGCAATAAACGTAACAATGAACCTTAAGTTCGTACGACACATGGTGTTATCTTATCATGCAAAAACATATTTACCCTCCTCTACTTTCCCATAAATTATAAACAAGTAGTTGCGCTGCGCTCAAAAACACGCATAGTCAACGTTGGGAAAAAGACTGCTAAGCTAAAATGGCACTGTGCTGGACACGTCTGTCGCATGCACCCACAAAGGTGGGCTCACACAGCCACTTGGTGGGTGCCAGAGAGTGGCCAGCGACGAACCAGACCAAGAAGAAGGCTGGACGATTTGGACGTGAACGTAAAGAATTAGCCTGACATTGCGCCAGACCGGGAACACGATAACAGGCTATTTGAAAAAAAAAGTTGGATGTAGGTTGAGTCTGCACAAGTGTGGCTGGGGTAGCAAGGCATAATATTGTAGTTCATTGATATGAACCTCTTTAAAGTAATGCGACTTTAAGTCGATCGCCGCATGCGAGATGCGATGACCGCAACAGTGTAGATGTAGAACATGGTAGTCGGTCGCATTCGGCGAGCGACAGCTGCCACCGCCTCGGTAAAGCCGCTTCATTAGGCGGACAGACTAAAATGAAAACGACGCTCGTTGGCCGGAGTATTTTGAAACAAGTTCAGCGACCGCATTAGGTCAGGGGTCGGCTAACTGCGGGTCGCTTTATGTACAGTTGCGGCTCTTCAGTTCTATACGTAAAAAATAATGAATATTTTTTTATTATTTTCCAAATCCTACAAAAATGTGCAATCGATCCATTAATATGTGCCATGAATCTCTTTAACAGCTTGGAAGTTTTATAATAGGGATGTTGACACCATTAAAAAAAAATTTGAAGACACGACTCCAGTAAAGAAACGCTTTATTTCAGCCGTGAAAGCCAGATTAATTTTCGATTAAATGCAAGATTAGATTTTTTGTTGCTTTAAAACAAATAAATAGTTGATTGCGTTTGCGAATAATGACGTCATAATATCGCTATTGTCATTCAAGCTCTATGGGAGATTGTGTTTTGACAGCTCATAAAAAGAACGTTAGTTGATTGGTGGTGTCATCATCCCTATTGCTGGCTCTTCCGTCCCAAAAGATTGCGGACCCCTGCGTTAGGTGAAAGAAGTAGTGTGATTGTCGCATTACGTCCGAGTCAGCCAATTATAAATTTAGACTAAAAAAACTGAAATTCTTGCCTCCATCGAATTTATCCATAACGTACAAAATAACGAATGATATTATACAAATGTAGTGAGTTTCAGTTACGACTTTGACTGCTACATAAATTACAATGCAGTGTTGAATGCTATCGCTCGAATTGTAATATTAGCTTTTGTGACGCGAATTCGATGGCAATAGTAAGTAATTATACTTATTTTTTCCCTGCAACATTAACCGACTTCATTTTGAATTTGAGTTTTGATTTATTTTAGTTTTATTAAATTTGTATGCGTAATTTTGTGTGTTGGTAATTGATTAAGTAGGTATATTTTTTATATTCACTCCACCTATGATATTAGAATTTTAGAATTGTAAACAAAGATTTAACTTAGTGCAATAAATTTAGTACAAAAATATGTTCACTGTGTGTGGCCGTAATACACATTTGTTACACTCGCATCCGATCCCACCACTAAACAATATATCAAATGATAACTTAAGCCCAGTTTAGATTTGCAAGATAACTCCTGCAAGTTGCATTATTGAACTGGTTTGAAGTGGCCATTTGACTGCAGCAATGTAATGCAACTTGCACGTTTTTGGGCTTTAGGCTGGTTCCTATTCATATATATATTAGCTGCTGCCCGCGACTCCGTCTGCGAAGAATAGGGATAGGTATACAAAAAAAAATAGCCTACGACCTATTCTCAGACCTACCGAATACAGAGAAAAAGTTTCATAAAAATCGGTTAAGCTGTTTCGGAAGAGTTCGATAACAAACACCGTGACACGAGATTTTTTTACCCGACTGCCGGAGGGTTATTTATATATTAGAAGATACAAGTTCAAAATTCCAACTTCGCATCGTGTCGTACCGCTCACGCTAATAGTATTTAATATGAGAGTGAGTGAGACGATACTATACAAAATTCGTTTTTCTAATTTCAAAGTAGCCCCCCCAGATCCGTTTACCTGAAGGATTTGCCACACTGGATCGCGCGACGGTCGCGCGGTCAGATCGCATATCTATACAAAATATATTTTATAGAGACCGACAATGTTGTTCATACATAGTGGGGGCTGCGTTAAATTTGACCTGACCGCGACCGCAGAACGCATCCAGTGTGGCAAATCCTGGATGTGTGGCACAAGCCGATCGCCTTATTTTTACCAACACGTAATAACATTTTTTTTCTTCTGGCAACACCTCATTTTTCCGACGCTCATTATAAATACGGCCTTGGGTATAGCGCGGCAAAATGTGAACTTGCAAAGCTAACAATTTAGGTATGAGAATTAGTAAATGGATCCTTGCCTTTTTACCGACAGTAGGTAGACGAAATAGAGCATTTTTTATCGAATAATTTTATTGTATGTAGCATAATTTAATAAAATATAACTTGTATCCATTCGATAGGTTGGAAACATTCCGATTTGTTCAGACGGTTTATATTTTCAGGCTTGTGCATTTGGCTTGTTTTGGAAATGCGATGTTTATACGTGTACTTTTGCGGTTTTGATATTATAATAATGTAAGAAATATACTCGCATGATTTTGTATGTTAAAAAAAAACATGATACATTTTGAACTTTATATTTTAACAAGTATATCCTTTGAATTCTTTACAATTTGTAATTGGATAAAGACCTTATTGAGTAATACTTTAGAATGATTATATTAATTTATGAACATGTTATTTTCGCGTCTGATTATTTTATATTATAAAAAATATTTTGCTACCCTCACTTGTTTTATTCGATAGAAATGAAACAACGTCTTGATTCTAATAATTTATTTATTCGTATCACATTCACTATGTACAAATTACCAGGTTCCATAATAAAAATATTATCAATTATCATTACATTATAAGAAACTTCAACCTACTTACATTATTCATTTAACATAATATACAAATTTGTACAGATAGTACAAATTTAATCGCATGCGAGCTATTGAAATTTCATAAAACATATGTACACTTACGTAGGTAACTAAGTATTGTTTTTATTGCTACAGAAAATAAGATCAACCCTTAACATCAGGTCAAAGTTTTAAAATATAATATTTTGTCATCGTCATTCAAAGATTTATATTACAAAACTTTATTTTGAAGCGAGGCGACGGAGAGGCACTAAAAGCATGGTAGCGATTCCTGAGGCTAATTGTCAATGCACTCGGAATGACAATCGCTTTCACCGCTTCCTTGAGAGCAAAAAGAGATGGAGAATGGGATCTTGAGTACCCGAGCGTAAGACAATAAGGTCTCTGATTTGTATTACTCACACGCATATTGAAGGCGGCAGTGTTATACAAAATTTAGGCCAATGCAACACTATCATTTACGACTAACAGCTTAATATCAACTGTAGAATATCAAGGAAGCAAGAAATTTGTCCTAATTCACAGTATAAAATGTCAGCAATTAAAATAAGGACCTGCCTTTCTCAAGGGATAGCCAAGGTAATTCAACTCGAACAGGTAAAACGCCTTTTACGCAAGGGGGCAAAATTGAACTAAGAAGGGACGCTAGCTGCGAAACATCTGCGAAGTAGGTCGGTAGTTGAATAAAATATTGCATATTCATCAGCACCGTGCCATTAAATACTTGAGATTTGAGAAGTGTAGCTCCCGGGTGGGTCGCATTATTTCTATTATAAATTTCTGTTGATACTGGGACAGATTCTCCCACTACTTCTATTGCTGGCGGCGGCGACAAATATGACGCTGTATCACATCTAACGGCTCGGCCACGACATCGCGCGTTTAGCGGCGTGGCGAGCGTTTTATCAGTTCATTGCGTGTGCCGCCAGGTAACCACTGTACGGCGAGCGTCTCGGCCGCGCCGCAAAACGAGCGAAGTCGTGCAGTGCCATTATGACGGCGTTTTTTTGCCGCAATCGAAATGATGGGGTATAATTTGAAAAAAAAAACGCTTATTGCACTTTCTCTCTTGTATTTCCTTGGAAACAGTGAGACCACACCCTAGCTTAGCCTAGTTTTAGTGGATAAATAAAGCGAAATTCGAGACCTGGAAATGTATGATCGAGTGGGTCAAATTTCCCAGTGGTCGGATGGACTCTCGTTGGACTTAGTATTTGATACGGATATGCAGTTTGAACGATACCTAATTCAAGTAGTCAACAAAAAATTATGTGATTTAAATGTGAGCAGTGAGATGCATCTTTTGCCTCATCTGCGCAACTTGATAGTGTCACATCAGCCATCTCCCGTCCGTGTCATATCTATAAAACCAGAATTTTATTTATGAAACAATATATTTCAGAAAGACTAAATCTAATCTATTATCATTCTGCTTGATTGATTTATCACTGCTGACATTTTAACAGGATGAAACTAGATAAAAAAGAAATCAAATACTGTTGAGTTTTGATTACACTGTCTTTTGTGTATCTTTTCTTTCGTTTCACGTTTACTTCGAAATTTAAAGCACTTTTACCTGATAGCCTTGAAAAACCGCCTATCGCAGTGGTTCTTTCAATATTCTCAAATAAAGTTTCTTCTTTTAATTTGGGGAATTGTAGGAACCGACCAAAGCTATTAATGTGGCTTTGGCTTTATTTTTTATCAAAATACAACAACTTTGCATTATTTCCAAAAAAATATGAATACGAATGTTAGAATCAAAGTTTGAGCCCTTTGCAGATTTCACGGTCAAAAATAGATAGTTTTTTTTTTTTTTGATGGACCAACCGCCTTCATCGGAAGCTTAATTTAAAGAGACACTTGTCTTGGCTCATTTCATGTCACCCAAAGTCGGGAGCGCGGGGCGCCGACGGAGCGTGCCCAGGTGCGCTCTATAACACTGACTCACACCGATATACGGTGACACACCGGCAGTGCGGCACACCGTATTTGATTCAGTGTTATTGACCGCGCTGGGCACGCTCTGTCGGCGCCCCGCGCTCCCGGTTTGTTGTGGCCTTATTTTCTAATCAGTGCGGGAGTGTTACCACTATTAAAAATACCTATAGGTTTTAACAGGGTGTGGTCAGCCGTGTCTCGTATGCTGAGTAGGTATCATTTTGTCAGGGGATCGCATATATTGCGAATTTCCTGGACACATTTTTGCAGAAAAGGCAGAAGATTGTGATACAGTTTCTAATTATCTGGTAGAAGAACCAGACCTCCAGCAAATAATCGAAAACTCCATCAAAATCAACATACAGCCAATGGGTCGGGTCCCGTTGGCCTTACTTGCATTTAGCCTTAGCGAGCAGAGCACCTTAGTTGTATTTTGTCCGGGTAGCAAAATGGCTTGGTCTGTAAAACGCCCGCATTGCTATAAGCCATAGTAGACGGAACGACTTGGTTGTAAAACGACTTAGTGTCATAATGTTTTAGTAGGTAAATGGTCTGCTCTGGTCTTGAAAATCTATTTAATACAATCAAGAATTTATACAATTGAGACATTCTGCCTACTAGTGCATTTCACGACCTAGGCGTTTTGCTCCCAAAGTCTTCTTGAAACTTGGACCATTTTGTAATCATGGGATTAGACAAACAAGTCATTTTGCATACTTGGCCAGTGTACAACTGAGACGTTTGGAATACCAAGGCTAAATGCAAGTAAGGCGATCAGGACCCAACCCCAGCCAATGCGTGAAAAATGTAACCACGGAAGTGAAGAGGTTGAAACGTTCGTAAAATTACCACTGCAACATGTCATTTGATTATATTTACCTAGTAAGCTTGTTGATGTGTGTGAGCGTGTTTTCTATTTTGATAAAATAATATCCTATTGCGATCTTTTATAAAGTAAAACTAAAGGCACATTATAAATATTATAATAATAGGTACAATAAATCTCAATCCAAATAAAACATATCAATTATTTTGTCTTTGGAACGATAAAATGACATTAAAAAATTAAATGATTCAGAACAATAAACCGAACAAATATCCTAAATTGCACTCAAAATTTGCTTAAATCTTCATTGTTTCTGATAAAATTGAACTACATAATTTTAATTAATAATTTAATTTGCTCGCATCAACTATCCCATTTCAAACTAAATACTAATACTTTTTACACCTCCGCCGCTGTAATTCTAAAGCATATACATACATTAAAGCATCCTTTCCATCTATCCTTTGCGTTTGGATAACAATTTTGTATAATATGTAATTATTGGATTTAACCTTACAATTTTACTATTGCTGCCATACTTTTAATAATAATTATTCTTCTCAACATTACAATAATCTCAATAGATGAAAGATTATAGGTGTTTCGAACAAATTTGCGTCAAAACATGTGCCAAAACGGCTAGTATAGATAAATTAGCGAGAGCGTGAAATTGCATATATGTAGTGGTATTGTGTGTTTGTAGGCATTGGAGACAGATCTCTATATTGTTGTCTCTCTCTCACTACAGTGGAATGCCTATAAACACACAATACCACTACATAAATCAATTCCACGCTCTCGGCAATTTATCTATACTATACACCGCAGGTCTCGTTGGTCAGTTTGATAGCAGAGCATCCTTTTTCTTTCCCTCCAGTTAGAGCAGGACGCATACATATTGTGACATACGAGAGCGGTAATTAGTGCTAGTCGCACAATAATCATTTACTTATAATTTATATCATAATATTGAGTTATTTCTGCCGTCAAATTCATCATTGCCGTTTTATTCTAAAAATTTCAAATTTATGTAGAATCATATTAGCCAAGAGACGTCCCCACTGGTAAACAAAGGCCTCCCCCAAAGTGTTCCAAAACGATCGGTCTGCTGTCCCCATCCAAGTACTTCCTGCGGCCTTTACCAAATCGTTCTATCTTGTTGTGGTGCCTTCCCATTCGCGGTCGCACTCTAGAATCTTACTGCCCCAAATTTAGAATACCAAAACGAATATGTTCTTAGGCATATGTTCTAGTGTCATTACTTATTACATTTTTAGACGCACAGTATTAGTATTAAGGTGGGAATGGCTTTTATAACAAAACCTACAACTTACATAATCTACGTCATATCAGTTCTGATTCTGTCGAATCGTTGGAGACAAAGTTATAAATATGTGCCCACTTTATTTACCATATAAAAAAATGATGCAAAAAGTGCATGCATATTTTAAAACTTTGACTATAGGTATAGTCGGGGTAAGAAAAGGTTCGTCACTTTTCGACTCTATGTCAGCGAGTTAAGGTCGATTAACTGACGAACATTTTCTTACCCCGACTATACTTGCTATCGAGCCGAATCTTGACACACTATGGAACTTTTTCACAGAAATTGTTAAAATGGAATCCCATTGTCGTGAAAACTTTCTATGGTGGGTCACGAATTACATGGTTCGACGCACCAACGTGTCGTACAGCGGTTAGTCTCATATTAGTGAAATGGTTAGTGTCTAATCCAGGTAAAACATCAATGCGTTTCAAAACATACGTTAGGAGCATCAAAAGTTTCGTAAAAATATTTTTACACCAGTTTTATTTGGAAATAATAGGGATACTGACACCACCAATCAACTGACGTACTTTTTATGAGCTGTCAAAGTCAAAACACGATTCTCCCATAGATTTTATTGGCAATAATTATTGACTTCTTAGTCAACTCAATCGACTATTTGTTCTAAAGCTGATTTTACGGAGCTTAACTACAGAATTTTTTTTACTAAAATTGTGCCTTCGAATTATTTTTTGATGGCGTCACGTACCCTATTGTCAATCCTATAACATTCAATGTTTTCTAGGAAACATTCAATCAATAAGATTGTCCCCTAATATTTGTTTATTTTTATTAATCACTCAACTCACTGGTGATCGCTACAATCCAGCAAAGAACACACACCGTCGGTCCTCGCCTTCATCGGTTTATGCGAAAGCAGAATCACACACGCTCAGCAACTTCTATTGGTCTACTCGATAGACGGTCTATCCCAACGCTACCATGGCAGTAGACCTTGCAAACACCGCGAGGAGTTGGTCCAAATGACGGCTTCATGTGTTAACAACCAGCGCTAATACTGATCTAGAACGGTTGGAGTGCTGCCTGTGCCTTTCGTGGCTGACTAGACTATTCGTCCGCAAGTTTGCGAGGTGGGTGCAGAACCGCATATGCCGTTTCTACCAATTGTATTCAGGCCTCATCGCAATACTGCAAATAGGTCTACATGGTGGCAAGTTTATGTACCCCCCAGTTTTAAGTGGGGACGGGTTTGTGAGGTAGTAAAGCGACGAGTCTTAGTAGCGCGAGGGCGAGTAACTTGTCGAGGGGGTCGAGTGCGCCGCGTTGCAGCCACTTCGGGATGGTGGTGCGGGCGTGGCTGAAACCCAGCTTCTGAAGGATGTAGTCTACTCCGTAGGGTTCGATGGACTTGCCCGCCCAGGAGAGTAATCTGTGGAATAATAGTTACTTGAGGGAGCGAAAGGAAAGTTAGTTGTCAGGTACGTAGAAGTCGTGGTGGTAGCTTAGTTTGATCTAGCAGGTCGTGGGTTCGAGTCCGGGCCCATACAGTCGGGATAAGAAAAGTTTCGTCACCTTAAAGTCGACATTTGCTTGCAACACAAACAAACACTGATGTTGACACTGACAATTAAATAGAACATAATTTGACTGGAACTCTACGAAGTTGTTTAAATTTGACTAGGTTAGTAAAAAGGTTTGATGTTGATATTGTTGATATGAAAGTAGATATAGGTCAGAGATGAGTACTATTTTGGCCCTTGTTATCATAACAAGTAAGCATAATTTTATATGCACTTGTCTACTTAATACTTTGGTTTCGAAGGGTATTAATCTTTTAAACGCCACACATCGTTTTTGTTAGGAACAAAATTGATTCTTATGCGGATGCGGGTTAGTTTAATTTTGTATTACTGTACTGTCGTCTAATATCCGACGCTGGCGGTCAAAAGGTTAAATACCTATGACTTTATAAAGGGATGAATTTAATAACTGACGAAGGTTTTCGTACTCCGACTGTACCTCTGGATTTTGAAATTACATTTGGACCATGAGATTTAGAACCCGTACAATTTAGTGGTGTGTATAAAGTTCCCTATGCGGGCTGGGTCTGCGTGGGAAAAACATCCCAAGCTCTACAAGGCATGTGCTCTGCCGTGGGACGTATCCAGGCTGAAATGATGATGATGAAAAAACTGAAAACACGCTTTAATGTTAAATAGTAGATTGATAACCAAGGGTGGAAAGTGAACCATTTCACCCGAGATATTTCTGGCGCTCGAACGAAGTGGGAGCGCCAATAGTGCGAGGATGAAATAGGTAATTTCACCCGAGTTTAACATTCTACTTTTCATTTCGACTGTGAGGAAAGTAAAATACTACACGCACATTTTATGTAACAGGTATATTATAATCAGTTAAAATTTAAAGTAAAATCCCATGAAAATTAAACTTTCAAAACAGGAGAGATGAAAACCAAATTGTTAACCACATCACTAGAGCTCGGATTGATCGCTAAAGCCCAGTTTACACCTCCAAGACAATCATGCAAATTACATTACACTTTGGCGTCCGACTATAGTACATTGTGCATCTAGGGCCGTAAGTAGGGGATTACTAACGAGGGTCTATAATCCCTTTACTGCCCGTGATATACACAATGATTTTCATCACATTGCGAGAAAAAAAAATCCAAAAATAAAATTATTTTGTCTCTAAACACTTAAATTGAATAAAATAATGGCTACCCGCCAATACAGATTGTCACTCGAGTTTGTAATCCCTTTACTGCCCGTGATATACACAATGATTTTCATCACATTGCGAGAAAAAAAAATCCAAAAATAAAATTATTTTGTCTCTAAACACTTAAATTGAATAAAATAATGGCTACCCGCCAATACAGATTGTCACTTTTTCGAGTCATCTACCATAGATAATGTAAACTGTGTTTAGTTTAGAATTCGAAAGGTATACGGCCAGATTCTACCAACATTTTAAAAAAATATTACTAAAATTATTGCAAAACTATTTGTTATAAATTTAAAATATAAAAATAACGAATTTTCATGAAGCGTAGATAAGTTTTGTGTTGTAAAATTTGGGTAATAGCTAAGTTTTAAAGATAATAAATAAAACGTTGGCTGACTTGAAACCTCCTTAGTCTGAAATTACTTGTTTGCAAATTTTAAAACTAAAGTTAGAACTCCCTTGGGTAGAAAAATTTTACGTAAATCCATAACTCCCTTAAGAACAATTCTGTGGCTCTAGTGAAAAAGGGGTTAAGTCTGCAGAAATTAAATAGCTATTTTCTATTTTATGTGTAAAGGGGGCTAAGTCGAAATCAGCTGTTCAACTTCTGAAGAATTAACCTCTTTTTCACTAGAGCCACAGAATTTAGGCCTTTGACATTTAGTATACAGACATGGAATAACACCATTGACGAGCAAGTGTGATGAAAACGAATTTAAATTCGTCCGCTTTACGACCCCGCAGTGTAATGCAACTTGCACGATTTTTCTTGCTTATATATACAGTGGTGGTCATACAATTAAGAACGATTTGAAGTTTCCGATTTTTTTTTATCTAAATCATGTCATATGTCTAGTTGTGTTCCTTCTTAGAAGTAACAAGTTATGTTATAAAATAGCCACATGGATAGAGCAAACGGGATTAAGAATAATAGTGTATAATTGCTAACATTTTTTTTTACAAATTTTATTTGTTCTCTATACTAATAAATTCAAACAGTAATGAAGCTGGACAAATAATTAAGAACGATTTATTAAACTGCTCGAGAGTTGTTTTATATGAAACTTAGATTAAATAAATCATATTAATGTGAAGTTGGTATAGAAAAAAAAAGCAATTTAATACATTTGAATTAAAATTAATAGTTAGTAGCATGTCCACGGCTTTTAATTACGGCTTTACACCGGCGAGGCATTGAATCTATCAATTTTTGACATTTCGCAAGAGAAATAGACTTCCATTCTTCTAAGAAAACGTCGTACAGCTCTCTTAAATTGCCACACTGTCGATATGAAACCTTTTTCTTGACTTCGCACCAAAGATGCTCTATTGGGTTAAGATCTGGGCTGTTGGCTGGCCAATCTAAGACAGAAACTGATTGTGATGTGAGGAATTCCTTAACGGTGCGTGCAGTATGCTTTGGATCATTGTCGTGCTGGAATGTCCAAATAACCGGAAGCACGTCTTCGGCATATGGTAACATTGTTTCTTGCAGTATATTTTTGTATTGGAATTGATCCATGTTTCCTTCTATCAGCCTAACAGGTCCAACGCCATGTCCAGAAAAGCACCCCCAAATTTTCACATTTCCCCCGCCATGCTTTAATGTCACTTTTGTGTACTTTGGGTCGAATGCTTTATTCGGAGGGCGTCGTACATATCGTTTTCCATCAGAACATACCCTATTTATTTTTGTCTCGTCAGAAAAAAAGAACGTTTTTCCACTGTCTGACTGTCCAGTTTTCATACCTTCTTGCAAATGCAAGTCGGGCTTGCCTATGACATCGTTTCAACATAGGCACCTTCCTTGCTATCCTTCCGTTCAACTTATTTTCTACCAAACGCCTTCGAATAGTGCGTGCAGAGATTGCTGAAGGGTTGTTTTCGCCAAAATATTCTTTTCTCAACTCATTAGACCCTTTAAAAGGATTTTGTTTTGCCAAACGAACGATATTTCGATCATCTCGACGAGATGACTTTCTCTGTCTAGGTCCACGTGGAACGTTTGAAGTAGTTTGATACGTGGAAAAATGCTTTACGGCATGGAAAACCATTGTTTTTGAACATTGCAGATAGTCGGCTATCTTTTTATACGACCAATTCTTCTCGCGAAGTTTTATTATTACTTCTCTTGTAGATTTATCACAACTTTTATTTTTCCCCATTGTTTTTATACGAAGTAATCACTTTTAAGACTTTAACAGCACGAAATGGCGCCAAAATTACAGTTGTGGCCATATAATTAAGAACGATTATTTATTGAGATGATTTTTTCAAAGTAACAAGTATAACTAATTACCCGTATTTTTTTTATTTCTCTCGGTATTGCGAAACTTTTCCGTACTACCGGTACATTCATTTATGCAGCATAGTTGGTTAAAAAATTAATAGAGAAACTTTATACATTCGATCTGAACCTAGTATTAGTACTTACTGGCTGGTCACGTAATTAAGAACGCTGAATAGTTTATTATTTTTTCAAATTTAAATAGAGAACACTGTGTGGCTCTGTGGTTGTAGATTATTATTCGTATAATTTTGGCGCCATTTCGTGCTGTTAAAGTCTTAAAAGTGATTACTTCGTATAAAAACAATGGGGAAAAATAAAAGTTGTGATAAATCTACAAGAGAAGTAATAATAAAACTTCGCGAGAAGAATTGGTCGTATAAAAAGATAGCCGACTATCTGCAATGTTCAAAAACAATGGTTTTCCATGCCGTAAAGCATTTTTCCACGTATCAAACTACTTCAAACGTTCCACGTGGACCTAGACAGAGAAAGTCATCTCGTCGAGATGATCGAAATATTGTTCGTTTGGCAAAACAAAATCCTTTTAAAGGGTCTAATGAGTTGAGAAAAGAATATTTTGGCGAAAACAACCCTTCAGCAATCTCTGCACGCACTATTCGAAGGCGTTTGGTAGAAAATAAGTTGAACGGAAGGATAGCAAGGAAGGTGCCTATGTTGAAACGATGTTATAGGCAAGCCCGACTTGCATTTGCAAGAAGGTATGAAAACTGGACAGTCAGACAGTGGAAAAACGTTCTTTTTTCTGACGAGACAAAAATAAATAGGGTATGTTCTGATGGAAAACGATATGTACGACGCCCTCCGAATAAAGCATTCGACCCAAAGTACACAAAAGTGACATTAAAGCATGGCGGGGGAAATGTGAAAATTTGGGGGTGCTTTTCTGGACATGGCGTTGGACCTGTTAGGCTGATAGAAGGAAACATGGATCAATTCCAATACAAAAATATACTGCAAGGAACAATGTTACCATAAGCCGAAGACGTGCTTCCGGTTATTTGGACATTCCAGCACGACAATGATCCAAAGCATACTGCACGCACCGTTAAGGAATTCCTCACATCACAATCAGTTTCTGTCTTAGATTGGCCAGCCAACAGCCCAGATCTTAACCCAATAGAGCATCTTTGGTGCGAAGTCAAGAAAAAGGTTTCATATCGACAGTGTGGCAATTTGAGAGAGCTGTACGACGTTTTCTTAGAAGAATGGAACTCTATTTCTCTTGCGAAATGTCAAAAATTGATAGATTCAATGCCTCGCCGGTGTAAAGCCGTAATTAAAAGCCGTGGACATGCTACTAACTATTAATTTTAATTCAAATGTATTAAATTGCTTTTTTTTTTCTATACCAACTTCACATTAATATGATTTATTTAATCTAAGTTTCATATAAAACAACTCTCGAGCAGTTTAATAAATCGTTCTTAATTATTTGTCCAGCTTCATTACTATTTGAATTTATTAGTATAGAGAACAAATAAAATTTGTAAAAAAAAATGTTAGCAATTATACACTATTATTCTTAATCCCGTTTGCTCTATCCATGTGGCTATTTTATAACATAACTTGTTACTTCTAAGAAGGAACACAACTAGACATATGACATGATTTAGATAAAAAAAAATCGGAAACTTCAAATCGTTCTTAATTGTATGACCACCACTGTATACGAATAATAATCTTCAACCACAGAGCCACACAGTGTTCTCTATTTAAATTTGAAAAAATAATAAACTATTCAGCGTTCTTAATTACGTGACCAGCCAGTAAGTACTAATACTAGGTTCAGATCGAATGTATTAAGTTTCTCTATTAATTTTTTAACCAACTATGTTGCATAAATGAATGTACCGGTAGTACGGAAAAGTTTCGCAATACCGAGAGAAATAAAAAAAATACGGGCAATTAGTTATACTTGTTACTTTGAAAAAATCATCTCAATAAATAATCGTTCTTAATTATATGGCCACAACTGTATATATATATATATATATATATATATATATATATATATAAGAGGGAGCAAACGAGCAGACGAGTCACCTGATGGATAGCGATCACCGTCGCCCATGGACACCCGCACCACGAGGGGAATCACAGGTGCGTTTTTTAAAGATCCCTAAGTTGTAACGCTCCGGGAATGTTGCCGCAGTAAGCTGTTAAAACTCCTCGAAGTGTGGTAGTGGAATTTAGCCGCATGCACCAATTCGAACAGTTCGTCAGAACACTCCCCATGATAAATACGGTATAATATGCAGAGAGACGCCACATCCCTCCGCAATGCCAAAGGATCGAGTTGGCCAGAGAATGCCTGATTATCGACAAATCGAGCAGCTCTACGTTGGTTGGTTGGTTGATTGCTGGTCTAAACTTAGCAGCTACGGCTGGGCGATAGCAGTGAGTATACGTACCGGACGGTGGGCTCCAGATGCCAGGTGACGCAGTGGTAGTCTCGGTAGTCCTGCGGGGCGGCGCGCGGCGCCGGCGCCTCGCCCCACGCCGCCCGCGTGCCCGTCCCCGGCACCTACACACAAGAGGTTACCAACACGCGCTCAGTACCGAATCGTCTATGTAGCAAAATGTCCGTGACGCAAATTGACCAAGAAGCGAAATATCATACGCCATATTAGCCTTTTGCCCTATTAGCATAACATCCATAACGCAGAACATCAAAATAGCAATTAGTCCGTGTAGCATAATTTCCAAACCACATATTGTCAAAAACGCTATCACCCAGAAAAGCAAATCGTCAAATCTTATTGAAAGCAGTTAGCCAAAGTAGCAGAATAACCAAAAAGTGTGTTCGTGTTTCAAGTGGCCGGTTATATTTGTTATGAATTTAGATCTACCTGTTCAACGTTATATCTTTTATATCGTGAAATACGCGACATCATATTTTTTGGACGTTCTGCGATTTTGGCGTTCAGCTTTAAGGGCGTGTTGCTATCTGGCCGTGTCCCTTCATAGACGTTATGCGAATTGGGTATTTTATGATTAAGACATCTTCACACAATGGACAATTTACATAATTGGACATATGCTTTTTAGACCACCTGAATTGTGGCCATTTTGCTTCATAGACGATTCGGTACTGAGCGCCAACACGAATGTTACACAGCGCCATCTAAATCTCATTCAATGGAACTTGCTAACAATTAAAAAAAAACAGATATTTTTGAAAAAAAAATGGCAATATTTCAAAAACCGTGAAACTTAGCATAATAGTAAAATGTGATCAAAAATGTTCATCCCTAAAACCCCTACACCCGACTACCAAACAACCTGTATATTAGAAGAAGGTATGGATATCGATAAAAACATCGATATTTTCGGGTCGTTACCGATAGATATCGTTGCGTGTGTACTTACAACGCGGTCCTTCTCCTTGATGTAGGAGGAGATGAGGTCGTGGAGGAACAGGAACGCCTCCGCGTCCACCGACACGAAGATGTGGTCCTCGAACTCTGTGATGAAGCTGCACTCCACTACCGGCTTCTCGTCTGAATACAACATGGTTTGATGAGTCAACATATTTAACTTTTCAGAATTCTACGCGCCCTGTGCTCCGTCCAATGCTGTACGGTGTCAAAATTCAGAAAATATATTATTAATATTGTTTGTTTTTATCACCAGGAAGTTAACTCAAACAAATATATGATATTTTTTAAAAATCAACAAATTTTTTCGGGTGCGCTGGATGTGATTCGAACCAGTTTATCCTGGCGATACCACTGTACCGCGGAGGCTCTCGATCAACCCACCCCAAACTTACCAATGGTGATCCCTTACTTATTATTTGTTGCTAGTATAGCTAGACCGTTTAAGTGAGTGCTCGCCCACGCGGTACAGGGGTTGGGGGTAGTACGACAAAGACGGTGGTAGATTCTTCGACGTTCATAGGAGCATCAATTGATGCCTAAATTGAATAAAGAATTTTGACTTTGACTTTGAAAGAGGCCGAGAGAGGCGCGGGCGGCGAGCGCGCCTCGTGTGTTAAACGGCTTAGCTATAGTTGAAATATCATTGCAGGCGTAATTTCCTTGCTTGTGGTGTTTGATATGAGCGTTTAGCGCTGGACGGGCGCGCCGGCCTTGCGCTCCCGCTGCCGCTGCTGGAGCTGACCTTGGTCGGTGGGCGGGCTGGGCCGCTGGCGGTGCTTGGTGCGCAGGTGCATCTGCATGGGCGGCAGCGCGAAGATGACCTCCCGCTGGTGCGCGGCGGGCGCGCCGGCCTTGCGCTCCCGCTCCCGCTCCGCGCTGTTGGTGTTGCCCGCTCCCGCCTCGCCGCTCCGCTCGCGCTCCAGCGAAGGGAACATCTCGATCGCTACAACAATCACTTTCAGTCAAAAATTACCGTAAAACTCGTCATTAGCCGGGTCTCCACTGTGCGAGCCGCTTCGCGAGGCAGCCATTTTCGGTGCTTTGTGTAGAACAAAATCATGCCTCATGCGCTTGCCTCGCGAGGCGGCTCGCTACGTGGAAACCCGGCTATTGTTAACTTCACATCGGAAAGCCAAAGTGCATTGTTGACGGTCAATGTACGCGATTCTACAGCGGCCGCTAAAATTCCTAATTTTATTTAGGCGTTGTTAAATCACTTTGCTATTCTATGAGCAGCTATCATAATCAAATGACAGCGCCAATTTGAATCTGACATTTCTTATTTAAGGCGGTCTGTTCAATTTAGGTTTAGCTGCTTAAATGCTATTCCTTGCATGACCTTTTTAAGCAAAAGTCAAGCTAAACTGGCTAACTTTAGCGGCCCATTTAAAATAAGATTACGAAAAGTCAAGTTGTGCAGGATTAATTCATTAAACATAACGTATTTAATTTATATTAGTTTCTTTAATAATTAACGACCGATTTAACGATTAAGAATTAACGATAAGATAACGACCGCTTTAGCCTAGTTGGTAGTGACCCTGCTTACGAAGCAAGAGGTCCTGGGTTCAAATCCCGGTAAGGGCATTTATTTGTGTGATGAGCACAAATATTTGTTCCTGAGTTATGGATGTTTTCTATGTATTAAAGTATTTATTTATCTATATAAGTATGTTTATCGTCGTCTAGTACCCATAGTACAAGCTTTGCTTAGTTTGGGACTAGGTTGATTTGTGTAAGATTGTCCCCTTATATTTATTTATTTATTATATAATTGGTTGTCTGGAAGAGATCGCTTTTAAGCGATAAGACCGCCTATTGTCTGCCATACTTTTTGTTAATTCACTGTACTGATTTGTGGTGTGCAATAAAAATATTTTGTATTGTATCGTATTGTATTATCCATTAGAAATGGATGAAGAAATAAATTAATAAAGGGTATATATTATAATACCGAAGTACGAAAGGCCGAATGTATTAAAACATCGAATGGGTCAAAAGACCGACACGATTTTTTTCTGAAACCGTTAACTTTTTAAGATTGTTATAAAACAAACCTAACCTAACCTAATGGGTTCTGTATGATGCCGTTTTAATAAATTCTGAAAAGTTTACGGTTTCAGAAAAATATTGTGTCGGTCTTTTGACCCATTTGATGTTTTAAAACATTTGGTCTTTCGTACTTCGGTATTGTAAAACACACCCTTAATATACTAGCTCAAAGCCAACTAAACCCAAACTGGAGTGCAGGAGCTCCACGAGTAAATCCTGCTGGATTTTATTAATTCGTATTGGCGACATTTTAATTTAATACTTTTAAAAGACATGGACAGAAGCCTTTTTTCTAAAATGTTGCCCACTCAAATTTTAGTAAATTATTTGAGAAAATCCTATACTTTTTACAGATTTCACACATTCATTTGCTTACTTATTTTTTCCAAGTAGCAACACACTCAATTTAACTTAGAAATTTTAGAATACGGATAAAATCCAGCTAAATTTAGTCAGCTTGACATTCTGGAATAGCATTTGTTAAATCCGCCGCCTAAATTATAATTAAAATTTAGAAAATTTAGGCTTAGACTATTTAGCCGACGTGCACGTAGAATCGCGTACAATGTAAAATTAGAGAGTTAAAATCTTCAGCAATTTTTTTTTACGTTCGCCATGTTAATTTGCACGTCATTTCACACGTCACATTATACGTGATTATATGATTAAACAAATGTCAAAATCAATTCATTAACAACTTTTAATAAATATGAAAACCTGACATGAAATGAAGCTACAAGACTTTATACACCAAAGATTAAAAAAAAAAAAAAAAATGTCCACATAAAACTTTAACGCCGTTATTTTATTGTTGTTATAAAATTATTTTACATTGTTCTTAATTAAAATCATAATGGTCATCCTCAGAAATCGCTGCACACTAGTAGTTTCTCACAATAACCAGTGTTCGGACCCAAAAAGAGTGTATCGGAAAGCGCTTCGTAAAAAAAAAGGTGTGAGACAGCTGTCACTTGGACAATTACGGGTTTTTAGGTAGGTTTGTACCTAAAGCACGTTTTTGGTTTTGTCTAGTGCAGCGTTTCTTAACCTCGGGTCGCGACCCAAATTTGGGTCGCGGGCGGTTTTGGGATGGGTCGCGGGTACGGTTCCACACTCTCCTGGAATCTCCCGGCTCCCGGAAGGAGTTTTAAATAATCGAAATTCTCCCGAAATTTTAAATTTACGCGCGCTGGCTTATCGATTTATGGATAAAAGAAAGATAACACTCAGGTTATATTTTTTTTTATGTTTTGTTAATTTGTTGTTGAAAATTTATATAAAAACCTTTTTCTACTATAAATGCCTATGTACGCTTGTTCAATTGAGATATAAATAAAGAAACAATTACATATTATTAATGTTTCTTAAATATTTATAATGATATCAATTTTAGCAAACAAGGGGCTTTTTGTTAGTCCTATTATTAAAAAAATTTGGGTCGCGGACTTCAAAAATATTTATAATTTGGGTCGCCAGCCAAAAAGGTTAAGAACCGCTGGTCTAGTGGGATCTGATGTAATTCTCGAGCAATTTGGTAGAATTTGGTATAATCTCGGGCAATTTGGACGAGAAACCTTCACACGGTGCCGCGGTTTGTGGGTCGTTCCGAGTGGGCTCCGGGCGCGTGTGGAAGAAGTGGGAGCATTCTAATGTGCTAAGTGTACGGTGAACCCCTAAATCCCTCCCCGAACTTAGCGCTAATCCTTTCCCGTTCCCGAATAAGAGACAGTCGGACACTTGCACGGAAGTGATAGCTTAAATTAGTTTTAAGGTTATATGATCTGCGCAACGCAGACGATTGTCCGTTTGCCCAGTAGTGGGACGGAACAACCAGTTATAATGTGAATTTTGAAATATATCACGTTAGTTTAAGTGTTCAGCGATTTCTGAGGCCGACCGTACCAACTCGACCTTGCTTATCAAACTCTTAAAACGTAGCCCAACGTCATCACACGCGTATCGTGTGATACTCAGGCGTTTAATGAATTGCGCGAGCGTGAAATAGCAGGGTCATTATTTTGTAGAAATGGCAAAAGATTCTGATACAGTTTGTAATTATGTACCTCTAGTAGAACTACAGGTCCTCTAATAAATAACCGAAAACGCCATCAAAATCTACAGCCACGAAAGTGAGGCGGTTGTTACGCTCGAATAATGACCCAGCAGCAAGCGACATCTACGTCACACCACACACACACAAAGCCTGCGTCACGTACCGTCAATCTCGCTGTTGGCGAACGCGTAGGTGAACCACTCGCGCAGCGTCTTGAACTGCGGCGGGAAGAGCAGCGCGCGCGTCATGCGGCACACCGTGCCCACGGACTGGTGGCCGCCGCCCGCCGCCGCGCCGCCGCCCAGCTGCGCCGTCAGGCTCTGCGTCACGTGCACTTGCAGCCCCTCTGCGCACAACACTACAGTCACAGGCGCAGCAGGGACCCTCAAAACTAACGTCACGCACGATGGAAAAATCACAGCGATCCGCCGCACCGCAGTTGATCCACTGTATGGTATGCTTCGATCAACAATACGTACAAGATTCAACGTGTCAGCTCTGAAATCGGCCAATCGGCTTTATCTGACAGTATGCGCCAACCACAGCCAACGTGAGGACGTGATAAAATGCCACAAAGTGCGTTTAAAAATTGTGGAAGCAGCCACCGTAACACTAAGTTTTCGGAAGGAATATCTTTCTTTAAGTAAGTGCAAGTCAGTATTTCAGTAGTACGTAAAAATTAGCAGTTTACATTTAAAAATCAATAATTTATTGTTTGGCCAACGATTTCGCCAAAAATCGGTGGTTCTGGAACAAGAAATTCATGGAGTAGTTCTCATTTTAAAATAAAATATTTATTTTTATTTTTTTGTAGATTTCCTAGTGATCCTTTTTGCTGTGCGGAATGGATATTTACAGTAGCGAAAGAAAAAGAAGAAGAATTTTATAGGCCTTACAAAAATTCGACTATAATGTTCGATTCATTTATATTATTTATAACTATTGCTGTTACCTATGTACTTTTGTACCCCCAGAAAATATACGATTATTATTATTATTATTTTGACAAATTTGACGTAACTGGAAATAGCCAAAGGCATAGATTAAAGAAAACGGCGATTCCCAAATTGTAACATGTTTTAATTATAATATAAGTACATTTCATTTCATGTCAATATTTGTATATGTAAATTTGTTTGTGTTATATATCTGTCAAATAAAAAATGTCTGTGTTACATAGTTGCGACTCCATTATTACCCTGTTCCTAAAATAGAATGACATATTTTTGAAACGAAGTAAGTTCTTTTGTTTATCGAACGCTTTTGCTCGTCTTGTGACGAAACGTTGTAAGTATTATATACAATTATTATTATTCGGATCTTTGTTGCTTAGACTTAAGGCATATTTTAAGCTAATTTAGAAGGTAAAACAGATATAGCTACAAGTGTAAGCAAAACGGCCACTATTTCGCTTTCATTTTGTATGGGACCTTGAATCTAGTTGTTATTGTTGATCGAAGATGGTATGTATAGAAAAATTACACAAAATATGCTGCCACCTAGTGTGGATTAATAGGTTACTGACCGTCGTCGGCCTTGACCTGCTGCGCCTCCGTGGTGAAGCTGATGCAGGGGTCCTTGAGGCTGAACAGCGCCCAGGACTTGGCCTTGAAGCTGTTGCCGTGGAAACACGCCAGCGACACGTTGGCGCCGTGCAGCTCCATTGTGCCGCCCAGCACCGTACCTAAACACACATTTTATAAAACAACTAGCTTTTCCCCGCTTCGTCCGCGCACAAAAAACCGGCCAAGTGCGATTTGGACTCGCGCACGAAGGGTTCCGTACCATTATCTATAAAAAACCGGCCAAGTGCGGGTCGGACTCGCGCACCGAGGGTTCCGTACAAATTTATATTATTATGTATCTATGAACATCCAGTCTTAGCAGACCCCTGCTCCTAAGCAAAATGTGCGCAGTGTGGGATCATTGTAGATTGGTTACTGATATAGACAGACAGACAAAAAAAATATGCTTTTCGCAATTTTTCCTTTATCTGTGCTATAAGACGTTGCTTCGTACCAAATTTCAAGATTCTGAGTTCACGGGAAGTACCCTGTATTTATTTGGGTTTTGAATCCCTTGCGAGTTTCGAAAATTTGCGGCATAAACGGCTGTATCTTTTGATTGCGTTGGCTTAGAAGTTTGATTTTTTTCACAGCTCCAAGGGACAGTAGACCTGAGTATTTGATATAAATTTCAGCTTGATACCTGCACGCGTTCCTAAGAAAAAGGACAACAAAAAGGAAAAAGGACAGACGGACAACAAAGTGATCCTATAAGGGTTCCGTTTCTTCCTTTTGAGGTACGGAACCCTAAAAACGCTTTATTTTAGCTCTGAAAACCAGAATAATTTTCGATTAAAACAAATAAAGAACTTAGTTGATTGAGTTAGCGAACAAATGACGTCATAAGTTGCTATTGCCTTTCAAACTCTATGGGAGAATGTGTTTTGACAGCTCATAAAAAGTACGTCAGTTGATTGGTGGTGTCAACATCCCTATGATAATTAATGGACGCCTCAATGTCGACGACTGTAATCTAAATTGGCGTAAGGAACACCGGCGTGAAGCAGCAGTACTCCCTGCTTGCGTTTCGTACGGTCAGTGAGAGTGCCGGGGGCCCAATACCTCACCCCTTCCCTCTCCCCCTTCCCCTATTCCCTCTCCTTTAGGGCCGACAACGCACTGGCATCGTGTAAAGCGCTGCGGGTGTCTATGGACAGTGGTGTTCATTTAACATCAGGTGACCAACTAGTTTGTTTGTCTGGCCTATCTAACATAAAAAAAGGGACAAAATAGCGAAAATGAGTTATGAATTGTAGTACGAGTTACACTAGAATTCATAACTCATTTTCGCTATTTTGTGCCTTACGCCAATATAGATTGCAGTCGTATGACCACGACCCCTCTGCCAAGAGTGGAACGACAGAGTGAAAGAGTAAGTTGCTTACTGTCAGGCGGCAGGGCAGGCAGTTGCACACCGCAGGCGGCCCGCAACACTTCTTGCCAGTGGCGGTGGTGCCTCAGCTCCGGGGGAGCGGGCCCGTCGCCCGCCGACGTTGCCGTTGCCGCCGCTGCAACAGATAATACCACTTGTATACTTCACCAACCTGTGCCCGTGGATTCGCACGCGTAAACCATTATGTGCGACATTTTATTTAGAATCTCGAGATATAACAAAATTCATCATCATCATCCCACCCTATATATTCACATAAACCATTGAATTTCGTTATCGGTGTGTGTAGGTTTCCTCCCGATATTTCCTTCACTGTAAAGCTCATGGTAAATTTAAAAATTTTCGCACATAAATTCCGTAAAAGTCAGAGGTGCGAGCCCGGCTTCGAATCCACGACCCTCTGCTTGAGAGGCAATAAGTCAAACCACTAGGCCACCACGGCTCATAACAAAATTACCTCGGGAATTTCACAAAAATTACATAGCGGTTTTAGGATTTTATTCCCGTGGGAATATTGGGATAACAAGTATTACTATATTAATTAGATACGTAACGAGCAGTTTGACAAGATCATGAAACAGCCCATAAATGTAATTTTTAGATATATTTTAATGGCAGCGGCGAGCGTTTTCTCCGTTCACTGCGCGGCCGAGACGCTGGCCGCGCAGTGATTAGTGAGTGTGCTTGTTCATTGTTCACATTCAAAAATAAATTAAAACTCCACCTTTACCATGAACAGCTTTCTTCTGCCTAGCCTGGCCGGCTTTTGTCTATTATGTCTGAATTGAGACTTGTCTTGTGATTGTTCCAATATCCAGGTGTTTGTGTTTATTTGCATTAGATTGTTTTTGTTTTTGTCTATATACTGCACTGCGTAATGTCATTTCATTCTTAAATTCTTTCTTTCTTTATTTTTTTTTTTAGGTTTCATTGTATGTAGTGTAATATGTTGTGAGTTTTTCACTTAGTTTAGTTTTAAGTTTCTGTGGATCCACTGAAAACCAGCGTCGTGGCACTTCGTGCCGTGACACATGCTGAGTGGTGTCCTTTTTTTGTAGCAACTACATTCATGTTTAAGGTCTGTTGTGTAATATTTTAGCTGTATTATTGTAGTTGTTCAAAACTAAATATTTTCTTTTCTATTCTATTCTCTTATCTGGCGGCACACGCAATGAACTGATAAAACGCTCGCCGCTACCGCCAATCGCGCGAAGTCGTGGGCGGGCTGTAAGGTCGCTGCGCGGCACTCACGGTTCCTCTTGTCCCGGCGCGCGGGGTAGGGGTGCAGCGCGGAGAGCACGCGGCGGCTGGAGTTGAACTGCTGCGTGAAGAACTCCTCCAGCTTGTACTGTATCTTCAGCAGGTCCGGCGTCGTGCTGCGGCTCATCAGCAGCTGCAGCTGCTGCCAGGACAGCGTGCCGTGCGTCAGGATTATGGCTGGCCTGCAACGTTAATGCTGTTAGCCTGTTATTAGTAACGTTACTGGTGCATAATGACAGGCATTAAATAAAACACTCTTACAATGTCACTAAGAAACTCACCATCGGTTCGTTTCTTATATCCAAACTCGTGTATTTAATGCGTAGTTGTATACAGTCGCATGCATAACTCTCTGTTTTTACTTATTTTTTAACCAGATGTTTCACCTCAAAAAATACGATAAAGCTGGGCATTGACGATCAGTTTTTCGCGTCAGTTTAGACGTAAAACTGTGGCATCACTCCAAATAGTTTTAGGCCTACTAGAATTCTCCACTCACTGGCGTCACTCCGGCTCTTCAGTTTTCGATTGGCCGCCAAGCTGTTAGGAGGTGTACTATTTATGTCGAAAAAAAATGAATTCTGATTCCGAAGAAGAAATATTAATTCTTACTGCGGCTACTGTTTGTTGCCATATACTCACCGAAAAACAAGAAAGAAAGCAATGGATGAAAGAATGGCTTAAAAAAAGGAATTTTATAATTTTTGTCCGTTACTTTCCACAGACATTCTGAATTTTTATATTTTTCTATAAATTCTGTCATTATTACGGCACGCGCAGACGAAACCGACACCGCCATTATTAAAACAAAAATTATACACAACATTATTTTTATATTATTATTATTTTTTATTTTTTCTTCCGCGGCCCCACTGCCACACGTCGCGCAGCCGGCACTGCAGGCTGACACGCGCGCCAGCAGCGCCGCGGCCCCATGTACTGACCGAGCGGGGGGCTGGCGCGGGCGCGGCTGCGCGCGGCCCCACTGCCACACGTCGCGCAGGCGGCACTGCAGGCTGACACGCGCGCCAGCAGCGCCGCGGCCCCATGTACTGACCGAGCGGGGGGCTGGCGCGGGCGCGGCTGCGCGCGGCCCCACTGCCACACGTCGCGCAGGCGGCACTGCAGGCTGACACGCGCGCCAGCAGCGCCGCGGCCCCATGTACTGACCGAGCGGGGGGCTGGCGCGGGCGCGGCTGCGCGCGGCCCCACTGCCACACGTCGCGCAGGCGGCACTGCAGGCTGACACGCGCGCCAGCAGCGCCGCGGCCCCATGTACTGACCGAGCGGGGGGCTGGCGCGGGCGCGGCTGCGCGCGGCCCCACTGCCACACGTCGCGCAGGCGGCACTGCAGGCTGACACGCGCGCCAGCAGCGCCGCGGCCCCATGTACTGACCGAGCGGGGGGCTGGCGCGGGCGCGGCTGCGCGCGGCCCCACTGCCACACGTCGCGCAGGCGGCACTGCAGGCTGACACGCGCGCCAGCAGCGCCGCGGCCCCATGTACTGACCGAGCGGGGGGCTGGCGCGGGCGCGGCTGCGCGCGGCCCCACTGCCACACGTCGCGCAGGCGGCACTGCAGGCTGACACGCGCGCCAGCAGCGCCGCGGCCCCATGTACTGACCGAGCGGGGGGCTGGCGCGGGCGCGGCTGCGCGCGGCCCCACTGCCACACGTCGCGCAGGCGGCACTGCAGGCTGACACGCGCGCCAGCAGCGCCGCGGCCCCATGTACTGACCGAGCGGGGGGCTGGCGCGGGCGCGGCTGCGCGCGGCCCCACTGCCACACGTCGCGCAGGCGGCACTGCAGGCTGACACGCGCGCCAGCAGCGCCGCGGCCCCATGTACTGACCGAGCGGGGGGCTGGCGCGGGCGCGGCTGCGCGCGGCCCCACTGCCACACGTCGCGCAGGCGGCACTGCAGGCTGACACGCGCGCCAGCAGCGCCGCGGCCCCATGTACTGACCGAGCGGGGGGCTGGCGCGGGCGCGGCTGCGCGCGGCCCCACTGCCACACGTCGCGCAGGCGGCACTGCAGGCTGACACGCGCGCCAGCAGCGCCGCGGCCCCATGTACTGACCGAGCGGGGGGCTGGCGCGGGCGCGGCTGCGCGCGGCCCCACTGCCACACGTCGCGCAGGCGGCACTGCAGGCTGACACGCGCGCCAGCAGCGCCGCGGCCCCATGTACTGACCGAGCGGGGGGCTGGCGCGGGCGCGGCTGCGCGCGGCCCCACTGCCACACGTCGCGCAGGCGGCACTGCAGGCTGACACGCGCGCCAGCAGCGCCGCGGCCCCATGTACTGACCGAGCGGGGGGCTGGCGCGGGCGCGGCTGCGCGCGGCCCCACTGCCACACGTCGCGCAGGCGGCACTGCAGGCTGACACGCGCGCCAGCAGCGCCGCGGCCCCATGTACTGACCGAGCGGGGGGCTGGCGCGGGCGCGGCTGCGCGCGGCCCCACTGCCACACGTCGCGCAGGCGGCACTGCAGGCTGGACACGCGCGCCAGCAGCACGGACGTCCCCATGTACTCCAGCCGCAGCTCCAGCGCCGCCAGCCGCACGCCGCACGTGTGCCCAGGGTTGCAGCCCGGCTCCTCCTCGATATGCACTGAACAATAATACATTGTGCATCAAGGGCCGTAAGTAGGGGATTACTAACGAGAGCCTATTAGAAGCCCGACGCCGGAGGCGGAGGGCTTTTAATGACTCGAGTTTGTAATCCCCTTACTGCCCGTGATACACACAATGATTTTCATCACACTGCGAGGAAAAAAATCCAAAAATGAAATTATTTTGTCTCTAAAAACTTAAATTAAATAAATAATGGCTACCCGCCAATACAGATTGTCACTTTTTTCAAGTCATCTACCACAGATAAAGTAAACTGTGTTTAGAATTCGAATGGCCATACGGCCACATTCTGCCAACATGTTAAAAAAATACTTACTAAAATTATTGCAAAACTATTTGATATAAATTTAAAATATAAAAATAACGAAGTTTCATGAAGCGTAGACAAGTTTTGTGTAGTAAAATTGGGTTATAGCTAAGTTTTAAACATATAAATAAAACGTTGGCTGACTTGAAACCTCCTTAGTCTGTTGAAAATTTTAAAACTAAAGTTAGAACTCCCTTGGGAAGAAAAACTGTACGTAAATCCATAACTCCCTTAAGAACAAATTAGGCCTTTGACATTTAGTATACAGGCATGGAATAACACCATTGACGAGCAAGTGTGATGAAAACATATTAACCAGTTAGCCGTGCCACTGGAGATAACTAAACGCCAGTGGCGAAGGGTACTAACAACCCGATACCCCCCGGGTCGACTAAACTTTCGAAGTTACCAAACGCTTCTCTTCCATTAGGGATTCTTCAAGGAGATGATAAATGGGATTTTTAGGTATACGAGACGAGGTATACGAGGGATGTGTTCCACCACTATCATTTCGACCGAACGGGCGGTATGGCACGCAATTATCGTGTTTCCGTCGCAGAGTTAATAAACGCTCTTATGTTCACAGCAATACAGTTCATTATTACGGTGTCAAAAAAATCAAGCCCATCCATAATTTTTCCACCGAAGATGCGCTAGGACAGAATTGACACAATACACAATCACCAAATTATCGTCTCGCCGGTGGCAAAGCACCTTAAGAATACTTCAGAGAGTGTATGTGTACCGTATGTGTGTATGTCTGCGAGCGAGATGGCGCCGCCGACGATGCCGCCGCGCGCGTCCAGCGAGGAGCCAGCCAGCGCCACGCACACCAGCATGTTGCGATGCCCAGTGCTGCCGATGCTGAGTCGCCCCGTGCAGTTGAAATCACGGCTCTGCCAGCTGCGAACACATTATACCATTAACAACTTTTCCACCACTAGCTGTTGCCCGTGAACTGCAAACAGTTCGATTATTCCGCGGGAACTATACAATTTCCAGGGATACAAAGTGTTCCGTCCCACTACTGGGCAACGGACAATCGTCTTGCGATTAAACAGACCTCAACTAACTATAACAAAGCTCTTTTCATTTTGCAAGAGAAGAACTTACCTGACGTTCCCCATAACATTTCCCATGTTCATATGCACGTTGAGCTTCGTGAAGTTAACCGCAAATAGCACCAGTGTTTCCCACGCGGCGTTGCCAGCAGTCGAAGTCGTCCCGTTTTCTAGAACGAAAATCAACATCATTACAAAACGCTAGAACATTAAAAGGTAAATTAAATATAAGATAGTACTGTTTATTAATCAATTATACAAAAAAACAAGTCAGAATATAAAATACATTTCATAAAATGCTGTCAGTCAAACAAACCGCCCCGGAACGTACCCGGCGCGAAGGTGCCCAATACACTAGCTGCATTGCCACGTTGAACCGCGATGGACAACCTTTGTACCAGAAATAGAAGATTAAATACTGACCTTTCACTTTTTGTACTTCCAAAGTCTTTGTTTTCTCTCTTTGCGGGAGGACAGGCGATACAGGCCCGTTCGTTGTTGACGGTCTGAAATACATTATCAAAGTCACATTGACAAGCAAATTGAAAAGCTACAGTACTAGTTGGTAGTAATCAAATATGTACCTGGGTCTCTCGACGCTAAGGTCGCCCAGGAACATCCTCCGTACGATGGTACGGCGGTACCAGGCTTTCGGGAAAGCCAGAATCTCGCCCAAACGTCGCATGTCGTACTTGAACCAAGCCGAGCCGACATCCACGATCGCTATGATAAAAAACACGGTCCATATTTTTAATAACCTGACTGAAATACTACAACATTTCAAACATGTTAAACAATGAAGTCATTCAATATGTCAAGGAAATTAAATGCTTATTAACATACTAATGCATCCTAAGCATAGATTTAATCAAATTACACTTGTAAATACAGTCAATGATCTAACACAGACAATTTCTCTTAACTCTCCATACTTTGCAGGTATATGGGAATGCAGCATCAAAAGCGTGAAGTGTAATTTTGTATCACACAATACTAACAAAATCACATTTTAAATCTAAAATTACGAATTTAACATAAATCAAAAAATGAAAAACCTACCTAGCCTCTTACATTTATCAGACCATCTTTTAATATTGCATTAGCTGATTGAGACACCACCAAACCAACAAATCAACATCAACTTACTTGAAAATCTCACAGTAGCCTTAGACTGATCCTGATCCGTCTGGAAGTCCAGCTTCCTGGACCGTGACAAGTGGAACTTCACGAACTCGACATTAATACTCAGCGAGTCTTTTCGCTCGGTGTCGGACAGAGGCGACCACTGCGGCTCCTTGAGACTGGACTTCTTGCCGCCGTACGGGTGGAAGATGTAGACGGAGAAGTCGGCTAGGCAGCCCGTGACGCTGAGCCCACCCATCGCCACTGCCGGGAGGGCGGTTTCCCTGAAACATTGAAATTACATTTGAACCAACTTTACAATTTTTCGTTTTTGTTAACAGAAAACCAAAACAAGCGTGTTGCGAATTAATAGTCATTTGTTTTCTTACTTTGATGCTTTGATCAATTACTGAAGATACACATTGCCGAACAAAATCCCCTTCAAAGAATGTCCGAACTTTTTTATTTAGTTGCGTAACAAATAAAATCATCACCTACATAGAAATTTGAACCTAGTCTTTACTTCATTACAGTCGAATTTCGGTAGCGGCAAAACTCCACTTGACAGCTAAACTTGACAATTTCACGCAACGTTCTGAGAAAAAAGAAGGCCACTTTTATCAAAGTGGCGCTCATTTGGCTCGGACATTTTCGGGCGCGCGACTGTGGATCTACAGTTATAATTGATCAAAGCATTGATGACATGAATATTTTTTTAATTTCCTTCAAAGGCCTCCTCCAAGGTTCGCCAAACAGATCGGTCCTGCGCCATCCGAATCCAACGCGTTCCGGCAAACTTTTTTTTATAAAAAATAGGCTTACGTTTGGCCTCAATCTCGCTTGATGGAAGGCGAAGATGAGGCCTAAGATGGTACTCGAAACCTTAAGCAGGGTGTCACCCTATCTTGTTGGTGGCCTACCTACACTGCGTCTTTCGGTCCGTGGACGCCACTCGAGAACCTTTTGGCCCCATCAGCCATCAGTTCTACGAGCTATTATTTGACCTATCCATTGCCATTTCAACAAGCGAGTACAGCAGGCTTATTGGCTAATGCCTTGAATACACGTACCGAGTAAACGGGTGGTCTCGGCCGAGTACTCGGTGCGTATAAACATAGCGCCGAGTGCTGGGCCGAGCGCTCGGCCGAACGAAGCGGCGAGACAGTAGCTCGGCCCCTGTTCTATCTAATGGGCCGAGCACGTATTAGGCACTGCCTCGCTCGTTCACTCGGCAGGTCTGAACGTTCACTGTCTCGCCACTCGGCCACATGTGAACTGAACTGACTGTGCTAATTTCAAAACACGTGTGAACAGCTACTGTGTCGCTCAAGAAACATTTTACTGTCTCCCCCGTTTGCTAGGTTCGTGTGATCAAGGCATAACGCTTCTGACGCTTGCTTTCGCAATCACTATTTCTTTCTGTCAAACGGTATAAGATGACAGAAAGAGATGGTGAAAGCGAAGGCAAGCGTCAGAAGCGTTATACGGCCTCTGGTGTTGCTTTGGACTATTGTCGTGTGTGGTACTTACTCCTGCGCCCTTTTCGAGCTGAAGACTATCCTGAGCGAGGGCAGCTGTAGCAGGCACTCGACGCGCGAGGCGGGCAGGCACGAGAAGCGGAACGTGGACGGCTGCATGTGTTACTATAAGATCACGTCCACGGAACGACGCGCCCTCCGCCGAGCGTGAGCGCGATCCGGACTGTTTGACCTCATCACCATCATAATCAAGCCAGCCGAAACACGACCACTGTTGAACATTGGCCTCCTCCAAGGCTCGCCAAGCAGATCGGTCTTGCGCCATCCGAATCCAACGTGTTCCGGCAACCTTATGCAGGTCGTCGCTCTATCTTGTCGGAGGCCTACCTACACTGCGTCTTTCGGTCCGTGGATGCCAATCGAGAACCCCTTGGCCATCAGTTCTACGAGCTACTATTTGATCTATCCATTACCATTTCAACAAGCGAGTCCGGCTGGCTTTTTGTCTAACGTTTCCGACAGTTGCATTCGCAATCACTATTTCTTTCTGTCAAACGGTATAAGATGACAGAAAGAGATGGTGAAAGCGAAGGCAAGCGTCAGAAGCGTTAGACAATACGGCCTCTGGTGTTGCTTTGGACTATTGTCGTGTGTGGTACTTACTCCTGCGCCCTTTTCGAGCTGAAGACGATCCTGAGCGAGGGCAGCTGTAGCAGGCACTCGACGCGCGAGGCGGGCAGGCACGAGAAGCGGAACGTGGACGGCTGCATGTGGAACTGCACGATCACGTCCACCGGGAACGAGGCGTACACGTACTGCCCGTACGACGCGCCCTCTGCCGAGCGCGAGCGCGACCCGGACTCCGTTTCTGTTGCACCAACACGATATACATTTTCTCAAAAATATCCGTAAAAGTTAACATTATTCTTTACATATCAGAACGCGAAGTGCATAGTGGTCAGTAAAAAATTAAAAAGTTAAAAACATTGCAGGCTCGATAAACTCGACAACAATGTCGCATACACGACCACCAGACAACCAGACGACCAGATGGCCTAGTGGTTAGAGACCCTGACTATGAAGCTTGAGGTCCCGGGTTCGATTCCCGTGTCGGGGCAGATATTTGTATGAGAAATACGAATGTTTGTTCTCGGGTCTTGGGTGTTTAATATGTATTTAAGTATGTATCTATCTATATAAGTATGTTTATCCGTTGCCTAGTACCCATAACACAAGCTTTGCTAAGCTTACTTTGGGACTAGGTCAATTGGTGTTGTACGAGTTCCTCGCACACGCGTCATCGATCATTTGCCCACTCAGCATTTGTTTTGTATAACATTCCGCCATTAGTAAGTAATTCAGTTCACGTTCGCTAATTGTAAGTGTGCACACCTATCAAGTTAATTAAATCAAGTTTATATCTAAAAGTCGTCTTTCGTGTTCCTTCCTGTGATCAAGACAACTATCAAGCAGTGTACGGGCAGACAAGTGCTCGTACATTTATGGTCCTTCGAGCCGGATCGGGTTGAGTGTTTTTTTTGTGTAATTTCGTGAGGTAGCGATTCGGCTTGGTTGGCTTCCCACAAGCGGGTCTCACCAACTAAGTTGAGAAGGCGCATAGACCAAGCGAGAGAGCACGAAATATACAACCCGGCACAAGCCGGTCATCAAGTTATCAAGCAAGGCAACAAGGCTGAATTTAAGAGCACCAAGGCTTCAAATCAGTTACAAAGCATCAAGGCTTACACATATTTAGCAAGAAACAAGCGAACGACATTTGGAACTCAAACAAGTTAAGTGAACACGACGACAAGTAACAAAAAGTGAAGAAACAAGTCTATCACCGTTTATCAAGAACTTCATCAAGTTTTTTTTCTCTCTACTACTAGTTAACAAGAATTTTTAGTATGGAGGAGTTATATCAAAGTCAACTTCAACTTCAAACCGCAATACAACAACTGAAGATCAACTTTAAGAAAGATAGCCAAGACCGTAAGACGCCCGATTACATTAAAAGAAAATCAGATACATTAGAATTACTCTGGCAAGAGTTCACAAACAATGACGAGAAGTTACGCGAGTTTGACCAGCCAGCTCATGAATACTTTTACAATCAAGTGTATGAGCAAGCACTACAAGCATATACAGAAACAAGTGAGTTGATCCAAAAATCGGCCCCATCCAAACAGAGTACTTCATCTCATATTCCACCGGCACCCACACCTAAGCCTTTATCCAGACAAACGCCAAAACAACAGCCAGCAACAAACATTCCGGAAGCAGCAAAAGCAGACTGGAATCAGACAATCGATGAAAACCCAGAACAAGGATTCACCTCACAAGGTAATCTCAGCAGACTCGATGAGATGTTACGCAAGCAAAGTAGCAATTTCAGAGCATTATCCCGTACATTAACGAATATAAATCTAGACAATGTTGGAGAGAAATGGGAACTAGAAGATCTCCTAAAGTCATTAAGTTCCCGTTGGGCGGCTATCGACTCGCTTCACTGGGAAATAGACAGTGAACTTGGTGGTACTGACGAGCACTACGAATATACCTTCACGAAGTACGAAAATGAGTATACAGCAATGAAGAAACAAATTAACAGCAAGTTATGGTCTAGACATCCCGGTCTTTCACGGCAACTATCAACAATGGGTGTCGTTTAAAGATCTATTCACAGAAGCAATTCATAGAAATACATGTCTATCGAACGCACAAAAAATGCAGTTTCTGAAAAGCAAGATCAAGGGCGAACCAGAAAGACTCATTCAACACCTCCCAATCAGTTCAGACAATTATATCACGTGTTGGGAAATATTAAACCACCGATACAATAACAAAAAACTAATATTCACGACTCACATCAATAACGTCATGAATCTTCCAACAATGCAGTATGCAACATCGGGTCATATCAAGCGACTTCATGATGTAACTATAGAAAGCCTAAACGGTATTAAAAACTTAAATGTCAACATTGACACATGGGACCCAATATTAGTCCATCTACTGACACAAAAATTAGACGCAGAAACTCATAATGAATATATGGCGTCCTTGAAACAACCAAGAGAGCTGCCAGCATTAAAGGAATTCTTATCATTTTTGGAGAGTAAATTTACTGCCATGGAGTCGTCCCGGCGCAAGCAAGAAGCCGCAGGGAGCAAGACTAGTTTTAACATGCCATCGACTTCTAACAATCAACCTAAACCAAGTCGCTTCAAACAGTACTTTACAAGCAACAAGGCTACGAGTAAAGTACAAGGTTATCAGCGCAAGTGCCCAGTATGTCAGAGCGATCATGGAATTTACTTCTGTCCCGAATTCAAGGATATGGCACCGGGAGTTAAAAGAAAAACAATTGCGCAATTAAACCTATGTAGCAATTGTCTGTATAATCATAATGGAAAAAAATGTAACTCGATTAAACGTTGTCAACAATGCAACGGATATCATAATACATTATTACACGACGTATTTAGCAATCAGAATCCATCGTCAGGAAATATGCACGCCACTCAAACTCGTCAACAAGGACTGGGGTCGCACGTGGCACAACAACGTGATGACTATGAACAACCAAAAATACTTTTAGCTACTGCCATGATCAAGGTGTTAGGGGCTGATGGAGTACCCCAAACGATGCGAGCCCTTATTGATCAAGGATCCCAAATTTCTTTGATTTCTGAAAGCGCGGCCCAACGACTACGGCTGCCACGAAAGAATTGTAATGGAGTTATCACGGGAGTTGGCACGAATGACAACGTTTGCAAAGGGATGCTGAACCTAAGATGCTTTTCATCAGACGAAGAATACTCATTCAATACAACCGTTATAGTCGAGTGTTTTCCATTATAGTCGAGTGTCAAACTTTTTAAGAAGTTGAAACGGCCATGGTAATAAGTTGGCACTATTCGTATACAGCCTACAAAATGACAGGTATCAGTTGTTTTGTTGGAACTCCGGACTTTTTTTATTGTGTTTGAAACAGCTTGTGGTGTTTTCGGTGGAAAAATACACCTGCAGTTGTTTTTTAATGAAAAAAGGCGGGAATGGGTTAAATGACATTTAATTGGTTCAGGCGAGCAGATCCGCGTGTCAATAAAGCTGCAGCAGCACATTAGAGGAAGAAGTAATCACCAGGAGTAGGCGCAGAGAAGGAAGCCTTGGTGGGTATTGGCTCGAGCGTCTGCTCCAGGAACTCGAGGATGTGCGGGCTGATGACGGTCTCCTCCGGGATGCTCTGCAGCGTGATCCACGCGAACAGCGCCGCCTTCTTGCTGCCCTTGCGGGGGGCCTGAGCCGGTGAAGCCGCTTCCTCGATGAGGGTCTTGGACTCGTAGTGAACCTGCAGGGAAATATAATATAATTGGGCATTTTCGTTTTAAATGGGACAGAATAGTACATTGTTGTAGAGGCTACAAAGTAAGCAATAGATGGAAGAGTTCGTTCGAAAAGTACGAGTCCATCTATTGCATTTTCGGCCGATACAATGCTTTTCACGGCTACTGCGAGGAAATAAAAATCAATTATTATAATGAACCTAAGCAAATTAAGAATTCAAGTAAAAACGCGTATTCCCTTTGTTTGTTTACCCTCTAGTAGCCGCTGGCCGCTCGTCGTACCTCCCCATAGAGTACACTACATCAGTGGCGTGCCTAGGGTATCAAGCTATGGCAAGCCGAGAGATAGGTTTTAGTATTTTTTTATAATTTAATGTAGGTAAATCCATTTTGTTGCCGCTTTACTCAGTTTGGGCAAGCTTACCAATTCACACTTCATTCTATTACTAGACAGAATTTTAAATTTAACAGACTCATTCTCACACGTAAAGCACTAAAACAAGAATACCTATTTATTTTGTAATTACATAAATTCACGCATTTTACAACGCCTTGCATGGCATGGCCCACGATTCGATATAAACAATCGTGAAGTTATTCATCTCGCCCGCGCACTCGCGTTCTAAACCAAACGCAGCAAACTTCACACCGTAAGCCAGATTCAAAATTGCAAAGAAAGCGCAGTATATGCAGCTATACATAGATATTTGCAAAACTAACGTTTTCCTAAGTATGAAGAGAGCGTTTGGAAGCCCCGTAAAAGCCCACAAGAGCGAGCGAGATGTCATGCTATTTATAACGTCGCTACTATCGCCTATCGCCGCGTCGGCCGCCGTACAGCGCCGCTGGGCCGTGCAGCGGATTTGTTATGCAATTCTTGGTATTTTACGTAAAATAAAGCGCGTTATTATGAAAGTGATTTTATTAGAACTTTTTTCGTTTGGACGAGGTTTGGTTTTTATTTTTAATCTTGATTTGAGATTTATAAGGCAAGCCCGGCTTTTGGGCTTCTATGTAAGGATCGCCACTGCACTATATCGCTTTACAGAAGGCATGAGGAGCTGACAAGACATGACTAGGACGGACTGACGACTCTGACCGTGGCAGAACTATATTTCAGACTAGCTTTTGCCCGCGACTCCGTCCGCGTGGAATTAGTAATTTGGGCAGCTTCATTTTTTATCCAATTTGCTTTTTCATCAATTATGGCTCTCCTTAGTTCCTCGATATAAAAAAATTTACCCCCCCCCCTCATCGACCCCCCACCGAGCCCCCCACCCCCGCACACCCGCGTTCACATTCACCACTTCTAAAAACTGTTCTATAAATTCTTAAAATAGACGTATCTTTCTTATTTGTGAACCGATTCAAATGAAACAAACACTAAATGTTAATCCAAGAAAATACCAACATATCAGTGAAAACCGCATCCTTCTAGGTTAAGCCGTTTCTGAGATTAGCGCGCACAAACGCACAGACAAACAGACAATAATTCTAAAAAACATTGTTTTGGGTTCTATTGCGCTAGTAAATAGCCCTTGTGACAGTTTTTCTCAAATATCTTCAATTTACAGACACCGACTTGTTACAGATTTATTATACAGTTGTGGCCATATAATTAAGAACGATTATTTATTGAGATGATTTTTTCAAAGTAACAAGTATAACTAATTGCCCGTATTTTTTTTATTTCTCTCGGTATTGCAAAACTTTTCCGTACTACCGGTACATTCATTTATGCAACATTGTTGGCTAAAAAATTAATAGAGAAACTTTATACATTCGATCTGAACCTAGTATTAGTACTTACTGGCTGGTCACGTAATTAAGAACGCTGAATAGTTTATTGTTTTTTCAAATTTAAATAGAGAACACTGTGTGGCTCTGTGGTTGTAGATTATTATTCGTATAATTTTGGCGCCATTTCGTGCTGTTAAAGTCTTAAAAGTGATTACTTCGTATAAAAACAATGGGGAAAAATAAAAGTTGTGATAAATCTACAAGAGAAGTAATAATAAAACTTCGCGAGAAGAATTGGTCGTATAAAATGATAGCCGACCATCTGCAATGTTCAAAAACAATGGTTTTCCATGCCGTAAAGCATTTTTCCACGTATCAAACTACTTCAAACGTTCCGCGTGGACCTAGACAGAGAAAGTCATCTCGTCGAGATGATCGAAATATCGTTCGTTTGGCAAAACAAAATCCTTTTAAAGGGTCTAATGAGTTGAGAAAAGAATATTTTGGCGAAAACAACCCTTCAGCAATCTCTGCACGCACTATTCGAAGGCGTTTGGTAGAAAATAAGTTGAACGGAAGGATAGCAAGGAAGGTGCCTATGTTGAAACGATGTCATAGGCAAGCCCGACTTGCATTTGCAAGAAGGTATGAAAACTGGACAGTCAGACAGTGGAAAAACGTTCTTTTTTTCTGACGAGACAAAAATAAATAGGGTATGTTCTGATGGAAAACGATATGTACGACGCCCTCCGAATAAAGCATTCGACCCAAAGTACACAAAAGTGACATTAAAGCATGGCGGGGGAAATGTGAAAATTTGGGGGTGCTTTTCTGGACATGGCGTTGGACCTGTTAGGCTGATAGAAGGAAACATGGATCAATTCCAATACAAAAATATACTGCAAGAAACAATGTTACCATATGCCGAAGACGTGCTTCCGGTTATTTGGACATTCCAGCACGACAATGATCCAAAGCATACTGCACGCACCGTTAAGGAATTCCTCACATCACAATCAGTTTCAGTCTTAGATTGGCCAGCCAACAGCCCAGATCTTAACCCAATAGAGCATCTTTGGTGCGAAGTCAAGAAAAAGGTTTCAAATCGACAGTGTGGCAACTTGAGAGAGCTGTACGACGTTTTCTTAGAAGAATGGAACTCTTATTTCTCTTGCGAAATGTCAAAAATTGATAGATTCAATGCCTCGCCGGTGTAAAGCCGTAATTAAAAGCCGTGGACATGCAACTAACTATTAATTTTAGTTCAAATGTATTAATTTGCTTTTTTTTCTATACCAACTTCACATTAATATGATTTATTTAATCTAAGTTTCATATAAAACAACTCTCGAGCAGTTTAATAAATCGTTCTTAATTATTTGTCCAGCTACATTACTATTTGAATTTATTAGTATAGAGAACAAATAAAATTTGTAAAAAAAAATGTTAGCAATTATACACTATTATTATTAATCCCGTTTGCTCTATCCATGTGGCTATTTTATAACATAACTTGTTACTTCTAAGAAGGAACACAACTAGACATATGACATGATGTAGATAAAAAAAAATCGGAAACTTCAAATCGTTCTTAATTGTATGACCACCACTGTATGTATAGATAATTAAAAACAGACATATCCTGTGTGTCCTGTACTGCCCCTTCACGACGTAATGACACTGCACACTGTGTAGAATGTACGGTACTGGACTTACTGTAGAACACTTCAAAAAAAGGTGCGTTCGTCCGTCCGTACGTACACTGACGTGAATGCCAGCCCCCGCCCCACAGTCTCACCTTGAGGGCCAGGCCGGGCACGCGGAACACGGTCTGGTCGAGCGGCGGCGGGTGCCGCTGGTGGGGCGGCGGCTTGCCGCGCCGCGCGCCCGGCGGCGAGCCCGGCGCCGAGCCCAGCCCGCCGGACGCCGACCGCCCCACGCGCATGCGCGATCCGCTGCCATACAACAATCATTACACATTACGTCTTCATCCATACGTGGTTACAATACTAACCACCTTCGATCAATTATAACTGTAGATCCACAGTCGCGCGCCCGAAAATGTCCGAGCCAAATGAGCGCCACTTTGATAAAAGTGCCCTTCTTTTTTCTCAGTACGTTGCGTGAAATTGTCAAGTTTAGCTGTCAAGTGTCAACCGAAATTCGACTGTAATGAAGTAAAGACTAGGTTCAAATTTCTGTGTAGGTGATGATTTTAATTATTATGCAAACAAATAAAAAAGTTCGGACATTCTTTGAAGGGGATTTTGTTCGGCAATGTGTATCTTCAGTTATAATTGATCAAAGCTAACCACACGGGTATGTATTACAATACCGAAGTACGAAAGACAGAATTCTTTAAAACATCGAATAGGTCAAAAGACCGACGCGATTTTTTTCTGAAACCGTTAACCTTTTAAGATTGTTATAAAACAAACCTAACCTAACCTATGCCGTTTTAATAAATTCTGAGAAGTTTACGGTTTCAGGAAAAAATCGTGTCGGTCTTTTGACCCATTCGATGTTTTAATACGTTCGGTCTTTCGTACTTCGGTATTGTAATACATACCCAACCACACGCACCGATACGTGATCAGAGTCGTGCACAGCGTAAGAAACAAAAGTCTCTTCTGTGGCCATAAAATTAGTCCCACACGCCCATGTAGACTGGACTAAAAAAATATTGGCTATAGACTCTTAACATTTGCCATCTCCCTGTCGAGAGACGCGAACAAAAAAATTACCAGTGTGCACCCACACATCTATATGTGTTAAGCGGGCGTTTCCTAATACGAACCACTAAGGAATAGAATTTGCTCTCATTGTCTGTATTTCCATATAGATTTAGGGCACTTAAAGGCTACAGTGAATAGACTATTACTAAACCAGTGAGATACACATTTGGTCTCAACTGCACATGTCATCGAGTGAGATAGAGATTAACAACGGGTCAGTTTAATGTAAATAAGACGTATAGATGAGTGCCATAATTAGCCGTACTAGTATCACAGACATGTTGCCAGACATGAGAAAATATTGCATTACCGCCGAAGCTCTCGGAAAGTAGAGAATTTCCTGACGAGGTAGTTTGCAAGCCGAGCACCGCGAGACTTATAATAAAGTATTCTTTTTAATTCCGAAAAATTTCTTTGTTTTGCAATTACTGCGAAAATTTCAGCCGTTAAGCTCCAAACGCAACAGACAGCAGAGGCGTGGCAGTGCGGTGGCGGTGACGGTTGTAATATTGTAACTTGTATGAACGGTTGTGCGATCCGTACCGCGAACTCGTTCATACAAGTTAGAATATTACAACCGTCACCGCCACGCCTCCGCTGTCTGTGCGTTTGGAGCTTTATTGCGTGATTGAGTAACAAACATTTAAACAGGGTTCACGTTAGTAGAGCCTGTCTAATATAAAATGACGCGCCCCACCACCGCATTTACGCACAGGATTTGAAAGTAGAAAATGGCCCTAAATACAGCTTCAATAGGTTCAAAATCCTGTGCGTAAATGCGGTGGTGGGGCGCGTCATTTTAAATTAGACAAGCTCTAGGATACTTACGTCTTCAGATCGTCTTCCTTGGTGGATTCTTTGGTATGCAGCACGCATTTCCCGCTGTTGATATGCACTTTGACATCCAGCTCGAAGTCGATATTTGGCTCGGAAGTCTTCGTCTTACTGCTTTTGCCCTCAGAACTAGAGCCATCTGGCAGCGGGGCCCTGCAAAATATACATTCATTTAATACTAGCTTTTGCCCGTGACTTCGTTCACGCAGATACAATTTACGGAAAACTCCCGCGGGAAATTTCAAAAATCTCTTCTCCCTGCACCCTTATGAATTTATAGTCCAAAAATGCAAAAATGCTATATCTGGCAAGCACCAGCAGCTGTTCCTGTTCTGACTTCTGGCCGGAAGGTGTAGTGTTCCGTCGTTTTAGGGAAGCAACGAAGACGAGTTTCAAAAATACCTAAATAGTTGTTAATTTGTTTGTGAAACATAATCTTTATTATTGTTAGACTGAGTTTCGTAACGCGTTGGTTTTTATTGTTTTGGTTTACACTGTAATGCCATTTATATTTACTTACCTAATATACTGCATTTAAAACGAACGACCATATATTAATCATAGTATTCCAGGAATTGTTCGGTCTACTGTCTGCTGCTAGTTTTTTCCATTTCTACCTTAATCATTGTACCAAACGTACCACAGTTCAGTTGTCGTGGAACTGTTTACCAGGCACTAACTATGAAATCAGCCTTAAGGCCAGAGCCCTCACAGCAACCAATGCACGCACACGTAAAATCAGCAACCAATTCTCACAGCAACCAATGCACGCACACGTAAAACGTGTGGGTCACGTGGCTACGTTGGTCAGCTGTGTGTGTCTACATTCCCCACTGCGGCCCACGCACATGCACGCACGCGCGCGCGGGGGATGGGCGGGGTCGTAGCGTGGACAGCGTGGGTCGCGTGGGTGGCGGTGGTCGCGGTGTGCGTGGCAGACACTTCAGAACAGACCACGCGTGTACCAGTGACGTCATTTCGTGCGCAGCGTGCTCGTGCACCACTGTGGAAGTATCTACCTACATTTTCATACAAAGCGTTTTTGTACCCACGTGTGTAGCTTGATCGTTCGCAGCAGTGGGGTTTCGGCCTTAATGGGGCCATTCTACTTTTAAGTAACCATTAATCTTTTGTGAAATATAAGGCATACCTGGGGGCTTACCATGATCTTTAAATAAACGATCCAAACGCAGAGCAGTTCAATTTAGGCACCTAAACTGAATCGTGAAATTGGTACCACGACGTCTATGTCTCAGAGCTGAGTCTCAATCGCTTACATACAAGTGAATGAAAGACAGATATTGTCTCTGGTCCGAAACTGAAACGCTAAGTCGCGAAAGGGATGCTGCTATATGTAAACCAAATATATCTATCTCTTTTAGTCTCGACTGACGTTTGGACGTTCGAAACCCAAAGTACTTCTAAAGTTAGCTTACGGTTTGATTTTTTCTTCATTTTTAAAGTACTGAAAACTTAAAAAAAAACTCACTTCCTTATATAATGTTTCTTTGTCATAAAATATGGCTTTTTTTATAACCAAATATAATTTTTAACACAGTGGTTGTGAAACCTTTGTACAAAATGTAGTGGTTATATTCTCTTTGCTTTACATTTTAAGCAATCTGCAGCTAAGATTCGGAACGCGAGGGCTATCGCGTATGAATTCGCCGCTGGAGGCGCTAGTGTAGCTTGAGGTCTTCGAAATGTCAAATGTCACTGTTTTTTATTTATATTAATATTGCGATATTTAGTAATACGTTAGATTAATTATGGCAAACATAAGTTACGGATCAATGAATGTGATTGCTTTAAAAGCGGAGTTAAGAAAAAGAGGTTCAAAATTAAACGGTCTGAAAGAACAGCAATTCAGAGGTTAGTTTTTTACTATTATAAACAAACTATTTTTTTGTCTAAAATTTGCTTGTTTACCTAGATTACAGCTGTTTTTTTCTTTTTGCAGGCTTCAAGACTATGATAGGAATAATAATTTTGTTGGAAACATAGGAGATGAAATACTAAAAACCGATTTGGCGTACATACTGTTGAGTGGCCTTCAAACTGTTCGTACAGCAGTGTAACATCGAGAAGTGTACTTATCACCTGACTTATCATATTTTATGAGCATTGCCTTTGAATAAGATGGAAAAATTGTTCAATCCATGTGTGAGTGTGCTGCTGGTATGGGACCAAAGGCAAAGCAAAAAGCAAAGTAGTCTGAATGGCGTATTAAGAAAACACCCACAGAAAACAAACAGATATGGCATGAGCCGAAAAAAAGAAAATTAACTTGTCTCCTAAAAAAAGCTGAAAATCTTACATTTGAAATACAAAAATATAATGTCACCAAACCAAAACGAAATAATATGTGTTTTGATCCACATCCTGATAACACTTGCAGCACTGTACAATGGTATGATAATATTAGGAAAAATGTAATAAACTATTGCTCTTTAGAGAAAATACGGCTGGGCATAAAGTGGTGTGTTTGAAGTTGCTTCCCTGCATGTCACTATTTATGCACAATTGTTAACGAAAATAAATATTTTCATTTTCATTTTTTTCATTTTCATTGCTCTTTAGAGAAAATACGGCTGGGCATAAAGTGGTGTGTTTGAAGTTGCTTCCCTGCATGGAATATCTAATGACCATAATTACCTTAAATTAGTACAGTGAAACCCTACCTACTCTTCTTCTACTATGTTATATGTGTCTATTTCATGTGTTATTTATACTTGAAAGGTTTAGGTAGTTAACTAAATGTAAACAAACTTCAGTTTCCAAATTTGGCACATTCAAGGATTCAAAACATTTTATTTATCTATCATTGTAATTACAAATAGACTGACGTATTTTAATACAGAAATGTAAATGTTTATATAGTTTAATGGGAGAATTACAGTATTTAAGACATATTATATTATCACACATATTTACATTTAGTTAATTACCTAAAGCTTTCAAGTATAGTTAATTATTATAGTAGATAATAGGGATGATTATGTATTGAAAGGATAAATAAAAAGTTTAGATGATTTATTTTTGCTTTTATTTAAGTACCTATAATTAACTGTCCAAAATACTTATTTACATTATATTTTTCCACAATTTATTGAATCAGGCGTTACTTTGCGGAGGTCCATATTAATGAACTAAAACAATTACTTTGCTCACCCGCGACCATAGGTATAGGTCGCGGGGGAGCAAAGTAATTGTATTAGTTCATTTATATTTTTCCTGAAATTAGTGAACATAAAGCATACAAATATGATTGTTCCTCCAAGTGGTACTAAATTAGATGATAACTTATTACTAAGAATCTTAAATGTTTTTCCTAAACCAATGACATGCTGAACATTGATAGGTTCAGATGATAAATTATTTGATTGTCTGAGTTGGTGTGCTTCAAACTGATTACACCTTTTTTTCAGAAACTGTGGCATGTTTACTGTAACATCCATATGTGAAACAAGATCATGAATATTAAAGCCACGATCACCAAGAATAATGTCCCCTTTGTCCCCTTTTTGAAGTAAATTTATTATGCCACACTTTTCGAATAAGTCTCTGTCACTGACAGATCCACCATATTATGCATCTGAAACAAAGGTCACACATCCAGAGCCAGAAATTTTTACCAATACTTTTAATGTGTTCGCTGATTTGTATTTAGAATAATGTAGCTAGTTGTGATACTGGGTTTTGTGGTTTTTCAATTTTTGTTTCTGTGCAATCTATTATTTTATTACTTGTACAGTTATTATTAATCTTCCTTTGATACAATACATTTTGATCAATTGTTTCCTTCGGTACCCATACATTCAGATCCTTGAACTTACAGTAAAGATAATAAATCCATGTTATGAAGTACTTGCTCACAGAAGTTTTGCTTATTTCAAAATGGAAAGATAGCTCTTGGTTACACATATTTCTTCGCAATTTTAATAGTGTTAAATAAATCTGATCTGTTGATGTCACTGCATGTTTTACTCGAGCTGGCTGCATTGATGGATCCTTTAAATTGTTTACTTCATCACCAGAAAGGTTGAACACGAACATTAAATGGTTATAATTCTCAAAACCAGTGTAAAATTGTATGACATCACATCAGGCTTCTCTTTAAGATTTACAATGCGAAACATGTTTGATGTGCTTTTTCTATTACTTCCATGTTCTGACAATTTAGCAGTATTAGTTAAGCTCTCTTCACATTTGCATAAAGAGCATTGTACTGAGACATCTTTATTTGAATTTTCTATACTTATTTCTTCAAATTTTTCTTCAAAAAACTGGAAATTAAAAAAATTGTTTATTTGTTACATTGAAATAGGTACTCCTAACAACACTATTATTATTAAGATACGATACGCAGTTTATGACGACAAAAGCTGCTGTGATAAATGTGTATGAAGGAAGTTTTTCATTTACTTACAAAATGTTGCTGTTCACATTGATTTTCTTCTTTATTTGAAGCAAGTGTTGCAGTTTCACGTTTCTTTTGACGTTAAAGAGCTTCCTCGGTACGTTTTCTTTTAATTTCCTTTCTCTCTTCACTTTAATGGTTCCAGGAAAATCGACTAGGCACCGCTTTTGGTTTTAGTAGGAATAGCTGAAAATTTTTAACAAAAGATGAAAGTATGCAAAACTTGCTCAGTTTCAAGGTTGGGGTAAATCAAATGTCTGATGCAAGCACGGTATTTAGGAATAAGAAAAATCATTACTTACGATTTTCTGTATTTGATTCTTTAGGTACCTAATGCATAATCGTCAAGGTTTAAATGTTTTTTACAAACACGTGAATGTTTTGGAGGGACATAGTTGACCATGCGAATCGCTACTACCACTGCTTTGAGACACTTTTATCTTTCGGAAACTTATGTCCGCCTTCCTTTTCCGAGCAAAACGGGACTGCGCAACACTGTGGCATGGCCAATACGTTTCTATTGTATTAAATATGAAATTAATAGTTAAATATTAAATGTATTTTTTTTTTGGCACCCGTAATAACAAACTTTGACAGGCGTAATGAGTAACTTATACTCAATCGCTAAATTTGACACCATTTGTCACTAAAACGATTCAATTCCCACTCAAGTTAAGCGTCATGGTACGAAAACCACTGAAGTGAGTGAATGAAAACGTCTGCATCGCTATCGCTGAACCGCACTTGAACTGAATCGCAAAAGTAACGTCGTGGTACGAAATAGCGATGCAGTTCAGTTTAGAGCCTAATCTGAATCGTATTAAGAGATCATGGTAAGCCCCCTGGTGATTTTTTTCAAGTGTAAATAACTTATATACAAACTGAAACACCTAAATTTAATGTTTTAAAGCAATCTAATACCTTTAAACGAGCAATTCTTGTATATATGTATATATATATATAATCAGGATCTCGGAAACGGCTCCAACGATTTCGATGAAATTTGGTATGTGGGGGTTTTCGGGGATGAAAAACTGATCTAGCTATGTTTCATTTTCAGAAAATCGCTTTTACTCGTGTTTTCCGGCTATTTTTGTTTGCATTAGAATATAAAGCTAAATTTCGCCGACTTCGAGCAGATCATAATGGCACATTAGAAATCGGGTGGTCGCGGATCCAGCCGACCTCGGTTCGATACCACGTTTTTTTTCAAAATTTTTAGTTTTTTTTTTTAAGTTTATTTTTTATGAGAAAACGTCAAGTTTCTTCTTTTGTGAGAAAAAGTTACTTTTTTGTGAGAAAAAGTTGCTTTTTTGTTAGAAAAATTATTATAGGGAACGTGCAGTAACTATAGGCGGCAGCACTAATGCGACAGAAGAGACACTATGCGGACAGTAAAACAAACTTATCAAGGTAAAACATTCAAATCGATGGCACCCTTATGGCACCAGTTGGCAGCACCGCCTATGTGCACGTTCCCAATTGGGAGCACAGAACAGGAAACGCCGGTTGTCTGTAAAGTCGGTTTACGGACGATAGTTTAACGTGACTCACCCCCCCCCCCCCTCCGGTGTTTTTGTCAAATATCTTGAAAACGGTGCATCCTACGGCAAAATCAATGAAATTTTCATCCCCCCTTAAGTACCCCCGCGCTCCCTCCCCCGCATCCCCTCCCCCCTCTCACCCCCCCTCCCCCACCCCTCCGGTGTATATAATCAGGATCTCGGAAACGGTTCCAACGATTTCGATGAAATTTGGTATTTGGGGGTTTTCGGGGATGAAAAATTGATCTAGCTTGGTCTTATCTCTGGGAAAACGCTTGGTACCGAATTTCTGCCCGAGCAGAGCTCGGTCGCCCAGGTACTAAAACTTTAAATTCAAAGAAATTTTGTGGAAAAAATTGGTAACTCAGCGGAAAATACATCAATTTCCATACAAATGGCGGGGACATGCATGTCCACTGCGTTACCTACTTTATAGATAATAATGATTACTTTTTATACATAGTGATAATTTTAAATGTAAGCTTAATTATGTGCCTATTTAAATCTTAAATGATTTAAACCGAGCACTTTACCGTTTTTGTAAAAAAAATATTTGAAGAGCACAGTACAAAAAAATACTGGTCAACGAAAAGTAGAATGGCCCAATGGCAATATTTTCCGGAGCAATACACGTACAACGTACGTACGTACGTAGCCGGATCGTGTCGGGCGCGTGTCGTGCTCACCCGTCGCGGCGCCGCAGCTGCACGGGGTCCCTCGCCGGCCAGTGCGCGGGCTGCGCCGGCAGCGAGCTCTGCCGCTGCACCGGCGGCGGCTGGAAGCTGACGGACCGCGCGCCGCCGCCGGTGTGCCCGCGCAGGGACGCCGACCGCGACGGACCTGAAGCAATACCATACATTACAATACAATGACCACCAGACCAGACGACCACCAGACGACGACCAGATGGCCTAGTGGTTAGAGAACCTGACTACGAAGCTTGAGGTCCCGGGTTCGATTCACGCGTCGGGGCAGATATTTGTATGAAAAATACGAATGTTTGTTCTCGGGTCTTGGGTGTTTAATATGTATTTAAGTATGTATCTATCTATATAAGTATGTTTATCCGTTGCCTAGTACCCATAACACAAGCTTTCCTTAGCTTACTTTGGGACTAGGTCAATTGGTGTGAATTGTCCCGTGATATTTATTATTTATATTTATTATTTATTAATGACTCTTTATCTTGCCGTGGTGGCCTAGTGGTTTGACCTATGGTCTCTCAAGCAGAGGGTCGTGGGTTCAAGTCCGGGCGTGCTAGAGTGAGACGGACGTACCGGTGAGCGGCTCGCTCTCCATGGAGCTCCAGCTGGCGCCCTCGATGATGTCAGCGAGGCGGGTGTCTTCATCGCCCAGCAGCAGCGTCTCGCCGGAGTCTCCCACCGCGCCCGAGCTCAGTCCCAGCCCTCCCTCTACAACCCTGAATAAACATAAGCAATAGTACATTGTGCATCAAGGGCTGGAAGTAGGGGATTACTAACGAGAGCCTATTAGAAGCCCGACGCCGGAGGCGGAGGGCTTTTAATGACTCGAGTTTGTAATCCCCTTACTGCCCGTGATACACACAATGATTTTCATCACACTGCGAGGAAAAAAAAAAACAAAAATGAAATTATTTTGTCTCTAAACACTTAAATTAAATAAATAATGGCTACCCGCCAATACAGATTGTCACTTTTTTCAAGTCATCTACCATAGATAATGTAAACTGTGTTTAGAATTCGAATGGCCATACGGCCACATTCTGCCAACATGTTACAAAAATACTTACTAAAATTATTGCAAAACCATTTGATATAAATTTAAGATATAAAAATAACGAAGTTTCATGAAGCGTAGACGAGTTTTGTGTAGTAAAATTGGGTTATAGCTAAGTTTTAAACATATAAATAAAACGTTGGCTGACTTGAAACCTCCTTAGTCTGTTTGAAAATTTTAAAACTAAAGTTAGAACTCCCTTGGGAAGGAAAACTGTACGTAAATCCATAACTCCCTTAAGAACAAATTAGGCCTTTGACATTTAGTATACAGGCATGGAATAACACCATTGACGAGCAAGTGTGATGAAAAAAAATTTACACACTTTTTTCAACAGCCTATTGAGCGTCACACTGGTAAGCAAAAGTCTCCCCTTTCTGCCCCTCGACTTTTTATGCATCCAAGTCCCATCCCATCCCAAAAGTCGTCCCATCTTTTTCGGTCTGACTCAGGTTTAATGGTTATCACACGCAACCCAATTATCTAACTCAACGGACAATAGACCGCAGTATTTTATGTATGTAGCAGTAGAGCTGCTGTCGAAAACCTGTATTACAAACGAGGGTGTCAAGACAGCTAAAATAAAATGGGACGGGGCTGGTAATTCCCAAATTCATCTAGGTATATATTTAGTTCTGTGGTAGCATCCAATAACGCTGGTATAACAATTAGTTTCTCATCATACAAGTGCCAGTCCTTGCCGAGATCTGCCTCAGAACCTCAAGCTTCATAGTAAAGGTCACCAGCGCCTTATGCATCAGTCTCTGTTCGGGGAAACAGCGGGTATGTGGGGCTCTCCCACAAGGGGCCTACCCACTAAAAACCGCACGGATTCCCTCGTTGCCATGGTGAACGCCACGGGAGCATGAAGAGACACCGCGACGCCCACTGGCCGCCCCGGGATGGGGCTCCTCTTTCGACACCGTGCAATACGGATTGGGCTTTCCCCGGCCTTCCCCGCTGGTGTCGGATTGTTTGTTCTTTAGGGAGCTAACTGCCGGTATACTCACTCGTCGAAGTCAATGTTAGGCTCGGGCACGACGAAGGAGCGCGAGCGGTTGGATCCGAGCCCGAGCTTGCCCTTGGTGATGGAACTCGCGCGCACGCTCTGACGCCGCAGCTTCTGGATCATATCCCTGTACAGTATCACCACAGATTAAAGAACACGAAAATATGCCGTCAATGAAACGCAAATCGTCAATACATAAAAAAGCTCATATTTCGGAATCGATAATTTTATTGAGTGAACTTTATACGGTTAACTTTACGGTTCACTTTAGTTTCACGTCGATTTAAGAATGTTGAACAAACGTGTGCCTACTGTAAGCTCTGGTCTGGCTACGTCACCTGCACGTCGCATACCGTGTTTTATTTTTTACATGTTTTAGAATAGTTACAGTTCTAGTAAACGGTCTGAAACTTATTCTACATCGACTTTGTTTATTTTTATTTATTTATATTTAGGATGACATCATAAGAAACCAAGAGCATCTATCCGTTAGTTACTTTAATCTATGTCATCATAGTGGAAATGTTCACACCAGATAAGTTCACGTCACATCATGAAAATTTCCAACGTGCTATAAGATGTATGTTTTGTCTGTGTCTAACAAAGGTAAACACCAAAATGTGTGATAAAAACAGACGTACGTTAACACAAGCTTAACATTTCATACTAAATACAAACTGAAACATAGATGCACAGAAAAAACCCCAGAAAAAAGACCAATGCTGGAAAACGAACCCAGGTCCTCGGCATTCCGTGCCGCGTGCTTACCCCTACACCACCACTGGTCAGGAGTTTACACGCAATTTTTTTTACTTATGCAGTGATACAGTGCCATCTATGTTCAGTTCTCATCGAGAAACATCAACACCCCTTCGGAACTAACCGCTCACAAGGACAAGAGATGTCGCTACAAGGCCATAATTTTAACAAGTTTGGTTTGAAGTATCTTTTTGTATTTTTTTATTTTTTCAACATCAATTTTTTTTTTACTTTTACGGTCATCCCGTGAAGTCTATATATTTCATACTAAATACAAACTGAAACATAGATGCACAGAAAAAAAAAACCAGAAAAAAGAACAATGTCTTATTTCTGGGGTTTATTTAAAAATTGAAGTTGAAAAAATACAAAAAGATACTTCAAACCAAACTTGTTACAAGCTTAACAAGCGTTTATAAATAAGGTGGCTAGCAGATATCACCGCTACCAACTTACCGTCTAAAGTCCTTGAACACCAAAGCCTCCAAATCGTGCAGCCTCTTCATTTCATACTCGATGGTGCTGTGACTGGCCCCGAGCGTCCGCAGGTCGTTTATAATCTTGGCCTGCTCGTTCATCTCCTTCTCTATGAGCTTGGAGCGCTTCTTAGCGTCGATGGTGTTGTCGAACACGAACGCTGGCAGGTGGTCGGTGTACTTGCGACGGAGGACTATGCTTTCCTATAGTGACATTGTGTGAAGAATTACTTGGAGAAGACTTCAGTATAAGAAAATAATATTGAATAGTAAGAAGAATATTGAATCTCCGCCAAGGAGAAGGAAGAGATCAGCATTTGCCACAGTAAATACCTTTGCTAAAGGACAACTCGCTTCTTCAGGCTGTAGAATTTACAATAATATAAACAAGATACTAGGAATTGCGCAGTGTAGGTAGGCCTCCAACAAGATGGAGCGACGACCTGGTGAAGGTAGCGGGAACGCATTGGATGCGGATGGCGCAGGGCCGATCTGTTTGGCGAGCCTTGGGGGAGGCCTATGTTCAGCAGTGGACGTCTTTCGGCTGAAATGATGATGATGATGATGACTAGGAATTGATAGTATGAATAAATATGAAGTCAAGAGTAAACTAAAATCATGGTTGTTTACACAATAAGACTATGTCAAATCTGAACAGATCTTAAAATGATCATGTACCTTACATTGTATTAATTAAACTTGAAATGTAAATCAAACTTCATAATTATCATTATGCAAGTACATTATTACGCCCACAAACATGACACATTTACGCACACGCGCACACACACACACACACACACACACCAGGGCTTGAAATACCGTTAAAAAGTTGGTATCGTTACCACTGTGAGACAGATTTAAAGTTAAGTTGTAATTAACGTTAACCAATGTACCGTTACTTATACTACTTTTTGAGCTAACGTTAATTCAAAGGTATCGTTAAATCATTTTTAACGTTATTAGGTAACGTTAATAGCAGCTTATTTATTTTTGATTCACTGATCGATGGAGGCTCTTCCTTCACTTCATGCACGCTCGCGGTAGCCATGGTAACAACACCAATCAACCAGCGGGTCTATCGGTAGCGCGGTGCTGCAACGTAGCATTACCGATTAAAATAGTGTTCCTATGGTAACGTTAAAATAATGTGAATTGGGTAACGTTAACAAACCCTGCAATGAAAAGTAAAATAACCGATAAAAATAACGTTAATTGGGTAAAGTTATAATAACTATACGTTATCAAGTAACGTTATAATTGACTACCATTACTAAGGTATTTTATGATTTTACCGTTTCCTAACGTTACTCATAATGTGAATTTGGTAACGTTAACAAGCCCTGACACACACTCACCCCCACCCCCACCCCCCACGTTTGTTATGTAATTTTCTTGCGAAATCGTTTGCTGGCCCTCTATGATATAACGACCCTCTATGATCTATGATATAACTAAATAGGAGTCGAAGTGGTCGCCATGGCCGAAATCGGTCGGATCATCATCATCATGATATAACGCTTCTGTAGAACAACACTGACACAATTACAAATTATTGTCATTTCAAAACTAAACTTTATGTAAAAAGAAAAACAAATTTAATTTTGAAATTACAATAATTTGTAATTGTGTCAGTGTTGTTCTACATGAGCGATAAAGTCTACGATGTAGGCTATATAACGTCAAATCTAGTATGGTAACTCGTATATCGGCGGGTAAACTTACTTGTGAATCTTTACTATTGTCAGCTTCGTCGTCTGGGTCACTTTCAAAGTCCATCTTAAGATGATCCTCTTCTTCGAATCCTGGAAAACAGTAACTATTAAACTTTACCCGTGTGGCGTCGGGTTTAGAATTACACCTCTCCATTTCTTCCGTGGATGTCGTAAGAAGCGACTAAGGAAATAGGTTAAAGCTTTGATCAATTATAACTGTAGATCCACAGTCGCGCGCCCGAAAATGTCCGAGCCAAATGAGCGCCACTTTGATAAAAGTGGCCTTCTTTTTTCTCAGAACGTTGCGTGAAATTGTCAAGTTTAGCTGTCAAGTGGAGTTTTGCCGCTACCGAAATTCGACTGTAATGAAGTAAAGAAAACCAAATAAAAAAGTTCGGACATTCTTTGAAGGGGATTTTGTTCGGCAATGTGTATCTTCAGTTATAATTGATCAAAGGGTTAAGGCATATTGTACAAGAGCTGGCACGAATGGCTTAAATGAGCGTATGAAAGTATATCTGTGTTACCCTTTTGAATACACTTCACACAAATATGAAAATGACATGCATCAGTCATTTTCCTACAAAAATGTCAAAGTGCCATTACCATTACTTTCGTTCAATGGTGATGTTGACACCACAAATCAACTGACACACTTTTTAGGAGCTGTCAAAACACAATTCTCTCATAGAGTTTGAATGGCAATATCAACTTATGACGTCACTTGTTTACAAACTCAATCAACTAACTATTTATTAGTTTTAAAGCAACAAAAAATCTAATTTTGCAGTAATAATTTGCAAATTAACCGCTGACTCCCTTCTTGACCAGTGTTGTACCGCAGAACGAGCCAGACTTCTAGCAGTAAGAACAAAAGAGGCTGGTTTCTGGCTCCACGCACACCCATCTGCAACCACTGGCACTTTTCTTGACCCCAATACTCTCCGTTTCGCAGTTTGTTTACGTCTTGGGGTCCCGGTCTGCGCTCCACATCGTTGCCCCTGCGGAAGCGATGTAGACCGGCTTGGGCACCACGGACTCTCCTGCCAGAAGAGCGCGGGCCGCTTCGCGAGACATGCTGCCCTTGACGACATTATTCGTCGGCTAACGTGCCGGCTCTCCTGGAGCCGTCAGGTATTTCAAGAGACGACGGCAAGAGACCAGACGGTATGTCGTTGATCCCGTGGAGTATGGGAAGGGTTCTGGTGTGGGATGCAACCTGTGTAGACACACTAGCCCCTTCTCATATCCACCGGACCTCCACAAGGGCAGCAGCCGCAGCAGAGGCGGCTGAAACCGCTAAAATTGGCAAATATAGTGGTCTCGGCGCCGAATATAATTTCATCATCATCATAATTTCATCCCTTTCGGTGTCGAGACCCTTGGTCCGTGGGGCCCAGGAGCACTAAGCCTCTTCAAAGAGATTTCGAAGAGGCTTATAGATGCTACCGGTGATCGAAGAGCTGGCAGCTACCTCGCTCAAAGAATTAGCCTAGCGATTCAACGAGGAAATGCTGCCAGCATCTTCGGCACAATGCCGCAGGGGCCTTTTTTAGATATAGTTTAGTTTTTAATTTTTAATTTAGTTTGTAATATTTCGTTTATAGTTAAGTTTTATTCATTGTTATTTTTTCTTAATTGTTTTAATTAATTTATACCAATAAATTTTGCAGTTAATTTTACTGGAGTCGTGTCTTCGAATTATTTTTTAATGGCGTCAACATCCATTCATTCGTGCCAGCACTTATGAATAAACCTGTAGGCGATAGGCTAGCAAGCTGTCACTATAGTACCACTTTTATCTAACTTTAAACCTCAAATTGCTAAAAGTAGCCCCGAAACGTAAATGTATTGTTTCGTATTCTCTGCCTACCCCTTTTGGGCATACAGTCGTGATGTGTATGTATGTATTAATCTTTTGGGCCACGGAATAGAATGAGTTTGGAGCGTGTGGATTACACATTGGTAGACTAAAAAAACCGCATATGGTCGTAATACGTTACCAGTGAGCATGGTGAGAGTGTGGCCGAGCGCGGACAGCTGCTTGCCGACATTGACGTCGAGGTGTATGTCGACGCCTTCCATCTGCCACGCCACGTTCAGGAACCACTTCGCGTTCTCTGTTGGACAACACATGCCGATGCATATCAAACGTGATGTCCCTGTCTATTTAGTTCGAATAAACAAGTTCTAGTGTTGTTCTTATAAGTAACTAGCTTTTGCCCGCGGCTTCGCTCGCGTGTACCATGAGAATAATACGGGGAAAGTCCTCTCTCAATGCTCCTCTACAATCCCCAAGCAACCTCATGCCGAATTTCAGCTTTCTACGACCAGTAAAACGAAAAATCCCGTTTTTTCCCGTTTCCGTGGGAATTTTGGAAAGTCCTCACTCAATGCTCCTCTACACTCTCCATGCAACCTCATGCCGAATTTCAGCTTTCTACTACCAGTAAAACGAAAAATCCCGTTTTTTCCCGTTCCCGTGGGAATTTTGGAAAGTCCTCTCTCAATGCTCCTCTACACTCCCCAAGCAACCTCATGCCGAATTTCAGCTTTCTACGAACAGTAAAACGAAAAATCCCGTTTTTTCCCGTTCCCGTGGGAATTTTTGAAAGTCCTCTCTCAATGCTCCTCTAGACTCCCCAAGCAACCTACATGCCGAATTTCAACTTTCTACGACCAGTAAAACGAAAAATCCCGTTTTTCCCGTTCCCGTGGGAATTTTGAAAAGTCCTCTCTTAATGCTCCTCAAAACTCCCCGAGCAACCTACATGCCGAATTTCAACTTTCTACGACCAGTAAGACGAAAAATCCCGTTTTTTCCCGTTCCCGTGGGAATTTTGGAAAGTCCTCTCTCAATGCTCCTCTACACTCCCCGAGCAACCTACATGCCGAATTTCAACTTTCTACGACCAGTAAGACGAAAAATCCCGTTTTTTCCCGTTCCCGTGAGAATTTTGAAAAGTCCTCTCTCAATGCTCCTCTACACTCTCCAAGCAACCTATATGCCGAATTTCAACTTTCTACGACCAGTAAAACGAAAAATCCCGTTTTTTCCCGTTCCCGTGGGAATTTTGGAAAGTCCTCTCTCAAGGCTCTTCTACACTCCCCAAGCAACCTACATGCCGAATTTCAGCTTTCTACGACCAGAAAACGAAAAATCTCGTTTTTTCCTTATCCCGTGGGAATTTCCAAAAATCCTTGAAACATTTTTTTACTATTATAATTAATTACCTACTTCTATGCCAAATTTGAAGAGTCTAATAATTACAGTTCATAGGATTCCGTTGAACTGAATATATAAATCCCGTTTTTTTCCTTATCCCGTGGGAATTTTGAAATATACTGAAATTAATGTTTTAACTAATATACTTACTTGTGTATCAAATTTGAAGAGTATAGTTATTATAGTTACAGAGATACGGTCACTCGGAATCGAATATATAAATCCCGTTTTTTCCCGTTCCCGTGGGAATTTTGGAAATTCCTCTCTCAATGCTCCTCTACACTCCCCAAGCAACATACATGACGAATTTTAGCTTTCTACGACCAGTAAAACGAAAAATCCCGTTTTTTCCTTATCCCGTGGGAATTTCCGAAAATCCTTAAAATTGTTTTTTACTATTATAATTACCTACTTCTATGCCAAATTTGAAGAGTCTAGTAATTATAGTTCAAAGGATTCCGTTGAACTGAATATATAAATCCCGTTTATTCCTTATCCCATGGGAATTTTGAAAAATCCTGAAATCGATGTTTTTATTATTGTAATACCTACTTGTGTATCAAATTTGAAGAGTCTAGTTCTTATAGTTACTGAGATATGGTCACTCGGAATCGAATCTATAAATCCCGTTTTATCCCGTTCCCGTGAGAATTCCCGAAAATCCTTCCTTAGTGGATGCCTACATTATATAAGGTATCTATGTGCAAAATTTCAAGTCTCTAGGTCCAGTGGTTTGGGCTGTGCGTTGATATATCAACAGTCAGTCAGTCAGTCAGTCAGTTTAGAATTTTATATATATAGATAAGTACTACGTACAACGGGAATGAGCTCTATCTGCGCATCTTGCAGCTAAAATAAGGAAAATAAAACCTTATGCTAAGGTCGTAAGAGTCTTGTTGCTCGCAAAATAAAAATTAAGCCGAGTGAGAGGGCAACCACTGAACGCTTTTTCCCGTTCTAACAATGATTTAGAGTTGCCAGAGTTAAGTTGATTTCAATCCTTTCGTTTTTTGTAGAATGTGCAGATGAGGCCAAAGGTGTATCTCACTGGTTCAGTAACAGCCTATTTAGGTTTTTTTGTCATATGTATTTTAAGTTTTCGAGACACGTTTAATGCATTTTTGTATATTCACCATTGTGTTTGGCGGCGCTTGTGCGGCTGCAGACTTCGTAGGTGCCTTCGGACACGCAGCAGAAGTTGACAGCCTGCTGGTCGGGCTCCGGCTTCCAGTCGTCAAGCGACGTCTCGAAGTCGTCCGCGAACCGCAGGCAGAGCCCTACGAAGCGCCCCTGGACACATAAAAGACAACGGTATCGATTACACTGTTCATCCTTATACGTTTGAGTTATTGTTCCACTTTGGAGACGTATGTCGGATCAGTTTGAAATAAAGGTTTGTATATTCTGTATGTACCTATTTAATTGATTTCATTATGTATAGTCGGGGTAAGAAAAGGTTCGTCACTTTTCGACTCTATGTCAACGAATTAAGGTCGAAAAGTGACGAACCTTTTTTTACCCCGACTATACCTATTCAGTATGTCTCTATTTCACTCTTGTATTGATTTATTTTTTAGGGTTCCGTACCCAAAGGGTAAAAACGGGACTGCAATAACTTTGTCTGAACATACCTTACTGACGAGGCTGCCAGACGAGCAAGCGGAGATGCTGGTGCTTTCGAGTGTGACCACAACCGCTCCGCGAGACTCCGGCTCGTACCCGCCACGTCCCCACGTCGCCTACACACATTCATATATTAAAATCAGTCAGACGTTGAAAAAAATCCACTGAAACACAAATAAATAAATATCGTGGAACAATTGACATCCATTTTATATAAATTTGAAATTCGAAGTTCGTTTCATGCCGTCCCTTTCTTTTTTGTTTAATACTATTAGCGTGAACGGAACCGCACTATTCGAAGTTCAAAATTCGAATTTCGTAGAATAAGGCCAAGACATTGTACGAAATGCTTTCTGCTTTGCGATCGTGCTTTAGTATCAATAAATACTTACCATAGGTGGTTGGTTGAGCGGCAGGCATATGCCGATATCGTCAACGTTTAACTGCAGGAACAGTGTGCTGACGTGCGGCGTCGTTATTTGAGACGTCAGTTGGACCTGTACAAAATTAATACATTTTCAACGACTTTTTACAAATTAAAACTAATGATTACATCGGATTTTCTTTTTATATCACTCGGCCACGTAAGTAATTTCCGCACAATACAAACATTTTAAATACCATTAATTTGAAAGAAAATAAATGACGCCCGTTTTTTTAGCAACAAGCTAAGACCAAGCACAGATACGATCATTAATTTGTGTCCTATTTTGCAAAAAAAAAACATATTCAACCTTAGGCACGTACCACCAATGACGTGGCGTCCCAACAACCAAATTCCCACCGAATTGCCTAAATATTTTACGTGATGACAGTAATGACAAGTATAGCAAATGTTTTGTAAACTGACTGTTGCATCCAAAGGCATCCCCAACTCACACGTCTCTCACTCTTCGGAATGTTTTGCAAAATGTCCACTCCACGCCTGCAACGGACACCAAAAGAGTTTCTTCAGACATCTTACCTTTTCAAAGACCTGCTGCGTCGCCGTAAGCACCTCCTTATTCAGATTGAGCCTCTTCTCGTTCCAGTACTCGTACGCATTCTTGTAGTTCAGCCAGACAAGGATAGCGCGATCGATAGCGACGGGCTGAATGTAGATGAGCGGGCGTTTCAGAGTGATCAGTACCACTTCTTTGTCTTCACCGCTCACCATCTCGTCTTGGAAAGCGTTGCGCATGCCTGCGGGGGAAGGGGGTCAGTTATAATGTTCTCTCACTAACCTACGGCAAGACAGCCTCTATACACCTAACGCCAAACAAGCGGTTTCTGTCATCTGGCTGATATGCATAGACGTATCAAGTATGTACTATGGTGAAGCTTAAATAACCTCCAGTGTCTTCTAGAGGTTAGTGTGCGCCCCGTATTTGCCGACCACGAATTCAAAATTAAAATTAAATTTCTACCTCATTGTAAAAGGACCAAGGTCGAATCATTGTGGAGGTTTATGGGGTCCCTATAAAACGCTATAACTATGCCTGGAAAAGGGTTAACTGCTATTTAACATGGTCCTAATTTCTGGTCTTCACCCGTACGTCCACGAATACCAAACTTGCCTTAGTGTTAAAAAATTGGCATTGTATTTTTGAGCTTTTTCTGTAATATGAAGAATAAATAAATAAATAAAATAAATATCACGGGACAATTCACACCAATTGACCTAGTCCCAAAGTAAGCTAGGCAAGCTTGTGTTATGGGTACTAGGCAACGGATAAACATACTTATATAGATAGATACATACTTAAATACATATTAAACACCCAAGACCCGAGAACAAACATTCGTATTTTCATACAAATATCTGCCCCGACACGGGAATCGAACCCGGGACCTCAAGCTTCGTAGTCAGGTTCTCTAACCACTAGGCCATCTGGTCGTCAAAGTCAGAATATATTATTACGACTTACCTATTTAAAAAAGTGACTGGGATATGTTTACACATAACAAATCCAAAAACTAGCTTAGAAAACGAAAGACTCACTAATCCTCGTGTTGAAAAATGCGTATTGCTGGAACTCTGGCTCCGCCTCCTCGAACATCGCGTTCCGGATCAGCTGCCCCAAGCTCAAGTTGAGATCCACCTACAAGATAACAAATAAACTATTAAAATTCACACACGGCATCTGAAAATGACACCGGATATCGTCACTACTTTGGATAACCCTCCTTCGACAGTCGGGTGAAAAAGCTCATATCTCAAATCAATATGTAAACCAAAATGAACCTTTTTTTTATTATAATTTATTTACACAAAAACAAACAAAAGAAGTACAGAAATACTTATGCTAAAATACATCTGCCAAACTGCATAGCAGTTTGTTGGCAGAAAGTTTATAACTCTCACTACTTACTATAAAGGTTCCGACACCTCACCTTGATGCTCACTTGGCCAGATTTTTTTTGTAGCCTATTGGTCACCCCACTGCTGAGCAAAGGCCTCCCCTTTTTCTTTCCACCCGTCTCTATCCTTCACAAGTCATCCCGCAATCTTAGTTTTGGCCTGTCCCTGCTCCGGTGCCCTTCGTTAGGAATCCAACCGGTGAATCCGAAATCCGGTCCGGATGCATTCGACAGACATGTCCCGCCCAGTCCCAAATTGACAACAATTCAAATGTACTAAGTACGTAAAATAAAAAAACCGTTTGTAGATTTTTCACTGCTTTTTACAGGAAAAATATTTTGAGATTTTTTTATGCAGTAGTTGTTTTTATATCTAGGAAAAAGAGTAAAAAAGTTGGATTGTGAATGTTAGGCATACACTTAGCTCTTAGTCCATTTATTACCATAAAATGAAAAAAAAAACAACTGGCAGTTCATTTCTTATCTGTCTTGTCTGACGGATTACTTAAATTCTAGCGACATGCTTTCGGTTCTCTTAATATCATTGTTTTGAATTACGCTTTGATAACATTTTCAAATGGAAGTGACTGGCAGATTCGTAAAAGCTGATAGTCCCTATCTGCCCAAAGTCGACGAATGGATGTTGTTACAGTTCATGCGAAAAAATGATTGTTGTAATGTTGCGGAAACTTAAGGAGCGAAGGTTCTCATGTCCTCTAGCACATTCTACACGCTATGCTCGTAACCAGTACAAAATACAAATGCACCCTACAGGAAAAAGTAAGACATGATCTCGTGTGGTTGATTCCAGTTTAGAGAGAACGTAATCAAGCATTATTGGCTTTCATAACATCAATCATATGTAAACTGGTGCAGAAGAATCTCGGTGAATATTTATACTAGAAAAAAGTGTGATTCTACTACATTGTAAAAGTGTTAATACTTTTATATTACAATACTAACCCATAAATTCAAGTTTTTTATTACAATTACATCAAGTCATGAATCCTTATGTTTACATTAAAATCGCTGTCAATTGAAATTGCGAACAATGTAAATAAACCATATCCATATTCTAGAACTTGTTTATTGTTTTAATGGTTAAGGATAGTGTTGTGGTCTTGTGGTAAGTATTGATTAAATAACACATGGATTTAGCAGTATTTGATGAGGGAAAATGGAAATTAAAGACATTTTAAATAGGTACAAGGTTTGTTTACATTGTTTGCAATTTCAATTCACTGAGAGTTTATCATACCTAGCTAAGGGAACTTATCCTGTACCTGTACTGTACTGCACAAAGACGAGTCACTTTATAATTGTTTCAGAAAATTCAAGTTCACAACTGAACAGTAGGTACTGCTGCTTATACTGTTTTATTTGAATATTTTCCCCAGTTACCTGTTTAAAGTTACTGACTAAGTAGGTAGTCAGTGGTAGGTTATGTCAACTTTGAAATACCGGTAGGTCTGAAGGATAAACAAATAAAGATTACAGTGTTTTATTTACTATGTATTTATTTATTTATTTTCGGAGAACCAACAGGTACAAATTACAAAGTAGGTTAAACATGTAACAACATAGGAGAATTAGGAGCAAAAAGTAACAATACATGTAAAAAATATTTATTTTTCATTTGGTTAAAGTTCAAAGTTCTTCAATTTTCAATTCCATCCAATTCCATTAATGCCGTGTTTTTGCAACTTGGGACAAAACAAATGGTCAAGGCATCTTGATGATACTTTTTTCCGGTCGTCATAATAAAGAAATATTTGAAAACTCAAAGCAACAAACGCAGAAAATAACAAATTCGTGAATTTGCAACGGATGGTTGACAAAATATGTGACGCGAATTGACATAATGACATATTATGACAGTTATGTTTTTTTTAAATTTTATATCATGCTAAGACTGCGACATTATTATTCCTATCTTTGTATATACGGACTTTTTAATGATCATTTCTTTAATTAATTATTAACGACCAATTTAAGCAAAATAAAGGAAAACCGAGAAACACGGGTAGTCTGATTTTTAACCAGCTATTTTAAAAGCAAAATAACAAGAATGATTTTTTTTTGAAATGTTGTCAATTGACGTCCCGTGTTCACGAATAGACTGAAGCGTAGGGTATCACGTTCATTTAGCCGCGCGAATTTTTCGAACTACCCGACACACACACAATAAGGTGCCGGTACCAAAACTGAATCAAGTATTAGGCACACAGTGTTGCCACACGCCACCTGAATCCAACGGTTGCACGCCAATCTCGAAATGACGTCGATACGCCTGCCAACGCGGCGTCTTCCGATTTGTGGCCGCCACTCAAAAACCTTACTCCCCGACAGTTATCTGTTCTTCGAACAATATAGCCTATCCGTTATCACTTTATTTTTCATTGCGGGTATTGTAGAATAATAATAATAATCGTTTATTTTCTCCTCACAAAAGTACATAAGTAACAGCAATAGTTATAAATAATACAACATTATGGTAGTTTAGTTAGATACTAGTAACTTTTGCGAGGGACTGGAGTCTGAACTAGATAAGAATGCCTGTTATATTGTTACCTGCGCCCTTGCGAACAGCCGCAGCGAGTGTGTGGCGGCTGGTTGCACGTTTTGTACTCGATTGGACAGCTCGAACTCCACACAGCCCGTCTCCAATCTGACCGCGGAGTTACTCGGCGTCGTGGCTGTCAATTGGATGCGCTGCGGGAACAAATGTTACAGTGTAGTGTTGCCGGAATGTGCCAGGATCCGTTGTCACAGACAGAGCACGTTATGCGCCGTGTAGGTGGTTAAAAATAGGGAGTTTAAAAATTAAATTGAAAAAGATTCTAAATGATAATGATAACTAAATGTATCTACTTGTTCAATTTGTTTGGTTTTGCATCTTAAAAATATCATTGTGCACCTGTAATATTAAGGTTAGTACTTAATAGGGTTTTACCAGCGAAGATTTCAGTCACTATCGAATGGTAAACAGATATCTATATGGTATACAGATAGCCCTGTAATAAAAACTGCATGGGTATGGTGACTGAGTCTTCGTTTGTATATTTTATCTTTTTATTTTTAGTAAAGTTATGTACCTAGTTAGTAAGCATCACTTGGCACAATAATCTTATTGTCAGAACGCGACGCCAACAAACTGTTTCACAGTTTGGCGTTTTTTAAATATATTGTTATGTATGTGCTAATATTAAAAATAAATAAAAAAAAAAAGGTCCATACACTCGTCGTTGCCATTTATGTGATTGTAGACGGCGACACCCGTTTGTAAACCATCATCCAAACAAATTTATTCTACGGTCATCTTACGATGCCTCACCCCGTTTAGAACATGTCTCGATGTACAAACGCGTTCCGTAAACTGGGGTTACCTACTTTGAAATGCGGGGCTACTTTGGAAAACAGTTTTTTACGCCGTCCTTATTTTTTAAACCATCTGTGGCAGTGAAATAACTACCTTGATAAATCACCTAACTTTTTACGTCATTTGCTCAATCGAGCTATGAATATTTGCGTTTTTATAGCCATTTAAATTAAAATTTAAAAAAAAATTAAATCTATCAAAGTAGCCCCAAAATTTCCTAAAGTAACCCCAGTTTACCGGTACAAACAAAAATTTTTGCATCTGCGCTTGATTACCTTCATCCTGATAAGCAGCGAAAACAATATCCTATTGAGCGCAGAGGTCGATGCTTCTTCTTCGTTCCAGAGTGGGACGGGTTTTTCTCCTCCGTACACTTTTTGTACGACTTCATTTACCTCCTGTAACAGAAAAATACATGGAAAAATACGTGGATGGATAGGGTATCAAATGTAAGAGTTTTGCAGATGGTGAGCAAAGAGGTAGAGATCTTGAAAGCAGTCAAGAAGCACAAGCTGCAGTACTTTGGTCACATAATGCGCAATGATAAATATGACCTGCTCCAACTTATTATGCAAGGGAAAATCCAGGGACGGCGACCACCCGGAAGAAGGCGTACTTCGTGGCTTTAGAATCTCCGGACTTGGTTCAACCTTAGCACGAGATCCTTGTTCCGAGCTGCTGTGTCCAAGATAAGGATAGCACTAATGATAGCCGACCTCCGGTAGGAGATGGCACCTCAAGAAGAAGAAGAACAGAAAAATACTTTTTTGTAAGAAAATATTGTTAATCATTGTTAACTTTCAGAATTCTCGCTTGTAGTTCCTCTTTGAATATTGCTACGGAATTCAATCTTAATCGTCTGCCACATTTTCGAACACTACACTAAAGTGAAACACTCGCTGCCCGCGGTGCCATAAGTCACTAGATTGGTAGAGAGTAAGAGACAGACATCTGTAGTGTGTCACATATCGATATCATCACACGTGTAGACATCAACATAGCGTAATAAAAACAATTAGTGAGGTAACTCGGCCATCTAGACATAATAAATAAATATAAAGTAATTAATGCATTACATTATATTAAAAATTAAAAACTACAGAAAAAGATTTAAAAAGCATTTACCACGAAATGGTTTTCGATTTACTACATTATACATTACAAAAAATAGACAACCCCAATTATGTAATACATGCTCACCTTCATGAACACCTTCTGCACGAACACGAGATGGTTCAACAGGTCGGTGGAGAGCGTGTGCTCGAACAGGCCTATGTCTGCCGTGGCGGACAGGTACCGTCCGGCGCGAAGGACCACGCCGGGCGCGGCCGCGGCGGCCGGCGCGTCCGGCGCGCCCTCCAGCACTCGCGCCGCCACGTGCGCCGCCGGGAGCGCCACCATGGCCGACGCGGGGATGTTGGCTTCTGATACCTGACGATTGTTGAGGTTATGGTTGAAAAGTTACAACCACCAATCAACTATATATTTCATACTAAATACAAACTAAAACATGGATGCACAGAAAAAAACCCAGAAAAAAGACCAGCGCTGGGAATCGAACACCATTCCGTGCCGTGTGCCATTCTGCCATGCCCCTACACCACCACTGGACAGGAGTCTAGACACGATTTTTTCCTACACATTCATATCTCAATTTGTTAGATCATCACTTGCGTGATACAGCGCCATCTATGTTATACCCTCATCGAGAGATTTCAACACTCCTTCAGAACTACCCGCTCACCCGGACAAGAGATGTCGCTAACGCACTTACGTACATGACGAACTTTTTATGACCTGTCAAAACAAAACTCTCCCATAGTTTGAATGGCAATAGCAACTTATGACGTCACTTGTTCGCAAACACAATCAACTAACTATTTATTTGTCTAAAAGCAACAAAAAAATAATTTTGCAGTTAATCGAAAATTAATCTGCTTTTCAGGGCTAAAATAAAGCGTTTTTTATTGGATTCGTGTCTTCGAATTATTTTTAATGGCATTGATGGTTAGTTGGTTAATAGAGTGTTGGTATTGGTGGTTGGCTGGTTGGTTGGATATTGGTGTTGGTGGTTGGCTAGTTGGTTGGATATTGGTGTTGGTGGTTGGCTGGTTGGTTGGATATTGGTGTTGGTGGTTGGCTGGTTGGTTGGATATTGGTGTTGGTGGTTGGCTGGTTGGTTGGATATTGGTGTTGGTGGTTGGCTGGTTGGTTGGATATTGGTGTTGGTGGTTGGCTGGTTGGTTGGATATTGGTGTTGGTGGTTGGCTGGTTGGTTGGATATTGGTGTTGGTGGTTGGCTGGTTGGTTGGATATTGGTGTTGGTGGTTGGCTGGTTGGTTGGATATTGGTGTTCGTGGTTGGCTGGTTGGTTGGATATTGGTGTTCGTGGTTGATTGGTTGGGTGTTGGTGGCTAGTTGGTTGGTTGGGTGTTAGTGTTGGTGGTTGATTGGGTGTTGGTGTTTGTTTGGTTGGGTGTTAGTGTTGGTGGTTGATTGGTTGGGTGTTGGTGTTGGTTGGTTGGCGTGTGGACGCCACTACCTGCAGCTTGGTGACGAAGCTGAGCGAGTGGTGCGGCAGGTCCACGGTGAAGTGCGCCTTGCGGCCCGTCACGCCCGAGCTGTGCACGTGTTCCATCTTGTACGACGCCTGCAGCGACGGCAGCAGCGCCGCGGTCACGCTGAGACTCTGGAAACGCAGATGCATTAAGACGAGGTACCCGGAGAAAATCTCACCCACGCCACAGAATAACTAATAGTACTACGCACAGAAGGATCGCTCTCGAACAAAAGTGAACTTAAGGTATAAAAAATTTGCCTACTTTTACGACCATTAATGCTTGCATGCGAAATTGAAACTTATCGTGAGATACGAGCGTTCATATTCCACTGGGCACCGCTGAACCGAAACCAAGAGCACAGGGTTCCCACTCGCCGATATTTAGGTAGGTATATAAATCAAGAAAGATAACAGGGCGTATTAACTAATTCAGTAAACTATCTTTAAACGCAACAGTAACTTTTATATGGATTATAAAATCGTTTAGAAGTCATTGGTGCAAAAATCACAGAAAAATAATTGTACGCGCGACGCGGCTAGCGTGCGAACCGAAGGCCGAGCGACAATCTACTGCCGTACGCCTAGCCAGGAGGCACGCCGGCCGAACATACCTAAACTGCTGAGTGAACCCCCCCAAAACCCCAAGGATATATAATTTTAGCGGGATCGGACCCGGGTCTTCGTCAATCCGGGCTAACCATCACACGCCCCCAAGCCTTAACTTCACGGCGAAGCGACATAACCTATTACAACACATACAAAAAATACTGAGTATTGCTGATCTAAGCAGTGGACGAATTATTCCGGTTTAATTTTGTAATACCATGTAACTACTGCTAAAGGATAGCATTATCAATCCATCTCTATCTTATGCTTCGTAAAATATGTCAATAGCTGGATACCGATAGTGGGATCCGCTTCGCGAGGCGGCTCGCTCAGTGGAACCTAGTTACAGTAAAATTACATAAAGTTTACCACTGACAGATGGTCCTTCATTTCATATTCAACTTTAACGACCTACAAATAAAGCTAATTTTAGAATACTGTTACCCACGTTTGCAGATTTTGTAATAGCTACTTTATTTGTATGGTGTTAAAGTTGGAAATGAAATGAAGGCAAGCCGCCTGTCAGTGGTAAACTAAAAGTAAACTTATTGTAATGTAGTCATCGTCACCTGAAGCACGACGGAGAAGTGCACCCTGGGTGCGGGGAGTAGCGGCGCGGGGCGCGGGCGGGGCGGCGGCGCGGGCGCGGGCCCGGGGCTGCCCTCTTCCTCCTCGGGCTCCGTGCCCGCCCCGCGCGACAGCCGGGAAGATGTACGCGTCACACCTAGTTCCTGCGAACAGACGTTAAAAATAACCTTAAAGGTATGTCATACCATTTAGTTCAAGTTATTTTATGTGACAGATGTCTGTGATGGACTTCGTTGGTCATAATTTGATTTGTCATAATTTTACATCAATCGTGAGACTCAAGTGGCAGCGGGCAGGGCATATCACTCGTAGAACTGATGGCCGACCGGGCCAGAAGGTTCTTGAATGGCATTCACGGACCGGAAAACGTACGGCTTTGAACAAGATGGAACGCCGGCCTTGTTAAAATCATGAAAGATCATGGAAGCCATCGGTTGGAGTAGCACAACATCGAATGTCGTGCAGATTCTTGGGTGAAGGGAGTGGCACAACATCGAATATCGTACAGATTCTTGGGTAAAGGGAGTGGCACAACATCTAATGTCGTGCAGATTCTTGGGTGAAGGGAGTTGCACAACATCGAATATCGTACAGATTCTTGGGTAAAGGGAGTGGCACAACATCTAATGTCGTGCAGATTCTTGGGTGAAGGGAGTGGCACAACATCGAATATCGTACAGATTCTTGGGTAAAGGGAGTGGCACAACATCTAATGTCGTGCAGATTCTTGGGTGAAGGGAGTGGCACAACATCGAATATCGTACAGATTCTTGGGTGAAGGGAGTGGCACAACATCTAATGTCGTGCAGATTCTTGGTTAAAGGGTGTGGCACAACATCGAATGTCCAGCAGATTCTTGGGTGAAGGCCTACATTCAGCGACGCCGGTCTGATGATGAACTGGTCTGAGGTCTACCCCCCCCCCCACACACCTGCAGCGTGCAGGACAGCTGCCGGCTGGAGCGCGTCATGACGCCGTGCAGCGCCACGGGGTGCTGCGGCAGGTCCACCCTCACGCCGCCCACGCTGACCAGCGCGGCCGCGCCCTCCCCGCCGCGCCCCGCCTCCCACGAGTACACACCTGCAGCGTGCAGGACAGCTGCCGGCTGGAGCGCGTCATGACGCCGTGCAGCGCCACGGGGTGCTGCGGCAGGTCCACCCTCACGCCGCCCACGCTGACCAGCGCGGCCGCGCCCTCCCCGCCGCGCCCCGCCTCCCACGAGTACACACCTGCAGCGTGCAGGACAGCTGCCGGCTGGAGCGCGTCATGACGCCGTGCAGCGCCACGGGGTGCTGCGGCAGGTCCACCCTCACGCCGCCCACGCTGACCAGCGCGGCCGCGCCCTCCCCGCCGCGCCCCGCCTCCCACGAGTACACACCTGCAGCGTGCAGGACAGCTGCCGGCTGGAGCGCGTCATGACGCCGTGCAGCGCCACGGGGTGCTGCGGCAGGTCCACCCTCACGCCGCCCACGCTGACCAGCGCGGCCGCGCCCTCCCCGCCGCGCCCCGCCTCCCACGAGTACACACCTGCAGCGTGCAGGACAGCTGCCGGCTGGAGCGCGTCATGACGCCGTGCAGCGCCACGGGGTGCTGCGGCAGGTCCACCCTCACGCCGCCCACGCTGACCAGCGCGGCCGCGCCCTCCCCGCCGCGCCCCGCCTCCCACGAGTACACACCTGCAGCGTGCAGGACAGCTGCCGGCTGGAGCGCGTCATGACGCCGTGCAGCGCCACGGGGTGCTGCGGCAGGTCCACCCTCACGCCGCCCACGCTGACCAGCGCGGCCGCGCCCTCCCCGCCGCGCCCCGCCTCCCACGAGTACACACCTGCAGCGTGCAGGACAGCTGCCGGCTGGAGCGCGTCATGACGCCGTGCAGCGCCACGGGGTGCTGCGGCAGGTCCACCCTCACGCCGCCCACGCTGACCAGCGCGGCCGCGCCCTCCCCGCCGCGCCCCGCCTCCCACGAGTACACACCTGCAGCGTGCAGGACAGCTGCCGGCTGGAGCGCGTCATGACGCCGTGCAGCGCCACGGGGTGCTGCGGCAGGTCCACCCTCACGCCGCCCACGCTGACCAGCGCGGCCGCGCCCTCCCCGCCGCGCCCCGCCTCCCACGAGTACACACCTGCAGCGTGCAGGACAGCTGCCGGCTGGAGCGCGTCATGACGCCGTGCAGCGCCACGGGGTGCTGCGGCAGGTCCACCCTCACGCCGCCCACGCTGACCAGCGCGGCCGCGCCCTCCCCGCCGCGCCCCGCCTCCCACGAGTACACACCTGCAGCGTGCAGGACAGCTGCCGGCTGGAGCGCGTCATGACGCCGTGCAGCGCCACGGGGTGCTGCGGCAGGTCCACCCTCACGCCGCCCACGCTGACCAGCGCGGCCGCGCCCTCCCCGCCGCGCCCCGCCTCCCACGAGTACACACCTGCAGCGTGCAGGACAGCTGCCGGCTGGAGCGCGTCATGACGCCGTGCAGCGCCACGGGGTGCTGCGGCAGGTCCACCCTCACGCCGCCCACGCTGACCAGCGCGGCCGCGCCCTCCCCGCCGCGCCCCGCCTCCCACGAGTACACACCTGCAGCGTGCAGGACAGCTGCCGGCTGGAGCGCGTCATGACGCCGTGCAGCGCCACGGGGTGCTGCGGCAGGTCCACCCTCACGCCGCCCACGCTGACCAGCGCGGCCGCGCCCTCCCCGCCGCGCCCCGCCTCCCACGAGTACACACCTGCAGCGTGCAGGACAGCTGCCGGCTGGAGCGCGTCATGACGCCGTGCAGCGCCACGGGGTGCTGCGGCAGGTCCACCCTCACGCCGCCCACGCTGACCAGCGCGGCCGCGCCCTCCCCGCCGCGCCCCGCCTCCCACGAGTACACACCTGCAGCGTGCAGGACAGCTGCCGGCTGGAGCGCGTCATGACGCCGTGCAGCGCCACGGGGTGCTGCGGCAGGTCCACCCTCACGCCGCCCACGCTGACCAGCGCGGCCGCGCCCTCCCCGCCGCGCCCCGCCTCCCACGAGTACACACCTGCAGCGTGCAGGACAGCTGCCGGCTGGAGCGCGTCATGACGCCGTGCAGCGCCACGGGGTGCTGCGGCAGGTCCACCCTCACGCCGCCCACGCTGACCAGCGCGGCCGCGCCCTCCCCGCCGCGCCCCGCCTCCCACGAGTACACACCTGCAGCGTGCAGGACAGCTGCCGGCTGGAGCGCGTCATGACGCCGTGCAGCGCCACGGGGTGCTGCGGCAGGTCCACCCTCACGCCGCCCACGCTGACCAGCGCGGCCGCGCCCTCCCCGCCGCGCCCCGCCTCCCACGAGTACACACCTGCAGCGTGCAGGACAGCTGCCGGCTGGAGCGCGTCATGACGCCGTGCAGCGCCACGGGGTGCTGCGGCAGGTCCACCCTCACGCCGCCCACGCTGACCAGCGCGGCCGCGCCCTCCCCGCCGCGCCCCGCCTCCCACGAGTACAGCGCCTGAGACTTGCCCACAGACACGCGCACCACCGTTCTGAAACACAAATACCTGATGAGGGCTTTGATCAATTATAACTGTAGTGTAGACAGTTGCGCGCCCGAAAATGTCCGAGCCAAATGAGCGCCACTTTGATAAAAGTGGCCTTCTTTTTTCTCAGTACGTTGCGTGAAATTGTCAAGTTTAGCTGTCAAGTGTCAACCGAAATTCGACTGTAATGAAGTAAAGACTAAGTGCAAATTTCTGTGTAGGTGATGATTTTAATTGTTACGTAAACAAATAAAAAAGTTCGGGCATTCTTTGAAGGGGATTTTGTTCGACAATGTGTATCTTCAGTTATAATTGATCAAAGGATGAGGGTCTTTAAACCAACTTTGACCACAGAATAACTAATAGTACTTAGCGTACAGAAGGTTCACTCTCGAACAAAAGTCAACTTTAGGTATAAAAATTTGCCTAATCTTACGACCGTTAACTGCTTGCACGCGAAATTGAAACTTATCGCGTGATACGAGCGTTCATATTCTACTGGGCATCGCTGATCCGAAACCTAGAGCACAGGGTTCTCACTCACCGATATTTAGGTAAGTATATAAATCAAGAAAGATAACAGTGTGTATTAATTCAGTAAACCTTAGTAAGGAAGTTAATTAACTATAAGATCTTTTAGAAGTCATTGTTTGTTGCAAAAATCACAGAAAAATAAAAACGCGCGACGCGGCTAGCTTGCGAACTGAATGCCGAGCGACAACCAACTGCCATACGCATGCCCGGGAGGCGCGCCGACCGAACATACCTAAACTGCGGAGTGAAACCCTGCTTTTACTACTGAATAGAGAATCTGACTATCAGCGACGTTATCTCCGCCCCAGCTTCAGCCACACACACCACACTGTACTCACTGGTGGTGCGGGGCGCTGCCCTCCAGCAGCACGATCATGCTGCGGCCCACGTTGCCGGTGAGCGACCACTGGCGCGCGCGCGACGCCGACAGCGACGCTTGCAGCGACGTTATCTCCGGCCCAGCTTCAGCCACACACACACACTGTACTCACTGGTGGTGCGGGGCGCCGCCCTCCAGCAGCACGATCATGCTGCGGCCCACGTTGCCGGTGAGCGACCACTGGCGCGCGCGCGACGCCGACAGCGACGCTTGCAGCGACGTTATCTCCGGCCCAGCTTCAGCCACACACACACACTGTACTCACTGGTGGTGCGGGGCGCCGCCCTCCAGCAGCACGATCATGCTGCGGCCCACGTTGCCGGTGAGCGACCACTGGCGCGCGCGCGACGCCGACAGCGACGCTTGCAGCGACGTTATCTCCGCCTCCAGCTTCAGACCCGACAGCGAGGCTAGCAGCCTGGTGCGATGGATCCTGCGACACACACCAACCGTTACCACAGATTATACAGGGTGTTTGGTAGCTACGTGCAAAGCTTTAAGGGGGTGTTAGCCGAGGTATTTTTGAACATTTTTAGCCATATATGTCTTAGCCGAAATTTGTTTTTTTTTTTTTAAATTGAAGACAGTTATTTTAGGAAAATACCCAGAATTTGTTAGTCACGAGTCAATATTGCCCCAATGAGCGTTAATTTGGAAACCAAATCTTTTATTTCGGATAGTTTAATGTGTATTGGACCAAATGAAATAATTTTGAAGTGTCTTTCTTGCCACAAAAACAAAATGGAGGCATTACTAAAAATGTCTTAGGTTGGAACAGAGTCATTTTTCTGTGCCATAAAAAAAATTAAAAAAAAATCCTTGAAATGTTCAAACATTTTTAGAAATATGCCTGTTTATTGTTTTTTCTTTTAAGGTATCACTCATTGACATTGCTTCCTAAATCTGAGATAAAAAGTAAAAACCAAACTCAGGGAGCACTCGCTAAGAATGGACTAGTCATGAAATTGTACTAGTAAATAACATGTGAAAAAGACAAGTCTACGTCATTTTTCTCTGCCATATTAAAAATTTCCAAATTAACGCTCATTGGGGCAATATTTACTCGTGACTATCAAATTCTGGGTATTTTCCTAAAATTGTCAAGTCGTCAATTTAAAAAAAAAAAACAAATTTCGGCTAAGACATATATAGCCAAAAATGTTCATAAATACCTCGGCAATCACCTCCTTAAAGCTTTGCACTTAGCTACCAAACACCCTGTATAATAACCACGTAACAGACGAGACGCGATTGACAGCTGCTATATTCACCTAACAGCGGCTTCTGCCGATCGGAAAACCTTTATGTCGTTTATGCTTTGTGTTGTTTATGCTGGTAGTTTAAAAAAATGACATGTAAAAGAGCCCTTTGCGGCCTACTTGCAGAATAAACGTTTTGATTTTTTTTGATTTTTTTTTTTGTCAACGCAATAAGAGCGAAAAAGACGTCGATCAGCTCGGCTCCATTCGGCCCGCGTAGCTGAGCCGATCGATGCCTTTTTCGCTCTTATTGCGTTGACATAAAGGTTTTTCCGATCGTCTGAAGCCGATTCCGCGTCGATAGATTTGGGAAGACCCTAAGTCCGACGGTGTTAATTTAGTAGCAGTTACAAAATAAATAAATAAGTGTCAATTTCCAAAAAAAAAGAATTCCTACGTCTAGCGGAGAAGTACTTTATTGTACTGCCATTATTTTTAGCGTAGTCTTCCCGTGCTATATCGTTCCATACCATGATCGTAACCATCTCGACAATTGCTGTACGCATTGACGGATTAATAAATCGAAATAACATGCCTTGTGATTGTGACATTTTTATACAAAAGATCCATTCTAAACGCGGTGCATTATAGGCTTTGATCAATTATAACTGTAGATCCACAGTCGCGCGCCCGAAAATGTCCGAGCCAAATGAGCGCCACTTTGATAAAAGTGGCCTTCTTTTTTCTCAGTACGTTGCGTGAAATTGTCAAGTTTAGCTGTCAAGTGTCAACCGAAATTCGACTGTAATGAAGTAAAGACTAGGTTCAAATTTCTGTGTATGTGATGATTTTAATTGTTATGCAAACAAATAAAAAAGTTCGGACATTTTTTGAAGGGGATTTTGTTCGGCAATGTGTATCTTCAGTTATAATTGATCAAAGATTATAGGTACCAATTTTGACGTTAGCAGTAGGCGGCTCAATTCCTTGAACCTGCACAACGCATACCGTGATTTATCTGTGACTGACTGGTTAAAAAGTCGAGTCCACTTTACCTCGCCAATCCGACGACGACGATGCCCATCCCAGCAGCGCTGGAGGAGGAATTGCTGGTGTTCTGTTCCCTCGAACTCGGCCGGGCCGTGCGCCCCGTTCGGTACTGCTCGGGAAGTTCCGTCGTCACGGAGAACCTGCGAAAGGACGGTTATGCAAAGCAAGGGCTCTCTTCTTTCGGAGTTCGCTGGAGAGAGTTTTCTTTATTGTGGTCTTCTCCAACAGGTTTCCTCTAACAACGGAGCCGCTATTTAGCAATCGCTTTAAAGCTTTGGCGAAGCAAACCTTCCGAATCTGGTAAAAAACCAAAGGGCTAAAACTGTGTTTCGTGAGGGGTACTAAAGGAGATGTCATCGGCCATAGTGGTTACAAACGCGATGAAAAAATCTTCCTGCACTTGTTTTAGGGGGTAAAAAACCACTTTATAGTATTTAAGTGTAAAAAAGTAAATGTTATTGTTACATGGTCTTACAAAACCCGACTTTAAAATAGGCAGAGGTTCTTAATATATTTTTTATTTGCGTGTGTAAATTTTCCGTTTGGTCCAATTTCAATTTAAAGGAAAAAAAAAAACCAACTCTATGAAAGTTTCTTTGAAGTCAGTTTAAGCATTTTTTCCCGCTGGAGTTACAACCAAACATAACCCTTGTGGTTGATCTATAAAGACTTCACTTCGCTTCGAGCGGCTTCGACAAACGTCGACGCATTTTTGAGAGAGTAACTTATAACTTTGAGAGTGTATTACAGCCAGGTACAATACGTTTACTTTTAGTTTACCACTGACAGATGGCTTGCCTTTATTTCATTTCCAACTTTAAGACCATACAAATAAAGTACCTATTACAATATCTGCAAACGTGGCTAACAGTATTCTAAAATTGGCTTTATTTGTAGGTCGTTAAAGTTGAACATGAAATGAAGGCAAACCATCTGTCAGTGGTAAACTTTATGTAATTTCACTGTACCTGTGTGTAATGGTGTGCGCGTCGGGCATATCTGCATACAGCCGCAACAGAGAATAGACGGTCTGCCAACACCGCGGCGCCAACGAGCCGTCAGCGGGCGGCGGCGAACCCAGCAGCAGCCGCGTCCGCGCCGCCGCTACCGCCGCTGCCGCTTCGGCCTCGGCGCTACCAGAGCTCGGGACGCCACCGAACGGCGTGTGAGCGCCCTCATTGAGGGAGCTGTAGCCTGGTAATGAAGACTTGCCTTCTAAAAGAATTCGTTCAAATTACAAATGTGAAAATTACAGCTGGGAGTCTTTCTGGTGTCGAAGAATATTGTTTTCTTTTTTTGTGCTTATCTCTGCATATCTCCGTGGAAACCTTTAATTAGCTTTATTATTTCATATTTCGTATTAACCTGTAATAGTTAATTTAAGCTGACAGGCTTTTCCAAATAAAATAAATAATTCTGGATGGATTTTGACTGAAGCGTTATTGGTGAAAATGATAAAACCTAATTAGAGCTAATATGGATGATGACGCCATAAAGTCATAATAATAATTCCAAAACGCGACTAGTAAAAAAAACACTATTTTATAAAAAAAATAAATAAATAAATATCACGGGACTATTCACACCAATTATATAAAGATTTCGAGCCAAATATTTTAGGCCTGAACACCAGATTAATTTTCAATTAATTGCAAAATTACATTTTTAGCTGCTTTAAAACAATAGTACATTACTGCAGAGGCCGTGAAGTAAGGGATTGATGGACGAGATTTGGGGTATACAGCCGAGTCGTAGACGAGGCCGGATAAAACGAGTCCAGCAATCCCTCTTCCGGCCGAGGATTGTATAGAGCTTTTCTCAAACATGCATCATCATCATCATCATCATCATCATCCATCCATACATCCATCCATACATGCATATCTGGAGTGCGGAGTGAATCTCCGAGCAGATAAGTCGCGTGCACGTCGTGTAGAATACTTAGCCAGTTTAGCTTGACCCCTGTTTTACGGCATTCATATTTACTTTCAGTGGCTAGCGACGCTGGACGCCTCGCTTACTGACCAGTGACTAAGATCCATTGCTTACGAACAAAGTGCGGGCGGCCGGTGTCTCGCACGATTGGTTATTTACTTACGCGTGCCGATACCCACGACTATCGTTATTTAAAAACGCGAACGGTTTTGTGTAAAATTATGTCTCAAAACTGCGCAGCGTGCTGCAAATCAATTTCAGCTACACATCGAATACAATGCAACAAATGTGCAAGTGTGTATCACAATATTTGTGTCAACGTACAGGAGCTAAGGAAGCTGAGTGATAATTTTAAAAAAGAATGGACCTGCCCCGCCTGCCTAAGTAAATTGCCAAAGAAAGGCAATTCGAACACCCCTGTGCGCGCACCCGTCACGTCTGATGACTCGAGTGCTAATGCATGTGAAAATGTCACGTTGCGGGCACAGAATCGGAAAGCTTCTGCGGCGCCTGCAGGGCAGGGCGCGGGTCAAGTAGTAAATATGGACTCTGATGCACTTTCGTTAATGGCTGCGGAGTTGCAACTAATCCGTCAAGACATGAGCAAAATTAACGAGCATCTGCAAACCCTCACCTCCTCGTATACACAATGTAATGCGCGCCTATGTAAGCTGGAAAATCGATTATCGGATTATGACTCCAGAGTCCGTATGCTGGAAGATCGTGAAATAGGAAACGAGCATTATCGTCAACAGGTAGTGCAACTCGAGGCGGAGCTCAACGCTCAAGCTCAAGCCAGACTTAGTAATGAGATGGAGATTGCGGGGGTGCCTGAATTTCCAAATGAGAACAAAACACATATTGTACTCACCGCAGCTCTGAAGATGGGCATTACGTTGTCAGAGACAGACCTGGACAGCGTCACCAGGGTTGGACCCAAAAGAAGTGGATCGCCAAGTGTTGAAGCAGAGACAGACATGGAAAGCAGACCACCGCGTCCGTTGGTGGTAAGATTTGTTCGTCGGGCTTCACGGAACGAGTTTTTAAAAACTGCCAAATCAAGACGCAATGTAACATCCTCGGCAATCGAAGTAACAGGCCCGGAAAGAAAAATATTCTTCAATGAAAGACTAACTAAATCCAACCGACTGTTATTTCGAGAAGCCAGAATACAGTCGAAAAACGCTGGATACAAGTTCTGCTGGACCAGAAACGGTATCATATACATTCGCAAGAAACAAGGTAGCCATGAAATTTCTATTAGAAGTATTGCCGACCTGCAGAAGTTCCTGGGGTTGTGCCCCGAAGCCCCCGGCCCAGATGATATGGACTCACAGAGAACCGAAGGATGATCTTTTAGCTACTTATTTGTGCCAAGTTTTATTATTAGTCTATTGTTTCTGTCTATTATTAGTATTTAAAATGATAAGTTTCCATTATTTTTCACACAATAAACACATCATTCAAATACTTCTCAATTACACTAATCACGTTTTCTTTACACACATATATAGTAAACATTTTGAGTTATTTGTGAGGTCTCTAGCTCGATTGGTCCCTGATTTAATTTTACTCGCTTTGAGATCGTTAACAGATATGGCGCATAACTTTGGAAATATAACTTTTTTATACTGCTATGAAGATGGTATTACCTAGCCTACTTGATGATATAGATCGGGAACTCTCAATTGACTGCCATATACTCAGTAACCTTAATCAATGTAAATACGTTTTTGCTCCTAACCATACTTTAAAATTATTAACTTACAATATACGTAGTTTGCAACGTAATTTCGATGCTTTTACGATTGCCTTGAGGCACACAGAGGTTGATTTTGATGTCATAGTTCTAACCGAGTGTTGGTTGGGTGATGGCGCTATAATTGATCAATTAGCGGGCTATCACTCATTTAATACAACTAAAGTTATCAATAAAAGTGGTGGAGTTGTCATATATGCTAGGGAAGGCCTCAAAGTTTCAGCGGTAGAACCACAGCTTGACGATGCTAACTGTCTCCTTTTAAATATAGCCGGCGAATTAACAGTCCTTGGTATTTATCGATCTCCATCATTCATAAATACGGATAGATTCCTTAACTCTCTCGATAATACTTTAAACGAAGTTAAATCGAATCATACTATAATTTTGGCGGGTGATATAAATATAGATTTATTGAGTGAATCAGGTAACAGCCTCTCAGAATACATGTGTCTTCTAACATCGCACGGTTTACTTCCGGCAATCACAAAGCCGACGCGAAATGAAGCTTGTCTTGATCATATTTTTATAACAAATAAAAGCGTAGTAGGTGCAACTTGTCCATGCTCCGTCTCTGACCATGATATTGCAATGGTGGGTATTTTTGGCCGTAACTCTGTGAAACGCAATCGTGTTAGGCCAAAAGTTGATTATCAAAAAGTAGCTGACGAACTAAGAGCAGTAGACTGGTCGCCTGTTTCTAGCGCAAGGGACCCAACAGTTGCCGCGGAAAAATTTAGTAAACTAATCACTCAAGCAATAAGTAACAACACAGCATTAGTGAAAGTAAGTCGAAGTAAATTTAATATAAAACCGTGGATTACGCCTGGTCTGTTAAGATCTATGAGACACAGGGATAAGCTACACGCAAAAGTGAGAGCTTCGCCACACAATGAAATACTTCGTCTTACTTATACAAGGTATAGGAATTTTTGTGACAATTTATTATATTCCCTAAAAAATCAATATCAAAATCAAAAATTGAAGGAAAGCAGTTTTAATACCAAGAAACTTTGGGAATCGATTAAAGACATATGTCAAAGTCAAAATCCATCTCGTAATTCTGAAGCTGGGCAACTCCTGCATAGAAATGGTGAAACTGTGCAGGAGTCGCTCAATCGGTGCAATCAGTATTTTTCAACAGTTGGTAAGAAGCTGGCGGATAGTATCCTAGAAAACATTTTGGAGACCCAAGATACACTGGCAGCTAAATATGTTTCCAAAAGAAAGGTAGTTGACTCGTTTTTTGTAAGGCCTACTGACCAAAATGAAGTGGAAAAGTTTCTGCTGCAACTCAGATCCAATAGTGCGCCTGGTCCAGACAATGTGAAACCCCTACTAATTAAGGAGGTTAAGGAAGTCATACTTGGTCCTCTCACGTACATTTGTAATCTGAGTATAGAGACTGGTATTTTCCCTGATTGCTGGAAGATCGCATCTGTAATTCCTATTTTTAAGAACGGCTCTAAGGACATGCCCTGTAATTTCAGACCAGTATCACTACTGAGTGTGTTTTCAAAAATACTGGAAAAAATAGTCAACACCAGGCTGGTAGATTTCTTGGATAGGCACCACTTAATTGAAGACAACCAATTTGGTTTTAGAAAAGGGGTGTCGACAGAAGACGCGGCGTTACTTCTCTCCAATCAGGTTTCTGGTCATCTAGGCCGTGGCAACAGGTGTATTGGTATATTTTTGGACTTGGCAAAAGCTTTCGACACGGTCTCGATGACCATCCTTCTTAAAAAGTTGGAACATATGGGGATTAGAGGCACAGCTCTAAGATGGTTTGACAGCTATCTAGCTAATCGGGATCAGATGGTAAAAATCGGAGAACACACAAGCGACCTACTTCCTGTCGTTTTTGGTGTCCCTCAGGGAAGTGTACTCGGTCCGACACTTTTCACAATTTATATCAATGATATCCTAAACATTGACATCCCTGATGTGAAGCTCATCTGTTACGCAGATGATACTGTGATAGTCGTTAATGGGAAGTCTTGGGAGGAAACATATTGTCGGGCTGAGGGTGCACTTGCTAAAGTTGCTGCGTGGCTGAACTCCAACTTACTGACTTTGAATGTCGGTAAGACCAACTTTATAGCCTTTTCAAAGACGGCAGCGTCATTACCGCGTGCTGGTGAAGTTATTAAATTTCACTCGTGCGTTCATTACACTTCGGCTTTATCATGTGGTCCCACGCGTGCCTGTACCTGTAGGGAAATTGAAAGACGCCAATACGTAAAGTATTTGGGGATTATTTTTGATCAACATCTCACCTTTAAACAACATTTGACTACGCTGGCATCTAAAACCAGGAAACTGGTCTATGTGATGAAGCGACTCCGTGGCTGTGCTGCTCTAGATGTGCTTCGACTGGTTTATTACGCCCTGTGTCAATCCATCTTGCAGTACGGTGTGGCCATTTGGGGCAGCGCTGCCAAGTGTCGTATGTTGGTAGTGGAGCGCGCACAGAGAGCGGTACTGAAGGTAATGTTGAAGAAACCGTTTCGATATCCTACTGACTTGCTTTACAAAGAATGTAAAGTGTTAAATGTACGCCAGCTTTATATCCTGAAAGCGGTGTCTCGGACCCATAATAACCTGCTTAACTCATCAAAGTACGGGGAACTCTTAAGCAAGCGTATTTTTAAAGCACCCCTGCCGCAACTTAGATCAGCTATGGCTAGAAGATGCCCTGCTTACTGTCACCCGTTCGTTTATAACAACATCTGCAAGAGTCTTGACATAAAGTTACTTTCCCTTGTCAAGGCAAAAAGAGTAGTTAATGAATGGTTGCTAACGATTTCTTATTGTGAGACTGAAAACCTAGTTAAAAGCTATTGAATTACCTCATAAATTCTCAAAATCCCCCACACACACTGCATACTCACACGCATGCGCACACTCTCACACACACCCACACTCACACTCTCTCATACACACACACACACACTCATGCACACCCCCCACACATTTATGCACATGCATGCACATAAATTCGAACGCACTCTATTTCGCGTATTCCGTTTTTTTTATTTTGTATCTTATAACAACTTCTGTAACACTTTAGTTCTGTTAATCAGTAAATCGCACTCGCAGGCTACCAAAATACAGGCTCAGCCTAGTTTGGAGTCTGATAGATGTACCGAATTTTATGTAACAAGTGTTTTTTTGGTAAATAAACTATTTTTATTTTTTTTTTTTTTTTTATCCACCCATACATCCATCCATACATCCATCCATAAATCCATCCATCCATACATACATCCATCCATCCATCCATCCATCCATCCATCCATCCATCCATCCATCCATCCATCCATCCATCCATCCATCCATCCATCCATCCATCCATACATCCATCCATACATTCATCTATACATCCATCCACACATCCACCCATACATCCATCCATACATCCATCCATAGTATTCCATCCATACATCCATCCATCCATCCATCTATCCTCTATCCATACATCCATACATCCATCCATTCATACATCCATCCATACATCCATCCATACATCCATCCATACAATCCATCCATACATCCATCCATCCATACATCCATCCATCCATCCATCCATCCATCCATACATCCATCCATACATCTATACATCCATCCATACATCCATCCATACATCCATACATCCATCCGTACATTCATACATCCATACATCCATCCATACATCCATATATCCATACATCCATCCATACATCCATACATCCATCAATCCATCACCAGTAGTTTAGGCGGTTTTATAGAAATAAAAGAAGATAGATTTTTTTAATGTCGTAAGTTGGCTGCATGTAATTTTTCCTTTGTCAGTTTAATGTTAGTAAGCAAATTTAAAAAGTTACAGCAGCGGACAATAATGGTTTTTCATACTTACTTTTATGGCCTAGGCCAAGAAGTAATGTAGGGAGACATAAACAACAAACTTCATGGCTTCATTTCGTGACATTAACGCATACATTTCAAAGCATGTTTGAGAAATAGTACATTACTGCAGAGGCCGTGAAGTAAGGGATTGATGGACGAGATTTGGGGTATACAGCCGAGTCGTAGACGAGGCCGGATAAAACGAGTCCAGCAATCCCTCTTCCGGCCGAGGATTGTATAGAGCTTTTCTCAAACATGCATCATCATCATCATCATCATCATCATCCATCCATACATCCATCCATACATCCACCCATACATCCATCCATACATCCATCCATACATCCATCCATAAATCCATCCATCCATACATACATCCATCCATCCATCCATCCATCCATCCATCCATCCATCCATCCATCCATCCATCCATCCATCCATCCATCCATACATCCATCCATACATTCATCTATACATCCATCCACACATCCACCCATACATCCATCCATACATCCATCCATAGTATTCCATCCATACATCCATCCATCCATCCATCTATCCTCTATCCATACATCCATACATCCATCCATTCATACATCCATCCATACATCCATCCATACATCCATCCATACAATCCATCCATACATCCATCCATCCATACATCCATCCATCCATCCATCCATCCATCCATACATCCATCCATACATCTATACATCCATCCATACATCCATCCATACATCCATACATCCATCCGTACATTCATACATCCATACATCCATCCATACATCCATATATCCATACATCCATCCATACATCCATACATCCATCAATCCATCACCAGTAGTTTAGGCGGTTTTATAGAAATAAAAGAAGATAGATTTTTTTAATGTCGTAAGTTGGCTGCATGTAATTTTTCCTTTGTCAGTTTAATGTTAGTAAGCAAATTTAAAAAGTTACAGCAGCGGACAATAATGGTTTTTCATACTTACTTTTATGGCCTAGGCCAAGAAGTAATGTAGGGAGACATAAACAACAAACTTCATGGCTTCATTTCGTGACATTAACGCATACATTTCAAAGCATGTTTGAGAAAATATGTATATACGAATAGTTAGTCGATGGAGTTGGCATAGAAGTAACGTCATAACTAGCAATTGCCGTACAAAATCTACGGGAGTCAGTTGATTGGCGGTGTCATCATCCCTGTTATTCATTCATATTCTTGTTTCTACAAATATTAAATTCACAGAAACGTCAAAATAAAAAAAAGATACATTTATTGCAATAAAAAAATGATGAAGCTGAAGGTGTAATTACCTATTATATAAAAAAATCTACGAAAATTCCACCCATCTGTATCTGGCTCTCCTTCCCCAGATTATTCTTTCCTAAGTTCTAAACTAACATGCTGTAACTCACCCAACTTCCCCTTGACACTCTTCCCCGTGGACCTTAGCTTCTGCGCGAAGCTCTGCGGCCTGGTCTTCCCGATCAGCTTGTGCTAACACAGAAACTGCGGGGTCGAGATGCAAAGCTCCCATTTGGGATCCCGGAGCGTACTAGCTCTACTTCTCCAGAGTCTTCCCTAAGTACAAATCTAATTAGCATGCTCAGACTTACCCAACTTCCCCTTGACGCTCTTCCCCGTGGACCTTAGCTTCTGCGCGAAGCTCTGCGGCCTAGTCTTCCCAGTCAGCTTGTGCTGGCTCAGGGACTGCGGTACTGCCAGCTCAGGGGTGGGGGTGGGGGTGCGGAGCTCCCACTTGGGGTCCAGGACGGCGTACTGGCTTTCTTTGTCCAGGGAGGACACGCTCACTAAGTTCTCGCGGAAGTCTGAAACTGAACCATTTAATGAGTAAGATATCGATTATTTGCTAACGGCTCTTTCACACGGCAACATCCCGTTTTTTGCGAGTTCGGTTTTTTGCAGGATCCCGTTTAGTAGTATACGTGCTACGGTAGTATACGGTATCCTGCAAACCGAATGCTCGTGTGAATGTTACCACAGTAGCACGTATACTACTAAACGGGATCCTGCAAAAAACAGAACCCGCAAAAAACGGGACGTTGCCGTGTGAAAGAGCCGTAACGCGCTACAATCACAATCGTATTTACCTTCTCTGTCTCCCATTACCCTCACTCACCTCACCTTTAGACAAATAAAGATGTCGACCGTAAACGCGTAAAGGTGGGTCCTCATTTGTACCCAGCCAATCAGTACCAACAGTTTAAGAGAATACATTACAAGACCTTTTGTGAAGTACAGACAAGGAACGTACCGGAGTCGGCAGCGTGTTTGCTCTGCCGGTGCGATATCTTGGTCTGCGTGCGGAGCTCCGTCTGAGTGTCTTTTACATTCTGGTACATATTGCTGATCTGATGCAGCAGACGGAGTAAAGGCATGTTAACCTGAAAACAGGTACATCAGTGTCAAGAACAAATGACAAAAATTTTAAAATATTTTTTACTGTTTCTGAAAGTAAGCCAAAGGTTTATTTATTATACCTATTACTAGATTTCCTAGCAATAGTAGAGGTAAAGAGGTTCCTCCCGCCTGGACTTTCTTTGGTAAGCCGTTGACTACTTTCAGCAAATCCTAGTTTATACCAGCAAAACACATCGAGCAAGTTGTGAAAACAAATTGGAAAAATTTAAAGTGTACGAATTTAAATCGGTCAATCGAAAGCAATGAATACAACTTATTCAATTTTCATCTTATTCTATTTAATATTATAAATGAGAAAGTAAGTGAAGATGTCTGGATGTTTGAATGTCATGTTACTCAATCATGCCATAACAGCTGAGCCGATCTGGATCTGGATTGAGAAAGCTTGTACGATTATTCTTACAAGTTCAAGTTGGGCTGACTACGAACCTGTTGCGATATGAACCGTATGCTGATATTGAAGTTGAGCATAGTGCTGATATGTTTCTTGAGCTGCCCCCGCGAGATGTAAAGAACATTCTGGCGCTGTATCAAGTCGTCCACAGCCATGTCGGCCACTTTCTTCAGGTCCACGTCGATGGAAACCTTCTCGCACAAGAAGGCTGGCGTCTCCGAGGGTATGTCGACGTGAGGGTGCCCTGGGTAAATAGATCAGTTATAAAACCAGGGGCCACATTGTCTAAGGCGCTGCGAAAGTGTAGACATATTACAGAGAGTCACCTATTGCCTGTTACAAACACGGCACATCACAGTTTACGGTAAGGAAAATTGTCAAGTAGAAATATGGTCAGTGAGCCATTTGAAATTAGTTATATGAACGAAATATTGCTGTTTTCTCACTCAAATCCCTCCAGAAAGAGCTTGACAGAGACAACTGCAGCCTTGACTCATTGTACCTACAAAAACTGAAGAAAACAGTATTTCATAATCCTCTAGTTCCTGTTTCAAAACTGAATCAATTTTTTTCATTATTAGAAATTCATTATCAGACCGACCTTCTTACCCGGCTTGGTTCCTACCCATTCCATTCCCACGTTTGCCCCTAAATAGTGGCCGGCGCAGACTAGATGTCACGTCACGCAGACGCACCAGTTGTAACAAATGAAACTGTAAGAAAGATGGCGCACTAGATGCGTGCAAATGGTGTGTCATCTTTCTTACAGTTTCATTCATTACATCTGGTACGTGACACGCACACGCATCTGGTCTGCGCCGGCCTTAAATAGTAGATTTGTTACCTTTCCCCTTCGCGCTGTGCCGGCGGTCGCGCGCGCCGAGCTCGCTGACGACGATGTCGATGCGGAACATGTCCATCCAGGCCAGCAGCGACAGCTTGGAGCCCAGCGACTCCAGCGCCGGGGACGCGCCGCCCTCGCCCGCGCCGCCCTTGCCCTTCGACTCCCCTGGACCACACATAGATGAAAAACTTAAGTATAGGACCTGTTGCATGTAGTAATGCAAGAATTTATATGAAACTTAAGTCATTTTTCTAATTTGGTGCGGTAATAGTTATGAGTTAAAACCACAAAAATTTAAAACATTATATTGATAAATAGGAGTAGGGTTACAAGACAGAAAATTAATAAATCCCCAGAGGACCAAATTTTCATAGAAAAAAAAAAATAATTAAAAAATCCAGAATCCGATCGCAATTCTGTCTAAAGTCATCTCTGGGCATATCCCGAGAAAACGGCAGAGAGCAACAGCACAGGCACTGACCTTGAGTCACCTGGTGCGGGGACACGCCCAGCGCGGCCAGGAACGGCTGGAACACGAGGTGCGCGTCCAGCAGCATCAGCGAGCCCTGCAGCGGGTAGACAACGGCAGAGAGCAACAGCACAGGCACTGACCTTGAGTCACCTGGTGCGGGGACACGCCCAGCGCGGCCAGGAACGGCTGGAACACGAGGTGCGCGTCCAGCAGCATCAGCGAGCCCTGCAGCGGGTAGACAACGGCAGAGAGCAACAGCACAGGCACTGACCTTGAGTCACCTGGTGCGGGGACACGCCCAGCGCGGCCAGGAACGGCTGGAACACGAGGTGCGCGTCCAGCAGCATCAGCGAGCCCTGCAGCGGGTAGACAACGGCAGAGAGCAACAGCACAGGCACTGACCTTGAGTCACCTGGTGCGGGGACACGCCCAGCGCGGCCAGGAACGGCTGGAACACGAGGTGCGCGTCCAGCAGCATCAGCGAGCCCTGCAGCGGGTAGACAACGGCAGAGAGCAACAGCACAGGCACTGACCTTGAGTCACCTGGTGCGGGGACACGCCCAGCGCGGCCAGGAACGGCTGGAACACGAGGTGCGCGTCCAGCAGCATCAGCGAGCCCTGCAGCGGGTAGACAACGGCAGAGAGCAACAGCACAGGCACTGACCTTGAGTCACCTGGTGCGGGGACACGCCCAGCGCGGCCAGGAACGGCTGGAACACGAGGTGCGCGTCCAGCAGCATCAGCGAGCCCTGCAGCGGGTAGACAACGGCAGAGAGCAACAGCACAGGCACTGACCTTGAGTCACCTGGTGCGGGGACACGCCCAGCGCGGCCAGGAACGGCTGGAACACGAGGTGCGCGTCCAGCAGCATCAGCGAGCCCTGCAGCGGGTAGACAACGGCAGAGAGCAACAGCACAGGCACTGACCTTGAGTCACCTGGTGCGGGGACACGCCCAGCGCGGCCAGGAACGGCTGGAACACGAGGTGCGCGTCCAGCAGCATCAGCGAGCCCTGCAGCGGGTAGACAACGGCAGAGAGCAACAGCACAGGCACTGACCTTGAGTCACCTGGTGCGGGGACACGCCCAGCGCGGCCAGGAACGGCTGGAACACGAGGTGCGCGTCCAGCAGCATCAGCGAGCCCTGCAGCGGGTAGACAACGGCAGAGAGCAACAGCACAGGCACTGACCTTGAGTCACCTGGTGCGGGGACACGCCCAGCGCGGCCAGGAACGGCTGGAACACGAGGTGCGCGTCCAGCAGCATCAGCGAGCCCTGCAGCGGGTAGACAACGGCAGAGAGCAACAGCACAGGCACTGACCTTGAGTCACCTGGTGCGGGGACACGCCCAGCGCGGCCAGGAACGGCTGGAACACGAGGTGCGCGTCCAGCAGCATCAGCGAGCCCTGCAGCGGGTAGACAACGGCAGAGAGCAACAGCACAGGCACTGACCTTGAGTCACCTGGTGCGGGGACACGCCCAGCGCGGCCAGGAACGGCTGGAACACGAGGTGCGCGTCCAGCAGCATCAGCGAGCCCTGCAGCGGGTAGACAACGGCAGAGAGCAACAGCACAGGCACTGACCTTGAGTCACCTGGTGCGGGGACACGCCCAGCGCGGCCAGGAACGGCTGGAACACGAGGTGCGCGTCCAGCAGCATCAGCGAGCCCTGCAGCGGGTAGACAACGGCAGAGAGCAACAGCACAGGCACTGACCTTGAGTCACCTGGTGCGGGGACACGCCCAGCGCGGCCAGGAACGGCTGGAACACGAGGTGCGCGTCCAGCAGCATCAGCGAGCCCTGCAGCGGGTAGACAACGGCAGAGAGCAACAGCACAGGCACTGACCTTGAGTCACCTGGTGCGGGGACACGCCCAGCGCGGCCAGGAACGGCTGGAACACGAGGTGCGCGTCCAGCAGCATCAGCGAGCCCTGCAGCGGGTAGACAACGGCAGAGAGCAACAGCACAGGCACTGACCTTGAGTCACCTGGTGCGGGGACACGCCCAGCGCGGCCAGGAACGGCTGGAACACGAGGTGCGCGTCCAGCAGCATCAGCGAGCCCTGCAGCGGGTAGACAACGGCAGAGAGCAACAGCACAGGCACTGACCTTGAGTCACCTGGTGCGGGGACACGCCCAGCGCGGCCAGGAACGGCTGGAACACGAGGTGCGCGTCCAGCAGCATCAGCGAGCCCTGCAGCGGGTAGACAACGGCAGAGAGCAACAGCACAGGCACTGACCTTGAGTCACCTGGTGCGGGGACACGCCCAGCGCGGCCAGGAACGGCTGGAACACGAGGTGCGCGTCCAGCAGCATCAGCGAGCCCTGCAGCGGGTAGACAACGGCAGAGAGCAACAGCACAGGCACTGACCTTGAGTCACCTGGTGCGGGGACACGCCCAGCGCGGCCAGGAACGGCTGGAACACGAGGTGCGCGTCCAGCAGCATCAGCGAGCCCTGCAGCGGGTAGACAACGGCAGAGAGCAACAGCACAGGCACTGACCTTGAGTCACCTGGTGCGGGGACACGCCCAGCGCGGCCAGGAACGGCTGGAACACGAGGTGCGCGTCCAGCAGCATCAGCGAGCCCTGCAGCGGGTACAGGCTGCAGGCGGGCAGGGCGGCTGCCATCGCACGAGGGTTGTTCATCTTTGGGTGGATCATCGGCTTCTTGTTCTTTGACTCCTGAGGCAATACGTTTATATTTGTTTATTGTTAATCTAGGTCCGCAGACCGGAAGACGCAGTGTAGGTAGGCCTCCAACAAGATAGAGCGACGACCTAGTTAAGGTGGCGGGAGCAACTCATATTTGTAGCAACTACTAGCACCACCTAGTCATCACACACATAATTTGTTAACACTGCCAAGTCTATATATATATGAGGCAGCTGTATTTATTAAACAAAATATAGAACTATTCCCTCCTGTAAAAAATTTAACTAATAGATCGCTGCGACAATATAAGATAACGGTACCACCCTACAATTTAAAATTGAGGAAAAAGAGTGCATACCACATGTGCATTCAAATATATAATAAAATTCCAGCGACATATAAGACCATAACAAATTCTGAATTTAAGTGTAAACTGAAAAATATATTAATTAAAAATTGTTTCTATAGTATCGATGAATTTTTTAAGCATGCGTTCTAGTTATTTTAATTTGTTTTTACATTATATTGCTTTCACAAAATTAAATTGATATTAATGAATTGATAAATGATGATGACATAATTTAAATGAATTTCAAATTTTTATTTAGTATTGTATAAATTGACATAAGTGAGATTGCTTTTAGATTTTTATATTAATTGTGACCAGTAGCTATATTTGTGATTTTTTTTTTTTTAATTTTTATTTGCATGCATCAATATTGTGACAATTTAAAGCTACTATTATTGAGTAAGATTAACATTATTATTATTAATCATGAAAATTTTCACATGCCGTGTAGGCCGAACATATGATAGCTCTAATGTGTTTTTGTAACATCTTTTATACCGTATGTTCTGTGAATAAACATTTCATTTCATTTCATTTCATTTCATTTCATTTCATTTCACATAAGAAACTAATTACTACATCCTGCATCGCACTATCGAAGTTTCTCAACTCAGCTGCATGAATACAACTTCCAATTTTCATTCATTGCACTTCGGTCGCCAGGCAGTGGCGATCCTTACATACAAGCCCAAAAGCCGGGCTTGACTTATAAATCTCAAATCAAGATTAAAAACAAAAACCAAACATCGTCCAAACGAAAAAGTTCTAATAAAATTACTTTCATAATAACGCGCTTTATTTTACGTAAAATACCAAGAATTGCATAACAAATCCGCTGCGCGGCCCGGCGGCGCTGAACGGCGATAGTAGCGACATTATAACTAGCATGACATCTCGCTCGCTCTTGTGGGCTTTTACGGGGCTTCCAAGCGCTCTCTTCATACTTAGGAAAACGTTAGTTTTGCAAATATCTATGTATAGCTGCATATATACCACTTTCTTTGCAATTTTGAATCTGGCTTACGGTGTGAAGTTTGTTGCGTTTGGTTTGAAACGCGAGTGCGCGGGCGAGATGAATAACTTCACAATTGTTTATATCGAACGAATCGTGAGCCATGCGAGGCGTTGTAAAATGCGTGATTTGATGCAATTACAAAATAAATAGGTATTCTTGTTTTAGTGCGGTGTACAGTGCGGTTCGTGTGAGAATGAGTCTGTAAAATTCTGTCTAGTAATGATTAATGTTTATTTGGGCAAAAAACGGCACAATATTATGAGTGAACTTAAAAAAAAAACAGAATGAAGTGTGCTTTGGTAAGCTTGTCCAAACTGAAGAGTAAAGCGGCAACAAGATGGATTTACCTACATTAAATTATAAAAAAATAATAAAACATCTCTCTCGGCTTGCCATAGCTTGATACCCTAGGCACGCCACTGTCGCCAGGCATAACATCCGCCTGGAGAGAGAGATCTCTCGATGGCAGCCTACCCCAAATATTTAAACTTGCAAAGGGGGCGCATATTCAAAAACATTGAAAAACACCGAATCTAAAAAAACCCTCCACTTACCACTTTGATTGGCTCCTGTTTGGCCATCCACTGGTACAGGTCTTCGCGCGCGCGGTCGTTCTTGATATTCTCGTCGCTGCCGTGCGGAGAGTACAGGGACGGGTTCGAGCCCACCGTCGGCAGGTCTTCTTTCAGCGTGCCGTAATCTGACATACACACTGTACGATACGATAAAACTGCTGGCTTGGGCGAAGCTAGCTCACGGGTCAATAAACTTCTGGCTCAATAGGCAAATTAGCCAATAGATCAATTGGGAATGTCTAAAAAAAAATTACCAGTGGTTTTTATATTTTTTTTTGTATAGAAAAGTCAATTATAAGGAACTAATTTCAATATTTTGTCATTTAGTTCTCTACTTTTTTCAAAATTTATTATTGAAACTATTTTAGTTGATGACGTCAGATTATAATTGAGGGCTCCCACAATGCCAAATTTCTAAATCTATCTAAATGCGTACGATAAGGCAACCCCTTTAATTATTTTTTGCGTAGTGGTACACTATACACTGTGTCACTTTACTGGCACTGTCAAAGTGCTAGATGTCAGACAGCGGGTCCAAATCAAACTCCGTAGTATAATCCACGCGTAAATTGTGAAGAATTCTAACCACATAGAATAAAGTACGACTTGAACCGGTCACGCAATTTACACCAATGTCAAATGAAGGTCATTGCTTATTTGTTATATAATAAATTCATTACATAATATTAAAATTAAATAACTACAGAAAACGAGTTAAAAAGCATTTATCTCGAAATGGTTTTCGATTTACTATACATTGCAAAAAAATAGACATCCCCAATTGAGTAATAGATTTTTAGTATGATATACATGTTATAACTTAGCCTTAAGGGTGAGGCCACACGAGCGTAATTTAGTGAGTCGTGAGCGGCAGAATTTCGGTTCGCGCCATACGATACGCCGCTCACAACTCACAAAATTACGCTCGTGTGGCCTCACCCCAAGTCATTATAATCAACAAATGTATCTTAAACATGAAACTACCGTGAGACTCACACATAGTGAAAATAAACGGATCACTCACGTCTTAAAACGAGTTTAACTCGACATGTTACGGGCTAATCCGTAGCGATGCGTAGGTGGTATGTCGAGTTAAACTCATTTTAAGACGTGAGTGATCCGTTTATTTTCACTATAAATGTATCTTACATATCTGAATAAATGATATTTTTTATTATTATTATTACTGGGATCATGACACCATAATTCCGAAAATAAAACTAAATTCAAAACGCCAAAGTAGATTTTGACTGATTCAAAACAAATAAAACGTAGCTAGTTCGCATGACTTGGCCTCACTACTTAGCGGAGGAGCAAGACACCATTTATTTTAACATAGACCTCTGCAAAGTAACGCCTGAATCTATACAGTACTTAAAGTCACGATTATTTTTCACTGTGATCACAGCGAAAGGAAAGTAACGTTTTTAGCCAAATTTACAGTTAGTTTCATCTACTCCATGGCTATGATGTGTTGAGTACTTACTGGCGATGGCGTCGTCGTGGAAGGCGGGTTTGCGCGTAGAAAACGGCAGCGATGGAAACGCCAGACTCGCGCGCCCGCCCGCCGCACGCACTGCGTCGTCATGGGAGATGAGCGAGCGATACATGCCGTTACGGCGGATACTAAACTAAAGCCGCGTTTACATGGTGTGAGAAACATCATGCGAATTGCGGTAAACTGCCATCGATAATAATCACACTAATATTAATATTATAATGTAAGTACTATATATGCATGAGTAGATGTACTATTTTTGTTGCGTTTTAATTTTCTGATCCACTGTTGATGCACCACCTGCTGTAAACTAGTCCTTCCTTCTTTCTGTTAAAGGGTTGCCTGGAAGAGATCGCTCTTAAGCGATAAGGCCGCCTATTGCTTACCTTGTAACTTTCTCTCTGTGTACCTGTTTTCTGTATTGCTTACTATTCCTGGTGTACAATAAATAGTCATTGTATTGTATTGTAATATTATACGGCCTCTAGCGCCATCTAGTTGTCAATTAGAGAAACTGGTACGTTATACAGCGGGCTATCTAAGTTTCTCAACTCAGATGCATAAATCTGAGTGGAGAGAGATGCCTCTATTGCACCCTATCCCCACAATAAGGTTGGATGGATTGATGTGTGGATGTTTATTTCTTTTACGCTAAAACGGTTCAATGGATCATGATAATATTTGGCACACAGATAGTTTATAACTTAGATTAACATATGGGATACTTTTTATCCCGGAATTTGCATATTTCCGGATAGCGATGAACGAATTCTTCCCAGACGGAGTCGGCAACAGTAAGTTTTTTACAAATTCTCTAGCATTTACCCGCGACTATGGTCTATACCTATCAGTCGAATTAAAATTCCAGGATTACAAAAAAATCCCATGGGAATTCTCAAGAATTACATCGTGTTCTTCATTGACGTTGCACAAAAACACCCGAGCCACATGTCTCTAAATATAGTGGTTGAGATTTTAGGATTTTATTAAGATCCCGTAGGAATATCGGGACAAGACGTCCCGATTTATTATTCCCAATCCCAACGTCCAGCTATCTGCATACCAAAGGTTTGCAAAACATGAAACAGGCACGGGTATTTTTCCGTGCAACGTTGCTAATGATGGGCGCGATGTAGTTTTTTGTAATCCCGGAATCCCAGACTTTCAGCTATATACATACCAATTTTCATCCAAATCTGACCAGTCGTTTTAGCGTGAAAGAGTAACCAACACATACGCACATACTCACAAACTCTCGCATTTACAATATTAGTAGGCATTTCCGCGTTCGAAACTATTCGAAACTCACACGATATTTCTTGACCGTGTACATGAAGCTTTATGTCAGGCACTAGCTGCCCACGGTGTCATAAGTCATCGATGCACTAGGGCATTTTTTTTTAATCTTATTTATTTTATAAGCCATACATCTTATGATTAAGTTGGCTTAAAAATAGTAACAATGTTATTTAAAATTTAGGTGTAACTTTAAACGTTGTGATTATAACTCAAGGAGTAGTTTTATAGTTATCAAATCTTAGGTTCAGTGACTGTATAATGAAACTTATAATTGTACCACTGTATTCGGTAGTGAACCCTGAGCTTAAGATTTGATGGAAGAAGAAGAGGAGCTCCCCCGCGGAGCACCCAGTTTCTTTTAAGAGAGCCAACCTAACTTGTTCGTTGATTTTGCACTCTAGGACTAAGTGGAGGAGGTCCTCTTCTCTCTCACATGATGCACTAGGGCATTAGTTCCCAAACTTTTTTTCTCATAGACCACTTTCAAAATTTAGCTGGTTCCGGTGGACCCCTTGCAGCTACATTTGTGCCATATTCCCAAAACTCGACAAAAATGTGAAGATTGGATCTAAATCTAAATCTCGTCGACCCCTTGGACCCTTGGACCTTGGACCCCTGGGGGTGCAACGTGGACCACTTTGGGAATCTATGCTCTAATCTATCTACGACCTAGATGTTTATCACGTGGGATGGCAGGAGCTCGCGTTGTATAAGCAAGAATGGAGCAAGAGAGGAGAGGCCTTTGCCCAGGAGTAGGCATTATACTACGAAATCGATTTCGAACTTCGTATCGTGCCGTTTCATTCACGCTAATAGTATTAACCACTTTTTAAAAGAAAATTGTTCAATTGGTGCATGGACAAACTTTATTATTATTCTTCTGTACATTTTGATAAAAGGCCGAGTTAATTTTTTGGGACATTTTTTTTTGATGTATTGTAATCTAATTGTAATTCATTTTAATTAATTAATTTAATCACCTTGACTTATTTTGTATGGACATATTTTGTACCTATTTGCTAGCTGACTTTTTTATTATTATTCTTATGCATGACATGTTATTTCATTTTTGGTTATTATAGAGAATTCAATTTAGTACGCCTATTTTTAGGTAGAAAGTGGAGATTCAGACTAGTTTTAGGATCATTTATGTACACCTGCTTTCAACAAATAAATATATTATATTATTATTATTAAACAGAGGAGTAAAAGAGATGACATGATACAAATTTTGTAGTAGCCCCCCAGAGCGTGCGTTACTTATCGATAAACGGTTAGCGAATCCAAATAAAGATTAGTGTACACTGGCGCGCGGTTGCCTATCAAGTGCGAGTATTTTAATAATTACTTTGGTCATTGCTTCGCGGTCGTGGGCAACGAATGTCTGACATTAGTTTAACGAGCTTTCTTTACCGTTTACGGCGCAATACTCGTAGACTAGCCTACATGACCGAGACATGATATTCGACCAAGAAATTGTTATAAGTCTTAAGCGAAGTCTCTGAGTCAATCTCTATGAGTGCGTTTATGATTATGACACACAGTTAGCCGCAAACGTAAGCAAAGATCCGCCTGAGACTAAAATTAAGTGTCAGTAAACCAAAGATTTTTGCCGCTTCTACAGCGTTTTGATGGTCGAAATTCCATTTTTTAGACCCGATCTTAAGAGAAGGTAAAGAAAGTCGTATACAATTATTAATCTTGTATGGATATTGGTATTATTGGTAATTACTTAGCAAATCATTTGTCAGTTAATATTTGCTCAAAAACAACCTTAATTCAGTTATTCACAATATGTCGGATAGCGAAATTCATAGTTGTTTAAAAAGAGATCGTACGGCCAAAGTTACAAAAATATGTACACACGACCTCAATGTTAAGGTGATAAAGCGTGTATAGCTATTTTATAGCTTAGTCCGTATCGATCTCTTTGTAATTGACTGTAAAGTTTTTTTCTTAAGCCAAGTTTAGACCTACAAGGAAAATCGTGCAAGTTGAATTACATTGCGCGGCCGCAAAGCACACTAGTTTGAAGTGGGCAAACGAACGCTGCAATGTAAAAATAAAAAAAAAATATTAGGGGACAATCATGTAAAGCAACTTGCGCGATTTTTTTTGCTAGTCTAAACTGGGCTTTAAGAAAATAATATAAATGTACCTATAAGATGAACTAGTAGGCTTTACCGACACAACAAACAAACAGCATGCCAAATAACAGATTAGATTTAGAAGACATATAATTCATAGCGTATAAATAAACCGAAAATGAAAACTAATTCATTTTTAAAAATCAAGACGTTATAAAGTCACTCCAAAAACACAAAGAACACACGTGCTGTTTAGAAAAATATACATAGACAGACGAACACTACACACACAAAAAAGGAAATTTCACCAGGCGTCAAACACATAGCAGTAATGATAATCACACTCACACAAACGGATAGTTCTAAACGAAAAGGAAAGAGTAAAAATATCAAATTGACAAGAAAATATGTCATTCCGATGGATGACAGATCTCAAACTGACCCCATAAATCCAGCATTGTTATATTAATTGAAGAAATGATTACAAAAACAACATAACTGACTAGAGAAACAAGTTTACTGATAACAGGTGTCTACCAGTCTAGTCAGTTACTTTGTTCTTGTAAACATCCCTTCAATTGCATCACCTGTGTGATATCCAATAAAATCTATGACTTTCCTCCTTCGCGTTCGTTTGAAACAACCCTCCAATCCAATAAGGGGCTGTTTCACTACCTTATTGTCAAACTACTGGTTACGTAACCAATGAATAAACTAAGTACTGCACAAATCTGTCGGCCAGTTTTTTTTCAGTTTCACCACTCCGGTCCTGTGCAAACTAAGTACCACTTAACTAATCGTCGGTTTAACAAAAAGTCGGAATAGCAACGTCCCATTTCACGACCACGGGTTCCTGTTCGCATATTTTCGTTCAAAGAGTCGCTCATTATTAAAGCAAAATAAATCGTAAACTATGTAATTTTTAAACAAATCTATTTTTTTGCATAAACAAATGTGTAACATTATAATTAATCCAAAAACGGTATTTATTTACGATACTTTGGTTAACAATAACAAAGAAAAATAAAATCACGTAAAACGAATCGAAAAGTGGCGCCAAACCCTTTGACAGATTAACTTTTTTTTTTAATGGCGATGTACAAGTTCAGGTAGAGCAAACGATTGTGCCACTGAAAAAAAGTCTGTAATTAAAAAATATTACGAAATTTTGGATTTATTTTTAAATACTAAAAGCTAAAAATTTTAAAAATACTAAAATTTTTTTATTGAAATCTTGATATTTAAATTCTCGTTTGCAATTTAGCATGACTTCTTTCTTTAAAAAATAAAAAATACTTTGATTTATTTTTCTGAAACCGGCTGAAGGGCTCTCCAATTATGGCCACAAAAAAATAAACTAACTAATTAAAAAGATATGTGACGGATAAAAATGCTAAATGCCACCTGATCTGATGGTCAAATTAAGTAATAGTTTGTCCGTCACTTAGCGCTAATCAAGACTGGTGAAACAGAAATTTTTATTCCATGTGACAAATAAGGTTATGATCAAGCTAATCCGAACTTTAAAAAAAGTGGTGAAACAGCCCCTAAATCTTGATTGTTGTGTTCAGATTTCATTTTCAAAACACACGATATTTTTTGTCAAGTCAAATTAAACCATAGTAAAATATAAACAAGAAGCTGTCTCTGGCGAAGGAGTTTTACTCCTCAGAACAAAAAAATACTTTTAATTCACTCGCAGTGAGTACTCAGATGTGGGATAGAAATTCTATACAATCAACACATGCAACATTTGTACAGACTTGGACACTTACTGTCTAACGCGCGGGCGCATGCTTTCCCATTCACTATTTCTTTCTGTCAGACGTTATAAGATGGCGACAGAAAGAGATAGTGATTGCGATTACGAGCGGCTCTGCGTTGGACAATATGGCCTCTGTTCGCTCGTAAAAGCTCGCCCCTTCACGTTTTACGAATATAGCTGTAAACGTACCCGTATGACATGTGTGCGTAACACAAATGCACCCTTAAGGCCACCACAAACCGGGAGCGCGGGGCGCCGACGGAGCGTGCCCAGCGCGGTCAATAACACTGAAACATATACAGTGACACACACCGGCAGCGCGGCACAGCGTATATGATTCAGTGTTATTGACCGCGCTGGGCACGCTCCGTTGGCCTTTACGTACTCGTACGGTCAGTTGCAGAGAAAAAGCTGTAAAGTGTAAAGGTACCCCCTCCCCTCTCCCCAGTGTGGTTACTGCCGTTACAAGGGAGTTCCTTTTCTCTACAGGTGACTGTACCTTGATATATTTTTTTGTAGAAAAGCGTCTTCGAGTACAGGGCTGTACGCACAGCGTTTTATATTTTACTATGGCAACTCAGGCAAGCAGTCAGTGTATTGACATTCCAGTGAACACAAGGATCAGAACGTGGTAACACAGAGCGTACGAACCAGAAGGCGGCGTGGACGAAGGGAAGGAGTGCGGGCGCGGGCTCGCCGCCGGCGCTTCAACACAGTACCCGTTAGTATGCCACAATACTCAGATTTAGTATGTACTTAATATACAATAGTGTGTCTACCTATACCCTACATTAACCCTTTTCCAGGCCCCGACCAATTAGATACACTACCACAAAATTGTTTTATATTTTTACAAATGCAGGATTAATTTAAAAGCAAAGCATATTTTAAACAAATTCAATAGATTTTCTACCATATTGTAGAGGGGGTAAGGTCGAATATTTGTGTAGATTTATGTGTTCGCTGTATGCGCTATGCGTGGAAAAGGGTTAAGGTGCGTACTAAATAGTGTAATTTAATGTGATGTAATGACCAAAAAAAAATTACAGATGGAGAAGCTTGAGACAATTAAACGTTACTTGATATATTTATACATGATGTCCCGTAGGTTGCACGATAAGCATAAGGGTATACCAAATAGGTATAGAAAAATAATCTTAGCTAAAGGGTCCTCAGTTTCATGATATTATTTAAACCTTTTCCAGGCCCCACGGCTATTTAGATACGCTACTACAAAATGAATCACTGTGTTATATTATTATATTGTTTACCTATGCAGGATTAATTCAAAAGAAAAGCATATTTGAAACAAATTCAATTGATTTTCTACTATATAGGAAGCAAGGTCGAATTTTTGTGTAGATTTATGTGGCCGCTATATGCACTATGCCTGGAAAATGGTTAAATTTTTCCAAATTTTTGAAAATTACATATTACTTTTATTTTTAGCTGTGCATATTCGGAATGTATTACTTCATAAGCGTAATTCCTCTATCGTACGAGATATGTTACATTATTTTAGAGCCCACTTCCCAAGTGCTAAACAAGTACACAGTATTTATAAACACTCACCAGGAACTTCGATCTTCTCCGTGTCCATGTTGAGGAGTAGACAGTTCTCGTCCAGAACTTCATTGTCCAGCTGGTACTCCTGCCATCCCTCCACGGAATCCTGTTCATAATAGTAACCTCCCTAGACTGATGTTAGTTATAAATTTTCATAATATTATTGTTCTCAACTCTACAAGGTATCACGAAATTAATCTAGAATGTTTCGTTCAGCATTAAAGCAAGTCCAAAAACTGCTAAGATTTTTCGCCAGAATTTTTTATTCAAAATGTAACGTCTTTGGCACGTTAGAATGGGTTAGTATCATTTCATCTAAAACGCATCTAGTCCTAGCGGTAACCGGTCTAAAACGCTGCTAGTCTAAAACGCATCTCGTCTAAACTGCAACACTGGGTGAAACATTTTTTAATGTTAATAATTAAAAAAAAATTATAAGAGTATTCGATAGGACTTACCCTACCACCGGCTGAAACATTCCAGATTAACTTTGAGCTACCTTGTATTTGATAGTTCAAGAGTTAGAACAGACTTACCGACCAAACACATAAGGCAGACTGTCATAAAGGGCGGAGAAAAGCGGTCCGTGGAGGGAAAGAGCTCGAAAGTCTCGAAACGTTTACGAAGATACTAAAACCAGTTGCTAAACTTGCTACTCCTTAAGATACGCATGAGCGACGCAAGTTTTTTGTTTATTATTTCTGGCGAATATTCAGTTCTTTCGCTCCATCGACCGCTTTTATATCAAGTTTAATATTAAATTAATAACTAGCTTTTGCCCGGGACTTCGTCCAAGCAATTGACTCATGAATGGATCGAATGTGCTTAATTGATTTAGTGGTCTAAAACCATCTTTGGTTGGATGGTTGCAAAGTCTATAACGGACATAGGTAGAAACAATTTTTGTGTTTTATATTATTGTGCAATATGGCGCACGCTACTGAATGAGAGGGCTTGGACGGTAGTACCCACCGGGCCAGAGTTATTTATTTCTATTGTAGATTATTTCTCACCTCGATAAGGTCCGGGAGGGCGAAGGTCACGTTGAGAGGCTTCATGACTTTGCTCTTGTAGTTGTGTTCCAACAGCAGTGGAGTGTACAGGATGTTCTTCCACTGCCGGCTCAGGACTATCACACCCTGTTAATACAAAATGTCGTGTCAATAGCTAAAAATGTAGCGACACGACTAGCCCTCTGTACCATGAAACTTACAAGTGTTACAAATAGACATATTAATTTTCTAAAACAAAAAAGTGACCAGCTGTTGCCAGCGATTCCGTCTGCGAAGAATTCGTTTGTTCCGCGTGAACTATGCAATTTTGTGCGATAAAAAGTATCCTATAGTTAACCCAGGTTGTAAATTCTTTGTGCCAAATTTCATTAGAAACCGTCAAACCGTTTTAGCATGAAAGAGTAAGATAACATCCACACATCCAGCCATCTGCACAAACTTTCACGTTAATAATATAAGTGGGATTTTCAGAGAACCGACGTCTTCCGGCTGTTGGTGATGGTACCGCAGCAGCACGCAGCACAGCTGCAGAGACGGCTCCTCGCGCAGCTGCTTCGCCATCGGGTGTGCCGTTCTAGCGCTCTGTACTCTCGGCTCGCTAACCTGCCGCAGTGTGGACAGCGCCGGCAGATGGCGCTCGGCCAGGTCGGCCTGCACGGCGGCCGCGTCGGCCTGCAGCGCGTACCGCAGCAGCACGCAGCACAGCTGCAGAGACGGCTCCTCGCGCAGCTGCTTCGCCATCGGGTGTGCCGCCCTAGCGCTCTGTACTCTCGGCTCGCTAACCTGCCGCAGTGTGGACAGCGCCGGCAGATGGCGCTCGGCCAGGTCGGCCTGCACGGCGGCCGCGTCGGCCTGCAGCGCGTACCGCAGCAGCACGCAGCACAGCTGCAGAGACGGCTCCTCGCGCAGCTGCTTCGCCATCGGGTGTGCCGCCCTAGCGCTCTGTACTCTCGGCTCGCTAACCTGCCGCAGTGTGGACAGCGCCGGCAGATGGCGCTCGGCCAGGTCGGCCTGCACGGCGGCCGCGTCGGCCTGCAGCGCGTACCGCAGCAGCACGCAGCACAGCTGCAGAGACGGCTCCTCGCGCAGCTGCTTCGCCATCGGGTGTGCCGCCCTAGCGCTCTGTACTCTCGGCTCGCTAACCTGCCGCAGTGTGGACAGCGCCGGCAGATGGCGCTCGGCCAGGTCGGCCTGCACGGCGGCCGCGTCGGCCTGCAGCGCGTACCGCAGCAGCACGCAGCACAGCTGCAGAGACGGCTCCTCGCGCAGCTGCTTCGCCATCGGGTGTGCCGCCCTAGCGCTCTGTACTCTCGGCTCGCTAACCTGCCGCAGTGTGGACAGCGCCGGCAGATGGCGCTCGGCCAGGTCGGCCTGCACGGCGGCCGCGTCGGCCTGCAGCGCGTACCGCAGCAGCACGCAGCACAGCTGCAGAGACGGCTCCTCGCGCAGCTGCTTCGCCATCGGGTGTGCCGCCCTAGCGCTCTGTACTCTCGGCTCGCTAACCTGCCGCAGTGTGGACAGCGCCGGCAGATGGCGCTCGGCCAGGTCGGCCTGCACGGCGGCCGCGTCGGCCTGCAGCGCGTACCGCAGCAGCACGCAGCACAGCTGCAGAGACGGCTCCTCGCGCAGCTGCTTCGCCATCGGGTGTGCCGCCCTAGCGCTCTGTACTCTCGGCTCGCTAACCTGCCGCAGTGTGGACAGCGCCGGCAGATGGCGCTCGGCCAGGTCGGCCTGCACGGCGGCCGCGTCGGCCTGCAGCGCGTACCGCAGCAGCACGCAGCACAGCTGCAGAGACGGCTCCTCGCGCAGCTGCTTCGCCATCGGGTGTGCCGCCCTAGCGCTCTGTACTCTCGGCTCGCTAACCTGCCGCAGTGTGGACAGCGCCGGCAGATGGCGCTCGGCCAGGTCGGCCTGCACGGCGGCCGCGTCGGCCTGCAGCGCGTACCGCAGCAGCACGCAGCACAGCTGCAGAGACGGCTCCTCGCGCAGCTGCTTCGCCATCGGCGTGTGCCGCCCGTACCGGCTCTGCAAACGAGAAACTTTCGGTTTCACTGTCGGGAACGCATGTTGCCGCCAAGCACGACGGGTGACACTCAGTCCTTTCGTTCATTCCGCTCATCCTTCCCGGTCATCCCATTCAGAACGCTACACGCGAGCGCCGCTCTATTAGTCAACAAATTAACGCCGTCACGTGAGCACGTATGACATGTCTTTCGCTTCGCGCTGCTCGCTCGTCCCACACACCGGCTGGTCTAATGCCTTGATGACACGTACGGAGTAAACGGGCGAGACAGTGCCCTCGGCCGAGTACTCGGTGCGTATAAACATAGCACCGAGAGCTGGGCCGAACGAAGCGGCGAAACAGTAGCTCGGCCCCGTTCTATCTATTAGGCCGAGCACGTATTAGGCACTGTCTCGCTCGCTCACTCAGCAGGTCTGAACGTTCACTGTCTCGCCACTCGGCCGCATTAGAACTGAACTGACTGTGCTAATTTTAAAACACGTGTGAACAGCTGCTTCGCTTACATCACTGTCTCGGCCGAGAAACATTTAACTGTCTCGCCCGTTTGCTCGGTACGTGTGATCAAGGCATGTCGATTTGTGATACTTAGTGAAAATGCAGTGACATCAATCAGATTGATCCTTATTGAAAGGACTTATCAGCTCATCTCCATCCTGTGGCGTTACCGCTGTACGACACCATCTCATCTCACGTAAGTCCTTTGCCCATATTCCCTAACCTTCTCATCCCATTGTCGCATATTATCACCCTCAGCGATCACAACGCATATATGCGTTTTAAATAAATAAAGAAAAGAAACAAAAATTTTGTTCGCGATAACATGAAAAAATAAAATAAGATAAGAATAAATTAAAAAGACGCACATTATCACGAAATGGTCTCAAATCAACATATTATTATGTAGTGCCGGTCTTGCGCACGGCGCTGATCTTCCCTTGGGACCATCAGGTCATCATACATTGAAAAACACAACAAAACAATGTTAAATAGACACACTTTTTAGATTACAAAAAAAAAATTACAATTATTACCCAGATAAGCATAGGCCAGAGTCCTTTACTTTTTTGGGCCACAACAAAAAGAAATAAAGAATACCACCTAACATACGCCAGGCCAGGCCACACCAACTAGCTTTACATTTGCATCCAATGTACAATTCGATTCATTTTCGTGACTTCTGCCTAGCGCCATTGTCATTCGGCAGTCATTTTAACGCGCATGTGAGTTTGTGGGACCTAAAGAAGTTTCGAATCTTACAGCAGGCAGCGAACATTCAGGCGTTTGAACTAATATTTTTCATATTTGCAGTGGGCGTGTAATTCTAAAACTCAAGGTTTGCCAACGGACAATGGAGCGAAGCATTCTTGGTGTCCGAAGAACGGACCGAATTAAAAACACTGAGCTGCGCTCAAAGACTCGAATTGCTGACGTGGGCGTAAAGACGGCCAAGTTGAAGTGGGACTGGGCTGGACATGTCTGTCGAATGAACCCAAACGTTGGGCCAAAAGAGGGACGACCTAGATGCCTATAATGTGGGATGGCGGGAGCTCGCCTTTGATAGGCAGGAGTGGAGCAAGAGAGTAGAGACCTTTGCCCAGCAGTGGGACACAAAAATAGGCTAAAAAAAAAACTCCACACGACTTCACTGCAGTAACTCAATAGAGGTCACTTACCTTCGGTAGAGTGTGATGCGGAGCCAGGTCCAAGGCGGCGGCCATGAGGCTAGCGGCGGTGGCGGTGAGGCGGCGCGCGTGCGCTCTGTACAGCGCCACCACGCGGATGCCGAGGCGGTTGCACGGGTTCATCCACGCGTTGATGGCGGGGGACGCTGTGCTCAGCAGGTTCCAGTCCAACCTGGGACACATTACAATGGTGAACATAGACTTATAGATAGATCATCATTCATCACCATCAAATACAAAATGTGATAGTTAGAATTTTATAAGCTGGGGGTTTAGGCTGCAGACCTCATCTGGTAAAGATAAAATTGTTCTCGTTTGTTCTATTATGGACGCACTACAACGCCGACGATCCACCTGAGTACCGCTTACAATGACGAAAGGCCTTTCTTAATGACTTAAGATTTTGCAATTTCAACCTTGTAACTTAGAGAAGACGGTAGCTATTTGTTTGTATTTTTTGTTAGTTGTTCTAATTTGTTATTAGCGGTAGGCTTCAACAAACGAGAACAATGTTATCTTTACCAGATGAGTTCCGAGGCAAAGCTTTTTTGACGTGACAACGTCTAATAAATCGATGAACGCCGGCTGCACGCACGAAAAAGGATGACGCAATGTCCCGTACAAGAGCAGTGAACGCCAGGATGTACAAAAGAGCAGCGCTCGGGTAATTTTTAATGGGGGGGGGGGTGCGAGGGTATTAAAAGGGAGATAAAAATTTCATTGATTTTGCCGTAGGATGCACCGTTTTCAACATATTTGACAAAACACCGGTTCTCGTCCGATCACCGAGGTTAAGCAACGTCGGGCGCGGTCAGTACTTGGATGGGTGACCAACTGGTTTCATTTTAATTTTTTGAATATTTTGTTATGACGTTATCACGTTAAACTATCGTCCGTAAACCGACTTTATAGACAACCGGTTTTTAATTGTATTTTGTGACTGCACTATTTAACAAATTCAAAAAAAATGTTAAATATAAAATATTTACACAGAGAGATGAAGAATTGCCAGACTTAAGCGGCAGTGGACAGGGCATATTGCTTGTTGATGGGGCCAAAAAGTTCTCGAATGGCGTCCATGGCCTGGAAGACGCAGTGTAAGTAGAACTCCAACAAGATGGAATAATGACCTGGTTAAGGTTGCAGGAACATGTTGGATCCGGATGACGCAGGACCGGTTTGTTAGGGGAACACTGGTGGAGGCCTATGTTCAGCAGTGGACGTCTTTCGGCTGAAATGATGATGATCATGAGAGGAAGCCTTCAGTTCATATATTACTCACCTTGTATAATCAATCTTCTTCGTAATAGGCGTCCTTGGAGGCGCAGCGAAATTGAACCACACAACCTTCAGGTCAATAGCGCAAGACGACATGTTCCCATTGTCCTTGACAGGTACCACAGCCGCGGTGTCATTGTTAGCCGGCTCTTCTGGACCTGGCGTCGACGGTTCCGGAGGAATAGGCGCTTGCTGAGCAGTCCCTAAGTTAGGCGTACTCGGTTTAGAGGTAGACTCCCGTTTTCTAAACAAGTCTTCGATCCCAGAAGACCTCCCTTTAGGCTTCTCTTTATCAGGTTTTAATTCCTCTGCAGACTTAACTGATTCCCTGCAGCTTTCGGGATCAGGTTTGGCTGGTTTCTTTTCTTCATTGGGCTTGTGAGACTGGGCTTGCTTGGAGACTTTGATCGAGATGCCTTCGAGTCCACACTCGAACATTATGTAGCCAATGGCGTTTTCCTTTTGGGCGTCCGTTGCACCGTTCTGACAACACTGAAAAATACACCAATTATTTAAACATGGACAAAATGAACTGGGAATTGTGAAGAAGATTCTTGAAAATATTGATTAGGTACTTACCGCTGCTTCACAAGTTTTTGCTATCGGATCTATCTTGATAAACTTAAAGGACACTTTAGAGTGTTGGCATGGAATGCCTGTGATAGTGGCGTCTTTTAGCTGCGAGGATTCGTTGCGAATACGCCTCAGTTGGCCGTGGACTTTACCTGAAAAACAAAAAACAATATAATACTGCTTGAGACACTATTGAGAAGATCAAGGTACAGTTCCAACTAATCAAACTGTTACTCACCGACGTTCAATGTAACTGATGTATCTTCACATTGGTGCTGTGATGTCTCAATGTACACAGGGTCACCTCTTTCAGGCCCTCTTTTCCGCCCAGAAGACTGTGTCGAGATCAACGCCCGAGGCCCTTTCATGATACCGAAAGTCTTCTTACTGCCGAGCGCTCGCAACGTCGGCCGGTAATACAACTGAACTGACTCCAAAGTCTTTTTGGAACTGACATATTTCGCTGTGATATTCTCCACGGAAACACCGAATAAGGACACACAAGTCAAGTCCTGGATGTTGTCTAAAGCAGAGAACGATATCATGTCCTCTACTACAGAAGATTGAATAAATATCACGTTGACTCTAGGCACGGTAACCGTCGCTTGCAGTTGCTCGCAGATGGTTTCTTCGTAAATGTTTGAATGGGGTATCGTGGCCAGTTTGCACTTATCATCTTTATCCATGGCTATGTTAGACTGGTTTCGTGATTGCATGTAGGGCAACCAATTTGAGGCGTACTGCTTTTGTTTCAAAATGTTAGAACTCTGCACTGACGAAATGCAGAGCAGACGCAAGTGGTTGATCACGGTAATCGGGTGAATGTTAGCGAGTACAGGAGTGAGAGACTCGACGAATCTCTGGGTGCTTTCTAGGACTAGAGGGGTCAGCATGATGTCGATTTCCCCTCGCAATTTGACGAATAGACCACTTTTGCTGTCACTGGTGGTAGTGGCGGTAGGGGTCGTGGCTTTGTCTGTCGCATTCTCCTGGTTATCTTGCAGATTCTGTTGCAAGTCCCACCAGGCTTGAGGGTAAGGATGCGCCTTGATTTGTGAATTGAAGTGTGGGGTCAGATTTGAGAAAGGCCCATGCTGAGTTTGGCTAGAATGTCCCTCTTTCTTTGCGACTAGTTTCAGTATATGGTTTTTGCCAAACGGTTCAAATTTCGGCAAGTATTTTTGTCCAACATAGATCAACGAGCCATCGTCGGCTCGCTTGAACAGCGGTAGCGTGAACACGTCGCTGCCGCTAGGTAGAGAGCAGGTGCCCCAGTTGGAGCATTTGTACTGAGGCAGGTTTTGCATGTAGCTGGCCATGAGGAGAGGAGAGTCGACGATAGGCTTGTTGGTCTGCATGTGGAGGTTGACTAACGTCATATCTTCTTGGGAGGATATCGCAGAAATAAATGAGGTCGATGACACCGACCCGCTCTCTGAGTCGGGCTGCGCTCCCGTACTCAAGTTGCTCATCGTATCCGGCCCATCCACTACTTCCGATCTAGGCATGGAATTCGTCCATTTCTCATTCGTTATATCGTTGATACCGAACGAGCTCTTATCCTTATGATTACTATGGCGACTTCCAAAGGAATGTTTAAGGCTGGACGAGCGACTGGGGAACATGTCTTCGTCAGCGGAGAAGAAAGCCTCTGAATGATTCTCGCTGGTGATGGACATCGTTCGCTGCACCTCGAGCGGCACGGCTTCTTCCTGCGGCGCCGGGTGCGAGTTGAGGGAGTAATGCGATTCGGAGACGGCGACATTTCTCGCGGGCACTTTGGGGACGACAAAAGACTCCACTTCCGTCTGCGCGGGAACTTTCTTGTTTAAATTGGTGTTTTCTTTGACAGTACAACTCAGCGCCAACTTGGAATCCGAGACGCTGCTCTCCATCTGAGGTACGTTCAGTATGCTCTTATGGAGCTTTGAGTCGCTGTCGATCTTAGTGCTGCCCAAAGGCACAGTGGAGTCTACTAGGCGCGCGTACGGAACGTCGCTCTTGGTGCTAGAGACCAGTACGTTGCTACTTCCTTTCCCCATACTGGTGTAGGAGAATCGTCGCGTCAAGCTTCGCCGTTCAGTGCTCTGCGGAGATTTGTTCAAGTTCTGTGGCAGAGGGGATGGGATCAATGTGGCCGTGTTGGACGGCTGTAAGCACACGTTGAGGCTGCTGTACGGCGGAGTGTGGAACACGAGTTGCCCCGGATGCAGCAAGCTCTGGCCGTAGCCGTATTCTCCGGGCGTCGTCTCTATAATATTAAACATGGCAATATTGATCCCCTCGAGGAGATCAGAAGCGTTCGGTTTCAAGAAGTTAGCCCCGTTTCTGTTGGAGCCGAAGAAAGCGCAGCCGCCTATGCAGCCGCACAGCGCGGTTTTACCTTCGTTCGGCCACATGAACCACAGCCGTTTGGTTTTTTCATCGTGGAGCTTCAAGAACTTCTGTTGCACCAGATGCAGGTTCCTCGGACTTTGGGGTAAGGACGAAGCGGCTTCGAGCAGTACCGGGCCCAGGGCCACGGAGCCGACTCCGACCCAGTTCTCACTGTCCGGCAGTTTGTTCTGACTGCTATTGCTCCCGTTCGATACGTGATGCGTATTGCTTTGCATATTCGTCTGCGTGAACAGCGCTAGCTTTACATTGGGCAGGAGAGCGGTCAAGCCGGTTCCAAACCCAGAGCCATGTAAGTTACAGAAGCTCAGTCTGACGGGAGACACCCACGTCTGTAGCGTGGTGTTGCTATCCGCGATGTAAATATCGATCAAGTCTATCGCGACGCGGATCATTTTGTACTTGATTTCGTTTGTGGTCGGACAGCGGTATTTGAGACCCAGATCGGTTTCTGGGCACATTGTGTTGTTCATTCCGTGATGACAGTGCTTCAAGGAATTTGGAGGGATCAATTCGTTTTCACTGTCACCTATTAGAAGTAGGAATGTCTCGAGGGAAGAGACTATTTGATAGAGCTGCGGCAGCGTCAATCGGCCGGTTAGCTGCCCAAGTTGGAGCTCCATCATCCACGCGTATTCTATCGTATCTTCTTCTACGGAGCGATTTGTGTCGCTGAAAAATCCATTTCCACGTAGTTGGAAAGACGAGAGCATCAAATGGCCTTGGTAGAGAGCTCCCGAATTATTCGGGTTGGTCCGTGATAAATTATTAGCCGATACCAATATGGAAGGGCTGAGAAGAAGCTGCAGTTTCGTTTCTTTGAAACTCTTATCCATTTCGAAGCCGAACCTTTCGATGAGCACGACCGGGCAAGGCGGCTCGTTCTCGCTGCAGTTCTTGACTAGATGCGCCTGGATGTCATGGATTATTATGGATACCGTCACGTCCAGCGGACGGTACCGGCGCGGGTCGAACACGCCTTTACTCGAGTCAGTCGAATCGTCTATTGATATCTCGGTATGCGGATTCATGCTATTTCTCTCCGGCTTCGGGGTATTCTCGCTAGACCAGAAAAACGTCTCCATATTCGGTGTCTTCTGCATGTCCGTGAACGTTTGGTCTTCTCCAAAAATGTTTTCCAACAAATTCATGAAACTCGTGATGATGGTTCCGTACGCGAGCAGAATGGAGGGGCCTACCTCGAGTTCGATGCTCACTTTGTCGGGCGGCAGTGACGTGCGGTCAAACGTGTTGCCGTCTACCGTCCAGTTCATCTGGGGCTGCTTCCTCATCCGCGGTATTCTCATTGGGGAGAGAAGTATTTCCTCCTTCTCGGGGGTCGTGATGTCCGCCTGAGGCTCCGGACCGAGTGGCGGTACGGGATGATAATTGTATCTTACACTTAAAGCGACAATTGGCACGGACCAGCACTCGACCCAGCCCTGAGACTTGACGCATTTCCGCCGCCATTTCGACGCTTTGAGGCGGCACGGGACCAGCTTCATGTTTTTGTCGAGCGACAGCAGTAACAGCCGGGAAGTGTTGACTTCTGGCAAGTAGAGGCTCATGTCTACGGCTTCACCCTGGATCCAAATCTTCAGAGGAATGACGTCGGGCAAGAAATCGACAAACGGCAGATCGAAGGAGACATCAAGCAAATCCCCGCAGAATGCGACGTGGTTGTTTTCCTGGTTGGTAGAACTGCAGTCTATCCAGTTGTACTGGTTGCTCACTGTCACAACCTCGCACTCTTTGAGCAGCAATGAGATCTTCCACGTGTAGGGAACGAAGTGAAGAATATCTGGTCGTGACTTGTTCGACCAGTCGTTTATGAGATCTTGGATGAAGTCTATGTGTGTGTATACGAGATGCGCTGTGGCTTTGCATCCCGTCAGGCCCAGTTGCCAGCACTGGTGGTGGTTCCACACTAGAGGATAGTGACATTTGACTGTGTATTCTAAAGTTTCGCTTTCTGCCAAGCTCCTGTATTGCAGACTCGTCGTGGCCTCTAAATGGAGAAGCTGACCCGTTATTTTCGTTGTATAGCCGTCTTGCAAGACAATCCAAGGCAACGTGACTTCCAGGTACGACCCGGCACCGATGTTTATGTGAACGGCGTTCGTTTCTTTATTTTTTGTAAACAGGATATCTATCGTAGCTTCGTTTAACGTCGATAGTCGGATGTCGAAGGACTGCGTTTGTCTCCTGTCACCAGGCTTCGGTTGGGGCGTTACTTCTAAATTATTATAGTTCGGTGGGAAGAAGAATTTGAACAGGTGATCCCTTTGTCTGTCCGCCCACGGTCCGTAGCTAAAATCTGTACCTTTCCCGCACTTAATATCAACGCCCCATATGGGCGGTGCGGACTCCACCACATCCCCATTAGCTAATTGCAGGAGTACCGGTTGCTCGGGCACCAGCCCCGGCTCGTCCATGTAAAAATAAACTTCTATATAATTGGAGCTCATAACGACGAACCCCTCGCCCATGTACCGCGGCGGCTCGTCGACCATGGCGGTATAATTAGGACTGGGTGCCAGCATGACCTTGCAGTTTTCTGCCTTCGCTTTGACAAAGTGCATGAGATGGTCCAGACTCGACGCGGGCGGTTTGGTGCTGTATACTAAGTGAGATTCTTCGACGCTTATGGAGAGGGTTGTGGGGACTAGACGGTTGCCGAAGACGATGCGGCTGGTGCATATGTCTATCTTGATGACGGGGATTAGGTCCCTCCAGGTACGAGCCATGGCGGCCTCGGAGCGGACGGTGTCTTGGGCGCGGCGACGTTTCTCGTTGGCATTGTTCATGGCTCGCTCGCGACCGGCGTCGTCGTGCTGTAACTTGACGAGAGGCTCCAAACCGAACGTTTTCTCGAGCTCGTTGTAAAGTTCGCAGCGATTGTACACGTGCAGCTCGAAGCCGTTCAGCATTATGGATAGACGGGTGTCGGAGTGGGATAGATCTGGAAACAAAATTACAACACACTCAAAATAATGGCACATCATGGACAGACATAAATCAACATACGCCTCAGTTGTCTGTTTAGTAGTAGCAGCAGTGCGACTACACTTTAATGGTTTATCGGAAGTATATCGAACTTAGGCATCAAAAGAACACTAGCCAATCAAGTTATTCATACAAAAGTCATTAACACGAGTGTGTCTGTTTATAAAACGAGATTTAGCGTTGCATACAAACAAACTTGTCGCAAGACCTTATGTTAGAAATGAAACAAGACTTAGGTAAACCTATAAGTGGCGGCTCGACTTCACTCATCGTGACAATCTTTCCAAAATGGTTGATGGTTGGCAGTCTTCTACTGTGCGTTTTTCCAGAAATTTCCTGCCTCGCACAGCAAAGCTCTGGAATGAAGTTCCTGCTGCGGTATTCCCGGACCAATATGACCTTCAAGCTTTCAAAAAGACCGTACTCCTACCTAAAAGGCCGGCAACGCACTTGTGACTCTTCTGGTGTCACAGGTGTCCATGGGCGACGGTAATCGTTTACCATCAGGCGATCTGTTTGCACGTTTGCCCCCTATACCATAAAAAAAGAGAATTTAAGGAAACTTCTGACTGTGACCCCTCTACTTCTCCGCAAATGTTGGACGCTTAGTCTAAATACATCCTTTGTCGATTCTGCATTGCACGAAGTAGTAAAGTTACAGCGTGAGCTTTATTGGTAGTACGATCCCCCGCTGCATACCTTCAGAGACGTCCTTGGGCACGTAGCTGCGCCACCAGCGGAAGATGAGGTAGCCGTCCTGAATGCGCAGCGTGTAGTCGTACGTCACGTACACGATGTCCCGGAACATGATCTTGCCGGACAGGGCGTTGAGTGTGAACGAGCCTGCGGGAAGATACAGGGTCTACAATGATAACGGAATTTACTTGCGTAATTACAGTTGAGCGAGTTGAGTTTACCATGAGCTTTACGGTAAAGGAAAACATCGCGAGGAATCCTGGACACATCTGCGAAGAAATTCGGAATGTAAAGTTCCCAACCCACTCTGGGCCCGCTTGGGAACTAAGGCCCAAGCCCTCCTATTTTGGGAGGAAGCCTGTACTATGCAGTGGGACGTATAAAGGCTGAGATGATGATTGAATAAGACTGTTCAGTGTTGCCATAGATTGCTTTCGTCGACATTAATTATTTTCTAGCTACTAACTTTCTTTGTAGCGGCCACACTGGATTTTTCCGTTCTTCTGCGTATCCTCTCCCCTCCACTTCGTCCGTTTATAAAAACAGCTGATCGGAGCGAGAGCGCATTATCATTACGAATTTTTCTATTAACAGTTTTATTGTACTTTGTTATGTGTCGTCCTTAATTTTCAAAACGGAGTAACCGTTACGCTGACCGTCAGCAACGAACTTTGCAAATCTTTTCCTAAAAATGTTTTATAAAGTCAGTGCCACTGCTGAAGACTCCTTGTGCGCCGCCCTGCGAATAAACCTGAAAGGCTAAGTGCGACACCCGAGGTAAGAGTTAGCAGTGATTCCGGAGGAGCTGATTACTACGAACCAACGGTGCCTGTTACCGACGCCCTAAGGTTCTGCATCACCGCAGACGAGGAGCCTTCAGGTGAGCTTTCAGCAGTCACTGTTACTACGTCATATTTTTCGCGTATACCTTATCGTCGAAAGACGCAATATTTTGCTTCCTAACGGCCCTAAGCACCTTTAGTTTATTTTCGACCTCTCCATACCCATTTTCTTATACAGTCAAGGGCAAAAATATGTATACACTTTAGTACCTTGTCTATTTTTGTCATATTTGAACTGCCATATATGAACTGTCACAGTGGTTAAAGTGACAAGGTACTAAAGTGTATACATATTTTTGCCCTTGACTGTACCTACAGTCCACTCCCTTTCGTTAACAAAGACAATAGGACTATTTCGTCACTTTCTGATAAGGCCCTGATATTTTATGTAACAGATATCTGATATCATCTATTTATTTTATCAAAAACATTATTTAGCTTGAATTCCCCAGAACAGTTCTAGGAGATGTTTAAAAATTGTTCATCAGATAGCTTACTTAAGCTCCAAACGCACTGACAGCGGAGGCGTGGCGGTGCAGTGGCGGTGACGGTTGTAATATTCTAACTTGTATGAACGGTTGTGCGGTACCGTACCGCGAACTCGTTCATACAAGTTACAATATTACAACCGTCACCGCCACCGCCCCGCCACGCCACCACTGTCTGTGCGTTTGGAGCTTTAACAATACAGCTTTTTCATCATCTAAGCTAAAAAAATAATTTCCCAAAACATGTTTTAATTATTTTCACAAAAGTCGCATTCTTTATTTAAATATGCGTCATTATCGGGTATAGATAACCAATAACGTCCTATAAGAAAACAACACAATCCGACTAGTCCAAGCCCATTCGAGATCTGATTTTGAAATAGATAATACTTACTGCGAGATTAGATAGATAAAAACTAATAAATTTGATTACAAATACCATGTTGGAGTGTCAATATAATTCCGATTAATACATGAAACGCTAAAATTTGCATAAGTGATGTATTTAAGTAATCAGCTAATCAGTAATCTTATATGGAAATACAATGCATGACTAAGGCTAATTTATAAATAGCCGTCGTTATAGCCATTTGACATGCAAATAAGTTTATTTTTTCAGATTTACTAAGTAGCCTTGACCTTTATGTTATTTCAAAATTCTAACTTCTACAATCTTCCCGCATTTATCCACGCGAAATCGGCTGAAAGCGATCACAAGATATTAGGTATAAGCACACGCAAAGAGATCCAAAAAGACGTAGATAGACTAAGGTCTGTTCAGCCACCCAAGCCGAGTTGAACAATGTATTTTCATCATCATCATCATCAGCCATAGGCCTCTCCCATGGCACGAAACTGAGCATGATCCTTGGCCACTCTCATCCAGCACTTGCCAGCCGCCTTGCGAAGATCATCGCTCCATCGAGTCTGAGGACGTCCTATACTACGTTTGCCGATCCGTGGTCTCCACTCAAGAACTCGTCTACCCCAACGGTTATCGGTTCTTCGGGTTATATGGCCGGCCCATTGCCACTTCAACGTGCTAATGCAGCCTATTAACAATGTCTTTTCTGCCCTGCAGGCCTTAAAACGCAGTAAGAGCAAAAAGCGGTTAGACCATTATGTTCCTTACGCTGTGCTTGTTATAGTTCAATATTCAACAAACGTAAAAACCCTCTTACTGCGTTTTAGAGTCTGCAGACTCTGCAGGGCAGTTTTGCTCTGTCACAACTTGGACAAAAATGTCAGTATGTCTGTCCGGCTGTCTGTTCTCTTCAGATCGCATTTCTCGTGAAATTTTGTGAGCAGATTCAACGATTATATAGATTTTTTTGCCGATTCACTATTTCCATTGCGGTTCAAAGACAGACTCGCCAGGTCTACAACTCACAAAACTGCTAGTTTATGTATCTCTGATTATAAACAAAAGGGCCACAAATCAAAATCAAGTTTTTTTTTTCACAAGAGCACTATTAAGAGGATACGATGCGCACCATTTCTCCATACAAACATAGTCCCCTGTTTCCTCCCTGTATAATGGCTTTAGAGCCAATTTTTTTTTTACTGTGTAATCTGTATCTTCCACAGCTATGCCCCTATGTTTCGTTTTTTTCCATATTTCAATTAACATAAGAAATATGAGCTTTCAAAAACTGAAAAAATTGCCCAATTTCAACGTCATTTTCAGACACTCAGCAGAAAAAAATCCCTCATATAAACAAAAAAAGGAAAACATAGGGGCATAGCTAAATCTGTTCTCTAATTATTTTTGAAAAATATAATTTTATTGGTCCAGTTTTCAAGAAGAAAACAGGGGACTACGAAATGCTGTTTTGATCAATTTTACGCGCCTGTTAACGGTCTGAGCTGCAGTTGTCCCGCTCTCGCTGTACTGACACGGAGGGGTTCGGGCGAGACAGCGACATTTCGTTAAAATACCTATTTCTCAAAAGTCTCTCAGCCATTGTATCCTCTTAAAAATTTCAATTCCTTTTTTATTTGTCTTTTGGCACTCCTACTTTAATGCTATTGTGTATTTCCTAACTCTTGTTTAATTTAACTTTGAGGTACCTAGTTATAACCCATTACTTGATTTAGATTTGTAGCTCTTTCCTTTAAAATCAGAGATATGTATTGATAAAAAATTAGTTAAAAGAAACATCTCTCTCTATTCTATTTTATACCAATACACATTGCTAGCACATTACAATAAACCGTGTATACCCAATTATGCCGTTTAGTTTTAAGCATTCATTAGATTGCTTTGCATTGAAGGCCGTGATATACTTTGAACGTTAATTAGTCAAGGTATTTATTTAGCACTAGCTGTACTTTCCTGTTTCATACATAATGATGAGTATATAAATTTATATGTCTCTTCCTTTGATCAATTATAACTGTAGATCCACAGTCGCGCGCCCGAAAATGTCCGAGCCAAATGAGCGCCACTTTGATAAAAGTGGCCTTCTTTTTTCTCAGAACGTTGCGTGAAATTGTCAAGTTTAGCTGTCAAGTGGAGTTTTGCCGCTACCGAAATTCGACTGTAATGAAGTAAAGACTAGGTTCAAATTTCTGTGTAGGCGATGATTTTATTTGTTACGCAACCAAATAAAAAAGTTCGGACATTCTTTGAAGGGGATTTTGTTCGGCAATGTGTATCTACAGTTATAATTGATCAAAGGTCTCTTCGTCTAATTACAGTGTTCACATAATTTTACCTTTACAATATGCCATTTAGGTTTGACACCACATACTAAACTGGCTAAATTTGTGTTAACTGACAGATTATTATTTGAGTTTTTGTTCCAGATCACTTTTGTGGACACATTTTTATAGAAATGGTAGAAGATTTTGATACAGTTTCCAGTGTAGAAGTACCGGATTTCTAATAAATAAACAAAAATACCATCAAAATGTGGAGTCATTTCGTAAAAAATATGACAAGTGAAGCGGTTGTAATGCTTGAATAATGGCCCAGACCTTTAATGCCAAAGAAATTAATACAAACATTTTAATAAGTCAGGGTTAGATAACGAGTAATTGCTTTACACTTAATTATAGTACAGCAATAAAATTACATAAAATATTGAGGAAACAACCACAAAATATTATTCAAGAACACATGATGTAAACAAAAACCACAGATTATAATAGCAGATACATTCTAGCTGCAACATTACAGCAACTGCCAATCGCCCTTGTATTTCAAACGTGTACAGTTTGCATGCAGTTTTACTGACTGCAAAGTAACTGCTATCAACTACTATGTAATGATTGCCAGAAGTGTGATGACTTGAACCGTGTTGTTGGAGTGGGTCCAGGATTCAGACTTGAGAAGAGTTTGAAGATAAAATTACCATGAGACTCACAATTAGCGGAAAAAAATGGATAACTCACTTCTTTTTTCTCCATTTCTTTTATTTTCGTTTTGAGAAGAGTTCTTGGGAGTTTGGGTTCTATGCACAATTGGGATGTCCCAATTTTTGACAACGTATAATAAATCGAAAACCGTTTCGAGAAATAGGCTTTGTGAATCGTTTTCAGAAATCAGATTCCAGAAATATGATAAACTGAATTAAATAAAGAAAATTTAAGTAATGACCTTCATTTGACCCCTGCAGTGAATCGTCACATAGGCAGATATAAAGCACGTCTACACTCTAAAGCAAATTGACAGTTTGAAATGTTGCTGTCCTGCTTATAATAGCAAAGAGTGGCAAAGACAGAACTTTAATCACATGATGCGCACCTGGCTTTAAACAGTTGTCATTTATCATAAAGTCCGAAATGTATACAATACTCGCAATGTATTTTTACAAATTTAATTATTAAATTACTACGTTACAAGTAAATATGAAAGAATTAAAATATCAGATTTTAGTAAAAAATATCTATTTACTATCACACCATTAAACAAACAGGAATAATCGAAGCTAAAAGAAGATAAATAAATAAAACTATTTGTCATGGTTCATTTAGGACCCTTATTATTGACAGTGACAAGACAAATCAGTAGTGCCACAGATTATGTTATGTACGGCTTGAATTTTTGTAGGCAATGGAACGTGGCTCTCTCACTGTGACGTCATCCAACGTATTTCTTAAAAAAATTATAAAAAATTAAATACTCAACTAAATTCAAAATCGATGAAAATGGTACCTTAAAATATCCTATTCTTTCCAAAAAAAATATAAAAACTATAGGTTACTTTTTTTGGTACATCCCAATTAAACTGGTGCAGAACACAACTGAACTTATTGAACTATGGGTCCAAGAACAAGAATTATTATTTTACATTTATTTTAAATAATAAACATTATGTTTATATATTTTTAGTCTTACAGTAATTCAATTTCACTTATTTATTGTGTTGCAAAGTAATTGTTTTCATGAATTTAAGATCTAGCCATACCAATACTTTCACATTAATACTATAATTGCAAAAGTAACTGTCTGTCTGTTCCCTTATCCTACTTAAACCGCTGAACCAATTTAGATCCAATGGAGATAGTTTGAGACATAGGTTAATTTAAATATCTGCAAAGCTGAAACTAAATGTTTAAAAAACATAGTTTTTAGTCACAAATTATAATGTGGGTCAAAAAGTATCATCCGAAACATATCTGTCACAAAAATAAGCATTGTTTTCAAACCAAACTTTGATCTTTAGTTGCCTTCTCAAGTACTTACAAATACATAATAGAACTCATGTTAGACGTCTCTTAACAATAAAATTCTGTCTAACATTGACCTTTAACCTTCAGGATCAGGGGCGTAACTACCGCCGTATATGCCGTATCAATTATATGGGGCCCCCGGGCGACGGGGGCCCCCGACGTGCTTAAGCAAAAATTAATACTTAAAAACTTCCCAAATTTTTTTTTATTTCAGAAATGACAAAAGTCACAAAAAGCAAAAGTGACAGATAGATAGGTAACTATGATGAATAAATATTTCTTTTAATTTAATGCAAACATTTTTTTTCTTTTGTGAGAAATCTTTACCCTTCATAAGGGGCCCCCAAACAAATTTTTATACAGGGCCCCACCAAGGCACGCTACGCCACTGTTCAGGATGTATGTCAAGTTACTTTTATTTTTATTATCCATTACGGTAATGTATTGTCAACAGGCCATTTTTGTAAAAGATTAAATAAATAACAAACATCATTTGCAAAATTGCATATAGCACCATCTTTTTAATGGTCATAAACAAATAAGATGTCAATTAATTTTAAACAAACAGATAGGAATAGTTAAAATAATTTAAGTTTGATAACATTCAAGCTTAAATGTTTCAAGCCCTTTTCGGTGCCTGTTTTGTTTTTGTAAACTTTTCAGTTTCTGGAAGTAGCTGGTAACATGATAAATCATCAATAAGATTGTAATAGTAAGACTTACCAATCTTGAAATTCTCATCTTGAAAATAAAATCTGTTGATGAGCCGGGTCAGTATGTAGCCGAGCACGCGACTGTTGTAGTACGTGATGTAGACAACCCAAAGGATGGCAGAGGTAAGCGACACAAGCAACAGCGCGAAATTCCTGTCCATCGTGAGGTCGCTAAAGTCCACAATAGTATTGTTCCATCCCTGCGCCACAGGACCCTCCGACTCCGTCAAGTTATCCCTAAACGCCAAAAAAATTATAGTGTTTATTGTTTGAATACCACTAAACAATAGATCCCCCTGTGTGTCACCCTCCGTTAACATAAACACAAAAGTAGGAGGCTACGCAAATCGTTATACTCACATCTTATGGGACTATTTTACGACTGATTGGATTCACATTGTATACACGAGTGTCTAGTGAGTATTTTCAGCACTGTACACATCTCTTTTGGTGTTATTTTGATGCAATCCTTATAATTCTTATCAATTAAATCACTTTACTCATCTTTCTGCTGCTTTTTTGACAGCTGACTGGAGTACGTTCCGTTTCACTCATTTAGCTTCCTGACTATTTTCCGAGAACTAATTGACATTGAATTACATTGTATAATTTTTTTACGTAATAAATATTGAGGAAAAAATACGCAATTGTACGTTACTCTAATTAGTTATCTGCAACTCTTTTTATTCATGATATCATATCGTCGGCGTCGATATGTTTTAATTTTGTCGTTACTAAACGCAGCATGCGGGTATCATAACGTTAAATTTTGGGGCGGTCTTTTATACTACTTAATAATGTTTTCATAAAATAAATGAACTGAGCATTGTGGTGACCTCATAAAGCACTATTTAAAAATTATTTCCGTTGCCTAGATACCTGGGACGGAAATGTTTGTTTGTTTTAAACGACTCGGTCTTTCAATGTAGGATTAATTTCTGAATTAAGTAAATAATAAGATTGAATATAAAGTAAAAGAAATCTTGAAATGGCTGAACCGCTCAGTTCTGTAAATGCTGAAGCTTCTGAAGAGGACTTGATATTTTGCACAAAAGTTAGGTAAGTAATTATGTATTATTACCTAAGTAGGTACGTTTGTTTATAATCCCTGGCATAGTTACATATTTTCAGTGTCTTAACTAACTAATTAGGTACCTACTTTGATATATTGTGCTTCAGATGGGCTATCCCGCAGCGTCTGGATGCCATAACTTTTGTCGGTAACGACGTGTTGGCTATCGCCCACGATATCTACATTATATTTCTCAACTTGAAACAACACACCGAAATGGTATATGTCGCCAACAACGATGCTGATGGCGACGGGGTAGACGTGATTGCAGGTAAATATCAACTTTACGTAGTAAGATTTAGAGCCCAATTCCGAGTGATAGATGTAATTCCACGAGAATGAGAGAGATTATTTATCTATTCTGTTTGTTTAACAACAGCAGGATCAATGTAGAAAATCTTACCATCCTAAAAACACGCAACTGTAAACTAAGATGTTAAACCAACTCACTGGGCCCCAAGATACAGGTTCAGCCTAGTTTGGGGACCACTGTATACTGCTAAAAATGTAATATTGCTTTATGTGTAATAAAATATTTTCATTTTCATATTTAATTTTTTACCTCAGTAAGTAGTTTAATATTAAAATAATATTTACTTTTAATTACAGGCCACAGATCCACTTTATTTGCGTTTGCCGAGAAACGCAAACATCCAAGAATATTTATAGTGTCATACCCTACTTTTAATATTCTGGCCGAAATGAGGGGTATGTACAATGGGACTAAGTATACCTACTATTGTATGCAAGTAAGCAAGACGGTACCGTAGCTGAATTACATACAAGTCACGTACCTAGGTACTTATTATACATAAGTAAGTATTTAGCCTAGTTGGTAGTGACCCTGCCTACGAAGCAAGAGGTTCTGGGTTCAAATCCCGGTAAGGGCATTTATTTGTGTGATGAGCACGAATATTTGTTCCTGAGTTATGGATGTTTTCTATGTATTTAAGTATTTATTTATCTATATAAGTATGTTTATCGTCGTCTAGTACCCACAGTACAAGCTTTGCTTAGTTTGGGACTAGGTCGATTTGTGTAAGATTGTCCCCTAATATTTATTTATTTATTTATTTATTTAGTTATTTTTTGGTCTTTTTTTGGTGATACTTCGTAAAATTCTTCGTTGCCGCTTAATAAATTCCGCTCCCAAACTCCATCTTAACTTTTATGAAAATTACATCGTCAATAGCGGGTCCCCACCACAGAACAGTTCTGTTCTGTGGGTCCCCACTGAGCGAGCTGCCTATCGCGAGCCTAGCGCATGAGGCATAATTTTGTTCGACACAAGGTTCAAAATCGCGCCGAATATGGCTGCCTCGCGAGGCAGTTCGCTCTGTGGAGACCTGGCTAATGGTGAAAGAATCTCGTTTAAAGCGCGTTAGCTAGGTACAAGTCACCTGCGTGTAAATAAAATACACCATTGTCTTAGAATATTAATACATAATACAAAACAGACTAAGTACCTAGTCGAATAAACAAAATTGCGTACCTGGATAGAACTTTTGCACAATGAATTTCACGATGAGTTATTTGATGTGTGTGTATTGTCAACATGATATCAATTCCACCCTTCTGCTTGATTTCTGAATTAACCCTGTCCCCAGACTTGGAGGTGAACCGTTACAAGGCGCTTTGCATGATGGAGTGCGACCTGGTGGCGGGATTCAGCGGCTTCCCCAACTACGTGGTGACGGTGTGGAGCTGGCGCACGGGACAGCGGCTGCTGTGCCTGAATACTGGTGTCACACGCCGCAACCAGATTTACATGTAATTTTAGGATGCTCTCTATACATTGCGTGTGCTGCTAGAACCATAAAGCGACGAGCGTCTCGGCCACGCAATGGATCGAGAAATGAAAAACTCTCCTCGCGCTGCTGGCCACGCGTTTTCTGCAGTTTTGTAAGCCCTCTCTTTTGGGACTATTAACCGTCTAAGTTCACAACCCAAGGAAAGCAAGAAGTTGAAAATAAATTAGAAAAACAACTTTTTATCACCGTTCTTTAAATCAACCGATTCCCGGCGTGCATAGAAAGTACTCTGTGTCGCATGCACATAAGATTGGGCGGACTGGAGTCTGCAAATCAGCTTTGGGGGGAAATGGCCTCACTTATCAGTGAGTGATTGGCGAGGACTCATTTAAACGATCTAGCTATATGCAATGACCCTTTCTTATAAGAGAGTCTTGTAATTATAGTTCATAGGATCCCGTTGAACTGAATAATATATAAATCCCGTATTTTCCTTATCCCGTGGGAATTTTGAAAAATCCTGAAATTAATGTTTTAACTAATGTAATACCTACTTTTGTATCAAATTTGAAGAGTCTAGTTATTATAATTACTGAGATAGGGTCACTCGGAATCGGATATATAAATCCCGTTTTTTCCCGTGCCCGTGGGAATTCCCGAAAATCCTTCCTTAGTGAATGCCTACATTGTATAAGGTATCTATGTGCAAAATTTCAAGTCTCTAGGTCTAGTGGTTTGGGCTGTGCGTTGATATATCAACAGTCATTTAGTTTATTTAGACATTTCAACCCCATCGCACCCCATCCAGGGAGATGGTATTTTACGTCTGCCACGTCGGATTTTAAAACCGTTGTTGTTTTCATAACCAGCGACCCGATAAACCATAGAAACAACACCCATGTTGATTTTCAGACTTTGTTACCCCTTTCCCCCCTTTTAGAGGTTGAATTCTCAAAAAACCTGAAACACGTATTTACTCATTTATTGTTAGGAGTACTTCTGTGAAGTTTCGAATAAAATAGTCGAACTAATCTTGTTTCCCCATACAAACTTTGGACCCCCGTTTCACCCCCTTAGGGAGTGAATTTTGAAAAATCCTTTCTTAGTGCATCCCTAGACCTTATAAGGAACCTACATGCCAAATTTGGAATATCTAGGCCCAGTTGTTTGGGCTGTGCGTTGATATGTCAGTCAGTCAGTCAGACAGTCAGTCAGTTTCTTCTTTTATATATATAGACTAGCTTTTGCCCGCGGCTTCGCTCGCGTGTACCATGAGTATTCCAAAGAACCAAGATATCAAGCAAGCAAGCATACAGGCAAGCATGCAAGCATGCCAGCAAGCATGCAAGCAAGCATGCATGCACGCAAGCAAGCAAGCGTGCAAGTAAGCGTGCAAGCAGGTAGATACGGTCCTTTACAGTATTTCTTTGTATACAATGTTTTTCACTAATTCGGAAGCTGGCACTAAAAACCTGAATTACCAGAAAGAATATAACTAAAGGTCTATACGTGCATATGATATTTAAAGAAAATTCCTATAACTCCTAACCGTTAAGGAGTTTAACCTTCCATCATCAGCTCACATGAATAACCTGAAAAAATACAACTATCGGTCTATACGTACCTATAATATTTGAAAAAATATCCTCAACTCCTAACCGTTAAGGAGTCTTACCTTCCATCATCAGCTCATCAACATGAGATGATGTCTACCAGATGCAAACACTTAAATAGCTTGAGAAAATATAAGAAAAACGTAATGCGTGCCTACAAAATTTGAAGGTTGCCCTCTATTTCCCTGAGATCCCGTCATCAGATCCTGATTTGGTGACAATGGGACCATCTCAGGAGTATATTATATTCTTTCGAAATCGGTCCACAATTGACCGAAAAATCGGTGAACATACCTTCATAAAAAAAATACATACAGTGGAATGCATAACCTCCTCCTTTTTTTGAAGTCGGTTAAAGAGGCCTTTGTGGCCTACTTACAGTATAAACTTTTGAATTTTGAAATTTTACCTTTCTACAACCAGTAAAACGCAAAATCCCGTTTTTTCTCGTTCCCATAAGAATTTCAAGAAATGCTTTATTAATGCTCCCCAACACTCCCTAAGGAACTCACTTGCCAAATTTCAGCTTTCTACGACCAGTAAAACGAAAAATCCCGTTTTTTCCCGTTCCCGTGGGAATTTCAGAAAGACCTCTCCTCCTTTACACTCCCCAAGCAACCTACATGCCGAATTTCAGCTTTCTACGACCAGTAAAATGAAAAATCCCGTTTTTTCCTTATCCCGTGGGAATTTCCAAAAATCCTTACAACAGTTTTTTACTACTATAATTTCCTACTTCTATACCAAATTTGAAAAGTCTAGTAATTATAGTTCATAGGATTCCGTTGAACTGAATATATAATCCCCTTCTTTCTCGTTCCCGTGGGAATTTCGGAAAGTCCTCTCTTAATACTCCTCTACACTCCTCAAGCAACCTACATGCTGAATTTCAGCTTTCTACGACCAGTAAAACGAAAAATCCTGTTTTTTCCTTATCCCGTGGGAATTTCCGAAAATCCTTAAAATTGTTATTTACTATTATAATTACCTACTTCTATGCCAAATTTGAAGAGTCTAGTAATTATAGTTCATAGGATTCCGTTGAACTGAATAATTATATAAATCCCGTTTTTTCCTTATCCCGTGGGAATTTTAAAAAATCCTGAAATTAATGTTTTAACTAATGTAATACCTACTTGTGTATCAAATTTGAAGAGTCTAGTTATTATTATAGTTACTGAGATAGGGTCACTCGGAATCGAATATATAAATCCCGTTTTTTTCCGTTCCCGTGGGAATTCCCAAAAATCCTTTCTTAGTGGCCTACATTGTATAAGGTATCTATGTGCAAAATTTCAAGTTTCTAGGTCCAGTGGTTAGGGCAAAACCTTAAAAACGACGTCCATATTGATATTTAGACATTTCAACCCCATTGCACCCCATCCTGCAGGGAGATGGTATTTTACGTATGCCACTTCGGATTTTAAAACCGTTGTTGTTTTCATAACCAGTGACCCGATAAACCATAGAAACAACACCCATGTTGATTTTCAGACTTTGTTACCCCTTTCCCCCCTTTCAGGGGTTGAATTCTCAAAAAACCTGAAACACGTGGTTACTCATTTATCATTAGGAGTACTTCTGTGAAGTTTCGAATAAAATAGTCGAACTAATCTTGTTTCCCCATACAAACTTTGAACCCCTTTTTCACCCCTTTAGGGAGTTAATTTTGAAAAATCCTTTCTTAGTGCACCCCTAGACCTTATAAGGAACCTACATGCCAAATTTGGAATCTCTAGACCCAGTGGTTTGGGCTGTGCGTTGATATGTCAGTCAGTCAGTCAGTCAGTCAGTCAGTCAGTCAGTTTCTTCTTTTATATATTAAGATTAGGAGTCCTTGTGGATACACTTCGACCCATAGAGATCTTTTGTGTAATTACCCCTCCTTCGCACTACTCCATTGCTTTTATCAACTCGTTCATAAATTGGATGATACGACGTAGCGGTAGTGCCTTAAAGTCTCCTGGTGCGGGGTATCCGTCGCCAAAGAGTCTCATTCTTAATAATGTGTTCCATTGTTTCGTCTTCCTCACCACATATTTTACAATCTTGATTGTCCTGTAGTCCCATCTTTACTAGTATGTGCTTAGTATCGAAGTGACCTGTAAATGCTTTGACCCTAAGTTCTACCTTAAAACCCTCCAGGTCAAGTCGCACGCACATGCTGGTCTGCGAGTGCTGGGGTCCGGGGCTGATCGTGTGGGAGGTCGCCCAGTGCTACAAGATCAACCTGATGATGCGCCGCGCCAAAGTGGAGGTCACCGGCTGGGAGGTCGCTGATCCGCCGCACGTTGGCATATGTTGGTCCAACGAGGGCCAGCTCTACGCTATAGACAAAGATGCCAATCTATATAGCGTGAGTAGAATAGCATACTTAATAATGCTAGAGTCGCTTTTGTTGGAGCCCAACAGAAAGGGAAAAACCAGGGAAGCCTAAGAGTAAATAGTAGATTCGAGTATCCTTGAATGGTTATCCTTAAAATCCTTGTCTGGTTCAAATCCTAAATAATTAACAGTTCTTCATGAATTTCATGATGATCACCTGTAATGAACCCCATCTAACTAGCGTCATTACCCCGGGAAGATTGGAATCCTAAGATTCTGTCAGGTAGGTGACCCGCGATCATGGTGCTGGTGGATACATTGAAATATTGCGAGTATGTACATTAAAGATAATCACAGCCTACATCCCGTAGTAAATATGTCCTTAAAAAGCTATGACAGGCCAAAGGAACCTCTTTAGGTACCTACAGATTTTTTTTAAATAGTAAGATCACAACCTTTTCCACGTACTTTTTCCACGTACAATTTTTTTAAGGTTTTCCATGGAAGGAAGTTACTTTTATGCTATTTCGAGCTATTAGGTACTATTGTTTTACAGGTACTGTCGGATGGCATAAACATGGTCACAAACCTGGACTGGTCGGACAATCTGAAAGGTGACCACAAGCCTTGCGTGTGCTCCTTCGGGAATGGAATTCTCATTTACGGCCCTGATCCACTACTTCGGGTGAGTACGAGGGCCGAGTAGCGCGGCGTAGTAGCGCCCACGGCCTCGCGATCTGAGGAGGCCTCGCCCCTCGAAAAGTTATCGGTTTTTTGGTTCAATTAAAAATCTGTTATTTAATGTGTGGTGCGCCATCATAGCCTGATGATTCTTAGGGCCTCGCAAAATTTTTCCACACAAAATTGACGTCCTGCGCCGCCACTGCGTGTACCAGTCATCCTCAGCCAAAAAAATTAGGAACTCGATAAATGAATCACGTTAAGGCGTTAATCTCTTGGTACTGACATGGATACTGGTCTGCTTTCGCCCGTTATTATGGATTTATTAAGAACAGTTTTAGATGAAACGAACGAAGAAGTAAAGTACCCTTTGATCAATTATAACTGTAGATCCACAGTCGCACGCCCGAAAATGTCCGAGCCAAATGAGCGCCACTTTGATAAAAGTGGCCTTCTTTTTCTCAGTACGTTGCGTGAAATTGTCAAGTTTAGCTGTCAAGTGTCAACCGAAATTCGACTGTAATGAAGTAAAGACTAGGTTCAAATTTCTGTGTAGGTGATGGTTTTAATTGTTATGCAAACAAATAAAAAAGTTCGGACATTCTTACAAGTTACAATTGATTAAAGAAAGTACCTATGTAAATACTTTAATTTGGAAGATGTGTTTGCGATACTTGATCGTAGTGATAGACCCTTAGATATGAAACTAAACTATGCATTTAGTTCCAACGCACATATATTCTCTAGGCGTTAAAAAAATGCGAGTCACAATGGAAAGTGGCGTGGACGTACCAGCCGCCTGACACGGTGCTGCGTCTCATCTCCAACTCCAACTCGAGCGTCGCAGTCATGTGGACGGAGAGCGGCATGGTCTACAAGATCACAGGGGAGTCGGAGGAGAAGATCGATGTGGAACTGTTTACTTTTAAGCAGAGGTAAGATTTAAAACAAATTATTTGAAATTCACCGTGAGCTTAGTACGATTAATAATGCAACTTGCGAATTGCAGTTCAATGATGTATTGAACTGTGAAGGGTGTCATTCTGAGGGAAGTCCTGTGTCCAAAAGTGAGCCTTATAGGCCGCAGGTGATGATGAATAGTTAAAGGAAACTTAATTTTAAAGGCATTTCTTCAAGTAACCTAATGATTTGTTAATTTAGATGACTACAACATCAGATAAATCCTAACTTGAATCTGGAAGCTGAGGTTCATACGGATATACTTATCTATACCAATCTCTCGGTTTCGTTCTATGATTCAGTGGCGTAACTAGGAAGGATGCTGCCAGCGGTATCCAGGCATACGAGGCGTACTTAGTTAGACCTTTACACAAAAAAAAACCAAATACCATGATTTCATTGTAAGTGTTGGCAAAAGTAGCCGAAAGCAAACTACATTAAGTAAGTAGTATTTTTTCAGACATATCCAGAAAATCCAGCTCATACCTCCTGATTATACCAACATAGCGACTATCAATAAAAATGGCGTGCTATGCATTTATGAAGTGCTTTCAGCAAAACTCGTAAGTATCTTTTACAGCCGTTTTTTTAGAGATTTGGGAAATACAAGTAGTTTCGTAATAATACTTACCTACACAGTTTTTTTAACATTTTGAAATGATGTGCTACTTATTATTTAAAAAATCGATCCACTAAGTAATTCTTAATTTTTTATTAATATTAACTAGTCTTTACCCGCGGGCTCGCTCGGGTCAACCATTAGGTCTGGCTAACGAATTCAAATTCCGGGATTTTGCTTAAAATATTCCATCGGTTGTATGAAGAAGAACCGTGCAAAATTTCATGTTCCAGACTTAGCGTTTAAGATTTATGGATTATACGAGGAGGGATAAAAATAAGCCTATGTATTATTCCCGAGGTACAACATCGTCACATCAATGATCTAAATGAAGGGTTAATTAAAACACATGCACGATCACACTCACTACTTTCTATTAGTAGGAGAACTGAACCTGTGAATGTCTTTCCCTAAACTGAAATTTTTCTTGTCAAACATCCCCATCTTAACTATTAAAATTGGCTTAATTGGACTACCTTGATCACAACAAAAGGTCTTCATCTTCTGACAACAGGTAAGCATGAAGTACGTCCAAGGCAACGATGTTTCCTTCCAAGCGAGCCCCGCGGACCCTCTGCTCGTAATATTCGGCGAGGTGGGCCCCAACTACGGCATGGTTCTGATGACGTACGACCAGGAAGAAGGGCTACAGAAAGTCAACAACATGTGTCTCACGCACCAGATCGTCTCGCAAGTCGTGTTCTCGCCCACTGGGAGGGAACTTGTCGCTGCTGCTATGTCGGCAGGGCATATTTTTATTATGAAGGTACTTATTGAACTGTTTGTTGCTTGATTTGATTAAACTGTGCTGATAGTAGAGGCAGACCTGTTTACCGCGACATTAAAAATGTCTTTAACCAATATTATGAGGTTCTTCCAGTTATCACAAGACTACAAGCTGCATTTGGTGCGCTACATGGAATTAGGCAGAGGCCTTGCAGACTGCTTTCTGATGCGTGTCGGAGAAGCCATGCGCTGCTTTGCTCTGGTGTTGTTCTCGGATAAATTCATGATAGGTAATAAAATAAACTATCATCGTCAGTCATCTCATCAGTCGTCACGTCACATAAGTGTGATTTATTAAATAATAGGTGAAATAGAAAGTTATCAACAACTTATGAATATAAACTTAGAGCTTGCTGGAAACCAATAGTTCTATGAAACAGTGCATCGAAGTTTTCTAGTTTTCGGTACATGTTAAAGGCCGGCGCAGACCAGATGCGTGTGCGACGTCTCGCACACACACCAGCGTTGTAATAAATGAAACTGTAAGAAAGATGGCGCACTAGATGCGTGCACATGGTGTGCTATCTTTTTTACAGTTTTATTCATTACAACTGGTGCGTGACACGCACACGCATCTGGTCTACCCTGCACATTTTGTATTCATCAAGCACCGCGTATAAGTACTTACCAAAACTCTGACACACGGCGGACACGACGCACAAAATACGCGTTCTTGAATCTACATAAGCACGACGACGTCTGTACACGACGCGTACGCCTACATACTTACATCGCGCGCGCACTATACTGGTGAACAGCGGCGACAAGCAATGGCGCCTTGGGGGGAGGGGTAACTCGAATCGGTGCGAGGCGGAGCGTGGCCATTCTGTACGTTAGTACTATTATATATTCTGTGACTCTGATATGTCCACTTACAAAGATGCACCCATGAGTCGTACCTAACACGGTACGCGTCCCTAATTGGGATGCACCAAAAAAAATAACCTATAGTTTTTATATTTTTTTTGGAAAGAATAGGATATTTTAAGACACCATTTTCATCGATTTTGAATTTGGTTGAGTTTTTAATTTATTATATTTTTTTTTTAGAAATACGTTGGATGACGTCACAGTGAGAGAGCCACGTTCCATAGCCTAGAAAAATTCAAGTCGTACATAACATAATCTGTGGCACCTACTACGAAGTGCATAATTCGAACTTCGTTTCATGCCGTCCCTCTCACGCTAATATGATTTGACACGAGAGTGAGAGGGATGATACGATACGAACTTCGAATTTTGTAGTAGTTCCCCTGATTTGTCTTGTCACTGTCAATATTACAAGCACGGCTTAGGGTCCTAAATGAACCATGACAAAATAGTTTTATTTATTTCTCTTCTTTTAGCTTCGATTATTCCTGTTTGTTTAATGGTGTGATAGTAAATAGATATTTTTTATTAAAATCTGATATTTAAATTCTTTCATATTTACTTGTAACGTAGTAATTTAATAATTAAATTTGTAAAAATACATTGCGAGTATTGTATACATTTCGGACTTTATGATAAATGACAACTGTTTAAAGCCAGGTGTGCATCATGTGATTAAAGTTCTGTCTTTGTCACTCTTTGCTATTATAAGCAGGACAGCAACATTTCAAACTGTCAATTTGCTTTAGAGTGTAGACCTGCTTTATATCTGCCTTTGTGACGATTCACTGCAGGGGTCAAATGAAGGTCATTACTTAAATTTTCTTTATTTAATTCAGATTATCATATTTTTGGAATCTGATTTCTGAAAACGCTTCACAAAGCCTATTTCTCCAAACGGTTTTCGATTTATTATACGTTGACAAAAATTGGGACATCCCAATTGCTATCGATACCGTCAGTCACGCACATCAAGATATTTTAAAAGCACGAACATTACTCGTAATATGCACATCAATAATCGAGGTGGGGCGCGCCCTGAGCGAACATATTTGTACTTTTTCAGGTGAACGTATAATCTGCGTGGACGTAGAGACCGGCAAAGACAACAAGTTCGCCGGCAAGATGCAGGGCCCATACGCGAGGCTGCTGCCTCTACGGCCTAAGGATACCATGGTCGGCATCCCGCACCTCAGCAGGCAGTACCACGTGCTCAAACTCAGTGGGGACGTAAGCATTTTATTTGGGAAATAGAAACGCACTTGTTCGTTTCTAGGTACTTATTCTTCACCTGGTGGTAATGGTCAAGCAGAGACAGCCGCGGCGCCGAAGGGACTACAAAAGACTTTCTGCCAAGTTTCTTGCGAAGTATTCTTCTTGGCGTTGATGGCCATTCCGAAAGCGCTGGTACAGGTCGATTCACAAGAGTTGGCACGAATGGATCGAATGAGTGAATGAAAGTATCTATGTGTTACCTATTTGAATACACTTCACACAAATATGAAAATGTCATGCATCAGTCATTTTCCTATTAAAATGTCAAAGTGACATTGCTTTCGTTCATTCCATTCGTGCCAACTCTTGTGAATCGACCTGTACCTACTTTAAAAAATTGACATGTAAAAAAGCTCTTTGCGGCTTACTTATAGAAAATAAAAGTTTTGATTTTGACTTGCCAGCCTGGAGTGCTAAGGTGAAATACCTCATGTGCCAATAATGGCAGGATTATCGGTAGCAATCCAGATGAACCTAGGTCCTTGCTACCCAGTAATCTCGATCAAGAAAGGTCGTAAAAAGGTGTAAGTAACGCCTGAATCAATAAATTATTTATTATTACTTACTCTAAGAGTGAGTTATGATAATAGTGGTGATTATGACCTCTTAGCCTCGTCGAGGCTGAGAATGCTAGCATTCACACTGTTTAATTATGTAAGTTTTCCTCGCTAGTCGTAAACACTGATAAAAGATCGTGTTCATCAACATTTGCTAGTAAGTATTCCATGAATTCCTTTGCACGCCCTGGGTATCATATGCTATTTTGTAACTTGACGATATATTGTTTTCTCACAGAAAGGTATAACGGTGGCAGTAAAGATGGGCCCAATCATCGAGTCGGGCCACGACGTCAAATTGTTCGACGGTTTCTTCAACTTGGAGGCATTTCTGACCTACGGTTATGACGGAACCGTCGTCCTGAGGGAGCCTGATGGTCGAGAAGAATACGGTAACTATGGAACTGCTTAACCCGTAGAGCATTCTGTTACAATCACAGGATCATAGGGTGGGTTAATGTAAGTGTAAAACGGTTAGCCTCGAAAAAGACCCTTTTACGGAGAAATGGTCTATTTAATGTTTCATCATTATTGAGCATGCCACAAAAAAGTAGGTTTTTGGTAGGTACCTACCTATACCTACCTACTCCCTCAAGTATTCATAAATCTATTAAAAATTTGAGCGACATGCAACCGGCACACGAAAACATGATGATAAAGTCTATCTTCGTAAAAGACAGGCCTTAAGTTTTCCTAAGTACCTAATGTGTTCCTCTTGACATCATTGATATTCAATAATTGGTTTGCTAGGGCAATGTTTAATCACAGACTACCTCTACTTTACTATTCAAGTTATACTCTTTGCCTCCGTTAATTACAATTCTGTTTCCTTAGAACTCAAGCTAGTGGTGACCCATCGTTACGAAAGTGGCATCAGACAAGTGGTGATCGACAGCCACAACAAGTACATCGCCCACCAGGCTGGCAACCGCACCGTGGCTGTTCAGTACCTCAACAGTAAACGGCCCGAGCTACGGGCAGACCCGAAGCATGAGACACCGGACCTCAAGTTCTTTGACGAGAGCCTCCATCGCTTGAATATTATTGGGATGAGAGACAGTAAGCAAATAACTTGAACTAAATTAGTAAATTTAAAGATTAACGATATCATTTTAAAGATTTGCTCTTCTGAAAGTGAATGTGTGTGTGTTAGGTAAGTTGGGTTTGAGTTCTATGACGGCATGTATTCATGAAAAATAGTAATGTTTAAGTATACTTCTGAGCTCTTCATAGAAACAATGTTTTGGATTCACATTGTGGCCGGTCTGAGTAACACTGTTCGCATAGAACTAATATTTCTCGAGACTTAATCACAAACTATTTATTGCTAACAATAACCTCGACGTTTCGACCACATTGCAGCTGTCGTAGTCACATGTGGACGTGGTATGACATATTGGTTGAGGAGTTATCGGTTGTACCCCACCTCCAAATGGGGAACAAAAACCCGAAGAAATATACCTACTTAGCAATCATTCCAATGTTACCTGTTCCCAGAGAACTACCTTGACCTTCAAGAAGACAAGAAAGTTCATGAAGAAGCTATGGACTACAAACGTCAGCGCGAGGATGTAGTTGCAGCGTTCGTTGCGGCGCGGGCGCAGCTGGTCGAGCTGTTGGAAGAGAACCTGGCTGAAAGGCCGCTGCACCAGCTGTCGCTCGCAGAGTTTAATCTGCACATGGAGCATAGGAAAGAGAGGCTGAAACAGGTCAGAACTTTTTCCTACAGGAAAAGATGCGAATCTTAGGCGTTAGACGTTCACCGGCGATACTTAGAGGTGTCGTACGGATACCCTTTAAGGAATTGAAGAAGGAAAAGGAACTCCATAGCAATATTGTCTATTGCGACGATAGTGCTAAAAAACCTCATCTTGAACTGTTTATAAATATTAAACTACCTACTTAGGTCATAAGAATAAGCTTGACCAATGAAATTTGGTTATCGCAAGCGGAACCTATGGTTCTCTATGCTATTACCTTCAGGAACTCCACGGAAGACGAATTGGGATGTACCAAAAAAATAACCTATAGTTTTTATATTTTTTTTGGAAAGAATAGGATATTTTAAGATACCATTTTCATCGATTTTGAATTTGGTTGAGTATTTAATTTTTTATATTTTTTTTAAGAAATACGTTGGATGACGTCACAGTGAGAGAGCCACGTTCCATTGCCTACAAAAATTCAAGCCGTACATAACATAATCTGTGGCACTACTAATTTGTCTTGTCACTGTCAATAATACAAGCACGGCTTAGGGTCCTAAATGAACCATGACATAGTTTTATATATTTATCTTCTTTTAGCTTCGATTATTCCTGTTTGTTTAATGATGTGATAGTAAATAGATATTTTTTACTAAAATCTGATATTTAAATTCTTTCATATTTACTTGTAACGTAGTAATTTAATAATTAAATTTGTAAAAATACATTACGAGTATTGTATACATTTCGGACTTTATGATAAATGACAACTGTTTAAAGCCAGGTGCGCATCATGTGATTAAAGTTCTGTCTTTGTCACTCTTTGCTATTATAAGCAGGACAGCAACATTTCAAACTGTCAATTTGCTTTAGAGTGTAGACGTGCTTTATATCTGCCTATGTGACGATTCACTGCAGGGGTCAAATGAAGGTCATTACTTAAATTTTCTTTATTTAATTCAGTTTATCATATTTCTGGAATCTGATTTCTGAAAACGATTCACAAAGCCTATTTCTCCAAACGGTTTTCGATTTATTATACGTTGTCAAAAATTGGGACATCCCAATTGTGATGCCGTTGATCCACCAAAGCTGTGCGTGGAAAAAAATCAACCAATAGTATTGGATTTTTCTCGCCTCGCTTAGTACAATTTTTCTATTCTTGTCTGCATACTGGTTATAGTAGATCCAGTAGCCTTAGCCTACATTTGAAAAATTACGTAAGTTGCACTACATTGTGAGGTCGTGAATCGAACAAGTTGGAAGTAGCCGTCGGTGCGCGGAAATGTATTGCAACTTACACGATTTTTGTTACTATTGCAATTGCGGGCTGATAGGGCACAAACCCTTGTAAAATACGTTTACTTTTAGTTTACCACTGACAGATGGCTTGCCTTCATTTCATTTCCAACTTTAACACCATACAAATGAAGTAGCTATTACAAAATCTGCAAACGTGGGGGTAACAGTATTCTAAAATTGGCTTTATTTGTAGGTCGTTAAAGTTGAATATGAAATGAAGGCAAACCATCTGTCAGTGGTAAACTTTATTTAATTTTACTGTACCAGGCGGAGCAGGAGCGGGCTGACATCCGGGTGCAGACGGAGGCGCGTATCCGTGCGCAGGACAAGGTGACCAACTGGATCAAGCGCTACTGCTGGGACGCCATGCTGACGCCGCGCGTCAAGCTGTTCGCCATCTTCAGCTACTACCAGGTGCTGGAGATCAACAATCACCTTCAACATCCCAGCCTTTAAGTATACGTCCTACTGCATGGCACAGGTCTCTCTGAACGAGAAGGCTTGGGCCATAGTTCCCACGCGGGCTCAGAGCGGATTTGGTAACTTCACACTCACCATTGAATTTCTTCTCAGGAGTGTGCAAGTTTTCTTCACCGTAAAGCTGATGGTAGGGTAGTGGTTCGACCTATGGTCGCTCAAGCAGAGGATTGTGCGTTCCGGGCTCGCACTTTTCAGAATTTGCGTGCGAAATTACATCCAAAATTTACCACTAGCTTTACGGTGAAGGACAATCATCGCAAAAAACCAGCTACTTAAATGGTTTGCCCGCGTGGGAACAGCCCGAACCCTCTCATACTGAGGGGAGACGCCCAGCAGTAGGACGCATGTATGCTGAGATGGTGGTTATCATTTTTAGTCCCACCATCCTTGTCACAAATCACCACCACCCCCCTAAACATGTGACGTAATTTATCCATGGCTCCTCGTTTCCTCGAGGTCAGGTGGAGAACTACGCAGTGCTGCCGACTCAGCGCGACAGCTGGCCCGAGCTGAAGCAGGTCGAGGCTCTGCGGACGCTCGAGATGGAGAACGACGAGGATCTGTTCCGGCCGTGGGAGGAGGTCGTGGAAGCCGCGCCGGAACCCTCCTCTCTTCAGTTAAAGTCAGTCCCTCATGGCCTAGTGGTTAGAGAACCTGACTACGAAGCTTGAGGTCCCGGGTTCGATTCCCGTGTCGGGGCAAATATTCGTATGAAAAATACGAATGTTTGTTCTCGGGTCTTGGGTGTTTAATATGTATTTAAGTATGTATCTATCTATACAAGTATGTTTATCCGTTGCTTAGTACCCATAACACAAGCTTTGCTTAGCTTACTTTGGGACTAGGTCAATTGGTGTGAATTGTCCCATGATATTTATTAATTATTTATTTATACATACATAGACACGCCTTCTTCTAAAGAAGAGACAATTAATTGTACTCCCAGCATCAACTATAAATAATGTCTCATTCTAATTTAGACTTTAGCCAAATTCTAGAAGGTCTAATTTATTTAATGATGGTATATATAATTTCGAATTGATGCTTTGTTGATCTGGGACTGCGATTATTTTCAACCTGCTACAATCCAGACACACATACAACTTTCACTTGCACATCACTCGTTAGTCTTTTGATACATGCTCGCCGGTTTTGGATACTCTTGAGCTGACCGTTTCTCAAATCATCTCCAATCTGAACATGGAATGTGTACTTAATTTGTATACTGATACACCGTAAAGTTACTCTTTCACGCTACGACAGCTGGATATTTCAGATGAAATTCGGAGACAGATAGCCTTATCCCTGGTTAACACATGGTCTATTTTTTATGCCGATATTCCATTGTAATCGGGATACGCATATTAAATTCCAAAACCGTTAAGTTTAGAGATATGAGATTTTGTACGGATGTTTTCCGGCTATGGAAATTAAGATCACAACCAATTTTTGGAAATACTCTAGAGAATAGTAAAATTCTAGAATTTGAATTCCACTGCCGAGCGTAATATGATTCACGAGAGCGGCCAAACTAGTACTAAAGAATAAACTAGAAGTTACGGTACAAACTCTGCTGTGACAAGTTTAGCCAGAATCAGAACGAGAAACGCACGCAGGAAACTCCGTTTCGGTCTACTCGAGATCTCGGTCGTTGATAGATGCAACTCGGCTGAAACATTGAGGGTATGGGTATGGTCGTATTGCGTCGTATTTTGAATCAGAGATGCATTTATCTGCTGAATAACTGATTTACACAACATGACAGTATATTCTTTGAGAGTAACTAGTTCGTATATTGATTCAATGACAGACGCGTACGTGGTTCCTGAGGCCGTATTTATATAATGTGCCGGCATTAGCGGTCACATTCGCCATCTCTCTTTTACCCTCATCCAATATCGTGTGACAGAAAGGAGTGATGAAAACGTTTGTGATTCCAAGAGCTTTGGACAGTAAGGCCTCAGGTCTATTATATATGTATTCTAAGTGATATTCATGGGAGAATATACATTGGTCAGAGAAGGCGCCGATTCAACGATGTCCCTGAAAGAGGGAACCCGCAAGAGCGCCGAAAGCCAAATGGCCTCCGAGCTGGTGGAGCCGGAAGAGGTGCCGGCCGGCGAGCCGTACGTGCTGTCCGGCACCGTCGCGCACAAGTTCGTCGAGATCCCGCCCTTCATGATCGCGCAGACGCTCGCCTACAGCTTCCTGCAGATGAACTGGCTGCAGCATATCGTCAAGGTACGCGAAACCTTTGTTCTTTGCTAATGCTTGCTTATGTTTCCACCTCTGCCCCTTTAACTTTTTTTTTTAATGTTAGAGGCCTGATTATTACAAATACGTACCTTACTGCGACCCGAGTTTGAGATGAAATTCGCTCTTTTCCTAGAGTCTTATTTTGTTTCTTTTTAGCCTCAGAAGAAAAAATAATGATTCTACGTTGCTTACATTAAATTCAGCCATGTCACTGCATGCAAATTCGTCACTATGAATTACCATCTATTAAGTATGATCGATCATGTATAAAAAAATATAACAATTTTGGATCGAACCATAATATTGATTTGTGACTTACCGTAGAAATTTATCACAGTAGATTTCACAATGATCTTATACTTGGCCGTTTAGTGTCGCAATAAAATTGACTGTAAAGAAGTTCCACAGTGGGTCAGGAGCCATTCAGTCTAGTCTGATACTTAGCAGCAGGTCTACGTGTCTATCCGACTATATATTCGATTTTAAAAGATGAAGAATGTAAACATGAAACTAACGTGAGACTTACTCATAGTGAAAGTATACGGATTACTTACGTCTAAAGCGAGTTACTTGTGTGTTATGTTTGTGCGCGTTTGGCAGCCGTAGTGACGTGTGGATCCGAGAAGAAGGGCTACGGATTAGCCCGAAACATGTCAAGTTAAACTCGTTTTAGACGTGAGTAATCCGAATACTTTCACTATGATGAAGGATGTGCTAACCATTAGAGTAAATTTGTAGCTGAACGTGCAAAACATGCGTCTGTGGTTCAACAAGCAGTTCGACGAGCTCATGGCGCTCAAGAAGCGCGAGGTCGGGCTCGTGTGCGAGCGGAACGCAAGACTGCGCTTCATCATTGAAGGTGCATTGTAGCCAGATATTTTTGTACTTTGTGCAGATCTAATATACTATATGTAGTTATTTATTAGATCGTAAGGTTGTACGCACTGTTAATATACTTGGCTTACCCTATTCTCTCGTCACTGATTCGTCTAGTCACATTTTTAGACAGAAATACTACTTGGCACATTCGACTTTTATTTAGTTAGGGCATTGTTTATTTATAGCCTGTATAGCCTATAGTGAGATTATCATAAATAAGGTATTTATATCCAGAACTGAACAAGTTATCGGACCTCCGCGGCAGCTTCCATCACTTGGTGATCCCCATCAAGGACCCCGAGTGGCGGCAGGAAGAGCAGCCGCAGCGGCTGATCAAGGTCGACCCCGAAGAAGTGAGTTTCTGCAGTAGACTAGTTCAACAAATGGAGAAAAATGTTTTGCGTTCTTCAGAAGTGCAAATTTTTTAAATAAAAGGTGTATTGGCCTGCATGTATGGTGCGCAGTCTTTACAATGAGAATGAAATACAAAAAAAAATATCCAGCACCCACCACAAATCAGCAAAGAAACCTTTTCTCTAGGTACTTCTTAAACTCTACCTTTTCAAACGAAGCTTTTGATATAATTGATTCATGCCAATAACACGACGAAACAACTTACTCGTCTGCTACCTATAAAAAATCATCATCAAATTGCCTCAGTTCAGCATTGTCTCTTTATTCATCAACAAAAGAACGTTTCCAGGAGATTCAAAACTCACTAACGCCATTTTTACGGACGTCCTAATTGATTTTCCCAAACTGTCACGATTCACGAATCACTTTTAGTAACGTGTATTCTACATACCAATATCCTGCCTGCTACCTTCCCTACTCTCTCCTTCAGCTGTGTAATAAGCACTCCGCAATAAAACTCACTAATCCACTTCACGCCACTGACTCCCTTTACCTCTGTCCTCAGTGCTCAATTACGCCTTACATCAGCCCATCGCAAATCGTGATCATCCCACCAGAGGGCGGACCCAAGGACGACTTCCGAGAGCGAGCGCTCATGGAGATGATGGACGGCGTTCTGGAGAAACTGTGGCACGAGGAGATCAAGAAGCCTATACTGATGCCGCAGTGTATGGTAAGTACGGCGGCATTGTCATATAGATAAGTACACAATTTAGGGCTGAAGTGAATAGATTGTTACTGAACCTGTAAGCTACACATCTCTAGTCTCATCTGCACTGACCTTCAGATGAAATGAAGGTCATCCGCTGTTTCATCATCATCACTTCAGCCGATAGACGTCCACTGCTGAACATAGGCCTCCCCCAAGGCTCGCCAAACAGATCGGGCCAGTGCCATCCGCATCCAATGCGTTCCCGCTACCTTTACCAGGTCGTCGCTCTATCTTGTTGGAGGCCTACCCACACTGCGTCTTCCGGTCCGCGGACGTCACTCGAGAACCTTTCGGCTCCATCGGCCGTCAGTTCTACGGGCGCTGTGCCCTGCCCACTGCCACTTAAGCCGAGAGATCCGCTGTTTAGTTAAAAATAAAGATGCAAGACAAGTCTTTATATTAGTGAAAGGACAGCATGAGATGTTTTAGATCAGAGCAGCTCGATCTTATATCCCTTATGGTTAGTTATTTTTCTAAATATTTTGTTCCGGATTTGGTCTAACTGTACTAGGTGAACTGATGGACATCTTCTTTCATTCACAAGAGACGTTAAAAGTGGGTACAATATGTACCTATCGCTGATGTCATTAGGTGAAAGGGGATAAACTTCTGAATGATACAATACGATCTAGAAAATGGATTTAAGTACACCCCGGATCTTGCCTTCATTCGCGATCACCATTTTCAGCTGGAAAAAGACCCGGAGCATTTCAACGAGGAGGACCTTCGGCACGTGTTCGACTACGAGGCTAAAGTCAAGTTCAGGAACGAAGAGCGCGACAAGTATCGCAAGATGCTGCATGCTGAGTACGCCAAGCTGAGCCAGACGCTCAACGAGGGTGTAGTCAAATTTAATCAGAGGGTAAGGACAACTGCCTCTATGTTTGTGGATGGATGTATGAACGGTTAGTTCGCTTATCAAAACGACTATGTAATATTCAAATCAAAACAGATGAATGATGACAACGTTGCGTGTTTATGACGCTGACTGGCACTTTTTGCCTCGTTATTAATAAGACCGATTATTTATTACCTTATTATTTCTAAAAATATAATGGAAAAATACTGCTGCATTCTTTTCATATGGTATAAACGAACTTGATTGGTATAAGAACTTACTTTATTTTTGCACTGTGGTTTAAAAACGTGCTACCTGACATAATCCCCGAGTTCCGTAGAGCTGATATATATATTTTTTTTAATTAGAAATATTCAAATAATCTTATTTTTTTTTGTATAATTTTATACACTGGCGTGTGCGGCAACTGACGCCTGTTTTGCGGTTCAATGAACATTAATTACCTGCTTAAAATTAAACTCGTACGAATTACTAAATAATACAACGCCGCCCGCCTCTCGTACGTGTATTACTTAGTTTATATCCGCTCTTGAATTAGTAATATTCGTGTGTTTCCCGGAGTTCCAATATTGGAGATACGATATTTATAGGTAAAAGAGACTTGGCTAGCGAAGCTCAAGGTAGACTCAGTGATTGGACAAGAGACTCTCAACTTGATGCGCCTGCGACGCACTAACCTCGATCGAGTGGAAATGGCGGAAAAGCTGGAGGAGATGAGGTCAGTTATCTGGTAGAACACCTCTTAGTTTATTAATTAATAAAACTATTTACTCTTCTCGTTTTATTCATTACGTGTTACTATGATAGTTAGCAAATCGTAAAGATCTAGGTATAATATTCCGAAAACCACCTAGTTCTTCCTATTATTGCGGATTATTCAAAATTTCTAAAGCAAGACTACCCGAATTTTTGGACAATTTTTATTTATTTATTTATTCATAAAGTTCATACAAGATACAAAATATAAACATGAAATAATCTTAGATCTAGTTAGTAAATTTCGTTTAGTCTAAGCTAGGTTACAAGCGTAACCTGTGTTATAGACAATAGGTACTAAGTCTCGAACGGGCCCATTGGTGGTTCCCATTTTCGTAACTCTTAGTACGTACCTCACCAATAAACTTGGCGTAAACTAGGCTTGTTAGGCGTTAATTTCTTTCCATATACAAGTACGATAGAATTAACCTTTTGAACGCCAGTGTCAACTCTATAGACGACAATACGGTAATACAAAAATTAACCTACCTACAGGTCGATACACAAGAGTTGGCACGAATGGATCGAATGAGTGAATGAAAGTATCTATGTGTTGAAATACACACACAAATATGAAAATGTCATGCATCAGTCATTTTCCTATAAAAATGTCAAAGTGACATTGCTTTCGTTCATTCCATTCGTGCCAATGCCAACTCTTGTGAATCGACCTGTACCTACCGATAAAAACGATGTCTGGCGTTCAAAAGGTAAAGATATCTCCACCTATTTCCAGAGACGAAATAGCAAAGTATGAGGCAGAAGTGGAAGTGCTGAACGGCGAGCTGAAGTTGATCCAGGAGCAGGGCGAGGAGGTGCAAGCTGCGTACGACGCGCTCGCGCAGAAGGACAAATACCTCGACCGCACCTTCAAGAACCCTTTCGCTGACCTGTCGCCTATCATCGTGGATCAGTGCTACAAGTTTTTCAAGTGAGTAAAAAATTCCTTTAGGTACCTACTTACTTATTTGTCCTAGAGAACATAATCTCTCTAGGTCAATCGGTTTTCTGACAGGTGTAGTGTTCTATGCATTTTGACACCTAAGTAGTGAACCTTGGATTAACAGTGAATTATAGTCATTTATGGGTGATTCAAACTTTTTTGTGCCTCCCGTAGCTATGGTTACACAAATTTCGTCCCTTGGACAACCTCAGCATTTTTCTATGATACAGTACTAGTCCTTCCTTCTTTCTGTTAAAGGGTTGCCTGGAAGAGATCGCTCTTAAGCGATAAGGCCGCCTATTGCTTACCTTGTAACTTTCTCTCTGTGTACCTGTTTTCTGTATTGCTTACTATTCCTAGTGTACAATAAAGAGTCATTGTATTGTATTGTATGTAGTTGTCATTTGGACAACATGGGGCAGAGTATACAACACGAAAACAGTACAACACATACAAAACAGTACTCCTGCTGCGTTTCGTACGGTCAGTGAGAGCGCCGGGGGCCCAATACCTCTCCCCCTCCCCCACCCCTATTCCCTCCCCTTCTTTAAAGGCCAGCAACAGATCAGTGACTCTCTTTAAGTTGTTGATGTTTATGACTGGTGGTGATCATTTTCCATCAGATGACCCGCTTGCTCGTTTGCCTGTCTCTCATTGTGGGTCTCTTTGGGGTAGGCCTTGTTCAGCAGTGGACGTCTTCCAAACTCAAGAAATCGAAATCAAAACGTTTATTCTGCAAGTAGGCCGCAAAGGGCTCTTTTAAACGTCGCTTTTTTTAAACTACCAGCGCTTTCGTAAGGACCGTCATTGCCAAGAAGAATGCGCCGCAAGGAACTTGGCAGAGAGTAATGTTACCGTGCTTGGTCGCAGGAAGCGTCCCAAGTTCCACTTGCGCGCGACGATGACGCCCGTCGTGCTGTACGGGCTGGCCGGCGCCGTGCTCAGCGGCACGCGGCCGCCGCTGCTGCATCCCGACGTCGTCGACTTCTTCAAGGGGTACACTTTTACTTAGGCTTGATTTCCTCCTACTCTGACGTCGGTTGCTGACGTCGGTTGAGCGTACCGTCGGTCGCGTATGACAAATGCGCGGCCATCAGCGTCGCTGTGCGGTGCCCCATAGAATATTGTGTTTATTCGTACGCTCGACCGACGTCAGCGACCGATGTCAGCGCAGGACCGGTCAGCTTCGCACTGAGCGCGCGATAGTGGTGTATAGCGCATCAGCGCACCGACGCGCGCGGCGCTGACGAGCGAGACCAACGCGCGCCATTAGCAGCGCGTAGCAATAAATCTGCCGCGGACGTCAGTGTCGCTGTGCTGTGGCCCATAGAGTATTGTGTTTATTCGTACGCGTGACCGACGTCAGCGACCGATGTCAGCGTAGGAGGAAATCAAGCCTTACCATCACCAGAATCTTTCTAAAGAACCGATCAAGTGCGAGTCGGACTCGTGCAGTTACCCAAAAATACGGTCTACCACCCTACGGTTGGAGTTCATTTGCACGTCATAATACAACGAGGTCGATTTTCCCTTGCAATAATATGAATAGTGACTAAAGACTTCACTCCAGTTAGAAAAGTCAACCTTAGCGATATTTAGATCTCGCAGAAACTTTTCCAATGTTTTAAAAATAGTTCAGTAAAAAACTTACAAAGATCGTGTTGAAAACGCTGAAAAAACACGTTTCTTGTATGATGACCTCAATTTTTTGCAGTAGGTATTTCTTGTTATAGCGGACACAGTAGGTACTTGATAAAATAATCGGTGAAAAATTCAAGTATCTGGTTAAGCCATTATGAAGATCGTGTTTGGGCTGTAATTTCCTTTGGTTAGAAAAAAAAATGTATTTTTTTATATTTTTTTCTTACAGATTAGGCCAATTTGAGAAACTAATTTGAATATTTTAAAATTAGGTCGCGTATTTTTTTTTAAATTTAATTTGTTAAATACCGGATTTGGTTGACCGGATATACCTACGTCATCAGTGGCACGAAACTCTTGATTTCCTTTGCTCATCTGCTTAGAGAAAAAATACTGTCATCTGTCATTCGTACGTCGTCATGTCGTCAATAAGTTTCTAACCTTCTGGTTCTGAAAGTCTATTTTCCACGATAATTTTTGAAATAATGCTTACCAACCAGTGGAAACTCCGGTGAAAAATTTGTCAAGGCTGATACGCTCAATCTACCCAAATTGCGAAATTTGTCTATTTTGGAGTTACATTGCTACCAGCGATACACAATATAGCACAATATTGCCGAAATAAGGGGGGCTAAGATGCTCATTTGAGTATCTACCTGTTCAATCATCAACATTGAGTGCATACCTATATAAAATAGGCTTATCATGGAGTCATTTGAACAAATAAAACACTTTCTATAGTCTATTTTTTAGATTCAAAAATGAAAATAGCCTTTTTGTTTTCTTTCCTATCCTATTGACATCAGTTAAATTTAAATGACATTATGACAGACATTGACATTGTTTTTTTAAGTGAAGCGTGAGAGCAAAGGTAAAAGAAAAATGCCTTTGAACCTTTGATGACGTCATTTGAAAATCAAATGAAAGACATCAGTTTTTTTGGAATGTCTCCGCTATTAGCTGTTTATTTTTAAGTCCGACTACAGAAAATGGTTGTATAACATTATTCCTCAATGATAAAAATATAAAACAGATACAAAAAAATATTTAACCAAAGGGAATTTCTACGCGGGCCCGGTGCAGTCTGGAACCTTCACACACACTATTAAACTGTTGCGCAGATGTGTAGGTACAAGTTTTCTCGCAATGTTTTTACTAATCCAAACGCTGGTGCTAAATTTCAAATGATATTTCTCACAAAAAAAAATCCGGAAACCCTACGATCCTCTGCTTGTGAGACAATTGATCCAACCTCTGGGATACCACTACTTTTTCTTTGGTATCAATGGACACCATCGACAACTTCTACTACGAAATTCGAAGTTCGTATCATGCCGTCCCTTTCACTCCTCTCTTTCATACAATTAGTGAGTACGGAATGGCACGATACGAAATTCGGAAATCGAATTTCGTACAAGGCCTGCAACCGGAATAGTTTTGACATTCAGAGTGGAGGTGTTGGACCAGATCAGCAACATGCCGCCCGTGATGGACGAGGGGCTGTGGGCAACCATGGTGCGCTTGCGCCGCGTCAAGATTGAGAACGAGATACGCGTAAGACAAGCGATATGTGCCACATGTGGTACACGACGAATTATATTTAGTCGCAAAAATTCGTGTACCACATATGGCACAAGACGAATTTTATTAATATTTAGACCCCAAAGTCCGTGTGCTACACTACACGTCAGTTATTCTCTGTTTAATTTCGGGTCTATAATGACTCCCATAAAATTTTAAGTCATAATGTATCAGTCATAATCAACGTTAGTCATACAGTGATTTATTTCTAAAACAATTTATTTTTCGGAATTGTTATAAAACAAACCAAACCTAACCTACTGCATTCTATAAGATGGCATTTAAAAAAGTCCTGAAAAAAATACCGTTTCAGAAATAAATCACTGTATGACTAATGTTGATTATGACTAATGATACATAATGACTTAAAATTTTATGGGAGAAAAGGGGCACCGCTTTTTTAAACCAACTAAATCCTAAAGAAAAGAGCATTTCTCAACTTCTTGGAAACATCCATGGTACTACGCGCCAACGTCATCGAAATGTGCGTTTGCAAAGCACAACACACTGCACTTTTAGACGCGCGATACCTACTGGTTGCATCGGCGCTGTAAACTAATTATCGCCAAGTTGAATCGCATGAAAACCACCTGACGTATGCTCATGCGATTGGTTGCGTAGGAGTGGAAGACTGGATTGTTATGAACATCTTGTAGCCTTAGAAATCGAATTCCAGATGCGCGGTGTAGGGCAAGAACTGGCTTATGTGGAGAGCGCAAACAACGTGTGGAGTAAGGCTATACTGGCGCGGCGTAACTACCTCACGCGCACGCACGACCGCGTGCGCGAACACCGAGACATCACCGAGCGCACCGCGAGGAACAAGACTATACAGGTGGATGCACTGACAATATGAACCAAGTTCGTGGGCGGTACCTTTTTCCAAGGCACTTTTATATTTCTGGCTGATCGTTCCACTAACCCGTTGTTTTCTGGGGTGGAAAGTAGGACTGATGGATATTACTTACATAAGAGGAATGTACGTACCATCGGCCCAGACGCCAGCTGAGCACCTTAAAGGCCCAGTTTGCGTGCAGTGGCTAGACATCTGTCCATACCAATCCATAGCAATAAACATCAACGGCTGCAAGCAAATTTGTTTTGAAAATGGCAAGCTGACGTCTGGGGCGATAGTACCTAGTCCTGTGGGTTGCAAAAGCACCTGCGATCCTTCTGCTCTCGCGATAATAACGCAGGTCGATACCACATGAAGAATAAAGATTGCTTCCTTACTATAATGGTCCAAAAATCAATTGAATTTTATAAAGATATGATTCTCTTATGAATTAAGCCTTCATAAATAATATAAAATTATGATTAATTTTGTAGTAGGTAGTTAGCGTGACTAAAATGGCGGGCCTGGAAAAGTATTAAGTAGGTAACCAGTTCTTTTAAGGAACCGTCTGCACTCCAAAGTATGAATGACATGACATTTTTGCAGTTGGTCCTGCCATCCGGTCAGGTGGAGATCACAACATCTGGACACGTAGAAGATTATGACGACGCCACGCTCATCCCTCGCGAGGACATTGAGAAAATCAATGATGTCATATTGGTAAGCAAGTAGTTACTAATCATAGATAACATTTATTCATGAGTCTGGATTCCGTTTATTTTTAAAAGGGAATTTTGTAATCAAATTTGAATCTGCTGCTTGCAAATGCAAAGGGAACGGAAAGAATTTCATCCTCCGAAACTTCGGTTGACAGCTTGGCTTAGCACGTATCACAATAGCGTATACCTAGCCGTTTATATCCAAAACATTATTTCTACGCAGAAAGTTGGTGACATGAAGCTGCGCATGATGCGCAAGCAGATGCAGTTCCGCAAGGGCATCCTCTCCAAGGAGTGGGAGCACGCACAAATGATGATGAAGCTGCGACACATGGGCCAGGAGCTCGCCACCTACCGCCGACTCAAGGTAACGTCACTAAGAATCCTCATTAGGACTCGGCGCAAACTGTTCATGATCATGTATTATATTGCACAATCTCACTGTATCATGTAAATGTCGAACCATCTCACTGTATCATGTCAATGTTACTTTATCATTTAACCCGTCGCGTGATCGGCGACATTTTTGGGTAATTTTTTCTAAGTACCCTATGTTAAAAGGTGATCGAAACTAGAAACAAAAATTTGCAAATTTTGACAGCTAGTTTAGGCACACGGTGTGTGCCTAGGTTGCTCGACGGGTTAAATATCGTATAATCTCTCTTTATCATTTAAATATCTCACAATCCCACTGTATTGTGTAAAAATTACTCAACGTCACTTTCAGGCAGAACTCCCCATACATTGTAGTTATACCAAGAACTACCATACCATGAGTGTAAAGACCAGTGACGTGACTATAATAACTATTCTACCGGGTCGTCTGAATTTTGCATGTGATGCTATTGAGAACATACCTAACTCACGCTGTCTCTCTTCCAGTTGCTTAATAAGTACACTCCACCCTACTGGCACCAAAGAACTAACTAACTGAATCATACTTCCAGATACCGAAAGAGCTGCAGTCATACCTGAAGAACAAGGAGCTCGGGTATACGGACGAGCAGGACTACTTGAGGCTTGAGAAAGAGATGGAGGCCAGCAAACAGGCCGTCAACAAGGTGCTCACGGAGCAGATACAGCGCGTCGAGGAGCTGGAGGTGACCCCTTCAGACTAAGTTCACGTGCAATTTTTAACCCCCGACACAAAAAGAGGAGTGTTATAAGTTTGACCGCTATGTGTGTCTGTGTGTCTGTCTGTGGCACCATAACTCTAAAACGGGTGAAGCGATTCGGATGCAGTTTTTTTTTATTTAAAAGCTGGTTTATTGGCGATGGTTCTTAGATATGTTTCATCAAAATCGGTCCAGCCGTTTCAAACTTATAAGCTCGTTTGTCAGCTGCGGAAGGGATTTTAGACGCATAATGGGCATTTACTTTATCTTCAAACATACGTGCGACCAAATTGCTTTGGAAGTTTTTAAAATTTTTAATTTATAGTTATATTGGTATTATTTAATTAGCTATTCACTTTAATAGGTAGTTTCCTACCGGGGGTCATATTATTTAGTGCGCGAGGGCTCCGGTATAGTATACCCGTTGTTGACGTTGAAGTGGGATAAAGTTTTGCTGACTTAATTTGGTATGCGCAGCTGAAGATCGCAGCACTGGAGGCGAAGTCAGAAGCGCTGGAGAAAATGGTGCTGGAACTGAACGTGAAAGTATCCGAGAAGCGCCTACACGAGGATCCGCTGGAGCCAATTCGCGTGCGACGCGTGCTCAAGAAAAGGCAAGTCACTCATATGTATATATATACTAGCTTTTGCCCGCGACTCCGTCCGCGTGGAATTAGTAATTTGGACAGGTTATTTTTTTTATCCAATTTGCTTTTTCATCAATTATAACTCTCCTTAGTTCCTCGATATAAAAAAAAATTACCCGCCCCCCCGCAACCTCCAACCCGCTCCCCACCGCACAGCAATCCCGCACCCCCCACCCGCACGCACCCCAACACAGCACCCTCCGCACACCCGCGTTCGTCCCAAGTCAAGCGTGCCTATAGAAGTTTTACGGTGCATCCTACGGCAAAATCAACGAAATTTTCTTCCCCCTTAAAACTCCCACACCCCTCCCCTGCACCCTCAATGGTGTTTTTGTCTAATATCTTGAAAACGGTGCATCCTACGGCAAAATCAATGAAATTTTCATCCCGCATTTGAAGCCCCCGCACTTCCTCCCCCACACCCTCTCCCCCGCACCTCAGCGCCCATAGCCTTCCTCGATAAATGGGCTATCTAACACTAAAAGAATTTTTAAATCGGAGCAGTAGTTCCTGAGATTAGCGCGTTCAAACAAACAAACAAACAAACTCTTCAGCTTTATAATATTAAGTATAGATATCGACCTTTCGACTTTCCAAAGATGAAACGTTTTATATTAGATTGAAGGTGACCCTGATGTGAAGGCACGAACAATATACTTAACATAGTGACCCAATAGCCCCCAACCATTCGAAACTGTGACTCCATATACTTAATGGACGCGGATTCCTGGCAAGAAATTGGGGGCCCAGACTGTCATCCACAAGGGGCGATCCATGCATGAATATTTAGATTATTATATACACCCCCCGATATACCGCAGTGTCTCAAGTCAAAAGTCTTTGACCAGTGTGTGTTGCCAGTGATGACTTATGGCACTGAGACGTGGCCGCTAACGATGGGTCTTATAAGGAAGCTCAAGGTCACTCAGAGGGCGATGGAGAGGGCTATGCTTGGAGTTTCTCTGCGGGATCGCATTAGAGATGATGAAATCCGCGCGAGAACTAAAGTCACGGACATAGCTCGAAGAATCGCTAGACTTAAGTGGCAGTGGGCAGGGCACATCGCTCGTAGAACTGACGGCCGATGGGGCCGAAAGGTTCTCGAGTGGCGTCCGCGGACCGGAAGACGCAGTGTAGGTAGGCCTCCAACAAGATGGAGCGACGACCTGGTGAAGGTAGCGGGAACGCATTGGATGCGGATGGCACAGGGCCGATCTGTTTGGCGAGCCTTGGGGGAGGCCTATGTTCAGCAGTGGACGTCTTTCGGCTGAAATGATGATGATGATGATACACCCCCCCCCCCCCCTCCCACCTATATTCAACTACGTGCACTTCAGCTCATTTGTGGCGAGCGTACTACTGCTACTGCGCTGATGACTGAAACGGGGTCGCGCCGTTTTGTTCCCTAAATACTTTTGTCAATATTGTTTATTTTTATTATTAAATGTGTGACGTAATTTACGGATGGCCCCAACAGTATTAACAGTTTGACTTTACAGGATGGAGCTGCTAGTGACCCGAAGCATGCTGATACGAGAGGTGCAGCAGAACCACTCCACTGTCGTGATGCTACAGACGGAGCTCGAGCTGCTCCGGCTCAAGACTTACCCCACCCTCGCCAGCTTCCGCACTATCTCCTAAAGCAGGGCTGAGCTGTTGAGATGATTACAAGATCCACCACGCGCGCGACAAAGTAGGGTCTACTTAATACGAGATTTATATCGTGTACCACATATGGTACACAACAGTTGCAGCAAGCAAGTTCACTGCTATGTATACTTTGGCGATTAGAGCTACTAAGCTGTGACCATGGTATCGATGAAAAGGATGTAGTGCTAATTCACCTTTTCAAGGTAATTAATGTTAAGATTACGGCAAAGATGCGGTAGTAGGAAGCCATTGTCTAGTATCATTGATTGTATGACTTTTGTTGTCACTACCGCAGCGGATCGCATGAGTTATTGACTATGCGGAGAAACGGTTGATCCGGTCTTGCAATTTTAAGCACTTTTTCGTAATAAAATAAAACTAAGGTTAAAGCAGTTTTCATTATTTCTCTAAGGTTTAAGCTTCCTCTGCTAATGCAAATTAATATTTGACCGTTTCAGCGACTTGTATATATATATATACCTATACAAGCCACTTGCAACGGTTTTAATTTTTTTACACGGTTTTAATAGCTTCACTTAACTTGTAATAATGTCTTTGAACTTGATTTTCACACACTTTTTACTGTGGTATTGATGACACTAAATTTGGCAATTATGCGTAGTTCTGGTGGCAATACAATAATTATGTTACCATCGAGCTGTATGATTCAAGATTCAAGATTCAAGAAGTATTTATTCAAGAACAATACAAGTATCGTGTTTGAAAATACAGTTGCAGCAGGTTAAACATAATGATAAAACAAACCCACCTACAACCAATAACAATAAAAAATAAAAATAAAAATGAACAGAAACAAAAACAAAAAATGAAAATCACATACAGGTCTAAATTAACAATCCTTATTAAATATTTCGTCAACAGTGTAAAAACATCCTCTCAACAAGAATACTTTTAATTTCTTTTTAAATAGCATAGGACTTGTTATAGTTTTCAGCTCAGTAGGTAGTTTGTTAAACAAGCGCACAGCTTGAAACCTCGCGCAGTGCTTAACTACTTGCAATTTTGGACAAATTCTATGTCTTATGTTTTTAGTGCGCGTGAGCAGACGTAATTTTTGTTCTTCAGCTGTCTCATAACTAGATAACTTTTTAATAAATTCCGTAAGCAATATGAGAACATACAAACCAGGTACAGTGAGTATTGACAATTTTTTAAAATGCTCTCTGCACGATACCCACTGATGATTAGCAGGGAGCAGAAAGCTAGACACTGGAACTCCTAGACAGACACTGTAACCTAGCTGTGTTTGGGCTTGTTAGAATAGTCTTAGGGTGTATTTTGACCAATAACGGCATCCAAGGTGATGAAGGAGTCAGGCAAGGTTACCATTCGGTTTACCATTAAAGTGAGGTTTTCAGTTTTTATTACAATTAGGTATTTACTTCTTATTCGGGCTAACAATATAAAATAAAACAACAGAGCCAGTTATAAAACTCTATTCCCCGTATGTTCGGGTAAACACATAATTAATTAAACATTTGAGTATTATCGTCACAACAATTACGCCAACAAACTTAAGTATTTAAAACCGCCTTGAAAAGTGAAACTAAATTTAATAGTCAGTCAAGATAGAACAGAGAAAAGAATGACATGAAAAACAGGACGGCCACTTAGTTCACAAACCTTGTGTGATTATTTTAGATCTGAGCAAAATAATTGTCACTTGCGTCTATTATGTTATGGTAGAGAAATTTTACGACAATACTTGCGATAATACTATCGTCAAGATAACATCATCGTTTTTGACATAACTCCATTTTTGCTGCTTTTTCGGCGTGTAAAAAAAACAGCCTTATGTATCCGCCCCGTCCGTGGCTAGGAGTTATGTGGGACTCTCCCACAAGGGTGGGCATACCCTCCAAAACCATATGAGCTCCCTCACGGCCATTTTGCATAGGCAATACCGTAACTGAAAGCCCCCGGGGGAGGCTCTTCCCAGCAACACTGCACTGCAGGCTCCACTATAATTTTGACATTACTCCATTAGATCTAACGTTGCGAGTGTCATCGAGATCGTCGTAAAATGACTCTACGGTAATTATACTACGACCTGGGGCCTTATTATCTAACGCACTCTGAATCTTAACCTTTTTGCCCCCTTCTTTCTCACGACATAGGATGAGGGTGGAAGAGTTGGTGAATGCGATCGCGAGCGCCCACGCATTGGGCAATGCAGCTCTTCTGAAGCTGAGAATTCCAATAAAACAAGTACTTAAAACATTAAACATAAAAACATTCATAATACAATACAACGTTATGAACTCTGAACAATTTCTACGTATCTATTTTAATTCTACACTAGCTGTATTGTGATTGCACACAAATAACTTGGAAATTTTAACAAGTCGCGTTAAATTGATACGCATTAGTTAATGTATATAAAGTTAATGTATATAAAACTACTTATTGAACTAAAATAAAAACTCTAGTATGGAACACTTTCAAGACTGTTTTCCATCTACCTTGACTTAGGCCACAATTTCGTTATAAATTATATCACATCATCAACAATCACAATGTCGCCAATGGTAAAAATATGCAATTTAGACTCGTCGATTAAATTTCTCAATTTTAAAACGGTATAAAACATGATAAACTAACGATTTTCTAAAATTGGTTTTATCTACAGACCTTATTATTGTAACAATTGTAATCAGAGACAATTTATTAAGTATTCTTAGATTGTCAAGCATGTCGTCAACATAAAATCAAGACACTGCACGCACGCTCTAACTCGTAACCCTAGGTTCTTTTTATTTTTTGGAACGTGTGGGTTGTGTTTCGCTCCAGGCAGGGGATTTTCAAGTGAGTCAGTACACAACATATTTTAGGACACAGACACTACAGACAGTACATGTACAGTGGTGGTCATACAATTAAGAACGATTTGAAGTTTCCGATTTTTTTTTATCTAAATCATGTCATATGTCTAGTTGTGTTCATTCTTAGAAGTAACAAGTTATGTTATAAAATAGCCACATGGATAGAGCAAACAGGATTAATAATAATAGTGTATAATTGCTAACATTTTTTTTTACAAATTTTATTTGTTCTCTATACTAATAAATTCAAATAGTAATGAAGCTGGACAAATAATTAAGAACGATTTATTAAACTGCTCGAGAGTTGTTTTATATGAAACTTAGATTAAATAAATCATATTAATGCGAAGTTGGTATAGAAAAAAAAGCAATTTAATACATTTGAACTAAAATTAATAGTTAGTAGCATGTCCACGGCTTTTAATTATGGCTTTACACCGGCGAGGCATTGAATCTATCAATTTTTGACATTTCGCAAGAGAAATAGAGTTCCATTCTTCTAAGAAAACGTCGTACAGCTCTCTCAAATTGCCACACTGTCGATTTGAAACCTTTTTCTTGACTTCGCACCAAAGATGATCTATTGGGTTAAGATCTGGGCTGTTGGCTGGCCAATCTAAGACTGAAACTGATTGTGATGTGAGGAATTCCTTAACGGTGCGTGCAGTATGCTTTGGATCATTGTCGTGCTGGAATGTCCAAATAACCGGAAGCACGTCTTCGGCATATGGTAACATTGTTTCTTGCAGTATATTTTTGTATTGGAATTGATCCATGTTTCCTTCTATCAGCCTAACAGGTCCAACGCCATGTCCAGAAAAGCACCCCCAAATTTTCACATTTCCCCCGCCATGCTTTAATGTCACTTTTGTGTACTTTGGGTCGAATGCTTTATTCGGAGGGCGTCGTACATATCGTTTTCCATCAGAACATACCCTATTTATTTTTGTCTCGTCAGAAAAAAGAACGTTTTTCCACTGTCTGACTGTCCAGTTTTCATACCTTCTTGCAAATGCAAGTCGGGCTTGCCTATGACATCGTTTCAACATAGGCACCTTCCTTGCTATCCTTCCGTTCAACTTATTTTCTACCAAACGCCTTCGAATAGTGCGTGCAGAGATTGCTGAAGGGTTGTTTTCGCCAAAATATTCTTTTCTCAACTCATTAGACCTTTTAAAAGGATTTTGTTTTGCCAAACGAACGATATTTCGATCATCTCGACGAGATGACTTTCTCTGTCTAGGTCCACGCAGAACGTTTGAAGTAGTTTGATACGTGGAAAAATGCTTTACGGCATGGAAAACCATTGTTTTTGAACATTGCAGATGGTCGGCTATCTTTTTATACGACCAATTCTTCTCGCGAAGTTTTATTATTACTTCTCTTGTAGATTTATCACAACTATTATTTTTCCCCATCGTTTTTATACGAAGTAATCACTTTTAAGACTTTAACAGCACGAAATGGCGCCAAAATTATACGAATAATAATCTACAACCACAGAGCCACACAGTGTTCTCTATTTAAATTTGAAAAAATAATAAACTATTCAGCGTTCTTAATTACGTGACCAGCCAGTAAGTACTAATACTAGGTTCAGATCGAATGTATAAAGTTTCTCTATTAATTTTTTAGCCAACAATGTTGCATAAATGAATGTACCGGTAGTACGGAAAAGTTTTGCAATACCGAGAGAAATAAAAAAAATACGGGCAATTAGTTATACTTGTTACTTTGAAAAAATCATCTCAATAAATAATCGTTCTTAATTATATGGCCACAACTGTATATTAAGCATTTTTAAATTAATATACCTACTTACGGTATAACCAACTATCATAATCCGCCGTAAGCTTCTCTTATAACGTTGGGGATGCCAAACACATGGAATAAAGTCTGTAGATGTACCTCTATGAAACAATTCCATACAAATCTGTGCGCATTTCTTATTGTATATGGTTTACATGGTAACATTAACATTCGCTATGGGATTATTATTATTGATATGTTGGATAGAGAACACGTAGAAAGTTAGAAATTCCTAGTTAACGGTTATTTTAAAATACGGTTCGAAGGACCAAGGGATATCCGGAAGTAGCTGAAAGCAAGTTGGCATAAAACAGATTGTTTTCTGTCCTGACACCTGACTTGGTGTCCGTAAGGTTGCTGGGCTACTTCTCAGTTGTTCTTAACGTGATCTACAGCTTGACTATCCAGCTGTTTCTAATGAGTTTATGGGAAAAGACCACATTTAGGGAGATCTCTTTCCAAATGTTATGCCCGGAACCAAAGGACGAAGGGACAGCTGGAAGATGTATTTATGCATCAGTGGCGTAGCTGAGAACCCTAGTACAAAAAAGCAATTGGGGCCCCATATTTCTGCAGGTTTTATCGTACGCTGCAGGCATGCAGGGCACAGAAAATAATACCGACTTAACCTTTTCAACGCCAACGACACATATAGGTGTCACAAAGTACAGTGTCAAAGTGACCTTGACACAATGACATAAGATTCAAAGCAGGTTTACGTTTTGTCGAGGCGCGGCGGTGAAAGGGTTTAACTCAATAAAATAGAAGAGAATTTAAGTAGATTACGGATTCAAGAGAAGTAGACCGATCTTTGTGGAAACCTTTGTCCAGCGCTAGACGTCTTTTGGCAGAAATGATGGGGAAAAAAATGTTTTCGTGTTCAGTTTGAGGGGCTCCTAAGCATGTGTGTGAGCCCCCTGAGCTTGCGCATGACATCGTCTAGCCTTCCGATAGCTACGCCACTAGATCCGAGATGAGGAACTTCGATAGCGCGATGTAGAATTTACTAGCAGTTTCTTTATCTGATAAATACGAATGTAGCATATTAATGTAATAAGCAAGTGCTTCCATGAGTGTGGAAAGGTTGGAACACAATCATCAGTTAAAAAAATTAAATGGTGGTCGCCACCAAATGTGCAACAGTCTAAAGTAAGTAGATCAGCTTCGTCACTACAGCTGCGTGCGCTGATCGTATACGATAACTGCGTCGGCGTCGAACAGCTGGCTGCGAGACTTGCTCAGCGCTATGATGGCGGCGTGCTCGCTGCGCATGCGGTTCTTGTATTTCTTGCTTAGAGACACCTGAAGAATGAATTGAGGGATTTTGGAAGTAATAGAAACACAGACGACGAACCGGAAGGCGAGGCGTTGGTAGGCCTCCCACTAGGTTAACTGACGACAGCGCGAGTGGCGGGCAATCGGTTGATGCTAGTGGCGAGTTGTCATTAACCTGTGGTATGTCCGGATACAGATGTGGAAAATTTTCTATTTTTTATATTAATCTGTATGTATAATTGCTATTATTTGAAACAAACAAGACTTGAATGCAATTTTTTTTTTACTTCTGACATACAAAGGGTTAATTTCACTTTTATCCCTGTGAACGCCCCATTTCGACTACAAATGTGTCACCAACACGCCGAGTGTAGCTGAAAAGTAACGCAAATTTCAATCGTAATGTCGCGTGTAAAAGTTTCTTTGACAATAAACGTCATGACCACTATAAGCGTCGGTGGCGTGGCAGGCACGGCAGTAGGTACACGACCTCTTTAGGCGTTCTTGGCGTTCAAAGGGTTAATAAGACTTGGGCATGGCACTAAGGTCTGCAATTTGGTATTTTCCTAAGAACAATGCAATGGCACTAAATGACCGGCAAAGCTGTTATGGCTATTAAATCATGCTGCATTAACTATTAGTGAAAATAACATCGTGATTTTGGTAAGTATAGTAGACCTGAGTAACTTTTTAGGGCAGAGCAAAGCTACCTTAGCATAGAGCTGGTGCAGGTCATCCTCGGTGGAAAGCGGGCGCGGGCGCGGGCGCAGGAAGGCGGGCAGCGAGCGAGTCTTCAGCGCGTCCAGCCCCGCCGACCCGCCCACTTCGTCCAACACTGCACACACGCATACATTTTACATGCGATATCGTAGATCGCAAGTCAATTTATAGAACACCTACCCTGGTGAGCAAAGGTGAGATCGTCAGTGTTAGGCATGGCAACTAATTTATTGCTATGTGGAAAATGAAAAATGGTCTTGGGAGACCATCGCTTGATTCTGGAGTTACATACATTAGACGACCAGATGGCCTAGTGGTTAGAGACCCTGACTATGAAGCTTGAGGTCCCGGGTTCGATTCCCGTGTCGGGGCAGATATTTGAATGAAAAATACGAATGTTTGTTCTCGGGTCTTGGGTGTTTAATATGTATTTAAGTATGTATCTATCTATATAAGTATGTTTATCCGTTGCCTAGTACCCATAACACAAGCTTTGCTAAGCTTATTTTGGGACTAGGTCAATTGGTGTGAATTGTCCCGTGATATTTATTTATTTATTTATTTTATTTATTTATACATCAATCAATAAAGGTAGTCGCAGATTTAATTAAAGAAAATATTTTCAGCAAAAAATCATTAGATCCTATTCCTAACAAGGACTTAATGACTTCCGCTTAACGACCGCTTTAGCCTAGTTGGTAGTGACCCTGCCTACGAAGCAAGAGGTCCTGGGTTCGAATCCCGGTAAGGGCATTTGTTTGTGTGATGAGCACGAATATTTGTTCCTGAGTTATGGATGTTTTCTATGTATTTAAGTATTTATTTATCTATATAAGTATATGTTTATCGTCGTCTAGTACCCATAGTACAAGCTTTGCTTAGTTTGGGACTAGGTCGATTTGTGTAAGATTGTCCCGTGATATTTATTTATTATTTATTTATTTATTTCTTGAGGGAGACCAACTCAGCTTAGGATGCGACAGTCATAATTTTAAGAAAACTTTTTCGGCACATTTATTTACTTTTAGTTAAGGTCAGCGACTTTATTCGCGTGGATTCCAATTGTATTCTACAATAGTCTAAAGGCCAACATAAAACCAGGGTGCGGGGCGCCGATGGAACGTTCCCAGCGCGCTCTATAACACTGAATCAAATATACGGTGACACACACCGGCAGCGCGGCACACCGTATTTGATTCAGTGCTATTGACTCGCGGTTCGTGTTGGCCTTAACCATGTTATAGTATAAATCTTCCCAGGTGAATTTTTCGCTTCGAGCCCTTATCTTTCGAAACAAACGGTATCGTCATAGTATTAAGGTTCAAATTTAATGTAATGGCTCGAAGCGAAAAATTCACCTGGGAAGATTTTTATACTACAGCGATAAATACACGCTATACTGGGATAGAAACTTAAGAGGGTTTATACCTGCTGAGCTGGTAACGTTGCATTTTTCTTAGTTTGTCTCGATTATTCCATAAAATTTGTAATTTTTGTAATGTTACTGTACTGTTTTTGGTGATCAATAAAGAATATTTGTATTGTATTGTATTGTAAAATTTGAATGAAAATTAAAAATGTTTTGAATACAAATTGTTCTAATATATAAGTTAATACTGCAATAATAATTCGTGATAGACTTATATTTTCTTTAAAAACGAACAAATTATTACCTAACGGTTTTTAAAGAAAATAAAAGTCTTATCACGAATTATTATTGCAGTAGACACATTAACTTATACATATATTAGAACAATTTGTATTCAAAACATTTTTAATTTTCATTCAATTTTTATGGAATAATCGAGAAAAACTAACAAAAATGCAACGTTGCCAGCTCAGCAGGTATAAACCCTCTTAAGCATGTGCACTGACCGCCGCTAGACGCGTACTGCTGCGCCTGGGGCGGCGTGTGAGGCGTGTGAGGCGTGTGAGGCGTGTGAGGCGTGTGAGGCGTGTCGTGCGCGGGCGGCGGCGGCAGCGGGCGCGAGGCGCGCGCGCGCCGCGCCTCCGCGTCCCCCGCGTAGCTCGCCGGCCGCGCGTGCCGCTGCACCTGCACCTGACACGACCGAACCACCACAATATTAAAACCCGGCTGTCTGTAAAGTCGGTTTACGGACGATACGCCATAACAAAACATCCAAAAAACAAAAATGACACCAGGCGGTTACCCATCCAAGTACTGACCGCGCCCGACGTTGCTTAACCTCAGTGATCGGACGAGAACCGGTGTTTTATCAAATATTTTGAAAACGGTGCATCCTAGAGCAAAATCAATGAAATTTTCATCCCCCCTTTAAAATCCCCGCACCCCCTCCCCCCTCAAACCCCCCTCCCCGGCACCCCCCTAGTACTAAGATGTACATCCTGGCGCGTGCTGCTCTCTTGTACTTCCTGGCCTTCACTGTTCTGTACGGGACGTGTACGTGCAGCCGGCGTTCATCGATTTATTAGGGCCGGCGCTCACTGACGGCATGGCACGGCGTGGCATTTTATTACTATCAAGTTATTTTGAATCTTATTTCAATGAGTTTCAATACCACGATACCGCGACGTGCCGAGGGATGACGCAACGCATAACCAATAAAGTAACATGAATTCTAAACTCATTGAAATAAGATTCAAAATATCTTGATAGTAATAAAATGCCATGCCGTGCCGTACCGTCAGTGAGCGCCGGCCCTTAGACGTTGTCACGTCAAAATCACAACTCTCTTACTTTGCCGTAGTCGGTTGAAAAGGTAGGTATAGGTGACCAAGGAATTTCTTTACCACCCTATGGGTGCGTCCACATCTGGCGAATGCGCCTTGTGGCGGTTTAGCGATTTTACCTTTCCACAGTCGAAATGGATCAGAACAAATGCTCGATATGAATATTCACATCAAGCTAATACTCACGTCAGTCGTCACCCTAACAGTTCCGTTTGTATCGGTAACTAGCAATCTTATTTATGAGCGCATAGATCGCAAGCCGCGCTCTCGCACGCGAGCATCGTGCGCGCAATCAGCACGCGGGCGGCGCAGGAACATTAAACCTTAAGGTTCAATATCAGTATTAGGCGTAACCTTTCGTATGCCAGAAGTTAAAAAAAAAAAGTTGTGCATTCTAGCCTCAACAGTTTCATATAAATCCAATGATACAGATTTAAAAAAAAATACAAAAAGAAAGCCTTAAATTGGGTACGGATCCAGTACAAGGCATACGAAGGGTTAAAACATCAAAGACTATTTTAATTTACAAGTCAATGTGACAATCAGCTTCATTGTTTTTCTTCTGATGTAGGAACTAAAGTAAAAAATGTAAAGCACTTATAGTGAAAATAAACGGATCACTCACGTCTTAAAACGAGTTTAACTCGACATGTTTCGACGTGTTATGGGTGATTCTCACGGTAGTTTCATGTTTAAAGTGGTAAAACACTTACCTGATCAACTACTTAATTATACTATCAAACTGACTGGATCATGTCATGACCACAGAAAAAAATGTATTAATAAAGCTACATAAATCTGTGGTCGATTGCGTGGAAGATTTCGCTATATTTTGATGTAGAAACATGTTTTAATCAATTGCGAGAAAAAACTCTCCCCCATGTTTGATTGATTTGAGATTTGGTTTGACTCCTCCTATTCCGAAACTCTACGTAACGTTATGGATATTTCCATAGATCTTACCTCAGCATTCTTTACCCTCGCGTACCCATCCTGACTGGTGTAAGCGTGGGTGTCTTTGATGGTGGCCTTTTCCTTCAGATACTGCTCATCTACAATAATATTATAATTATGTTGGCAATATAGAATGAAACGAGTTAGACTAGGGACATATTATTAAGTTTGAAAAACTTACCGAATGATTTCTGGTGTCGCGGCATCAGGCGGCAGTAACAAACGATAATTAACAAAATAACAACGCCACAAATCCCTCCAATAAGCCAAGATAACCAAACAATTATAACACGACCCTGAAATTAATATAAATCTATTAAAATTACCGATATATTACAAGTTTATAGCATCGATTTCATATTTTTTTGTCTGGTGCATACCTGCAGAAACATTTCAATTATTAACATAAAAGCGAAAAACGCTTATTTTTGATCCCTCTACATATTGATTCCCTAACATTTTATCTTATTTTGGTATCAAAATACTACTTAATCTTAAAAACTATGTTAAAATCTAATACTAAAATGAAAGATCACTGACCTAACATTTTTTGACACTTTTCAAACATGCGCGCTGGCGCCCTGCGGCGTTGCGTTCCAACCGTTCATACCATAAAAATAACATTATTTTTCAAAAATATAAACATGTTACACTAACTCAAAATACAATAATAAAAACGATTATTTTTTGTAAAAAAAAAACTGGTATATAAAGCAACGAAAATTTAAGTTGTTAAGTTAACTTCTTTCGAAATAAAATACTATCTTTTGAACAGGGTTGTCAAAAATACCACGTTGGCGTTTCTTTACACTCAGTGTTCATACAGATGTTGTTGAACTTCGATATGTTTTTGTGCATATTGATCAATTAAAACCTGGAAATTATAATAAAAATCAGTACTTCGATATTTTTTCATTAATATAAAATATACGATCTCAGTACGTACAATGAAAACAATAATTTTTACTTCTTCACCTTACGTAGATAGGAACGTATACCGTTTTTGCATGTTATTATTATAATTATAATATAATGAGTTGTGATTTCGCTTATCGCATTTATCAACTAATTATGTGTTTTCTTCTATTAAAATAAAAAAATATGCTATAACAAACATCCATCAGCTGATTGTCCGTAGGAGACCGTTAGTTATCATTGTGTTTACATGCTCCTCCAGCTCCCGCTCGCTCATCGTACGACCGCGACGTCATTGCTTAGCATTTGAACTAAATTCAAAGTGTTTTTCACGACATATTGGCTTCGAAATTACGAAATCATAAATAGACTCGTTTGCAGTCGCACTGTTTACTCACACACACTATAGAAACAATAGTCGAACAGTGATAATTTAACTTAAAAATAAGCGCAAAATGTCAAATATAAAAATAAGTTTTTCTTTATTATTTATTTATGGAATACTCGCTCAGAATTCTCTGGGTTTATCGCCGGTCATCTTGAGTAAGTACCGTTAATTTCTTTACTGTGTTCAGATAACTGGCTTTTAACATAGAATTATCTAGAAAATGTAGAAAGTTCATTGTAATAGGTTAAAAATAATTTTCTTGATTGCAGTTCCTGGTGACGGTGGTAGTCAGTTAGAAGCAAAATTGAATAAAACGTCAGTGGTACACTACATTTGTGCTAAGACATCAACAGATTATTTTAACATTTGGCTGAATCTTGAACTCCTTGTGCCATTTGTGATTGACTGCTGGGTGGACAATCTGAAGCTGGAGTATAATAATGTCACCAGGACTACCACAGACCCAGCCGGGGTCAGTGTGAGGATCCCGGGGTGGGGCAGCCCAGAACCCGTTGAGTGGTTGGACCCATCTCATGACAAGGCTGGGGCATATTTCAACAGTATTGCAGATGCTCTTGTGAAGATTGGATATGTGAGGAACGTCTCCATCAGAGGAGCACCCTATGACTTTAGGAAAGCTCCAAGTATGTATTTTTTTATCTTTTGTTAATTTTTTTGTGGTAAACTAAATGCATGTTTATAGTTATATTATAAAGGGGAAAGATTTAATTGTTTGAGTATTTGTGTGTAATGGATGGAGTTACTTAATCAAATTAAAATTTTTATCAGCAACTAACATAAAGCTACTTTTATCCCTGGAAAATGCAAAGTTCCTGCGAGATGGAGACAAATGTGAGAGAGACATTTATTTACACATATTCCTGTGTATACAGGAAAAAAATACAATTAAAAAAACATCAATTAGTGTAAATGGGACCCACACAGCATAATGTTGCAGCAAGCATTACTGAATTCTTCTATCCACAGATGAAAATGCTGATTTCTTTGTTAAGCTAAAAACCCTAGTGGAAGAGACGTACACCACCAACAACAAGACGGCGGTAACACTGCTTGTACACAGCATGGGAGGCTCCATGGCGCTCCACTTCTTGCGGCTTCAGAAGCAGTCCTGGAAGGACCAGTACATACGAAGACTGATATCGCTCTCTACTCCTTGGGGAGGGGCTGTCAAGGCTTTGAAGGTTTTTGCTATTGGTGAGTTATTATCGCTTAACACACATATATTCTTTTCAATGTAGCATGGTGCGGGTGGCAGGTGTCAAAACTACAGAATAGAGAAGTGAAACATTAAAACTTGAATCGATAAAACTATAAATTTATAACTTCAAATTAGGTGTAATTAATTAAACACAGTTAGGGGCTGTTTCACCACTTTTTTTAAAGTTCGGATTAGCTTGATCATAACCTTATTTGTCACATGGAATAAAAATTTCTGTTTCACCAGTCTTGATTAGCGCTAAGTGACGGACAAACTATTTCTTAATTTGACCATCAGATCAGGTGGCATTTAGCATTTTTATCCGTCACATATCTTTTTAATTAGTTAGTTTATTTTTTTGTGGCCATGGTTGGAGAGCCCTTCAGCCGGTTTCAGAAAAATAAATCAAAGTATTTTTTATTTTTTAAAGAAAGAAGTCATGCTAAATTGCAAACGAGAATTTAAATATCAAGATTTGAATAAAAAATATAGGTACGCTTTTAGTATTTAAAAATAAATCCAAAATTTCGTAATATTTTTTAATTACAGACTTTTTTTCAGTGGCACAATCGTTTGTTCTACCTGAACTTGTACATCGCCATTAAAAAAAAAGTTAATCTGTCAAAGGGTTTGGCGCCACTTTTCGATTCGTTTTACGTGATTTTATTTTTCTTTGTTATTGTTAACCAAAGTATCGTAAATAAATACCGTTTTTGGATTAATTATAATGTTACACATTTGTTTATGCAAAAAAATAGATGTGTTTAAAAATTACATAGTTTACGATTTATTTTGCTTTAATAATGAGCGACTCTTTGAACGAAAATATGCGAACAGGAACCCGTGGTCGCGAAAAGGGACGTTGCTATTCCGACTTTTTGTTAAACCGACGATTAGTTAAGTGGTACTTAGTTTGCACAGGACCGGAGTGGTGAAACTGAAAAAAAACTGACCGACAGATTTGTGCAGTACTTAGTTTATTCATTGGTTACGTAACCAGTAGTTTGACAATAAGGTGGTGAAACAGCCCCTTAGTTTAACATTTGGTAGCATAGCATACAGTTGTGGTGCTAACTCTGAAGATGAGCTCTGGTTGGGTTCGAAACGCGTCAGTGTAGTATGGTGGTGGTGATGGTTGGGTTTGTGTGATTTGTGCGTGTTCGTACAGTGTGGAGGTGAAGGAACACGCATTTCTTACATGAACTTAACTATCGTAAGGTTGCGGGTTAGCAAAGTAATTGTTTCAGTTCATTAATATGGACCTCCGCAAAATAACGCCTGATTCAATAAATCACAGGTAGACTGTTCGCTGGTAGGTGCGTCGAAATATCGGGAGCTCAGTAATAATAATCCCAGCAATGTCTAATTGTAATAAACAATGGATCATTAAAATCTGTTATTGTTCATATTGTCATAAATTTTGCATGCCTTTATTTATTATTGCCAAGATAAGGAAAGGAATTGCTTTAAGTATAACTAGTTAAGTAATTATTATCCACTAGCGTTATACCGCGGCTTCGTCGCAAAACTGCAGACGAAAGACGAGGTACGGTCAGCATCAAAAGTAGCTGGTTACTTTTGTACTTTGTCGTAATAACACAATTGTCAATCAAGTATGACGTTTCGCATCTAACTGTAGAGCGACAAGGTACAAAAGTGACCAGCTAATTTTTATGCTGACTGTACAGTCAGGGTACGAAAACCTTCGTCAGTTAATAAATTGATTCCTTTATCAAGGCATAGACTCAGTACCTTTCGAAAAATGGGAAACGTCAATGTGATAATGTTTTGTTTGAAATATAATATAATGTTGATAGGACTAACAATTCCCGTGGTGCAAGCAAAATAATAAATGTCAACTTTAAGGTGACAAACCTTTTCTTACCCCAACTGTACTGGACCACTTGGACAGCGCCCTCTATTCTTGTTTAAAATGAAATATTATCCCACAGGAAGTTATTACCGGGATATGACGTATCCTATGTCTCAATTCAGATCTTTGTCCACTAATTTGCCAATTTCATTTTAATCTGTTTAGCAGTTATGGCATGATTGACTAACAAACAGTCTGCACAAGGTTTCTCGTTTATAATATTAGCATAGATTAAAAGATAATAAAAATATTTATTACTGTTTTATTATTCCATTGTAGTATTCTGCTATAATTTATATTGTATGGTATGACGGGTAGCCATAGGCCAGCATTGTGACTCAATCATAAAGTTGTGGTACCCTTAGGCATTCCCTACACGAGATCAACGAACCTGCAAATATTTTGTGCAAGACCTCAAATGTTACTTATGTTGTTGTAAACTATAACAACAATTAATAATAATAATAATAAATATCACGGAACAATTCACACCAATTGACCTAGTCCCAAAGTAAGCTAAGCAAGCTTGTGTTATGGGTACTAGCAACGGATAAACATACTTAACCCTATACATATTAAAAACCCAAGACCCGAGAACAAACAATCGTATTTTTCATACAAATATCTGCCCCGACACGGGAATCGAACCTGGAACCTCAAGCTTCTCTAACCACTAGGCCATCTGGGGGGTTACTACGAAATTCGAAGTTCGAAGTTCGGATCGTGCGGTTCCTCTCACTCTCGTAATAAATACCATTAGCGTGAGCGGAACGGCATGAAACGAAGTTCGAATTTCGCGCTTCGTAGTATAGGGCCTGGTCGTCAAAAATAAATTAATAAATAAATTCATAAATAATATTGAAAATGTAAATTTGTTAACAGAAGTTTATCCTCCTGACACACTAAAACAGGAGAGCCAGTAAAATTACATAAAGTTTACCACTGACAGATGGTTTGTCTTCATTTCATATTCAACTTTAACGACCTACAAATAAAGCCAATTTTGCAGATTTTGTAATAGCTACTTTATTTGTATGGTCTTAAAGTTGGAAATGAAATGAAGGCAAGCCATCTGTCAGTGGTAAACTAAAAGTAAACGTATTTTTTTTTTTTTTATGTTAGATAGGCCAGACAAACGAACTAGTGGGTCACCTGATGTTAAATGATCACCACTGTCCATAGACACCTGCAGCGCTTTACGCGATGCCAGTGCGTTGTCGGCCCTTAAGGAGAGGGAATAGGGGAAGGGGGAGGGGGAGAGGGAAGGGGTGAGGTATTGGGCCCCCGGCACTCTCACTGACCGTACGAAACGCAAGCAGGATTACTGCTGCTTCACGCCGGTTTTCTGTGAGAGGGTGGTACTGCCCCGGACGAGCCGGCCCATTCGTGATGCAGCGGCTAGCTACAACATGGCTCTACCACTACTAAACAATTGTAGCAACAATAGGGTTTATTTTGGTTTATTTGCTGTTTCCCGCGATTCCGTCTGCGAAGAATTCGTTTATCGTTATCCCGTGGGAACTGTGCAATTTTCCCGGACAAAAAGTATCATTTATGTTAATCTAAGTTATCCAAATTTCATCAGAATCCGTCAAACCGTTTTAGGCTGCGTATCCACCGGAGCTGTGCGAGGATGCGTTGCGAGTGATGTGTTTGTCATGATCATGAACCAACAGAAACACTTCATGTAAAAGGTCCTAAGTGAATGAAGAGTTTTTAAAATGAAGTGTTTCTATTAGTTCATGACAAACACGTCCCTCGCAACGCATCCTCGCACATCTCTGGTGGAAACGCAGCCTTAGCATGAAAGTGTCATACATTCATTCATCCATATAAACTTTCACGTTTATAAAATCAGTAAGATTCCTTGTATCAGTTATGTGTATTCAACTAACTGAGTATTGTAGAGTTTCCGCGCTACTTCAAATACCTACCTATTTACTCTAAAAAAATGCCTACAAGCTCTCGGACTATAAAATGAAAGTTTGTTGGAAATAGTGTAACTGCCATTTTTCATGTAACAACGTCACGCCCACGTTCGTTAAAAATACTCTTGACCTACGTTTTGCGTGTGTCGCTATCTTCGATGTGCCGGCCGCAGTAATTTAGTTGTAGGTCACAATGAATGTAGTTGCTGGAATTGTAACAATTTGTTGACCTAATTGCAAGCAAATATACATACATTCATGAATCATACTATGTTTCTAGGACAGGCGGAAAACGAACGACAAAAGTACATTCCGTGCTAAAGTAATGTATTTTTTTATTCCACGTCGATTGTACAAGCGTTTCATCATCATCATCATCATCATTTCAGCCGAAAGACGTCCACTGCTGAACATAGGCCTCCCCAAGGCTCGTCAAACTGATCGGTCCCGTGCCCTCCGCGTCCAACGCGATCCAGCAACCTTAATCAGGTCGTCGCTCCATCTTGTTGGGAGGCCTACCTACACTGCGTCTTCCGGGCCGTGGACGCCACTCGAGAACCTTTTGCCCCATCGGCCATCAGTTCTATGAGCGATGTGCCCTGCCCACTGCCACTGGAGTCTGGCGATTCTTCGAGCTTCGAGATATCGGTGACTTTAGTTCTTGCGCGGATTTCATCATTTCTGATGCGATCCCATAGAGAAACTCCGAGCATAGCCCTCTGAGTGACTTTGAGCTTCCTTATGAGGCCCATCGTTAGCGGCCACGTCTCAGTGCCATAAGTCATCACTTTCATTCAACACACACTGGTCAAAGACTTTTGACTTGAGACATTGCGGTATATTGGTAACAAGCATTTGGGCATTGACAATTAAAAATTTACCTGCTGCTTTTCTTTGCAGAATTAGTTAGTTTTGGGACTTTCTTACTCAGAGAAATTTAAGAAGAGATATGAAACTGAATAAAGATGTTTCGACTTTGGCTTCCAGGCGACGACCTAGGGTCCCTGATGCTGCGTGAAAGCGTGATGCGCGCGGAGCAGATCACATGCCCTTCACTGGCGTGGCTGCTGCCGTCGCCGCTGTTCTGGAAGCCGGCGGAGGTGCTCGTACAGACGGACAAGTTTAACTACACCATCAACGATCTGCAGAAGCTGTTCACGTTAGTATTACTTGGCTGATTAAGAAACAGGTCCACTGTTAACCCGTGGAGCGTCCCGCTCTAAATCCTACCCACTGTTGTGTGCACACCCGTGCGCACAGGACGCTCGACGGGCCGGGCTGTTAATAGGCCTCACCTAATCACAATGACTGGTTCTGCGCCACCCCGCATTCGTTAGACTCCTGCGACTTTCACCAGAAGGTACTGGGACCACCGCTGGCGAGTAACCGATGAGCTATCGGCGATTTTCTCGCCCAAGATACGAACAAAAGATATATATTTATAGTTCATCGCTGGCTGTTCACACTGCCGGCGAGGAGTCTCTTCACTAGTTGATCGCAGCGATAAAAGCTATCAACGATAAAACTCGCTCAGTGGTACACGGCGATGAACGCTTGGCGATCAGAGCGATCATTCTACCGTGTAATCACCCGTCGCACTCGAACACTCGCTTATAGCCGAGCGACAAAACTATAGAAACTACACACTCGCTTCTCGCCGCTCATCCACTCGTTTCTAGTTCTACTCGTTTATCGCTCGTCGCCGTAAGCGTATTGGGGCAGGGTGCGTGCGTGTGTGTGTTGGTGCGCGCGTGTTAGTAGGTATGTGTATGTGTAGGAAATTATTTGAGCGTCTTGGCCGATCCCTTATATTTTACGTTGACTGTACTGTAGAATTTACGTATTCTTTGTGACTCAACGTAACTTTATCAATGTTTGTTATTGTGCTAATTACGCAGTCATTGAAAATAGAAAGATTGCTTATCAGATCATAAATATTGATGATTCAATTATAAACTTTGGATTTTTGAAAGGAGTTGTGCAATGTTTGCTAATGACACTGAGTTAGCGCTTCGGAGCAAAATGGACAAAAAGGAAAATGTAACCAATGGCAAAATTACGCGTATTGAGTATGCACTATATATACGTAAAATGTACGGTCAAGGACTTTAATTCATGAGCCACCATGGAACCATTTCACAGTAAACGTCATAGTGATATCGCATTAATTAACAAGGAAAATCGTAATGACTTTTCTTTTGAAAAGGTTCCATGGTGGTTTATGAATTAAAGTCTTTGACTGTAGAAATCGGAAAATGCACACTACTCGCAAAGTGTACAAAAAGCTAAAAACGGTGCTGTTCAAAATGGTTGATCTATGATCAGGCAGACACTGGTCAATATGTCTAATGTTTGGGTCAATTCCTCAGGGACATGGATCTCCCGAACGCGTGGGAGATGCGTAAGGACACGGAACAGTATACGCGGGACTTTAGCGCGCCCGGCGTCGAAGTGCATTGTGTGTACGGGTACAACATCTCCACTGTGGAAAGGTAAGATTATCATCATTCCAGCCAAAAGACATCCACTGCTGAACAGGTCTCCAGCCTCAAATGACCGAATTTAGTAAATCTGATTACTGATAAATATTGCAGAAAAAATTGGCTTTTAAACGTGATACTACTTTATTTTAATATTTATTCAAACTTGGATGAAAAACGACTTAAGAGACAGTTTTCAGATATTTTACTGTTTAATCCCGTAACTTTGGTCCTCCATGGTTTAAAAAAAATAACTACGCTAAAGTGGCACTGGGTATTAAAAATATTCCTAGCTAATGTAGTTTGTAGTTTACACTTACTAATTTGTTCAATAATTTCAAATTTATTGCTATTTCATTACAGAAGAAGCTCAAGTTGAAGTCACTAATTAATCACTATAAAAACACCCACAAGACAAGAATTTTTTCATGTACCAGCAACGAAAATTCGCAGTCTATTAAAAGCAGTGACACGCTAACCAAAAACAAAGCAAATTCGATTTTCAAATTCGAATTTATAAATTTTAATCTTTATTCGAAATTTGACTTCAACTTTACCAGCCATAAAAAAACAATAATTCTACCGTCTTCAGACTAAATGGCGGCTCACTTGATTAGCTTCTTCAGTAATGAAATAGCAATAAATTTGAAATTATTGAACGAATTAGTAAGTGTTTGTAAACTACAGTAGCTAGGCATATTTTTCAACTGAGGGAGAAAAATCGAGATTTTTGCAAAAATGTCAATATCTCGAAAACTAAAAGATTTTTACTAAATCTAAAATGTGATATTCTGGTAGGTAATTATTAGGTCTATCAGCCCTTAACGGATTATCGTCGGTTTCTGGGACACCCTGTATAAGTAATACTAACATGCTACACCCAGGCTAGTGTACAAGCCGGGTACGTGGCTCGACGGATACCCCGCCCTGGCGCCGGGCGACGGCGACGGCACCGTCAACCTCCGCTCCCTGACCGCTTGCGAACACTGGGCCAAGCGCCGCCGCTCCACCACCCTCAACGGGGGGAAGACCGTCAAGTCCCTGCCCCTCGCCAACGCCGAGCATCTCAAAATACTCCACGACCAGAGAGTCATCGACTACATCACTACAGTCATGAAGCTATAAAGGTGACGTTTTATGTTTGAAACAATGTGGCGCACGAAAAGTACAGGACCGGATTTAGGGGAGAGCATCCGGGGCCTCCACAATAGCCGCCTTTATACAGTCACTCTATCGCGCGTGAAACAGCAATAGTGTGCGAAAGAATGCGCGTGTAAAGATGTCGGAAGGGGAAGGGATCGACCACGCGTAAAACTGTGCAAATTGCACACGCGTTACACGCGCCAACACGCGCCAGTTACACGCGGTCTATCGCGCACGATTAGCCTTTACACGTTCGCTCTTTCCATTCTCAGAAACGTATACTTGTAATCGCGCGCGAATGAACGTCAAGTTAAAAAATCTAACAAAACATAATCGCGCCCAATTGCGCGCACAGGCTTTCCGGCACGCAATCCTGTACGCTCTTGAGAATGCGCGATAGAGCGACTGTATAAAGGCGGCTAATAGAGAGGCCACAATAGCGACTTCGAAAAATTGTTTAATGAATACTAGACTGAAAAAAAAATTGTCATTGTATTTGGAAAATAATTTGTGGCAAAGGGGCCTCCGCTCCTTTTATGCCCCGAGGCTTCCCGACCCCTAAATCTGGCCCTGGAAAAGTTGCAATAGTAAATTCTTGCTTTACGCAAAAGGTACGATAGCTTAAGTACATACTCCGTTTTTTTGGAGCACATAATAATTTTGCAAGCTTTTATTGAACTTGACGAAATAATTTATTTGAAACTAACACATTAGTATAATTTACTCTTTTGTTTTATGGACCATCCATAAATTACGACACACGTTAAGGGAGGGGGTCTTAAGTTTCATGACGTCACATTTCAAAATCTATAATACATCTAAGTGTTAATATGCCGAATTTGAACTTTATTTCTAATTCTCACCGTATTGGCATAAGATTTAAATTGTTTTGTTGGCAACATGCTCTATCATGTCACGCGCCGGCCGCCTATGATCCCTTATGACTAATGCATAGATGCCGCCAAACGCCTCGCCGTGATGTTTTAATTTAATAATTTCTAGATGTACAATTGTAAAATATGTGTCGTTCCACTAGGGAGGTGTCTCACAAATGTGACCAACTGTGACAAGGACCCGCCCCCCCAGGAGGGGTAAAAAAAATTACAAAATTAGTGTGACGTTCTTTATGGATGACGAGTTGGATTTGTTTGTTTGTATGATTTTTCCGTTAAATTTTGCAAGATATGACCCACATTATTAAGACAATTGGATCTAATTTAACATTCCTTTTTTTTCGAATAAAAAATATTGATAATTTTTCGAAATTTGATGTTCGCATCAAGATAACGTGGCTTTGGAACGAGCTGGTTACGCATTATAAATTGTTATTGCTTGTGCATGTGTGAATGCATTCGTCAAATGACGCCTCCGTGGACAATAGGCCTTAGTCTACTTATTTTATTCTTTTGAGATACAGGTGGGGGGGGATGATGGGCGGAGCTAGGCTGCGAAATATTTTCGGGGACCTCGACGTAACATTTTTACTAACAAGGCAAGCTAAATAAAAACTTGTAAAAAGGTCCGTTTTGACAAAAACATTTGATCATATTTTAAACAAAAAACTATTTCTAATTTTAGTTTAGATAATCAAATCAAGCTACTTTCTATATCCTCGTAAGCCCCACGTCAAATTTTGACTGTTTTAATTTGAAATTTACTGTCTATCAAGATAAGTTGATACATATTTGCTTTGACGCATATACTAAATTGGGCCTTAGAAGGATATCTAAGAAGGACCTTCGCAATACAGTAAAAATAATTGCTTGCTATTTTTATACTGCTGGTAGCTATTGTCTATCTGGTGATTATTTTAAATAGGCTTGGTAACGGTCGGCAACCTTCGCGCCATACTCCCAGTGTTTCAAGCGTCAATAAGCTGTTGCTTATTAATTATATTACCTTTAAGGTATCTATTGAAGCATCTCTAGTATTTTAGGATGCCTCTTATCAATAAGAGCGTACATGATGAATTGATGATTTACTATCTATACTAATTTATCGTCATTTTACGTTATTTTGTGAGAAATGGGTGTTAATATTGATTATTTTGTCATTTATCTTAGGCTCCAAAAATTTTGAATTTTGTTTCAATGAACTTTAAACTTTCTGTCACTTTTGAGTGAGTTCGATGTCAGAAGTAAGCTATATAAAGGACTAATTGGGAATGTCTAAAAAAAATTACCAGTGGTTTTTATATTTTTTTTGTATAGAAAAGTCAATTATAAGAATCTAATTTCAATATTTTGTCATTTCGTTCACTACTTTTTTCAAAATTAATTATCGAAACTATTTTGGATGATGACGTCAGATTATAATTGAGGGCTCCCACACTGCCAAATTTCTAAATCTATCTAAATACGTACGATGAGGCAACCCCTTAACTATTTTTTGCGTAGTGGTACACTGTAACTAGTGTCACTTTACTGGCGCTGTCAAAGTGCTAGGTGTCAGACAGCGGGTCCAAATCAAACTCCGTAGTATTAAATCCACGTGTAAATTGTGAAGAATTCTAACAACACAGAATAAAGTACGACTTGGACGGGCCACGCAATTTACACCAATGCCAAATGAAGGTCATTGCTTATTTTTTATGTGATAAATTCATTACATAATAATTAAATTAAATAACTACAGAAAACGAGTTAAAAAGCATTTATCTCGAAATGGTTTTCGATTTACTATACATTCCAAAAAAATAGACATCCCCAATTCTAATGTGACATCGAAAACACTTGTAAGTGACATACAGTTTAAAGTTCATTGAAACAATATTTTCGTGGGCCTCAGGAGGTTAGATAAATGGTTTCTTTGAATAACATACATATTTTACTCTATTTGTCTCTCTTGTCAGTCATGAATCTTGCCATGTAAAAGCTCTCTTTTATAATGAGTAGTAGAGTGCTTTTTGCAACGACAAGCCTATCAATAATGGTGTCTCTCTCTTTAAATGTGTTGCTAGTGATTTTAGTAGTAAGAGTATCATGGTGCATTGTAACTAGCTCATTTCAACCAAACCATTTAAATGTATTCAATTCACAGTCAATTGTACAGAATAGGGATGATGACACCACCAATCAATTGATGTAGTCGAGGAAACTGAATCACGTAGAGGTAACGCCACCAGAGTTGAGGCCACGCACACAACCACATCTCATGTAATGACAGCGGGATTTTGACGTTTAACGACAACACAACGTCAAAATCCCGCTGTCATTACAAGAGATGTGGTTGTGTGCGTGGCCTCAACTCTGGTGGCGTTACCTATACCAAGATGAACTGTACTTTTAATGAGCTGTCAAAGCACGATTTTCCCATAGATGTTGGGAAATAGACGTAACTTATTTGCCAGCTCGATAGACTAGGTAACTATTTATTTGTTCTAAATAAATTAAAAATAGAATTTTCCAGGTGACCCTTCTGTCAAGACATTCGATTAGACCGTAAATGTTGCTAATTTTAATTGGTTTTGATTTCTGTTTGCCGTTTATTTTATTATTTTGAAATTATTGTTTTGTGGTGTTATCTACCCTATTGTATTAACATATTATGGTAACGGATATATTTTATCTTTGTAGTTATAAGTTATAATTGTACATACTTTTAAGGTAATTGGTAAATGAGGTAAGGTAGGGTAAGTGAAACTACAGGGAAATGAAACAGTCTTTTATAAACCAAAGACGATAGACTGCACCTCTGTGCTCACTTAAGGGAGCTTCAACCTATAGTATTTGGTTTATGACCAACTGTTCCAATTCCCTGCAGTTTAATTTACCCCACTTTACCTATAGTTGAATCTTCCCTATGACAATATTTTATGTGCTTACCTATGTTTGTGATTGTTACATAGCAACCTAGTCAATATTAATAACATTAAAGCCCTCCACAAACCAAAGCGCGGGGCGCCGACGGAGCGTGCCCAGCGCGCTCTATAACTCTGAATTATATACGCTGTGCCGCGCTGCCGATGTGTGTCACCGTATATATGATTAGGGATGCAAGGTTGTTGTAATATCGATAAAAATATCGATAATTATATCCAGGTAATGAAATTATCGATAGTTGATAATATCGATAATTTTGGTCGATAATACCTATCGAATTTATTTAATTTTAAATAAAAAATATGCAGTTCACTGAATAAATGCTTTATTATTATTATATATCAGCAGTTTTTACATACTTTTTCATCGAAAGAAAACTAGAAATTACAATAATAATAATATTATAAGAAAAGGCTAATGTTCGAAGCCCATACAACTATATCTAAGGTCGTGAATTATCCATTTTTTTTCTTAGGATATGATATCGATATTATCGTATCGTTATAGCGCAAATATCGATAAAAATATCGATATTTTACCTTCGATATTATCGGTTTTCCGATATATCGTTGCAACCCTATATATGGTTCAGTGTTGTAGAGCGCGCTGGGCACTCTCCGTCAGCGCCCCGAGCTTTGGTTTGTGGTGGTCTTGAGACATGGAAACAAGTAATTTTATTGGTAGCAGTCGCATAGCTAGGCGTGGGCAAAGTGGGACCTCGCCCACGGCCCTGCGGGGGCCTCGCACCTTGATTGGTCTTCGTGTTTTTGCTCAATTAAAAATCCGTTATTTAACCCTTAACCCCTCGTATGCGGTAGGCATATCATTTTTTGATAGCTGGGTTGCGGCGACTCGATCACGTGACCCCACAAATGCTATGTCAGCGGCCATTTCGCTTATTTTTTCGTTTGTGTCGATTTTTTAATTTTTCTTCTTTCGTCGGCTCAGTTAGCCAATCGATTTTCGACCTTCAATAGTATAAAGTTTAAATAAAAAATAAAAAAGCTTTGGCACGGATACGTGCTAACGCAATTCGTGAACTGGCACGGATCCGCGTCTAAGCATACGAGGGGTTATTAAACCATTTGACAACCCTGTCAAAACATTCGATTTTGGACCGTTGCTAATTTGAATCGGCTTTGAGTTCTGTTTGATGGCAAATATATTGCCGGTATCGATTTAAGGGTTAATGCGTGGTGCGCCATCACAGGGACTCGCGAAATATATCTTGCACACACAAAATTTAGGTCCTGCGCTACCACTGCTAGGTAGGTAGTCACCGCAATATTTATTTAAAAAAAGTAAGTAAGTGACTATTTTTCGTAATTTACACACATTCTGGGGTTATTTGTGAAAGACCCCAATATTCATTATACTTTTGTTAATAACCTACCATTCAGTAAGAATATTTTACTTAAACTTAATTAGTTCATAAGTTCATAATAAGATTTTAATTAGTTTTAGCATCAACATGACGTATCCATCTTTTATTGTAAAATGCTCATTTTATTTTTGCTCATATTTATTATTATTTCTGTATAATTGAAATAGTGGACAAATAAAATAATACCTACATAGAGAATTAGTGAGGAAATAATATTTTAGTTAATATCGAAGCCACTTCGCGAGATTTTTTTTATCAATTATCAATTTGTCTAGGACAAGATAATTACTTAAATACTATTACAAAATAATTTATTGAAGATTAATGTATATAGCAGGCTTATTGTCTAACGTTTCCGACGCTTGCCTTCGCAATCACTATCTCTTTCTGTCAAACGGTATAAAATGATGACAGAAAGAGATGGTGAAAGCGAAGGCAAGCGTCAGAAGCGTTAGACAATACGGCCTCTGGATATTGTTAACTCGATCTTAATTTTAAAGCTTTATACGGCTGTGATAAGATGTCTCTCTGATTATGCAATTATCTTGCCTCGAGTTTCTTGGATTTATGTTCGCATTTTTTATTTTATTTTTTGTATAAATCGTTAACTAATAAGAATCATTAGTAAGTTCGCCAAATTGTGTTAAATGAAAAGAAATAAATAATACCCGCACCGTGCATTTATTTTTCCCTTCATATGTCGAGGCTGTCCTGCCGCCTGCAATGTCACAAACAAAAACAAATAAAAGACATGCATAGACAATAAAACACGAGATCTTAATAAACGTGTAATTAACGTCCATTTTGTCGATCGCCGCCATTTTGGCACTACCCTACGTAGCCATGTTTTATACTCGTATAAAACTGTGAAAGTATTTTAAATAAATAACGATTACATAGCTTCGCGTATAAAGCTTATTAATACTAATTTTGTGAATCTGCCTCGAAATGTCGCTATATTTTCGACTACACTGCCATTTTTTCACTTTCTAACGACATGGACATGACTGTTTTTATACAACGACTGCAGGCTCTAAATATTACTTATTATAGGTATAAATTATATCCATACTGACAGTGATACTATACAATTTTGTTTCTGGAAAAAAATACTAATTAACGCTATAACATTTTAAGGAAACAAGATGGTAATAGGTACTTAAAAGATACGAGGAAAAGGATATTGTATATGAGAAGTGATTTAGAGGAAAATTGTGATAGATGAGTAGTTTTCAAAAAAATATACATGTGTTAAAGGCTAAATGGGAAAAAAATCAAGGTAGTGTCCATTATGTAACGAAACTTAGTCCTACAAACTATATGGGTAACTTTCGTTACACAAATGAATCTATTAAGTTTTGTTTTAATTTAATCCCCTATGTACATTTTTTTGAAAACGACTCCGTTAACTTGGGACAGAAATAACTTTACCACAAAAACACAAGTGTTAGACACGCCTAAAATTACAGTTTACTATGAACTGACACGTGTTAATAATAATAATAAATGTATTTATTTAGGCATTTTTTTTAGAACCCAAAACAAGTGTTCAACGAGTAGGTATACGTTTTTGTGGTACAGAAATCCAACGACTGTGTTCATATAACAAAAGTAAAGAAGATATGTTTGGAAACTTGGTAGAATACCCAACGTTAAAAAGAAGGCAATGAGCATTTTTCAGGTTTACTTTAAATCCAATGTTCAGAGACAGTTATTGTACAGCATCACTTTTCAGTATGTCAACACTCAACACGGCAAAGGTAACAATTCTTATATTCTTACTTAAAATTAAAACCAGCTGCATTATTTACAAATAATTAAACCAAAAAATAAAACAGTATTCTTTCAAACACACAAAAGATCTTTCAATCACAAGGGTTGCTTTCATTTTATGAAATTAATTTCGGAATATTACCTTATATACAAAACTCAATCCTTATACGAAATGATGAATGAATAAATTTAATTGATACATCGCATGCCTAAATAATTCTTAAAATAAAGTGCTTTTTATATAGAATTTTAACTTTTTTGTCAATGTTGTGCACAGTAATTATAATAATATACGAGCATGTATATCTATCGATACTAAACCCTGGGCCCCAAGATACAGGCTCAGCCTAGTTTGGGGACCACTGTATACTGCTAAAAATGTAATATTGCTTTATGTGTAATAAAAATTTTCATTTTCATTAAACGAGTCATACCACAATAAACGATTTTACTTGACAATATAAATGTAAATACTAAATGGGACTTATCACGCAAACAATAGTTACCTCGAAGTTTCGGCCACATTGCAGCGGCCGTGATCAAGAGTTGACACCCGTTCCGTCCCGTTTAGTTTATTATGTAGATATGAGTGAAAATCATGAAAGTTTAAAACTGTATAATATAAATGTTACAATAATAAATGCTTACAATTGTTTTCTCCATAAGTATCAGCATTTTTGTTAGTAACATGCTGACGTCTAAAAATCCATGAGGGCGTCTAAAATCAGAGCATTTTATGTGAACTGGTAAGTAGGTAACTTAAACTATCATCTTTCTAGGTTTCGCAGTTATGAAATCATCATTGGTCTCGATGATAATGTTAAAAAAACCAAGAGAATTCCATAATGATAGATGAGAATGAGATGTAATGTAAGTTATGGACAACAGAGTTATCAGATCTTTGAACTAAGTATGTATGTACCGACGACTCCTTTGCCTGATTTATCTAATCTTGTACCCTCTTAGGAAAAGTCAATTTGGTTCCCAAATATACCTGTAATATAACGGTAGCTTCAGCATAAATATTAGAAATATCCAATCCACCTGCATGGATCCACGAGCACTCTATGTTGATTTCTGTTAGAAAATTACTGGCAATGAAAGCCGAGTACTTTTTTAATTGTTGTTGTTAAATTTAGTTACTTATCTTAGCACTAAAGGAAATCATTAAATAGGGAATGAAATAGGCACCTAATGTTTAATTCATATAAAATACTCCTAATGCGTCCTACGTCCTTCAAACCGAGTTCACAACATTTCGTCTCTGCTATAAAAAAAGCTCGTATCCCGAAATCAATAATTCTAAAAGTGAACTTTAGGTACCTTTGAAATGTAAGTGATGTTTTCTATCCGGACTGTAGATGCAGAACGCATTCAGAGTAACAAACTATTTACTTAAAACAAATCAAATATCACATTTCAACAAAAACACTATAAACATACATAATTTTACTTCCACGACGCCGAAATTTAATTCATTCAAACAGTTCATACCGCAATAAATACTAGAAAGGTCATTTTAATGTTAGAACTACTCCAATCACAATCTTATCGCGTTATTTGGTTACAATATAGCCTCCAAAATAGAATTTAATACATTTTAAAAGCTGGTCACTTTGCGAAGATTAATTTTGACGACTGCTATTTTGTGTTACATTTTTTTCTAATGGTAAATTACTAGATCGCAACGATAAAAAGTAGAAATTAGATAAGGTCACCGGTTCCACGTAAAATGCTTTAGTAAATTTTCTTCCGTTTTCTACTTTTCAATGTCGGACTCTAGTATAATTTTTTGACCTGCAGCAATCAATTTGATTCCGAGGCAACTATAGAACTTTATCAAAGCGAACAATTTTATTTGTCTACGACAAGTTTATGTTTTGACGTAAATGCAGTGGCGTAGCGTGGGTGTCAGCCACCCGGGGCGGAAGAAAATTTGGCCGCCCTCTTGTATACCTGCTTACTTCAAAAAATTTTACTTGGTCAATTTAAAAAACTACAATATGGAATTGTCCAAATATTTACAAAATATTTGCCGCCCCCTAAACGTGCCGCCCGGGGCTGGTCGCCCCCATCGCTCCCCCAACGCTACGATACTGACGTGAATATGACAAAGTTCTGTGGTGGCCTAAGAGTCGAATTGGTCGACTGTACCTTTTTTAACGGATAACTTTAAACTTGTTAATGCAGATGCATCTATTGGTTACATTACAAATATTAGCCACATACTCTTATTAAAGTACTAAGTTCATCATAGTTTTAGTTATCCATCTGTTCCCAAAACGGCAGTTTATTTATCTATAGAGATCTTTATCCTTTACGCCGTTGAGTTAGACAATAGCGTGCAAACACATTCCGCCGCCTGCAAGCACCAGTGTGGCAACGTAGCGAGTCAGGACCCGCACGTCGTACACCGTACAATATCTGCGACGAGTCGGTCTACCATTTTTGGAATTGTCATACAAAAACCTTAAGAGCATGAGTAACTATGCATGTTATACAGACGCCAACATTTTTAAACATATTAGGTGACTTATAATTAAAAAATACACTTCATTATATAAGTATTAACTAACAAAACACTTATTACGAGAGTTGCCTTTGCATTACATTTTTTCTGCTCCTTTTCGAAGGCGAGGTCAGAGACTGAGTTATGTTCCCACAAACTCATATCAAGGCAAATTCCTAACATAAATGCGAAACATAGCCAGAGCTATAAATTTCCCAGGGCCCATCTTTTTAGCAAAGGGGCAAGCGCGTGTGGCCATCTCCTGTCACAAGTGCTTTGTGCATTCGCACCGTTGCAAGTCCACTTGTCACGTCTCTTACACACTTAAATCTACAAACTATGTCCTTTAACACATTCGGAATAAGACCGATTATCGTTTACACAATCAATTTGTCGCTTTCACTTCAGGCGGTAACCCGAGCACCAAGTCTCAACAAAAAAAAGTAATAACTAATGATTTAATGAATGAGTCTAGCACGATTCTAAGTCCATTGGAAAACTTAACACGAATTATTTTTATACAGCAGATGTTACATGAATGAACTTTTTCAAAACATTTTAGCTATATTTAGGGCGCGGTAATGCTATTATGAAACCGTAGCGGCTTAGCAACGAGCGAGCATTTTATCTGTTCATTGCGTATCCTGCCAGGTAAGCACTGTGCTGCGAGCGTCTCGGCCGCGCAATGTACAGAGGACACTCTCGCCGGGCCGTAAAGCCAAGCTATAGGTTCATATTTCATTCAACAAATTGTAAACTTCATTCGAATACATAGTAGTATAAATAAAATAACAAGATACTTTGAAACATGATTCTTGGCTTGTAAATAGATATGGAAATCAGTTAGAAAATTAAAATTTATTAGCTCTAATTTCAATGTTTTTTTTAATGTCCCACTGATTTCATACCTATGTAATGTTCCGATGTTATACCTCATTTAGTTTGAACAACAGAGAGGGATTAAGTTATACCAGAATCAAGAATAAAAATGAAAATAAACAGTGACAAGGAAGAATAATATCTATGATTCGTCAAAGTTGCATTCAAAAACATAAACCCATGACTGAATTTCAAAACGCTTTCGACAGTTCTCGTAGTGTAAAATAAACGCCATTTAAAATGATTTACGCCCATTTTCACCATTCCCTGTTAATATCATTTGTTTTTATCAGCGAAATATAAGGAATCTAAATTTTCGGGTGGATTGGCCAGGAGATGCGACTTCGAACATCGTCCGGTACACCCGAAACAATATTCCGTATTAAAAAAAACTCTGTAATGTTCCTTTTATAGACATATCTATATTGCATTCCTACACCAAGACTCAATCAACTAAAAATAATCCACCAATTAATTAAGCTTTTAGAAACTCAAATGAATCTAAATTAAAATGGTGCATTATTTTGAGTTAACTGACTCATGGTCTAGGATTACGTTATGTAGATAAAATAACAGGAATTTAACAGGGAGTGGTGAACCAGACCGTTTAATTTTATAAATGGAACCAAACCAAATGTAAAGTTAAAAATAAAGTCACGATTTACAGAACATGGTGGTGATCAAGAGGGAAGAATTTATCTTGATTTCAAACACGATGATTTTTAATCGGTGGATCAGGAACTAATTTTTCTAGATCAGTATTCGGTGGCGATCACGTTTATGTCGCAGTTACATGAAAGAAAACGTCTATTTTTAAAACAACGAGTATTTGGAAAATCACTTTTTAATTAAAATCGTTGTCACCCTACACATGGTTTAGTCTACGAGCTTAAAACATCTTTGACAAGTCAGTTTCTTAACCTTTTCAACACCAACGACACATATATAGGTCACAAAGTACAGTGTCAAAGTGACCTTGACACAATGACATAAGATTCAAAGCAGGTTTACGTTTTGTCGAGGCGCGGCGGTGAAAGGGTTAAACAAACTTTGACGCGAGACTTGTCAAATTCTCCGCCAAAGCGATGACACTTGACGAAACTACAAATTTAGGGTGACCATGCAGCGCTGGATGGAGGAAGTTTTAACTATAAAGTGTTTGTATTTAATTAAACAGAGACTTCATTGTTGTTAGACCTAAATTCCATTTTGGCTAGGGATAAATATTTTTTAACTCCTGATCACCGTTTAAAAATCACCGTGTAAATCGCCAATAACTGGCCACCTCATACTAAAAATGAACTCCATTCACCCATAATAGAATTCATTTTCAGTATAAGGTGTTAATTACTGGCCACCCTTCAATAACTGGTCACGTTATACTAAATTGAATTCTGTTTGTAGGGGAACAGAGTTCATTTTCAGTATGGGGCCAATTATTGGCGATTTACCCTATATGCTATAAGGTGGTATGGCTACTTTAGACCCGCGAGAAATTCTGTCTTAGAGCACCAGAGCTGTCAAAAGCGTAAGATCATCACATACAGTAAAATTACATAAAGTTTACCACTGACAGATGGTTTGCCTTCATTTCATATTCAACTTTAACGACCTACAAATAAAGCCAATTTTACAATACTGTTACCCACGTTTGCAGATTTTGTAATAGCTACTTTATTCGTATGGTGTTAAAGTTGGAAATGAAATGAAGGCAAGCCATCTGCCAGTGGTAAACTAAAAGTAAACGTATTGTAACACCATCAGAAAACCCAAACGAGGCACCGCCTAGAACCTGAACACGACAAACCGATAGGCGTGACGCTACCTGTTGAACAGATCCGGCCTGTAGTACACGTACACGCCGATGAGTACCGTCGCCGTCGCCAGGATGGCGCGGCGCGTGAGCGGGTAGCGGAGCGCTGGTACGTAGTAGTGCAGAGTGCGTTGGAGGCGCACGGATAAGGTCGGGTTGCGAGCTGCGGCGGCGGCCGCGCGGCGCCGCTTTAGGCGGTCTTCGTCGAGACGCCGCTGCTCCTCTCTGCAATGATACATAGAATGTTACCGTCACAGATACAGATACACATAGATAACGCAAATGCATCTACTTCGCGTGTCCGAACCCCGACGAAGCGTCGGGTTGGCCGCCCCTACTGACAGTTCGCGTGCGTCAGTTGTTGCAGCCGGACGTCCGCGAAAACTAAGAAAATGCCTCGTTGCGTTGTAATTAAGTGTAATTATGTCTGTGGTTTGAATTTCCCATCACTAAATTTCGGCTGTGACGTCACAGTGGTGTTAAAAAGTCGACACGCTTGGTTACAATACAAATCGCGAGCATTGCGTTATCTATATCTGTGGTTACCGTAAATCGGGGTGGCTTTTGATCAAATTGGGGCAACTTTGATAGTTTTAAAATCGCTATAAAGTCGACATTGCCCATATGAGGTAAATGGTTGACATGTAGACAAATAGAAGATTGATGAAGACATTAACAAGGAATAGCAAATGCTAACAAAAATGCGTCAGTTGGTCAGCAAACTACTTTTTAAAGTCGCCCCGAAGTTAAACACGTTCACAGTCCCTTACAAATTTCAAATTCCTGGTAAGTCCAGCAAATTAATTTAATCATTGTACCGTCTTGCTCAGTGTGATTGTACTAATCTGGATGCAAGTCTGTTTGATTCTTAGTGCCCCATATGTGGGCACAGACCTGTGAAGCTAAGTCGCTGTGACCCTTATATATGGGGCACTGGACTGTGAAAGTGATTCACCCCAGTTTATGGTATGCTAAATTTGCATTTAGTTAAAGTGCGCAAAGAAATGGGTAGAAGGAGTGAACACTATAGTTCTCACGCCGCTGCCATTGCCACACGCGCGGCATTCCCTAAAAGAGCGGTTTTATATGCGGACGTCAAAGGGCCGGCAGAACGGGAACTTGGTAATGTTTTTTTTTAAATAAGTAAGTCAATACTCACTCTCTCCTCTCGAGCGCCTCGACTTCGGCCTCGAGGTCGGTGGGGTCGTTCTCTTCGTACAACCTCTTCGCTGTCACCAAGATGTCTTCAAACGGTAAGTCATCTGGTAACTGAAAATTCACCAATACGCCATGAAAACATACACTGTGCTTTTTTATTTCCGTTAACTTCGATATATTACTTGATACATTCACAGTTACTATCTGGTAAATCGTTTTTTGTTGTATCTACTTTTTTTCCTTTTCCATAGTTATATTAGTAAGAATTTCAGCTTTTGAGGTATAGCCCTGTGGCAGACAGACGGACATTAATAGGGTTCCATTTGTTACCTTTAGGGTTCGGAACCTTAACCCTTTATAATGCCCCATTTATTGGAGCACACTACCACAGAATCAAAAGCAGCTATCGAATGCATACCTGACAAACGATATTTTTAAAGCTAGTCGTATTTTCAATAATTACAATGGAAATTGTGACGTATAATGTAACCAATAAAGTTGAAATTCCAACTCAATTCATGTGGTCGCTAAATCGACTCTGCCTTATAAAGGGTTAACAACGATCGAACCGCTTTATGCGAAGACACCCCTTTTTCATCATCATCCCAGCCTATGTAAGTCCTACTGTAGGGCACAGACCTCCTCTCAGAATGAGAGGGCTTGGGCCATAGTTCCCACGCGGGCCCTATGCGGATTAGGAGCTTCAAAAAAACATTGAATTTCTTCGCAGGTGAGTTTCCTTACGTTTTCCTCCACCGTAAAACTGATAGTAAATTTCTAATGTCATTACCAGAGCCCGGATTTTTCATGGCAAAACAAAACACTATCGTAATCTGGCTATTGATAGAAACATCATTTTATCGATATCGATAGTTGTGTGATAGAATAAAAAAAGTGACCACATAAAAAAACATACATAGTTTGTATAGTTGGAATTTTATAAGCTGGGGGTTTAGGACTGAAGACGGCATCTGGTAATGATAACATTGTTCTCGTTTGTTCTATTATGAACGCACTACAACGACGACGATCCACCTGAGTACCGCTTACAATGACGAAAGGCCTTTCTTAATGAGTTAAGCTTTTGCAATTTCAACCTTGTAACTTAAAGAAGACGGTAGCTATTTGTTTGCATTTTTTGTTACTTGTTCTGATTTGTTATTAGCGGTAGGCTTCAACAAACGAGAACAATGTTATCTTTACCAGATGAGTTCCCCCCCAGCTTATAAAATTCCAACTATATGAAGTTATATAGAAACATATTCAATTTCTTTGTCGTAATCCACGTTAGTACACACAGCAGCACATGGCGTTTTATTCATGTAATGGTGATAGGAGTAGATAATCATAAGTTTTTCAACATTCTCTGGGAGCAAACAGTTTCGTTTATCACATAAAGCGATTTATGTATACTAAATGTACGTTCAACTTCACTTGTCGTCAAGGGAGCAAATTTATAAAATTCATTGTAATTGGTATAATTTTCAGTTTGAGTATGGCAAAGCTGAAAGGAAAGTTTATTTTATTATTGAATAAATAACCTTTATAAATAATACTCGATATCGATAAAATGATGTTTCTATCACTAGCCAGATTACGATAGTGTATTGTTTTGCCATGAAGAATCCGGGCTCTGGTCATATAAATTTCATATAAATTTCGAAAAACTCAGAGGTGCGAGCTTGAGTACGAACCCATTAACCTCTGCTTGAGAGGCGGTCAAACCGCTAGGTTACCACGGTCTTTTGTTTTACGGGTGCTTACCCTAGATAATAAGCAGTGTAGCATCGCCATATCGCAGTCGCAGACGTAGACTTCTTCCTGCCGGTGCAGCACTATGGCGGCGGTCACGTAGACGGGAAACAGCGGCGGCGCGCAGAGGAAGTAGTCGTAGAGGCGCACCACGTCGGCATACCGGTTTAGACTGTGGCCGAACCACGTCAGGTACCAGGGCAAAGCGAACATTGTGCCCACGCCCGCTCTGCAAACGACGGATTGAATTGTAAAGTCTAGTATTTAAGACCCTACCGAGCTTTTTGCGCTAATCGATTTTGGCTATTCTATGCACTCGTGTGTGTGCGTGAGAGCGGCTAGAATCAGACGTGCGTAAGCGCAAGCGACACGAGTTCCCCGTCCGATGGTCGAAGGAGAACTAACGCAAAGTAACTAACTAAACGGACAAGAAGGAAGCACGACGACTCAAGATAGGTTGGTAAGACAGCGCGTGTATTTAGGTATTTTCATCGTATTACAACAAATATCAAAATGTCAAGTCTTTGACCAGTGTGTGTTGCCAGTGATGACTTATGGCACTGAGACGTGGCCGCTAACGATGGGTCTTATAAGGAAGCTCAAGGTCACTCAGAGGGCGATGGAGAGGGCTATGCTTGGAGTTTCTCTGCGGGATCGCATTAGAAATGATGAAATCCGCGCAAGAACTAAAGTCACGGACATAGCTCGAAGAATCGCTAGACTTAAGTGGCAGTGGGCAGGGCACATCGCCCGTAGAACTGACGGCGTGGCATGGCGTCCACGGACCGGAAGACGCAGTGTAGGTAGGCCTCCAACAAGATGGAGCGACGACCTGGTGAAGGTAGCGGGAACGCATTGGATGCGGATGGCGCAGGGCCGATCTGTTTGGCGAGCCTTGGGGGAGGCCTATGTTCAGCAGTGGACGTCTTTCGGCTGAAATGATGATGATGATGACAACAAATATATGTAAATTGGATTAAAAAAATAAGCTGCCCAAATTACTAATTCCACGCGGACGGAGTCGCGGGCAAAAGCTAGTAAAATATATAGAAGCATGCATATTTCAGGATTTTTTGAAATATCTTATAGAATACAGTAGGTTAGGTTAGATTTGTTTTATAACAATTCTGAAGAAAATACTGATTCTGATATAAATTAAATTATGTCAAATGAAAATTATGGAAAACATAAGGTGCATGGTGCATTATGTTATCTAATATATAAAAATCTCGTGTCACGGTGTTTGTTATCCAACTCCTCCGAAACGGTTCGACCGGTTATTATGAAACTTTTTTGTGTGTATTCGGCAGGTCTGAGAATAGGTCGTAGGCTATTTTTATCTTCGCAGACGGAGGCGCGGGCAACAGCTAGTGACATATGAAATTCGGGCAAACGATAGAGAACTTTTCGTAAAACAATCTCGAATCACTTCTCCAAGCAGGCCGCGACCTTGCCGTCCGCGCGCCTTACAATCGGCAGCATGTTATTTGAACATAGTGTTGATAGTTTAAAAATGCAGTGTGTGTCTTCTTAAAATTTGGGTTTACGGAAAAAAAATCTATAATTGGCTTTGATCAATTATAACTGAAGATACACATTGCCGAACAAAATCCCCTTCAATGAATGTCCGAACTTTTTTATTTGGTTGCGTAACAAATAAAATCATCACCTACACAGAAATTTGAACCTAGTCTTTACTTCATTACAGTCGAATTTCGGTAGCGGCAAAACTCCACTTGACAGCTAAACTTGACAATTTCACGCAACGTTCTGAGAAAAAAGAAGGCCACTTTTATCAAAGTGGCGCTCATTTGGCTCGGACATTTTCGGGCGCGCGACTGTGGATCTACAGTTATAATTGATCAAAGATAATTGGTTTTTGTCCATTACTGGTGCTGTCACTCTATTTAACTGATTGCAGATAAAATAAATCGAACGCTCCTTCGCGAAGTACTGAGTTTTGGCCGCAGCAATAACATTGTCATAATGTGAAAATTCGTTACTTTCGTTCAAATTTCGCAGAGACATGTTTCGGGCTAATCTGTAGCCCTTCCTCTCGGGACTCCCTCCCTCCCTCTCGGAGTTGAACTCGATTTAAGACGTGAGTGATCCGTTTATTTTCACTACGAGTGAGCCTCACGGTAGCTTCATGTTCGACTCACTTCTCCAAGCAGGCCGCGACCTTGTCGTCCGCGCGCCTTACAATCGGCAGCATGTAGTTGAGCAGGTGCTGCGTGGGCTGCATGGTGGTCTGCATGAAGGGCGCCAGCGGGGCGGCCGCGCCGTGCGACAGCCGGCACAGCAGCGGGAACGAGGCCCGGTCCCCGCACACCAGCAACAGCGTTATCGCCACGTCGTGGTAGCCCTGGGGAGGATAGGTAGCGGTGGCAGTTCTTCGACATTCATACGAGCATCGATTGATGCCTAAATTGACGAGATTTCATTTTTTAACACCTGAAAATTACTACAAGAATCGAAAGAGTTTTGCCTCCTAAGCACGGAAATAGTACATTTCGATGCTAGTGCGGAAAGTATTAAAGTATGTCATTACTTTACGAGTCCCGAGATATCTTGCCACGAGCCGAAGGCGAGTGGCAAGACTCGGGACGAGTGAAGAATGACATTTCCGCGCGTGTATCGAACGACGTTTTTTAATACAGTTGCGAAAAAAAAATACAACGGAATAATTTGCTACTTTTTTATTAGGTGTAATAATACAAAACAATCAAACAACATCCATCCATCCATCGATCCATCCATCGATCCATCCATCCATCCATCCATTCATCCATCCATCCATCCATCCATCCATCCATCCGTCCATCCATCCATCCGTCCGTCCGTCCGTCCAGCAGACTTCAATGAATTGGAACAAATACAAATTTAAAAAAATAGAAAAGTAAATCGCACTAGTTCGCAAAAATGAACTTTGCGCACGCAATACAGCCAAAAAATGACATTTTTTGAGCAACTGTATTGAAAAATATTTATTATAATTACCATCTCCATATTAAAAAAAATACAAGACATTTAAAAATATATCTGAATTTACCATTGAGCATTCAGCATTGAGCATTCAGCATTGAGTTTAACATTTGGTAGCATAGCATACGGTTGTGGTAACTCTGATGATGAGCTCTGGTTGAGTTCGAAACAAGTCAGTGTAGCTTGGTGGTGGTGATGGTTGGGTTTATATGATTTGTGTGTGTACAGTGTGGAGGTGGAGGAACTGCATGAACACACATTTCTTGCATAAACATAACTATTGTAAGGTCGCGGGTGAGCAAAGTAATTGTTTTAGTTCATTGTACACATTGTTCGAAAAAGGTAGCGCAATTTCATAAGTTTTCATACAGTTTAGGAATATAGTGCTAACAATGTTTTTTCTATTTATTGCAATTGATCTGGGTCGTCCTAACTAGACTATTGATTCTAATTAGACTAATTAACTATACGAGAAAAGTCAGAAATAAATTTATTTTTTAACAAAAACAACAAAAGGGACAAAAACTGCACTAAAAAGTAAGAAAATAACTGTGAAATTTAGCTCTCCGAATAATATTACAGTGCAACAACTTTTAAAAGATAAATTGTAAGTAAATTAAAGAAATGAAATTACGCAGTTATCTTTTTATCGTTCAAGTGCAATTTTTTGGAGTAGGTTTTATACGCATAGTGTTTAAAGGTATTAACAGGTACACCTAATTAAGTTAGTTATCTTATGATATTTGAAATCAAAATAAAGCTTAAAATCAAATGTAATTAATTACGACGATTTAGCCTACGAAAATGACTCTTCGTTGCATGCAACCATCCATCAGTTAAGCGTTCTCACTGTCACCGCCATTTTAGACACATAAAATGTCAGAGCTAGGATACAATCCCAGCCATTCATTTTGAAATTGACCAATCACGTTTAATTGTTTTGGGTAATAGAAAATCGTCTGATATTTTAGCTATTCCTTATTGGTACTACAAGACGCATGCGTAGTTGGAATAATTGCCCCGTTTAAACTGGAATTTTGCAGGTAGCTCGCGTTCTATGCTTTTTTCGTTCGCTGGCCATTCTATAATTTAACCAGTTGATAACATTTATCCGTTGATTGAAAAATCGGCTCTAAGACAAAATTTCCCAAAACGTGAACTTAGCTAAATACATTTTATATTCAGTAGATCTGACAAAGGGTCGTCGGCTATTTTCTATACCCCTATTCTTCGCAGACGGAGTCCCGGACAACAGCTAGTATCCATATAACATTTGAAGAGTTTCCTCGATTTCTCCAGGATCCACTTACCAAATTCTGACTATAGTGACAATGGGACCTAATCGGAAATACCTATTCCTTATCCAATAAAAAAAATCCAAATCGGTTTATAATTGACGGAGTTCTAAAGTAACAAACATAAAAAAATACAACCGGCAGGCTTATTGTCTAACGTTTCTGACGCTTGCCTTCGCAATCACTATCTCTTTCTCTCCAACGGTATAAAAGGATGACAGAAAGAGACGGTGAAAGCGAAGGCAAGCGACAGAAGCGTTAGACAATACGGCCTCGGGTTGATACCCTCGGTTGGTTAAAAAGAATGGAAAAAATTAGGAAAGTACCTATGTTACGAAAATCTAAGGATAATGTTCGTGAACTAAAACCAATTGCATTTCTGCGACCATACATCACACCTCGCGTGGTGGGGGGTCACTAGGATTTTTAGTTGACGGACGTACCCTACTATTAGGTATAGCTATAGTCCATTTGCGTTAAGAAAATAGTGACTCATCGTTATCACTCGGCTTAGCCACGCCCCTTGACCAATTAGAGAATAGTAAATTAGAAAGCCGTGTTCACATTGACCAGTTGAAGTTAGCGCTTCAGACAGTACAGACGTGTTTTTCGTTAATTTAAAAAATGAATACTTCACCTATTCGTGAAAATAAAAGTGGATCAATAATAGCAAAAATAGACTCGAGCAAATGGAAGAAAAAACATGTGGGACTTAGACGATGTTATGGAACTCGCGGAACAGAATTCTTTATTATAACTGTTGATGAACATTCTGACGATTCTGATTAAATTTTAAAATAATTACTTAACAGTGTCAGTATCAATAATTAAATATTATGTCAATATTTGAAAACAACTTCATGAAAAATTCGCTTTAACTTTAATAGTTAAATTTTTGCTCCATTATGAATACGCCTTTACTTTGTAGTTGCACCGATGAGTCACTATTTTCTTAACTCGAATAGACTATAGACCGTTTAAATGAGTCGTCGCCCGCGCGATACAAAGACGGCGACAAAGGGGGTCGGGAGAGGTGCGGGCGGCAGGCACACGAGGCGCGCTCGCCGCCCGCACCTCTCTCGGCCCCTTTGTCGTCATACCTCCCCAACCCCTGTACCGCGCGGGCGAAGATAAACTGTAACTGTAGATATATCTATACATATATTAAATCTGTAACAAGTCGGTGTCTGTACATTGAAGATATTTGAGAAAAACTGTCACTAGAGCTATTTACTAGCGCAATAGAACCCAAAACAATGTTTTTTAGAATTATTGTCTGTTTGTCTGTGCGTTTGTGCGCGCTAATCTCAGAAACGGCTTAACCTAGAAGGATGCGGTTTTCACTGATATGTTGGTATTTTCTTGGATTAACATTTAGTGTTTGTTTCATTTGAATCGGTTCACAAATAAGAAAGATACGTCTATTTTAAGAATTTATAGAACAGTTTTTAGAAGTAGTGACTTGGGAGTAGGTACACGGTGGTGAATGTCAACGAGGGTGTGGGGGGGGGTTCGGTGGGGGGTCGGTAAGGTGGGGGGGGGGGGGGGTTGCGGGGGGGGGGGGGTAATTTTTTTTTATATCGAGGAATTAAGGAGAGCCATAAATGATGAAAAAGCAAATTGGATAAAAAAAATAAGCTGCCCAAATTACTAATTCCACGCGGACGGAGTCGCGGGCAAAAGCTATGTAGTCTATTTTCGTAACACGCGGGTCACGGCGGCTTAAGTGCTTCACGGCCCCACCCTATTACCAAGCCATACGGAAATTAATTACCTAACCAATCAATCAAAAACGTAATAATTAATTTTACCCATTCATTTAGTCAAACATGAACTGTCTTAATTTACACCCTTCTTTGCCCGTGGTCCTACTGCGTAGTCCTACTGGTAGTACCACGGTCAATTATTTATGTCCGTGGTCCTATCAGTAGAACCATGGGCAAGTAGCATTACCTGTAGTTCAACTAGTAGTGCCACGGGAAATTTTTTCTATCCGTGGTTCTGAACCACGAACAGAAAACCACTGGTTCTATAGGTCGGACGACTCTGGACAAATAAAATTGCCCGTAGTTCGACTAGGGTACTAAGAGCATTTATCCTGGTTCTACTGTACTATCGCCCCAAGCGCCAGATAACCACCTTAAAGGCCCAGTTTGCGTGCAGTGGCTAGACATCTGTCCATAACAATCCATAGCAATAAACATCAACGGCTGCAAGCAAATTTGTTTTGAAAATGGGTATCTGACGTCTGGGGCGATGGTACCTATATATTAAAAAGATTTCCCTTCACGTAGGATAAACATTCCTAGCCCTGTTTTCTCTCGTAGACCCATTGTTTTGTCCCATCATTGGGAGCACGAGGGAGACTTATTTATCGTCGATGCCAGTGACTGTACTACCCGATCAGTAGGACCAATGCCCATACAATATAATAATTTTATTGTTACAGTCCTACTGATAGGGCCACGGGCAAAAAATATTGCCCTTGGTACAACCAGTAGAACTACGCAGTAGGGCCACGGGCAAAGCAGGAATTACCCTTACGTAATGCGCGTTGTAGTATAACTAACAATATATAACTGTTCGATAACAACGTAACGCGATAGCCTTACCGCAAACCAAAGCGTTGAGTGTCACAATTACCTACTTATGGGTATTTAACAATGACATTTAACTTAATTATTATATTAGCCCCGACAGGACTTTTAGGGGTTTCAACAACGACCGACTTAACACTGGTATTAGGTGGGCCATTCTATACTTCTCGAGCCTTGGTAATTTTTTGCCATGTGATCTGTAATGTTCCTACAAAAACGGTCAAGTGCTAGGTTTTGTAATTTAACATTTAAATAGACACATAATTCCCTTTGGTTAAATATTTTTTTGTATTTTTTTTATATTTTTATCATTGAGGAATAATGTTATACAACCATTTTCTGTAGCCGGACTTAAAAATAAACAGCTAATAGCGGAGATATTCCAAAAAAACTGATGTCTTTCATTTGATCTTCAAATAACGTCATCAAAGGTTCAAAGGCATTTTTCTTTTACCTTTGCTCTCACGCTTCACATAAAAAAAAAATGTCAATGTCTGTCAAAATGTCATTTAAATTTAACTGATGTCAATAGGATAGGAAACAAAACAAAAAGGCTGTTTTCATTTTTGAAACTAAAAAATGGACTATAGAAAGTGTTTTATTTGTTCAAATGACTCCATGAATAGCCCCGGCAAAATATTCGTCCGTGTTAGGGAAGATCGACGTGAGAACTGGTGTCGTCTTGCAAATGTCGAATATTTTAGGATATCTCTCTTGTACTGCTGCGAAGATCATATTGATGTATGTAAATGGACCTATTTCGCATTTTGGGTAGATTGAGCGTGTCAGCCTTGACAAATTTTTCACCGGAGTTTCCACTGGTAAGCATTTTTTCAAAAATTATCGTTTAAAATAGACTTTCAGAACCAGAAGGTTAGAAACTTATTGACGACATGACGACGTACGAATGACAGATAACAGTATTTTTTCTCTAAGCAGATGGGCAAAGGAAATCAAGAGTTTCGAGCTACTGGATGACGTATATCCGGTCAACCATATCCGGTATTTAACAAATTAAATTTAAAAAAAAATACGTATCAAATTTTAAAATATTCAAATTAGTTTCTTAAATTGGCCTAATCTGTAAGAAAAAAATATAAAAAATTACATTTTTTTTTCTAACCAAAGGCAATTGAGTTTACATTTAAAATTATTTCTAAATTATGTATACATATAATACTAGCTTTTGCCCGCGGCTTCGCTCGCGTGTACCATGAGTATTCCAAAGAACCAAGATATCAAGCAAGCAAGCATACAGGCAAGCAAGCAAGCATGCAAGCAAGCATGCATGCACGCAAGCAAGCAAGCGTGCAAGAAAGCGTGCAAGTAAGTGAGCAAGCAAGCCCGACTAAACTTCAGGTAGATACGGTCTTTTACAGTATTTCTTTATATACAATGTTTTTCACTATTCGAAAGCGGGCACTAAAATAACCAGGTTTGTTAATAATATAAAACCTATTATTAATTTCCCCTGTCCTGCATTAGGTATAATTCAATGTTTTCTTACCTTCTACGGAAACTTGAGTAACTGGAAGCGCTGCGTACCTACTTAGCATTGATATTATACATATTATAGTATTTTGTTATGGTGTTGTGTGACCTAACCGTTAAGGAGTTATACCTTCCATCATCAGCTCATCTGAATAACCAGAAAGAATACAACTAAAGGTATATACGTGCATATGATATTTAAAGAAACTTCCTATAACTCCTAACCGTTAAGGAGTTTAACCTTCCATCATCAGCTCACCCGGATAACCTGAAAGAATACAACTATCGGTTTATACGTACCTATAATATTTGAAAAAATATCCTCAACTCCTAACCGTTAAGGAGTTTTACCTTCCATCATCAGCTCATCTACATGAGATGATGTCTACCAGACGCAAACACTTAAATAGCTTGAGAAAATATATGAAAAACGTAATGCGTGGCTACAAAATTTGAGGGTTGCCCTCGATTTCCCTAAGATCCCGACATCAGATCCTGATTTGGTGACAATGGAACCATCTCAGGAGTATATTGTATTCTTTCGAATAAAAAAATTATTTTTATAATCGGTCCACAATTGACCAAGTATTCGGCGAACATACCTACATAAAAAATACATGAAGTGGAATGCATGTAATCTCCTCCTTTTTTTGAACTCGGTTAAAGAGCCCTTTGCGGCCTATTTACAGTGTGAACTTATGAATTTTGGAATTTTAGCTTTCTAAAAACCAGTAAACGCAAAATCCCGTTTTTTGCCGTTCCCGTAAGAATTTCGGGAAATGCTTTCTTAGTGCTCCCCTACACTCCCCAAGGAACCCACTTGCCAAATTTCGTCTTTCTACGACCAGTAAAACGAAAAATCCCGTTTTTTCCCGTTCCTGTGGGAATTTTGGAAAGTCCTCTCACAATGCTCCTCTACACTCCTCAAGCAACCTACATGCCGAATTCAGCTTTCTACAACCAGTAAAACGAAAAATCCCGTTTTTTCCCGTTCCCGTAAGAATTTTGGAAAATCCTCTCTCAATGCTCCTCTACACTCCCTAAGCAACCTACATGCCGAATTTCAGCTTTCTATGACCAGTAAAACTAAAAATTCTGTTTTTCCCGTTCCCGTGGGAATTTTGAAAAGTCCTCTCTCAATGCTTCTCTACACTCCCCAAACAACCTACATGCCGAATTTCAGCTTTCTACGACCAGTAAAACGAAAAATCCCGTTTTTTCCCGTTCCTGTAGGAATTTTGGAAAGTCCTCTCACAATGCTCCTCTACACTCCCCAAGCAACCTACATGCCGAATTCAGCTTTCTACAACCAGTAAAACGAAAAATCCCGTTTTTTCCCGTTCCCGTGGGATTTTTGGAAAATCCTCTCTCAATGCTCCTCTACATTCCCTAAGCAACCTACATGCCGAATTTCAGCTTTCTATGACCAGTAAAACAAAAAGTTCTGTTTTTCCCGTTCCCGTAGGAATTTTGGAAAGTCCTCTCTCAATGCTCCGCTACACTCTCCAAGCAACCTACATGCCGAATTTCAGCTTTCTACGATCACCAAAACGAAAAATCCCGTTTTTTCCCGTTCCCGTGGGAATTTTGTAAAGTCCTCTCTCAATCCTCCTCTACACTCCCCAAGCATCCTACATGCCGAATTTCAGCTTTCTACGACCAGTAAAACGAAAAATCCCGTGTTTTCCTTATCCCGTGGGAATTTCCAAAAATCCTTTAAACAGTTTTTTACTATTATAATTACCTACTTCTATGTCAAACGTGAAGAGTCTAGTAATTATAGTTCATAGGATCCCGTTGAACTGAATATATAAATCCCGTTTTTTCCTTATCCCGTAGGAATTTTGAAAAATCCTGAAATTAATGTTTTAACTAATATAATACCTACTTATGTATCAAATTTGAAGAGTCTAGTTATTATAGTTACTGAGATAGGGTCACTCGGAATCGAATTTATAAATCCCATTTTTTCCCGTTCCCGTGGGATTTCCCAAAAATCCTTCCTTAGTGGATGCCTACATTGTATAAGGTATCTATGTGCAAAATTTCAAGTCTCTAGATCCAGTGGTTTGGGCTGTGCGTTGATATATCAACAGTCATTTAGTTTATTTAGACTTTTCAACCCCATCGCACCCCATCCAGGGAGATGGTATTTTACGTCCGCCACGTCGGATTTTAAAACCGTTGTTGTTTTCATAACCAGCGACCCGATAAACCATAGAAACAACACCCATGTTGATTTTCCGACTTTGTTACCCCTTTCCCCCCTTTTAGGGGTTGAATTCTCAAAAAACCTGAAACACGTGTTTACTCATTTACCATTAGGAGTACTTCTGTGAAGTTTCGAATAAAATAGTCGAACTAATCTTGTTTCCCCATACAAACTTTGGACCCTCTTTTCACCCCCTTAGGGAGTGAATTTTGAAAAATCCTTTCTTAGTGCACCCCTAGACCTTATAAGGAACCTACATGCCAAATTTGGAATCTCTAGGCCCAGTGGTTTGGGCTGTGCGTTGATATGTCAGTCAGTCAGTCAGTCAGTCAGTTTCTTCTTTTATATATATAGATATAAAGTAATTATTATTAACTTTATAGTAGGTAAAGCAGTGGACATGCATGTCTGGGGCATTTGTATGGCATTGATGCATTTACCATTCAGTTATCGATTATTTCCACATCTGTTAATTTAAAATTTATTTTTGAAACAATCAAATGTAGTTATTAGTTAATTAGGTACATTTGAAACAAATGCTTTTTATTTCTCAAAAGATTATTGTTTGCTAAAAAATGAATGACCTAAGTACAGTCAAAGAAACTGAATCGCGGAACTGAACCTTTTCACAACCAATTTCACAATGATTTCTTTGGCAGATGTATGGCATGTTAACATGACATTTGCTATGAAAAGGATTCACCCTGGTACGTGATTCAGTTTCTTCAAATGTAGCTATTGCTTTCTGGACAGCTCAAAGAATATCGCCACTTTGAAAAGCTCGTATCTCAAATCCATACGCAAACTCAAAAGGAACCTTAAGACGACGGAGTAAAGACTTGATTTTGGATGCGAGGTTTTTCAAAGTAGGGTCAATGTCATAAATAAGTGATTACTTTTATACCTTGTCACTTTAACGTCATGTTTCAAAAGTCATACGAAATTATGTAACGACTGAAAGCGACAAGGTACAAAAGTGACCACTTATCTATGACGTTGACTGTACATAGTGGATATATATATATAAGTTGAGGGGTCAACTGGTAAATTGCATCGCTCAAAGAATAGATAACCGTTGAAAGATGAAGCTACCACAACTTCTACAAGGATGGCTTACTGTCCTGTATTTACTTAGTTACCTGGTAGTACTTGAGGTGGGGATGTCTGATGATCACGCGCAGAATGAGTACCGTGAGCTGATCTTGCAAGGCAACGCGCTGCTCATATGGAATGCCCGGAGGAAAGCGCTTCAGGGAACGGTTCACGTCCAGGACCACCTAAGCAACAACATTCAAGTCACAACCTCGGAAAGGAATGTCAGTACCGTAAAACGGGGTTACTTTAAAATGCAGTGGCTACTTTGGAAAACAGTTTTGACGCCGTGTCCTTATTTTTTGACCATCTGTGGCAGTGAAATAACTACCTTGATAAATTATCTAACTTTTTACCACATTTGCTCAATCGAGCTATGAATATTTGCGTATTTATAACCATTTTAAATCTATCAAAGTAGCCCCAAAATTTCCTAAAGTAACCCCATTTTACCGGTATAAGAAATCGGCGAAAATATACGACTTTCTCCTTCCATCCTTTGTTTTCGTTTTTGTCTGTTATTTTTATCGTTTTAAGCAAGCGTTACTGAACGCCAAGTCACTGGGGTTGATTCCCAGTCTCAGCTTAATTTTTTGCTGTTCTTGTTTCAGTAGAAATTGAGAAAAGTAATGGTTAATACTGATGTGTTCCACGAGAATATTTATACTCCATTCATTTGCTGACATAGCATATATAATACGGTCCTTGAAAATTTATTTGTATGTAAAGTCTGTTTAAATCATGATTCAATAACTGTGATATTATTACAATGAAAAAGAAAATGTATCACATTTACTGAGAGAAGCTTTAATTACATGAGTTGTGTATGATAGTTATAAGGGAGAGAGAAAAAGAGAGGGATGAGAGGGAGGGGGAGACAGAGAGCTTCTGTTCTCTTCCCGAAAATAGGCATGTATGTATGTAATTTTTTTAATCTGACCTGCAAGCTTTCATGTATTTCTGCTCACCTGATTATATTCACTATGTGTGGATAGTTCGTCCAGAGATGGGGGATCCGTTAACTCCTCTAGTGTCACACCAACCAAGAGAGGCCAAATTTTTCTTCTATACTCATCTGTACAATACACACACTGTTATACAATTGTTCATAATAATGTGACGGCCTAGTGGTTCAATGACCTCTCAAGCAGAGGGCTGTGGGTTCAAATCCCGGCTTGCACCTCTCAGTTTTTTGGAATTTATGTGCAAAATTACATTTGAAATTTACCATGATCTTTAGGGTGAAGGAAAACATTGTGGAAACATGCATCCTAGTGAAAGTTTCTAACCATTCGTCTTGCGATGTTGAAGAATGCAAAGGTAAATTATCAAAAATCAAGCATCCTTTTACTATATTAACCCAAAACATTCGTAGCATACATCGCAACTTTGATGGTCTTGAAGTTCTTTTGAATAGGCTGGATCTCTGTAATGATGTTATTATTTTAACAGAATGTTGGTTAAAAAACCGGGATAAGTTTTTACCGGATTTAGAAGGATACTGTATGTTTAGTACTAAAAATGTTGACACTCAAAATGAAGGTATTGTTGTATACTATAAGCCCCAACTTACCATTGCTGTAGAAGAACCTCATATTTTCGATTGTAATAGTTTAGTTTTAAGAGTTGGTAAGGACACAGCAATCATCGCTATATACAGGTCTCCCTCTAATAACAATATTGTTAACTTTTTGCAATCGTTAGACAAGATGCTCAAAAAACTCTCAGCATTTAATAACATTTTATTGGTGGGAGATTTGAACATCAATATTTCACATGATTCTCAAGACACACGTCGTCATGATTATCTTAACTTATGCTCACTTCATGGTCTATTACCCGCTCACCAACTTCCCACGCACCAAAGTGGCTCTTGCCTAGATCACTTTTTGATCAAATGCATGTTACCATCTACTACCCTTGTTACTAACTCGACACTTACTGATCACCATTCCGTGTTATTATCCCTTGAATTAAACCTCCCAAAGAGACCTCTTATGCACACTTTGGAGAAAATTAATCACACTAAGCTTGAAAATGCTTTAAAGAACATTATGTTTGATAAAATTTACTCCTCGCCGGATCCCAATGAGTCACTGAATTTCCTTGTAAATTCGATACAAAATGCCGTTGTGGACTCTACTACCTTTGTCAATTTGTCCCGTCGTCAGATAAATATTAAACCCTGGATAACTCCTGGATTAATTAGGTGTATTCGGCATCGAGATCGCCTTCATGCCAAAGCAAAACAATTTCCTGATGACTTAATGCTGGCTGTAATTTATAAACGATATAGAAACTTCTGCAACAATCTTCTGAGGAAGTTAAAAAACCTGCATGAAAAATCTATCCTTGAAGAAAATGGACAGAATAACAAAAAATTGTGGAAGTTCGTCAGGAAAATCACGTATTCCAGTTCCAAACGTGATCATTGTAGTGATTTACTAATGACTAACAATAACCCGGTAGCAGTTGCTAACAGTGCTAACACGTTTTTTGCTAACATAGGGAAAGGTCTCGCTTGTGAAATATTAAATAAAAACAAAGGCACGTCTCGCGCCATGCGGAGTGTGACTCACCCATGTCTAACATCGTTTGTTTTGTTTAATACCGACGAGACTGAAGTAGGTTGCATTATCAGCAGTTTGAATGATAGTCGTGCCGTAGGCTGTGATAATATTTCTGTTGCGACTTTAAAGCGTTATAGTAGTATCCTAGTTAAGCCTTTAACGCACATATTTCAGCAATGTCTGTCAAATGGGATTTTTCCTGATGTCCTAAAGAAGGCAATTGTGATACCTATTCATAAATCGGGGGATAAACTAAATATTAACAACTATAGGCCTATTTCTATACTGCCATCTCTTTCTAAAATCCTGGAAAAAATTATAAATAAGAGATTAGTTAGCTACCTTGAAACCAATAATATTCTTTCAGATCAGCAATTTGGCTTTAGAGCTAAAAAGTCAACTAGTGATGCGGTGAATCTGTTTACGGACCTCATTTCTTCGAATTTGGACCAAGGATTTAAAACCCTAGGTGTTTTTCTGGACCTAGCGAAAGCTTTTGATTCGGTTTCAGTGCCAATTCTTTTACAAAAATTAGAAAGTATAGGTATTAGGGGAACGCAGTTGAATCTCTTCAGAGATTACCTTAGTAATCGCTTCCAACGGGTCAAAATTGGTTCCACCTACAGTTCCGATCTTCGGCTTGATTTTGGGGTCCCTCAAGGTAGTATATTGGCTCCTACACTTTTTTTGATTTTTATTAATGACTTGTGTAACTTAGAGTTAGACCGTGGTACAATGATCTCATACGCTGATGATACCGTCCTAATTTTTTCGGGCAATTCGTGGGATGATGTTTACTGTTCTGCACAGAATGGTTTCAGCTTGGTTACTGGTTGGCTCCATCACAATTTATTAACTTTGAACCCAGGAAAAACCGTTCATGTCGCCTTTTCTTTAAGAAACTCCCAGCAACCGACTAGTCATGCATGCTCCATTCGGGCACACCAATGCTCCCTTACTAACCAGAACGAATGCTATACTTGTCCTGTCATTACTAAAGTTAGCTCCACTAAATATCTAGGTGTTATAGTTGACTCCAATCTAAATTTTACCCAACACATAGAGACAGTCGCTAACAGGATTCGAAAGCTTATGTTTATATTTAAAAAACTTCGTCATGTAGCGAATAAAAAAATATTAAATCAAATCTACTCAGCTCTGTGTCAATCCGTGCTAACATACTGCATTTCATCGTGGGGAGGCGCAGCGAAAACCACGCTCCTAACCTTAGAAAGAGCTCAAAGAGCGGTCTTAAAGGTCGCTACTTTCAGGCCTTTCCTGTTTCCGACATTGGAGCTGTATCAATCTTGCAAAGTACTTACCGTGCGACAACTTTTCATACTATCACTAATTATGAAACAGCATATTTCAGCTCCGTATAACCCTGGTGTGAACAACAAAAGGCGCAAAGACATAGTTTTTGTTCCCAAAAGCACCTCTCATGCTTTCGCGCATAAATTCTTTCCCTTTCTTGGACCTTATTTATACAATAAAATCAATAAAGTACTAAATATTTATGACTTAAACCGTAAAGTGTGCAAGGTTAAGGTTATTGCGTGGCTGCAAGGTCTTTCTTATGTTGACACTGAAAATCTGCTGACGATTGCAAGGTGAGGGTGACGCTGTGTAGCCGAGTGTTCTTTGTTTGTTTTGTTATTTGACACTTGATTAAATTATTATAGTTTAATTACCAACTAAGTATTATGTTTTAAGATATTGTGTTGCGATGTTAAATGCTCGAGTTGTATTTTAATTCTTTAGATTCCTTTTGTCTATAACACAGGTTACACTTGTAACCTAGCTTAGACTAAACTAAATTTACTATCTAGACCTAAGATTATTTCATGTTCATGTTTATATTTTGTATTTTTACGAATAAATAAATAAATAAATAAATAAATACACCTGCAAAGAAATTCAATGGCGTGTATAAAGTAGCCATTCCGCACGGGGCCCGCTTGAGAACTACGGCCCAAGCCCTCTCATTCTGAGAGGAGGCCTGTGCCCTGCAGTGGGACGTATATAGGCTGGGATGATGATGATGAATCCTATATTAAAGATGCCATGATAACATTTGATCTTTTAAGGCTTCCATACCCAAAAGGTGCCAACGGAACCTTATTACTGAGATTCCGCTGTCTCTGTCTGTCACAGGGCTCTATCTCTTGAATCATAATTGCAAGACATTTGAAATTTTCATAGATTGTATATTACAATAGCCGCTATAACACCAAATTCAAAAAATTAAAATAAATTAAAAATTAAATAAAATAAATTGAAAATTTAACGACCGCTTTAGCCTAGTTGGTAGTGACCCTGCCTACGAAGCAAGAGGTCCTGGGTTCAAATCCCGGTAAGGGCATTTATTTGTGTGATGAGCACAAATATTTGTTCCTGAGTTATGGATGTTTTCTATGTATTTAAGTATTTATTTATCTATATAAGTATGTCTATCGTTGTCTAGTACCCATAGTACAAGCTTTGCTTAGTTTGGGATTAGGTCGATTAGTGTGAGATTGTCCCCTAATATAAAAAAAATATAAAAGGGGGTTGTCATAGAAGAAACATGTTTTTTTTTCAGCATTTTTTTACTCTTTCTCCTATTGCACGGCAGATACTATTATCTAATTTTTCTTTATTGTATATCTGCAAGAATTCTAAATATTGAAATAAATATGTTAAACTTAATTTTAATTACAAACTGATTTATAAAATGAAAAAAATATGAAAACATGTTTATCTCCGTCCCATCAATTCTGTACTTAGTGAGTTTTGGTTGTCACCCGATGAATAATATAGATATTGAGTTAATTATAGAAAATCAATACTCAATGTTTAACAAACCAAATAGCAGAAAGTTACAAAGTATCTAATAAAATAATTGTATTGCTTATCAGCCACTATCTCTGCTTTTATTTGTACACACCTACAGTTTGTAATCAAATAATTAATCTGTAGCCACAACAGTTTCCAATAAAAACATCATATATCTACATATATAATTGTTACAAACAACATTTAGTTTTTAGCAAAAAAAATATTGATCAAGCCATTTAATTTCCGATTCAACATAGATCATTCTCACATAAAATTGAGGGTATGTAAACTCTTTATTGTAAGTGTATTAACAACTATTTCAAAATAGAAATAGTAAACAATACATAGTAGAAAGGTGAACTTATCCCTTCCTAACAAGGGATCTCTTCCACCTAAACTACAGCACATACTGTTTTAAGCTTTTGTGATTTTCACTCATAATATTTCTCTCAACGGAACATCATTTCTGTGCATGTGAAGCGGTTGACATTAAAAAACACAAAAATTTCAACCAGGAGGATGGATATAAGCTTTCGTCTTTGTGGAATCCTGTCATAAACAAATGTTGGCATCGGGATGAGTGTTCAGAGAGATTGTTGGATGTTGTGAGTGTTGTGTGTCGGTGTGATGGGGTGCCGCTAAAAAATCTAGATCAAGTGCGGGTAGTTCGAGATAGGGGTGCTGATTCTAATCGGGATCAAGTGCGGGTAGTTCGAAATACTCGTGCGGCTAAACAAACTTGACACCCTACACTTCAGTTAACTCGTGACTATGGCTGCTGAAATGTGGCAGAAACGTTGAGGTAAATATTAATTGTGTGATAAGTCCCATTTAGTATAGTAATTATAAACTACAGCACACCACAGGAAATGGAAATTTTATTTTTTTCACTACATTTTCTGTAAAATGGTTCCACAATAAGTCATAATTCAGTTGGTATGACAGTAAATGCAAAAATTGTGTAATATATATTATTTCAAAATACAATTTTCAGCAAACATTGTCCCCACACTTATTCCACAAACTTGGAACTTGTAAACACATTTATGTATGCCCCTAATTACTCCTAATAATGATGCCATCGACTACAATAGGTGATGTCAAAAGAGTCATTTATTGAATCATAAACAAATAAGCACTCAACTTACCACTTATTAAACCTCCTTTGCTTTTCGCAAAATTCTGCCACTGTTCCAAGTTAGTCCCGTCTAAGTCAGCAAGACACTCCTCGATCTCCCTCCTCTTTTCAGTAATATCGGGGTCCACGAAGTCAAAATCTGTATAATTAAATCAATTCCATCATTCTACTTTCACTTCAATTTCCATTAATAAACTCGCACTCGATATATATACGCGCGGGGCTCGTAAAGTGTCGTATGCGAGGAAGTCATAAACGAAAAGCAATCATAATCTAGTCAATAATTGTTTACAATACCTTCATCGAATTTTAATTCTGAAGGCGTAGATATGTCATCAATATTTTTAGCGTGATTCAAGTCGATGGTCGGTTTCTTTGGCGGCGGAGAGCAGTTCCCGTTAACATTGCACTTTTCGCCGAGCTCAGTTTCAGGTTTACTCGGCTCCATCATGTTAAATCGAAAAATTATCGAGCAAAAACATTACACCATCCTCTTCTGTGTAGTGACAAATTGACAGTTAGAAATTGTGACTTGACATTTCTGTGAAGCTGTCGTTTAATTCAGTAGATCAATTGGTATAACACATTTTCAGCATATCTATTAAACAATTTAGATCCTTTTAATACATTTATTTTTAATGTTTATTACCACAATATGAATATTTATCGAGCTAACAGAACTTTAGGGATTCAGCGAATATGTTCGGAACGTATCCAGGTTGACATTTAGCTGCGTTTAGTTTTCACAAAAAAATAATTCGTAAAACCAATGTAAAACATTGACTATGGTAATTTTACTTGTTTTTAAAAGCTATTATAATTTTGACACTATCACAATGTTCAATCAACCATCGGGATTTGATCAAAAATATAAATAAAAAATCCAAAACATTAAATGCTTTAAACACTTTTTTTATGATGGAGACAGTATTACATTCTCGAGGGGAAAATATAAGAAAAATTGAAGATATTATAGACATACAAAAAGCAAAAGGGAACTACAATAACCGTCAGGTAGCTTTCGCTTTGCCATCGGACACAGAGAGCACTGTGTCGGCTAACTTGGTAAAGAGTTTAGAAACAGGTCTTTCGCACTCTAAAATCGACGGTGTCACCAAGAAAAAACTCAAGAAGCTACGAGCTAAACGTTTCAAAAGTCAGCTACCGGATGTGATCTCGTGGCCCAGTGACTCTGATATCACTGTGCTAAGAATGAAGCTCTTCGACAGCAGCGAGATGAAAGAGAAGGTCGGTAACCTTATACTGGGAGATGGCCTCCATCACCGTGACAGTTCTTCGATGGTGAACTTGGCCACCCTGATGCTACAATCGCAATCTCCTTCAAAACATAGTATTATCGAGGAGTACCTGCTGCCTTTGACTTCGTGGGAGGAGCAGAAGGACACCGAGAACAAAGTCCCCGTAGTCACAGAAGAGGTCCGCGTTGCGAAACCAGAGCAGTTCCGACAAGAAATTAAGGTTTATGAAGCGATGTGCAGCCATAAGGAGCGAGAAGCATTTGGCGTTCTGAGTTCAAGAGACAGTGGCACATGCTCAAGGTTAACGAAAAAGTGTAAAATTGCGAGGTTTCTGCGTCTCTATTTCTGTCCTTGTTGCACTTGCTTGTACAAAATGGAAAAAATGCCTCCCTCCGAAATAAGCCAGCACAACTTGAACTGTCACTAAAATTCGCGTGCATATTTCCTTGTTATTACGATGTAAAATTTTTAGTTATTCCTCAATACATAATCCGTTGTGGAATTATTTCATTATTTCGCCGCTGTTTGTACGAACGCCGGCTTTATTGGCAACTGAAACCAACGGCGACGGGATTTCTAGAGGATTATGATACTATGCCAAAAGGCAGTCAAATGCGCCTAGCATGGGAACAGATATGTATGTGCGTTATTTTCTAATGCTTATGTTTAAAATAGGACAGTTAAAAAAATATTTTGACGTAAAATGCTTGTTACCAGTAGTGTACAGTGTGTCATTTCCAGGATAGCAGCATCATTCCTCCCCCCCCCCCCCCCCCACCCCCCTCGTACGCCGCAACTTATTATGTTACCGTACATATTTTATGTAAATTACGTTAGTTTTTTAATCAACCATCTTTTACTTTTCAGTAACTGGGCAACTCAGCTTGGCACGGGCTAAAATTCCAAAATCTCTCCGCCCTGTTTCTAAGATCGCAGAAGAAATAAAATAAATTGCTCTTTTAAAGATAGATCAGATGGATTTTACTGTCGTACCTACTCTAGCGCCTACAATAATTGTAATAGCAACAAAGTATCGCCATTTTAGGCCTAAAGTTAAAATTCTAACTTTGTATCGTACTGTCTCGCTCATGCATTCAATAGGAAAGTAAGATGAAACAGTATGAATTTCGAAATTGGGAGTAGAAGTAGACCCAGGCCGGGTTGTTTTCGGCGTACCTACTAGGAATGATCGCGTAAAAAACTAAAAGTAGGTTACAGTACATAGGTACTGTAGGTACCTACAGTACAGTTAGTTTATAATATGAGTAACTAGCTTTTGCTCGCGACTCCAGCTGCAAAGAATTAGTTTATCGCTATCCCACGGGAATTATGCATTTTTTCGGGATAAAACTATCCTATGTCCTTCCCAGGGTCTCAAACTACCTCCACGCCAAATTTCATCTAAATCGGTTCAGCGGTTTAAGCTTGAAGAGGTAACACACAGACAGACACACTGGATATTCAATTTTGGTTTTTGTATTCTCATCTCGCTACAAATTGCTTTGGTTATTCAACATTCCACAGTTTTTCCTCAAAAGAAACAGTGTAGAATCTGCATTAATTACTATAGGTTATGGGCCAAACTATTCGCAGGTACCTAGGCGGCCTTGCTGCTTGCTGTCTGCATTCCTACCGGAATAGCTTGAAGCTGATTCATTGCATGCTGAAATAAGCTCTCTCGATGACGTACCATCCAACCATATCCATACTATTAAAAAGCAACGATGACAAATATAAAAGCCGATATAATAAAATTCGTGCTCATTATTTTTTCATGTTCTCAAACATACGAGTATATTAAAATCAGTAATAATTTGCAACTAGCTTGAAAAAAAAATCTATAGAAGTTACAGGGTTTAGTCACTTTTCAATACTTTTCTCCAAATAGGTTGAGATTGGGTAGCTAAAAACAGGGGGAATTCAGATTGGTGATACAAAATTAGTGTTTCGTATTCAGTTAATGCTGGACAATATAATGCGCTTACTCATTTGTTTTAATTAGTCTTATAAAATTTGGGGCGTCCATACATTGAGTTCGTGATAATTTTATAAGACTAATTAATCAAAACAAATGAGTAAGCGCATTATATTGTCCAGCATTAACTGAGTACGAAACAGTAATTTTGTATCACCAATTTGAATTCACCCTGTATATCAAAATAAATCAAATCGGTGTCGGACAGCAGGGTATCTTTCCTTGTATAATTCGATTTAAGTAACACCCGGATTCAAAAACAAAAATAATTCAACTGCTCAACCAATCGACTCTGATAAGCGTAAACCTTTCATATTTAATATATAAATGGCGAATTTAAATTGGATTCCTATCAGTCCAATTGTGCGCAACGCACGTCACCGTCACGGCACTAATTCGAGGCATTGTCGAGGCAGGCCCAAGCCCGTTCGTTACCTAAGTGCCTAGATTTAAAAGACTCGTAGAGTTAAGCAAAGAGTTTGCTAATTTTGCTTTGAAACTTTAAGGCCGTGATCTGTCACATAGTTCATTAGCATAGCTATGCTAATAAAGTGCTGGAGAAAATAAGAGCTGCCGGTGCGTTGTTTCTTTTTACCCGACTGCAAGGACAGGGTTATGTTTATGTTTTACGCGCGTATCTTTTATGTATGTAATATTCTTTGTTACCTCATATCTCTGGCTCAATTGGTCTCGGCTGGGAAGAGCTGGAAGAAGCCGCGCAAGATCGAGCCAAATGGAAAACTCTTCTACGAGCCCTATGTCCCTAACGAGGGATAACAGGAACAACGATCGGGGAGGCCGCTTTCCCCAAAGAGTTACACGACGATCGAGGAGGCCGCCTTCCCCAAAGAGGTCCACAACGATCGGGGAGGCCGCCTTCCCCAAAGAGTTACACGACGATCGAGGAGGCCGCCTTCCCCAAAGAGTTCCACAACGATCGGGGAGGCCGCCTTCCCCAAAGAGTTCCACAACGATCGGGGAGGCCGCCTTCCCCAAAGAGTTACACGACGATCGAGGAGGCCGCCTTCCCCAAAGAGTTCCACAACGATCGGGGAGGCCGCCTTCCCCAAAGAGTTACACGACGATCGAGGAGGCCGCCTTCCCCAAAGAGTTCCACAGCGATCGGGGAGGCCGCCTTCCCCAAAGAGTTACACGACGATCGGGGAGGCCGCCTTCCCCAAGTCAAACACAATAATAAACCTTGAAAAATATTTACCTTCAAAGGATGTCAAATCAAAGTGGAATCAAAGTACCCAACCATCTGATGAAATTAATCAATCAATCGATCGCTCAACACAGCCTATATACGTCCTTTGCAGTACACAGGCCTCTTCTCAAATTGAGAGCGCTTGGGACGTAGCTCCCATGCGGGCCCAGTGCGGATTGGGAACTTCACACACACCATTGAATTTCTTCGCAGGCTCAGAATATACATATACTTAGAGTTATTTCAAGCCAAAAATGTAGCATAAAGTCAAGTCATCCCAGCGTCATGGTAAATTTAAAATGTAATGTCGCCTTAATGTCGCACGTAAATTCCGAAAAACTCAGAGGTGCCAGTCCGGGTTTGAAGCCACGATCCTCTGCTTGAGAGACGGTAGGTCAAACCACTACGACTAGACGACAGACAGACTCTCTAACACATTAGTGTCCTGACTGTTATGGTAAAGAAGCAAATCAAGAATTAAATTTAATTCAATATGTGCAGTAAAACTATAATAAGTGCAAAATAGTAATAAGAGTTTATAACATGAGGCGAAGCCGAATGTCATAATAGATACGCATGAGTGTCTCAATGGCTGATTATGAACAGTTGCATACATTACTTTTTCTACGAGTTCAAACTAAACAATTATTAAATAATGAATACTTACATAACGGACAATAAATGAATTTTTCGATTTTAAAAGTAGCAAATTATGGCTCATTTCCATTGCCGCCTGTTTTATTTCTGGCGGCGTCAACATTTCTGCATCACTTAATTCACCAAAGTTCACAAATTCTCCCAGATAAAAAGTCATTTAAATAGTGATTAACTGTTTTATTTATTTCAACTTGAAAAAACTCCGTGCAAAAGCAAAACAAATTCCCGCTATTTTGAAACGTTTTTTTTTTCACTAATCACAACCTTAGAATGGACCCGGGAACTTTGTCATACAATCAAATTGAATGATGTTAAAATATTCATATTTATTAATAACTTTAAAATTTAATAATTGTTTATGTAAACATATTTTAATTAATGTATAAAGTCGATTTAACAATAATTAAGTTCTTAAATAAAATAGAATGGCTGTCGGCCATTAGACAATAAACCGGTGAATTTTTTATTTTTTTTTATTTTAATTTCCGCCATTTGCAGTGCGAAAAAGAACATTGTGAAACGTTTCATAATGAAATGTCAAAGTTGCGATCACACAATGCACCTCATTGGACTACCGATAGCGATATCGATAGTAGCACATTGTAGTACGCGAGTAGAAAAAGGTTCTTAATTTATGGCGTTGAAGCACTCGTTGAAGTTAAAACACCGTCATAATCAAGTCAACTTATTGTAATTCTAGAAACCTTTTGCAATGAATATGTACCTACTCATTATTTAAAGTCAAGGAAACTAAATCGCGTACCAGGGTGGAACCTTTTCACAGCTAAAATCACGATAATTTCTTCGGCTGATGTATAAAATAAATGTCAACATGAAATTTGCAATGAAAAAGGTTCACTCTGGTACGTGATTCAGTTTCCTTGACTGAATACAGTACTTTCAGTTTACTTTACCTATGAAAAAAACAGGTAGTTTATTATATCGATAACAGATACCTATCAGAGAACACATAATTATGTTACTTCAGAAGTCAAACAAGGATAAAAAACAAAGATCATTAATTAGCGCGCACATTTCGCTCAAGCTTTCGTTTTCTAAGTTCAAAGCGTCAATCGATTAGCACGCAGTGCCAACTTTACCGATTCAAAATCATCTGTTGACTTTAACGCTTTTTAGAGATGGGACCAAAGCCGAACTTTTTCCGGCATTCGGCCTTACATATTTAAGTATTCCAGGTTCTGGTGAAATTCAAACGAATGTTTTTTTTTAAATGTTTTTTTTGTAAATATTTCTACGTATTGGTATAACCCGATGTTGCACAAAAACACATGAAATTGACAGATAACTAGATAAACAGATGTAAAAAGACGGACACATTCCTTAAAGGGATCTTCTCCAGTTAACCTTTGAATTAACAGAACATCGGAAACGAGTAGACACGCAATGAAAAGTTAAAAGAACCGAAAACTAAAATGAACCTAAATAAATAGTGCGTATAGCAAATACGATAAACAAATACATATCAAGATAAATAGACCACATGTTAGCTACAAATCTTATATACAGAATTCTCGTGTCGCGGTGTTTGTTACCAAACTCCTCCGAAATGGCTCTACCGATTCTCATGAAATTTTGTGTGCATATCGGGTAGGTCTGAGAATCGGCCAACATCAATTTTTCATACCCCTAAATGTTAAGGGTGGTTCACCCCTTAATTTTTGACGTGATAACGTCTAATTAATCGATGAACGCCGCTGCATACACGAAAAAGGATGACGCAATGTAAGTACATGAACCGCGAGGGCCAGTGGCAAGAGAGCGGTAAACGCCAGGATGTACAATGCGGGGTGCGGGGTACTCTAAGGCGGAACAAATTTCGCATATACACAAAGATCTAATATACACAAACATATTCCTGAAAGCTGTCCAGCCGAGTCTAATTCGTCGATTGACCTCTTTCTCTAAGTTGAAACTACTTAATTGGATGGCGGGCAGGGCACATCGCTCGTAGTGAATTGACGGCCGATGGAGCCGAAAGGTTCTCGAGTGACGTCCACGGACCGGAAGACGCAGTGTAGGTAGGCCTCTAACAAAGTGGAGCGACGACCTGGTTGAGGTTGCGGGAACGCATTGGATGCGGATGGCCCAAGACCGATCTGTTCGGCGAGCCTTAGGGGAGGCCTGTGTTCAGCTGTGGACGACTTTCGGATGAAATGATGATGATGATGATGAAGATTAGAGATTGATTAATTATTTTTATCTTTGTAAAGGTAAGATCAGACCAAAACCAAAATACTTTTGGCAGAGGATCCGTGCAAAGTTACTTTTGCTTAATTTGCAAATAATGTTCGCCGTAGCGAGCGGCTTGTATCCTGCTTCATGGACAATGTAGAGCCAAATAGTTTATAACATACTTCAAAAGGATTCTATGTTCGACTGTATGTGTTTTTATTTTTAGCGTCATATTTTGCGGCTAAAATGGTATAATACTTACATTTTAGGTAAACACCTAACAAAAATATAATATTACCTACCTGCTTCTTTGTTGCAAAATTTGTGTTGATTTTGTGTTGTGGAGTGTGTATCTGGAAGTGCGCGAATTCCATTTGTGATTTTGTAGTGTTTTGTTTGCATGATGTGTCGATTGTTATAATAGCGCGCGACACCTCGTTTATAGTTAAGCTTAAACACGTAATCCATCACTGTCTGTGAGATCCTGTATTTGGCTCTATGCTACTACACAATACCTATATTATGTTATAGCTGTTGATTGTCCTTAAATAAATAAATAAATAATCTGACAATCTTTTAGTCAATATTTATAGCCAACTAAGATGAAATTGCTACAAATGCCTATGAAATCGTCATATTCAAAGTCAAAACCAAAAATATCTTTAGTCAGTTTAGGCTATCATCATCATCATCATTTCGGCCGAAAGACATCCACTGCTGAACATAGGCCTCCACCAAGGCTCGCCAAACAGATCGGTCCCGCGCCATCGGCATCCAACGCGATCCGCAACCTTAACCATGTCGTCGCTCCATCTTGTTGGCGGCCTACTTACACTGCGTCTTCCGGTCCGTGGACGCCACTCGAGAACCTTTTTGCCCCATCGTCCAAATCGGCCATCGGTGTTTAGGAAATAACAATCACTTTTATGAATGTCGAAGAATCTACCTCCGGTTCGGAAAAACACTACTGAATCGGGAAAGAAACTCAACAAGGTAAGTAAGTACAGTTGAAGGCACAAATATCTAAATACATCCATCGCGTCAAATATAATTGTAAACATAAACCTTATGGTTAATGGTATAGAGGTGTACCTATAGATATTTTTGACGCATTGGTTTATGCCCTTGACTGTACTTACATATACTCGTATTTTTAGGGTTCCGTACCCAAAGGGTAAAAAGGGACCCTATTACTAAGAATCCGCTGTCCGTCCGTCTGTATGTCTGTCCGTCTGTCACCAGGCTGTATCTCATGAACCGTGATAGTTAGACAGTTGAAATTTTCACAGATGATGAATTTCTGTTGCCATTATAACAACAAATACTAAAAAACAGAATAAAATAAATATTTAAGGGGGCTCCTGTACAACAAACGTGATTGTTTTGCCGTTTTTATAGATAACTAGCTGATCCCGCAAACGTTGTTTTGCCATATACCACCTAGGAGTATAAAAAATAGCCTGCGACCTATTCTCAGACCTACCGAATATGGAGAAAAAAAATCATAAAAATCGGTCAAGCCGTTTCGGAGGAGTTCAGTAACAAGCACCGTGACACGAGATTTTTATAATTATTAGATGGAACGGAGCCCTTTGTGCGCGAGTCCAACTCGCACTTGGCCGGTTTTATTAAAACAAATCTGCAATTACTTACAAGCAAAGTATTTCATCATCATTATCATCATGATTACTTACAACCAAAGTAGGTATATTTAACACAATTAAATTTATATCCTTCATAAGTACTAATAACGTCCAAATCTTAAAATAAAACCGGTTCTTTCGACATTATGCCAAAGTAAAACGGTTTGATCGAACACTCCTTTACATTAACATAATTGTACATAACCTATGTATTTTTTTAAGTAAAACCTTTGATTTCATATCTATCAATTTCCAGAAGGATAAATAGCTACGTACGTACTTACTCAGCCAAAAGGTTTGCTCGCACCAATACTTATATAACATTTAGTCATCGCCATCATCCCAGATTATATGTATGTGCACTTCCCACAGCAGGGCACAGGCCTCCTCGCAGAGTTCCCACATGGGCCCAGTGCGAATTGGGAACTTCACACACACCATTGAACTGGTTCACAGGTGCGTCCTGACGCTGTTTTCCTTCAACTAAAGCTTATGGTAAATTTCAAATGTCATTTCGCACGTAAATTCCAAAAAACTTAGAAATGTGAGCCTGGTCTTGAACTCACGACCCTTAACTTGAGAGGCCATAGGTCAAACCACTTGGCTAACACGGCTTTTTACGGCAAAGAATTTAACACAATTACGTTTTTAACACAGTATTTCACGAGTAGGTACTTTATATGCAGCATTTATATCTCTTTATAAGTACTTTATAACATCTAAATCTAAAAAAACTGGTTCTTCCAACATATGCCCAAATAAAGCAGCTTAGTTAAACACTCCTAACATTAACACAACTATACCTACCTATGTACGTTTTCTACTAAAACCTTCGATTTCATACCTATCGATTTCCGCAAAGATAAACTGGCCTTATACTACGAAGTGCAAAATTCGAACTTCGTATCGTGCCATTCCTCTCACGCTATTAGTATTTAATACAAGAGCGAGCAAGACGATGCGATACGAACTTCGATTTTCGAATTTCGGAGTAGCCCCCCCAGCTGCTGTACTCAAGGTTAGCTCGAACCGAACCGAAAAACTTCTATAAAGCTTAGATTCGGCCAAAAATTCGATGAAAAAAATCACCCAAGTTTTCGGCTATATTTATCATCACTATCATAAAGACTGCTTTTATTTGTATTTTACCGAATTAGTTCGTTTCGCGGACAAGCGTTTCTTTCGCCCCCCGGGCCCCGGTGCAAAATGCACTTATAAAGGCGGGAGAAAGCAGCGCCGGCGCAGTCTCCTACGGTCTCTCGCGCGCAGTGTTTCCCGCGCTTTTTTGACGTTCCGATTTTTTAATTTCAGTGTTGCAATTGCACGGATATTTAAACTTTAAAATGGATACGAGGTAATTATTTGATTTTCATTATTGATTTGTGAGATCGGGGTTGTTGGATTGTGAATTATTGTTTGCGTAAGATATTGGATTCGCTGTTGACTAAATTGTTTATCATTCGCGGATTGAAATAGAAATTAACACAAAAGGACACATGCATCAATTAATTTTTCCAAACAAAGAAAAAAACTGGAGTTGAGTAACTCATAATTTATGTGAATTCGGCTTAGAACGCAAATAACACTCGTCATCATCATTAGTTTTAATTTGTATACATGTTTACTTAGGTCGATGGGTCAAAAGAAAGTAATTTAAAAATAAATCATTATAACTAACAACAAAGTCCAGACTAACTAACTAATCAATACTTTGATTGTCTAATCGGAAGTCTATAGAAAGCGCACAATGCGTATGCGCATGTTTGCAAAGCTCGTCCAATTTGTGAGTCATTCTGTTTAATTTATTAAGTAAGCGATATGTCTATATAATTCGCTTTCTCTCCGGGCAATGGAACGTTACGCTATCAAAGTGGACGGGGGAATCTACCGCGTTCACCATAAGATATAACATTACGTTGTCCTAATAACGATTGCCAGAATGTTTTATTCGCCGAATTTTATGTCATAAAAAAGTGTTAAAATTAACAAGTGATTACTATAAGAGTTAATCTTGATAAAATTAAATTTGCTAGATTGAAGTTCAGCTTTATTTATTAGTAATTAGTAAAAAAATATCGTGATCAAAAGACAGTAAATCGTGTTTGATTTTCATTAGGTTGTCTCTAAGAATAGCAGTTCAGAGAGGTAGTGCGGCCGGTGTCTTGGGGTCAATGGGGTCAAATTATTACTTTGTTGTTTTATTTTGGCTCATATCTTGTCATAGTTTTTTAATTGTATTTTTTAATACAAATACTTAAGTACTTAATTATAATTTCGCATACAAAGTGTTTAAAACAGAATAAAATAAACTAATATTATTTATTTTATTAGCAGTACGGCTGCTCACCGAATCTAAGATTATTTAAAAGCGAAAAATATTTTATATTATTTTTTATTTTTTTTCGCTTTTAAATAATCTTAGATTCGGTGAGCAGCCGTACTGCTAATAAAATAAATAATATTTGAATAAATAGATGTGGTACATCATTTCTTACGCCTTTCCAATGTAATTTGGAACGTAGGAGTCGTAGCTTCTAATAGTTGCGATGGATGTTACCACACGCCACTTTTGGCGTATGTAAGCGATTAAGAATTTCGGGGAAGTCGGTTGGATGCGACGTGGTTCAATTGGTAGAACACCCGTTGGGGCGCATACCCAGGAGACGTGGGTTCGAATCCCACCGGCGCACCCGAAAAATTTTTTCGCTTTTAAATAATCTTAAAATAAACTAACCTAAAAATACCCTATAGTATATACATATACAATTGGCCTAAGTCCTGTCCCTGCGGAAGAGTGCCCATAAGGCTGGCAGCATTTCCGCGCTGGATTGTGATGCCAATACGTTAGACGAGAAATGCACCAGCCTTATGGTCATGGGTAATTTCGAACAATTTATGTTTTATTTGACCGAAAAGTTTGTGAAAAGTTTGATTACTTACTTTGAATAATAAAGTTACGCCGAAAGCAAAATAGAGAGCTAATTATTGACTCCACAATGATACTAGATTGAAGTCAGTGAGTAACATAATGTAGAGATTTCCCAGACAACGCTGTTTGGTAACAGCTCGTCTTTTGTAAGAAGATTGACAAAGACCTTGACTCAAATTATTCAGAGCTATTTTCTAATTGCTGGGAAACTTTTTTACGTTCTGTTCCATCCACTACAAAATAGTAGGTAGTAAGGTACGCAAGTAAATACTAAAAGTAACCTTACCTAGAGCAATAATCATAATAATAATCATTTATAGCGTGTAGAATTCAGGTAAAAAATACAGATATAATGTATAAAATGTGGTTTAACGAAATATGGTTTCTACCTTTTCAAGTGAATACACATTTTATAATAAATGACTAAAAAAATACAATATTTAGTATATAATTAAAAGTAAGGGTTACATCAATATTAAAATCCATACCCATTTTTAAATCGAATTTGCCATAAAAAATTAAATTCATGTCATTGCTAGAAAAAAAAAATACAAAATTAAATTCATGTATGATAATTGATAATTTATCAAAATGTTTTGCTAATAGCCAGATAAGAGCCGGTTACTATTATAAAAACGACATAGTTATGGCCAATCAACTTTTAAACCGACGTTTTTGGCGTCTCCTGCGTTACCAAAATTGTCTCTGGCGTTACCAAAAAATCGTACTTCCAACAAGATATTTCACGGTTTAATAGGTTAAACTTACGTAGGATGGCATGTATTCATGCTATTCATCTATTAAATTACAGAAAAAACATGTTTACTTACAAAAATCTGCAATTGTTTGAAAAATGTCGCGGACAGATTATAGTCGGTTTAAAAGTTGATTGGCCCAACTGTTACTTCATCATGTTCAACTGCAGAACACATGCCTCTTCAAAGAATGAGAGGGCTTAGTCTTCACAAAAGCCATCTAATGCATAATAATAATAATGTGTGCTGGTTTCGTCACGTATGTATAAAAATCGTAAAACTGATTATCAGTTGACCGAAAATTCTGCTTTTTCGGTGAACCTTTAGAAAAATATTGCTGTATTTTTTTTATTTCCTCAATTAAAACAGCAAAGTGGAAATGGAAAGTGCGTCTGTAGAGTCACCCCGAGCGCTCACTCTACTTTGTAATTATGCTTACATTTTCTTTAGAGGAAGCCGGGGATAATTGAGCTTCCACTAATTCATGTAATGTAATAACGAAGTAATGAAGGATACATGACGAGTGATTCAATTGTGTTATTATAAGATAACTACAGCGGTAACTTAAATGTTTTAATTGTAGATTTTAGTATTTGGTCAAGTAGGTTTTTAAAAATTGAAAAATGAACTAAGCTACAAAATTAGACCAGATATTTAAAAAAAATACAAGTTAAAGATATGTTGGACTTTTCTCACAGGCGTATTTTCGTTTGTTCTCAGTATTTTCCCTTTTCTCCTATTTTTAGGTGTGAAATTGTCTTTAATGTTTATAAGGCACAGAGATCTTTAGAATAAGATTCCACGTGTTGTTCCAGAAAAATTTGGCCCTACTTGAAAATACATATTCGCAAACAGAAAACTTAAGGAAAATCATTTTGTTACAGAAAAAAATGTTTTGTTTTGTGTGTGTTTCGTGTACATTTACAAGTGCAGGTTAAATAAAACAATTATATTTATCATTGACATTGAATAAATATTATGTGTAATTGTTACGATAGGTTCTCATGCGTGCACGATTTCTTACAGCGTGCGCGCACGCAATTCCAGTAATTACGGGAAATCGCCGGTTATCACCAATATGCGGACGTTTATTACTGTGAAACTATTAATAGGAAATCCAACGAAATATTTGATAAGTTGTAAATACATAATGTTCAGTTTATAATACAATAATATGACGAATACCTGTGCGAATACTTAATAATGTGTGATAATGTTCGAGCGCGTTGATGTCTTTTGTATTTGAACTTGGCTAAGTCAAATGAAGGTTGTAAGAACTAGGTCAATACATAGTAGTTATAAAAAAACATATTCGCAAAAATATTTAATTTTCAATTTACAAAGTAAAAAATATCTCTTGAGCTAACTATAAAAAAAAAATCTCTTGACTTGACTTTATGCTAGTTTTTTATGTACTTAAGATGTTTTCAATCTGTTGGGTTAATAAAATTGTCAGCCACGGTGTATATTTTTTACGAATAATACAGATTCAAGACTATGATAGGTATGTTCCCAATCTTTTATAGACCATCACACCTTTTACAATAAAAAAAAAATCATCGCATCCCCCTTTATATAATAATCAATCACACCAAATTTATTTTTCAATCTATTCACCAATTATAAATTATTTGAACCCTCTACTGCCCCCGCGAAACGCTCCACCTTTGCTCTAGATACCAAATTATCCTCCAACACATTTCGCAGCCTTACGTAACCGAATGGAGCACAAATGCTCCCGTCTTCTGACATGTCTTACACTTTAACACTTAAATTAACAAACATTACAATATAATGAGTAATGTACCAACCCGCAGACAATAGCCGCACGTGTGACCCAGCCATTAGCTATGCTAAGTTGAACCTAATGAGCTAACTCGAGTTAACCCACTCAACCTTACACCAATAATAATAAAGATTAGTTTCACTATGGTATTACTGCACGATTGTGCAATATGGTATGTGAAATAATACGTATTAATATGGTAATTTGGCTACTTAACCAAGATACAGTTATGTTGTGAGGAGAAAGCCAAGTAATTAAGTTAGTAAGTGTAATGAGATTAAGAGCTGGTAGCGGAGTTAAGTGCTATAAAGACGTTTAATCGCTTCAGTCAAAAGGCGTACGTAACAAAGAGTAATCGATGTTTACCCTCTATTTCGTAAATTGTATACAGTTACGGATAATTTATCACATTTTAGTAAACTCAACGAAAAAAAAAATATTTTGTCAAATATCTTTTTTGTCGTCAAAATATGATATAGAAACCTCAACCGCCACAATTGTTCGTGAAATGAAAAAAATAAAATAAAATCTGTGTAATAAACGCGGTTCGCTTCATCTAAGAAAATACGAACTGTTAAGGAATGGAATTCGCTCCCGTCGTCTGTATTTCCAGAGAGATACAACCTAGAGCTCTTTAAGGCTAAAGTGGATCTTGATCAGTGAGATACACATTTGGCTCAACTGCAATTTTCATCATGTGAGACCTGACCCAGTTACCGGCCAGTTTTATGAAAAAAAAAATCATATAGTGTGGATGTCTCCTAAATTAGAAGATAAATGTATAAGTCGTTTGTGACAACTGACATAACCAGTCTTTAGAACCTTGTCTGTGTAACATTATACCTCACAATCGCGACGAAGATAGCATTGGAATATTTTGGTATATTTAATTCTGCGTTTCTAAAGTATACCCGGACCCGGGTATGTCCTAAAGGACCCGGGTATGTCCTAAAACTGCGGCCAGTAATACCGGAGGACGGGCAGCAGCGTCCCTAATATGTACGGTTTTTCCACTGCGGTCGCCAACCCGCCTGCCAAGCGTGGCGACTACGGCAAATACCCCCCTATGGCTGAGTCCAAACGAAAACGGCCCCTAGTCTCCGGTAGCCCCGCTGTTCCAGGCTACGGTAGCGGCCTGGGTAGCGGCGGGGCAAGGGGTGCTAAGAATCCCCGGAAGCGATCCGGCTACCATCACCAACGATCCCTGGCCCTGGCAACGTATAACTGCCGTACGCTGCGGACGGATGATAGGTTATTGGAACTGGAGGAGGAATTGAGTAGGTTACGATGGGGTATAGTAGGGTTATCAGAAGTCCGAAGAGAGGGGGAGGATACGATAATCCTGAACTCTGGTAACATGCTCTATTTCCGGGAGGGCGACCAACAGTCCCAGGGCGGTGTCGGGTTTATCGTCCACAAGTCCCTTGTAAACAACGTCGTGGAGATCGTGAGTGTGTCGACCAGGGTAGCGTACCTTGTACTAAGATTGACCAAACGGTATTCGTTGAAGGTCGTACAAGTTTACGCTCCGACTTCGGCACACTCCGACGAAGAGGTGGAAACTATGTATGAGGATATCTCCAGAGCCATGCATAGCTCCGGAACTCACTTCACGGTTGTTATGGGGGACTTCAACGCAAAACTGGGTAAACGGGATGGTGAAGAGCTGCGAATGGGGCAATTTGGAGTAGGGCGTAGGAATCACCGAGGCCACCTACTGGCCGGCTTTATGGAGAAGGAGGGACTCTATATGATGAACTCCTTCTTCAAGAAGCGAGAGCACAGGAAATGGACTTGGATGAGCCCTGACGGTGTAACGAGGAATGAGATAGACTTTATTATGTCGACGAGGAAGCAAATATTCAATGATGTCTCCGTGATCAGTGCGGTTAAAACCGGGAGTGATCACCGTATGGTACGAGGCACATTGAATATTCGGTTCAAGCTTGAAAGATCGCGACTGATAAAGTCTACGCTCCGCCCGGCACCAGCCCAGCTACAAAACCTCGAAACGTTCCAGCTTGAACTTCAAAACCGTTTCGAATGCCTAGGAAGCGACATGGATGACTACAATGACGGGTTTGTGGAAGCTGTCCATACGGTTGGGTCAAAGTTCTTTAAGACTCACCGTACAAATAGAACCAAAAAAATCACACCTTCTACTCTAAAGCTCATGGAAGATCGACGTAAGATGATCCTACAGACATCTGGTGACGCTTGCCAATACCGGCGGCTTAACAGACAGATCTCAAAGTCTCTGAGGCGCGATATACGCCAGTTTAATACTAATAGTATTGAAGTGGCGATAGAGCGCAACAGAGGCTCTAAAGTTTTTGCCAAGAATCTGTCTGTTGGGCAAAGCCAATTGGCAAAGTTAAAGACCGATGAAGGTAGGATCGTGACCTCTAAACCGGAGCTATTGTTAGAGGTTGAGAAGTTCTATGGACAGCTGTACACATCAACGAAGAAACCCGTCATGGATCTAGCTGAAGACCCGAGAGCTAGATTAACCCGGCACTATACCGAAGACATCCCGGACGTCAGCCTGTACGAGATTAGTACGGCTCTCAAACAACTAAAGAATGGCAAGGCCCCTGGTGATGACGGAATAACAGCCGAACTTCTGAAGGCGGGCGGAAAACCGATCCTCAAAGCCCTTCAGAAACTATTTGATACCGCCATCCGTGAAGGGAAAACACCAAAAGCATGGAACAGAAGTGTAGTGGTGCTGTTCTTCAAAAAAGGCGATAATACCTTATTGAAGAATTATAGACCCATTTCACTTCTGAGCCATGTTTACAAGCTGTTTTCGAGAGTCATTACGAATCGTCTCGCGCGCAGGTTAGACGACTTCCAGCCTCCCGAACAAGCCGGGTTTCGAAAAGGCTTTAGCACCGTGGACCACATACATGCGTTGCGGCAGGTTATACAGAAAACCGAGGAATATAACCGCCCCCTTTGCCTGGCATTTGTGGACTACGAGAAGGCCTTCGATTCGATCGAGACTTGGGCTGTACTGCAGTCTCTCCAACGGTGCCAAGTAGACTACCGGTACATCGAAGTGTTGAAGTGTCTGTATAGTAACGCCACAATGTCCGTCCAACTTCAGGATCAGATGTCGAAGCCCATTCTATTGCAGCGGGGAGTCAGACAAGGAGATGTAATCTCTCCGAAACTGTTCACCGCTGCACTAGAGGATGCGTTCAAGACTCTGAACTGGGAAGGGCGTGGCATCAATGTAAATGGCGAATACTTCACTCACCTTCGATTTGCCGACGACGTGGTGCTTATGGCTGAGACCTTGGAGGACCTCAGTGCGATGCTCGCTGACCTCGGAAGAGTCTCCGAGAGAGTTGGTCTTAAATTGAACATGGACAAGACGAAGGTCATGTCGAACGCCCATGTTGTACCAACTCCCGTCGTAATCGGAGATACTTTGCTCGAAGTTGTTGACGACTATATCTATCTGGGACATACAATCCAATTGGGTAGGTGCAACTTCGAGAAAGAGGTCAATCGACGAATTAGACTCGGATGGGCAGCGTTCGGGAAGCTCCGCAATATCTTGTCATCCGATATACCGCAGTGTCTCAAGTCAAAAGTCTTTGACCAGTGTGTGTTGCCAGTGATGACTTATGGTACTGAGACGTGGCCGCTAACGATGGGTCTTATAAGGAAGCTCAAGGTCACTCAGAGGGCGATGGAGAGGGCTATGCTTGGAGTTTCTCTGCGGGATCGCATTAGAAATGATGAAATCCGCGCGAGAACTAAAGTCACGGACATAGCTCGAAGAATCGCTAGACTTAAGTGGCAGTGGGCAGGGCACATCGCCCGTAGAACTGACGGCCGATGGGGCCGAAAGGTTCTCGAGTGGCGTCCGCGGACCGGAAGACGCAGTGTAGGTAGGCCTCCAACAAGATGGAGCGACGACCTGGTGAGGGTAGCGGGAACGCATTGGATGCGGATGGCGCAGGGCCGATCTGTTTGGCGAGCCTTGGGGGAGGCCTATGTTCAGCAGTGGACGTCTTTCGGCTGAAATGATGATGATGATGAAAGTATATTATTTTAGACAATGGTCGTTCTTTAGGTCCCTCGTATTGTAGTCAGGGATCAGACAACAAAATGCACTTATCTCGGGTCGCTTTTTGCAATCTCATTCGATGCAATCAGTTATTTATTTTTGAAAAAATATTGCCGCTGGAAGGTTCTTGAACTTGAAAGAAGTATCGGGCTATATTTCAAGTGTCATGGTTCGACAGAATTTAAAGCTTTTGGGGACATTTATTTTTTATTTCTGTTCTCAGCGTGGGGCCGAATATAATTTCTGCTGTCAACGTTCCGAGTTTTGGAAAAAATAAACCTGCAAAGCCAACACGCTTTATGTTGACGATTGGATACGAAATTACAAGTCAGGGTAACAGGCTGGGTGTAACCTGAATTGCAAGATTTAAGTACTTACATTGTTCCTAGTTAGACAATTTTCACAGCCATAAATATCGCGACCTTTAAATGAAATGAAATGAAATATATTTATTTGCGTAACATTATGTCATAATAGATGGTGATCAATTTAAAATTTCAAAAAGTATCAATAATGTCAATTACCTTATAAAAGTAGGCATGCAAACATTTTCTTAGTCTAAATAATGCTACAAATGGAATAAAGTTCATATTTCAATGTCATTATCATTAATCACAATTCTTATAAACTATCAATTCAATTTAAAAAGAAAAAAAAATACATATAATTATTTATTGCGTTTTATAATTTAAGTATTCACTAACACTATAAAAATTGTTCGAATGCAAGAATTTTAATAAAGCCAATTTAAATTGTTTTGACGGCAACTCTAATATATTAGTTGGGAGCTTATTATAAATTTTTACTGCCATCCCGCTGACATTGTAGCGGTAGAAAGCAAGATTGCTTTTAACTACCCGCAATTTATTAAGCCGCGTGCTTCTTGCGTTGGGATTCATGTGCGATATTGCAGTAAAGTAGTGACTGTTTGTTTTTACAAAGATACATAATTCGGCAATGTAAATACATGGTAACGGAAGAATGTTAAGTTTTTTGAACATGGGCCTGCACGAATCCCTATTTCCAATGCCACTTAGAGCTCTAATGCACTTTTTTTGAGCTTTGAATGCTCTTACGATTTCTACAGAATTACCCCAAATTATGACACCATAGCGCAACACTGAAGAAACATAACCATGGTAGGCATTCAAAGCTGTCTTTAAGGACGAGATTTTCTTTAACCTATTTAGTGCATAGACAAAACGATTAACCTTTGTACACACCAGGTCAATGTGCCTCTTCCAATTACAGTGCTCATCAAGTACTATACCTAAAAATGTCGTCGTATCTATTATTTCTATTTTATCATTTCTGTATGTCAGATTCAAAGGCAGTTTTTGACCTTTGTAAGACCTAAATTGAATAGCTTTAGTCTTAGAAACAGTAATTTTTAAATCATTTTTCTCCATCCACTTGACGACGTCCCCTATAGTTGCATTTATATCTTTTTCGAAAGTGGCTATATTATTACACTCAAACAATACTGTAGTGTCGTCTGCAAACAGTATACATTTGTGATTAGTTATGTCGGGTAGATCATTAATATATAAGAGAAATAGCAAAGGGCCCAAGATACTTCCTTGAGGTACACCTCTATTATTATTGGTTTTAAACTCTGATAAAGCACTTTTAAGCGAGTTAAGGAGCTCAAAAATATCATAAGGTAAACGCCCCTGTGCTCAACACTAACCCAACACATGGCACCTTCAATCTTATGTCATAGTAAGAGAGGTGTCATCTATTGGGCGTTGAGGTGTCGAGCATAGGTATCCTTAACCTTAAGCACGACTCAACTTTAAAAGCTTAAAAACAGGCCTAAGTTTCGATCGACCATCTTATCTTCAATCAAAAGACGAAAAACGCACGAGAAAATTAAATATGCAATTCAACTATTTTTCAAGAATATCTAAGTATACACAATTTGTTCATTCGTTGGGGCCGAAATTTCTCGAATTGAGACCACGGACGGGCAAGTTGGGACGTCCACCAACGAGATGGACGGACGATTTGGCATGTTCAAGGTGGATGCAAGTCGCTTCCAACCGTAATAATTGGGTATCAACGGCTAACATGATCTACGGCAGATCATCATTTCTGATACACAATTGATGTATGTAACCCAGTCTTATCACAGCAAGGAAGGTGCGCTTGCGCCGTATTACGTCCTCGGTTCCAGCCGAGTGGGCGCGCTGCCCGCGCGTTGCGTGTGCGCTGCGACACGTGATCGTAACACCGCACGTAATGAACTATTAAATCACTAGTGGCACAATACTGTCATATCGCTTGCTAGTTTTTACAAGTTTTTATTTGACTGTGTCGTTCATATGGTTGTAAGTTGTCGTTTCAAAATTTGCAAACCATTTTTGAGCTGATATTTGGCACGGACTGGAAGACGTGGTGTAGGTAGGCCTCCAACAAGATGGAGCGACGACCTGGTTAAGGTTGCGGGATCGCGTTGGCTGCAGATGGTGCGGGACCGATCTGTTTGGCAAGCCTTGTCATTTTGGGCAAAAATGATGATGATGATGATGATAATGATGATTTGGCATACTTATGTAATATGTCTGGTGTCTGACCTTACTCGGATACATGACGCGTCTTGTGAGATTTCTGCAGTTCCTCTGGTTTCCTGATATTTATCGGAATTCTAGTAAAGCAGGATATGTATCTATTGTGTTGTTTTACATAGTCCTTGTGCGAAACTGATGGTTTCCTGGTTTTCGGTGAAATCAATTGATTGTTCGAAAGCGCCGAGCGATGTAATGGAGATGCAACGGATATCCGTTAACTATCCGGTATGTGATTGATTTGGCCATTTAGTACCCGGAGATTTTAATTAGCTTTGTCTTGTTTGTTTTCTGTGTGGGTCAAATCCTGTAGTTTAAATTTACCCCTTCCTGTGGATTGATTGGTTTCGAATTTAATAGATGGCAATGAAATTCTATTATGTAGTTGTAGTATTAGTTTTGCATTCACACATTTAACGTAAGTAAGTGAGATACATAGAAAGAAATAAAATATATTTCTTATTCACAAAATTTGGCACATAAATATGTATAAACAACTAAACAATAAAAATAAAACAAATTTAACAATTTATAAACTAAGTTTGGTAAAGAACACACACACCACTACTGATTTTCCACGACACCAGAGTGACTTTGTCTGGACGCTTACCATCTTCCCTCCCTATTCCTCTTTTATGCAATAGAGATAGAGAATAAGAAAGGTCGACGATGGAGCAGCTTGCCTAGTAAATGCTCATTCAACCTAGACTTGAAAACCGCCAGATTGTAGTGTTCATTGACCACAGACGCAGGTAGAGAAATCTACTCCTTAGCTTTGCAGTTGATGAAGGAATGAATGGCTGTAAAAATTGTATAAGTAAGTAGATCAGAAGTTGCCCATGGAGGTCCGCTACAATTACAATTTAATGTAGCTATGTTAGGTATGTGTAAGTAGGTATACAGCTTTGTTCTGTGAACTTGTCAATCTATAGACACAAGCCGGTCGGGACCATTCGTCACCCCAACTGGACCAAGGTTCCATTGCCCAACCGCAATCATCTTAATGGCATCCCTTTCATCCTCGTCTGATCGTGTCAATTAGATCTTTGGAACTGTGTCGCAATAACCAGTGTCAAGGTGAAGTTGACAGTTCGTTTTATCGGTGTCGATGTCACTTGGTAAGTGGTGGTGAGGGTCAATAAGCTATGACGACGGGAGACGGGTTTGTTGATTGCAAGGTGACAATAACCCAAACTTCGCCTGCATGGTGGAGATCCAGATAAAATTATGTATGTAGCATAAAAATCAAAGTAGGTAAAAATGCTTATGACACTTATAAGTCAAGATATTAAATACAAGAGCCGCACTGTTTAAGTTTTTCTTTTTAATCTTTAAAGACAAATTTATTTTTGGTTTTCTTTTATTTAAGGTTCAGAACTCTCAGTGCTCAAGTGCAACTCACAAAGTACACAAGTAATTTGTTACCTTTTCACGTTCAAAGTTCAAACCGCTGAATCGATTTAGATGCATTTTGGCATGGAGATAGTTCGAGACCCAGCAAAGGACATAGGGTAGTATTTATCACAGAAAAATGCATAATTCCCACGGGATGGCGACAAATGGAGTCTTCGCAGAAGGAGTCGCTGGTATAGTTGTAAAAAATCCGTTAGCTACCGTTAATTAACCAAATTTATGGTTAGCTACCGATAAAATGCAGTTATTAACGGTTAATTATCCGACTGCGACAACGAAAAAGGGTAAACAATGTTTTTTTATTGTGCAGTCAACTCCTAGGTGAAGTGAAAAATGGGTATCCGCAGGATAAAGATTTTATTTTAGATTTTATAAATCATATTTAAAGAACATAAGTATACTGACTGATTCAAATTCAAATTCAAATTGTTTATTAATATAAATAATTATTTACACGAAAAGTCGTTAGTAAGCGCTGAGATTATGTCTATGTGTTAGTAAACAAAGACCGACATACTAAAGTACTGACTCGATACAAATTGACCTTAATGGAACACTAACAACCTAAACATAACAAAATAAAGATAATACAAACAATACCGTGCTATATTACCGTATTATTTTTTGGTTGTCCATACCACGCTGTGCGAGTATTTAGCCGTAATAAAATGCGGTTAAATAACCGTTAATAACGAAAAATGCGTTTTTAACCGCTTGGTTAAAATCGTTAATAACCGGCTTCGCATTTGTAGTCGCTGGCAATAGCTAATATACCTAATATAACTTACAAAGATTATCGTAAAGAGTTGAACAATTCATAATTTATCTTGTTGCGCAATTCATTCACAATTGTTGGAATTGGAATACGTACCGAGGCGCATGCGCATGTAGCAACCGCTGCTGTTAACACGATTCGCACATGCCCGACAATGCACTCTATGATTTGACTATATCTGTCAAAATTACGACATCTGTCAAATTACGACATCTCTCGGCCGAATCATGTTTACATATTTACTTATTATCAGATTTAATTTAAAAGCCGTGGTGGCCTGGCGGGTTGACCTACGACCTCTCAAGCAGAGGGTCGTGAGTTCAAATCCCGGCTCGCACCTCTGATTTTTTCGGAATTTATGTGCGAAATTACATTTGTTTACCATGTGCTTTACGGTGAAGGAAATCATCGTGAGGAAAGCACACACCTGCGAAGAAATTCAAAGGTGTGTGTGAAGTTCCCGATCTGCACTGGGCCCGCGCGGGAACTACGGGCTCAGCCCTCTCATTCTGAGAGGAGGCCTGTGCCCTGCAGTAGGACGTATATAGGCTGGGATGATGATGATGGTGAGATTTAATAAACTAGTTTTGTCCCACAACTTACCTCGCATTAGCTATTTTAAATGTACTTACCTACTACTTTTTTTCAGAATTTGGTAGTTTTGGACTTTCTTAATCAGAATCAAGAGCGCCATTGATTATGATGATTAAAAAACTATAAATTTTCCATTTTTACAATTGCACGTTTTGTGTTGAGCCATATACAAACCAAACATGCCAACGGGACCCTATTACTGTAACCTCTACCATGAGTTACACTAGTTTACAGTGACCGTACTCGCTAGCGACGGCGTAAATGATTTGTATGGAGAATTGTACTTCCGTAAGTGACCGCTAGAGGCGCTGTACGCTTAGTATTGTAACTCGCAAGCTCGTCCGTTTAATACTCATACTCAGCCAGCAATTGCCTACTTCCAGGCCACGACAATAATGTACTATTATAGCCACTATTACAACAAACGACAAAGATAAATTGTACGGAGGTCGAAACCCTTCATGTACGAGACCGACTCGCACTTGATTTTTTTTTTATAAATAAACAGCTAATTTCGGTACTGACTGAGTTAACAATTACATGCGTTTTAGTTTGTTAAACATGTTCAAGTCATCAAACTTACATAATGCGGTGTTTGCGACACGACTTGTCGGAAGTCAGGCACGACTAAATATCCAATTATGTTTGATAATAGCTGTCGAACAGAAAATGACACGTTTCTTTACAAGTCAGCTAACGATGAGTAGGTATTTGGGACACAGTTGGCAGATACACACTTCTTTGTGAGAAAAGAAAACAGTTATTTTATGTGAATTATACTTCGTTTTTTAGCATTAGAAATAAGGTAAAAACACTTTTAAAAAATAAATCATGTAACAATTTGAGAGGAAATATGCTAATTTACACTCTTGTGGTTTCATAAGTAATAGTTACTATTTTTAATCCCCGACACAAAAAGAGGGGTGTTATAAGTTTGACCTCTATGTGTGTGTGTCTGTCTGTCTGTCTGTCTGTGTGTCTGTCTGTGGCATCATAGCTCTTCAACGGGTGAACCGATTTGAATGCGGTTTTTTTATTAGAAAGCAGGTTTCTTGGCGATGGTTCTTAGATATGTTTCATCAAAATCGGTTCAGCCGTTCCAAAGTTATCAACTCTTTTGTTAACTGTGGAAGGTATCTTAGACGCATAATGGGCATTTACTTTATGTTCAAATAATATACGTATGACATAATTGCGTTGGGGGATTTCAAAATTTCTAATTTATAGTTATTTTTAGAAGTGTTTTTCAATAAAAAGACTCGTCAACCCCCGACACAAAAAGAGGGGTGTTATAAGTTTGAACGCTATGTGTGTGTGTGTGCGTGTGTGTGTGTCAGTCTGTCTGTTTGTGTGTCAGTCTGTGGCATCATAGCTCTTAAACGGGTGAACCGATTTGGATACGGTTTTTTTAACAGAAATTAGGTTTCTTGGCGATGGTTGTAAGATATGTTTCATCAAAATCGGTTAAGCCGTTTCAAAGTTATCAGCTCTTTTGTTAGCTGCGGAAGGGATCTTAGACGCATAATGGGCATTGACTTAATGTTCAAACATACGAGTGAAGTGAGAAGAATTGAATTTTTTTTTTAATCTATACTTATATAGTTATGAGATACAGAACCCTAAAAAATACGCACTTTTCTCTAAAGCCTGAAGCTAAATTTCGTTTGTATGTTTATCTGTTACTATGCCTGTAAACTATACTTTAAAGTATAGTGTACAGTCAAGGGCAAAAATATATATACACCACAAAATCTCAAAAAATGGCGACATCATTAAGATCATAAATTATGGAACATGGAAAGGTGCATAAATATGTATACGTTGTGTGAAAGATAAGTATATAAGCAGCAGGTGCAATATTATGTCCTCATCAATCAACGCATAAATTTAGACACACCATAATATTCATAAATATAGGTACACACTTAGGGCAAAATATGTTGCCGTACATAGTTTCAAAAAATGTATACACTACTTTATTAACTTAACATTTAGGTCGTGTATACATATTTTTGAAACTTTGAACGGCTACATGTTTTTGCCCTTGACTGTACGTACGGCAATCCTTCATTTCTAAGTGGCTGGCCACTTAATTCTGAAGAGTCTACTTTTACGTAGGTAAGACAATCATTGATAATATCGAGTCATATTGATTACTGGCATTTTAAATACTGTTTCTAAACACTAAACACTAAAAATATTTTGAAAATGGAATTTTTTGATTGACGGATTCTGTTGTGGATTAGTGGGTTGGTGGGTATCAGAATGCACTTTGGTTAAATTCAGCAGCTACGCAAAACTAAATAAATTAAAAAAATAAAAAAAAATCGCGTGTTTTATTAAAAAAAAAACAATTAAAACTCATTCATATTTGAATCCAATTTTACCGTTAATTTGGGTATGGTTAAATAATGGTTAAATAAACAAAAGATAAACCAAATTATTTTTAAATTTCGAATTTTAATTTAGCGGCGTTTATTAAAACGCGAAATTTAGATTTTTTATTTATTTATTTAGTTTTGCATAGCTGCTGAATTGAACCAGAATGCATTCTGATCCATCTTGATCCTCAACTTAGATAAGGTGGTAGTACTGGCTTAACGAGATTTGTTGGGTACTTAATGCCTTGTATGAAGATTTTTTTTCCTGAAAATTTTTTTGATAACCTATTTATCATTTTTGAATGTCCATTAAACGGACATGTTCTAAGCTAGTAAGCTCAATAGTGGTCATGTAATTTTTTTCACTGTGATAAATAAAATCTTGACCAAAGTTTAGGAGAAGAGGCAAAATTTAAATTGAAATGAAAATAAATAAAACATTGTAATAGTTTTTTAAAAGGGTTTTTTTTTTCATCTGATAACAAAACTATTCAAGATTATTTTTTAATAAAAATAAATTCAAAAAATAATTAATTCGGATTATCACAATTCAAAATATTCGTGCGGGTGTTACATTTTTCTAAAAATCAGAAAAAGCAAAATTTCTCGAAAACGGTGCGACTTTTACTGAGGTTTTTTTTTTGATATTTAGTAGATGACCTGCCCACCTATCTTCCATTTCTATTTGTCGTACTACTTACGGAACACCCTGTATATAGATACCTAGTTTAAGTTGCCAATTTCAATATTATTAGTATTATTACAAAATCCGTAGAAGGTCAAAAATATGTATCCGCTCAAAGTTGCAAAATATGTATGCAATGCACCAACCTTATTGTAGCGGTTATACATCGCAGTCACGCATCAGTGACAGATCCAAACGTGAGACAGACATACGCAATGACATTTATGGTACCGTTTTCGTGAATTGTCAAAACATTCCATTCAATTTGTTTCGTGTAACAAGAACATAAAGTTGCTTTTCGCAGATTTATATTTTGTATACTTATTTTGTAGCAGATACTGAATCTATATTTAGTGATATAAATATGACTACAATATTTTGCGTCTTTTGCAGAATACAAATTTATGCCATTTTGATCGTATACAAGTTTTTGAACTTGCCATATACATATTTATGGGCTCATTGTCATTTGCATATTTTTGAACATTTGAATGAGTATATATCTTTTTATCTTTATATGATTACTTATTTTCTTTCACATTACTTGCATATATATCTTTGCCCTTGACTGTACATACTTTAAAGTATAGTGTACATAGAACTCGCACAGATGGCTTTAAAGCATTCAACTTAAATCAGCTGTTCCAGGTCATTGACACTAATCGCGACCTCTGAATAGACGCACACGCAGACTTAGCTTACAACACTAATTGAAACCTTGACTTAAAGCATTAGGGTATATAATTGCGTAACAATTTATCAGTGCTATTGTCCGATTACCAGCGGTTGTCACAGAACCTTACAAAACAAACTTAGAGAAAAACCATAGATAGAGTGCGCGCTTCTAAGATGTTAAGACAATGACATGAGGTAGATTTTTGCTCATTTCATGTGATCAATTAACGTGGTAATGGTAATCTTTAAAATGCATATGAAGTGGCTTTTCAAATTGTCTTATCGTCACTTTGGCTATTTAGGAAATTAAGGTCTAATACGTCTGCTGTTAAAGTATAAATTTAAACGTCTCGGAAATAATAAACTTACGCTATTTTGATGCGCAAGCACAGATTAAGTTAAGGTGTTTCTACACCGTAATTATCGCGAATGGAATAAGGATTAACAAATGAGGCTTTTATATTTATTAGGTAATAAAGTTTGAGCTTTTGTAAGTTGTAAGCTCCTGGTTGGAGGCTTTCAATTGTGACGTTCATGGGTTTATTTTGACGAACATGAATAAAACTTAACTAAGTATAAACTAAATATCTAATTTAAAAACTAATAGATTAAGCCTAAAAAAGGCCCCCATGGCATCGTACCCAAAAAGCTGGCAGCATTCCCTCGTTGAATGGCAATGACGATTCGTTGAGAGAGATAGCTACCAGCCCTTTGGTCCCCAGTGGTGTCAACCAGTCGCTTTTGCACTTCTTTAATCAAGTAGTAGTACAAGAAAAAATCCATTTAAATAAATAAATATCACGGGACAATTCACACCAATTGACCTAGTCCCAAAGTAAGCTAAGCAAAGCTTGTGTTATGGGTACTAGGCAACGGATAAACATACTTATATAGATAGATACATACTTAAATACATATTAAACACCCAAGACCCGAGAACAAACATTCGTATTTTTCATACAAATATCTGCCCCGACACGGGAATCGAACCCGGGACCTCAAGCATCATAGTCAGGTTCTCTCTCTAACCACTAGGCCATCTGGTCGTCAAAAGGCCATTTGCATTCCCTATTAAATGTTGCTACAAAATATACTTAAAATTTACCATAAGCTTTACGATGAGGGAAAATATCGCGAGGAAACTTGCACCATGCACATACATAGCTGCAAAACAATCCTTTTAGCGTGTGATCTGAGCCCGCGTGATACCTTACAGTCCAAGCCCTCTCATTCTGAAAAGATGCCTGTGCCGGGGACCGGGGATGATGGCGCTGATTACTTACTTAGTAAAGTGACGTTAAATGTCCTAATATTACATCAAAGAGGTGTGGGTAGTCCTGCAGCATTGGTCTATAGCCCAAACACGGCGAGTTCCGTAAATAAATTGACCACATGTCATGGCAACACACCTGGATCATTCGAACCACGTGCATAGGTGCGCCGGCGCTGTCGGGCCCTCACTAACCACACAGCCAAGATCATAGGAATGGAAATATTTTTACGGGATATTACGACTAGCTGTAACAAGCTGCTGCTGGCTTATTGTCTAACGTTTCTGATGCTTGCCATCGCAATCACTAAGTATTTATTTCTGTCAAACGGTATAAAAGGATGACAGAATGAGACGGTGAAAGCGAAGGCAAGCGACAGAAGCGTTAGACAATACGGCCTCTGATGTTTCGACGCATCTACTAGCTTCAATACAATCATTAAAAACTGTCACTGTAGGTTGAAAATATGTAGCATCATTTTCACTATCATCTTTTTTTTTTTTTATTTATTTAGGAAACAAACAGTCACATTTCAACATGAATCAGATAAAGTAACAACAAACAGTTCCATAAAAAATAAACGAAAACAAATCAACAAATCGAAACAAGGTAGGTGTTAGGCACCTTCTTAAACATCTTAGGTATCTGTCACGCATACAAGGACTGAAAACATCGGTAGGCATATAATACATGCATGAAATGGTAGGGAATTTCGAATATGGTGTACAGAATCAATTTAAAATATTAACACTACGGTAGTTACATTAAAGTTTACATGCAAATAATGTATGTTGATGGTTACTTAGAAGAAACATACAATATATTTATTAAGAAAATATTGAACTTCTTCTTCTATCTTTGTTTACATAATGTCCCACTGCAGAACACAAGGTCTCCTCTCAGTATGAGCTTGCAATGTAGTTCCATTAAGATTAAAAAAAAATGTAGAGCAAGCTTTTTCTTTTGCAAACACATAAGCGGTTGGAGTGCCTCCTAACATTAACACATCGAATTGAGTATGTAACATACCGCGCATGCGTGCTAAACGAGATTAATAGCAACCGGATTCATAAAACGTTGCTCTACATAATAAATATTTGTGATACAATTACCTGTAAGTAGTTGTGAAATTTGGTCCAGTAGTAGTGACCTTGGGCATACCATGTTAAAAAAGTCAATATTGGCCTAAAAAATCTCAGATTTTTTTTTCTTTATCAATTTCAATCTATGTGAAATATAAATAGTTCTTATAGAGATGACGACTGGGTTAAAAATATGTCATCTATTTAGTCCGTCAGTTAGATTATGGAAAAATATGGGACACGTATTTTTTGGTTTATCAAAATTATTAAAAAATCGACAAAGGCATAGATCATCAAACTGCCGGAGTGGGGGCTTGTGACGTCACTCCTTGGTAAAAATTGTACCAAAAGAAAAAATACGTGTAATATATTTTTTAATAATCTAACTGACGGACTAAACAGTTTATTTAGTCGTCTAGCCAATTAATTACTTATTAGGAAAGACGTGGTAGCGTGTAGTTTGACCTATGAACTCTCAAGCAGAGGGTCGTGGGTTAGTTGGACTCGCGCTTATGTGTTTTTCGGAATTTATTTGTGAAATTACATTTGAAATTTACCACCAGCATTGCAGAGAAGGAAAATATCGTGAGCAAACTGCTCACTCCTGCGCAGAAATTCTGAATACCTATTAACCTTAATTTCAATACTAGATGAAGAAAAAACCCGCCTGTAATAATTCCCGTTCCCATGGGAATTCTGGGAAAATACATACCCCATGGCACTCTCGGAACTGAGACGAATCTAATGACACTTCACACTTCAAAATCCATTGAGCCGGTTAGACGACAGGGCGTGCCAAAAAATGATACATACAATATCAAAATCAATTCAAAAATTATTTATTTTCAGGTGTGTACCTAATAAAATCCATAGATTGTTAGTTGTTAGTACACCCAGTTGTGGTGTTGTTGATAGATTTTAAATATATCGCTCGAAAAACATAACCCTCCTTCGACAGTCGGGTGAAAAGTGGAGATATATCTATAGTGGGACGTATGGTAGGCTTAGATGATTATGATGATGAATTACAAGACAGAAAAAGTACCTAATACTTACTATACTTAAATGACTATCCTAAACTTACATCATCATTGGTGTTTTATATGAAATATAAGACGTTGTTACCCAATAAATGATCTCAATAGTAAAGTTGTATGATCACGGCTCAATAGAAGTACCAACTTTTTATGCAAATTGCAAACAAAACGTGATTGAAATCCAAAAGCGACTTAAAGAAAACAGTGATTTTACGAAATTGTTGCCGCTGTCACGGCCGTTATCCAAGAGACAATTATAAGCAAAATGTCAAGCATTACATGAACTAAAGTGACAAATGTTATGAAGACAACAAATACGGAAATAGAACAAGATGCAATAGAGTAGTCATATGTATTACTATTATTACTGATCTAAAAAAGATATTTACACACTTTTGACCTATTTTTTAGTTGCATTATCATAGTAACGTTCCTGCGACATTTTATCTCATAAATCAGTATCTAAAACTATTTGTTTCTCTTTTTCGAAATAAAAAATAAAAACATTTATAGCCACAACATAACGGACAAGTTAAATTAGAAACTAAAAATTACAATAAAATAAAATAAACTAAAACTAAAGTAATTCTATAAATGACCCTTGGGGCATGTTACCGAAGACGCTGGCAGCATTTCCTCGCTGGATTGTAAGACATGATGCCAGCTTTTCGGTCTCCTGTGGTATCTCTGAGTCTCTCATACATAATTAGGCACAAGAATATCGAAACAGGAGCAAAATTAGACCAATGGAAATAAACTAGCTACGTTCCGAAAATGGGTACCAATCTCAGCGAGTGCTATAAGTGGTAGGAGTGTGTGGGTGAGTGTGAGTGAGTATTATGAGAATGGTGAACTTAAAGAAGATCAAGAAGAGGATTAAGAACTATTCTGAGCTGTCTTACAATATATTGCGGTTACAAATATAATTAAGAATATGGTACATAATGTGGCTCTATTACATTCCTTCCCAGGTTGTAATTAACCCCCGACACAAAAAGAGGGTGTTATAAGTTTGACCGCTATGTGTGTGTGTGTGTCTGTCTGTCTGTGCATCTCTGTCTGTGGCATCATAACTCTTTAACGGGTAAATCGATTTAGATGCAGTTTTTTTATTTGAAAGCAGGTTTCTTGGCGATGGTTTTTAGACATGTTTCAACAAAACTGGTGAAGCCGTTTCAAAGTTATCAGCTCTTTTGTTTGGTGCGGAAGGGATCTTAGACTTAATTGCGTTGGGGGTTTTTAAATTTTCATTGTTTTGCGATGATTAGTCTACTACCTACCAACTTTGTAAAGGAAGCAACCCATTATTTTTGCTGACGTGTAGCAGCTTTTTGCAAAAATAATGTTTTATGCCCTCTCCAAAAACTATCAAAAAAAACATAGAGCGCTCTGGGTTTGATAAATCGTCAGGTCACATGTAAGGTCACAGTTCAATCCAATTGCGTAATTTAATGCTACCGCCACACCACGCATCCCATCAGTCGAACGCCGCGTCACGTGCGAGCGCGAACGTACAGAAGCTCGCGTGCCGATGCGACATTATCTTAAGATTTCACTTTCATTGCGTAAGCGCCGGCCGGGGGACAGGTTCCGCCACAAAGTTAGCGCGGACAGTACGTGCACGGATAAATACAGATGTTATTGACTTTAAACGTTTACAGGCAATAATTCAAGGAAACCGCGGTGGCCTAGTGGTTAGACCTATGGCCTTTCGAGCAGAGGGTCGTGGGCTCGAATCCGGGCTCGCACCTCTGTGTTTTTCGGAATTCATGTGCGAAAATTGTAAACCTGCACCAGAGAAGAAATTCAATGGTGTGTGTGAAGTTCCTAGTACAAATCTAAATTTGATACTCACCTGCCTGTTCATATTAAGGACCATTGTTACGTACAATATTCTACCTTTATTCTAATATAGTTTTTAATACTTAATTAAGTACACTTACTAACCTATTATGTATCATTTTAGAACATAACTGCTTCCATGTCCCGAGGTGGGCGTAAACAGCTGCGACACAGTTTATACTAATGCAGCTGCTTACGATCTAATTGTTTTTAAAATATGCATGTTATTATGTTCAATAAATCTTTAATCTTTAAATCCGCACGGGGCCCGCGTGGGAGCTTCGGCCCAAGCCCTCTCATTCTGAGAGGAGGCCTGTGCCCTGCAGTGGGACGTACCTAGGCTGGGATGATGATGATGATGATGAATGCAAGGAACGACAGTACAGTCGTGAGGTGCCGCGAACGCTCATGCGCGTTTAAATGCCTGCTATAACAGCAGTACTGGGCTACAATAACCTGTACCTCTACCATGAGTTACACTAGTTTACAGTGACCGTACTCGCTAGCGACGGCGTAAATGATTTGTATAGAGAATTGTGTACAGCGCCCCTAGTGGTCACTTACGGAAGTACAATTCTCCATACAAATCATTTACGTCGTCGCTAGCGAGTACGGTCACTGCAAACTAGTGTAACTCATGGTAGGGGTACTGGTGGGGCAGGAGGTCAAGTTATACCAGTTGTGGAAAAATCCATGTCACTTAGTTAAGTGATAATAGAGTCACTTTTGGTGTTAGATTTTTTTCCATAACTGTTATAACTTGGTCTCTCCCGGTACCGAGTTATCAATGAGTTTTGGGTCACGTGGGTCATACACATTTTTTGTTCGTGCCTCTCCTGTGGACATGGCAAAAGTATAGGGTCTATGGCCAATAATTTAGAGTCAAGTCTACATCAGGCCCTATACTACGAAGCGCGAAATTCGAACTTCGTTTCATGCCGTTCCGCTCACGCTAATGGTATTTATTACGAGAGTGAGAGGGACCGCACGATCCGAACTTCGAACTTCGAATTTCGTAGTAACCCCCCAGGGTGCCTTTAAATAACTCTTAAGTTTGCTGATTCGTAAAGAAGCAAAAAATAGTAGATTGTTCAACAAGGGACTAAAACAAGCCATAATGACACAAGATATTTAGCCACCCGAGCAGAGCGAGGGTGGCTATAATTCGCGTGTCATTATGGCAGTTTAGTCTCGCGTTAAACACTCTACTTTTCACTTTGAATGCGAGGAAAAAAACGATGTTTTAGGTATAATAATCTACAATATTACTTTTATACAACGTACGCTCAATACGATCAATGGACGTCTGTTCAGAATTCAATAGCAATTTAAATTTGTTCCGCGGTTTTTTTTGTTGAGTGACGCTTTAAATGTTTGCATATTTAGCCAACAGATTCATACTTGAAAATTATTTCATAGCTAATTGGACTAAGTATGCATAATAAAATGAATTCATCTTTAATATAATTAAATAGATTAATATTCGTAATTATTTATGGTGTTTCACGAAATTATTATTCTTTTAAATATTTTTTATACAGTTGTCATTTTGAGGTTATTTCCACGCCCTAAAGGCTTCCACAGACCGAAGCGCAGGGCGCAACGGAGCGCTACGGAGCGCTTCGGAGCGTCCGCAGCGCGCTGCGGTCTGTGGAAAGCTTTAAAATTGTCTATGCCCAGTCACTGAAAATGGCAATAATCCTCCATCCACAAACACCGTGATTGGCAGTTTAGGGGTTTCCATAGTAAATTAAAAAAAAAATACTTTAATCCGTAGAGATCAAAAAAGAGCTTTAGTCCCGATATTCAGAGACTAAAGTTGCATTTTAAGAGCATGAGAAGTGAAAAATTTTTTTGTTACTTCAAACATGTAGTTCATATTTCGTTAGTAATTTAATTTTATGTCTACAGGAGAGACAAGTTTTGTTTCTTAACCCTTTCAACGCCACGCCTCGACAAAACGTAAACCTGCTTTGAAACTTATGTCATTGTGTCAAGATCACTTTGACAATGTACTTAGTGACACCTATATGTGTCGTTGGCGTTGAAAAGTTTAAGCTCCAGACGCACAGGGGGGTTACTACGAAATTCGAAGTTCGAAGTTCGGATCGTGTGGTCCCTCTCACTCTCGTAATAAATACCATTAGCGTGAGCGGAACGGCATGAAACGAAGTTCGAATTTCGCGCTTCGTAGTATAGGGCCAGACAGCGGAGGCGTGGCGGTGCGCAATACACATGCCTGTAGCTTGCACATTTTTGTGCAAGTTGCTCGCATGGTTGTGTCATATTTGTATGAAGTTTGACGTACATGGGCCAGCTACTGGCACAAAAATGTGCAAGCTACAGGCATGGCTGGTGCTTATGGCTGAGACCTTGGAGGACCTCAGTGCGATGCTCGCTGACCTCGGAAGAGTCTCCGAGAGAGTTGGTCTTAAATTGAACATGGACAAGACGAAGGTCATGTCGAACGCCCATGTTGTACCAACTCCCGTCGCAATCGGTGATACTTTGCTCGAAGTTGTTGACGACTATATCTATCTATGACATACAATCCAATTGGGTAGGTGCAACTTCGAGAAAGAGGTCAATCGACGAATTAGACTCGGCTGGGCAGCGTTCGGGAAGCTCCGCAATATCTTGTCATCCGATATACCGCAGTGTCTCAAGTCAAAAGTCTTTGACCAGTGTGTGTTGCCAGTGATGACTTATGGCACTGAGACGTGGCCGCTAACGATGGGTCTTATAAGGAAGCTCAAGGTCACTCAGAGGGCGATGGAGAGGGCTATGCTTGGAGTTTCTCTGCGGGATCGCATTAGAAATGATGAAATCCGCGCAAGAACTAAAGTCACGGACATAGCTCGAAGAATCGCTAGACTTAAGTGGCAGTGGGCAGGGCACATCGCCCGTAGAACTGACGGCCGATAGGGCCGAAAGGTTCTCGAGTGGCGTCCGCGGACCGGAAGACGCAGTGTAGGTAGGCCTCCAACAAGATGGAGCGACGACCTGGTGAAGGTAGCGGGAACGCATTGGATGCGGATGGCGCAGGGCCGATCTGTTTGGCGAGCCTTGGGGGAGGCCTAATGTTCAGCAGTGGACGTCTTTCGGCTGAAATGATGATGACAGGCATGGTGTATTCCGGGCCTAATATTCTAACTTAACCGTACCGCACCGCCGACCGCCACGCCTCTGCTGTCTGTGTGTTTGCAGCTTTACGGTGTGTATAACCCACCTGTATTATTTGCGCTATTGTGTTATGGTATACATATACATATGTGTCGCCGGCACTGAATGTGTGAAGCACGAAATTAAAGCCTACTGTAGAGTAACATACATTTCCTAGCTATAAAGTAAACTGGATGTTTACAAATTGCCATCATTATAGATTCACGCAGTCCCTAAGTGCTGTGGATTGCGCACGCTTTTGTAGGATAGTTTAGAAAGCCGGTGTTGGCGCAGTTTAACTAACTTGATGCATTATGTGTACGATAAATATTAATGAAGGACCGATGATGTAACGTGATATTGTGTCTAAGGCTGATCTCCAAATGGTAATTTATGATTTCACTGGGTTTTTGACTGTTTAATTCATGCACAAAGGAAATTGAGTTACATTTGCGACCGCTTGTGATCTAATAAATTTTCCTTATGTTATTTTTTTCGGCACTTTTTCGCTTCGAGATTCAAGATTGCATTATTTGTAAAGATTATCTGGTCGATAAGTTGGCACCTTAAAGATGTTCTAGAGCAAAATAAAAGCATAGATATATAGACTAGCCTCATCATAAAATAAAACCATTTGATTGAATGATAAATTTAATAACGCGGAAGGCGATTCATCTTTGAAGATAGCGCTCAATTAGAGTAAATTACGCATAAAGTTAATATAAATACGACCATAAACCTGTATCACACGCAATGTAACGCAAACACATTGTTTGCCCGAGAATCCCTCATATTAGAAACACCGTGGGAGATGATATAACATGGATTTGTTGTTTGTATAGCATGCCACACTGCAAGCAGGGCCTGATTTCAAGGCCTGAGTCTTGGGGCAACAAAGGAGCCCTCAGCTTAACCCTGAGGAAAAAAAAAAGACAGGTTGAAAAAAAAATTTTTTTAAACACTGTTGGGGCCGCTTGAATGATTGATAAGATAAACAAATGTACGAAAGTGAAAGAGTTCCTTAAAGGATTCTCTTCCAGTTAACCTTTGAAAAAATTGACAGAACATCGGAAACAAAAGTAGAAATTTCCAATTTTTACTCCAAATTCCCTAAAATAAAGAAAATAATGAAGTTATAAGCCTGTAAAACTACTTACATCCATTGCAGATAAGTACGTGGTATTTACCCAGCCCTAAGTCCCGGTTCATGTCCCAGAGCTCGACATGGTAATACCCAATAGATAACACCCAGCTGTCACTTCTATTGCTAATGAATGACATAAAATTAAACATGGCAACTACTGCGAGATTGACCAGCAAGTAGACGTAAACCTTAAATAGTCTGTGTCGTAATACTTACATATTTTTTCTCCGGTTTCGCAGACATAAGTTAAGCCCGGTTTAGACCTGCAAGAAAAATCGTGCAAGTTGCATTACATTGCCAGGTTGTAAAGCCAACGAGTTTGCAGTGGTCAATCAAGCGCCGCAATATAATTCGACTTGCAGATCTAAACTGGGCTTTAAGCCTCTTTTCGAAGCCAGAGACAAGGCAAAAATTTAATGTCGAACTTAATATTTACAGTTAATAACGAATTAGGCAATATCTTTCTAGTGCCCAATACAATTGTTCAGTATCAAAGCCTTTTAATCAGATAATCAGTTATGCCGTGCCGAATCTGACAGGGGTCAAATAAGCCTTTTTGATTAATGTGCCCTTGTTCTTGTTATATGCTTATCATCAGGAAAGATTAAGGTCAAACAAAAGACTGTCACAAAACAATAACAGAAAGCAGTAACATGCGTTTTGAATTTGATTCTGGTGTAATTAAGTACGTGTTTATCTGTTTTAGTATGCCTATTCGTTGCCTAGTACATAAAATGATAGGAACTTAATTATAAGAGAGTGGTAAAGCAGCAGCCTTATTATTGTCTAACGCACTTGGTTTTGCTCCAAGTGTCATTTTTGACAGTTGAAGCCAAGCTTGGTATCAAAATGACAGATTTCTTTTCGCGTAACGTAGACGTATTTGAAAGCGAAACCAACCAATGGTTTAAACCAAGTGAGTGAATGATTTTGTTGATGCTTAAAAAAATGTTCAATCAATCAAGGGACGATTGAAACCAATTAAATAATCAAACCCCGAACTAAGCAAAGCTAGACAACGGATAAACATACTTATATGCATACATGTCTAAAGTTTGAATCAACTTTAAAAACTGTTCGCAGCATCTGTAACAATGAATTAGGGTGCAATTAACAAACAATTGGTTGTGATAGTTTCTTAATCCTTCGAACCAATTTCAAGGCTCCCAGCACAATGCAGTACCCACGAGCTCGCCTACGGCACATTATTGAGCGATTGTTAGATTCGTTGTTAGTAGACCTATTACTAAACAGCTATGATACCTAAGCTGGTAGGCAGCTCGAAGTGCGACGGGTCTCAAAATATCTCAACATTTGACAGTTATTAATAATATACCGGGACAAGTCACACCATTTAACGTAGTCCCAAAGTAAGCAAAGCTTGTGTTATACGTAACTAGACAACGGATAAATATACTTATATAGATATATACATACTTAAATACATAATAAACACCCAAGACTCGAGAACAAACATTCGTATTTTTCATACAAATAGTTCCTTGGTTATTTATTTAGTAACTAATTATCCTTTATACTTGTGTTTGTATTTATGTATTGTATGTAAATGTGTGTATTTATGTATTTTTATATTTAGTTACACATATATTAATGTTTTATTTATGTATTATAAGTATTTTGTATAGGTATAGTTAGGTATTTGAGGTTTACATATGCATTTATATTTATTCAAATGTTTTGCTCTATTTATCGATCCTTGTTTTTTTTGATTGCTCTTCTCTACCACTCAAAGGTTGACTGGCAGAGATCCCTTCAGGGATAAGTCCGCCTTTGTACTTGTAATTTTTTTTTTCTGTAACCTTTTTGTTTTCCTTTTTGTACAATTTAGAGTATTATAAACAAATATCTGCCGGGACCTTAAACTTCATAGTCAGGGTCTCTAACCACTAGGCCATTTGGTCGTGGGTATACAGTTTGTATCATCCAATCCATCAAATGACTACATATACATATTTCATAGAATTTTGGAGTGTTGCTCGTAAATTTGACTTATAAGCTAAGGCAAATAATTATATACTTTAGAGGGTAATACTGTAACTAAAACGTATTTAAAAAATTAATGCTGGAGCTGGAGATCGCACCGTGATCTTCGTCAAACCGGGACGCGTGCGTATGCTAAACCACTATACCACCAGAACTTAGCATTATGGCCCCAGAATATAATTTCTGTTTTTTTTATAATAATTTCTGAAGTAAAGTTAACTGTATACGTATATTTATTTTAAATGCGTTGACGTTGCGGGAACGCGCTGGATGCGGATGGCACAGGACCGATCTGTTTGGCGAACCTTGGGGGAGGTCTATGTTCAGCAGTGGACGTCTTTCGGCTGAAATGATGATGATGATGTCCAGAATAAGAAAAATATCTATTGTAGAAAATAGGCTTACATATTTGAGGATCTTCTATATTTGGCAATGGGCGTACAAAACATTAGGTAGGTAATAAATGCCACACAGATTCGTTTGCATGCGTTCGCGCTCATATTTAATTTTGCCAAATAGTTTCAAACACCGTGCCTGTTCATATCTATTCCAGACGTTTTAAAATGTTAATAATTTTACAAACAAACACCCCAGAACAGTTTCATCAGATGCCGCTGTAACCCGGCCGGCAGAGCGTACTGCCGCAACAGTTAATTAAGACTGAGGCAAGCCTGCGCGGTGACATTGGCTGCGCGCGCGCTTGACAATGAACCGCGTGACGCGTGCGGTATTTAACTCAGCCGATCTTAAATTTTACTTACAATAATAATAAGTACCTCACAGACACAGCTGTAAATATCACGCACAAACAAAGTAACTCTCTTCCAATTAGTCATACAGTCATTGGCGGATTTACACATTCGCCGCCAGTAGGATTTTCAATTTTTACCGTCTCTACTAACCTCTACAATTTAAATCGTAACATTAAAATGCCAATAAGTATATGAATATACTGTTTTAAACTATTACTATATTAAACGGGACTTAACACGCAATTAATATTTACCTCGACGTTTCAGCCACATTGCAGTAGCCGTGGTCACGAGTTAACAGTTAATTATATTATAAGTATAGGAATATCTTTAATGTCTTTATCCATTCGGTGTCGAGACCCTTGGTCCGTGGGGTCCTAGCGCCATAAGGCTTTTTAAGGAAATTGCAAAAAGGTTAGTCGACATCACAGGAGACCGAAGAGCTGGCAGCTACCTCGGACAAAGAATTAGTCTAGCTGTTCAAAGAGGGAACGCTGCCAGTATCTTCGGAACCTTGCCTAAAGGGACTCCTTTTAATAATGTATTTTAGTTATTTACTATATTATATTTTTTAAGGTTTTTAGTTTTAGGTTAATTGTTCTAGTATATAATAAATATTCTTTAAAATTCATTTCACAAAAGTGTTTGCAAAGCGCTTAATAATTTTTGATATACACATGGATGGATATATACAGATGGAGTATTCGGTATATTAAAATAATATTGTAATTTCTTTTGAATTTTCGTTTTTACTTGCCACACTAAGCTTCAGCCTACTCAGACTATTGGTAAAACCGCCACTGGTCATAAACTAACTAATATGCAATTACCTTTTTTCTTATTTATTTCAACTGATAAGTGAATAAACTTTGTCATTTCCGTAAACACTTGGCATTTAATAAAATCTACGAGTTGTTGAAATTGTGAAAAAAAACACATCGTGACTTTTTGGCGTGAAAATGTTGCGACATTTATGACACAGCGGTGCAATGTTGTTGTCTCTCGAAAAGACCTTTTCTGTTTTTTTTTGTACGCACTTATTTTTAAGCTTTTTATTTGTTTCCTCGAGCTGCTAAGTTTTGTAAACGGCCAGCAGTAAAGTGTTGTTTTATTGAGAAAAACAAAAACTGTAACATAGGCTGCTGGTAGTCTACGACAAAAAAATGTTAAAAGTGAATTGTATCGTTTGGTGTTTTGAAAAAGATCACTTAAAGACATTTTTTATTAAGGTTCCGGAGCCAAAATGGCAAAACGAAACCCTTAGTTTCGTCGTGTCTGTCTGTCCGTGCGCCATCCGTCCGTCCGCGGCATAGCGCAGAAACTATTAGAGCTAGAAAGCTAACGTAAACGTAACTATTGTAAGGTCGCGGGTGAGCAAAGTAATTGTTTTAGTTCATTAATATGGACCTCCGCAAAGTAACGCCTGATTCAATAAATTAGCTAGAAAGCTGTAATTTTGCATGGATGTATTTAAGACTGGATGTACTTTAAGTGTGGGGTTTATCGTTGGATAGGTCTTTTAAAATCATAGGGTTGTCAAGACGATTTTTCAAGACACTGATTTGTTTGCGAGACATTCAACTTTAAATTGCAAATTTTATTAAAATGACCGTCCCCCCCCCCCTCCTCCTCTAAAACCAAAATTTTTGGTTAGAAAATTTTGAAAAATATCATGGTGGGGGTATATATATCAAGTCAACAAGGAAAATTATTAGTAGTTTAAGAGTAAATAGCAGCCTAACCTACAAAATATACCTACTTGGGAAGTTCCGTACAAAATACAAAATCCTTAGAAAAATATTAATTGTTTAATACAGATCGTCACGTCGTAATGGCTGCGGAACCCCCTCCTAGGCGTGTCCGACACGCTCATGGGCCTCATGGCTGGTTTTAAATGTACTTAATATAATAATTTCAGGATCCAAAATGACACCTAAAACATCTTGCTTCAACAAAAGAGTTATTACGTTTGCTCTGCTGCCTGCCGGCGGCACATTGAATTTCGCAGTTCGATTATAAAACTCGTACACAAATCTATCGATTGAAAATAAAAAAGACCTACAACTGCATAATGGTCTTAAAAAGTGTGCCAACCGGATTATTAGCTCAATCTTTGGTCACGGGCCAGATGCCCGGTGATATTACTGCATTTACTGCTAAAGACCTGCGCAACTACCAACACTCGCCAATACGCAAGTTTCTATTTCACGAGTCAATGATTGCGATGGAGAAAGCACTAGAATGTACCTGCTTCATATTTAGAAATGATTTGGCTCAACTCGAGCACCTTTCGGTAGAGAATGCCTCAATGTCCATCTTACATCATCGCCAATCAAGAACCTAATTACAGCTTTCTTTAGCTCAAATTATGAGTCCATATAAATACCAGAATGGGCGCGCCTGGAGCGATGTAGCAACTCAAACACCTCGACTTTTTGCCCACATCTTTAAGTAACAACTTGAGCAATTCTTTAATACAGGATTTTCACCTTAACTGAGATACGAATAAGATAAGGTCCCGGTTTTCCATTGGCAAATAAACTAGTGTGTGTCAACCTACGTCACTTGTGTAGCCCACATCAGCTTTATGATATTTCCTCATGGTACCAATACCTACGTAATTCCCGCGTGTGGTCACCCGTTGACATTTTCGGTTGATTATTTTGTTGGCGTTACTTAACTTGCTTTTAAACAGAGTTAATAATGTATGGTCTCAATACGGCCACGGTTATTCAATGGGCTGACCGGTGCCCTTATATAGGAGCGCAGATGATCACACGTTGCCGCATGTCTTAAAAGAGCTGACAATTTCGTATTATCTGCTATAAAAACTGTAATTAAGATTGAGCTGACATAACTGGAAACATTATGTCAGGCATTTTAAGGTTACGTTCTTACGATGTGGTAGTATTTAGTATTTACTACAGACTTATTTACGCGGTTTATGTATCAAGTTACTTACTCGAAGTTCGATCGCTAGTGTAAGATTTTATAGGATGTTAATGGCTAGGTAGCTAATGTTAGATTGACGATGTAGACTTTCGTCCAGCTGTGGCCCAGATTAATGTTGATAATATATTATATTGAGTATTACTTTGCAGCTTTGCCCTAAGTTAAGTATTTAAGCTGCCTGGCACTGCTGTGAGCTCGAAGGAGTCGGAAAAGTGTTATTTATACTTCGGGAAATCCTTCCATTCTTTACTGTATTGATACTTATATTAGGGTCTGTACCTACACCGCTCCCCCATCCAAATTTGAATAATTGGTCAGGTCGCTATACTGTAGGATTTTTGAAAAATCTCTTCTTAGTGCCTCTCTATGAACACAAGACACCTAGTCTGGTATTTCGATCGTGTGATACTATCAGTTTTTAACACGACTTCCGAGCCGAGTCATAGTCAGTCGAGGGACTTAGTGTTTCATGAGGTTAGATAACTTTTTAACAATTAAAAGCGATCCAGTTTTGGGGTGAGATACCTAGTCTAGATAGTCGGTGTTAATTAGCATAAGAGGCATTCCACCTTAGTCCTCAGGGTAAGCAGCGCGTAGGCCATCTGCTGCCTTATGTCCATGACCTTCAGTTTCCACTTTCAATCCATCATCCATCCATTCATACAAACTGTTTAACATAAAAAGAAGCATTGTACTTTTTGCCAGCTACCTTTTCTAAAGGCTGTTCTCGTTTGTTTCCAGATGGTGTCTCCTGGTGGCGCTATTGGCGCTTTCGGCGGCGCGTGCGGCGGAGGACGATGACAGCGTGCCCGACATGGGGGTCGAAGAAGAAGACGATGAACTGGCCCTAGACCAAGAGGTACAATACGTTTACTTTAAGTTTACCACTGACAGATGGCTTGCCTTCATTTCATTTCCAACTTTAACACCATACAAATAAAGTAGCTATTACAAAATCTGCAAACGTGGGTAACAGTATTCTAAAATTGGCTTTATTTGTAGGTCGTTAAAGTTGAATATGAAATGAAGGCAAACCATCTGTCAGTGGTAAACTTTATGTAATTTTACTGTACTTAACGTCTTCTACTATTACATGACTAGCAGTTGCCCGCGACATCGTCAGCACAGAATTCGTAGATCGCTATCCCACGGGAACTTTGCAAATTTCCGGGATAATAACTATCTCCATACCAAATTTCATCTTAATCACAGGTATAAGCGTGAAGAGGTAACAGACAGACAGGTAAAAATCGCATTTATATTTATGCAGCATGCTTCTTATGAACTAACCTTTAAGTAATAATTTTCTATAATGTCTATGTAATTTAATACAATTATCTATTATTTTATTATTTATCTAATTTAGTACGGGTAACAAAACTTTCGTTGTGATATGAGATGTGTGGAAACTGATAGCATGTGTGTGATGCTATCAGTTTCCTGCCGTATTTACGGAAAAAATGAGCTACAGTTAGGATTAAATTTTAATAAATTGAAATTATACTGCAAATACCGCATCAATTTACTTTACAAGAACCTTCCGCTCGGTGTGACTCATTTCTTTTAAACATGCGACAGGATACTGATAGCAGTTGAAACGAATTGTTCCTGATTCGTCGTATTCCTGTTTCGTCAGATTGTCAATATCAAATGAAACTATGTAATTACCGTGACTCCACTTCTGTATTTAATATTTAAAACGAAATATTTACAATAACAACAATTTGAGACGGACGGACAGCGGAGCCTTAGTAATAGGGTCCTGTTTTTACCCTTTGGGTACGGAGCCCTAAAAAGAAAAGTAGTCTCAAGGCTCACCTACTGCTATTAGACTAATATCTCTTTAGATTATCTTTATAATCAGCTTTTCCATATCCTCGAGCGCTTTACTGCCATTGCTTGCTCGTAAACCTCACGTCACGTCTTAAACATATCATGAAACGGAAGGCCGAAGGCCTGTCGTCGTACACAACTTAGCGACAGATACAATCTTGACATAGTCCAGGCCTTATAGTACAGTCAACGTCATAAATAAGTGATCACTTTTGTACCTTGTCACTTTCAGTCGTTACATAATTTCGTATGGCTTTTCAAACATGACGTTAAAGTGACAAGGTACAAAAGTAATCACTCATTTCATTTATGACGTTAACCCTGCGAAATTCGATTTTCGACTTCGCATCGTGCCGTTCCGTCCACGCTAATAGTATTAATCAGAGAGTAAAAGGGATGGCACGATACGATGTTCTAATCTAAAATCGAATTTCGTAGTAGCCTCAGTTCCTACAGCATCGCAGGTTCGTGTTACAACACCGCAGGTGCGTTCGAGCTTTCAGATGCACTACCTACGATACTACTTTCAATTTTCCCGCACAAAGCGGTTCGCTTCTTCTATCTTAACACGGATTGCTAAGGAATAGAATTTGATTCCACTGTCTTTCTTTCTATACTTTAAAGGTTTAGGTACTATCGCCCCAAGCGCCAGATAACCACCTTAAAGGCCCAGTTTGCGTGCAGTGGCTAGACATCTGTCCATAACAATCCATAGCAATAAACATCAACGGCTGCAAGCAAATTTGTTTTGAAAATGGGTATCTGACGTCTGGGGCGATGGTACTACTAAATGTAAACAAACATCAGCAGCTGCCAACTCGGGTTAACCAGCCAAATGCAATAGGTAATTATTGTAATTGACTTTCACGCGTCACATTTATGAGGTACTCTTTAGTTTAGTCGCATAATATGGATTTTGTTTACATTTAGTAAAGTACCTAAAACTCTATGGTATAGATAGATACAACCTAGGTCTCTTCGAGGCTAGAGTGAGTAAGCTGTTACTGAACCGGTGAGGTCACCTTTGGCCTCATCTGCACTTTTGATTAGATGAGATAGTTAGGGATCAATCAGGGTTTAGTTTTAACTAAGCAGGTATGCAAAAAAATCTATCTAACGGTCTCGATTTTTGTTCAAAAATTTAATTTCCATACAAACTGTCTGTTCAGGGTTCCATACCCAAAAGGTGACAACTCTGAACTAAAACAATTACTTTGCTCACCCGCGACCTTACAATAGTTACGTTTATGCAAGAAATGTGTGTTCATGCAGTTCCTCCACCTCCACACTGTACGAACACACACAAATCACATAAACACAACTATCACCACCACCAAGCTACACTGACGCGTTTCGAACTCAACCAGAGCTCATCCTCGGAGTTACCACAACCGTATGCTATGCTACCAAATGTTAAACTCAATAGTCAGTGTAGCTTGGTGGTGGTGATAGTTGTGTTTATGTGATTTGTGTGTGTTCGTACAGTGTGGAGGTGGAGGAACTGCATGAACACACATTTCTTGCATAAACGTAACTATTGTAAGGTCGCGGGTGAGCAAAGTAATTGTTTTAGTTCATTAATATGGACCTCCGCAAAGTAACGCCTGATTCAATAAATTAGGTGACAACTCTATTAATAAAAATTGTAACATAACTAGCTGTTGCCTGAGACTCTACCGTTTGATTATACAGGGTTATTTTTAATTCACTGACATCCTCTTAACCCTGAATTCCTATCACTCAAACAAATGTTTTTTGTTTTACGACTTTTAAAAATGAAGCACTTTTTTTCCCATACAAATACACAGAGTATCGTAAAAATAAGAAGCAGAATCAAAATTTTCAAAACGTTATTACACCAAAAATATTAAGTTATGACAAAAGCCGTAAAACAAAAAACATTTGTTTAAGTGGTAGGAGTTTAGGGTTAAAAGGATGCTAGTGAATTACAAATAACCCTGTATGTACGAGTATGTATGTAAAACTCTTTATTGTGTTACTCTTTAGTCTTTTTTTACTCTTTGTCGTTTGTTTAGATGCAGATCAGCAGGGCTCTACTGTAGAGCAGACCTACTTTCTCTACCTTTCACTCTCTCTCTCTCTCTCTCTTTTTTCTTTCTTGCTCTATTAGGGATAAACTCACCTTTGTACTATTTCTGTTTATTTGCACTTCTATTTTTTAATATTTATGCAGTAAAGTATTTACACAGTTATACCTATAGAGTTACAAGAAACCGCAAAAACATACTCGATAACCAATTATGTTCTACTCACGCCCGTATAAGCGCGGTATAGTTTACACGGGCGTGTTTGATAGAAACATGGAATCAGGCGCGGATCCAGCCCTCAAAAAAGGTTGTGGTCACAGCCATCTGAAAATCGGCCAAGTGCGAGTCGGAGTTATCATCAGCTTATCGATCTCAACAGACCGTGAAAGTGTGTCGTCACAAGTCTATTGGGGTTGTGGGCATGCCCATCGTGCCCACAACGGTGGATCCGCCCTTGCATGGAATTAAACAAATTATCCGATTTCCCGGCAAATAGTTAGATCGTGACCGAAATCGAGCAACTCCGGGGTTATTTTTTTCACTCTATTTGGTTCAATGTCCGCTAGACCACAGTGAAAGTCGAAAGCAACTCATTATTTTTTAATCATCCTTTTTCAATCGATTTCTGAACGCGAAAGTTTAACGTTGACAGTATTTGGCGGGAAAGTGATGATAATTATATTAGTGCGTGTCCTAGCGTGTCTTTATTATTTTGTTCACGGTTTTTTACTTGTTAATCGGAAACAATTTCATGCGTTATGGTCTATTTATGACGGGAAATTAACACTTTTATCGCCTAAACATAGCACATTCAGATAGAGCTGGCCTTTAACTACTAAACCCTAAAAATGGGTGTTTTAGAATTAAAGTTTCTGGATTAGATTATTAGGCAGTTGGAATGCTTCGCGAACGGCCCGGCAGCGCGTGCTCCGTTTTCTCACGCGTTGACGCAACTCTTGCGCAACCAAATAATACGATGTAGATCTTTCGCTCCTTGTATCCTGTATGAAATACTTGGTAGTTTATTAATTACTAGCATCTAACCAAACCATTAGATATGGCAGTTGAATTTAAACTCAGGAACTTTCTAAATTCTTATGGGAATTCCTAAAAAATACATGTATCCCTCGATGTTCTTCTTCATTTACATTTTATAACTATAACGAACAACAGAATAAAATTTTATAATTTTAAATTACATTCTCTAGACTTATAGGTTAAGATTTTGAGACTTAACATGGATCTCTTAAGAATACCGGCATAAAAAGTAGCCTATATATATAGTGTTCCATACTGTGCCGGCGTTAGGGGGGGGGGGGCGCGATGCGGCGACGGTGGGATGTTTCCCCAGCCAAACTGGCACTCGACTTTGATTTCCTTAAGTGGACGCCACAATATTCTTGCCCGGGGTGTCAGTAGTCGTCACGCCGGCACTGGTCCATACGCCCAGCTATCTACTTACCAAATTTCATCAAATATCGTCCAACCGTACCCTTAACTTGATAGCGTATCCGATAAGACACATTTTTTAATACCACCTTTTTGTATTTTTTTGGATGTAGAATTTTTTGGAGTTCTAATTTAAGACTCGGTTTGAATTATGAACTTTTATGAATTTTGCCAATTTTAGGGTTAAACATGAAGGAGTAACAAACGCACATTAGAGGGTTGCGGGTATTGGCAAAGTAATATACAGCAATATACTGGGGGTATTATGTAAAGCAGTTCTTAACAGATCCATCCGTCCTGCGCCATCCGCATCCAACTCGTTCCCGCAACCTTAATCAAGTCGTTGCATCTTGTTGGAGGCCTACCGACACCACGTCTTCCGGTCCGGTAGAACTGTGCAATCTAAAACGATTTGAACTTTTCTCCTGTACGTTTTCTCTTTTATAATAATTACCTACACGTTCTTTGATTAAATGTTACATGAGCAGAAAATGCTAAAATTGCAAAGGAAAGAGAAAATATGCACAATTGACAACATTTCATATTTCTAAGACTATAATTTGATTCGTTCTCTGTATTCTGTTTGGAAAGAGAAAGACGCTGATAGTTTTAAATTTTCACTAGGATTATTAACCCGTCACGCGTCCACCATACTAAGATTAGTAAAAATAATTTTTGTGCGGGATATTATCCTAGAGACTTCAGTAGTAGTCTCTTGGACATTTCCCGCAAAAAAAAGTAAGGGACTAACGTAGTCCCTGGGACGCGTGACGGGTTAATTAATTACTTACAATTTTTTAAAGATGTGCTTATTCTAAAAGAGCGCAACGATAGAATAGATCCATTACTTTTGTCTAGTCTCTATTAAAAAAAAGTGATGACGTAAATTTTACGTTAAGGTTGTTATCAAATTTAAAATTATGACAGCTCTTTTTTCTAGTGAAAAGGGTAAAGGAAACATATCTATTCTGTGGCACTATTTGTAAACTTACTTGTACTTGTACATATATGTTTTTAAATTTGTTGTATTTTTTTAATATTGGGAAATAAATTATAATTAATATTTTTCCGTGTTCAGGAGGCGAAACTCTTTCGATTCCTGCAGTTATTTTCTGGTGTTAAAAAATGAAAGGTTGTCAATTATAATGAGCAGAAAAAAAGTATGCAATCTACTATGAAAACGTTAAGTCTTGCGTTACTTGACTTATTACGTTAAATGTGTGTGAACATGTTTGAGACATTTAATTAAGGTTATTTACGAAATTATGACACTTATCGATCTACATCGCAATGTGTTTATACGATTGATTGCGCAAATTATAGCATACTTACGCAGTTTTCTTAAGATATTTAGAGGCATAAATATTCAAGTGAAACCTTCCCTATCTACTGTCCTTCTCCCATATCTCTATATCTACTTTAATTTTAATCCAAGTTTTTCCTCACTGTACTTGCATTATCATCCAACCTACATAAATATATCAAATTTCAAGGCAATCCGACCACTGGAAGTGGGTCAAATTTGACGTCCAAATTATGACCCAAACAAACAGGACAATTTGAATACGGCCACGACTTCGCGCAACCGGCGGAGCGGTTTCTCCGTTCATTGCGCGGCCGAGACGCTCGCCGCACAGTGATTATCTGGCAGGACACACAATGAACTGATAAAACGCTCGCCGCTGCCGCCCGTCGCGCGAAGTCGTGGCCAGGCTGTTAAAGCTTGTATAAATCGTTCGTTTAACATACGGTGTCGATGTTAGCAAAACTATATATTTTTTTGTTTTTGTTATGACTAAAGAACCGCTCGTTCCTAAAATACAGCTTTTCCTAAATACCACATTTTTCAAAATATTTATTACATTCCCATTATACCTAGTAGATGTACCAAAATAAGACATTCCACCTTAAAAATCACTTCCTTGATTAATCTTCGATTTTCTCCTAATGTGGTGCAACGAGAATCTGGTAAGCCAGAAATATGGTGATTAGCGTGATTAGATAATGTAAGTAGTACCTATTTTGAAAACTTGTATTTTGGGAACGTGGTGTTTTAGGCACGAACGTAAAGAACTCTACAAAACGGTCAGGAAGAGCTCTAAATCTCACATCCGACAACACGTGCCTGAAACAACAATCGGTGATATAATTGGTCGTCACGCACGACTGAGCCGACGCCTCACACTGTAAGTATATTACATTATTGACGGCACAATTCGAGGCTCGCCGATAATTATTACACGAATTACATAATGCATGTAATGTATTTGTTCCGCTACTAAGGTATTTAGCGATCAATCAATGTCGCTGCCGACAACTGCCACGCACCTGCAACTGTGAAATTAGCTCTCCATGTGTTTTCCGGCACTAATTTAACGGGCATTTTCTTCAACAAAAATGTTGAATAAATATCCCTATACCTAGCGTATTGAAAAAATAATTGTGTCGAGTATATAAATAATTTCTGCAGTGAGCTGCGATCGAGTTAAAACAGTGGTTGCAATCTTCGTTAATTAATGTCAACTAAATATTAAATTTCTGTTACCGTTCAGAATTCCGTGTTCGTTACGTAGTCTTTGTGCAACGTAGGAAATCATTGGCTCACACTTTACCAATAATTGAACATTTAAACACTGTCTTCTAAACGTGTCGAAATGAAAAATGGGTTTTTGATATTCTTAATGTCATAATCGCTCTTACTTTCAATCGACTTTGTATCGTAAATGTTGATGCTAAAACTGTGTCAATAATTTATAATTTTAAATGTTCATTGTAGAGCACTTTAGGCCTTACTCAGTCCCTAACGAATATAAAGCTAAATAAGACATGAATTCTTTCATTTGAAAAGTAGGATATCAGTTAGTCGTACCAATTAAAGTCCCTTAGAGCAACTTTAACCCTTTATAAGGCCCCATTTATTGGAGCATACTACCAGAGAATCAAAAGCAGCTTTCGAATGCGTACCTGACAAAGGATATTTTTAAAGCTAGTCGTATTTTCAATAATTACAATGGAAATTGTGACGTGTATAGTGTAATCAATAAGGTTGAAATTCCAACTCAATACATGTGGTCGCTAAATCGCTTCTGCCTTATAAAGGGTTAAAGTGATAATAGTTCTACACTCCTATAATACTAGTATCCACTAGAACTGTGCGAAGTAGCTAAACGGAATGTGAGGAAAAATCCATCAAAAATTACTTAATTTTCCAATTCTAAGAATACTAATTCAACTCGGCACCGGTCGCTCAAAGCCGTGGCAGAGATGTACTCGTACAATGAAGGACTTCAATTGTTGAGCCTACATGGAATATTGTCATAGTGCTTTTTGTGTTGGTTTAGAACTGGGATAATATTTGGCTCACGTCGAAACCTAGTTAATAAACAAATCATTTTATTGGCTTCCAGGAATCCCGCAACATCCGGCCGCGAGCGTACACCCCGACAGCTTTCAACGCACTGCCCAGCGCCTTTCGGCCCACGCCCTCGCTGGCCGAGCTGGCCGGCTACCAGCAGAGACCCCAAGAGCAGGAGTACCCGGTGCAGAGGCAGCAGTACCAGGAGGAACGACCGAGGCCACAACAGCAACAGCGGAAGGTATGTTAGATACCAGAAGTAATGTGAAGGGGTACCTACTTGGACCAGCAGCTTTAGATCTTCCCCCTTTTTGGTCGAGCTGATTGGCTACCAGCTGCAGCTTGGAATACCCGGAGCAAAAGCATCAAGAGGAACGAGCGACACCACAATATCTACAGCCGAAGGTGATGTCAGATACTAGAAGTAGTGTGAAGAGATACTCTGCCCAGCGGCTTTAAGTCTTCGCCCTTTCTGGCCGAGCTGACTGGCAAAAAACACAGATTACCGTAAACCGGAGTGACTTTGAACTGCGGGGCGACTTTGCCGACCAACTCACGCATTTTGTTAGCATTTACTATAATTCTTTTTGATGTCTTCATCGATCTTCTTTTTGTCTAATGCCAACAATTTACCTCATATGGACAGTGTCGACTTTGTAGCGGTTTTAAAACTATCAAAGTTGCCCCAAATTTATCAAAGGCAGCCCGGTTTATGGTACTAAATATGATAAAATCAAGATTACCTAAGACTGGCTTAACTCTTCATATTTATAAACTGTCCACAGCCTGACCAACGGCCTCTGAAGCTCCAACAGCAGCATCAGCAGGAAGCAGATGACGAGCTGGAAGAGGAGAAAGAGGAGCCCGACCGTCTGGCCACGCTCCTGCAGCAGTCCAAGTTTGACTGCGTGAACAAGCAATCGGGGTACTACGCTGACGAGGAGCTGAGCTGCGAGGTGTTCCACTACTGCCAGGATAGCGTGAAGCACTCCTGGATCTGTCCAGAAGGTTTCACGTTCCACCAGGTTGGTATTTTGAAAGGAATTTATTTTATTTGGGCATCGAGCGGTGGATATACCAATCAACACTTTCACGATAAATAACGTAATATATTAATAGCATAACACCAAAACTAGGTAAACAACGCTTATACTATGCAACGGATATGCATACTCAAATACATACACACATCAAAATAAATCTTGGGATAAGTACTCATTCATTATCCCTAGAAAAAAATGATGTTTTGACGTAGTTAGTAGTATTAATTATTATACCTAAATATATATTGAAATGGACCACGGACCGGAAGACGCAGTGTAGGTAAGCCTCCAACAAGATGGAGCGACGACCTGGTTAAGGTTGCGGGATCGTGTTGGATGCGGATGGCACGGGACCGATCTGTTTGGCGAGCCTTGGGGGAGGCCTATGTTCCGCGGTGGACGTCTTTCGGCTGAAATGATGATGATGACATTGAAATGTTCAAAACTATCTAGGGATAAAAAATATCCCTAGACACTTTTGATGACTGTATTAAACCGTTCAAAACTAGAAAACATACATTCGTATTACTCATACTTACAAATATCTGCCCCGATCGGAGATCGAACTCAGGACCTCAAGCTTCACAGTCAAAATTGACGTACAATAAAACAACTAGACTCCCAATCGCTTAACAAAAGTTTGTCAAAAAACGTCCGAGCGGCGTTGTGTGTACGTATACATCAATTTATACAGATAACATTAACAGCATTCATTCAAATTTACACTTTATTTCGTAGCAGTAATGTTTAATGTCAATTGAATACGATCGTTAGAAGTAGTGACATGACGTCACGCGCTGGAAACCGCCTAAAGAGTAAAGAATGCAGTGGAATGGTCATGCGAAGCGGAAGCTAGACTGTCTGTCTCTTTTTTTCTCGTGAGTTTGATTACGGTGCGAAAGAGACATATACGAATACAGGGCGAGAAGTGACGTTGTAATCAACGCGCGGTCGAAACACAACTGAACCAAAACTCTGCACAGTAGACGCGTGTGCAGACTTTTGCTTCGGACAATTTTTGAGCGTTATTGTACAGTCAGGTTCTTTAACCACTTGGCTATGCAGTTGTCAATCAGTATGTAACCATACAGGAGACCAAAGGCCGTAATGTCTATCATTTCTCGCGTTCACCATTTCTTTCTACCCTCATATTTAACTAGATAGCTATGAGTAAATATCACGGAAATTTTATTCTCCAGGTCCACCTGATCTGCATGCCGCCAACACACGACAACATCTGCCAGAAATCCTCCAAGTACCACTTCGTGAACGAGTACTTGTACCGACCGATCAATGAGGAGGAGGTGCAGAGGAAGCCCAACGTGTCCCTCAAGTACTCCGACCGGTATTACCCCGCTGAGGTGTACAGGGACGACCGGTACGAAGAGGAGTCCGAAGAGGAGGTCAGTTGATAAAACACCATAATTTACACGCACAGAATAGACTAGCTTTGGTCCCGAAGAATAATTAAACAGTATGTAGGGTAGGACAGTGCACCTCTACATAAAATCTTCAAGGAATGTCTGCCAAATTTCAAGTTGCTAGCTTTAGTTTAAGCTGTGCGTTGTTCCAGGCAGTCACGTTACTCTTTGAACAAGCCTTCGTTTAGCTTGCATTGTTCGTACGATTGTTTGCATTCATATCCAAGTTGCGGTATTAGAATTTGCAGACCCATTTTAGACCACTGCGGTGCTGCGGTGTTCGATTGAGCTTAAATTTGGCATATGTATTTAGGACGTAATTTCTACGAGATCTAGACCGCAACTACTTTTAATTAACCCCATATTGCGACGCATCTACCAGTATTTGATAACATTTACTTACCTTGCAATGCAACGTCAGTTTTGACTCAGTAACAAACCGTAAATTAAATTTTTAGTTGCTTTGAAACAAGTTGACAAGCAAGTGACATCTCGCTATTGCCATACAAAACTTTTAGGTGAAGCGCGTTTTAATGAAAAGCTCGTCGATTTATTGGTGGTGTCAAAATATCCTATTATAACAAACAGACAGTGCTCTCAATTACAACTCTTTCTCAGGAGGAAGCACGTCGCCATGGCCCTCAGCAACTCCAACAACTGCAGGCGCGACCTTCGCCACGGCCGCAGCAGCAGCAGCAGCCCCAAGTCTTCCGCTCCGCTGAAGAGGTCAACATACCCCTAGTCCAGAGGCGTCCTCAACGCCCCTACGACTTTGACTTCTAAACCGCCTATATCTACTATAAGATCTAGCCATAAGACTTCCAATTTAAGTTCTCATTGTCTGCAACTTCTGGAACTGCATTCTGTAGCATCAACTGCCACACTGCTAGGAATAATTGAACTTATTTATATTTCTGTACATTAAAGTATTCGCTCGTAATAAGTTACAAATTAGTTGTAAGCTAGTCTTTGTGTAAGGAATAAAATAAAAAATGTTTTTTTTATCTCATGTTTTTTATTGTCTTTCAGTGCTTTGGAATTAGATTTCCTATTCGGTTAAAAGTTAAAATTAGTGAACTTAAATGATTTAGGTACATTTCTGGTTGGAGAGCAATAACACAATTTAATTTAATTTGAAACTTCTATCTTCTCTGTTGTTCTGTTGAAACTATTTCTTCAATATCGTCCATGGTTGTTGCACTATTTACTTCAGCTTTACATTTTCGTTTAACACGGTAGTATATTGTACCTCTTTCGTTATTAGCTGCAGTATTTAAAGAGCTTGCGATTGGCTCATATTTGCTTTTAACATCGTTTTTAGCATCTGTGCGTTTAAATCTAACTCTCATCGTAGGAGGTGTCTTTAGTTTACCATAATTTTTCTCATTATCACTAACATATTCTATATCTTCACAAATTCCTGTTTTGGGCTTTAAACAGTAGTAAATATTAGACTTTTTGCGTAGTAATAAAGGTTCCGTTTTTAATCTATCTGTTACGTCATGTGTATCCTTATTGTTTTCTTTGTGTGAGATGTTGTCTACTACACCGGTTGTCGTTATTGTAACACACTCGCACTCATTATTCGCTGAAGTCCTAACAGTATCTTGCATTTTACCATCAATATTAGATTTAGGTTTTGTGGAAGCCGCTCCTTTGTCATGTGTTGTCTCGGACCGATTCTTAACTTTAGCTGCTTGTTGGTCTTTTTTACTTTTTCTCACAGATGGGCAATATCTTGAACAATATTTTAGAGACTTCATTGGTTTCTCCTCAATATTAACATCCGTGCCAATCGTTATTGTTAGAGGTGGAGTCATTTGACTACTGTTGTCAACTCTTGTCGGTGGTTTAGTCCAAGGCCAAGAAACTCTTTTTGAGATAGATTCTTTGCTGTTAACTGTTGTAAGTATGGCATTTACTTCGGCTGTTAAAGGGCTGTCATCGTTTTCAGATTTTATGGTTACCGACACAGAGTCAGACGATGCCCATGCATTCTTACCATAAACGAGACGAACGAACGACAAACGATCTCTACGAGAGTGTTCGGCACTTGCAATGTAAATAGGTGTGGGTTTTGTAGCGTTCTTAGGTTTTCTACCCACGTCCTCACTAGAACCATCGTCACGCTTCAATTTACTGTCAAACACGAACCCAACAGAACTTACTTTTTTACACATCGTTTTACTAGAACTTTCCGCCTTACTATAAATATCTCTACAATAGCATTTAGAACTACTTGCATTATCACCTGGTGTGGTTACTTCGGGACTGTCTTGATGTTCGTTTGATTTTCCAGCTATAGCCCCTGGAGTAGTATTTCCAGCAGATTCAGTTTCACTGCTCTTCAATTTAGAAATTCGTTTTATGTTACCTGGAATATTCGATGTCCTTTCTTTTGTGGTATCTGGATTTTCTATCGTAAAGTCAGGTGGTAATTTAACTGGTATACGTGATATAACTTTTGGTGTAAACTTTGTATTATTCTTATCCTTTGATTCAGAAGTGAGTTTCGCTCTGTCTGAAATATTTGTAGCCGTATTTTTTGCAGTATTTCCAATCTTAGTGTCAACTTTTTCACTACTAGCTTGTTTGTGCACTGTAACGTCTGATGTGGCTTTAAAAGAGTCCATCATTTTACGATCAGGTTCACCATGAGTTTCTATTTCATTATTTATTACAGTATTAGGTGCTACTTTTAGATTCTCTTGACGTTTAATTGCACAAAGACATTCTGTATTACTATCGAAAACAGGTGTGGTTATTGCAGGATCATAAATGATTTTTCCGAAATGCTTACAAGTGCTTTTATCACACTCGACAACATTGTCAGACTCGGTTTTTAGACTGGTTTCTTTTTCACGGACATATTCATTGGAGTCTCTTTTTGCGTTATTAATAACATTTTCAGGGGTGACTTCTGTATCCTGACCTGTACTTGCAATACCTTCTGCAGCATTAGTTGTGATGTTCCCTTCATATTTATTAATTTTGATATTTTGTTCAGAACTTTGTTTTATGTCATTTGAAACAGTCGCAGGTGTATCCTTTGCGTTATTAATTTTACTTGTATTATTATCGAGAGTTTCTTCAATATTACCTTGATTTTTATTTGGTCTCCCACTAACAAACTCCGGTATGGTATACTCGGCAGACTTACTCTTACTGCTGCTGCTGTGTTTTAAATTATTAGAAATATTCGAAGCCGTATCTATTGCGGTGCCTGTATCGTTTGTGACTGTATCTGGTGTTACTTCAAGATTATCTTGGTGTGTTTTTGGTGTCCCAACTTCAACTTCAGACGTAGTACTTTTGGTAGGCTTAGTTTTACTGCTCTTTTCTTTAGAAGTTCGTTTTAATTTATTTGAAATATTCGAAAACGTATCTTGTGCGGTGTCAGTATCGTTTGTGACAGTATCCGATGTTACTTCAAATTTTTTTAGATATTTTTTTGGTTTCCCGGCTTCAACTTCAGACGTAGTACTTTTGACAGATTTAGGTATACTGCTTTTTTGTTTAGAAGTTTGTTTCAAATCATTTGAAACATTTAAAGGCGTATCTTTTGCGGTATCTGTATCATTTGTCACTGTATCTGGTGTTACTTCAAGATAGATAATCTGGTGACTGGTGTCATGGATGGATGGCTGGTCAAGGTGCTTCTTTGGTGTCCCAACTTCAACTTCAGACGTACATTTTTTGGTAGGTTTAGTTTTACTGCTCTTTTCTTTAGAAGTTCGTTTTAATTTATTTGAAACATTCGAAGGCGTATCTGTTGCGGTGTCAGTATCGTTTGTGACGGTATCTGGTGTTACTTCAAGATTTTCTTGAGGTTTACTTGGTGGCCCAGCTTCAATCTTAGATGTAGTGCTTTTGACGGATTTAGTTATACTGCTTTTTTGTTTAGTAGTTCGTTTCAAATCATTTGAAACATTTATAGGCGTATCTTTTGCGGTATCTGTATCATTTGTCACTGTATCTGGAGTTACTTCAAGATAGATAATCTGGTGACTAGTGTCATGGATGGATGGCTGGTCATGGTGTTTCTTTGGTGTCCCAACTTCAATTTCAGACGTAGTACTTTTGGTAGATTTAGTTTTACTGCTCTTTTCTTTAGAACTTCGTTTTAATTTATTTGAAACATTCGAAGGCGTATTTTTTGCGGTGTCAGTATCGTTTGTGACGGTATCTGGTGTTACTTCAACATTGTCTTGATGTTTACTTGGTGTCCCAGCTTCAATCTTAGATGTAGTGCTTTTGACAGATTTAGTTATACTGCTTTTTTGTTTAGAAATTTGTTTCAAATCATTTGAAACATTTATAGGCGTATCTTTTGCGGTATATGTATCATTTGACACCGTATCTGGTGTTACTTCAAGATAGATAATCTGGTGACTGGTGTCATGGATGGATGGCTGATCATGGTGTTTTTTTGGTGACCCAACTTCAACTTCAGACGTAGTACTTTTGGTAGGTTTAGTTTTACTGCTCTTTTCTTTAGAAGTTTGTTTAAATTTATTTGAAACATTCGAAGGCGTATCTTTTGCGGTGTCAGTATCGTTTGTGACGGTATCCGATGTTACTTCAATATTTTTTAGATGTTTTTTTGGTGTCCCGGCTTCAACTTCAGACGTAGTACTTTTGACAGATTTAGTTTTACTGCTTTTTTGTTTAGAAGTTCGTTTCAAATCATTTGAAACATTTATAGGCGTATCTTTTGCGGTATCTGTATCATTTGTCACCGTATCTGGTGTTACTTCATCATTGTCTTGATGTTTTTTTGGAATCCCGGCTTCAACTTCAGACGTAGTACTCTTGACAGATTTAGTTTTACTGCCCTTTTGTTTAGAAGTTCGATCCAAATCATTTGAAACATTTATAGGCTTATCTTTTGCGGTATCTGTATCATTTGTCACTGTATCTGGTGTTACTTCAAGGTAGATAATCTGGTGACTGGTGTCATGGATGGATGGCTGGTCATGGTGTTTCTTTGGTGTCCCAACTTCAACTTCAGACGTAGTACTTTTGGTAGGTTTAGTTTTACTGCTCTTTTCTTTAGAAGTTCGTTTTAATTTATTTGAAACATTTGAAGGCTTATCTTTTGCGGTGTCAGTATCGTTTGTGACGGTATCCGATGTTACTTCAAGATTTTTTAGATGTTTTTTTGGTGTCCCGGCTTCAACTTCAGACGTAGCACTTTTGACAGATTTAGTTTTACTGCTTTTTTGTTTAAAAGTTCGTTTCAAATCATTTGAAACAATTATAGGCGTATCTTTTGCGGTATCTGTATCATCTGCCACCGTATCTGGTGTTACTGCATCATTGTCTTGTTTTTTTGGAGTCCCAGCTTCAAGTTCAGACGTAGTACTCTTGACAGATTTAGTTTTACTGCCCTTTTGTTCTGTAGTTCGTTTCAAATCATTTGAAACATTTATAGGCGTATCTTTTGCGATATCTGTATCATTTGTCACTGTATCTGGTGTTACTTCAAGATAGATAATCTGGTGACTGGTATCATGGATGGATGGCTGGTCATGGTGTTTCTTTGGTGTCCCAACTTCAACTTCAGACGTAGTACTTTTGGTAGGTTTAGTTTTACTGCTCTTTTCTTTAGAAGTTTGTTTTAATTTATTTGAAACATTCGAAGGCGTATCTTTTGCGGTGTCAGTATCGTTTGTGACGGTATCTGGTGTTACTTCAACATTGTCTTGATGTTTACTTGGTGTCCCAGCTTCAATCTTAGATGTAGTACTTTTGACAGATTTAGTTATACTGCTTTTTTGTTTAGAAGTTTGTTTCAAATCATTTGAAACATTTGTAGGCGTATCTTTTGCGGTATCTGTATCATTTGTCACCGTATCTGGTGTTACTTCAAGATTGATAATCTGGTGACTGGTGTCATGGATGGATAGCTGGTCATGGTGTTTCTTTGGTGTTCCAACTTCAACTTCAGACGTAGTACTTTTGGTAGGTTTAGTTTTACTGCTCTTTTCTTTGGAAGTTTGTTTTAATTTATTTGAAACATTCGAAGGCGTATCTTTTGCGGTGTCAGTATCGTTTGTGACGGTATCTGGTGTTACTTCAACATTGTCTTGATGTTTACTTGGTATCCCAGCTTCAATCTTAGATGTAGTACTTTTGACAGATTTAGTTATACTGCTTTTTTGTTTAGAAGTTTGTTTCAAATCATTTGAAACATTTATAGGCGTATCTTTTGCGGTATCTGTATCATTTGTCACCGTATCTGGTGTTACTTCAAGATAGATAATCTGGTGACTGGTGTCATGGATGGATGGCTGGTCGTGGTGTTTCTTTGGTGTCCCAACTTCAACTTCAGACGTAGTGTCTTTGGTAGGTTTAGTTTTACTGCTCTTTTCTTTAGAAGTTTGTTTTAATTTATTTGAAACATTCGAAGGCTTATCTTTTGCGGTGTCAGTATCGTTTGTGACGGTATCCGATGTTACTTCAAGATTTTTTAGATGTTTTTTTGGTGTCCCGGCTTCAACATCAGACGTAGTACTTTTGACAGATTTAGTTTTACTGGTTTTTGGTTTAGAAGTTCGTTTCAAATCATTTGAAACATTTGTAGGCGTATCTTTTGCGGTATCTGTATCATTTGTCACCGTATCTGGTGTTACTTCAAGATTGATAATCTGGTGACTGGTGTCATGGATGGATAGCTGGTCATGGTGTTTCTTTGGTGTTCCAACTTCAACTTCAGACGTAGTACTTTTGGTAGGTTTAGTTTTACTGCTCTTTTTTTTGGAAGTTTGTTTTAATTTATTTGAAACATTCGAAGGCGTATCTTTTGCGGTGTCAGTATCGTTTGTGACGGTATCTGGTGTTATTTCAACATTGTCTTGATGTGTACTTGGTGTCCCTGCTTCAATCTGAGATGTAGTACTTTTGACAGATTTAGTTATACTGCTTTTTTGTTTAGAAGTTTGTTCCAAATCAATTGAAACATTTGTAGGCGTATCTTTTGCGGTATCTGTATCATTTGTCACCGTATCTGGTGTTACTTCAAGATTGATAATCTGGTGACTGGTGTCATGGATGGATGGCTGGTCATGGTGTTTCTTTGGTGTCCCACCTTCTACTTCAGACGTAGTACTTTTGGTAGGTTTAGTTTTACTGCTCTTTTCTTTAGAAGTTTGTTTTAATTTATTTGAAACATTCGAAGGCGTATCTTTTGCGGTGTCAGTAACGTTTGTGACGGTATCTGGTGTTACTTCAACATTGTCTTGATGTTTACTTGGTGTCCCAGCTTCAATCTTAGATGTAGTACTTTTGACAGATTTATGTATACTGCTTTTTTGTTTAGAAGTTTGTTTCAAATCATTTGAAACATTTATAGGCGTATCTTTTGCGGTATCTGTATCATTTGTCACCGTATCTGGTGTTACTTCAAGATTGATAATCTGGTGACTGGTGTCATGGATGGATAGCTGGTCATGGTGTTTCTTTGGTGTTCCAACTTCAACTTCAGACGTAGTACTTTTGGTAGGTTTAGCTTTACTGCTCTTTTCTTTGGAAGTTTGTTTTAATTTATTTGAAACATTCGAAGGCGTATCTTTTGCGGTGTCAGTATCGTTTGTGACGGTATCTGGTGTTACTTCAACATTGTCTTGATGTTTACTTGGTATCCCAGCTTCAATCTTAGATGTAGTACTTTTGACAGATTTAGTTATACTGCTTTTTTGTTTAGAAGTTTGTTTCAAATCATTTGAAACATTTATAGGCGTATCTTTTGCGGTATCTGTATCATTTGTCACCGTATCTGGTGTTACTTCAAGATAGATAATCTGGTGACTGGTGTCATGGATGGATGGCTGGTCATGGTGTTTCTTTGGTGTCCCAACTTCAACTTCAGACGTAGTATCTTTGGTAGGTTTAGTTTTACTGCTCTTTTCTTTAGAAGTTTGTTTTAATTTATTTGAAACATTCGAAGGCTTATCTTTTGCGGTGTCAGTATCGTTTGTGACGGTATCCGATGTTACTTCAAGATTTTTTAAATGTTTTTTTGGTGTCCCGGCTTCAACTTCAGACGTAGTACTTTTGACAGATTTAGTTTTACTGGTTTTTTGTTTAGAAGTTCGTTTCAAATCATTTGAAACATTTATAAGCGTATCTTTTGCGATATCTGTATCATTTGTCACCGTATCTGGTGTTACTTCAACATTGTCTTGATGTTTTTTTGGAGTCCCGGCTTCAACTTCAGACGTAGTACTCTTGACAGATTTAGTTTTACTGCCCTTTTGTTTAGAAGTTCGATCCAAATCATTTGAAACTTTTATAAGCGTATCTTTTGCGGTATCTGTATCATTTGTCACCGTATCTGGTGTTACTTCAAGATAGATAATCTGGTGACTGGTGTCATGGATGGATGGCTGGTCATGGTGTTTCTTTGGTGTCCCAACTTCTACTTCAGACGTAGTACTTTTGGTAGGTTTAGTTTTACTGCTCTTTTCTTTAGAAGTTTGTTTTAATTTATTTGAAACATTCGAAGGCGTATCTTTTGCGATGTCAGTATCGTTTGTGACGGTATCTGGTGTTACTTCAACATTGTCTTGATGTTTACTTGGTGCCCCAGCTTCAATCTTAGATGTAGTACTATTGACAGATTTAGTTTTACTGCCCTTTTGTTTTTTTAATTTATTTGAAACATTCGAAGGCGTGTCTTTCGCGGTGTCTGTTTTATTTGTCCCTGTATCTGGTGTTACTTCAACATTGTATTGATGTTTTTCAGGAGTCCCGGCTTCAACTTCAGACGTAGTACTCTTGACAGATTTAGTTTTACTGGCCTTTTGTTTAGAAGTTCGTTTTAATTCATTAGAAACATTCGAAGGCGTGTTTTTTGCGGTAGCTGTATCATTTGTCACTTTATCTGGTGTTACTTCTTTCGCAGGCGTGTCTTTTACAATTTCTGTATTATTTGTCACTGTGTCCGGTGGCAGTTCATTCGTAGGTGTGTCTTTTGCGGTGTCTGCATCATTTGTCATTGTATCTGGTGGTATTTCAACCGTAGGCGTGTCTATCGGGGTGTCTGTATCATTTTTCACCGTATCTGGTAGTTCTTCATTTGCAGGCGTGTTTTTTGCGATTTCTGCATCATTTGTCACTGTATCTGGTGGTATTTCTTTCGCAGGCGAGTCTTTTGCGGTGCTTGCATCATTCGTCACTATATCTGTTGTTACTTCATTCGCAAGTGTGTCTTTTGCAGTGTCTGTATCATTTGTCTCTCCATCTGGTGTTACTTGAAGATTATCGTCATGTTTATTTGGTGTCCCGGCTTCGACCTCAGCTGTAGTACTTTTGGCAGATATAATCTCACTACTTTTCTGTTCAGAAGTTTGTTTCATACTGTCTGAAACATTTGCAGTCATTTCTTTTGTATTTTCTTCATTATGTATCGCTGTATCAGGTGGTATATTAAGTACACTTAATTTATCTTTAGATGAGGTATTCATAGGAATATTGCTATTTTGTTCAGAAATGCGTTTTAAAGTATCTTCAACTACAGTGTCAGTTGTGACTTCAAGAGGGTCTTTCATTTTACGTTCAGATTCACTTTGAGTTTTTACTTCATTGTTCGTTATAGTGTTAGGTATTTCTTTTACACAATTTTGACGTTTATTTGCAACGTCTATTACAATATCATTAGTAGCTATACCACCTGCATTTAAATTTTCGTTAGATTTGCTGTTAGCTCTACAAGTAACTGTGCAAAATATAAAATTTTATGTACGGATTTTAATGAACAAAAGATTTCCCATCACGATTTTCACACATACTTAATTAATATCACACCTGGGATAAGGGAACTTTAATTTACTCGTGACTACGACCGCTGCAGTGTGGTTGAAACGTTGAGAATGTTTTAGCAATACAGAATGTAAATATAATGAATACCAAATGTTTTCACCCGTGCATACTTAGATGTGAAATGATGTTGGAATAATACGCTTTTTGGTACATTTTTATACGTTATTGTTATTTTTTAGTTTATAAGTAATGGTAACTTAGTTATATTTAATACGATCTATAGGTATTCATTATCTACAATCTTGCCATTTGTCAAGTGTAGATCAAGATTAACACGTCAAATACGAGGCTTTTATACAGGGCTTGAAATATCGTTAAAAAGTTGGTATCGTTACCACTGTGAGACAGATTTAACGTTAAGTTATTATTAACGTGCCTCAAAACAAAAGTCTTTAATCAGTGTGTGTTGCCAGTGATGACATATGGATCCGAGACGTGGTGCTTCACTATGGGCCTGATGAATAGGCTCAGAGTCGCTCAGCGAGCTATGGAGAGGGCTATGCTTGGAGTTTCTCTACGGGATCGAATCAGAAACGAGGAGATCCGTAGAAGAACCGGGGTCACCGACATAGCCAAACGGATTAGCTCGTTGAAATGGCAATGGGCAGGCCATATAGCACGTAGAACAGATGGCCGTTGGGGGCCAAAAGTTCTGGAATGGAGACCACGGACTGGCAAGCGCAGCGTGGGACGTCCACCAACGAGATGGACGGACGATTTGGTGAAGGCCGCAGGTTCAGGGTGGATGCAAATCGCTTCCAATCATAATGATTGGGCATCAATGAGGGAGGCCTATGTCCAGCAGTGGACGTCCTGCGGCTGAAATGATGATGATGATGATGATGATTATTAACGTTAACCAATGTACCGTTACTTATACTACTGCTGTGCATTGAGCTAACGTTAAGACAAGGGTATCGTTAAATCATTTTTAACGTTAATAGCAGCTTATTTATTTATGATTCACTGATGAATGGATATATTGTTGGTAAGGCTCTTCCTTCACTTCATGCACGCTCACGGTAGCCATGGCAACAAAGCCAAACAACCACCGCGTCTATCGGTAGCGCGGTGTGGTAACATAGCATTACCGATTAAAATAGTGTTACTATGGTAACGTTATAATAATGTGAATTGGATAACGTTAACAAGCCCTGCAATGAAAAGTATAATTACCGATAAAAATAACGTTAATTGGGTAAAGTTATAATAATGATATGTTATCAAGTAACGTTATATTTACTACCGTTACCAAGGTATTTTTATGATTTTACCGTTTCCTAACGTTACTCATAATGTGAATTTAGTAACGGTAACAAGCCCTGCTTTTAAAATTACTACAACTTACAGCCCGGCTACGACTTCGCGCGACCGGCGGCAGCGGTGAGCGTTTTATCGGGTTCATTGTGTGTGCTGCCAGAATAGATAATCACTGTGCGGCGAGCGTCTCGGCCGCGCAATGATTGGATAAAACGCTCCCCGCTGCCGCCGGTCGCGCGAAGTCGTGGCCGGGCTGTTAGCAACTGTTTTTGAGTTTATTACCATTGATATCATGACAATGTGACACCCGCTTTTTTGGAAACATAACCAAGAAAAATAGTTAACTTGTTAACATATGAGTGTGATAATGTTTTCATGATAAATTCAACAGAAACGTGTTATTCCAACAACTTTCAATAACTTGAAAGATAATCGATCAATACTAACAAAATCACATCAAAATCAAAACGTTTATTCTGCAAGTAGGTCGTAAAGGGCATGTCACTTTTTAGGGTTCCGTAGTCAACTAGGAACCCTTATAGTTTCGCCATGTCTGTCTGTCTGTCTATCCGTCCGCGGCTAAGATCAGAGATCGTTTGTACTAGAAAGCTGTAATTTGGCATGAATATACATATCAGTCACGCCAACAAAGTGGTAAAATAAAAAATAAAAAATATTTTTTTTTTAGGGTACTTCCCATAGACGTAAAGGGGGGTGATTTTTTTTTTCTCGACTAACCCTATAGTGTTGGGTATCGTTGGATAGGTCTTGTTGGATAGCCTACTATTTACTCTTAAACTACAAATAATTCTCAAGCAATCTTAGCCGCTATAATTTTCCTTGTAAATTCAATATATTTACTACCATTCTGATTTTTTCCAAATTTTTCCTCCCAACAGTTTAGATTTTAGAGGGGGGGGGGGGCGGTCGATTTTAATGAAAATTTTCACTTTAAAGTTGAATATTTCGCAAACAGATCACTGAATACAAAAATCATGTTAGCAACCCCCCAATGGTTTTAAAAGACCTATCCAACGAAACGATATCCCACACTATATGGTTAGCCGAGAAAAAAAAATCACCCCCACTTTACGTCTATGGGAGGTACCCTAAAAAAAAAATCATTTTTTTATTTTTTATTTTACCACTTTGTAACAGTCTCTGAGCTTAGCCGCGGACGGACAGACAGACAGACAGACATGGCGAAACTATAAGGGTTCCTAGTTGACTACGGAACCCTAAAAAGTGTTAAGTGGCATATTCGACATGGCCGTCAACGGATTTGAAATATTGGTTTTCTTAGTTTTACATACTTACTGTATAAGGTGCTAATAAATTAGGTACCAATATTTCCAGGGCGTAACTTGCTCATCAAAACAAGTCACTTTCACTCAGACAACTATTCAAAATTTAAAAAAATAACGCAAACTTTTCATACATATCCATCCAAACGGAGTACTGCTTTAGTAACGGAAAATCGAATTTTTTTTTTCAAAATTTTACAAAGTTATTAGAATAAGAGTGACTTGTTTTGAAAAATAGATTAAGCCAAATAAATTATTGGTATCTAATTTGTTAGCATCCTGTAGGTATAGTCGTGATTAAGTCTCGGATGTGATATTAATTAAAATAATTTTTCTTGCTGGGTTTGACATTCTGTATTCCTTAGATGACTTAACGAAGTAAAGCCCTCCGGATTTTTGATATGCAGTCGCGAACGAAAAGGTTCGTCATCTTAATGTCCACTTTTGCATGTAGGCAACTTGTTAACGTCAAAGAATCATGTTATTATGGTGATAGATAATACTGACAGAAGCTGTGTGTATTTAGTTTTAGTCATAGAAAACAAATAGGTTTTATCACTTCGTTTATCAGAGTATAGTGGCAGATTAGTTGGTGGTTGGTGGTATGACTCTACTATTCATAGTCATCATTGATTCGACTAAATTTTAACCCTGTGGTCAAACAGTTAAGCATAATTTTCTATTCAATTGGTGGTGTGTTATATAGATGTACATAATGATTTTTAATTGGTGATCAGGAACCAGTTATTCTAGATCAGTATTCAGTGGCGATCACGTTTAAATCGCAATTACGTGAAACAAAACGTTTATTTTGTTACATAATGATAATGTAGGATTGAGCGATTTGATGAATGATTGATCGAACGAGACGATAGAATGAGCCAGTCAGAGTGAATGGAAGATGAGAGAAAGACTGAAGACGTGTGCGAGTGACGACGTAATATTTGCAAAATCGTGCTTTTTAAGTTTTGGTTTAAATATATGTTTATATCATCCATTTAAGTATTTCCTTGAAGATTTAACACTACAATAATTTGGAAAATATTTTTTTAATCAAAATCATTGTCACCCTACCTACACATGGTTTAGTCTATGAGTCTAAAACCTCTTTGATAAGTCAGTTTCTTAAACAAACTTTGACGCGAGACCTGTCAAATTTCCCGCCAAAGCGATGACACTTGCCGGCTCTACCTAACTTCAACAGATGTAGGATGACCATGCATTCAGTGGATGGAGATTGTGTTGCTTGAGACTTCATCTATTAAATTCCATTTTGGCTGGGGATTAATATGTTTCGACTCCTGATCACCGATTAAAAATCATCGTGTATAATATTATGTATATTATGCGTAATACATGTAATCTATATAAATCAAAATGTATGTACGCGCATAACTTCCGATTGTCTCACAAAATTGGAAAATTCTTTTTTGTTGCGTTTGTTTTTGTCAGAAGAAAATTTTAGGAAAATACAACGGGGGCGAAGCCGCGGGCATCGGCTAGTAAATAAACAAAATCAATTGCAGAAATTGTATGTATGGGTAAAACTTCAGAACTACCTAACTTTTGTAAGTTAGCAACTATTGAGAGAAAGTTTATATTATAAAAGAAGATTTTTCTTTTTTTAATGAGAGTAGTAAGTTTTTTAATGAAGTAGAATAGGGATAGAATATAAGGTTAGAATAGGGATGTTGACGCCATTAAAAGATAATTCGAAGACACTAAGTACTCCAGTAAATAAACGCTTTATTTTAGCCCTAAAAACCAGATTAATTTTGGATTAACTGCAAAATTAGATTTTTGTTGCTTTAAAACAAATAAATAGTTATTGTTATTAGTTGATTGAGTTGGCGAACAAGTGACGTCATAAGTTGCTATTGCCATTGAAACTCTATGGGAGACTTGTGTTTTGACAGCTCATAAAAAGCACATCAGTTGATTGGTGGTGTCAACATCCCTATTTGTCGAGGGCCCTACTTTGTAAACCCATCCCTAGGAGTCAAGAACCCATCATGCTAAAGGAAATCTTTTGTTCACGAAATGCTGCATTGTTGGTGCAGAAGCTACTATATTTATCGATTTTTAAGATAACTTTCCTGCAGAAAGAGATGGTTTCATTGCTTTCTTGCCATTTTCTTCTTCAAATGATGGTTCCAGAGGGTGGCATGTACATTCGGCCAATGGCTTCTTTACTTCAATATCATTTTCTCTTTCTTGCGATTTCGAATGGTGACACAGACACTTAACCAATGGCTTTATTACTTTTTTATCAGTTTCTCCTTCTTGTGATTTCGAATCGTGACACAGACACCTAACCAATGGCTTCATTACTTCCTTATCAGTTTCTCCTTCTTGGGAGGATTTTGAATGGCTACACACACATTTAACCAATGGCTTAATTCCTTCCTTATCATACTCTACTTCTTGTGATGATTCTGGAAGCTGGCACTTACATTTAACCATCTTTTTACTTGATAGTGCATCTGTTTCTGTTACAGCGCACGGAGGATCTTGGATACCATAAGGACTGAAGGTACTACTGGGCTCACATTCATTTTTAAAAAAGTCATGGTTATTCTTAGTTCTTATAAGACTGTCGTCACTGTGAGACTTTTGAGAGGATATACGGCATCTACATGTATCGACGTTATCTTTCGGCTTTCTTAAATTCTTTAAATAATTTTTAAGTTTAGAAACTAATTCGTATTCGCTCTTTGCTGGAGCACCAAGGTTATCGGTTTGATTGCTTTCGTTGTATCTCATTCTTGGAGTTATTTCTGGCCAAGAACGTCCCTTAGTTGGGTATTTAGCTTTTTCAAAATAGTCACGATCATATGTAGGTTCCATTCCGTCAGCGCATGGGTTGCATGTGCCTTTGTCAGTTAAGTCATCTTTGCCCTCTCCTCGACCAAATCCTACCATTGTCTGCAAGTCTTTGGCGTATGATGAGATGTGCTCACTCATTTCTTCAACGCCTAATTTCCAATTCCTCGTATATGATGAAACTGTGCTTGACCTACAAACAAAAAGAATGCGTGCTAGCCTAGAGGTTTGACATGTAGCTTCTCAAGCGTCGTTAGAGTCCAGGCTTTAACGACCTCTTTAGCCTAGTTGGCAGTGACCCTGCCTACGAAGCAAGAGGTCCTGGGTTCGAATCCCGGTAAGGGCATTTATTTGTGTGATGAGCACGAATATTTGTTCCTGAGTTATTGGATGTTTTCTATGTATTTAAGTATTTATTTATCTATATAAGTATGTCTATCGTCGTCTAGTACCCATAGTACAAGCTTTGCTTAGTTTGGGACTAGGTCGATTTCTGCCCTTCAATGGCAAAACGCTGCAACTCGAGTTACAGCGTTTTGGGTTGCCTTGCGTCAAACGATTCCTCATGAGTGCTTCTATCATACCTACAAAAGACTTTTTCAAAATATGTTTTAGTTTAGGCTGTAGAAAACTGGCAAGACGCGGTAACTCTGCATAAAACTAGCCAAAACATCATAACTGCAATTATGATGTTTTATATCAAGACCTTTAATGCCGACTTGTCATAACAGAACGCTGTAAGTACTAAATGGCAGCGTTTTGCCTGATTTACGGGCTACGTCGCCTGCGTCACCGTCAAGTCAAAACGCGGCAACAGAGTGAAACTTGCACTTGTTTTAAAATTAGTTTGGGGTATTTAGTCGTTCAACAAACAAACAAACAATGTTTGTGGGTTAAAAATTAAATATATTACTATGATATATACTAGAACAATGTAAAAGTTTCAGAATAATTAATCTAATATATAAAAATCTGGTGTCACGGTGTTTGTTACCGAACTCCTCCGAAACGGCTTGACCGATTTTTATGCAACTTTTTTCTCTATACTCGGTAGGCCTGAAAATAGGTCGTAGGCTATTTTTTTATACCCCTATTCTTCGCGGACGGAGTCGCGGGTAACAGCTAGTTATAATATAGAGTGATATGATAATTCATTTCAGCCGAAAGACGTCCACTGCTGCAGCACTGCTGCTGAACATAGTCGGTCTTGGTTCACCAAAAAGATCAGGGAGTTCCCGCAATCTTAAATAGGTTGTCACTCCATGTTGTTGGAGGCCTACATACACTGAGTTTTCCGGTCCATGGACGCCATTCGAGAACCTTTTGGCCCCATCGGCCTATAATTTTACGAGGTCACGATCCTACTGTCATCGGTCTTGCTTCATCAGCTTTGCCGATTGGCTTTGCCCAACAAACAGATTCTTCGCAAAAACTTTATAGAGCTTCTGTTGTGCTCTATTGCCTCTACAACACTATTAGTATTGAATTGGCATATATCGCGTCTCAGAGACTTCGAGATCTGTCTGTTGAGCCGCCGGTAAAGACAAGCGTCACCAGATGTCTGTGAGATTGTCACGTCGCTTTTCCATAGGCTTTAGAGTAGAGTATGTGATCTCTTTAATTTAGTTCAGTTTGTACAGTGGGTCTTAAAGAACTTAGACCTAACCCTATGGACAGCTTCCACAAACCCGTCATTGTAATCTTCCACATCGCCTCCTATGTATTCGAAATGGTTTTGATGTTCGAGCTGGAGCGTTTCCGGATTTTAGAATTGGATGGATTCATCAGTCAAGATCTTTCAAGCTTGGCCCGAATATTCAATGTGTCTCGTACCATATGGCGATCGCTCCCAGTTTTAACCACACTGGCCACGAAGACATCATTGAATATTTGCTTCTTTGTCGATGTGATAAAGTCTATTTCTTTTCTCGTTACACTGTCAGAGCTCATCCGAGTCTACTTCCTGTACTCGTTTCGAAAACAAAGGTTCATCACATCATATAGAGTCCTTCCTTCTCCATGAAGCCGGCCAGGTAGTCCCAGTGATTCCTACGCCCTACTCCAAATTTTCCCCATTCCTAGCTTTTCACCATACCGTTTGCCCAGTTTTGCGTTGAAGATCCCCATAACAACTGTGAACTGAATTCGAACTGAATTCCGAAGCTATGCATACCTCTGGAGATATCCTCATATATAGCTATAGAAGTTGGAGCGTAAACCTGTATGATCAACAATGATCGTTTGGTCAATCTTAAGTTACCGGACTTCAGGATTGTCCCTTTATTCAGGTTTTACATTGTTGTTTAAAAGAAACAAGCAAGAAGTGTAAATTGCAAAACATCGTATGGTAAAAAACACGGCATAACGCTTTAATTTACAACATATAGCGTTTTGCCAAGCCGATTTCTGCATTTTTTTATAATATATCTTGTGGCAAAACACTTTATCGTCCATATTATTTTAATAGTATTAAATAATAGTTACTGGACTATTCAGCCATACAGCAGAAACAATTACTCATAAATTACAAAAAATCGCAACCTTCTGAGGCAATAAATAATAGGTTGTTTCTAGCGTCAAAGTTAAAAACCTTTAAACGCGTTTTTCTCGAAACTAGGGTTTTTGACTTACAGCGTTCTGCCATTGAAGGGCAGATTTGTGTGAGATTGTCCCCTAATATTTATTTATTTATTTAGGCTCGCTTCTCTGAATTATCCTGAATTTATGTGCGATGTTACATCTGAAATTTACCATGAGCTTTACGGGAATTCGTCCTATGGAAACCAGCACACACCTACGAAGAAATTCAATAGTGTGTGTCAATTTCCAATGCCGATTGAGTCAAGTCCTCTCGTTCTGAAAGGAGGCCTGTGCAGTGGGACGTAAGTAGGCTGGGAAGAGGTACAAGAAAATTGATCTAAGTAGAGCTTGTCTAAGCTAAAATGACGCGCGCCCCTCAACTGAATCAGTTGATTTTGATGTGCGAGTGCAAATATTAATTACGACTCTTCATCTGTTTCGGATCGTCAACTATTCCAGGACTTAAGATCAGTGTGCAAATATCACGATCGACAAATCACATGAAAAATACTGTGTGTGTGTAAATGCGGTGGTAGGGCGCGTCATTTTAAATTAGACAAGCTATATCTACATTATAGTTTGTTTCAAATACCTACCGTGACGTAAAAACTACAGAAGTGATAGGCATATGAGATTTCACAAGTTATTATTAAGTAGCTAAGAATTCAACTTAATCTAAGTTACGTTTTACTCATTTTTGTTAAAGACAACAATGCGTGATGCATAACAATCTACATAATGTTATTGTGTCAGCAATGGCACAAATCACTAGAGTAATGATATAAGTTATAATATATAAGTGTGTCCACCAAAATCTGCGATGTAAAAAAAAATGTAGGTTTCACTGAAATATGCCTTGATGAATAAGCACGTTCTACCGTTATTCTTCCCATAAAACAAAATTAAATAAAAACACTTACAAAGTCTTCAGTGTTCCTGAGAACAAAACACAAATTGTAAAACCAGCCACAAAGAGAATTAAAATGTAGGTATACCTATAGTGAAAAAGCAGTAATTTATCATCCATCACAGATTTGGAGTTCAATTTAGACATAGCGTAGAAAAAGCTTATTATATTATACATGAAATATACAGGATGTCCCAAAACTCAAAGATAACCTGGTACCGACGAGAGGCGAAGTTGTAGCTAGTAATCGGCGACCGGTAGCCATTTTTCGACGTAAGTATTACATGGATATGATCATATTTAATTTTCGCGCACAATTTATATACCTTTAAATTCTATGTTTTTTATCGAGTTTTATTATCGTCGATAGTTTATAGAGGCTTTAAAATTTCTATAAAGATTATATTGACAATATCAGATATGGAAAAAAAAAATTACTATAATTAAATAACTTCAGTGAGTTTTTAGCAATATATGGTTATTATATTAGCAACACAGACTTATGCATATCAGTCATTACGTTGCACGTCAAAGTGACATAAAATGCTACCGGTCGCCGATCAGTAGTTATAACAGTTCTAAAAAAAAAATCCATGTCACTTGGTTAAGTGACAACAGAGTCACATGACGTATCACTTAGAGAATTAAATATTTTCAAATAAGAATAAGAATAAGAATAAGAAATCTTTATTTCGCATAAGTAACGGTACATGTTAAAAAGAAAAAAAATAAAAACAATAATTGAAAATAGAGATAAACTACTTATACGAAAAAGGAGTCCACTCAGCACTCGTCGGGTCACTAAGGGTGGCTCGACGCTGATATTATGTGGATCCTGGTTAGCATCCGATACAGAGCCGCACGGCACACATGCTCCCACAAACTCTCCCAATATGATTATAAATATAAATAAATATTCTGTCTCTCTTTATTTAACACAAATTCATAGATATACAATAAATAATTTCACAAACATACATAAGTTACATAACACAAATTGCTCACACAGCACCCCACACAAAATTATTGTAGCCTGGCGAAATTGTGACTCAAACCGCAACACGGTAACTCCAACCAGCAACAGGGCACTCTCCACCCTCAGGTACAAGAAACTACACATCATAATCTTATGGTGGTTACACAAAGGCGCTATGTTGAATTAATCTGTAATTCTAATAAATGATTACGGAAGTCCTTTTTAAACTTACATAGCGATTTCACATTTCTTATTGGTGGCGGGATGTTGTTCCAGCATTTCGTAGCAGCATATTTAAAGCTACCACGAAATGAAGCGCCCTTGTGTCGCGGAAAAAGAAGGCGGGGGGCCTGCCGCACGGCTCGGTTTGAAAAATTAAGTTTATCAAAAAGATATGAGGGTTTTTCAGTCTTAATTATTCCGAATAAAAGAGCAAATAAAAGTCTACTTATTATCTCTTAAATAAATGACATTGATTTTTTTTGCATAACTGTCTTTAACATGGCCTCTCGCATGTTACCCAGTTATCGTTGAGTTTTTGGTCACCCTGTATGAGGCAAAATAAAAAGATAACCTTCGATTCCCTTTTTCATTTTACATATCTGTTCTTTTATTCTGAAATAATAAACATAAATTATTATTCATACGAGAGTGCTTAAAACATGAACTGAGTCCCAGACTCAGTTAAACGGTTAAGCTATAGCGTTTCATCAGCTATCAGTATCATCTATCCATACACCCATACTAATATTATAAATGTGAAAGTGTGTTTGTTTGTTTGTCCTTCATTCCCGTCGAAACTGAGCGATGGATTGCCGTGATTTTTTGTATGGACATAGTTGAAGGGCTGGAGAGTGACATAGGTTACTTTTTACCACGGGAAAATACTCTCATTCCCACAGGAAATTCGGGAAAACACGTTTTAAACTACTTCAGCGGGGGCGAAGCCGCAGGCATCAGCTAGTGCAGTGCATTTCAACCTGTGGGTCGCGACCCCCTGGGGGGTCGCGAAGCTTCTGTAGGGGCGTCGCCAGAGGTCGAGAGAACTTTAGTAAAAAAACAAAAATATTAAAAAGATTGCCTTGGTTGTACGTACAAATATGTACAATACGTTTACTTTTAGTTTACCACTGACAGATGGCATGCCTTCATTTCATTTCCAACTTTAACACCATACAAATAAAGTAGCTATTACAAAATCTACAAACGTGGGTAACAGTATTCTAAAATTGGCTTTATTTGTAGGTCGTTAAAGTTGAATATGAAATGAAGGCAAACTATCTGTCAGTGGTAAACTTCGTGTAATTTTACTGTACCTATGTGCGTAAATTGCGTTAGTTAGTTATCAATTGGCAACTTATTTGATGTATGTAATTGCAAAATAAATAAAATAATGTGTTTTACATACTATTTTATGTACTTACATCCGAATCCTAATTATGGAGACGCATAAAAACGTCGTATGGAATGAATATTTGTAACACTGTAACATACACATACATAATACATGACAAAAAAGCGAAGGGTCAGGGGGTCGCGAAATATTTTTTCATACCAGGGGTCGCATCGCATCATGAAAAAGGTTGAAAAACACTGAGGCATAATAAAAAGAAAAGCCCTAACTGATTGACTAACTCACTGAATCATCAACGCCGAAACCAAATTTTTGGCAATTCTGCAATGAGGTTGCTTAAGATGTAGTTGCCTATCCTTGCGGATTAAGGGCGGATTTGTAGGAATTCTCACGGAATGAGAAACAACAGATTTATATACCTATTCAATGCAACTGGACCCTATCTCTATAAGGCTCTTCAAGAATCCAAGTAGGTAATTATAACAGCTAAAAACTAATTTCAGGATTTTTGAAAAAAATTAAGGAAAAAATGAGATTTATTAATATGGACCTCCGCAAAGTAACGCCTGATTCAATAAATTATTTATTAAGTATTTACTAACTGATTGATGATTTGTATGTTGCTTAGCCGAATTTTTCCTTGATTCTATGAAGGAGACGAAGAAGCTTTATTACCTACCACAAATTTCAAAATCTTCGAGGACGAAGTCGCGGACAAAAGTTACGCTCGTTCCCTAAATATCAGAATTGTAAAATACTAGATTGCCGACTTACCCTATTTCTAAAATACCAAATTCCCAGAATACCAGACTTTCCTGACACCGTGTTTTTCTCTATATCGGATTGCCAAAAAAGCTTGTTTTCAATATACACCATGTTCCATTCAAAACCGAATTCCCATAATACCAGATAGTGAATTCACCAGGCTCGTCAGGCAGGTCGTGGTCGTCGTGGGGAGGCCAGGGGGTCGTGTTTTTTTGAATGGGGGTGGTTTTGCAATTCTGATATTTATGAGAAGGTGGTATGTTGAGAATGTGGTGACTTGAGAAATTGGTAACCTGCTCATGAGGGTTAGGGAACGAGCGAAAAGCTAGTATCGCATATAATTGAAGAAATGAGCCATATCGAACGAAAAGTTTTTATAAAACTACACTGTTTGGTGCGGTTTAATTTAAATTGATTAATATTTATTACTAACTATAGCTCCTTTTTTCAATGTGTTTATGCGTCAGAAAACTGATAGCGTCTGAAACGCTAGTAGAACCATCTAAAAATATATACGTACGATCCTATGGTCAACTCGCTTGGTCGCGTTGGGGCGCAACTGAAAATAAAATGAAAATTCTTGGTTAAATCCTGGTTAAATCACATTTCAGTCAAAACCAAGAGATGAGAGGAACTGATTGCGATAAAACTACAAAGGATCCATTAATTAATTATGTAGATACGATTTTGACCATTCTTAAACCCCCCCCCCCTCCTTCTTGATGATGAATGCCAGGTTAGTTGGCAAGATTTTTTTCTTTGAATGAATCGCCAGAGGGGCCAAAGACGCGAAGTCCTTACTGTTTTTTACTTTAGGGTAGGAAGGGTGACTTGTGTTCGGGAAAAAGTTGGCAAGATTCAGTCACATAGCTACAACCAGAAAAAAGCTAAAATAAGGATGTCAAAAATCAAAGTATTTAAGGCGCAAGCCACACAGAAGAGACGTGGGACGGGAGCGAGTCGCGAATCAGTTTTCATACTAAATGTATAGAAGCGTCGCGATCCAAAGCAGATAAGACAGAAGAGACGCGCCCCCGTCCCAAGTCTCTTCTGGCTTACGCCTTAGGATTTCTGTCACGCGGTGTAGTCAACTGGCCTCTTCTACTTATACACAGGCTCGTGATGACCTACTCCATACACCTGCCAGCTTTCCTGTAAATGTTTAACTTAACTTACGGGTCACAAATTTCTATGTTCATCTGATTCCCGTCGTAATCTTTCTTCGTAGTGTATCGCAACGTGAATGCTATCTTGACTCGGTCGGTTTCTTCCCTCAACAACTTCCCGTTCTCGTCAAACTCCGTTTGGGTGGCAGCTGTTCAAAACAACGTGAATTAACAGTGAAATAGCTATCGGGTGTTACTCGAAGAAGGAAAACACGGTCCTATCGCTTCCATACTATATTCGAAAAGATTTTAGGTATAGCTGTAAGTAACCTCTGATGGTTTTTAAAACTTGCCGGAGAAAAAGTGCCAGATCTGTGGAGCACAAAAGTGTGTTTTTACTGTGCCGATCTTGGACTTCGGAAGCTAAGGGAGAACAATGCAGGCAACGGATTTTTAATGCTACCTACCGAAGTTTTCCGAAGAATAGTAGATTCCTAAAAAAATATAATTAGTATCGGACAACAACAAGTCTTCATTAATTTTTTTTTTACTCTTCTTGGTAATTTTAGTAAGGCTAGCCAGGTAAAACTTTGATTGAAAAGAACCTAAGTACGTGGGATATGTTAGTAGCGGATCAAATAGTGAGTAAGCCCCCGTCGTGTGGTAAATCTCGGTAGTAAGTTTTAGATTGTCCACAGAATTATCAATTTATCACTGTACTCCAGCCAGAAAGCAATCGTAACTTGACCCGTTAAGTCGTATGGATTGGACGGAGTAAGGTATCTTGATGTCAGTCAACGTCAAGCAACGGCAAATCGTTCAGTGAGCTATCAAGCCAAAAGACATCCGCTCCCGGACAAAGATCTCCCCCAAAAAGTCTCCCAACGATCGGTTTTGCACTGGCCGTATTTGAGAATTTCCTGTGAACTTTATCAGGTCGTTTTGGTCCATTTAAAAAAAAATCAAAACAGGGCTTCTGTTAAATGAAATGGGGATCCAGATAAACTATCTTCCTTGTCCCTAGCCCTGAAGTTAAGGAAACCAAACGATCCTCAGGAGTACCTACTCAGGATAATTGTATCTTACTGGTAAGGATAAAGCCTCTTGCGTAGATATTATCATCTTTGCTGTAGAGCGGGGTCTCACCGGCACCCTCGATTTCCTGGAGAAAATGACAACTTAATAAACTGTGTGATTCTGTAGACCGTGGGTTCCCATATTTTATGGAATAGGTACCACCCCCTTTACAAGAAAAAAATCCAACGTAATTAATGTAAAAGTTAACCTAATTTTATATGTCTGTCTGTGTATATCTTAATCACAGATATCAATTTCTATAAAATATTATTTGGACCCGCTACCGCCCCTTTGACAAGCTCCAGCACCCACTACAGCTTAGGGCGGTACTTCCCCGTTGGGAACCTAACCTGCAGACTTTTTTTTTTAATTTAGTTACACAAAAACAAACAAAAGAAGTACAGAAATACTTATGTTAAAATACATCTGCAAAACTGCATAGCAGTTTGTTGGCAGAAAGTTTATAGCTCTCACTACTGAAATTAATAAGGTTCCGACACTCACTTGGTCCGGTTTTATTAAAAACTAGCTTTTGCCCGCGACTCCGTCCGCGTGGAAAGTAATTTGGGCAGCTTATTTTTTTATCCAATTTGCTTTTTCATCAATTATGGCTCTCGTTAGATCCTTCCGGAAGAAGTGAAACTTCATAATAAACCAACCCGCTCCCAATCCGCCCCCAACCCACTCCTAACCCGCCCTCTACCCGCCCCCAACTCGCTCTCAACCCACCCCCAACTCGCTCCTAACCCGCCCCAACCCGCTCCCAACCCGCCCCCAACTCGTTCTCAACCCGCCCCAAACCCGCTCCCAACCCGTTCCCAACCCGCCCCCAACCCGCTCCCAACTCGCCCCCACACCCGCTCCCAACCCGCCCCCAACCCGCTCTCAAACCGCCCCCAACCCGCTCTCAAACCGCCCCCAACCCGCTCTCAAACCGCCCCCAACCCGCTCTCAACCCGCCCTAACCCACTCTATGCCTACATTGTATAAGGTATCTATGTGCAAAATTTCAAGTCTCTAGGTCTAGTGGTTTGGGCTGTGCGTTGATATATCAACAGTCAGTCAGTCAGTCATTTTAGAATTTTATATATATAGATTTGATTTATTTACCTGCTCCACTAAACCGTCTCCGATCATAGGACTGTCACCTTCGAACCCTGCGCTGGGGACCCTGTCGCTTGGAACCTTATCGCCGTCGAAGCTCTGGCCGGAGAACCTGCCGCTGGGAACCTTCTCTCCATCGAGCCCTTCCCCCGAGACCCTGCCGCTAGGGACCTTTTCACCATCCAACCCTTCGCCGGATACCCTGCCGCTAGGGACCTTTTCACCGTCCAACCCTCCGCCAGAGACCCTGCCGCTAGGGATCTTGCTGCCGAGGACCATGCCACTAGAGAGCCTCTGACTAGCTAGCCTGGAACCAGAGGCCCCCGTCCTCGATACTCTTTCGTTTATTTCATTGGTTCTGTCCTTGTATATCTCATTGCCGAGCTTGTCAAGCATCATGCTGTCGGCTCTGTCGTGTACACTTTTAACAGCTACGTCACTGCAAGAAGACGTTCTCAAATATACTTTTATTTCAATAATTCTGTAATAAAAACATGTTGGAAAAAAAAAACAGAAAAGAAATGCTAATCATTGTAATTGTTGTTTTACTTGTTTAACCGAGTTAGGCGACTAATGTCTTTATTGAAAAAACATACATACAGACGAATTGAGAACCTCCTCTTTTTACTAAGGTTTTTCCCAACTTTAATCGACACAGAAACATAGCTAGGTTTAGGTTATTTTAAGTTTGCTTGCATCGGCCCGAAGGGCCAAAAGTACACAGAAGAAGGAGCTCCGCTCAGACACTGTTTCTCTGTTGATTAAAGTTGGAAAAAAACTTAGTAATAATTTTTTCATGTCGTCATTTTTATACCTCATCATTTTTCAATAAAGACATTACTCGCCCAATTCGTTTTGTATGCACGATTAATTTAAAAGCAAAGCATATTTTAAACAAATTCAATTGATTTTTAACCATTTTGTAAAGGTGGCATGGTCGAATCTTTGTATAGGTTTACGCTGCCGCTATATGCACTAAAAAAAAAATAACTGTTTATTTCTTTTCTTCAATATACAAAATTAATTAATTATTACTATTATTAGTACAATCTTTTAAATTTAAGATTATATACTGACAACTTACTTTCATTAACATTACATTAACTTATTATAGTTGGCTTATCAAGTATACATTTAATAGTATCGTGGGGGAAGCTGTTTAGGATATGTGGCAAGTAATTTGACCACACCCTTTTGCCATATTGATTTATGCTCTTAGGTATCTTGAAATAGGATTGATTGGTTAAGTGCCGGAGGTTGGCGGTCTTGTATACCTATCAAGTTTCTCTATTCGGTTCTTATACTCTAACTAGCTTTTGCCCGTGGCTTCGCTCGCGTGTACCATGAGAATTCCAAAGAACCAAGATATCAAGCAAGCAAGCATACAGGCAAGCAAGCAAGCATGCAAGCATGCAAGCAAGATGCAAGCAAGCATGCATGCACGCTTGCTTGTTTGCGTGACAATGGGACCATCTCAGGAGTATATTATATTCCTTCGAATAAAAAAATATTTTTTAAAATCGGTCCACAATTGACCGAGAAATCGGTAAACATACCTACATAAAAAAATACATAAAGTGGTATGCATAACCTCCTCCTTTTTTTGAAGTCGGTTAAAGAGCCCTTTGCGGCCTACTTACAGTATAAACTTATGAATTTTGAAAATTTAGCTTACAACCAGTAAAACGCAAAATCCCGTTTTTTCCGTTCCCGTAAGAATTTCGGGAAATACTTTCTTAATACTCCCCTACACTTCCCAAGGCACCCACTTGCCAAATTTCAGCTTTCTACGACCAGTAAAATGAAACATCGCGTTTGTTCCCGTTCCCGTGGGAATTATAAATAGTCCTCTCTCAATGCTCCTCTACACTTTCCAAGCAACCTCATGCCGAATTTTAGCTTTCTGCAACCAGTAAAACGCAAAATCCTGTTTTTCCCGTTCCCGTGGGAATTTTAAATAGTCCTCTCTCAATGCTCCTCTACACTTCCCAAGCAACCTCATGCCGAATTTCAGCTTTCTGCAACCAGTAAAACGCAAAATCCCGTTTTTTCCCGTTCCCGTAAGAATTTCGGGAAATACTTTCTTAATACTCCCCTGCACTTCCCAAGGAACCCACTTGCCAAATTTCAGCTTTCTACGACCAGTAAAACGAAAAAGCGCGTTTTTTCCCGTTCGAATTTTGGAAAGTCCTCTCTTAATGCTCTTCTACACTTCCCAAACAACCTCATGCCAAATTTCAGCTTTCTACGACCAGTAAAACGAAAAATCCCATTTTTCCCGTTCCCGTGGGAATTTTGGATAGTCCTCTCTCAATGCTCGTCTACACTTCCCAAGTAACTTACATGCCGAATTTCAGCTTTCTACGACCAGTAAAACGAAAAATCCCGTTTTTTCCCGTTCCCGTGGGAATTGTGGAAAGTTCTCTCTTAATGCTCCTCTACACTTGCCAAGCAACTTACTTGCCGAATTTCAGCTTTCTACGACCAGTAGAATTCCCGTTCCCGTCGGAATTCCCAAAAATCCTTCCTTAGTGGATGCCTACATTGTATAAAGTATCTATGTGCAAAATTTCAAGTCTCTAGGTCCAGTGGTTTGTGCTGTGCGTTGATATATCAACAACAGTCAGTCAGTCAGTCAGTCAGTTAAGAATTTTATATATATAGATATCACAGCTAATTTTACCTTATCAAATAAACTCAGGACTCGACAATATTGGAACAATTTATTATAGTTATTTCTGTGTAGGTATTTAACTTTGAGTGGAACTATTGTTTTCAATATTCTTATTTGTATGTTATATATTCGCTGTAGATATGTTTTGTAGGTTCTACCATGGCTAGATATACCATAGTTTATTATCGAGTCTGCCAGTGCCAGATATAACAATCTAAGAGTATTGTATGGCATTTCTACATACAATACTCATACATGACATTTTTACTATGTCGGGAAAAGGGTATATGTATAATAAGCTCGGGTTGGTGTAATGGTAAGACTGATTTTGACATTACATACTTACTTTGTATGTGAAAATGTTTTTTGATGTTTTAAGCCGTGCAAACCACATTTAAGATAAGAGTGGTTAACGAATTTCGTAGTCGACTATACTTACTAAGCGTCCATGTATAAATTAAGAAAAAAGGTCATAAATATTAGGGCGCGTGCGCGTCACTATTATCTATAGCATCGGGAGAGAAAAGTGTCACTTACTGGTCCTCCACTTTTTCAGGTTTGAAGAAGAAATGCTTGCATTTATATGCACAATTCTCAGCAGCCAAATTATCTAAAAGAAATCAAAACAATGTTATGCTACGAGTACATTCGCTTGACGAGACTTGGCAAACGTCTACAAGCACCAAGCCTATACAAACGCTTGAATACCATTTACACGCTTGCAAGACGTTATTGTACTCACTGGGCCCAAGTGGGAACTGAGGCCCATGCCCATGATGATGATGACGATACGTGCTTTATACTATGCACACGACGACGTAGTTAAACCGTTCGCAGATCTCCGACGTCTTTAGGTACTTAATTCGTTCTGAGCCTGTGTTATACAAACCTGAGCGCTTCTGCAAGTAGAACACCTTCCTGGTACTGACGGCGCTGCTAAGCCTAGGCATCAGCGTACTCGCCGGGGCAGGCGCCATCTTATACAGGAAGCGGTTGCAGCAGCGCCCACACATCTCGTTCAGTAGCTGGATCAACATCATCCTCGGTATGTTTATGTCGATCACCCCGGCTAGGAAAAGTTGACTAGCTTTAATACACTAGGGCCACTTGCACAGTTCAGGGTTAAAAAATTAAATCGGTAACCCTGGGTTAGCAGTTCGAAGTTAAGTAGCTAACCCAGGTCAGCGCAAGCCCGCCTATAAGAACTGGGTACCGATTTCAAATCAAATCACTCAAACAGCAACAACTCAAACTCAAACTTATCATGCAAGGGAAAATCCAGGGAAAACGACCACCCGGAAGAAGAGGTACTTCGTAACTTAAATTCTTAAGTTACTACCCCCACCACGGGTACGGGTCCACCTAATCCGTTGTCGGTCGAAGTATGTTCGGGCGTCGTCGTCCAAACTCGGCCAATCGAATCAAACGTTTGTAAACGCTGCTACCGTGGTGTTAGCGTACCGTAGCAGTATAGGCGCTGTCGTTCCTTTACATACGTTTGATTCGATCGGCCCGAACGAACATACTTCGGCCGACAACGGATTATGTGGACACGTACCATAAGGTGATTAGGAATATTGTGTAGATCATTTTGTGCACCGTAACTGCCCATCCACTTCTGCTGCTTTGTGAGTTATAAATTTTAGCATGGTAGTAAGAGTAAGGTTCGAGAGTGGCGACCGCAAACCGGAATACGTGCCGGGGCATCATAATACATGATGATTTTTAATCGATGATCAGGAACCAATTTTTCTAGAGTATTCGGTGGCGATCATGTTTAAGATATAGATTTTAGTTTGCATTAATACCGCGTGGTATGGTGGTAGGCCGCAAGCGAGTATTTCCGGCACAGATGCACTCGGTGATGGGACAGCCGCAAAGCACTGCTTTAGGAGATTCTCCCCAGTCCAGCTCTAGTGGCTTCAAGTTCGGATCAACCTTAGAAATACATAAAAATGTATAAGAACTGGGATACAACTCTTACACGACATAGAAAACGATGGGGATGTCCCACGAGTTCATATTTTTCAGGTCGATATGGAACTAACGGGATATTAATTTAAAAGGAAATATCCCAGTAGTGTAGTAGGGCAGATGCCCCATTTCTGGCCACTTTAAGACCATAGACTTGTCAAGTTGTCTATACCTTAGTAAACTCAACTTAAAGTTGAAAATGGCCAAAACCGGCCCGTGGCCAGAACTGGGGCATCTGCCCTACCATATTACCTGCTGGTACATATTTATATCCAACGTCTACCTCTGCAACTAACTACGACTTTCAACCGACTTCAAAAAAGGAGAAGGTTCTAAGTTCGACTGTATGTATGTTTTTCATGTAGGTATAATAATAATAATAATATTAGGGGGACAATCTCACACAAATCAACCTAGTCCCAAACTAAGCAAAGCTTGTACTATGGGTACTAGACGACGATAGACATACTTATATAGATAAATAAATACTTAAATACATAGAAAACATCCATAACTCAGGAACAAATATTCGTGCTCATCACACAAATAAATGCCCTTACCGGGATTTGAACCCAGGACCTCTTGCTTCGTAGGCAGGGTCACTACCAACTAGGCTAAAGCGGTCGTTATCGTATCGGGGGGTATCGTCGGGGTCGTTAGCGGTCGTATATGTATATACTACGATACAAGACCCGTCTTTCGTACAAGTTCCTTCGAAGGAACTGCCAAAGGAACTACCGCAAGTAAGCCAACGTCTTATTCCCAACCCAAGATTAATTAATTTTAAGTTTTGTAGAACTCGCATTTTTTTGCCATAATTAGTGTCAAGCTAAAGTCAGGTATAAAACTTAGTATGTAGTTCCATATTGAACTACTGGGATCATTTATTTGACATTTATATAATATATGTACCGATTGTTCCATATGGAACATGAATTATGGAACTCCTGGGATATACCCAAAATAACACAGAAAAACCAGTTCATGGAAAAAATACATAACGTAAGCAAGCAATCTAAGTCTGTCTATTTAATTCATACTAAATACAAACTGAAACATGGATGCACATAAAAAAAACCCAAGAAAAAAAAACCAGCGCTGGGAATCGAACCCAGGTCCTCAGCATTCCGTGCCGCGTGCCATTCCCCTACACCACCACTGGTCCAAAAATACAAAAAGATACTTCATATGAAACTTGAATTTAGTTTAAGATGAGGCCTGTACCCTGCAGTGAGACGTATATAGGCTGGAATTATGCCACTAATCTAATTTTAAGTAAAACCAGGATCCATGTAATATCAGAATCGAGCCACTTTTAGTGACTCGATTTTTTTTTATGAGTACTGAGTAAGTTTTTCCATCTTGACATTGTATTAAATTAGTTACCTATTCAAAATAAAGATTTCTTCATCCATACCTGGTCCTTGTACCCACTCGCAGTTGGAGAAAATAGCCCGATGGGTCCCACGGCTTGGCGCTTCAACATCTTTAATATATCTTTCCGTGCTACGCTCTTCTCTACTGCTTTTCCCACGTTCCTCTCGTACCGTCTCATATACCAGTCAGCTTTGTCCTCAACTTCTTGAACGTCTTCAAATGTAAAATCGTATTTAAAACATTCGCAATCGACCTTCAATGGTTTATCCTTGACAGCATTTCTTACCTCCGCTACAAATGTCAACTCATTATCATCTCCCATCCTCCTCTGTGACACAATTTTGAATACCACATACTCTTTGTGCCGCTTCTTCCATTTAAATTTCCTCTTTTTCTTACTCAGAAGTTCTTCACCTTGCCTCGTTTTTCTTGACCATTTGGTTATTATTGTATTTTGAAAATGGACTCCGTGATTTTTCATTTTGTTAAGAATCTCATGTTTATTTTTTAATTGTCTACTAATTGTATTCTTAATAGCTCCTACGTTTATATTTGTGAATTCAATTCTTTTGCTTAGACCATTATCCAAAATGCGCCTGAATGGATTTTTCGAATTATTCCTTTCCTTGTTATTAACTCCAGTATTATGAATGGTATAATCAGCAGTACTTTGATCTTGAGATGGTCCAGAGCTGTCTAAAGGGGGTTGAGTCCCGTCAACTGGAATCCTCGAAACTTCTATGTAATTTACATCACTTACTGTCAAAATTTGATAATTTCCCACAGTCCAATTAGCTGCCTTCGTGTTATTGCAGTAATAATTGGTGATAGTAATTTGATCATGAATAAGCCTCTGGTATACATTTTTGGAGCTCTTGAATTTGTGATAAGCACCAAGTTGTAAATGCGCAAAGAAATTATTTTTCGTCATTTTTTTTAGTTTTCTTCTTTTTCGATTTTTATTAGTATAAATACTTATTAGTGTTTGTTCATCTTCTGTTTTTTCTATTGAAATAATGAAAATATGTAATTCCGGTCTAAAAACAAAAAGGAAGAGATTGTAAAAAAGAGCTTTTGCATTTTTACCTTTCCAGGTCAACAGCTGACGTATTTTGCATTTCTGAAGCAGATGACACAAATTTCCAAAATTTAACGACGACAATCCCAGATATTTTCTTTTTACAACACTGTAAGCCTTAAGAAAAAGATCGAAGAAACAAATTAGTTATTTTTTTAATATTAGTAGAGCTAATAAATCTTAATAATGCAAAATAAATTAAGTACCTTTGCGAACAAATGGTTGGTGAGCTGAGAGACCTTGCTAAAAAACATCTTCGATGCAAATGTAAAGAAATGCGCTAAAAGGAAATGTATGAGATGATACGCGTAATGCTGGCATCGTAGAGCCAATGCATCGTTCAAAAGAAACGTGGTAAGAAAAAACGTGAAGCACTGTTGAGCTAACAATGCCAAAACGTAAAAATGTACACAGAAAACTCCGACCAAAAGTGTCAAAAGCTTGTAATCCAGTTTATCCGAACTGCCAAGGGAGGTATCCCTTGTTTTTGTCATCTTTGTATAGTTTTCCTCAAGTTGGTCCAAGTAATACTTGTCGCATTCTGCATGTTTTGTGTAAGGATTCGTTTCCGTGAAATAATCTTTTGTCAACATTTTGCAAATATGTCGAGCGCTTCCACATTATCCTGTTGTGGTTAGGTGCTATTTCATGTGGTCTTAGAGCGTGTTTTATGCTTTTACATAACTTGATTAGTAATTTAGCCTTTTCTACTGTGAGCACTCAGTTTTGAAAATAGTGCAAACAGTGATAGATAAGTACTTTGACGGCTGTCAGCAGACAAATGGTTGCCTGATTTAGTAAGAAGATTGGATTAGGATAGATAACTAGTAATCCTTTTTTGATTTTCATGGACTTGTGCCTGCTTCTCTTTCTTGAATTTGACGAAATTTTGAATTATTGCATTTAGAACTGTTTGAACAAGAAACGTGAAACAATTTTTTATAAGAAATAGTTCTAATATCGTCCGTTTTGTATTTAGACCTGTCTTTGATTTCCTTTCGAGTGCTAATAATAATAGCCCTTTTATTGTGAGAGGAGGCCTGTGCCCTACAGTGGGACGTATATGTATAGGCTGGAATGAGTACCAATTAAAGATAATTTTGGTACAGTGTCGGTAGAGATAGACGTTTTAAATTCTACAGAATATGAACCGTGATTGGATTATTTCTCCCGATATTTCAACGCATCTATCAGCATCATGATCAAGGCAGACTGACGAAGCTCGAAGGTAAAGGTCGCAGGAGTCCGATGCATCCGGGTGTGGACGGACCAGTCATTGTGACAGTCTTTTGACTGTGGATAATAATTTAATAATGATTGGAAATTGCAGATAGATGTTAATGTACCCGTCCTGTGATAACGACGTTGGTAGATGTGTCGGAGTATTCAGAGTAGAAAACATATTTATTTACTTATAGATACAGGGAGGTCAGAATACTGCCACTCTTGAGAACCAGCAACCTCAAATAGCTAGTCTAAATAATTATAGTAATTGTAGTAGTAGTAGTAGTATTTATTGTAAGTATTGTAACTTGATACTCATACATGCAAGTTAATAAGAAGTATAAGCTTTAAATAATTATACACCCACATCACTGTACAAACGTATTATGCAATTTTGTTCCAGTGACCTGGTTCTTAAACAATAAAACGGCAAGTAGATTTCCAGAATATATTTATTTAGTCGTAATTTTAATTTTCTATTCTGTCATCTTCACAAAACTTTGTTGTTGGTCAGATGCTATGCTTGGAACTGTTTTACTTTAACTTCCACTTGTTTTTGATTGCGTCGTTGTTGAATTTGGCTCTTTCTCATTTAAAACAGTGAGTTCAGTGGCATCTGAGTCTTTTCCTCTTGATGAAATTGAAGTTTTGGACTGTGGTCTAATATGCTGTGTCAATGTTTGAGGCTCGAGTAGAATTTCTGTTATTAGTTGCTCCCTGCTTAATTCATCACGTGATTGTTTTTCTAATTTTTGACCTGATGCATTACCAGTTACCATATTTGATGATCTCAAAATACTTTTAATTGTTTTAGCCTGTGGGGCCTCCGTTTTTGCAACTTTATCAGTCTTAGACTGTTTCTTCATTTCCACAGATTTCTTACTTTTTGAAAAGAAGCCTGTTTTTGCACGCTTTGGTTTCTCGTCTAAAGAAACAGCTTTCTTTGGCCATGTAGATGTATCATTGATTGGTATAGTATCAGGATTTGGTGCTGATGATGAAGGAGTGCAGGACTTTTTCGGGGCTTTCGAGGTTTTATCAGTTGAATGGTTGGCGTCTTTTTCGAGCACTAATGAATCTTTTATTGGCAATTCCTTTCGAACTGGACTGGTATTTGGTGATTTTGGTGCTACTTCTGGTGGTGAAGGAGCTGTTGGTTCGGTTTTAGCACCCGACGTTACTTTCGGTACTTCTTCTGCCGTACCCTTTAGTTCTTGATGCGTTTTATGCGAAGATTGCTGCGATGCAACGTAGCTCACCACTGTTGTTCTACTTGTTTTACTTGGTGACACATCGCACTTACATTTTATTACTTTCGGTGTATCACCGCTTGTTGTTCCGAGTTCGTCTGGTTGCGTTAGATCCGTTGTATCTTTTAAACATGACTTAAGTACATCGTCGGTCTGCGTTCCCCTAAAAAAATAGGTGCCTTTAATGTTATTGAATCTATTTAACTAAGGGCCTGTTGCAGCAAGCTAGTGATATGACCTTTAGCCTGTCAAGCAGATCCATATTATGGACGTTGTTTTGAGCCCGGGGTCGCACCTCCCGAGTTTTTTTGAATTTATGTGCGATATTACATTTTAAAAAAAACCGGTCAAGTGCGAGTCGGACTCGCGCACTGAGGGTTCCATACAAATTTATATGTATCTATGAACATCCAGTCTTAGCAGACCCCTGCTCCTAAGCAAAATGTGCGCAGTGTGGGATCATTGTAGATTGGTTACTGATATAGACAAACAGACAAAAAAAATATGCTTTTCGCAATTTTTCCTTTATCTGTGCTGATAAGGCCTTGCTTCGTACTAAATTTCAAGATTCTGAGTTCACGGGAAGTATCCTGTAGGTTTTGATTATCTTGCGAGTGTCGAAAATGTGCGTTGGTTACTGATATAGACAGACAGACAAAAAAATTTATGCTTTTCGCAATTTTTCCTTTATCTGTGCTATAAGACCTAGCTTCGTACCAAATTTCAAGATTCTGAGTTCACGGGAAGTACCCTGTAGGTTTTGATTCTCTTGCGAGTGTCGAAAATATGCGGAAATTTGCGTCATAAACGGCTGTATCTTTTGATTGCGTTGGCTTAAATGTTTGATTTTTTCACAGCTCCAAGGGACAGTAGACTTGAGAATTTGATATAAATTTCAGCTTGATACCTCCACGCGTTCCTGAGAAAAAGGGTCTTGACAGACAGACGGACACACGGACGGACGGACAACAAAGTGATCCTATAAGGGTTCCGTTTTTTCCTTTTGAGGTACGGAACCCTAATTAACGATAAGCTTTTCGGTAAAGGAAAACACCGTGAAGATAAAGTAAACACACTGTTCTTAATCCGCACTGGGCCTGCGTGGGGTCTACTTAAAGCCTAAGTTTTCTCTTTCTGAGAGAACGCTTGCGCTCAGAGGTGAGACTTAGGTACTTAGTCGTTTTCAAAAAAATTGTACATAATTATGGCTTAAGGTGGAACGGCACGCGCTAGGCGCGAAATTCAAACATTTTACAGGTTTTAATTTATTGTGGGTAAACGGTGTAACTGTTTAACTTCATATGGTATTTGCGCTTGTAAAACAGTGTTCTTTATATTATTGTGTAAAGCTTTTTAAGAATAAAACTGTTAGCTTGATATAAAAGTTGTCAAACAAAGAATTTCGGACTTTCAACGCTTTGACAACTTTTATTTCAAGCTAATAGTTTTATTGTTAAAAAACTTTACACAATAATATAAAGAACACTGTTTTACAAGCGCAAATACCATATGAAGTTAAACAGTTACACCGTTTACCCACAATAAATTAAAAACTGTAAAAAGTTTGAATTTCGCGCCTAGAGCGTGCCCTTCCACCTTAATCAAAACAAAATCACGATCGGTTCCTTTGTGTAACGAAAGTTAGTCGTACAAAATATATGGGTAACTTTCGTTACACAAAGGGATCAATTAAGTTTTGTTTTTATTAAATACCTTAATTGTGTACACTTTTTTTGAAAACGACTCACATATGTGCTAGCGGTGAAAGGTCATTTCACACTGAAATTAATGAGCACTCATTTGGTGTATTCTCACAATACTAGAGTATAGAACTGACCCTAAGTACTTAACCCTTAACCCTTGGGATGCCTTGTACCGGATCCGTACCCAATTTAAGGCTTTCTTTTTGTATTTTTTTAAAAATCTGTATCATTGGATTTATATGAAACTGTTGAGACTAGAATGCACGACTTTTTTTTTTTTTACTTCCGGCATACGAAAGGTTAAACCATTTGACAACCCTGTCAAGACAAATGTCAAGGTAAATGTTGCTAATTTGAATCGAGTTTGATTTCTGTTTGACGGCAAATAGGTATATTGCTGGTATCGATTTAAGGGTTAAATCTTCTATCTAATTTAAATAAAAATCTCGTGTCACGGTGTTCGTTATCGAACTCCTCCGAATCGGCTTGACCGATTTTTATGAAATTTTTTGGCTACATTGGGCAGGTCTGTGAATAGGTCTTAAGCTATTTTTATACCACTATTCTTTGCAGACGGAGTCGCGGGCAACAACTAGTTAAATTATAATTACTTAAGTATTTTAATAATATTTCACAGGAAGATTCACTTACTTTGTCTCTTCGCTCACTACAACACATTTTTCTGCAAAAATAAATGTTATGTTTAGTTGAAATAACCAATTCAGTGAAACTAAACACAGGGGTATGTATTACAATACCGAAGTACGAAAGACCGAATGTATTAAAACATCGAATGGGTCAAAAGACCGACACGATTTTTTTCTGAAACCGTAAACTTCTCAGAATTTATTAAAACGGCATCATACAGGACCCATTAGGTTAGGTTAGTTTTGTTTTATAACAATCTTAAAAAGTTAACGGTTTCAGAAAAAAATCGTATCGGTCTTTTGACCCATTCGATGTTTTAATACATTCGGTCTTTCGTACTTCGGTATTGTAATACATACCCATCAACAGACGTCAACAAAACTCCAAGACAAACCTGGATAGTGGAAGACGGATAAGTAGAACTCTTTCTTCCATTTGTCATACCAACGCCTTTTCATACTAGAACGAAAGATAAACATAAACAGTTTTTTAGTGCTGAGATATGATTTACAATACAAAGACTAAAATATGCAAAGATCTTCTGGAAATACCAAGATTAAATTGTACCTATAATATTTTCAACTTTCGCAATTCTTACTCCTAATTGATATCTATCACCCAGGATTTAGATTTAGGTTTATTTATTTATTAAGTCATTGTGTACATTATTATAATATCAAGATGTTACGTTGCTTGCTTGTCTGTTTTTACCGGATACATTTAGGCGTGAGCAGGAATTATATGATTTAATTCCATTTTACCAATTACCATTTACTTTTTATTTACAGGCGGGGGGAGCGTCTGAAGTCTGAAGTTTTGTGGTTAGTATTCCATTGTCATACACAAAGCGGTTCGCTTCATTTTTCCTAATACGATAAGGAATGGAATTTGCTTTCATCGTCTGTATTTCCAGATAGATACAACCTAGAGCTATTCAAGGCTAGAGGGAGTAGGCTGTCACTGAACCAGTGAGATACACTTTTGGCCTCATCTGCACTTTACATCAGGTGAGATAGTGGTCAATCACGGGTCAGTTTTATGTAAAAAAGTAGAGACTCCGACTCGAGTATAGTCTGTCGTGACCACGGCCGCTGCTTTTTCAAACGTCGTGGTAATTTTAGAAACATCCTAGGTGATTATTATTAATCATACGTTGGACCTTTCCCAACTTATATGTTGGTTAAATCAGTTTCAAGTATGTTTAGTTTCTTTGAAAAACTAACTTGTAGACAAGGTTGATATAGACTGGATTAGCAATCGCCATAGTACAGGGGGGTTACTACGAAATTCGAAGTTCGAAGTTCGGATCGTGCGGTCCCTCTCACTCTCGTAATAAATACCATTAGCGTGAGCGGAACGGCATGAAACGAAGTTCGAATTTCGCGCTTCGTAGTATAGGGCCAGATCGGCCGCGGAAAAATAGTTCGATTATTATATCTAGATGGCGCTGAAATATAGCCCGAGGCTTTGAAAGCAAAACAATAAGACTATACAGATGTTTCATATTACTACAAAAGTATTATTTTTCAAAAATATTGCATAATAAAATAATACATTTGCAGTAATATGAAATATCTGTAGTCTTATTGTTTTGCTTTCAAACCCTCGGGCTATATGCCAGCGCCATCTAGATTTAATAATCGAACTATTTTTCCGCGGCCGATCTGTACTATGGCGATTGCTAATCCAGTCTATATCATCCTTGCTTGTAGACAAGGTAACAAAAGAAAGATTATGCATACGTACGATTGTATTGGTATTAGATTTTCCAAACGCGCTGCGCCACTTTTCAGTCCTCTGTTAACGGAAAATACAATATTTAAATAAAAAGTGTATACCTAAACAATAAGGTTGAATTTCCAAGTCAATGCATGTGGTCGCTAAATCGCCTCTATCTTATTAAGGGTTAAGTATGTTTATCCGTTGCCTAGTACCCATAACACAAGCTTTGCTTAGTTTGGAATTAGGTCAATTGGTGTGAATTGTACAGTCGAAAGCACAAACATTCATCGCGTCAAAATATGTAAATATCAACCTTATGGTCAATGTCATAGAGTTGTATAGATATTATTGACACCTTGTTAACGTACAGTCGGCCAAAAATATGGTCTACCCCCTACGGTCGAAGTTCATTTGCACGTCATGATACAACGAGGTCGATTTTCCCTTGCAATAACATGATGACAGTGACTTAGGGATATTTAGATGTCACAGAAACTTTTGTCAAAACTGGTAGACCACTTTCTTGGTCGACCGTACATATATTTTTGCACTTGACCGTACCATAATATTTTTTTTTTATTAGCCTGTTTTGGTGTCCCACTGCTGGGCAAAGGCCTCTCCTCTCTTGCTCCATTCTTGCCTAATAATAATAATAATATTATACCATAATATTTATTATTATTTATTAACAAAGACGGAACTCCAGGACGCATCCATAGCACGCATCTTTCCATATAAAAACATAGCTTAGATAAACCCGTTTCTACCAGGCCCTATACTACGAAGCGCGAAATTCGAACTTCGTTTCATGCCGTTCCGCTCACGCTAATGGTATTTATTACGAGAGTGAGAGGGACCGCACGATCCGAACTTCGAACTTCGAATTTTGTAGTAACCCCCCAGTGTTGTGCTATGTGGACCAATGAATATGATTGGTGGATATCGAACGCATCCATAGCAACGTTGCTTAGCACATATCTGGTGGAAAGGGACTCTTAAGGCCACAACAAACCGGGAGCGCGGGGCGCCGACGGAGCGTGCGCAGCGCGGTCAATAACACTGAATCAAATACGGTCTGCCGCGCTGCCGGTGTGTCACTGTACATTTGATTCACTGTTATAGAGCGCGCTGGGCACGCTCCGTCGGCATTAAAAATAGTGATCAAGAAAAAAACCGCTGCTTACGCGTAAATCGAGGTCACATTCAGTTTCGTTCCAGAAAGACTTGTTACTGTCGTCGGGAACTTTATTTCGTAGGGGTACGAAATCTCAAATTCGCCGTCTTCCCCGCGTTCCACTTGAGACGAAACTAGAATAATTTATTAATTAGTGTTGCAACAATAGATTTGACTATCGACAGTATCGTGACCTTAAAAAATAGTCACAATATCGATAGTAAATATTGATATTTTGTAATCAATACCTTAGATTATTTATGCACTAGATGGAGCGTCAGTAGCAAACATTGCGATACAAAACGTCCACAAATCCATTTGACAGCTTCATATTACGATCGCGTTACGTCATTCCGGTTGTCACTGTGTGCGTGCTTAATGATACCAGTTAATTTCAGATTCCCTAAAATGTGGGGAAAGTGAAGCTGATTGGGGAATGTGTGAGGAGAGCTTCAATTCGGGGAAAATGAGGGGATTTTAAGTATGAACACAAATACGCGACATTTGACATCAAATTTCTGCTAGTCTTGATTAATTTCCTAGAATTCATTATTCGCAACAGCTCTAAACTAAGTCACTCGGCCCACATAATTTTTCATTCCCCACACGTGGGGAATTTCGACAATGCGATTGGGGATTTTAGCATATTACTATTGGCAACCCTGCAAATGACGCAAATGACATATAAGCCAACAGTTGGCTTATATTTTTACGGGACGTTTCCATGCCACCAAAGCTCTATCTAGTGCATAAATAATCTAAGTCAATACTGTCGATTATATCGTTACTATTGACGGTTTTATTTTAAATAATTTATTAAATTCGGTCTTAAGTATTGCAACAAACAATCGATACTATCGATATTTCTAAAAACAGATGCAGAACAGATAGTTCGAGTATTCCACTATCAAAAGATTATAAAAATTTATTAGTTAACCTAAATTATTAACATTTGCATTATGGTTAACGTGGTCGGTCCTTTCTGTACCTCTACCATGAGTTACACTAGTTTGCAGTGACCGTACTCGCTAGCGACGGCGTAAATGATTTGTATGGATAATTGTACTTCCGTAAGTGACCGCTAGAGGCGCTGTACACAATTCTCTATACAAATCATTTACGCCGTCGCTAGCGAGTACGGTCACTGTAAACTAGTGTAACTCATGGTAGAGGTACTGCAAAGGCAATGCAATATGTTACTCGTATTTTAACGAAAATGAAATTTTGTTTCACTGTTGTTTCACCACGCTACGAGTAACTATAACGCAAAGGTAATGTTAAGGTTAGGTTGTAAATAAATAGCGTATGCTATCGATAGTATCGATACTGTCGAAAAGCAGTACTATGCAGTACCTATAGTATTATTGATGCCTATCATTTTAGATGTTTAATTATGTATTTATCTATATAAGTATGTCTATCCGTTGTCTAGTAGGCTAGGTACCCATAGTACAGTCGGTTTTCTATCATAAGTGTCCACTTTTCTATGCTTTTCTATGGTAGGTAAAATGGATACTTAAGATAGGGAACCGACCCTACAAGCTCTTTGGGATTAGGTCAATTGGTGACAATTGTCACATGATCTATTTATTTATTTAGAGATATTTGGTTCCGAAAAGAATACAAGCCATCTTTGATCAATTATAACTGTAGATACACATTGCCGAACAAAATCCCCTTCAAAAAATGTCCGAACTTTTTTATTTGTTTGCATAACAATTAAAATCATCACCTACACAGAAATTTGAACCTAGTCTTTACTTCATTACAGTCGAATTTCGGTTGACACTTGACAGCTAAACTTGACAATTTCACGCAACGTTCTGAGGAAAAAGAAGGCCACTTTTATCAAAGTGGCGCTCATTTGGCTCGGACATTTTCGGGCGCGCGACTGTGGATCTACAGTTATAATTGATCAAAGCAAGCGATAATATTTCCTGTTTCTGTTAAGTATTCTTATTATATGTATTACTAGCTTTTGCCCGCGACTTCGTCCGCGTAGAATTCCAATTTGTGGTAAAGCTTCTTCATCTCTTTCATTGTATAAAACAAAAATCCGGCAACGGCAAGAACCATCATTATTATCATTTCATCATCATCAGTATCAGTTAGTGAATATTATAAATCCCGTTTATTCTCTATCCCGTGGGAATTTCAACAAATTTGTCCTTATTCTATGCAAATTTTCGCTTATTTTTGTCCCGCGGGAATTTTGCATTTTCCCCGAGAAAAAGTAGCCTATGTCCTTAAAGGTGTAGCTTTGTACCGGTAAAAGAAGTTTTAAAATCAGCCCCATAGTTGAATTCACTTATTTTTTTCCCGTGGGAATTTTGCTTATTCACGGAGTAAAGTAGTCTATGTAAATAATGGTTGGTGTAGCTTCCTATTGGTGAAAGAAATTTTCAAATCAGCCCTCCAGTGATACTTATTGACTTCTTTCTATCCCACGGGAATTTCGCATTTTACCGAATAAATAGTAGGTAGCCTAGCCTATACCAATGAAGGATAGTGTAGCTTTCTATTGGTAATTTTTTTTAAACTCAGCCCCGAAGTTAAATTTACTATTTTCTATACCGCGGGAGTTTGCATTTATCCGGAAAATAGCATCCTATGTTAATCAAGGACAGTGTATCTTTTCTATTGGTGAAAGACATTTTAAAATGAGCTCCGAAGTTGATTTTTTTTCTATCCCTTGGGAATTTTGCATTTTTGAATTTTTGGACATAGGCCTCCCTCATTTACGCCCAATCATTACGGTTGGAAGCGACTTGCATCCACCCTGAACCTGCGGCCTTCACCAAAACGTCCGTCCATCTTGTTGGTGGACGTCCCACGCTGCGCTTGTAAAAGCAAAAGCTTGGTGAAATGCAAATACTTATATGTACATATAATTAGTTATTATCAGAGATCAGATCAGGAAGTGGTTGACAAACGTAGACAAAATGGTTTGCAAAATTTGAAGTTTCGTTTCGTTTACAATGTCGGTAATTCGTGTATATATTCGCAAATATTCGCTAAGTAGGTAATCTAAGAGATTTCCAAGGAATTTTCTAAAGAAAATCTAGGTATAAGGTAAGTTTTTCATTCAAATATCCAAGAACAAATAAAATTGAAATTTCGAATTCTAAACCGATTTAAATATTGTTTTTTTTGAATATGGAATGATTTGTATGTTTTATAAAGCTGCGTTTTCACTGAGGGCCGATTTTTCAATCAACGCATAAATGTCATCAACTGGTTAAATTATAGAATAAGTTGACTAAATAAGTTGACTGACAGCACTGCGTCAGTTGCACTGTATGCATGACGCTACAATTTAGCCGCTTTACACGTTATCCGTCAGATAATATTTATTCGATGATTGAAAAATCAGCCCAGTGTCCTGAACAGTTCTGAGCGAGCGAACGTGTTTATTCAGTGATAATCGGCTGGACGCGGGTCGCTCACTCATTCATCCAGTGAAAACGACGTCTGTGGCGAGCGAGCTGTTGCTCTGTGCATTCGCTCGACATTGTACGTGTTCGGTGGGTCTTCAATCTTTGTTTACGATTTTGTTATAAACAACTGTTCTCTTTCCTCGTTGAATGAAAACGGACATTTTCTATTCAAAGTCAAAGTCAAAGTCAAAATTTTTTATTCAATTTAGGCATCGATTGATGCTCCTATGAACGTCGAAGAATCTACCACCGGTTCGGAAAAAACCCTGTTGAGAAGAAACCGGCAAGAAACTCAACAAGGTATATTTTTTTCAATCAGATCTACATTGTTATTAAATTACATACATCTTAAGTATTTAATAAAATTATTATTTTTTAACACAGTAGATACGCTACATTGATGCTATTTTGAGCGAACATCGGCAAAACCGCAATCATATTTGCTCTAAACAAATGTTTGTTCAGAACACTAAGTGAAAACGCGGCTTAACCAAGATGTCTAGTCCTTACCATTTCAAATTTCGAACTCTACGTTCCTATGAAGCCGTGTCTTCGGATCGAGTATTCAAACATGTGTCAAAATAAAATGTGATTTAAATCAAAAGCACTAAGGAGTATTGATATCAACTTCGAAGCAAATCACCCCCAAAATAACTTTCTACTCCTTTTTAACCCCGTCAAGTGATGAATTTCAATAAAATACGAAACACGTCTTCCATCAATTCTGTTAAAGAATGTTTATGCAAAATTTGAAGTAGATTGGACCAAGGAATCACGTTGTCCTATACAAACTTTGCCCCCCCTTTTTACCCCCTTCGGAGTAGAACTACGAAAAATCCTTTCTTATCGGATGCCTACGTCATACAAAGAACACACCCTCCAAGTTTCAGGTCTCTACGATCAGCGGTTTAGGCTGTGCGTTGATCTGTCAGTCAGGACAAAGGATTTTATATGTATAGATTATGTAGTTCTATAGTCGTACCTGTACATTTTCCCCTGAAGTTGCAAATGCGGTCTCTTTGCGGCTCCATTTCTTCCTCCTCCTCCTCTTCTTCTTCCTCTTCTTCCTCTTCTTCTTCCACTTTTTCAACCTCTTCCACTTTCTCTTCTACTGGTGGCTCTTCCACCGGATGAATAGATTTCTAAAACAAAAAATCGTGCGTGCAAAAAACTTCGTAATGTGGATGTGAAAAAGGCACTTATACATCAATATGAACCTTATTGCAATAACTTAAAGAACTAAATTTACTTATGCATTTTATCAAGTCTCATAAAAATTTGCACAGACAGTACGAGTTCTGCATCGCACTGTCGAAGCTTTTAACATCCGTTAGTATATATACAATGCGAGATTACTTGCTTCGGCAGTACATTATACTAATGCTTTCATACCCCCTCCATGGTAGCGTTAAACGTTTAACGCGACCTTGTTGGAAGTCGCATTAGAAGTTTAACTTCAAAAACTCTTGGGGTAGCATGCATAGGTCTAGTGGGTTGACTATTTGGCATCACAAGTAAAAGGTTGTAGGTTGCCTTGTCTCAGAATCAAAGGAGTTAGGCAGTAGGTCGGATTGGAAACTTCACAGACACCACTAAATTTCGTCAGAGGTGTGTGTAAGTTTCCTAACAATGTTTTTCCTTTACCGTAAAGCTCATAGTAAATTTCAAATAAATTTCCTCGAACCCACCACCCTCTGCTCGAGAGGCCTAGGTCTAAAATAGGTATAAAATATAAGGTTTAAAATAGGTATTGTATGGTTATTTTATCTACAAAACATGACGAATCCATAAGGGTTCCGTTTTTGCCCTAAAAACGTCGATCGGCTCGGCTCAATTCGGCCCGCGTGGCCAAGCAGATCAACGTCTTTTTCGCTCTTATTGCGTTGACATAAAGGCTTTTTCAGATAGACTGAAGCCGATTCCGCGTCGATAGATAGGTATGGGGAGACCCATGTCAGCCGAAGTCGGATTGTAAAATCATATCAGTCGCGTATCTTCGGCATAAGTACTTAAATAAATAGTGAATGATCGTCGCCAGTTTAAGGGTATGCGCGCACGAGCAACTTTTGTCTCCGCGACTATTTTATCAAGTCTATGGGTTAGTATGGAAGTGCGCCACGTAGCGCCGCGACTCCCGGGATACAAATACACATAACACAAAAAAAATCGCCTTGCGACTAAGTTGCTCGTGCGCGCATACCCTAAGAGGTATTTAGTATAGTATATCGGCGGCACCTCGCTAGGCGCTTTGATCCTAGGATCTTCTTCCTTTAGTCTGTCTATTATAGTATCCGCTCTCATTGGCCGTTCCGAGCCGTCGATGATTGCCTGCCTCAATTGAGCCATCCGGTGCAGCCGCGCGATGCTTTAATGGAACAACAAAAGTAAATAAATAATAAATAAATATAAAAGTAGTTTATTATTACACTCCGAACTATAGCTAGACCGTCGAAGACCGTCGAGAATCGCCAGACTCAAGTGGTAGTGGGCTGAACTAATAGCCGATGGGGCAAAAAGGTTCTCAAGTAGCGTCCGCGGACCGAACGCGGTGTGGGTAGGCCTCCAACAACCTGTACGCTTAGTATAAGTTTTACTTCACCAAAATACTTCTCGATCGCGTTTACGTAAAAAATTCAAATACTAGGGAAACATGGACAGCGTCTCCGCGCGCGCGCGTCCATGTTTCCATAGAATTGAAATTTTTACGTAAACGCGATCGAGAAGTATTTTGGTGAAGTAAAACTTATACTAAGCACTCTGGTTAAGGTTGCGGGAATGCGTTGGATTCGGATAGCGCAGGATCGATCTGTTTGGCGAGCCTTGGGAGGCCTGTGTTCAGCAGTGGTCTTTCGGCTGAAATGATGATGTAAAATCTGTGTGCCAAATTTCATCTGAATGCGTCAAACTTTAGCGTGAAAGAGTAACAAACATCGGGAGGCACGGCAATGCCCCCGCCAAGTCGAGCGCGAAGCAAACACTGCCGTATCATCCTTTACTGGAACCATTTCGCCGCATTATCAGGCCCCTATTTGAGAACCTCTGGATAAGACCAGAACGCAGAAATTTCGTCATCCAGTAAGCTATAATCACATACTTAAAATCCAAAATTTCAAGTCTGTAGGTCATTTAGTTCCGAAGTTAAGCGAAAGCAAAGTTTCGCATTTATGACACTCACTCACTCACTCATGATCATCAGAATAGAACTAGTACTTCCCATAAACTCAGAGAGCTGAAATTTGGTACAGAGTAGAGTTAGGGTTTAATGGCCACATAAAGGGAAAACTATAAAAACTAGGATAATCGAAGATCTGGAGTACCTGGTGACCCTGATTAGAAAACGCAAGTCAGTGGCGTAGCGTGCCTTGGCGGGGCCCCGTATAAAAATTTGTTTGGGGGCCCTTATGAAGGGTAAAGATTTCTCACAAAAGAAAAAAAAATGTTTGCATAAAATTAAAAGAAATATTTATTCATCATAATTATCTGTCACGTTTGCTTTTTTTGACTTTTGTCATTTCTGAAATAAAAGAAATTGGGAAGTTTTTATTAATTTTTGCTTACGCACGTCGGGGGCAATTGATACGGCATATACGGCGGTAGTTACGCCCCTGACACAAGAGCCCAACCATACTATTAGAGATCGACATCGGTACCGCCTTTACAAAAAATATTCAACTTGGTGGGCCGCTTAAATCTATAATAAAATAAATCAATATGCCCACGTTTCTACAAAAAGAAGTGAAATCCCACCAAAAACATTCTGTAAAAAACTAGCCATGTCTCGATGGAGCTGCTTGTTTATCTCTAAAAAGTAATGAAATCTAGACAAAGTCGTGCCAAGTCTAAGGTTCCTTACTGCGATTTCTTTATTATTATAGTTAATGTTGTGTGACTTGGCCGTTGAAGGGTACACAAGGGTACAGCACTTCTTTTTGGAGCGTCAAATCGACCATCGATCTAACATAAAATAGACGTACAGACGGACTTCTATCAATGATTAGAAGTCCGTCTGCACGTCTATTTTATGTTAGATCGATGGTCGATTTGACGCTCCAAAAAGAAGTGCTGTACCCTTGTGTACCCTTCAACGGCCAAGTCACACAACATTATGGAACTGTATTGGAAATAATTTTTTATACTGTTTGTTTCAGGCTCGCCTATACATAAGTATTATTGAAATACGCAGCCTTATCAAGCCTACAATTGGCCATGCTTCATATTTTTGGTGTATGGTTTTTATAATTTATTTGATAAATATAGACTATTTTAAAAAACTAATTTCGGTATTTTTGTTTTTAATGAATCCTATCTACATTAAAAAAATATATTAATTTATTGCTGACGTGACGTCATCAAATGCATAATGGATAATGTAGTCTTCATCTGCACAAAAAAAAATTACAGTAGTCTCTGGTAAAGTCAACGTCAAGGTGTTAACGTCACCGCGGACGGCTAACCTTAAAAAAAATTTGAAATCACTAACTGAACTTGTTTGAAATGGAAGGCTACGAGTGTTTCGTCCCTTTATGTTCGAATAACAGCAGGGATAAGATAACCCGGATTTGTTATTCGTACCAATCCCAGAACGACGGCAAGAGGAATGGTGTCGAGAAGTGAAGCAAAAATACTTCAAGAACTAATTGCAGTTTTGTTGTGAAGATCATTTAAATGTATCTGCCTATTTAAAATTATTGTCCCGTGATATATTTTTTTTTTAAAACAAACGCATTACTTTTACAGAATGATTTAACAATAAAGTCTTGACCATTGAGTAGCTCCTTTTATTTCAGCGATGTTGTGGTTGCTAGAATTCGTCATGAACTCCAGTACAGTATCATGCCATTGTCCACTTGTGGCAAATTGCGAAAATCGGCTTTTTCGAAATTAGCCGTTCTTTTAGCCATTTTCAGTGCCGTTAGAGGATAAAATGCTGCTTAAACCTTATATATGGTTTTAGTCTTTGTGCTTAAATAACAAATAAGTAAACAAACAAACCACAAAACGAAACGACACGTCAATGTCAAGTTTGAGTTTATGTTTGATATAGACTAGACACGTTTTTTTTAAATAAGGCAAAGGAATCATTATCCATTATTCATTTGATGACTCACAGAAAGGTCATTCGAAGTTCAATACATTTCAACGAATATCTTAATAATGTAAGACTTTTTTTTAAATCTGATATACAGAAACTGTACCGAAAGCTTGTTTCTCGAAATGGTTTTGAGATTTCCATACATATTTAAAAAGTTAGTATGGCTAATTGACTGGTTATTGAATCAACGTTTTCCAAGTGGCAATTTTCCATCGTCAATGGGTAGCGGTTCTGGCGACAGATCGGTGCAATGGTGTCATGAAGCACCTGGTTTTGTACCCTTGTGTAACTGGTCGCGGATGAGCAAAGTTTCAGTTCATTACTTGATTCTATTGAATACAACTACAACTACCATCTCCTCCTAGAAATAAACTGTGCGCTGGAAGGAAACCCGTGTATACATTTTCAAGGGAATAAATAAAAAGATATTTCCGAACACAAATTTTATAAAATAAATAAACTAGGTATGTACGTACTGTTTGACGCTATTCGCTAACAAAATAATAAAATGGTAATGTAATGTCTAGGTTGTTCTAAATCTATGTTTAGGAAATAACTACTTAGTTCTGGATTTTTTTATACTAATATTTTACACGGTAGGTAGGTACTTACCTCACACTAGACTCGCCATAATAGAAGAAATTCCGACATCCGTAGAGACACATTTCCGGCCCAAATGAATCCACTGTAGCAACGAAATAAAAATAAATATCACGGTAGGTACAAAATAAAAATGAGATAGTCTTTTATGAGAATCCCTAAGTACCTAATATCAGAATAAAAATTAAAATACACAGGGTGTCCCAAAACTCAGCGATGACCTGGTACACTACACGAGTGAGAGGCCGAGATAAGTGCAGTCGAGGTCAAAGATATCTTGTCACTGTATGCCTTCTGACAATTTCATATAAAAGTTCAAACACGAAATGAATGAATAAATCTTTGACCTCGACTGTACCTATAACAGTTCTGGAAAAAATAAGAAAAAATCCATGTCACTTAGAATAGCAATAATAAACATTTTTTGGAATATATCTAATAGATATTAAAAGTAATTACGTTATGTAATTCTTTTATCACTTAACTAAGTGAGATGATTTTTTTTTCTTATTTTTCTAGAACTGTTATAGGTACTTATTATAACATGAACTTTTGCCCGGTATAGGTAACGCCACCAGAGTTGAGGCCACGCTCACAACCTCATCTCATGTAATGACAGCGGGATTTTGACGTTGTGTTGACGTTTAACGACAACACAACGTCAAAATCCCGCTGTCATTACATGAGATGTGGTTGTGTGCGTGGCCTCAACTCTGGTGGTGTTACCTATACCAGGTTATTTTATCGTTGAGTTTTAAGGCCACAACAAACTGGGAGCGCGGGGCGCCGACGGACCGTGCCCAGGGCAGTCAATAACCTGAATCAAATACGGTGTGCCGCGCTGCCGGTGTATGTCACCGTATATTTGATTCAGTGTTATAGAGCGCACTGGGCTGCGCTGCGCTCCCGGTTTGCGGTGGCCTTTAGGACCGCCTGTTCGTACCATACCGTCCCTCTCAATCTACTATCAAAATACTACATAAAGCGTGACTGGAACGGCACTATACGAAGTTTAAATTTCGAACTTCGGAGTATAAAGCCCAGTTTAGACCTGCAAAAAAACCGTGCAAGTTGCATTACATTCTATTTTTTCTTGCAGTAGGTACGTTTTTTCTCGCATGTCTAAACCAAGTGAAAAATCACGGTGTCGCACGTGTGTGTGCTTTTACGAGGACGTAGACTTTTTTTTTAAATATAGGTAGCTTCGCGCGGACTTGGCTTTATACTTATACTGACGTATTTTCTTCTCTTGCAAGAGGATGTAAACTTTCTGCTCGAGTGAAGCTGATTTGATAAGTTCAGGGACCAGCATGCCCTTCGGATCTCCATTGGACGTAAACCACGTTAGCAACTGCCTTACCCATGGTATAAAATACATTAGCGATGCTGGAAAGGAAAACAAAGGTCTTGTTAAAAAACGTTTAAAATAATTCACTGCTTAAATACAAAAGCGAGACAATAAAGAGTTTTTTTTTTAGAGAAAGCTAACCCTTAACTGCGCCGCACCTCCGAGAAAAAACGGAAAAGCGCAAAAACCAATCATCCGTTTTTTTTCATGCCACATAGGACCGTGAAAAATGGGACTTCCGGACAGTAAGAGCTCGTTCCCACTATGTCGTGTGTTGGATTCCGATTTTAATCAGGTGTCGGCGCCTCTGTTCACACTAGTCGGCTGTCGGCCACGACCGCACAGTTCGTTTCGAGGCTTCTGTACACGATTTCTGGACGAGGGCTGACAAAACACACGATATTTTTGTCGGATACGACACAAAATATGATACTTACCGGACATTACGATCTACAGGAGTTCCATAACTTGTTCAAGCTTAATAACAACAGTCGCCTGCGAGGCCACCAATTTAAACTATCTACTGAACGATCTTACAATAATCCTCGCAGACATTTCTTGTGTAACAGAGTGGTCAAGACATGGAACAAACTACCAGAACATGTAGTCTCAGCACTGAATGTTAATCAATTTAAAAACCGATTAGACCAACACATTAGCAGTACAAAGAATACTTGACTAAGGAACAGCTAGATACAGGCACCTATCAGTTGCCCTCAACTGTCTGCCTGATAATGTAAATAATAATAATAATAATAATAAAAATCGTTGTCGGACGAGTGTGAATAGCTTCATATAAAATGTTCTGCCACTGGAACGACCGATTAAAAAACGACCGACACACGACATAGTGGGAACGAGCTCTAAAACAACTTTGGTATGTATGACGTCACTTATTCGCCAACTCTCAATACTCAATCAAAAGTCAATCAACTTACTATTTGTTTGTTTTAAAGCAACCAAAAAACTAATTTTGCAGTTAATCGAAAATTAATCTGGTTTTCAGGGCTATAATAAAGCGTTTTTTTACTGGAGTCGTGTCTTCGAATTATTTTCTAATGGCGTCACCTCACCATCCCTAATTAGGGCATTTAATCGAAATGCACACTTTCCCAAAATGTACTGAATTACAGACACGTTAATGACACGATTGACACGGCCGTTTATATACGTAATGTATTTACAAATATAGCTTTTTGGAAAAGTGTACCTTTTGGGAAACTGTAAGTATATAGGTACGGTCAAGTGCAAAAATATATATACGTTAACAAGGTGTCAAAAATATCTATACAACTCTGTCATTAACCATAAGGTAAGTTATAATAAGATTGAAGATTATCGTAGGCCATCTTCGATTTCCATCAGGCGTGATTGTGGTCAAAGGCAAGCTTATATTTTATGAAAAAAAGAACAGGGTTACAACGCGAATACGGTTAATAGGTACAACATTTAATTCTACCTCTAGGTACTTCGTCTGGCGGCAGGAGCGAGTTCCCCAAGCAAATGCATTCCTGCAACGGACACAGGCACTTCTTCATCCTCGGAGCTGATCCCCACGTCAGAGTTACTACTTGGGCGGCATCCTGGACAATCTACGTAAAATAAATCAAAAAAAGATGAGTCGTTAACAAAAAATTTTGAATTGTTCTTGACAGGATCGCGGTTTGGTCCGAAACAGTTGGACATTATAAGAACATATTATGTGTGTCCCACTACAGAACATTCTACCCTCCTCTCCTCCTCAACCTCCTCGACATCCTTGACCTCCTCGGTCTCTTCTCTCAATGAATTGGGCATAGTTTCCACGTCATCCCAAAGCGGATTGGGAACTTCACACACACCGTTAAGGTTCGGCCATGCACCTGCTTAAAATACGGAGACGTTACGGAATCGCAGTGACGCATCGCATCCGTACCGTTTTTTTCGCATGCCCTCCACACCGCTGCTCAAAATACGCTGACGGTGCGGAATCGAAGTGACATGCCGTACTTAAACGTTACGAATTTACTATGGAGAGCATTCGGTTATGTCTGACGTTAACGGCACGTCACTATGATTCCGCACCGTCAGCGTATTTTGAGCAGCGATTTGGCCGAAACTTTAAATTTCTTTGCTTCTTTCTTTAGTCGAACATATAGAGTACAAATATCGGTCTACGGTAAATACCAACCTTGTTTTTGTAATATTTCGAAGCACCTATGTATCTATACTTAGTCTTTTTCATAAGGGACTCTAAAACGGTCACTTCATCGACCATCTTCGGGGCCTTGCCGAAATGCTTTGTATACTGCGCCGCGAACCATTCCCTCTCCAACAAAGCTACTTTTTTGTCTCCACCTTCCTTCCCTGTATATTTATTTTTGGACTTTGCTTTAGCCACATTAAATATGAAGTAGTCGCATCTGTGACGCTTAATAATCCTGCCGAAATATTTATTTCCTATTGAATAACTTTGACCCCGTTTGATATAATTTTTGGCGATTGCGTTAGAACGTTTTCTAACTTTCCTGCCAAAAAATTTCAAGTATTTCCTCCAGGATTCCCCGTGGCCGTGCTTAACGTGTCGCATTTCTTGCGTACGTTCGTCTGTTTCATGTGCTGAATATGAACTTCGTTCAGTAACTTTTTCATTGCTTTGCTTTTCGGAATTATCTCCTACATTTATTTTGTTTTCATAGTTCGCTATTCTGTTCGCCAGCATCAAGAAAAAGTTTGATCCATGTGTTTTGGACGGGTCATAAATTGCTTGACTGTATCGAGTGTCAATGCCATCACGATTACGTTTTGGAATATTTGGTGAATTTGCCATAGCGTGACGACCTGAAGCTTGAAAAGATTGTGACGCAAAATAAATGGATTCGCAGGCTTGGAACACTTAAATTTTCTGTTTGTTTAGGGTTAAAATATTATGTAGTTTTGATGTTGATACCATCCCTCAGTCCATTAAATTAAAAGGTGCTTCTTGCTTTTTAGTGTTTGAATTGTATCATAATAAGAAAATTAATATTCGGAATATCTTTCAATAAGTTAATTGGTATTTCATTACATTACTCTCGCTTATAGCCACTTGTGGCTTGGAATCGAAATTGACATCATGATGAAGTCTATCCCAAAATCAAAAAGCTGCCACTTCAAACCTTCTTACAGTGTGAAAAATGTAGAAGATAAGATGTTTCAGATTTGCTGCTGTATAGGCTTAGTTCCTTTTGCCTACACATGAAGTCAACCGATCTTAAGAAAAAGTATGGTCTGACAAGTGACAGATGAGTGACAGCTTGACTGACACCCAAAGTGAGGTTATGTTTACTACATTTCGACTATAATATTTATTTAATTAAATAATTTTTTTTTTATGTACGGGTGAACACAGTCCTGTCTAATAAGGTCTACATTCGCACTGATATGTTTTAAAATATTCAAATTTCAACTAATAAGAACACTTATTAGTAAAAATGGTGCAAGCGACTATCAGTGATTTAAAGAAAATGAACTCTTCTGAATACAAGATTTATCATGAATCATTTATGCAGAATAATCACGGATCAACAGCACTGCACACATACCTGTGTATATTTTTTACTATTCTGTGTTCTTTATATTGCTCCATTGGACTTCGGCGGCCAGGCGTAAGGCAATACGTGTACGAATACCTCGCCATAGTTCTGCCTACGATAACTGCTCACACATTATTAACAGATAACATTCCGCTTCTGAACGTTATTGCGTTTGCCTTATTGGCCGTTGAATTTTTGCGAAATTATTCAAAAATACGCGTCGTTGAGGCATTGACGAAGCTAAATAGTTTTGAAACGCGTAGAATACATTCGGTGTCCATTATCAGAGCGTTGACGTATTTAATAACTGTATTTGCAATTTTGGCTGTTGACTTCCAATGCTTTCCAAGACACTTGGCGAAGACGGAGCGATTTGGCTACAGTCTTATGGACACAGGAGTTGGTTTGTTTGTTTTGATGAGTGGCGTTGCTCACAAAGATTTAAAAAAAGACAATGTTAGTGCAATTATTAAAGGTAACACAAAATTGATTACAATATTAATGTGCCTAGGTGTAGCTAGGTTTTGGTCAGTGAAACAGTTGGACTATCAAGAACATGTCACGGAATATGGGGTGCACTGGAACTTTTTTTTCACATTAGCATTTTGTAAACTTTTATCAACCATCCTATTATATTGTTCAAATCGTGCATTGTTTTTTAGCATTCTGACTATATTTGTACACGAGTCTTTACTGTGGTTAGGTTTACAAGATTGGGTGTTTGGTGGGGCACCCCGCACTGATATGCTATCAGCCAATCGAGAAGGAATATCATCATGTCTCGGCTATGTTTCCCTGTATTTATTTGCTGCACATTTCAAGACAGAAGTGAATGATACAACTGTTACAAGATTAAAAATCATTTGCAGAATGACTATTGGCTCTATTTTGCTCTGGACAGCTTCTAATATTGTTAATTATTACAGACCTGCCTCTAGAATGTTAGCCAATGCAGGTTATTGCTTTTACTTGGAAGCTACCTTTCTAAGCATAACAACTTTTATGTATTTTATAGAAGTACAGTTTCAAGATTCAGAGAATAAATTGCACTTTGATGTTCCTCTGATTTTATCAGCTGTAAACAGAAATGGTTTGCTGTATTTTCTTGTAGCAAATTTGATGACTGGAATGATTAATCTTAGTACGAGGACACTGGCAATGTCTGATAGTGTAGCTATTATTATCTTTATAGTTTATATGGCTGTGTCATTAATTTTAAGTATGTACTTGGAAAAGTTAGGTATTAAATTATGAATAGTTTTTTTTTTTAATCTGCAAGTCCAGTCCCAGCCAGTTTTTGTTTAGTGATTACTGATTGGAACATTGTCTTTTGTCTGTGTTAGAACCATAAAAAGGTAGAATATGTGTCTATGGTAGAATGGCTATTACTTCCGTTGCCACATTTGTCACAATATTTACATGAGTGCAAAAGACAGTATCTTTTAAGTGCCAGGATTAAGTTTCATTGGATTATTATTTATTTGTTTGACATTTTTTAGATTTGTTGATTTTGATCTATTTTCATATTTAAAACATTGTATTATATTAATACTCTTGTGCCTCAAAAGTTGTAAACAAACTATTGAATAAAACTTTTTTATTTTCTTATTTACCTTTTTAAATTCCATCCACTTGTTTGCATTATTACAATACAATGTGCAAGGGCTGTGAAACACCACATAGTAAACAATATAGAAAAACCATTGAAATACATGTCATATGTGTGTCAGTCGGGTGGGGCCGCAAAGCGTTTCAACTGTTGTATCCCGTGTGTTACCAAAATCTAAGGATTAATGTCCGTGAACTAAAACCAATTGCAATTCTGCTACCAAGCACCACACCACGCGTGGTGGTCACTAAGATTTTTAGTTCTTAGACAGACATACTATTAGTCTATTTTGGTTACACACGGGACACAGCGGTTGAAACGCTTCACGGCCCCACCCAGTTAGCAAGGCAATTAAAATAAAATCCATAATAGTAGAAAAATCTGCTTTATTAATATTAATATTATGTATAAATAATAGAGCTCTGTTTCGTCAAAATATAGTTCTATCTACCTAACTTCAGTAAAAAATGTACTTCACAAATACTACAGTATACTCCACAGGGCCTTATAAACTAGAATACAGGATATGTACAGATTTTATTCCATATTCTAAGATACGAGGCCTGTGGCCCAGCTCCACACTAATGTTGTTGCAGACAATCCTATCACCACATAAAAACAAGCCCATCTCATCCCAGAATATATACGTCCCACTGCAAGGCACAGGCCTCCTCACAGAATAAGATGGCTTGGGCCGTAGTTCCCACGCGAGCCCAGTGCGGATTGGGAACTCCACACACCATTGAATTTCTTCGCAGGTGTACGCAGCTTTCCTCACGATGTTTTCCTTTACCGTATAGCTCATGGTAAATTACAAATGTAATTTCGCACTTAAATTCCGAAAAACAGGTGCGAGCCGGGATTTGAACTCACGACCCTCTGCTCGAGAGGCCATAGGTCAAACCACTAGGCCACCACGGCTCTCTACCACGGCTTACTCCATGTCACCAAGGATGATATAGACTGGATTGGCAGTCGCCATAGTACGGATCGGCCGCGGTTTTTGTAGTTCGATTATTAAATCTAGATGGCGCTGAAATATAGCCAGAGGCTTTGAAGGCAAAACAATAAGACTACAGATGTTTCATATTACTACAAATGTATTATTATGCTATATTTTTGAAAAATAATACATTTGTAGTAATATGAAACATCTGTAGTCTTATTGTTTTGCCTTCAAAGCCTCTGGCTATATTTCAGCGCCATCTAGATTTAATAATCGAACTACAAAAACCGCGGCCGATCCGTACTATGGCGACTGCCAATCCAGTCTATATCATCCTTGATGTCACTTAATCAAGCGATAATAATAATTGGGAATGTTTTAAAAATTACCCACGGTTTCTATTTTTTTTTTTGTATAGAAAAGTCAATAATAAATAACAAACAAATTTCAATATTTTTTCATTTAGTTCACTTCAAAATTAAATTTACCATCACCATCATCATTTCAACCATAGGACGTCCACTGTTGGACATAGGCACGCTGCACACTTGCGGCGAACTCTCCTCGCTTGGACTGACTTTACCTCCGCTAAGTAACACCTGAATCATTTAACTATTTACCTAAGGGACGGATGTTTTCCCGCAATGAAAGCTAGAGTGCTAAGACCCTGTGACCTTGGAAACTCCTGGCATTAAAATTCGTAGATACTTAATTCTGTTCATTAAACTATCACAACATAAATTAGACGGCAATATTTACATCACAAGTTAAATTGAGTTAGGGTTGATAGGTCCTCATAGGAAAACGTCCTCGTTGAATAAAAGTCCGTAACGTAATACGTCATGGGAGCAAAACGCCGCAATTTAAAAGGTCCTGTGTCAACAAATCAAAATGTCACATTGATAAACGACCGCAATTTAAATGACCACGGGAGCAAAACGTCCGCAGTTAAAATTGTACTCCACACTACTAACTAGGTATAGTCGGGGTAAGAAAAGGTTCGTCACTTTTCGACTCTATGTCAACGAGTTAAGGTCGAAAAGTGACGAACCATTTTTTACCCCGACTATACTTTGATGTAAAGTTTTATGTAAGTAGTTCTTCTTCTTCTTTAAAAATAGTGTATTAAGGACGTTTTGTTTCTTTTTTGTAATTTTTCGTTGATGACGATTTGCTTTAAGGGCATTTTTAATTGCGGACGATTTGCTCCCTGGGCTTTCTTCCTTACGGTCCTTCTCATTAAGGGTATGCGCGCACGAGCAACTTTGTCTCCGCGACTATTTTATCAAGTCTGTGTATTTCTACCCTGGGAGTCGCGACGCTACGTGTGCGCACTTCCATACTAACCCATAGACTTGATAAAATAGTCGCGGAGACAAAGTTGCTCGTGCGCGCATACTCTAAACGGACATTATGCATAACAGACTAAATGCAATACATGACGTTTTGTTTTCAGTACGACCTACTCAAAATTAGTTAAATTATGGTCAGAAGAACTAATGTTCGAGGTTAGTGAACTTGACGACAACACTTGAGGTCCCGGGTTTGATGCCCAGTCGGGGCAGTCAATACCTATGTATGAAAAATATGTTTGTTCTCGATTAATATCTCTTTGAGTATGTTTATCCATTGCTTAATAATAATAACACACGCTTTGCTTACTTTGGGACTATAGGTTAATAGATGTGAATTGTCCAGTGATAATTATTTATACATAAAATATTCACAGGAAAAAACTTACTTCATTTCGGAATTAAGTATGTTTATTATTTAATTTCCTTATTACTGCGAATTTAGTAGTATTAATAGACGATCGAACAGCCTGGCGTACCAACATGAACATAACTTTAAAGTAGAATAAGATAGCAATATAAATACACTTATAACTATGCCAAACGATACTATGCAATACGAGATTATGCCAAAAAAAAGGTAGAACCACGCTGGTAACGCTATAATAAAACAATTATCGAGACACCCCTTTGCAATAAAGACTCATCAAACTTGGTTCAAAACAACAGGACTGCTTTTATAAAGTTAGTTAGTTAGCATGTTGGTTAGTATGCTCATATTTTTAATCAATAATGCTGTATGGAATGAAGTATAGTCGATCAAGGAATTGCTTTACCACCCAAGGTTCAATACGAGCTGTACTAGTGGTCCAAAACAACTTTAAAAAGTCCTTTCTAGAGCCGGACTGAAGGAAAGGGCTCTCAAAGAGCTATTCATTTTAGTAAGCCTAGTTTTAGGGTTTAACTTTAAATGTTCCACAGCATAGAAAATTAAAAACTATTCTCTTAAGGTCTCCCCAAATCTGTCGTCGCGGAAAAACCTTTATGCCAACGCAATAAGAGCGAAAAAGACGTCAACCAGCTTGGCTCCATCCGGCCCGCGTGGCCGAGCCGATCGACGTCTTTTTCGCTCTTATTGCGTAGACATAAAGGTTTTTCCGATCGGTAGAAGCCGATTCCGTGTCGATAATTTGGGGAGACCCTTACAAGTCAATGTGACAATCAGCCAAGGGTGCCGTTCCTCCAGTAACAAAAATGGTAAAGTACTTACTTGGTCGATTACACATCTAATTAAATTGAATGCTAAAGTTTCACATAGAAAGGTAATTTGTTGCCCTTTGTTCTGTAGCTGTGGTAATATTTGCAGCAGGCCTTGACCATGCACCAAGCGAATCCATACACAATCAGGAACACCAACATGACCAAATAAAACAACAGGTATGGAAACCGCCCCGGTGACCAGAACACAGTGTACCGCATTCTCTGGTTGTTGTTATCTGAAATCATAACAGAACAACAATGTACTAAGGACCCCATGCATATACGGCACGATTGATCTGTATGATCCGTTCGTTTCAGACCGATCGAAAAGACGAATCGACAGTGTATGTCTAATCGTGAACGATTTACTTAACGAAACGATATCGGAGATTGCAACAAAAATCCATGCGATCATGAATATTGTACCTAACGATGAATCGACCGTGTAGCGGGTCGTTTTTAACGATTCGATTTTTGTCTCCTTCTTGACGAACGATTTGTTTCAAACGAGTAAACGATCGATCGTGACGGTCAATTGCTCCATGTATGGCAGCGATCGTAACGATCAATTGCTTTGTGTATGGCTGGCAATTTCGAAGCGACCGCTCGCCACGATTCTCGATTAATCTTACCACGTATTGGGCCCTTTCTAGATTATTAGGTGTTTGCCACTCCGCCTTAGGTGGCTAAAGCGCGGTTTGAAATTGCAAAATAAATTGAACGGATTATGCAGTAGGTACAATCATCATCATCAAGCTCAAAATTAATATAATGCTAAACAACCTAAACCTCTCCTATGCGGTAAGTGAAAAAACGTGCATTCTAGTCTCAACTGTTTAATATAAATCAAATTATGCAGATTAAAAAAAAATACACTCACAGTATCCCGCGATTTGTCCGAAACTCGCGCGCCTAAGCCTAAGGTAACCAATTCCAAATAGCCCCTAGCTTGTAAAGACAAAGAAAATATGATAATTAACTTACCTAAAATACCAGCTCCGTAGCCAATACTGCTTGTGCCCATCCGGTACGAGCAAGTGGGCACATACACCTCGTAAAGATCACCATTGTCAAAGGATATCTCCAGAACTTTGTTTTCATAGAATGGGGTTGGATGCACGTAGTTCTTGCCAAAGCCTTTGCTTTGTATCGTGTATTTGGACTCATGGTCGTGCGCGCAGAAGTATATATTTGGACGAATGAGATTATTTACCTAAAAAAAAACGAACATTTCATTATTAAATGCCATTGAGCATAGATTCCCAATCTTGATTTATGGGCTACCATCCCCTTTAGTTCTGCTCAATGTGCTAGATTAAGGATGTCCCCATTTCAAAGGAATTTATATCATTCTAAATTGGAACAGAGTTGCATTTGCTTTGTTACGTTTGTTTGAAGAAAACAAATTCGAATCTTTTTACACAACTACGGCAAAGCCAAAAGCAAGTGTAATGATAAATGATTCCTATCGCCCCCACGAAAAGTTCCAGCGCCCACTGGAGGGCGGTACCGACCCCGCTGGAAACCTATGAACTATATTTAGAAATTTAATATCAGTCTCATTGCATTGCTCTCCAAAATTCAAATGGCTGATGTTTTAAAAAGGGACCGCCAAGCTTATACTTTATTTAAATTAAATGGAGTATAAATGGGACTAGGCTCGGCATGTCTGCCAGATGCACCCACAAAGTGCGCACTCAGCCACGTGGTGGGTACCGCTCCAAGGGCACCAACGGCCGTGGCGAAGATGGCGAGACAACCTGAACGCGGAACTGAGGAAGTGGCCGAATATAGCTTTGGATAAGGAGATGTGGAGGTCAAGAGGAGAGGCCTTTTTCAGCAGTGGGGCACAAATATAGAATATAGCCTCCTGAGGCCCACGAAAATATTGTTTCAATGAACTTTAAACTTTATGACACTTATGATGAGTGAGTTTGATGTCACATTAGAATTATTAGTCCTTTTAATTACTAAACTAAACGGGACTTATCACGCAATAAATACTTATTTATTTACCTCAACGTTTCGGCCACATTGCAGCAACCGTGGTCACGAGTTATTGTGTGATAAGTCCCGTTTAGTTTAGTAATTATGAGTGAAAATCGCGAAAGTTTAAAACAGTATATTAGACTTACTTCTATGTGATATTGAACTCACTCAAAAGTGACATAAAGTTTAAAGTTCATTGAAACATAATTTTCGTGGGCCTCAGGAGGATAGACTAAGTAATAATAACTAGCAGTCTAAGATTTTTACAGGATTTGATGAGGTTGTAGGTTGCGAGGGAGTGTACAATTAAAAACAATTACCTTTTTAGTAAAAGTCCGCCTTATCATCAATGGGTAATGGGACACCACCATTTTGAAATTATTGTCTTCTTCCTCTGGTGATTCCGGATACTGTAGTGTGATTCCGTTCACCTTATAAAATGATATGTTTCGGAACTTAACTATATCAGGCTGGTTGAAGGCAGCATTAAACAATTCTATTTTATCATATTTGATAGCCTCATTTTCTCCTCCGATGTCATTGTCTCCTGGTATCCAGACTTGCTGTGAACATGTTGATTCTAATATTAATGCATCAAAATAAAAAATAGTATATTAATTTAAAGGCTTTTTTTATATTAAAAACCGGCTAGTACCTAACTGATGAGCTGATTCAGTAACAGGCCTTGATTAACCTTAAATTGTTACTTTTCCAGAATAATAGAAAGGTTGTGGTCAACATTCTGTAGAGATATGTAACCTAACAACCATAGATATTCATCTCAATGGATATGGCTGTCTTGCAACAGGGGTCAAGCCACAGGCAAAAGCTAGTATACAATTTTTTTTTCTTTATACAATATAGGCTTGCGTTTGACCACAATCGCCCCTGATAAAAAGTGAAGATGAGGCCTTTGATGGAGCATGCTTGCCTAGTAAATGCTCATTCACCCTAGACTTGAATTTAGGCAAATAAGCAGAATATTACTGAGAGAGTGAGGGAGTATTTAATGTATTGTTTAACTTGGCTTTTCTACAAACTATTGATAGCTTTCTAATATTAGTAGTAAGAAGTACCTAACGGATGTACCTCTAGACACAACAATTATGTGTACATTGTTTTGATTCTTACCGCTACAGGATAATTTACATCAAATATATCAGACAACCTTTTCACATATTTGTAAAATTGATGTGTTGTTGATATGGAGCCCTCGTCCATGAGGTCGCCCAGATACACCAAGACGTCAGGCTTGAAGTGACTGATGACTGATGCAAATGTCAAGCTTAGGTATCTGAAAAAAATATAAAAATAAGGAAAATTTAAAAACATAACAAATTGGTTTAATTAAAACTACTGTTGACATAGAATTATGGAAATCAAGAAAAAAGAACTAAAGTTAGTGAACTGAAAAAAATTATTGTTTTTCAGGATAAAAATTGACACAAAACTTTCAGTACTTGAGTCTGAGTCTTGCTTGGCTGGGTTTTTATGTTTTTTTTTTATATGATCTCACAACAATCCTCGCAGTCATTTCTAATGTAACAGAGTGGTCAAGACATGTAACAAACTACCAGAAAATGTAGTCTCAGCAATGAATATTAATCAATTTAAAAACCGGCTAGTATAACACATTTGCAGTACAAAGAATACTTGATCAAAACAGCTAGATACGGGCACCTATCAGCTGCCCCAACTGCCTGCCTGATAATATAAATAATAATATATAATACTTCTATTAATTTCTGTTTTACTGATTTTTAAGTAAAAATATGTCAAATGCTCACAAAACATGCTATGCAGCAGCCGGAGCACAGACACAGATTCACACTGTAAGTCCGTGTACAGTTGTCACACAACTTACCTATCACTGTCCCAATTGAAAAGATAGTTCAAAGGTGGAGGCACCGCCAGGTCTCCTTGTATTTGAGGATCGGCGACAAACAATATTTTTGTACAAGTACTGTCGTGGCTTTGGCATTTCAAATCCTGCCAGTAAAATGGCTGTATGAGGTAGACAAATTTCTCAGAGTATAAAATCGCCCCAAAAAGAGCTGCTATGCAGTATTTAATCGCTGTACTGGAATGATAACAAATGGAAGTTAGAATATGGTCTTATCGCGCATCGTCGGAACTTTCAAGTGTTGAGTTAAACTTACTTTCTCCGAATATACATTGGATACAAATTTATGTGGTATTTGGTATAGTAAATTTATATTCAAAATGCAATAGATATAAAAGTGTATAGTTTTAATATAACAGCCTAAAATAAGGTATTTAATTTAGGTTGAACAACTTTAAACCAAAACACCACTTAATTCGTCGAACCGTTTTGTTATGGATAAGCTTTATCTGTCATTTTATCTCAAAATAAAAACAACTTCCAATTTGTGTCAAATTAAGAATTTAAAGCAGAAAAGTAAAAAACAGCACGTGAAATATATTTTTTTAGCTTTTATTGGCTGTTTAATCGTCAAAAATATTTTTTACATATATTAGAACTGGTAACTGCCGAAAACAAAATTGAGAACCAAACGCAGATTTGACATTACTATGTAGCGGCGTTCCGAAATTATATTTTTTTATAAATTTGGTCTTTATAAGTAAATTTACCTAAAAAAAACTACACATCTTTATTATACCATTTGCACTGATTTGTTTATTTAAAAATATAATAGGGCTTAATTTCATAATAACACGTTGCTTTGCTTTTTATCCACCGTGAACTTGAACGTTTCTCACTTGCGGCGAATTGACAGGTCAGCTTCAAGCCACTTTTTAGCTTCCCAACTAGCGTATTTCATTTTATTTTGTATTATCGTTTCATTTGACTAGTTCAATTTATATGTTTATAGACACAATGGTAGTTAGAGTGGCCTGTTAGATCATATATAAGTGCACTTACAGTGTTACATAAACTGGAAGTATCGGCGGTCCCGATGCATACAACTACATAATACGTCAGTGAATAAATGGTGGCTTTAAGATAATGGATGTGGACGCTCCGAATCCGAACATTCTCAAAAGATCCACCAGCGCACCTCTGATCAATGAGGTGGCTCCGACGGCGGCCACATCGCCCACGACCACGACTGTGCCCAGGTAAGTCTGCACGCCTTGTATAGCCAGCGATGTGGCGAGCCACTGCCTATTTTTGACAGCTGCTGAGCTCGCTCGCGGGTGCGCCTCGCCGCCGCAATACCCTCGACGATCCATACCACATTGTTTTGACAATATAGGTATATAGAAGCATTCAATTTGCAGTATCATATTGCAGTTCCAACATGCATGTTGACAGTAGTTAATAGCTGGTTGACAGTTGAGTGGACAATTAACTGAAGGCGAGTCCATAGTGCTTTACTTTATATCTTGCAATCAGTGTTTCAAATAGTAATTAGTTGATAAGTTACCAATTTGCAATGGTATGTGACACTTGTGACCATTACTCATGTGAATTTTTATGATAAACAAGTGCAATAAGTTTTCACTGAATAATTGAAACATTTCTTTGCTAAGCTGGCTTTACTTCTCAGGTTTCAAGCTTCATTATTTACTATGTTAGGCATGGTAACATTTAGAATTTTGTTTTAAACATGCATCAACATTGTACACTTTAACTATGTGAGTGTCATATTAAAACTATCCTGTAGTTACTATAGTATTATAAATACCTAGATGCAGAACTGACCTGTGCAATTTCAAGGGAAAATAGGTGCAATGTAATTAATACCTATTGATAAGATAAGAAAGCACATTGCCCTGGATTGTAATTATTGTTACAAAACATACTGAACCAGCCAAGATGATTGGAAAAGCTAATTAGAAAAATCATGTTCATGTTTTTAATTAGAATTCAATCTAATCCTAATTAAAAAATTTAGTGCCATGAATGATTAAGCATGCTGAGTTTGAAGTGTACCATACACCAAATATTATTTGACATGAATAATGCAATTTTATTAGTGAAAATGTGCTGTTGTGTTGTTGCCAATTTGTCCCAGTCCGCGTTCCATATTCAAATGTGGTGAAGTGTCTTTACTTTTGTTTTTATTTCTTCCACGTAAACAGTACTATGTTGTAATGTTATTATTTTTTGCTGGCAATAACATCTCTCCTGGGAGGTAAAATATTGCATCTGCCTATGCTAAGTGTGTTTTATCACTAATTTTTATTCTTGGCCTTTCACCCTTGCTGCCTTAGCAAGCTAGTTTGCCAATTTCAACGTAATTATGGCAATGTAATATTTGTGACTACGTGTCTACAGGGTGTTACAAAATAACCCCTAAAGCCTGAAACCCCATGAACAGTAAATAAAACTGTAATTTTGCGCGCTGTTCTTTTTTTTCTAGCTATAATGGTTATGGAAAAAACCGATATCGAAACTTTTTGAAAATATCGACATGTTTTTTAGAAGATTCCCAACACTAGCGATCAGCTGTTCAGGTCATTGGCTTTTAAATCATAGACTAACTATTTTTCAGAATGTTAATTTGTCAGCAATTTTACCTAAGTGCGACGTTTCAGTTTTGTGACGTAATTAATAACTATTTTTCTTAAAATAACCCTTAGCGGTCACCCATAAATAGCCGCGTACTGACTGGTGAGGCAGCCTCGGGCGTTTGCCTCGAGCGAATGCTCGGGCAGTCAGGACGTGTCTCGCCTGAGACTGAGCATGCGTTCGCCTCGGGCGAGCGTGCCTCGGCCCGAGCCGAGCGAGCCGCGTACTGACTGGCGGGGCAGCCTCGGTGAGGCAGCCTTGGGCGTTTGCTCGACCTTTTGCCTCGGCGAGGCAGCCTCGGGCAGTCAGGAAGTGCCTCGCCGAGGCAAACGCATGCTCGGCCCGAGCCGACCGTGTCGCGTACTGACTGGCGAGCAGCCTCGGCGAGGCAGCATCGGGTACAGCGTTGCCAGATCTACGGAAAAGTCCGTAGATAGGCCTTGTACCCAGACCTACGGAAATGCTTGGCTAATCTACGGAATTTCAGACAGACTACACTGCTCGGATAGTAAAACACAAAAGGTCAAATATCTTGAAAACGGTGCATCCTACGGCAAAATCAATGAAATTTTCATTCCCCCATTAAACCCCCCCCCCCCCCCATTAAAAATTACCCAAGCGCTAGTACTAAGATTGTACATCCTCACTGCTCTGTACGGGACATGTACGTTACTCGCCAGTCAGTACGCGGCTAATGACGTCACACCATTTTTCCCCCCCGCCCCCCGCCCCTTATCACACTTGAAAATTGGAATTATTTTGCTTCCGTGTCACAAATTGTCAGACCCCTCCCCCACCTAGATGTGTTTCGTTCTTTATGGATGACCCCCATATTAATCTGACATTGGTGGCGGTTAGTTCGACATTTCCACCATGTACCTGGTTTGAAAATGTGTCGTGAAGGGTGTAGGATACTCTCTCTTATTTTTGATTTGACATAAACAGAGAGAGTAACTAAACTGAGCTGAAAAGTTATCAGTGCAAACATCAATTTAAACTAAGTACGTACCTGCCTGACCCTAAAATTTGAAAAGACTCGTCTGTCTTAGTTTAATCTTTGTAATTGAAGCTTTCCACTAACTCTTATGACGCCTGGTCAAAATCATTCATTATCACTACAAGCTCCGCCTTCTTTGATTTTATTGGCTAGCGTAAAATTTGCTCACGCGCAGGCAGTGCTGCGTTCACAACAACTGTCGGGTGCGCTTGCGCTACAGTAACTGAAATTATGATTATGTAGTCCTAGTAGCAAAATTATTTTAACATGTGTTTTTTTAACCCCCGACGAAAAAAGAGGGGTGAAAACGAAAAAAGTTTGACCGCAATGTGTGTCTGCCTGTCTGCGGAAACTTAGCTCCTAAACGGGTCGACTGATTTGAATGCGGTTTTTTTTTTATTTGAAAGCAAGGTTTCTAGCGATAGTTCTTAGACATGTTTTATCAAAATCGGTTCAGCCGTTTTTGAGATATTGAACTTTTAAATGTCAATTTCGGGGGTTTCCAACTTTTTGTTGGTTAGGTTATTTATTTTGTAACAACTTGTGTAGGGTCCTACCGCATCCACTTTTTTAACTAATGCTGGTACTAAGCAACAGTGCTTGTGTTTCAAAGTGGATAGTGAGAGAGCCGAGTCCCAAGCAAGACTCAACGGTGCAAGCAAGTAGCTTAGCAGCATGATAGGCGAATAAGATGGACATCCGCTTTTTATCTAGTTAATCCAGTCGCTAAGCAGCAGTAAGTACATGTTTAGTTGTGGTCCCACGTGAAGAGTAAGAGAGATTTAATTGCAAGCACTCCTTGCTACAGCCCAACGGCGCGTAAGTGTAGCGCTGACAGTTAATTTCTGCGTATGTGACAGTCGCGCCCGCCAATCAGCACTACGGCTATGAAGCAGCTCTCGATAAATCTCGCACATGATTACAAAATTAAATTTATTAAAATTTAGGATTGCCACACACCACGTAGCAATTGTTTAAAGCTAAAAAAATAGTACATTACTACAGAGGCCGTGAAGTAAGGGATTGATGGACGAGTTTTGGGTAGACGGCCGAGGTAATCAAGTAAATCTCATTGCTAAGTTTGCCTCCTTCCTCGAATGAAGCGGAGTACAGTCCACAACTTCCCCATCACTCTCGTCACTAGAAGTAATTTTTATTTTTGTTGAAATTACTTACAAACGAAACGAACGATTACAAAAAAAATGTTTAATTTGCCGCTTTTATTTTTTTTCAAACATGCACCATGTTTAACCGCACTTAATTTTTTTTTAATGTCGCAAGTTACAAGATTACAGGGGAGGCTACTACGAAACTCGAAATTCAAAGTTCGTATCTTGCGGTCCCTCTCACTCTCTTAATAAATACTATTAGCTTGAGCGGGACGGCACGAAACGAAGTTCGAATTTAGCACTTTGTAGTAGCGAGCCAGAGCCTAGTGGTGGTTGGCAGAATGTAATTTTTCCTTCGTCGGTTTAATGTTAGTAAGCAAATTTAAAAAGTTAGATCAGCGGACAATAATGGTTTTTCTTAGGATTAGGATTAGCCATAAACAAGAAACTTCATGTCTTCATTTCGTGACATTAACGCACACATTTCCGAGCATGTTTGAGAAAAAGAGTTTTCCCAGTTTTATTGGAACTTAAAACACTCTGAAATATCATAATCATTAAAAATGTGAACACAAATTAAAAACTGCAAATAATTTCGTTCCCGCTTCCATTGACTAAATACTTAACTAAACATTAAGTAAAAGAAACATAACTAATCACTTGACTATTTTCCTAGCTAAACGAAGCTTTACGCACCCTTACCCGGAGCGCAGTTTGTGTCATATTTTCTAGTGGTGTCTCTTTCTGACCTACCCAGTAGGAAAGAGACGAAGGAGAAGGCGGCATTTCTTTGAAAGAAAGCCGCCAAAAGCGGCAAATACTTTGTTTTTCACTAAATAAATTTAAATTTAGTAAAAAATAGCCAGTATTTCGCGGTCATCTGATTCGAACGGACATACGTGCAAAATCAAATTATTAAAATTGTTGTAAACATGCAGTTCTCGGATTCCGAATACTACGAAATGATGTTGTGTGTAGGGCGAACTGATGGTAATTTAGCTCAAGCTCGTGAGCTGTATCGCGAACGGTTCATTGATGGCAGACCAGCCGCTGAGCAGCGGCAATTGCCATCTTACCAATGTTTCCACGATATGGCGCCGGGTGAGGGCTGTTTTTGCGTCGGTTACGCCAACAATGGTCCGACATGCAACACAAGCCATTTCGAAAAGAGCGAGATTGTGCCTCCAAGAAGGAGGACGGCATTTCGAACCTCTCCTGTAAATACGTCCCTAGAGAAGATTCCTAGGTACATTTTTGATTACGGGCTGGACTGTGCTTGTACCATACTAAGCAAACTATCGAAAATGTAAATGTGAGCGTGTTTTTAGTGGCGTTTGTGTATCAATCAGTTCAGGGGCACATCTGGACTGTTGCTTGTGGGTACCATACTAAGCAAGCTATTGAAAATGTGAAATCTGAGCGTGTTTTTAGTGGCGTTGTGTATCAATCAGTTCAGGAGCACATCTGGACTGTGCTTGTAGGTGTGCCACACTAAGCAAGCTATTGGAAATGTGAAAAGTAAGCGTGTTTTAATGGCGTGTGTACGTGTATCTGGTCAGGGGCACAATGTAAGTAGTTTTTGCTAAGCTGTTACTAAAGTTTTGAACACACGGAGAGTTTAGCCCCGCGTCGCGCAACGCGCTCCCGCGCGGCAAATTCTAAGATTTTAAAATCATACTAATTACTCTTTAATCCTCATGACTACCTAGTCATAATAATTGATCACTGCAAGTTACGTCACGCCCCGCTCATCGTCATTCATAATAATTTTGTCCCTTTCTGTCTCAGGAAAGAGAAAAATGCCCCTTTAACCTCATTGGCTCATTTAAGTCTGCCTACGCGCTTACGATACGTAGTAGTACGTAGGAGGTAGTAAGTTATTGCTCCTGGTAAGGTCATGAACTTAAATAGTGATGTGCGTAATCTCAGTCGATATTTTAATTTACTATTAAAAACACTTATTTTTCCGACATTGAAAACATACCTATGAAATAAAAAAAAAATATACTAATTTAATTCTTTACTGGAGTACTTCAATACCCTTCAGTTATTACGGGTAATTTTGTAACACCCTGTATATTTACATAAATTAGGCGCACATAGAGTTGTGGAGAGTTGCCCATGATTACCTACCTACTTGTCTATATTCTTCATCAGGGCGTTTTCACCCACCGTTGGGCATATGCCAATCCAATCTTTTTCCATCCAAATTGGTTATCGGTTTTCCTCTTCCATATTGGTTCTGCTGTATCCCTAATGACATTTGAACATCTGGTTACTTGCCTATATCTAAGTTATATTTAAGCTAACATACTAGCCACAGTGATGGCCAAAATATTGAGGCATTCTTAGCATTATTTAAGTTGTGATTAAGTTGCAGGTTAGACATTAACTAAGAGTTAAATCGTCAAAACATTATATTTTTGATGCCTATTTCGTCAAGTTGAGGCCAATACAGACAGAATGCATTCCAACTGCAACTGGTGACTGCCCATGTATTTCAGTCGCAGCTAGTGTGCAGTTTGCATGCAGTTTTGCCGACTGCAATGCAACTTGCAATGAAAAATGTACGGGCAGTTGGCAGTTACCTTGCAGTTAGAATGCAGGCCACCTGTATCGGCTCTTAGTATTTTGAACTAAATTTTCTCTGACCGTCTGCTGTTCATTTTAAAACTTTGTATACTCGGTTTGAAGCTTATTTGTGTTTGATAAAGTTCAGCTTCTGCCAAGTTGTGGCTTTAAAAGTGAAATGAAATTATCTCTAGCATGTAGGTACTGCAGATTACATATTTACCTATTGTAATACTTTTTCTGACAAGCCACCTTGCCAACAAAAGATATCAATATCTCTTTATTTGCTAAGATATCAGATTTTTGCCACAGCGCTGAAGGTTGTGATAAATATGCCAAAGTTTACAAGTAGGTGTGCAATAAATTTGAACATTAAAAACCTAATCATACTATATGCAACTGTGTTTATATCTATATTTTTCATACCTCGCACTGGAAAATACTATATTTTCCCAAAAAATAGTTGGCAACCCTAGCACATGCACACATACATGCAAACTTTCACATCTATAATATTAGTAGGATGGGAGTAGGACAAGCTGAAAAAGTGAATATTATTGGAGTCAAATATATTCGAAAAGTACCTACAATACGTTTACTTTTAGTTTACCACTGACAAATGGCTTGCCTTCATTTCATTTCCAACTTTAACACCATACAAATAAAGTAGCTATTACAAAATCTGCAAACGTGGGTAAACAGTATTCTAAAATTGGCTTTATTTGTAGGTTGTTAAAGTTGAATATGAAATGAAGGCAAACCATCTTTCAGTGGTAAACTTTATGTAATTTTACTGTAATTAGAATTGTATCAACATATTTTCGTTGGAAAATCGCTACCTGACACACCATTGTTTTTGTGATGGTAGGTATGATGCTAACTGACAGCTTGTATGAGCCATGTTGAGAGCGTATTTGTACCTAACTAGGACTTGTTTCATTGTTGAAAGATGACTTTATCTTGGCAGAGCAGGGTGCTAAATATCCCTTTGTATTGTCACCATAAACATCATTCATGTACTTTCTTCTAATATATAAAAATCTTGTGTCACGGTATTTGCTATCAAACTCCTCTGAAACGGCTTGACAGATTTTTATTAAATTTTTTCTTTATATTTTGGTAGGGCTGAGAATAGGTTGTAGGCTATTTTTTTACCCCTTTTTTTCGCAGACGGAGTCACGGGCAACGGCTAGTAATAAATAGAATATTTAGTTATATGTACATTCACTTTAAAAATAAATAATTAAATTAATATAAAACAAATATTTAAGGGGGCTCCCATACAACAAACGTCATTTTTTTTGCCGTTTTTATAGATTTTGGTACGGAACCTTTCGTGCGCGAGTCCGACTCGTACTTGTTTACTGAAGCTTATTTTCACAATCGCGTTTTTTGCCAACTTTAATCGACACAGAAACATAGGTAGGTTTAGGTTATGTTAAGTTTGCATCGGCCCGAAGGGCCAAAAGGTCACAGAAGAAGGAGGTCCGCGTGAGCGGAGCTCCGTCGACACTGTTTCTGTGTCAATTCAAATTGGGAAAAATGCTGCTGTGAAAATAAGTTTCAGTACAAAACTATAGTAGAAATTTTGCCACTAGGAAACAACGATTTTGGTAAATTGATCTAACCAGTCGTAGATTCTTCCACATTTATAAGTGCTTGGTTTGTTATGCCCTGCTACACATGTAACGATATATCGTAGCGATTAATCTGTGCAAACCAATTTGCGCAGATTTTTCGATCGTGTGTATGACAAATCGTTGCAGATGATTGTCATACACACAATCGATAAATCTGCGCAAATTGGTTTGCACAGATTAATCGCTACGATATATCGTTACATGTGTAGCAGGCATAATAGCCTCAATTGGATAAAGATATTTTGACTTTGACTTTGAATACATGGCTATAAAAAAAAACAAATCAAACTATGACGTAAATTCTACGTCGTTTATACACACTGCCCACACAAATTAGTGATCATCTATGTTGGTTATGCGTTAGCCTTCTGATGTCACCCATACATAAATTAAACGTTTTGTTAACTTAATTTGGAAATGCATGGGGGTGTTTGAAGTAGGTAAATATTTTAGCGATTCTTCTTTTACTTGCGTACCTACTAGCCATAAGGCGTATGCCCGTGTTAGATAGAAGTCCATGAAAAAAGGTTACAGTAACACTTTGAAGCACATCGTTCGCTTGGACAACGCCATCTATTGATTGCAGATGTAGGGGCACGCTAGCTGCGACTAAAATTTATGGGCAGTCAGCAGTTGCAGTTACGTTGCAGTTGGAATGCAGTCCTATCGGCCCTATCACGCGCGGCTGCGATGCATGGAATTGCACCTTAAAGGGCGGCGCAAATCATAGGCGCAAATCATACGTGTGTGCGCGTCACGCACAGTTGTAGTGAATGAAACTGTAAGAAAGATCGCATACTATGTACACGCATCTAGTGCCCCTTTCTAACAGTTTAATTTATTACTACTGGTGCGTGTGCGTGACGTGACACGCACTGTACGCATCTGATCTGCGCCGGGCTTAAATCTCAACAAGAATTTCTTATGTAACTTCTGCGATGTTCCTTAGGCGCAAGCCACACAGAAGAGACGTGGGACGGGGGCTCGTCGCAGTCGCCCCTGAATCAGTTTTTATTCTAAATGAATAGAAGCTTCGCGATCCAATGCAGACAAGAGACGGGGCGGAGACGCGGTCTGTGAACAAACGACGCGGACTGCGATGCGCCCCCGTCCCACGTCTTTTCAGTATGCTTAGTATAAGTTTTACTTCACCAAAATACTTCTCGATCGCGTTTACGTAAAAAAATCAATTACTATAGAAACGTGGACAGCGTCTCCGCGCGCGCGCGCCCATGTTTCCATAGAATTGAAATTTTTACGTAAACGCGATCGAGAAGTATTGAAGTGAAGGAAAACTTATACTAAGCATACTGTGTGGCTGGCGCCTTAGATGTGCAGAGAGAGACGCTGGTGTCGAGCAAGTGCAATTTAAAACAATTTGGCACTTCGCCACGCCATGCGCTAGAAAGACGTTTTTAGTAAGTACCTTTATATGATTGGAATAACTATAAAACGCATTTGGATGCAGTTTCCAATTAAATTTTGGATCCGTCCGCCAGTGGACCGTTTTTATTTATTATAAAACGCATCATGTTTTATGTTTGTGATGTAGATGTACTGATGTAATGTTTCTTGTAACTTGCTAATTATCCTATCCTCTAATCCTACTAATATTATAGTATTACTAGCTGTTGCCGGCGACTCGTCTGCGTGCTCCGTAGCCTACGACCTAACATTCTCAGATCTAACAAACTAAATACTTATAGACAAAAAATTTAATAAAAATCGGTCAAGCCGTATCGTAGGAGTTCGATAACAAACACCGTGACACGACATTTTTATATATTAGAGAAGAAGATTACCTAGAAGAAGATAAATAAGAAAGTTTGTGATGTTTGGAAATTTAGATGTTTTTATATTTGTTTGTCAATCACGCAATAACGGTTGTGAGGATTTGGATGGAACTTGGGGCACAGTTGGACAAAAATCTGGGTTGGGGCATAATTTGGCAGATATATGCAATGTCAACATGACATTTGCAATTAAAAGGGTTCAACCTGGTACGTGATTCAGTTTCCTTGACTGTGTCTCTGCTTTCAGGAAGAGGCGATAACTTCGTTTGCAATCAATAGATGGTGTTTACCGAGCGAAAGATTAAAATGTTACTAATTTTTTTTTATGCCATACTGTAAGACTGTAAATCTCTCACGAAGGTACTTCGAATGCGATCGAAGCCACGGGTTAACGCTAGTAGAATATAAATTTGCTTTATTTTTAAGTAGGTAGGTATCAAATTTTTTATCACGAGATGTTTTTACCATCAATTTTCCTGTGATTGACTTATCCAAACTTGATAAAACGTAAATCCTATTCATTTATGATTAGCAAATATCTTTATAACGGCGACGTACCGGGGGGGGGGGGGGGGACTTCCGGTCGGGCCCGGGCAGCGAAGACAAACGCAACTCCACTGCAATTCGTTTCCATTCAGAAATAAAGATATCTTGACAATAACCTAGATTATGTGGCAGTAGTTCCGCTACTCGGCAACAGATGGGGGCATCATTATCAGCCAAAATACGCCCATACATTGGACAGAGCCCTCCCCCAAAGAGTTCCACAGCGATCAGGCCTCCGCTGTCCGTGTCTAAGTGGTTTCTGCGACCTCAGCTCGTAGGTCCATCTTGTTGGGGACCTACCCTCCCAGGCCAAGTCTTCCGATTCGCGGTCTTCACTCTAGAAAGATGGGGGCTACTAAACATAAAAATATCTACCTGAAATGAATTATTCGAAGATATAAGACGACCAGATGGCCTAGTGGTTAGAGAACCTGACTACGAAGCTTGAGGTCCCGGGTTCGATTCCCGAGTCGAGGCATATATTTGTATGAAAAATACGAATGTTTGTTCTCGGGTCTTGGGTGTTTAATATGTATTTAAGTATGTGTCTATCTATATAAGTATGTTTATCCGTTGACTAGTACCCAAGGGATTCTATCCCGTATCGGTCTTTTTAGCCACGAGCGCAAGTGTCGCCAGGGTGCTACTTAAATCATCTGTCACAGATGTAAAGGCCTATTATTATTATTATGTTGATACAGATTTCCGATCACGGGCCCATGGGGGGTATCCGTTGCCTAGTACCCATAACACAGCTTTGCTTAGCTTTCTTTGGGACTAGGTCAATTGGTGTGAATTGTCCCGTGATATTTATTTATTTATCTATTATTTATTTTATTAGAGATATGATGTAGCTACCCCTAGACTTACAAGGAAAGGTACGCAACTGTCTGGCTCCGATTTTGATTTATTTTGATATATATTAGAGAGTAGTCTAAAATATCAGACCCGTATTTTTTTAGCTGCCCAATCACAGCCCATTTGAAGAAATTGTTCTCGAAAGTACTGAAAGTGACTAAGCCCTCTAACTTCTGAGGGGCCTGAGTATGTGCCCATAGTGTGGGAAAGGAGGCCTGGCTGGAGAAGCTTGAGCGTAGTTTCGCTATGGAAGTGTCTGAAGTATTTCACTAGGCTCTAAAAGAAGTGTAGAAGTATAAAAAACCCAAACTTATGGAGCGATATACGAGCAATCTTATCGCTCTCTGCGTACAAACGAACTTACGCATATAAGTAAACAAATATTTGATTATGTAGGTACGTTAACACGTTACATGAGTACGTATTGTAGTGTAGTCTAAGGTAGTGTTTTTCAATATTATTACGCGACCCCTTATTCCATGTTAACATTTTTAGCAACCCTAGGGTCAAAATCACCCTAAATGTTAGTGTATGTATGTATGTATGTAAAACTCTTTATTGTACGTAAAACATGAAAAAAAAAATAACAGTTAACAAGAAAAACAGATGTACAAAGGCGAACTTATCCCATAAAGGGATCTCTTCCAGTTAACCTTTGAACGATTGACAGGACATCAGAGACAAGAGTAGGCATACAATGCTGAGTAATAAAAAAGAGTCGAAATCAAAAGTAAACCCAAACCAATATACTTAACATAAACAATACACATACATACAAAGAATACACGCAACTACACACTAATATACAGGGTTATTTTTAATTCACTGACATCCTCTTAACCCTGAATTCCTATCACTCAAACAAATGTTTTTTGTTTTACGACTTTTTAAATGAAGCACTTTTTTTCCCATACAATTACACAGAGTATCGTAAAAATAAGAGGAAATCTCAAATTTTCAAAACGTTATAACACCAAAAATATTAAGTTACTAGCTTTTGCCCGCGGCTTCGCTCGCGTGTTACCATGAGTATTCCAATGAACCAAGATATCAAGCAAGCAAGCATACAGGCAAGCAAGCAAGCGTGCAAGAAAGCGTGCAAGTAAGCGTGCAAGCAAGCGTGCAAGCAAGCACGACTAAACTTCAGGTAGATACGGTCCTTTACAGTATTTCTTTATATACAATGTTTTTCACTAATTCGGAAGCGAGCACTAAAAATCTGAATAACCAGAAAGAATACATATGATATTCAAAGAAACTTCCTATAACTCCTAACCGTTAAGGAGTTTAACCTTCCATCATCAGCTCACCTGGATAACCTGAAAAAATACAACTATCGGTCATAACGTACCTATAATATTTGAAAAAATATCCTCAACTCCTAACCGTTAAGGAGTTTTACCTTCCATCATCAGCTCATCAACATGAGATGATGTCTACCAGACGCAAACACTTAAATAGCTTGAGAAAATATATGAAAAACGTAATGCGTGCCTGTAAAATTTGAAGGTTGCCCTCGATTTCCCTGAGATCCCGTCATCAGATCCTGATTTGGTGACGATGGGACCATCTCAGGAGTATATTATATACTTTCGAATAAAAAAAGAATTTTAAGGATCAGTCCATTATTGACCGAAAAATCGGTGAACATACCTACATGAAAAAATACATACAATGGAATGCATAACCTCCTTCTTTTTTGAAGTCGGTTAAAGAGCCCTTTATGGCCTAATTACAGTATAAACTTTTGAATTTTGTAATTTTACCATTCTACAACCAGTTAAACGCAAAATCCCGTTTTTTCCCGTTCCCGTAAGTATTTCGGGAAATGATTTATTAAAGCTCCCCTACACTCCCCAAGGAACCCACTTGCCAAATTTCAGCTTTCTACAACCAGTAAAACGAAAAATCCCGTTTTTAGGGATCCGTACCTCAAAAGGAAAAAAGGGAACCCTTATATTTCCCGTTCCCGTAGGAATTCCAGAAAGTCCTGTCTCAATGCTCCTCTACACTCCCTAAGCAACCTACATGCCGAACTTCAGCTTTCTACGACCAGTAAAACGAAAAATCCCGTTATTTCCTTATCCCGTGGGAAATTCCAAAAATCCTTAAAACTGTTTTTTACTACAATAATTACCTACTTCACGCCAAATTTGAAGAGTCTAGTAATTATACTTCATATTCGGATTCCGTTGACCTGAATATATAAATCCCGTTTTTTTTCGTTCCCGTGGGAATTTCCGTAAGTCCTCTCTCAATGCTCCTCTACACTTCCCAAGCAGCCTACATGCCGAATTTAGGCTTTCTTCGACCAGTAAAGCGAAATATCCCGTCTTTTCCTTATCCCGCGGGAATTTCCAAAAATCCTTAAAACTGTTTTTTACTACTATAATTACCTACTTCTATGCCAAATATGAAGAGTCTAGTAATTATATTTCATAGGATTCCGTTGAAGTGAATTTATAAATCCCATTTTTTCCTTATCCCGTGGGAATTTTGAAAAATCCTGAAAGTAATGTTTTAACTAATGTAATACCTACTTGTGTATCAAATTTGAAGAGTCTAGTTATTATAGTTACTGAGATAGGGTCACTCGGAATCGAATATATTAATCCAGCTTTTTCCCGTTCCCGTGGGAATTCTCAAAAATCCTTCCTTAGTGGATGCCTACATTGTATAAGGTATCTATGTGCAAAATTTCAAGTCTCTAGGTCCAGTGGTTTGGGCAAAACCTTAAAAACGACACCCATATTGATATTTAGACATTTCAACCCCATCGCACCCCATCCAGGGAGATGGTATTTTACGTATGCCACATCGGATTTTATTACCGTTGTAGTTTTCATAACCAGCGACCCGATAAACCATAGAAACAACACCCATGTTGATTTTCAGACTTTGTTACCCCTTTCCCCCTTTTAGGGGTTGAATTCTCAAAAAACCTGAAACCCGTGTTTACTCATTTATCATTAGGAGTACTTCTGTGAAGTTTCGAATAAAATAGTCGAACTAATCTTGTTTCCCCATACAAACTTTGAACCCCCTTTTCACCCCCTTAGGGAGTGAATTTTGAAATATCCTTTCTTAGTGCACCCCTAGACCTTATAAGGAACCTACATGCCAAATTTGGAATCTCTAGGCCCAGTGGTTTGGGCTGTGCGTTGATATGTCAGTCAGTCAGTCAGTCAGTCAGTCAGTCAGTCAGTCAGTCAGTTTCTTCTTTTATATATTAAGATGACAAAAGTCGTAAAACAAAAAACATTTGTTTAAGTGGTAGGAGTTTAGGGTTAAAAGGATGCTAGTGAATTACAAATAACCCTGTATTATATACTTAATGAATACAGTAGACTAATACATATCATATCAACACAAATAGACTACCTACATAAATACATTAATATACGCATATACACTAAACAGAGAACACAATAGAGGTTGTCTCTATTTAAGAGGAACTGTCAAGCCAGTACGCCCTTAAGCGACTCCGGAAGATAGCTACCGACTGCGACCGCCTGATTTCACTCGGCAACCGATTCCACAGACTAACAGCGTGCACGGAGAAGAAATGTTAGTGATTTCAAAACTATAATATTCATAATATTCAACTAAAATGATCTAAATTGTTGTGACGTAATTTATGCATGGGCGCTCCGCCCTTCCTTCCAATCAGTGACAGTCATGTGCGCCCAAAATTAAATTCATAAGACTCAGAACGAGAAAGAGTGATGATACTGTCTGAATTGTTAACAAATATAAACCCTCACGTAGTTGCCATATTTTATTATGCATTACTGTTTTAAACAATAACCAGTTATCGAGTTAAGCTCAAGTTATGTCACTAGATAATTTTAATTAGCGCCGTGATAGACGATATCGCCATGAGCGCTCAGTACCAGGTACTTATCAACAAGTCCTCAAGTTTTGTACTTTGCTGATATGACTAGACGACTTTTTCGCTTTTGTTTATCTTGGAATGAGAAAAGAATGATGCAATGGTGTAGTGATCGCGCTATTTCTTCTGAACAGCCCGTCTGGGGCCTGGCGCATTACAAAGTGCAACTTATATTAGAAGCGGAACTCCCTTTCTAGTTAATATAAGTGAAGCGAGAGTTCCGATTGTAATATTAGTTGTACTTTGTTATGCAACAGGCCCCTGGTTTAAAAATTATATTGATTTTCAACCATTCTGTCGTGGATGCTGTTGACAATTAATGCTGCGGTCCGCCACAGCTTGAGGTACCGGCTTCGATACCTGGTCGGGGTAGATACTGTGCTAGATTCTTGGGTGTTTAATATGTATTAAGTATTTATTTATCTATATAAATATGTTTATACGTTTTCTAGCACTCATAGTACAAGCTTTGCTTAGCTTGGCACTAGGTCAATTGGTGTCAATTTCCCCGTGATTTATTTATTATTTTTTGACGTGACAAAGTCTAATAAATCGATGAACGCCCGCTGCATACACGGAAAAGGATGATGCAATGTAACGTACATGTACCTACAAGAGCAGCGAAGGCCAGTTGCAATATTACAATACAATCTTAGTACTAGCGCTCGGGTAATTTTCAATGCGGGGGGTGCGGGGTGCGGGGGGGGGTGGGGGTGGTTAAATGTTTTGTTATGACGTTGTCACGTTAAACTATCGTCCGTAAACCGACTTTACAGACAACCGGTTTTTATTATTCGCGGCGAACCCGTTGCGCGTTCGCTCCGTTTCTAATACGTTCGCAAATCGCTAATGTGATATGGCTGTAACTAAATGATATTCAAGCGTTTGTATAGGCTTGGAGCTCGTAGACGTTTGTCAACTAAAGGCCAACACGAACCGGGAGCGCGGGGCGCCGACGGAGTGTGCCCAGCGCGCTCTACAACACTGAATCAAATATACGGTGACACACAGTGGCTGCGCGGCACATCGTATTTGATTCAGTGTTATTGACCGCGCTGGGCATGCTCCGTCGGCGCCCCGCGCTTCCGCTTTGTTGTGGCCTTAAGCATAAAACGGAAGGTCAATGCAGTTTATTTTTGCTTCTATTTTTATTTAACATTGAGGGTATTCATATTGTTTGTTACAGGAGCACGTCGTTCTTCAATAATATGTTCTCGAACAGCAACCTGCGCACGCGACGGCATAGCGGCAGCTTTAGTCCACTCGCGTCGCCCCACACAACTGTGAGTACAACATTAGCAGATTAAGGTGGAAGCGCACGCTCTAGGCGCGAAATTCAAACTTTTTACAGTTTTTAATTTATTGTGGGTAACAGTTTAACTTCATATGACATTTGCACTTGTAAAACAGTGTTCTTTATATTATTGTGTAAAGTTTTTTAAGAATTAAGCTATTAGCTTGAAATACAAGTTGTCAAAACGATGAAAGTCCGAATTTCTATGTTTGACAACTTTTATATCAAGCTAACAGTTTTATTCTTAAAAAGCTTTACACAATAATATAAAGAACACTATTTTACAACCGCAAGTACCATATGAAGTTAAACAGTTACACCGTTTACCCAAAAGTACCTGGGCGACCGAGCTCTGCTCGGGCAGAAACTCGGTACCAAGCGTTTTCCCAGAGATAAGACCAAGCTAGATCAATTTTTCATCCCCGAAAACCCCCAAATACCAAATTTCATCGAAATCGTTGGAGCCGTTTCCGAGATCAAAACACCGGAGGGGTGGGGGGGTGAGAGGGGGGGAGGGGATGCGGGGAGGGAGGGCGGGGTATTAAAGGGGGGATGAAAATTTAATTGATTTTGCCGTAGGATGCATCGTTTTCAAGATATTTGACAAAAACACCGGAGGGGGTGGGGGGGGGGGGGGGTGAGTCACGTTAAACTATCGTCCGTAAACCGACTTTACAGACAACCGGCTTTTCCTGTTCTGTGCTCCCAATAGGAAACGTGCACATAGACGGTGATGCCAACTGGTGCCATAAGGGTGCCATCAATTTGAAAGTTTTACCTTGATAAGTTTGTTTTACTGTCCGCATAGTGTCTCTTCTGTCGCATTAGTGCTGCCGCCTATAGTTACTGCACGTTCCCTATAATACTTTTTCTAACAAAAAAGTAACTTTTTCTCACAAAAGAAGAAACTTGAAGTTTTCTCATGAAAAATAAACTTAAAATAAAAACTAAAAATGTTGAAAAAAAACGTGGGTTCGAACCGAGGTCGGCTGGATCCGCGACCACCCGATTTCTAATGTGCCATTATGATCTGCTCGAAGTGGGCGAAATTTAGCTTTATATTCTAATGCAAACAAAAATAGCCGGAAAACACGAGTAAAAGCGATTTTCTGAAAATGAAACATAGCTAGATCAGTTTTTCATCCCCGAAAACCCCCACATACCAAATTTCATCGAAAACGTTGGAGCCGTTTCCGAGATCCTGATTATATATTATATATACCAGAATTGCTCGTTTAAAGGTATTAGATAAATTAAAACCTGTAAAAATTTTGAATTTCGCGCCTAGAGCGTGCCGTTCCACCTTAACGCTCATTAACGCTAGTCTACCCTGTGGTTGATTCCTTACCTTCAATGGCGGATTTACCTGCAGACTAAGGCGACACATTGGGATCTTTTTTTTTTGTCTTGGATAAAAAAAAACATTTAAACGGAGAAAAGAAGTCTCGAAAATTTAACAAACATTACAATATTTTAGTATAGGTACAAAATAGTCCAACGACTGTATATGAACAGTTATTAAGCTCATTGTAAAGTATGTATAGGTACTTTTGCGAACATGAATTTTCAAGATATTCCAATAGCGTTTCAATATTAGGTACAATTTCAATGTGGAGTGTTGATTGGAGAGGTTAGTGGGGTCGGCAGAAATTAAATAGCCTACTGGCGGATACCTACACATTGATTAGGTGTCATTAGTCGAAAAGTCTTAACAATACTTACTTATACTTAAGTCTTAACAGGCAAAACAGCTTTCTCAGACGCGCTAGTGGTAATATAAACAACCTGATGAAAGAAATGAAATTTTTAAGAGTAGCATCCCATCTGTGAGACGAGGTTTGGCGGTGGGGTGTTTTGATTGAGCGCACTGTTGCTGCACTGGATAATTAGGTTTTTGTTTTTTTTTTTATTAATATGTTGTTTGACATAGTGCGTGTCACCTTGTTTAAACTTAGGTTAAATTTGTGGAATTTATTTTATCATTATCTGTGAGTTCCTGTAATTGGCCTTGTGTTGCTGTGTCGATAACTTAAATTGTATTTTAAGCTGTTGGTTCTCCATAAATAAATAAAATAAATAAGCCGGGGTGGGAAACTAGTCTTTCGAACCGATTTAGATAATTATTTAGTATGTTGGGTCAACAGCATAAATAAGTGGTAATTTCTGTACCTTGTCGTTTTCAATCGTTGGACAATTTTGTATGATATTTCAAACATGACCTTAAAGTGACACGGTACATAAATGATCACTTATTTATGCTGTTGACTGTACCTTGATAGTTTGGCACAGTAGGAAGGACATAGCATAGGTTCTATCCCGGAAAATTGCATAGATCCCGCGTGGTAGCGATAATACAATTCTTCACAGACTGAGTCGCGGCAACAGTATTTAACTAAAGCTAAAAATTAGCGACACGCGTCCTTTAGGCGAAACCTCAAACATAGATTTGTGTTTGCGCCGTCTTACGACCATTATGTGGTAATGCGTTTGACCTGCGTGTCAAACCAGGTTGCTGGTGAACGTGTATCTAAAGAACTGGTTTAAGTGCCAGTCGGCTCGCGTACTGAGAGTTCCGTGCTGATAAAATCTATCTTAATATACAAAAATCTCGCGTCACGGTGTTTGTTATCGAACTCCGATTTATATGTTGAAACTTTTTTGTCTAAGTATATTTGGTAGGTCTGAGAATAGGTCGTAGGCTATTTTTTATACCTACCACTATTCTTCGCAGACAGAGTCGCGGGCAACAGCTAGTATAATATAAATATGAGTATCTATATTACCTCGAGATTTTGACCACATTGAAGCAGCCGTGACCACGGCCACAATATTGTATTTCATAGTATTTTTTTGCGAACCAGTGATTCTAGACTTTCCCTTTACCTGTACTTTAAGGCCTAAATACTTGCCAAATTTTATAATTCTGTGTCAACCGATAGTACCCTACTCGTTTTGATTGTCACGTTTTTTATATGAAAAAAAACGGCTACAGAAACCTGGATAAACTACTGTCCCCGCAATCCTTACTCCCATTTTACGGTACCTTGCGCTGTAGTACACAGCACCTAACTACGGCACCTCGTGGGTTCCAGAACTCGTGGGGCCCGCGGGCGCCGCGCGTCAACCAGCTGCGCGCCGAGGAGTGCGCCGACGCCGGCACCACGCGCGAGCTGGCGCACGAGCGCGAGGTGCACAGCGCGATGCAGCTCGGCCAGTCGTGCGAGGACCTCACGCTGCCCGGACTGGCCAACTCGCCCACACGGGTCACCAGGTAAGTGTCCAAGTGGATATGTTATGGACCAAGTGATAAATCGGGCATTATGAAAAATGCCCAATATGAGAGGGCAATTTGATAATAATTGTTCAAATAATCAAATTGACCGGGCATTGTACCTACATAATGCCCATTACCCTTTGGGCAGAAAATTTTCCGGGTGGTCATAAAAAAAATAACTAACACCAAAGGCTAATGCGGGAGCTTCGCTGCGCTACGCTCCCGCATTAGCCTTTGAACCTAACCATACCGAGTCGCTTCCGCTCCGACAGGTCTTGCTCGCTCGCTGGCTTTGGTTTAGGTAGTAATTAATCACTTTGCCCAATAGAGCTAGACATTATTAATAATGCCCGGGCATTATGAATAATGCCCGGGCATCAGCAACGGCGGGCATTATGAATAATGCCCGGGCATTAGCAACGGCAACTTAGCTTTATTATCAAATTGCCCATTTGTCACGTAGCAGTATAAAGCCGCATTCATATTTATCTGACCTGTTGTGTTGTGACGCAACAGAACAATATCGGTTTCATACATTTAAGACAAGCCGTCACAACACGCTGCATCAGAGAAATATGAACGCAATCATATTAAACTAGCTTTTGCCCGCGGCTTCGCTCGCGTGTACCAGGAGTATTCCAAAGAACCAAGATATCAAGCAAGCAAGCATACAGGCAAGCAAGCAAGCATGCAAGCATGCAAGCAAGATGCAATCAAGCATGCATGCACGCAAGCAAGCAAGTGTGCAAGAAAGCGTGCAAGCAAGCCCGACTACAGGTAGATACGGTCCTTTACAGTATTTCTTTATATTTATAAAATGTTTTTCGCTAATTCGGAAGCGGGCACATAAATAACCAGGCTTGTTAATAATATAAAACCTATTATTACTATCCCCTGTCCTGCATAAGGTATAATTCAATGTTTTCTTACCTTCTACGGAAACTTGAGTAACTGGAAGCGATGTGTACCTATTTAGCATTGATATTATACATATTATATATAGTATTTTGTTAAAGTGTTGTGTGACATAACCGTTAAGGAGTTATGCCTTCCATCATCAGCTCATCTGAATAACCAGAAAGAATACAACTAAAGGTCTATACGTGCATATGATATTTAAAGAAACTTCCTGTAACTCCTAACCGTTAAGGAGTTTAACCTTCCATCATCAGCTCACCTGGATTACCTGAAAGAATACAACTATCGGTCTATACGTACCGATAATATTTGAAAAAATATCCTCAACTCCTAACCGTTAAGGAGTTTTACCTTCCATCATCAGCTCATTAACATGAGATGATGTCTACACCAGATGCAAACACTTAAATAGCTTGAGAAAATATATGAAAAACGTAATGCGTGCCTACAAAATTTGAGGGTTGCCCTCGATTTCCCTGAAATCCCGTCATCAGATCCTGATTTGGTGACAATGGGACCATCTCAGGAGTATATTATATTCTTTCGAATAAAAAAAGAATATATAAAAGCGCTCCACAATTGACCGAGTAATCGGTGAACATACCTACCTACATGAAAAAAATACATAAAGTTGAATGCATAACCTCCTCCTTTTTTGAAGTCGATTTAAGAGCCCTTTGCGGCCTACTCACGGTATAAACTTATGAATTTTGAAATTTTAGCTTTCTACAACCACTAAAACGCAAAATCCCGTTTTTTCCCATTCCCGTAAGAATTTCGGGAAATGCTTTCTTAATGCTCCCCTACACTCCCCAAGGAACCCACTTGCCAAATTTCAGCTTTTTATGACCAGTAAAACGAAAAATCCCGTTTTTCCCGTTCCCGTGGGAATTTTGGAAAGTCCTCTCTCAATGCTCCTCTACATTCCCCAAACAACCTACATGCCGAATTTCAGCTTTCTACGACCAGTAAAACGAAAAATCCCGTTTTTCCCGTTCCCGTGGGAATTTTGGAAAGTCCTCTCTCAATGCTTCTCTACACTCCCCACGCAACCTACATGCCGAATTTCAGCTTTCTACGACCAGTAAAACGAAAGATCCCGTTTTTTCCCGTTCCCGTGGGAATTTTGGAAAGTCCTCTCTCAATCCTCTTCTACACCCCCAAGCAACTTACATGCCGAATTTCAGCATTCTACGACCGTTAAACGAAAAACACTGTTTTTTCCTTATTCCGTGGGAATTTCCGAAAATCCTTAAAACTGTTTTTTACTATTATAATTACCTACTTCTATGCCAAATTTGAAGAGTCTAGTAATTATAGATCATAGGATCCCGTTGAACTGAATATATAAATCCCGTTTTTTCCTTATCCCGTGGGAATTTTGAAAAATCCTGAAATAAATGTTTTAACTAATGTAATACCTACTTGTGTATCAAATTTGAAGAGTCTAGTTATTATAGTTACTGAGATAGGGTCACTCAGAATCGCTTATATAAATCCTGTTTTCTCCCGTTCCCGTGGGAATTCCCAAAAATCCTTCCTTAGTGGTTGCCTACATTGTATAAGGTATCTATGTGTAAAATTTCAAGTCTCTAGGTCCAGTGGTTGGGGCTGTGCGTTGATATATCAACAGTCATTTAGTTTATTTAGACATTTCTACCTCATCGCACCCCATCCAGGGAGATTGTATTTTACGTACGCCACATCGGATTTTAAAACCGTTGTTGTTTTCATAACCAGCGACCCGATAAACCATAGAAACAATACCCATGTTGATTTTCAGACTTTGTTACCCCTTGCCCCCTTTTAGGGGTTGAATTCTCAAAAAACCTGAAACACGTGTTTACTCTTTTATCATTAGAAGTACTTCTGTGAAGTTTTAAATAAAATAGTCGAACTAATCATGTTTCCCCATACAAACTTTGAACCCCCTTTTCACCCCCTTAGGGAGTGAATTTTGAAAAATCCTTTCTTAGTGCACCCCTAGACCTTATAAGGAACCTACCTGCCAAATTTGGAATCTCTAGGTCTAGCGGTTTGGGCTGTGCGTTGATATGTCAGTCAGTCAGTTTCTTCTTTTATATATTACTAGCTTTTGCCCGCGGCTTCGCTCGCGTGTACCATGAGTATTCCAAAGAACCAAGATATCAAGCAAGCAAGCATACAGGCAAGCAAGCAAGCAGGTCTACAATTGACCAAGAAATCGGTGAACATACCTACATAAAAAAATACATAAGGTGGAATGCATAACCTCCTCCTTTTTTAGAAGTCGGTTAAAGAGCCCTTTGCGGCCTATTTACAGTATAAACTTACAATACTTATACTTACTACTTATTTTAGCTTTTTACAACCAGTAAAACGCAAAATCCCGTTTTTTCCCGTTCCCGTAAGAATTTCGGGAAATGTTTTCTTAATGCTCCCCTACACTCCCCAAGGAACTCACCTGCCAAATTTCAGCTTTCTATGACCAGTAAAACGAAAGATCCCGTTTTTCCCGTTCCCGTGGGAATTTTGGAAAGTCCTCTCTCAGTGCTACTCTACACTCCCCAAACAACCTACATGCTGAATTTCAGCTTTCTACGGCCAGTAAAACATAAAGTCCCGTTTTTTCCCGTTCCAGTGGGAATTTTGGAAATCCCTCTCTTAATCCTCCTCAACACTCCCCAAGGAACCCACTCGCCAAATTTCAGCTTTCTATGACCAGTAAAACGAAAAATCCCGTTTTCCCCTTTCCCGTGGGAACTTTGAAAAGTCCTCTCTCAATGCTCCTCTACACTCCCCAAAAAACCTACATGCCGAGTTTCAGCTTTCTACGACCAGTAAAACAAAAAGTCCCCAATCAATCAATCCTCCTCTACACTCCCTAAGCAACCTACATGCCGAATTTTAGCTTTCTACAACCAGTAAAACGAAAAATCCCGTTTTTTCCCGTACCCGTGGGAATTTTGGAAAACCCTCTCTTAATTCTCCTCTACACACTCCATGCAACCTACATGCCAAATTTCAGCTTTCTATGACCAGTAAAACGAAAAGTCCCGTTTTTTCCCGTTCCCGTGGGAATTTTGGAAAGTCCTCTCTCAATGCTCCTCTACACTCCCGCAACCTACATGCCGAATTTCAACTTTCTACGACCAGTTAAACGAAAAATCCCGTTTTTCCCGTTCCCGTGGGAATTTTGGAAAGTCCTCTCTTAATGCTCCTCTAAACTCCCCGAGCAACCTACATGCCGAATTTCAACTTTCTACGACCAGTAAGACGAAAAATCCCGTTTTTTCCCGTTCCCGTGGGAATTTTGAAAAGTCCTCTCTCAATGCTCCTTTACACTCCCCAAGCAACCTACATGCCGAATTTCAACTTTCTACGACCAGTAGAACGAAAAATCCCGTTTTTTCCCGTTCCCGTGGGAATTTTGGAAAGTCTTCTCTCAAGGCTCCTCTACACTCCCCAAGCAACCTACATGCCGAATTTCAGCTTTCTACGACCAGAAAACGAAAAATCTCGTTTTTTCCTTATCCCGTGGGAATTTCCGAAAATCCTTGAAACAGTTTTTCACTATTATAATTACCTACTTCTATGCCAAATTTGAAGAGTCTAGTAATTATGGTTCATAGGATTCCGTTGAACTGAATATATAAATCCGGTTTTTTTCTTATCCCGTGGGAATTTTGAAAAATCCTGAAATTTATGTTTTAATTATTGTAATACCTACTTGTGTATCAAATTTGAAGAGTCTAGTTATTATAGTTACTGAGATACGGTCACTTGGAATCGAATCTATAAATCCCGTTTTTTCCCGTTCCCGTGGGAATTTTGGATAGTCCTCTCTTAATGCTCCTCTACACTCCCCAAGCAACCTATATGCCGAATTTCAGCTTTCTACGACCAGTAAAACGATAAATCCCGTTTTTTCTTTATCCCGTGGGAATTTCCAAAAATCCTTAAAACTGTTTTTTACTATTACAATTACCTACTTCTATGCCAAATTTGAAGAGTCTAGTAATTATAGTTCATAGGATTCCGTTGAACTGAATATATAAATCCCGTTTATTCCTTATCCCGTGAGAATTTTGAAAAATCCTGAAATCGATGTTTTCATTATTGTAATACCTACTTGTGTATCAAATTTGAAGAGTCTAGTTATTATAGTTACTGAGATACGGTCACTCGGAATCGAATCTATAAATCCCGTTTTTTCCCGTTCCCGTGGGAATTCCCGAAAATCCTTCCTTAGTGGATGCCTACATTGTATAAGGAATCTATGTGCAAAATTTCAAGTCTCTAGGTCCAGTGGTTTGGGCTGTGCGTTGATATATCAACAGTCAGTCAGTCAGTCAGTCAGTCAGTCAGTCAGTTTAGAATTTTATATATATAGAAGATATATGAAACTGAAACTGTTCTGACGCGTCACGACACAACGCGTCAGATAAATGTGAATGAGGCTTTAATGACCGGGCAATGTGATAAATAATGAAGTTTAGATAGTAATTAATCACTCTACCCGATAGAGCTTTAATCACTTGGTCCATGACAGATAAATTTCACCACCGCACGACCAGAGGCCATAGGCGCCATTCATTTACTATAGGTAACGCCACGAGAGTCGAGGCGAATGATTACACACACAGCTACATAAAGTACTGATTGCAAAAAAGGTAGTTAATGAATGAAATGAGTGAGTGAATTAAAATGTGAGTTATATGATCTTATGATGAAATGCATATTATAATTTTTCTTTTTTCATATAACCTATTTTTGAAATAAAACAATTTGAAAGTTATAAGAAATATTCGAAACAAATCAGCATTTTATAAATAGCAAAAAATATGCTTATCTGATTTAAGTAAAATTGATCAAAATATGGGCTATATGGGAGCTGGGGGATTAGGTTCTCGAGTGGCGTCCGCGGACCGGAAGACGCAGTGTAGGTAGGCCTCCAACAAGATGGAGCGACGACCTGGTGAAGGTAGCGGGAACGCATTGGATGCGGATGGCGCAGGGCCGATCTGTTTGGCGAGCCTTGGGGGAGGCCTATGTTCAGCAGTGGACGTCTTTCGGCTGAAATGATGATGAAAATGATGAGATCAAAATATTTTATTTTCTGTTTTGTTTGAACTAGGACTTTGAATTATTCTTAACGAAATAGGTTGAAAAAATTTTTAGTCAATCTTGTAATTCTATGTAGAGTCTGTTGAACTTGCTATCGGTACGAATAAATGTCAAAATCCCGCTGTCATTACATGACGTGTGCGTGACCTCAACTCTGGTGGCGTTACCTATACCATTTGTACCTAAAATACCACGTTCTCAGAATACTACATTACCTATATGACATTCCATTATACCAGATGTCCAATATAAGACATTCCAGCAAAAAAATCACTTTCTTGAGTAATCTTCGATTTTGTAAAGTGGTTCAACGAGTCTTCGTGTGTTAGACAAGCGTACAGGCATGGGAAGCGCCTCCACCTTTATGTTGTTAATATTCCGCCCATTTATACAAAGTGCTTCGTTTCATTTTGTACATAATAGGTAATGAAATCTGCTCCACTCCGTCTGTTTTTTTTTTCCGGATTACGAACGCTTAGCAGTCTTATTATATCCATTAAATCAAATTTCGTTCACGCTATCTACGAAATGGTAGTTTTTAAACTGCCTCAGGCAGATTTGTGCGGACCACAGTTAACTATGTGTATAACTATGAGTTAAGTGCTAATCGGCTATCCCAGGGTTAAGTAGTGTCGAAATGTATGGAACTGTCGTCCCTAACCCAGGGTTAAGTAGCGTCAAAATGTGTGAAACTGTCATTCCTTTGCCGAAAAGCCGGGTGGGTCTCCACTGAGCGAGCCGCCTCGCGAGGCAGCCATTTTCGGTGCGGTTTTGAGCTTTTTGTAGAACAAAATCATGCCTCGTGCGCTTGCCTCGCGAGGCGGCCGCTCAGTGGAGACCCGGCTATTAAATAAAGATTTTTTTTCGTCTTTGATTGTGCAAGTGCCCTTTAATGTCACGCTGTTCACAATTAGGTACTATTTAAATTACAGGTTCCCACCGGTCGTCTCGCCGTCGCCTACCCGCAAGTACACGACGAGGCGAAGTCTCTCGCCGATCGCGATCCGCGCGTCAAGCTTCAGCCCAGTGGGGCGCGGCGGCGCGCTCGCCGGCAAACGACGGTGCGACGAACCAGACTCCCCCCTCCCTAAAAGAATGTGCACAGACCGCCTCACCCCCTCCACACCTGGGACCCCAGACTCCGACTCCTTAGAGTGCACCTTCCGGCCGGTCTCCCCGCGAGCGCAGCCAATGAACGACTCTCCCAACGACTCCCAACACCAGAACCACAAAAGCACAAACCCCAGCTAATAGTTGTAAGTTGGTAGCCTGATACGCATTTCATTGTAGATTTACTTATCGGGTAGTATAATAGGGTTCGGAACGTCATCCCATTGTAGCCTGAGATGTTCCTTCTAGGAAATGTAAATTTAGCTCTTAGGATTAACAGGGAGCCCTTAATAGCCAAAGCATCCAAAACTTTTATTGTAAATATTTAGGCGCGTTGCTGTATTGAACGCGGTTGTATATAATTATTTTTAAGTCGTAGCTGTTACGTGCAAGTATTTCGAAGTGTTTCATGCTAGCCAGTTTTGTAGTTTTCCGAAAGGGTATTTCAGTTCAAAACAGATTGTCGCCTCTAGCTTTTAGTGTATCATAACGTCACGCGCATGGATAAGATAGCCTCAGATGTCTGATGTTCGACTTTTTGCAAGGAGGAGGTAGGGCTGATATTTATACAGGGTGTTTGGTAGCTAAGTACAAAGCTTTAAGGGGGTGATAGCCGAGGTATTTTTGAACATTTTTAGCCATATATGTCTTAGCCGAAATTTGATATTTTTTTTTTAAATTGAAGACTTAGGAATTTTAGGAAAATACCCAGAATTTGATAGTCACGAGTCAATATTGCCCCAATGAGCGTTAATTTAGAGACCAAATCTTTTATTTCGGATAGTTTAATGTGTATTGGACCAAATGAAATAATTTTTAAGTGTCTTTCTTGCCACAAAAACAAAATGGAGGCATTCCAAATTACGAAAAATGTTTTAGGTTGGAACTGAGTCTTTTTTCTGGGCCATAAAAAAAATTTAAAAAAAATCTTTGAAATGTTCAAACATTTTTAGAAACATGCCTGTTTATTGTTCTTTCTTTTAAGGTATCACTCATTGGCATTGCTTGCTAAATCTGAGATAAAAAAAAAAACAAACTCAGGGAGCACTCGCTAAGAATGCACTAGTCTTGAAATTTTACTAGTAAATAACATGTGAAAAAGACAAGTCTACGTCATTTTTCTGTGCCATATTTAAAATTTCCAAATTAACTCTCATTGGGGCCATATTGACTCGTGGCTATCAAATTCCGGGTATTTTCCTAAAATTTCCAAGTCTGCAATTTAAAAAAAAAATATCAAATTTCGGCTAAGACATATATGGCTAAAAATGTTCAAAAATAACTCGGCTATCACCCCGTTAAAGCTTTGTACTTAGCTACCAAACATCCTGTATATATATGTTTTCGTGACTTTCGCCTAGCGGCGCTGTCATAGTTTGGCAGTTAAATGAACGCACTTGTACGTTTGTGGTACCTGAAGAAATCTCGAGTTTGTTTGACAGCCGGCAGCGAATGCATAAAGGCTCAGTTTCATTGGTCGATATACAGCATGCGGTGACTCCCCGCAGGTGGTGTTACGACTAGTGAAACCCCTAAGTCGGCAACTCGGTCGATATACAGCGTGCGATGACTTCTCGCAGGCGGTATAGCGACTAGTGAAACTCATGTCGATAACAGTTCCCCGAATGCGCGCCCTATGGCGCGTGTTATGTAAATCTTCCGCACTCCGCATGCGGGCCCCTATCGACCAATGAAAACGGTTACCCTAATGCGGGCTCTATGGCATGCGTTATAGTCTATCGACTAATGAAACTGAGCCATTTAAGTAACTGGATGTTGTCGGGCGGCAGCGTACATCTGCTTTATATTATTAGCCAGATGTAGCTGCGATATCGCCGCGATCTCCCTCCGCCGTAAAATCGTCGAAGATTGCTTGTGTGGTAAGGGCCTTTAGTATTTTCATACATGCTCGCCGGTTTCGAGTAATCAATTAATCGTACATTATTGTTTACGGCAAATACGAGATCGCATTTCAATCTCATCCAATACAAATAATGATCTGGTGCATTTACTAGCTCTAACGCATAGACCTAACAGCATAAGTATCCAAGAATAGCCTATAAGCGAATCTCATCCCGGAAAAATGATGCACATAAAACTTATCGAGCAAAGCAAGAAGCCGTGTTGTCAAGCGCGCGGGCGCTTGCCATCGCTTTCACCTCTTTCTGTCATCGTCATCATCTTATACTGTTTTACAGAAAGAAATAGTAAATACGATAGCGAGCGTTCTCGGGTTAATACGGCCTTAGGTTGAAAATTGTGCTTAGATCGAAGACAAGCTTGGATACGTTAAGGTCGCACCGAGCTTTTTGCGCTAATCGATTTTAGATATTTTATGCACTCGTGTATGTGTGCGTGAGAGCGGCTAGAGTCAAAGCCGTGCGTAAGCGCAAGCGACACAAGTTCCCCGTCTGATGGCCGAAGGAGAACTAACGCAACTAACTATACGGACAAGGCGGAAGCACGACGGCTCAAGATAGGTTGGTCAGACCGTGCGTGTATTATGGTATTTTCATAGTATTACTAAAACAAATACATACTACGCGCTGGAAAACATCTTGTTTTATTGACATTCAAAAAGTCATGACCTGCCATGCAGTATTTACGCCGTACTAAGGATTTATTTTAGTTTTTTCTATCGAGCAAACCACGAGTAATCGTGTTTCGAAAATCACTGGTCATTAGAGTGAATCCTCAAATATCTTGCACATGAATTTCAGAATTTGCTAGTAATGATACAGCAAGGGATTAAATGAATGCTGTAAATGCGCCAAAAGCTCTGTGCGGCCTTAACTATGTATAAATTTCTTGAAAACAATCCATTAGAGTTATCAGCATCCAGCTGTTTTCAAAGCGACTACCTAATGAGGCGACGTTCTGTAATAGATATTATTTTAATTTATAATATAACGCCGAGCTTCTCACCGTTTAGTGTTAGTACAGCTGATGATTTAGTTTTGTTCAGCATCTTGTGTTGTGTTCATTGTCACATGGAGAAAGTAATCCATATAATTGTATCTTGTATTATAATGATAGGTGTAGTAATTCATAATGTTGAATTGAATAGCCATTTTCGCACCAGCTACTATGTCGCGTAGTTTGTGGGTGTATATTTTAAGTGCTAGTAAAACTTTCAACTACTTATATTGTAACGATTTATTCACATCGTTGTAAAACTTTATCAATCTCATAATGACGGCTACAAAAGAAGCCTTAACTATATCGTCAAATTTCTGATTTTAAGTGATTACAATTTAAAAATGATTATTCTTTTTATCGGTCGGTATTTCGGTTCTTTATCGGTCTTTGTACTAGTGTTAAAGAACTATTTTTAATTATTTGAAATATGTAACAGCGAGAAAAGGTTATATTTTGTTGTAGCAGCAGTTTTACTTGTTGCTTAATGCATTTTTCTTTGTATTTTGTACTGTGTACATAATGTTATATGGAATCTGTTGAAAATGTTTGCAGCGGCGGTTGCCCACAGCCTAATACTGTCGCTATCCGGTATGCCGCAGCCGACATGGGACTAACAATGTAAACACAAATAAAAGTGGTTAGAACGTATTAAGATAAGACTGATTAGACCAATTTGCCAGAATCGTTATTTTCTAGTAGCAAAATTTCCATTCGCATCTTTACCCTGGTGCTTTTTTACTGAAGCTTATTTTCACAATCGTGTTTTTTTCCAATTTTAATCGACACAGAAATATAGGTATTTAGGTTATGTTTGCATCGGCCCGAAGGACCAAAAGCACTCGGAAAAAGGAGCTCCGCAGACACTGTTTCTGTGTCAATTTAAATTAAGAAAAAACGCTACTATGAAAATAAGCTTCAGTAAAAAACCACGGTGAGAAAAAAGCATCTTTTTTTTTATGTTAGATAGGCCAGGCAAACGAACTAGTGGGTCACCTGATGTTAAATGAACACCACTGTCCATAGACACCCGCAGCGCTTTACACGATGCCAGTGCGTTGTCGGCCCTAAAGGAGAGGGAATAGGGGAAGAGGGAGAGGGAAGGGGTGAGGTATTGGGCCCCCGGCACTCTCACTGACCGTACGAAACGCAAGCAGGATTACTGCTGCTTCACGCCGGTGTTCTGTGAGAGGGTGTACTGCCCCGGCCGAGCCGGCCCATTCGTGATGCAGCGGCTAGCTACAACATGGCTCTACCACTACAGCTAGAAATTCTATCTGGGAAAAAATTCGAATACTAGAAAATAACGATTTTGGCAAATTGATCTAACCAGTCTAAGTCCATGAGTATTTTAATGTGCTCTCACCGTCTTAAGAGTGCGCTCCGTGGGACCGCACCCCTAAGGGCCGTTACCAACGGGCTGATTGCATTCTAATTTCAATGGCAGCCAGCGTGCAGTTTGGAAACAGTTTTGCCGACTGCAATGAAAAATTTAGGGGCAAGCGGCAGTTAAGTTGCAGTTAGAATGCAGTTGTCTGTAATGGTCCAGTGTTTCTGTTGAAAAAATAGTTGGAACCCGAGGCCGTATTGTCTAATGCTTCTGTCGCTTGCCTTCGCTTTCACAGACTCTTTCTGACATCCTTTTATACCGTTTGACAGATAGTTAGATAGATAGTGATTGCGAAGGCAAGCGTCAGAAACGTTAGTCAATAAGCCAACTGGTCTGCTCCACTATACCTGGCGGTGACTGTATTTCAAGTAAGCGTTTTTGTAACTTTTGTATAGGCGGGGGTTGCCACAACTGGGAGTACCATTGTTTTCGAGCGTGATTAAATCACAACTGGAAATAAATTAGCTTGTTTTATTTTTCTGGCTGGTCAATTTTTATGCCCAGTTTAGACGTGCAAGAATTTTTTTACAAGTTGCATTACATGGCGTGCCGAAAAGTTGACGATTTTGAAGTGGTCAATCAAGCGCGGCAATGTAATGCAACTTGCACGATTTATCTTGCAGGTCTAAACAGGACTTTAGTCGCAGTTTATTAAAAAGTCAAATGTTATCAAACCAAAATCACTTTATTTACAAGTTGGTTATACATTAACTTTGTATAATAAGACGACAAATGATATTACGAAAAAAACAGTATTAAAAGTGAATTATTCTAAAACTTAGTATTAACGAACAACATTATTATAACATTCCAATATTTTGTACTCTTTAAAATGTGATAAATTACAAAACATACACGAGAAATGTTGCGAATAATCTCACAATAATTACTATGTAAAGTTTATTATTAAAACATTACAAAAATCCATTTATAATTATCATTATAATTAAAAGAGTTTTAGCAAAGCTTGCCAAGTACAATACATATTTATTATAAAAATAGACGCATCAGAAGTGGGACCCTGGCGTCGAGAGTTCGACTTCATTCGGGAGGCATCATTAGTTGACACTACGTCGATCAATAAGCGTATTTAACTTTTAGCACGAGGCGCGGCAGCGAAGGATAACGAATAAGAGAAGAGAACATTACTTATTTCTGTTTTTCATTAAACTTATCAATTTGGTTAGTTGGATACAAGCTGTATTTCTATGTTCAAGTATACATAGAGCACTTCTAAAACCTTGAGAGACAAACCCCCTCCTCCGTCTAAAGAGTTTTTAGCCATTCGGCAACGTATCTGCAATTAATTTTTTTTTTCATTCTCTAATATCAACATACTAATCTATGCAGAGAAATATCAATCTTACTAAATTTATAAACGCGAAACTTTGTATGATTTTCTTTCACGCAAAAAGAGTTTGATTGATTCTGATGACATTTATAGGATACTTATCCCGTAAAGTTGCATAGCTCCCGTGGGATAGCGATAAACGTTTTCTCTGCGGGCTGAGTCGCGGGCTACAGCTAATGATTTATTCTTGTTTGAATATTGCTCCAATCGGAGTGCCTGCCCAATGCTTTCCAAGCATGAAAATATGGTATAAATAAAACAGGTTTACAATGCAGTTTATTACATAAGTTGACATTCTATTCATCATTCCCTTCGCTACGCGCTAAAAGCCTCCATCTTTAGTAGTTTTAGTATCTAGGTTCTCCTACAAGACAATAATTTCTATAGGAAGACAGTAACACTAAATTATATTTATAGAAGAATAAAGCGGAAAAACATTGGAATGTGGGTTCTATTATTTATTCGGTATAAGTTTTTGGTAAAATTTCATCCACTGTGAATTTACTGCGGGAGGGACAAGGTTTGGGATGATTTTGGTTGATTATTTTTCATAACAGGTAGACAAATTTATAACGAAAGTTTCAGTTTCAACATTTTTTAGTTTTTCATTTAATTTGTGCACTTGTGTGGTCTGATTCTTGCCATTCACACAATATGGCACATTAAATAATTAGCACTTCCAATAAAGTAGGTAAGTAATATAATACCATAACATTACATGGTGATTTTTAATCAGTGATCAGATCAGGAGTTGAAAAACATTAATCCTTAGATGAAAAAAAAATTGAATTTAATAGATAAGGTCTCAAGCTATCAAGTCTCTGTACCTATAATTAAAAAAAATGTTATTGTTAAAAGTTCCTCCATTCGCTTAATGCATGGACACTCTACATCTGCTTCTTCTTCCTCTTTAATGGCGGCCACTAGGCTTGTGCCAATGTCAGTTAATTGCTCTCTTTGGGAGTGACGTTGTACGGTGATTGTAGTTTTTGCAACTTGATAGTAAAATTCCAGAAACCACGTGGAGACAACTTGCGCATTAAAAAATGTCAGACACAAGAGCAATATAGAATTTTGTGATCACTGTAACAGTTATAGTTAATCGCCGCATAAAACGCTATCAAAATTATACTACAATTAGCCAAAGAAACAAATACTAAAATTAGATACAGTCTACATCCGCCATGTTCGAATGCCACAAATCGAATCCGCTCTACACCTATTGAAGTTAGGTAGTTTCGTCAAGTGTCACCGCTTTGGCGGGAAATTTGACAGGTCTCACGTCAAAGTTTGTAGAAACTGACTTGACAAATAGGTTTTAGGCTCATAGACTAAACCATGTGTAGGGTGACAATGACTTAGATCAAACAAATATTTTCCAAATAATCATTATTTAAAAAAATTAGACGCTTTTTGTTTTATTCCAACTTAAACGTGATCGCCACCTAATAATGATCTAGAAAAACTGGTTCCTGATCACCGATTAAAAATCATCGTGTATAAAGTGACAGTCTTTCGGATTTTTGTTCTTTTTAACAAAAAAAAGATTGTAAATAAACTTTTCATTAAAATCGCAATCTTAAAGAGTTACTTACTGGTCATTAATTGCGCGCGTTTCAAACGATACGGCCACGTAATAAACAGGAAAAAGTAACAAAAACCAGAATAAAGTTAGATAAAGTAAACCACAGCTAGTACGCCGCTGGAAAAGACGAGCGACACACTTGACGTACCTATAATTCGTTTATTTTTATATAGAAGGTAAGGTAAGCGATCTTGATGTGTCTTTTTTAATAAAAAAACACTTTTTAAAAATAAATCACAATAACTATGTGACAATTAGCATGGACATATGATCATATGCATTCTTTTGGTTTAATAAGTAATTGTTACTATTTTTTAAATAGCGTTTTTCAATAGAAAGAGTCGTCAAGATTGTTTATCCTTTTTCTAATGCTAAAATAAACGACTTATAGACCTGTAAATCTTCGTCCCTGCAACAACGCGCCAATTGATTTTTGTTTACCAATTCTAATTTAACACGTCTTCCATAATATCGTGTCGGACGCAGTTGACGCTAAAGCAGAATTACTATATTAACACGCATTGTCATGATCCCGCTTACATAGTAAACTATAAGTTAAACTCTAAATTATTCTACGCTGCTCTCACTAATTTCCTATTCGACTGGCAGTGAGCCGCATCTTCTCAAAACATTACACATTTATAGTTACGAGAACAATTTGTCTAAAATTAATCGTCAGATTCTACTCTAGGGGCACTTAATAGCAACGTGGCGCCTCACATCTCAACGTAGCGATCGAAGTAACGCCACAAATCTATTTAAAACGCACGAATATGCCTTCGCAAATAATTCCACACCTTTCGCGTATCCTAATTTACGCTTAATTTCGCTGTACAAAATCGGACGTCACATTTTCACTGGGGTTCGAATGATTTCACAAACGCTACACACTGGGCCATATTCATTTATTAAAAGCTGGTGACCCACCTCAGCAAGCGGTGTAAGGAGCCACGAGCGTCACCTCAGCTGCGCAGAGCCGCGTCGTCCAGAAGCGGAACCTTCGCCACCTCGAAGAATATCGAGTGCGAATACTTGTTGCGGACGGTGCTGATCGCAGACTTGGGTTTTTTGTGGAGCGACGCGTTCTGTTCAAGTGCGATCGGCAGGATTTCTTCTAGTGTATAACCTAGAAAGCAAAGGTTATCAATTATAATCATGTAATTTAAAATGATTTACTGGAACAGAACAGGATATAAGACGCTAATCAGGATTTCATAAACGGAGTTTAAAGACATGTTCCAGTGAATAAGATCCAGTATTGTTGTCTAATACCACTCACAGACAAAACAGCAAGGAATGCAACCACAAAATAATGTGTAAGGATTCTTCATAGATTCATCATAACAAACTCGCAGCAAACGGTTGTTAACAGTTAAGACCTTAACCCTTTATAAGGCAGAGACGATTTAGCGACCACATGCATTGAGTTGGAATTTCAACTTTATTGATTACACTATACGTCACAATTTCCATTGTAATTATTGAAAATACGACTAGCTTTAAAAATATCGTTTGTCAGGTATGCATTTGATAGCTGCTTTTGATTCTGTGGTAGTGTGCTCCAATAAATGGGGCCTTATAAAGGGTTAATGAAAGCAGACATGGGGTCTAGAATGCAGTGTGCAGCATCAGCAGTGCACTGTCACACCATACAGGGTTATTTGTAATTCACTGACATCCTCTTATCCCTGAATTTCTATCACTTAAACAACTGTTTTTTGATTTACGACTTTTTAAAATGGAGCACTTTTTTTATCCATACAAATAAATAAATACTTCTAACACAACTTCGTACTCTATGAAATTCGAGGGCGGGGCCACGCGCCGCGGTCGTGGCGGGCCTCGGGCAATTAATGAATGACTTACACGGCACAGAGTATCGTAAAAGTAAGAGTTAGTCTCAAATTTTCAAAACGTTATTACACCAAAAATATTGAGTTATGACAAAAGCCGTAAAACAAAAAACATTTGTTCAAGTAGTGGTAAGAGTTTAGGGTTAAAAGGATGCTAGTGAATTACAAATAACCCTGTATAACAGAGTACTTCTTCACCACTACCATTGACAGTGTTTTATTCTATTTGGTAGGATGTACTCAGTGACTGCTGCTAAAACCACGTGGTGAGCCGGCTGGTAGGTGAACAATATAGCGGCTGTCACGTAAATTCTGTGGCATAAGTCACGCAGACAGGACAACTTTACGAACTTTAATTATAGCAAGTGACCTGTGTAATACTGCAGCGTGGGCGTCCAGCTGCCCAGCGCCTTCATCCGTAGCGCGATGTAGAGCGCGGCGGCGGCCATTTTGCTGTCCAAGTGCGACACGAGCGCGTAGTCCAACAGGCATTGCTCCAGGATGAAGCGGGCCAGCGTCAGCGTCGGCATTGATAGGCGTGCGCACTGACAGAGAACCAAACATAAGTAAACCACAAGTTCTCAACCTATCTTAGCCTAAATTCTACGTCTGACGGTTCTTACAGCCTAACTGACAGGTACTGGCCGCTCAGCGAACCTTGGCCTGTCGCAAATCTGATAGTACGCTCAAAAGGGGATTTGTGACGTTACTCGAGTGCGGCAGATTAATATACGGGGGGATACCTTATACCCTCTGGAGTACCCCCATTGAATATAAGCACTTCATGTGGGGGGGTTTGCCTAGGGCACCCCGTCAAAATATTTAGGTAAAAAATTGATTCTTTAAAATACTCGAGCGCGTCAGATTAAGTTAAGGTGAGTTAATTATTAGCAGAACAATGCACATTTCACTTCCAAATCGGCAGTCTTTGGAATTAACATCCCCTATGAAAACCTGAAGCGCCCTTCCGTATGCAAAGTGGAAGATTATACATTTAGTAAGTGGCACGCTGGAGTATCAAATTATCATTATTTTTAAATTATTATTATTATTTTTTTTACTTAATTCTATATGTGTATGGTTTTTTTTTAGTTTGTAATTTTTAACAGTTTGTAATTTATTATATTGTAATTTGAAAAGATGACTTCCTGCCAAGTTTCTTGCGGCGCATTCTTCTAGGCAATGATGGTCCTAACGAAAGCGCTGGTAGTTTTAAAAAAGTGACATGTAAAAGAGCCCTTTGCGGCCTACTAGCAGAATAAACGTTTTGATTTTTTTTTTTATCAAAATCTGACGCGCTCGAATATTTCAAAGAATCTATTTTTTTACGAAATGGGGGTGCGTGTTGGGTAACCTAGTTATGTGTTCAAGAGCTATGGTTTCCTTCTGGATCCCTCAGTGCTTGCACCAGTGGACCCTGAGTCCTGTGTTGCAGTATTGGTTTTAAGAATATAAAGTACAAATTATTCAATGAATAAAGAACTTCAAAGACGCTTAAATAAGTTCCAAAATTACAAAACGTATGACTCTTATCTAGGTCAAGTTCTACATCGGTTAGAAAATGCCGGGACTCAGGAGGCTATCCTTGTAACGTCTTATTAGTTGAGCGACTCACTCTGGCGTATCTCCTCAAGAAGCGGTAGGACAGCGGTATTCCGAGGTCGAAGTCGACTGTGCGCAGGATTGTGATCTCCATTTTGAGCAGTTGCGATTGCGTGTACGCGCCGTCGCAGATGTATAGGAAGTCGTCAACGATGGGAGGGACGCGTTCCTGAACCAAAATGATGCTGATTAGTTATTAACACCGACGAGTCATAAAATACAGGATGTATCTTCATATCCGCGCATCCAAAGGATATGGATGTTCACCTGATTTTGTTATTTACTTGAAAATAAAATCTGTTTTTACCCATAAATTCATACCTACTTTTCAGAAACTGGAAAAAACGCGATCTAAAAAGTATGAAATAAGAAAATGTGCAAGAACTATACACAATTAATTTGCTCCTCCGCGACCGCAAATATAAACCTACGTAAAGTAACGCCTGATTCAATCAAGCAAGAAAATATTGCTGTCCGAAATTCTTATACAGACTTCACAGGAGACCTGGTTGCATGCCGCCTTGCCTGGGTTACTTACTTAACAATTAATTTTAAGGTGGCATGCGACCACGGCTCTCCTCTGAAGTCTGTTCCCGGATCATAATAACGAATCGGTTGACACCTTATTTATCAAAATCGGACGAGTAGTTTCGACGCTACGATGGAACATCTGTAAATACAAACATAGACTGCTAAAATTGTTACACTTCCTTTTGGCTGTGCCGTAGTCGTGTAAAACTAGGGGGTGGAAGTTAGTAATGGAACTTCATCGCTACGCGGACTAAGTCGTGGTAACGTAGAGCCAATATGGTTATTGCTCGTCATATTTGTTTGCAGAGAAGAAACGCGTGTTACGACTACCTGACACCTGTAGACTACCTGACAGCATTAAAAATATTCAAAACGACCTGACATTCTCCAATCAACTAAAAAAATGGCTAACAAAAAACGCTTTTTAATCTAATACCTTTAAACGAGCAATTCTTGTATATATGTATATATATATATATATATATATATATATAATCAGGATCTCGGAAACGGCTCCAACGATTTCGATGAAATTTGGTATATGGGGGTTTTCGGGGGTGAAAAACTGATCTAGCTATGTTTCATTTTCAGAAAATCGCTTTTACTCGTGTTTTCCGGCTATTTTTGTTTGCATTAGAATATAAAGCTAAATTTCGCCAACTTCGAGCAGATCATAATGGCACATTAGAAATCGGGTGGTCGCGGATTCAGCCGACCTCGGTTCGATTCCACGTTTTTTTTCAAGATTTTTAGTTTTTTTTTTTAAGTTTATTTTTTATGAGAAAACGTCAAGTTTCTTCTTTTGTGAGAAAAAGTTACTTTTTTGTGAGAAAAAGTCACTTTTTTGTGAGAAAAAGTTACTTTTTGTTAGAAAAAGTATTATAGGGAACGTGCAGTAACTATAGGCGGCAGCACTAATGCGACAGAAGAGACACTATGTGGACAGTAAAACAAACTTATCAAGGTAAAACATTCAAAATGATGGCACCCTTATGGCACCAGTTGGCAGCACCGTCTATGTGCACGTTCCCTATTGGGAGCACAGAACAGGAAAAGCCGGTTGTCTGTAAAGTCGGTTTACGGACGATAGTTTAACGTGACTCACCCCCCCCCCCCCTCTCACCCCCTCCGGTGTTTTTGTCAAATATCTTGAAAACGGTGCATCCTACGGCAAAATCAATGAAATTTTCATCCCCCCTTCAATATCCCCGCGCTCCCTCCCCCGCATCCCCTCCCCCCCCTCTCACCCCCCCCCCCCACCCCTCCGGTGTATATAATCAGGATCTCAGAAACGGTTCCAACGATTTCGATGAAATTTGGTATTTGGGGGTTTTCGGGGATGAAAAATTGATCTAGCTTGGTCTTATCTCTGGGAAAACGCTTGGTACCGAGTTTCTGCTCGCCCAGGTACTAATAATAATGCATAATAATATGTACCTATAATAATATGACATGTAAAATTTTTAATTTTATCAATAAATGAATATGAATACGGTCTCTTGCCTAAGTATAAATGAAATACTTAAGAAAGGACCCTCTTGAATGTAATAGTGTACAGAACTAATATGAACTTGTCTATACAGACACGTTAAGTATATTTACCTACTAGCAGTTGCCCGCGACTCCGTCTGCGAGGAATTAGTTTAACGTTATCCCGCGGAAACTATGCAATTTTCCGGGATAAAAGTATCTTTTATGTTAATTCGGGTTATAACCTGTGTCCCAAATTTTATCAGAATTCTTCAAACTGTTATAGCGTGAAAGAGTAACAAACATCCATACATCCATTCATAAAAACTTTCGCGTTTATAATATTAAGCAAAAGTAAGACAAGATACTTTGTGGTCTCAATTTCCTTTGGTACAGTTTCGTAGCTAAAAGTTCGTAACCAGCTTCGAAACGGAAAAAAAAAACAATTCGTAACTGGCTTCAAAATGAGACTTTTCCAGCTTACCAATTGGTTACCAAACGGCACTACGCAGGCCCATTACGTAGCCAGCTACAAACAGGGAATTTCGGATTCCCATTTTGTAGCCAGCTACGAAACGGTACCAAAGGCTCAATTTATGCCTGAACTCCGTACATGGGCAAAATTAGCGAAACCAAACATTTTGACTTATAAAAGTTGTATTTCAAGTATGGACAAGATAACAATGACTTTTCGAAGTCGGCAAGACCCCTTGCTAAAGAATCGCAAGATGCTCGCTCCAATTGAGGCGTGAGACTTAAATCAGGAACGCTAAATCTGCGCGCACGCAGCTGAGCGAGCCCTTAGGGTGCATAACGGATGAATACAATTGTGTGCGCGTTTCAGGGGCGAGGGACACCCTTTGTCTCGTCAGGTAAGACGTACAAATTGACTGAATTCAGAGCAGTGCATGGCAAGACTTAGGGTTGGGGCGATCCAGGAATAGCAATTTTTTTAGGAAATAAATTTTAGCAATTATGACGTGTTGATAAGGGGCGTTATGAGAAGAGAGGGATTAAGATGTTTCCGTGGCTTGAAATATCGTTAATCCTGTAGTTTGAACTCGCTTTGTGATAAGACAAAAGGGATTTAGATCAATTCATGATGTAGGTAAACAACAACACTTTGCGTTCCGCCAGACGCACACAGCATCGCATTTCTTAAGCAACAAGTTTTTGCAAAAAAAAAAACAGTTTTACCACAAACCTTTATGCAAACAATAAGTGCTCTAAACCTTATCAGTTATCATTATCAAGCAGAGGCAATTTATCGACCGCATGGGCTTGCTGTTATAATGAACCTTACGTTTTTAGCAACATGATACAAAGTTCACTGTATGTTATAAAAATTCGACTGTTTCAAAAATCTTTTTTCTCTGGACACTTAAGAGGATACGATGCGCTCCATTTCTCAATACAAACGTAATCCCCTGTTTCCTCCCTAGATAATGGCTCTAGAGCCAATTTTTTTTTACTCTGTAATCTGTATCTACCACAGCTATGCCCCTAGGTTTCTTTTTTTTCCATATTTCAATTAACATAAGAAATATGAGCTTTCAAAAACTGAAAAAATTGCCCAATTTCAACGTCATTTTCAGACACTCATCAGAAAAGAATCCCGGATATAAACAAAAAAAGGAAAACATAGGGGCATAGCTAAATCTATCCTCTAATTATATTTGAAAAAATAATTTTATTGGTCCAGTTTTCGAGAAGAAAACAGGGGATTACGAAATGCTGTTTTGATCAATTTTACGCGCCTATTAACGGTCTGAGCTGCAGTTGTCCCGCTCTCGCTGTACTGACATGGAGGGGTTCGGGCGAGACAGCGACATTTCATTAAAATACCTATTTCTCAAAAGTCTCTCAGCCATCGTACCCTCTTAAGATGCGCACCATTTCTTCATACAAACGTAGTCGCCTGTTTCCTCCCTGGATAATGGCTTTAGAGCCAATTTTTTTTTACTGTGTAATCTGTATCTTCCACAGCTACCTATGCCCCTATGTTTCGTTTTTTCCATATTTCAATTAACATAAGAAATATGAGCTTTCAAAAACTGAAAAAATTGCCCAATTTCAACGTCATTTTCAGACACTCGTTAGAAAAGAATCCCTCATATAAACAAAAAAAGGAAAACATAGGGGCATAGCTAAATCTGTCCTCTAATTATTTTTGGAAAAAATAATTTTATTGGTCCAGTTTTCGAGAAGAAAACAGGGTACTACGAAATGCTGTTTTGATCAATTTTACGCGCCTATTAACGGTCTGAGCTGTAGTTGTCCCGCTCTCGCTGTACTGACACGGAGAGAATAGGGCGAGACAGCGACATTTCATTAAAATACCTATTTCTCAAAATTTTCTCTGCCATCGTATCCTCTTAACAATGCTTGTAATAGATTTTTAGCTACACTGCTATAGTAAAACCTGTTTAAGGATTATGTAAAATCCAACTACAGGAACTTTCTTTAAAAAAGGTTCTTTGGTCAAGCCGTCTCGGAGGAGTTTGATAACAATCACCGTGACACGAGATTTTTATATATTAGATAAACGAGTTTGTTTGGATGGGTGTACGGATGTTTGTTAATCTTTCACGCTAGAATTGTTTGATGAATCTGGATTAACATTAACATAAGGATACTTTTTAGCCCAGTAGTGTATAGTTCTCGCGGGATCGCGATATATACGAATTCTACGCAGACGGAGTCGCGGGCAACGGCTTGTAGGCAGATATACTTAATTTATTTATTTATTTATCATAACATTTACATAGCACTACAGATTTCCACAGCATTAATGTCTCCATATAGACAGTTCCATGCTAGTTCTGTATACAACTACTTGCAAAAAGGTCCTTTCTGAAATATTGCACCTATACTTAAATGGCAGGGGACCGTAACACGTATTTTCGCCTCTAAAAAAAAAACATGACGAGCCATAACCATATTGGCTATACCATAGATTTCCAACTTTTTATGGACTACGGCCCCTTTCCAGGAAAAAAATTGCACATCAATCGTTCAATATCAGTCAAAAAGGTATATTGATGGATATGTCCATGGAAAGCTGGGTTCTATTCCCGGCCCGACATTTTACGTCATTATCTGTGTTCACATCTAACTAGAAATTTTAAAGAAGATAAATAACACTTACATCAAATTTAGAAGCAATTAAGAGCGATGACGCTCCCAACAGCTGCAGTTCTTCCTTGGTGAGGTATTCTCTTTCCGGTCGAGTCTGCGAGGACCTGGTCAAGAACAGGTCCACGAGCTTCACGGCTAAGTACAGGGTCTCGTGGTTCAGCTCAAAGCTCTCCTGGACCTCCACCATCCAGTCTACGAGGAGGGCTCGCATCCATGATGTGATGCCGTTCATCCTGCTGAGGTAGTCATCCACAGGGAAAAGAAACTGGAATGAGAGGGAAAGGGATAATAAATAATTAACTCGGGCTTTGCTCTGCAGAGGTCCATATCAATCGATTTAACTCTGTCTCATCTCTGAGAAAGCTTGGTCGCCCAGCAGGCTTATTGTCTAACGTTTCTGACGCTTGCCTTCGCAATCACTATCTCTTTCTCTCCAACGGTATAAAAGGATGACAGAAAGAGACGGTGAAAGCGAAGGCAAGCGACAGAAGTGTTAGACAATACGGCCTCAGGTACTATATGTTTACCTGAGAACCCACCCACATTCTTTTCCACATCTAACTAATATTATAATCGTGAAAATTTGTATGTGTGCATGTTTACAGATCAAAAGGAGTTTACTTTTTCATGCTAAAACGGTTTGACGAATTCTGATAAAATTTGGCACACAGACAGTTTATAACTTGGATTAACATGTAACACTTTTATCGCGGAAAATCGCATAGTTCCCGCGGGGGTAGCGATAAACAAATTCTTCACAGACAGAGTTGCGGGCAACAGGTAGTAAAACTATATGTCCACACAGGGCCAACTATTACAAACACCATACAAAATGCTACGAGTTTGTAATGCATTTAAATTTTTCATTAAACTACACTTTGCAGACTGTTTTTTTTTTTTTATGTAAGAGAGGCCAGACAAATGAACTAGTGGGTCACCTGATGTTAAATGATCACCACTGTCCATAGACACCCGAAGTGCTTTACGCGATGCCAGTGCGTTGTCGGCCCTAAGGAAAAAGGAGAGGAAATAGGGGAGGGGGAGAGGTATTGGGCCCCCGGCGCTCTCACTGACCGTACGAAACGCAGCAGAGAGTACATAGACTGATTATATTTTAAACAAAAAAAATCTGATAACAGAACATAAATCCAGCTCTCCGATACTATACTCACTTCTCTACTTTTTAAATAGTTGAAGATGGCCATAGCATACTGCGAGACCTGGTAGACATCATGCCAGTTTTCCCTGTCAAAGTCGGCCACACCTTTTGGCGCTCTGTGGGACCTGTCCAGCTCATCCTCAGATTTGCTAGCACTGCTGTCGTCAAGGTTCACTTTGTCTAGCTTCTCACTTATAGCCTTGTATTCCTCTTTTGTAGTGTCCGTTGGGCTTCTGTAAAGTGTTTATAAATATGAGTTTGGAACAGGTAGATATAGGCATAGTAGCCTAGTAGGTTACATAGGTACATGTTTATGAAAAGTAATTCACACAGAGAAACCAAAAGGTAGCAGTTAATGGAACGGTATCAGAGGGATCTGTGGTTGGTTCTTGTATCTGGTTGATGTAAATGACCTAATTTATATGGTGAGCTGGAAATCGGGCATGGTTATGTTAACTGACAACACCTCTTTACTTTTCAAAGTTAGTAGAAAAGACACCTAGTTCACTGAACCCAATGAAACTCTGTTTTGGGCTAATCCATAGCCCTTCTTCATCCTTCTGTCGAGCTAAACTCAATCAGAGATGTGAGTTATCCGTATTTTTACACTATGAGTAAGTCTCATGGTAGTTTTATGTTCAAAATATAGTAAGAATTATTTAGGATAACTTACATATTCTCTAGTGCTGAAACATAAAGTGAAGGTTCTCCGGAGACATCACTCCTCGCTGATTTAGCAGAGTTGGAGCTTGTGCTCTGGTTCTGTGACTCTTTCAATATTTTCTTCTCAATATTCTTCAGTATACCATTCTGTGCCCTTGTGGCAACAGGCTTAGGTGGATCCTTAGCAAAGTGTTTCTGCACAGACTCTAGGGCATTTGAAGCCACTTTCTGCAGCTGCTTTGCCTTTGAAGTTTTACCATTCACAGTTGCTTGAGATTTGATGCTCTAAAAATTTCAATATCATTTAGAATATGTTTTATTGTCAACAGTTAAGACAATAGTATTGTATGTAAATACTTTTTCATCAATATTGCTATGTTATGTGTAGTTTATATAATTACAGCTGAAAAACATGGGCTCTTATATTTTGGAGGGAAAGTTCATTGACCTATTCATCAATGTAAATAGAGGCTTGTTAAATGCTATATCTTACAAAGGTAACAAGAAGTATGTGAAAATGTAAGAAAACAATAGCAAAAGGCCATGAATCATGATTTAGTGTACCCCCTAAGTATAAAAAATTACACAAGTAAATTGTATGAAGTGACCTTTATTGTTGGTAGCATTTTAGTCTCCACTGTGACCTTCTTCATAGGTGCAGCTTTGTCAGGGACGGCGGATTTGTTGAAGGCGTTGGTGAGGTCTCCAAACGCCGCTCGCTTCGCCGTCACATCTTTAAGAGGGCTATCCGCCTTCCTCTTGTGTGGCATTTTCATGTTGTCTTTATAACCCTTCAGAGTAGCTAACTGCTTACTCCTCGTCGTGATACCATTAGTCAGTATGCCGTTCAAGTTCTCATTCACGCCGATTGGCTTCACTGCCAACTTAGTTGGCGCCATTGCACTCTGGAAAACAATCCGGAATTCAGGTGCACTGCTTCAACGTGGTACTTATCACTTAAACGATCAGTTAAGAATATCTCTAAGAACACAGACGATACATGTAAACAAGCTTTTCGAAATTCTCACGTCTAACCGTCTAAAAATGGAGGCAAAACAAGCGAACGTCTGCCCGTTTGGACAGCGTCAAACGGTTTTCTAACATTCACGAATACTCACGTTTCTAGACGGCGGCGGCCGTTACGAATTACTTTAATAGTTATTTACGGAGTTGCACGTCCCGATTGTTTGCTAAGAAATGTAAAATATTATCTAAACTTAACAAAAGTCCAGCCTGCCACTGGACTTCACTTTAACCACCACATACAGACAGATAGAAACCGTTGCTTTAAAATTCTATTGGGTGTCAATCTGGCCAATAGCAGAAAGCTTCTGATTTTGCGTTCCGATCTAGGTACGTACTTGTGAATGTAAAAGTTAAAGAAGGCTTTGCCCAGTTGAAACAAAAAAAATTAAAGATTATTTGCTGTAGCAAAGTTTTAAATTAATTTTTTGAAAAAGTTTTCATCTAGAATTCTCACTTATAATTTTATTAATTGCAAAATTAAGGAACGTGGAAAATTATGTCATTCACGTAGTATGAAACGACTGCGTATGTTCAAAAAGCATTCTTACACAGGTAATAAACATAAACAATTTTACAATATACTGAAATTTAAGTACTAAAGCAATTAAATCTTCAATGATTTAAATTATTCAAAGAAAAAGACAAAATAATAATTATTTATTTTGTGCCTTTTTTTAAAATTTTGTATGATTTTGAAAAACCAATTTTTAAAGAAATATCTGCAAAAGTTTCGTTTCTAGGCCATTTATTCGGAACGAACTCTGTGATACCAGGACAATATTTTTTCATCAATGTCTTGATAATAAAATTTTTCAATGTGACATTACTAGTTGTTGCCCGCGACTCCGTCAGCGTGGAATCCATTTATCATTATCCGCGGGATAAAAACTATTGTGTCCTTCCTGAGCTCTAAAACAATACCAAATTAAATCGAAATCGAAGAGGTGACAGACAAACAATTATCTCGCCTCATTTGTTTTTCGTTCAGTTCTTATTTCGTCTCATTCTGCATTCGTCTTCGTCTTGTTCGCTATACGTCACTATCTTTTTTGGTCAAATTTTGCAACTTGTCTATCTAACGTCTTATTCGTTTTTCGTCAAGGTCTTTCTTAGACTCATTCGTCGTTCTTCTCTTACGTTTTTTGTCTCATTTACTTATTTGCCAAAATTATTTCGATACGTGCGTTGCTATAAATAAATGTTGGTAAGTAAATGAAACAAAAAACGAAATTGAAGAACGATGAATGAGTCCAAGGAAGACCATAACGAAAAACGAATAAGACTATTACGAGAGACACAAGTTACAGAATTTGACCAAATAAGATAATGATGAACGACGAAGAAGAATGAGTGACGAATACAGAATGGAACGAAATAAGAATTAAACGAAAAACGAATGAGGTGAGATAATAGGATACCAACAGAAAGACAGACAAACACACTTCCGCATTTGTAGTATTAGTATGCATGTATTTCCTTGATGTACGTCTTTTTTACTCATATTATGAATAGAAAATGAGTCAATGTTTATAATAAAAGATTTTCCGTGAACTGAACTTTTCATAAAAGTTTTAGTAACATTACAAATATGTCCTTTTTGAATTTAATTCAACTGATTTCAACAATGCGTTGTAAATTTGCAAATACTGTTTGTTTGATAAAGGTTTAAATAAGGGTTCTTTATAAAAATCTTGTACTCTAGTACTTAATTTACCGCAATTCAGGTGGTTTTTCCTGGCAAACGGAGATTTTGACGTATTATTAGAAAAAAAAAGTGGACTGAACCACTGACAGATTATGAAAGATAAATAATATTTTGGATATCTACATTTTCCAATAATTCCCTTTAATTTTTTCATTTTTAATACTTTAGTAGCAGATCCAATCCCTAAAATTTTATTGTCAATGCAATTTGATCATTGATACACCGGTAATTACGATGCTAGGTGGAGTAAGATTGCAAGTGTGTTACACTCACGAAAAGACTTGTTTTGCTTATTTGAATTCAAAATACAGCACTAACAATGAACAGGCAAGTATATTTGGAAACCTTTATACCTTTTTAGGCCGGTTTTTGTGTAAAAAGCACAGTTTTTAATGCATTTTAGTTTTAAAGTTAAATCTTTGTTTTGAAATTAATCAGGCCAATGTCAATGTGCAAAGGTTTTGTTTTCGACGATTAATATTTTACATGCGGGATGATTGCGCTAAACGTGACTATGAATGAAATTTAAAAGGAGGCCATCCCTCAATGCACTGGAAGAAGAATGAAAGGCAGAGACTAAAAAAAACATTAGCCCTGTGGTCCAGGCAGCTTATTTATTTATTTATTTGGAAAAAAGATAAATTTGTAGGCTAACAGTAAGATACCAACTCGCTTAACCCTTTGTATGCCTTGTACCGGATCCGTACCCAATTTAAGGCTTTCTTTTTGTATTTTTTTTAAAATCTGTATCATTGGATTTATATGAAACTTGAGGCTAGAATGCACACCTTTTTTTTTTAATTCCGGCATACGAAAGGTTAAAATGTTATATTCTAAATATACATGCATGTTTAAATTAAATACCTATAGGATATAGGTGTGAAGCTTTCATGATGTTTTCCATAAAATTCATGGTAAATTTCAGATGTAGTTTCACACATTAATTCTGAAAAACTCTGAGGTGCAAGCCCAGGCTCAAACCAGCACCGGCTATTCCTACTATTTCATCATATCAACGACTGTAATCTAAATTGGCATAAGAGACAAAATAGCGAAAATGAGTTATGAGGGCCATTCTTTTATTTTTGGGCCATTAATCTTTTGTGAAATATAAGGCATACCTGGGCCCAATTGAATAACAAAGTACAACTTATATTACAATTGGAACTCCCTTTCTAGTTAATATAACTGAAGCGAGAGTTCTGCTTGTAATATTAGTTGTACTTTGTTATGCAATTATGCCCTGGTGATTTTTTTCAAGTGTAAATAACTTATATAAAAACTAAAATAACTAAATTTAATAATAGATATGTTATATATGTGCAAAGTGGGTAGATTGGTGACAGTGAACAAAAGGAGGTAGAAGGAAAAAATCGGCCCTATCATCTGGTTCTTACTACGTGGTTTATGTGCTCAACATCCAAAATCGTAAGTTATAATAGTGGCGACGAGATAAACGGGACTAAAACGCGCAGTTCTAGTGTAAAAGTGTGTGATTAAGTTGTATAAGTGTTAATAAGAAACATACTAAGGCAATATGGGTATAAAGTTTGGAGAGTTTGATATAGCACATGGCTGTTGGAAGAACTACTTGGAAAGGTTTTCTTTCTGTCTACAAGCAAGTGAAATTACAGAAGATGCTAAACAAAAGGCTAATTTACTAGCGGTATGTGGTCCGGACTTGTATGATTTGATTATTTCTCTGATTGCCCCATTTTCAATAAGTGAGGTCAGTTTCACAATTATAACTTCTAAGTTAAATAATCATTTTCATCCAAAAGTAAATGAAATCGTACAATCATACAAATTTCATAGCAGACACCAAGGAGAGGGGGAAAAAGTTCGAGATTACTTGGCTCAATTAAGGAAATTAAGTATAGATTGTAATTTTAAAGATTTAGATCGAACTTTAAGAGATCGTTTGGTATGTGGGATAAGGGACAAGGAAGTGCAAAAAAAGTTGTTACAACATAGCAAACTGACATTTGATCAAGCATGTTCAATAGCACTGTCTCATGAAGCTGCAGATATTGATGCGCATATTATTGCTACCCCCTCTTCAAGTAGGGTAGTGCTGGATCCGGAAGTGCCAATGGATGTTAATAAATTTATTAATAAAAAAATTGATAAACAGACAGAAAGACTAAATTGTTTCCGATGTGGTAGGGCTCACCGGGGTGTATGCAGATTCAGATGGTCAAAATGCAATCACTGTGGTAAAATAGGTCACATAGAAGCAGTGTGTTCCTTAAAAAATAAAGGGGAGTACACACCAAAGGTCAATGGGCTGTACGCAGAAACAACTATCAACAATATGAGGCAGGGGGCGTCTATCCCTGCTTACTTGATTAAAATTAATTTGAATGGAATGTTGATAGATATGGAGGTGGACTCCGGTTGCGCCTTTACTTTGATAAGTGAGCGAACTGCTGGACTCATTTGGGACAGTCATATACCTGAGTTGGAGGCTGTCAATGTTACCTTAAAGACTTGGACAGACAATAAGTTGTCTATATTAGGAAAAGCCACGGTAATTGTACAGTACAAAGGCATGAAAAAAAATTTATCAGTATTCATAGCTAAGGGTGATGGCCCTAGTTTGATTGGTCGGAATTGGTTCCCGGAGTTAGGTATCCAGCTAGAAGGCGTTTATAGGGTACACATAGATAAAGCTTACTTAGACAAACAACTAAAAGAATTATTACAGAGGTACACAGAAGTATTTAAAGAAGGTTTAGGTAAATATACAGGTCCTGTGGTGAATATTTCACCTAAAGAAGGTTCAAAAACCAAGTTTTTAAAGAGTAGACCAATACCTTTTGCTTTGAAAGACCGAATACATCAAGAGATTGATAGATTAGAATCAGAAGGTGTACTAGAGGCAACCTCGCATTCCGAATGGGCAACGCCAATAGTCCCCGTGCTGAAACAAGATGGCAGTGTGCGGTTGTGTGGTGATTACAGGTCAACGGTGAATGCCGTGACCGAGACAGATACCTACCCTCTGCCTACTCTCACAGAAGCGTTTGCAGAATTACAGGGCGGAGTGTTATTTACGAAGATAGACTTGGAACGTGCTTATACACAAGTAGCAGTAGATGAAGAAACTGCCACTTTACTGACAATTAATACGTCAAAGGGTCTGTATAAAATGAAAAGACTGCCGTTTGGTGTCAAGGCCTGCCCAGGAATATTTCAAAGATTAATGTCTTCACTGTTGGCGGGTATTCCAGGTGTAGCGGTTTTATTAGATGACATTGTAGTCACAGGCAGTGAAATAGAAGAACACAATAGGAGACTCGAAAAAGTACTTCAGAAGTTACAAGGAGCGGGATTACGTTTAAATAAAAAGAAATGTAGTTTTGCTGCTGAAAGTGTAAAATTTTTGGGTTTTGTCATCGACAAATTTGGTATTCACCCGTGTGAAGAGAAAATTCGTGCGATTGAGAAAACACCGGCACCTCGAAACGTGAAAGAGCTTCAAGCATTTTTAGGACTTCTTAACTTTTACGATCGATTCCTACCACACAAGGCCTCAATTGCAGAACCGTTATATAGGCTACTGGATAAAGAAATCAAATGGAACTGGGGAAAAGTTCATCAGGAAGCTTTCGAGATTTTAAGAAAGATGATTTCGAGTAAAGACACTTTAGTACACTATGATGTAAAGAAAAAGCTCATTTTGTCTTGTGACGCCTCACAATATGGCCTCGGTGCCGTGCTGGAACATGAGATGAGCGACGGTAGCATCAGACCCGTAATGTTTGCATCGAGAACAATGAACACACATGAACGTAATTACGCACAAATCGACAAAGAAGCAGCAGCGATCGTGTTCGGTTTGAAGAAATTTCACCAGTTCATAAGTGGTAGGAAAGTGACCATTAAGACAGACCACAAGCCGTTGCTAGGGATATTTGACCCAAAAAGACCTATACCGAATATTATATCACCGAGAATGTTACGATGGGCACTCTTGTTGAATTCATATGATTATGCAATACAATACGTAGAAGGTAAACATATAGGAAATGCAGACGCACTTAGCCGGTGGCCAACACATGAAGAAGCTAAAGAAGAAGAGTTTTCAGGAGTGTTGTTAATCGAAGAAACTCCAATTGAGTTAGAGTTTTCGGCGATAGAAGTAGCGAAGTTAACAAAAAAAGGACAAGTATCTAAGTAAAGTATTATATTGGATACGTAGTGGCTGGCCGTCTAAATCTGAGAATGATTATAAAGTTTACTGGCAAAAGAGAGAAGAGTTATCGGTATACAAAGACTGTATATTATGGGGAAATCGAGTGGTTCTACCAGAGATTATGAGACCTAAAGTTTTAGAAGAACTGCATAAGAATCACGATGGCATAGTAATCACCAAGGCGATGGCAAGAAGCTATTTTTGGTGGCCTGCCATTGATAAGCAAATCGAAGAGATAGTAAGGGATTGCCATATATGTGCAGAAAATCGGAATATGCCATCCAAGGTCTCTCACCAATGGATAAAGCCTAGTAAAGCGTGGTCTAGATTGCATATAGATTATGCTGGACCTTTTCAAGGTAAAATTTTTCTTATACTAATTGATGCGTTTTCAAAATGGCCGGAAGTGAAAATTGTACCAGATATGAGCAGTAATACATTAATTAGGATACTCAGAGACATATTCGCCGAACAAGGCCTTCCGGATACCATAGTAAGCGATAATGGAAGAAGTTTTGTATCAGAGGAATTTCAGAGGTATTTGGAGTCGATGAGCATCAGACAAGTTCTGGCGGCACCATATCATCCAGCAACCAATGGCCAGGCTGAAAGAACCGTTCAGACCGTGAAATCAAAGCTAAAGAAGCTAACAGGCGGATCTTGGGATGTACGGTTAGCAAATATATTATACGCATTACGTACCTCACCAAACAGTGTCAATGAAAAAACACCAGCTGAACTTCTAAACAACAGACGGTTCCGGACAAAATTTGATAATTTAAATCCACTCTCTTTTCAATATGAGGACCGAGACAAGATAATAGACAAGAATATTAATAAGAAAATGAGAGAATTTAAGAAAGGACAGACCGTGTATATCAGAAACTACGGAAAAGGGCCTCGCTGGTTGAAAGGAGATGTAGAGAAAAGAATTGGGACCTGCAGATACCTTGTGAAGTGGGAGGATAAGTTCCTCATAAGACACATTAATCAAATTCTTAGTTGTGGGGAGGGTAGTGAGCAAAATATCACAAAGCCAATTGGACAGAGAGAGGAAAACGAAGAAGATATAAGAGTCACAATACCATCCCCTCGTCATTGGGCCAAGATAATTGGAGTGTCAGGACCACAGGATATAGCAATCCATCAAAACAATGAAGACAGCCCAGCAAATAATAATAAACGTTCTCGACCAGTTTCATCACCCCAATCACCTGATTCAAAGAGGTTGGATTTAGCAGACAGCAGTGATGAACTTGAATTAACAGAGCTAATTGATACCGAGGATGAAAAAGAATAGCCTTATATTTGCCTAGTATGTTAAGTGACTGTTAGGTTATCTGTGAATGTTAGTGATACTAAGTGAATGTTAGACTTAAGATGTGAAATTAAGTGTAAGGACTATCATTGATAAATAGACACTGATGTGAATATGCATGAACACTCTTGAGGGGAAGGCATGTTATATATGTGCAAAGTGGGTAGATTGGTGACAGTGAACAAAAGGAGGTAGAAGGAAAAAATCGGCCCTATCATCTGGTTCTTACTACGTGGTTTATGTGCTCAACATCCAAAATCGTAAGTTATAATAAGATATTTAGAATACACCAATTTCCATACAAATGGCGGGGTCATGCATGTCCACTGCGTTACCTACTTTATAATAATGATTATTTTTTTATATATAGTGATAATTTTAAATATAAGCTTAATTATGTGCCTATTTAAATGTTTAATAATAAAACCAAGCACTTTACCGTTTTTGTAAAAAAAATATTTGAAGAGCACATTACAAAAAAATACTGGTCAAAGAATAGTAGAATGACCCATGAATCATAAATAAATAAATAATAAATATCATGGGACAATTCACACCAATCGACCTAGTCCCAAACTAAGCAAAGCTTGTACTATGGGTACTAGACGACGATAAACATACTTATATAGATAAATAAATACTTAAATACATAGAAAACATCCATAACTCAGGAACAAATATTCGTGCTCATCACACAAATAAATGCCCTTACCGGGATTCGTACCCAGGACCTCTTGCTTCGTAGGCAGGGTCACTACCAACTAAGCTAAAGCGGTCGTTAAAACATATTGTTAAAGCATAGTACAAATAACTACACAATTCATAAGTTATTTTCGCTATTTTGTCCCTTACGCCAATTTAGGTTACAGTTGTCAATATATATTGGCAAGACATAGAAGACCATAATTTAATGTACTAACAACTCTGTATCCTACAGCTTGCCTATGTTCTGCAATAAACATTTGTTCTGATTTTGATTCTGCTATATCCAATCTCTTTGAATCAGGTGATTGGGGTTAATATTAACATTGCACACTTAGTTTCTTTAGTTAATCTGGCCATTACGGCTACTGGTTGTGGTCACCTAGTGTGCAAGCTGAAATGATGATGATGATGTTTCATTCCCAGGCTCAAAGCGTCCAAGTCATCTTCAAAGACAAGCAGCTGTTGTTATGGGTGGTCTACAGCAACAGTGTCTCGGAAGGCCAGATAGCGTGTAATCCCATACACAGCCGCCTGCTTGGCTTGGATGAGGGTGCGGAGGTGTTTGTGTCACCATATGGCGATGTGAAAGTGCTAGATGAGCTCTATATTGATACAGACAGTCCTGACGATCAGGAGATACTTGTAAGTTTTTTGAAATTTTTGAATGCTATTGATCAAGAACTATATTTAACTCTACAGAAAAATATTTTAGACTAGCTGTTGCCCATAACTTTATTTTTGTAATTCTCCAGGATTAAAGGTATGGGTGTTTTCGGAAAAAAAAGTGTACCCTGTCTAAATTGGTGGTTAAATTTAAAAATTTAAAAATATGGTTTTTTTTTGATTCAGATATTATTTAGATGCATTAAAGTTTATGAAATGATTTCGAATGCTTGCAAATTAATTTATTTTATGAGAAATAGTCAAATTAAACTGGCACTGCGGAAAGAAAACTTTGCGACTGTACTAAAGTCTGACTTATCTACTAACTACAGATGTAGAAAGACGTAATTAATTTTAGTTGCGTTTTGAAGATTATCACAATTGTTAGTTATCAATTTTGGTTTGTCTATATTTGACATTGTTTATTATTTTAAGGCCAATGTCATTATATATATGTCAGGGGTGTAAATAATTAATCATTCAAAAAATTAAAGTTATAATTTAAATTGCAGCATGTTCAAAAGAAATGGAAAATAATTCAGTATTAAATAAATGATCCTTTGATCAATTATAACTGTAGATACACATTGCCGAACAAAATCCCCTTCAAAGAATGTCCGAACTTTTTTATTTGGTTGCGTAACAAATAAAATCATCACCTACACAGAAATTTGAACCTAGTCTTTACTTTATTACAGTCGAATTTCGGTAGCGGCAAAACTCCACTTGACAGCTAAACTTAACAATTTCACGCAACGTTCTGAGAAAAAAGAAGGTCACTTTTATCAAAGTGGCGCTCATTTGGCTCTGACATTTTCGGGCGCGCGACTGTGGATCTACAGTTATAATTGATCAAAGAAATGATCCTAATTTAATTCTGCAAGCAAACTATTTGACACCTTGTTAGCATACTGAGTTTGATTTATTGTAACGTTAATTTTATGTTGGGTAGTTGTGTTTTCTTGGACAATGATTTTGTTTTTGGACAGTTAGACGCGTGTGATCTTTGGTGCAGTAAAAGAAGTGTGAATAATTTGGTGTCTTATTTATTATCTGAAGTAAATTTACACAATGTACTATTTCAAAATAGGACAGCCAGCATTATGCCAGTTTTTTTTTGTCCAGTTCGGTTTTGTCACGTCTGATGCCAAAGTAACAGTTACATTCAAAATACAATAGTGATATGTAGTTCAATAGCAATGTAATTATTGTATCCTGAAAAATTAAAAAAAATAATTAATTAATTCATTAAAACTATGTACACACTTTCATATTAAAAATTGGTAAAAACTAAGAATTTACTCGTCGCAAAACAGGGGACAGTCGCAAAACCGGCAGACCAATTTTCCAAAGGCTGGGCCTACACAGGAGAAAATTAAAGGGAAGAATGGATGTGGTTTTAAAATAAAATTAAGAATGTTTGTATGTATAGTTATATTTTTTGGGTGTAAAATAAATAATCATCAATCCTTAATGAGAACTGACTTTTTAAAATTAAACATCAAAGTTTTGTTTTACAAAAAGTGTAAAATATTAAGACCAAAATCCCACTAAAAATATTTTCATGTAAAACATTGCCAAGACCAAACTATATTCCTTGCACTGTCAAAAAGTTATTGGATCTCATATAGAGCCAAGTTTCCTAACTCTACACGACCTAACTGCACAAGCTTTAAACCTCAGCAAATGACTATAAGATAAATTTTGAATATTTGTATGTTGCATGTGCAACAGAATATGTCTGGACATCAAATTTTATTAACATCCATATTATGTAACCATATTCTATGCAAATAAATATTATATTATTATTATTATTATATTATATTATTATTATTAATGTCTGGCTTGGCTGTTTGGCTACCGTCACACGTAAAGTGAAAAATGAAATAAAAAAATAAATAAATCAAATTTATTAGTGTGAAATTATTTATTTATATCAATTTATTGGTGTTCATTACTTTTCTATCATACAGTATAATAGTTCTTGTAGTAGCCAAACAGCCATGCTACATATTTAGACTGGGGTGTAAAGTTTGTGAAGTTAGGGCGGGTAGAATTAGAAATCCTGGCTCTATGTGAGATCTGATAACTTTTTACATTGCAAGGAATATCTCGTCTTGGCAACATTTTACATGAAAATGTTTTGGTGGGATTTCACTTATTTTTGTAAGATTTTATTTTCAAAAGTTACAAGTTTTATAATTTTCTTATTGTTTGAGTACTTATGCTAGCTTACATACAAAATTTCAGCTTTCTAGGACTTCAGGAAGTACCCTAAGAATTTCGATGAACATCAGTGAGCCAGTGATGTAATCAGGGTTTTTTAGATATCAATAAAATTTGTAGTGTAAGAGCTCAATTGTAACTTTATATTTTTAATCAGTCTACTATTGACATCATATCTGGAGGATTTTGTTTATCTAGTATAATCCAAACTCAAGTTAGGGTTCAAAAAAACGACGAAGCGCTTCGAGAAAAGGTGGGTGGCGGCCATCTTGGATTTGAAATTTATCATAGTGTATAGTATTCTACTAATCAAGTCCTTTCATTTGATACGTATATTGAGGTGAGGGAGTTGTGAAAAAACATGTAATCTGCCATTTTGTGGCGGCGGCCATCTTGGACAGATTTTTATTCAGAATGTCGTTCATCTTCTTCATGTGATGTAAACTTACCTGAACGGTTGTGGCTGGTATTCTACCGAACACGGACAGCTCTACCGTACTTGACCAAAGGTCGTCTGGCAGTGTCTTATCCAACCTCGACATTGGCGGAATCATTGCACCGTACGATGGGGCCATAATTACCCCAAAAATTGAATTGAAACTTACCTGAATCATTAGGTAAAGCTCTCAATCCCGACAGAAGGAGTCTTGACGGTCGCGACTCTAACACAAAACATGTCTATTTGTCTAAATTTTTCAAAGACAAGAGTAGCTAGGTATCCTAAAACGGCGATTGGTGATGTTAAGGATAATGTTGATATTTCAATAATTAAAATTGTCTTTGTACAATTTCAAATGGCAATTATTTTTAATTAACTATATACATATATTAAAATCAGTGTTGGGCAAAATTTAATTGCAAGGTACAATTAAAAATAACAATTGATTAGTTGTTAATTGCGAAATATCAATTAACAATTGATTAATTGTTAACTCTGACGTTTCAATTATCAATTAATTAATTGTTAACTGTTAGTTTTTCAATTAACAATTAATCGTAAATTATTTCTGCAATAATGCTTTAATCAAAGTACCTGGGCGACCGAGCTCTGCTCGGGCAGAAACTCGGTACCAAGCGTTTTCCCAGAGATAAGGCCAAGCTAGATCAATTTTTTATCCCCGAAAACCCCCAAATACCAAATTTCATCGAAATCGTTGGAACCGTTTCCGAGATCCTGATTATATACACCGGAGGGTTGGGGGGGGGGGGGGGGGGGGTTGAGAGGGGGGAGGGGATGCGGGGGAGGGAGCGCGGGGGTATTAATGGGGGGATGAAAATTTCATTGATTTTGCCGTAGGATGCACCGTTTTCAAGATATTTGACAAAAACACCGGAGGGAGTGAGGGGGGGGGTGAGTCACGTTAAACTATCGTCCGTAAACCGACTTTACAGACAACCGGCTTTTCCTGTTCTGTGCTCCCAATAGGGAACGTGCACATAGACGGTGCTGCCAACTGGTGCCATAAGGGTGCCATCAATTTGAATGTTTTACCTTGATAAGTTTGTTTTACTGTCCGCATAGTGTCTCTTCTGTCGCATTAGTGCTGCCGCCTATAGTTACTGCACGTTCCCTATAATACTTTTTCTAACAAAAAAGTAACTTTTTCTCGCAAAAAATAACTTTTTCTCACAAAAAAGTAACTTTTTCTCACAAAAGAAGAAACTTGACGTTTTCTCATAAAAAATAAACTTAAAAAAAAAACTAAAAATCTTGAAAAAAAACGTGGTATCGAACCGAGGTCGGCTGGATCCGCGACCACCCGATTTCTAATGTGCCATTATGATCTGCTCGAAGTCGGCGAAATTTAGATTTATATTCTAATGCAAACAAAAATAGCCGGAAAACACGAGTAAAAGCGATTTTCTGAAAATGAAACATAGCTAGATCAGTTTTTCATCCCCGAAAACCCCCACATACCAAATTTCATCGAAATCGTTGGAGCCGTTTCCGAGATCCTGATTATATATATATATACATATATACAAGAATTGCTCGTTTAAAGGTATTAGATTTAAATGATGTAAATAGAAATAATATAAGAAATTATATATTGTGTGGATGCAGTGAAACATGATTATTAATTGTTAGTTTTAATTGTTTCTTACAACAATTAAAAATATTAGTTTGCATTATTTTAATTGTATCTCGCAATTAACATGAGTAAATTTAAATAAATTAATTAATATGCAACTAACAGATTAATTGCAATTAAATTAATTGTGATTAAATTAATTATAGCCCGAAGGATTAGCACGCTGAAGTGGCAATGGGCTGGTCACGTTTGCCGTACAACTGACGATCGTTGGAGCAGACGTGTCCTGGAGTGGAGACCACGTTTAGGAAAGCGTAGTGTGGGACGCCCTGCAACACGTTGGACTGATGACCTTAGGAGGACAGCTGGCAGTGGGTGGATGAGGGAAGCCCAGGATCGCGAATTTTGGCGCAATATGAGGGAGGCCTACGTCCAGCAGTGGACGGACAATGGCTGTAGATAGATAGATAGAAATTAATTGCAATTAAATTTTCAATCAATTACCAAGATGATTAAAATATTAATTGTTTAATGCCCAGCACTGATTTAAATGAGCATACGGCTTAAAATATAGAAACAACAAGCGAAGAAAAGCAACCACAAAGATTTTAAATGTACCAAGAACTCATGCTACACTAGTACAAAAAAAATCAGAATCGCCTCTAACATGAAGGAAATTGTGGAAGGAAAGGCCAAAAACCGATAACTTGCAGATTATGCAAAAACAATTTTTTTACACGGCATTACAGCAAACCAATACGCCGAGAAACCAGATTAATATGTAATCCGCCATTTTGTGGCGGCGGCCATCTTGGACCGATTTTCATCAAACATAGCTAAGAACACTTCCAACTAATTCAAATTTCAAACAAAAAAAAAACGACACAATCATACACACAAACACGTCAAACTTATAACACCCCCTCGTTTTTGCATTGGGGGTTAAAAATGGTCATTATTTAAATACAACGCAACGTGTCTACTCTCTGGACAAAGACCAAAATCCCGAGTAGAGTTCCTTCTCAGGAATGTTATACTTTTGTAAAATTATTAGAATAGATCAATAAAAAAAAAACAAAATACAACTTACTAAGAGTGGCGTGCTATCCCGGAGCAACGTGACCGCACGCTGAGGACGAGTGGCTCAAACTGATGTCTGATAGAATAGAAGTGACAGACAACGGCGATGTGACATAGCATAGCGCGGTCGGTTGCTTGGCGCGGTGCGCGGTGCGCGAGGGAACGAGGGCGGTGCGCGGTGCGGGAGGGAACGAGCGGTGCCTGAGAGGAGGCCTGTGCCCTGCAGTGGGACGTATATAGGCTGGGATGATTATGATGATGATGAGGTTGATCAAGTTGGAAAACTTTTTAATTCACAGGGGACTTCCCAAAAGAAGGGGTACACTTTTTTTAAAACGCCCATATGATATGTGTTAATCTAGCTAGGTTTTTCTTATCAGCTCATTAATGAACAGAATGTGCCTAATGTATTGTTTTAGTAGTCTTTGAAAAGCCGCGTATCGACTTCGCGCAAACCATCGAACATTGGCTCACGCGGCAGCCGCACACTATGGATACCGCGTCGCCGCGCGAGGCAACTCGAATATTGGGGCGCTAAAACGTGTCAAAACACAGGTTTGCCGCGGTCGAACAATGCTCGCGTGGCGAAGTCGATACACAGCTAAATGAAACCAAATAGGTAGAAACGTTGTGTGTATATATATTCTTTTTTGTATTTCTGTATGTAGATCTATCGTCAATTCCAGGAGCACAATGCAGAACTTCTTCAACTCCGTATCCTCGACCAGCTTCGACTAGTTGTAGCCAACCAGAAATGTGTGGTTTGGATATCAATATCCTTGCCCATCATATTCACACCCAAGAAAACAGGTCTGCTTGTCAACCAAAGCAGAATAGTGGTCAAAGTAGACGCTTTCAATACTCTACATAGTAATGCACAAACTTCACAGAATATACCCAAAGATAAAAGCAAACATAAAGGATACAATAATATAGGAATAATTAACCAAGGAATGCTTAAGCCATATTTAAATCCGCCAAAGAGGCTGTACCTTCGAGCTCTACCCATAGACAGCGACGGGAAAAGGAATCTTATACATCCTTACATAGTTTTTATGCATGAAGATTTATTAGACGCTAAGTATAAAGACAGCACTATTATTTTAGCTACAATGAGAAATATCCCTTCGATAATTCAGGATACAAAAGACGAAGACGATAGTCAAGGTTGCAATAGAGATATAAATGATTTGTGTGTTGAAATAGTGCCTGTGGATAATATTGTATTCAGAAGTCTATGCCACGAAGTTTATAATAAGCATATACCTACAGTACTTATACCAAAATCATTGAATGCTATCGTTAACATTGAAAATGGTATGAAAACTGTTTTTACAATAATTGGAGAAAACATAGAGCAACCGGATCACGTGGATATCGTTACATATTCTGAGCAATCCCAAAATGAGGCCGAAGTCATGGAGAAGTTTAAAAAATGTGTCATAGACAATACACATTCCGGTAAAAAGTTTTTAATCAATGACGGCATGGTAAAGCAGAATGTGCATATAAGTAGTGGCTTTTTACAATTTAAATTGAAGCCAGATAAGTTAAAGTATACTTTGCTCAACTCAGAGTCATTTCGACAATGCACGGTCAGTGCTAAATGTTTGAGTGACACGGACTTTGATTTTCCTAAAGTTCCTTCTGTCAGTTTAGATTATGATTATAAAAATTACTGCAGAGGGGTCAAGTCGACTGAAGCTTTGGTGCAGAAAGTTGTGTCGCATCTGTTCTTCGAAATCCATAGAGAGGCGACTTTTAAAGGAGTCTCGGAGATCAAGAGTAATGTTTTGGTAACTGGTGAGCAAATATTATAGTCCTACTAATATTATAAATGCGAATGTGAGTATGTGCGTGTGTGCGTGGACGGATTTGGTTGAAATTAGGCATGTACATAGCATGGCATGTACGTGTGGAACATCACATAGGCTACTTTTCCCCTGATATTACCGCGGGATTAGAATAAAATCCCAAAATTTCAACCACTAGGTTTAGAGTGGCAGTGCACGATATAATTTTCCCGCGGGAATTTTTGGGGAATACCGCAATTTTGTTTCGACTGCCAAACATACTGCTTTGCGCGTCTGAAAGCTAATAATTAATAGTTTTTAATTTCCTGGATAATTACTATTTCAACTTAGTGCGATACACAGTACTTGTTTGGAGGGGAAGTATTTGGATCCTCTGTATGTTAGTTTATAGACTTTGCTCTATTAATAAAAAAATGTATTTTTTTTAAATACAATATAGTCTTGCGTCTGATGGATGAAACACACAGCACCTATGACGCTAGAAAACAGGCAAACTCCTTTAGCATCTTGGCAAAACCAATATCTTGTTTATTGCTATATTTTTACTCAATTCCTTTGTCCCACAGGCCTTAATGGCACAGGCAAATCCGCCCTCTGCCACATAGTCCAAAAGGAGCTTACGGTGTGGTCCCACATACTACACTGTCGGTCCCTTAAGGGCCGCAAGGATATACCAGAAGCCCTGGGCAAGGCGATACTGATGTGCCAAGAGCGGAGCCCCGCGGTCCTGATTTGTGATGACGTGGACAGTCTAGTGCCACCTAATCTAGAAGGATCTTCGCCCCAAGATGTCGCTTATTATCAAAGGTATTTGTTTAATACAGGGTTTCTCAAAGTGGGGTACGCGAACCCCTTAGGGGTTCGCCATTCGACGATAGGGGGTTCGCGACAAGATTTACGTAATGGTGGCTTGATGACTGGCACCTGGCCATGACCATTGTTTGACCTCTGCAAACCTGTGTTTTGGCACGTTCCTGCACTCTAATATTTTATTTATTTATTTCACTATAAAGACTTGTAATCTTTGATCAATTATAACTGTAGATGCACAGTCGCGCGCCCGAATATGTCCGAGCCAAATGAGCTCCACTTTGATAAAAGTGGTCGACTTTTTTCTCAGTACGTTGTTGTCAATGCAAGCGTAACGATGCCCACGTGCGTCTTTAAAAAGTGCAAAAATCACTCGAAAAAACGGAACAAATCTAATGGAATATCATACTTTCGGTGAGTATCTGTTGTTTTTTCTATTAAATTCTAAGAATCAGAGAGAAATATTGATTTAAATTAATTTTAAAGCCATTTCTAAATTGCTAATTAAAAGATTAACGTTGTCAGAATTCCACAACATTGACATATGCCTTGTCTTTGTCACACGCACAGGAAAGCTTATCAGTAAAACGAAACAGATAAACAACAGAACATAGAACAAAAGTGTAGTGGAGTTGCCATCACCCTATTTTTTTATTTCTAGAATTTTAGGTGTTTTTGTGTGAAGTTTTGATTTCCTGGATGTGTATACGTATGTCATGTATGTGTGTATGTGTTACTGGGAAACGTGTGCGATAGTTTGACTGTTAATTCAAACCCTAAATTATAATGAAGTATAATCATTTTCTACTTATATTTTAGTTTTCCTAAAAATTAAGTGCATAGAGAAAGGTGGAGGAAAATTGTAGCACAAGAGAGAGCGAGGAATTTTTGAAGGCGAATGATGCAAATGTTGTTTGCTCAGATCATTTTGTGGAGTCTGACAAGTATATCACAATGAAAGGTTTGCGGCGAATAAAAAAATCTGCAATTCCGCACATTGAGGTATGAGTATAAGCAGCAGTTCTGCTCTCTAAAAATTACTATAAAGTACCTACCTACCTACCTATTTTTAACCGATTTCAAAAAGGAGGAGGTTATGCATTCCACAGTATGTATTTTTTATGTATGTTCACCGATTTCTCGGTCAATTGTGGGCCGATTTTCATAATTATTTTTTTATTTCAAAGAGAATACTCCTGAGGTAAGCCATAACTATAATATATATAGTTATTTATTAGTTATAATACCTAGTGCCACCCACGAAGACGCGAGGTTTTGTCAAAATTAGACATTAATGACATTGTAATAAGAACGACGGCACGCGTCGACTCTAACTATAGTATGGCGTTGACTTTGAAACGTGTCAGGCAAAATGTGTCGGTAATAAAATATTATGCAGTTTTTAATGTCATTAAGAGTTTTTCTTGTATAATGTAATAATCACAGCCGGGTGAAGCGGTCTTTACTAATTTCATGATTTAAAATCGGGTTTTGTTCCGCGTACTATCGCCCCAAGCGCCAGATAACCAACTTAAAGGCCCAGTTTGCGTGCAGTGGCTAGACATCTGTCCATAACAATCCATAGCAATAAACATCAACGGCTGCAAGCAAATTTGTTATGAAAATGGGTATCTGACGTCTGGGGCGATGGTACCTTGATTTTGAAGAAGCCCGATATTTCGGCACAGTTGCATGCGCCATGATCACGAGACGACACTGTGTCAAGGTACGCGGATCAAAACCCGATTTTAACTCATGAAAATTATACTTTCTGGATTTTCTCATGATTACGAACAACTTTAAGTACTCCCCTACACTCTCCAAGGAACCTAAATGGCAAATTTCAGCTTTCTACGACCAGTAAAACAAATAATCGATCCTGTTGAACTGAATAATATAAATCCCGTTTTTCCATAACCCGTGGGAATTTCGAAAAATCCTAAAAATATTTTTCACTATTATAATTACCTACTTTTATGCCCAATTTGAAGAGTAGTAATTATAATATACATAATTACGGAGATACATAGGAATCCCGTTGAACTGAATATATAAATCCCGTATTTTCCTTATCCCGTGGGAATTTCCAAAAATCCTTCCTTGTTGGATGCCTACATTGTATACACACATTGTACACATTGTACACATTTGCAAAATTTCAAGTCTCTAGGTGCAGCGTTTTGGGCTGTGCGTTTATATACAACAGTCAGTTAGTCAGTTTATCATTTTATACTTATATCTCGAAAACGGTAAACATTTGGAGTAAAGAAAATTAGGTTTAAAATTATCTAAATGACGTCCCCATTCATTCTGTAAAGTGTTGGCGTTAACCTTAATTTCACCGTTTTTTATTGCATTAATTGACAAAAACTTTTTGTAAAGAAAGTCCTCTCCTAAAGTCGGAGTGCATTCTTTGTTCTACAACATCATTTCGTCCGCCAAAGCAACGTCAAACTCGTCAAAGCAATCTTACAACGTCGCCTTCAATGTAGCAAGTGAAATTAATCACTATGCCGTTTCTGATAAGGCTTACATTCATATCCGACCAAACGTGTGGAAATTGTGGAGTTTAGCTGTCAAGTGTCAAGCGTTGTGGAGTTTTGCCGCTACCGAAATTCGACTGTAATGAAGTAAAGACTAGGTTCAAATTTCGTCACGTATTTACGTATTTGGGATCAGTTTTCTCTACGCACACGTAAATAAATTTTTAACTGTGAAGTTGCGAAATTCAACTGTAATTAAGTAAAGACTAGGTTCAAATTTCGTCACTTATTCTTTTCACACAAAGTAATTACTTTGTGTAGGTGATGATTTTATTTGTTACGCAAACAAATAAATAGTTCGGACATTCTTTGAAGGGGATTTTGTTCGGCAATGTGTATCTTCAGTTATAATTGATCAAAGCTTGTAATTTTCTATAAAACGTTTTTTTTCCTCGCATTGAAAGTGAAAAGTAGAGTGCTTAACGCGAGACTAAACAACCATAATGACACGCGAATTATAGCCACCCTCGCTGTGCTCGGGTGGCTAAATATAAATAAATAAATAAATAAAATAAATATTAGGGGACAATCTTACACAAATCGACCTAGTCCCAAACTAAGCAAAGCTTGTACTATAGGGAACTAGACGACGATAAACATACTTATATAGATAAATAAATACTTAAATACATAGAAAACATCCATAACTCAGGAACAAACATTCGTGCTCATCACACAAATAAATGCCCTTACCGGGATTTGAACCCAGGACCTCTTGCTTCGTAGGCAGGGTCACTACCAACTAGGCTAAAGCGGTCGTTAAATATCTTGTGTCATTATGGCTTGTTTTAGTCCCTCGTTGTACAATCTCCTGCTTTACCTGCAAAAATTTTCACGCCCCGCCAGATCTTGGATCCGCAAGGAGTCGTAGTACAGTTCCATAATTCGTTTCAGGCTAGCAGTAGTGATAAAACAGCTGCTGCAGTCGTGTCCCGGCGTGGTGGTGCTGATGACGGCTGTGAGCGTGAGGCAGCTGCATCCTACGCTGCGGCAGTTCGGCGGGTGGCCGCTCTTCACCGCGCATTTCGATATACCAGAGGTGGTTCATGTAAGTGGTGCAAAGATTCATTCATTTGTTAATTTTCATTCTAACTTAACCGAGTTAGTCCCAATGGCTAACATTTCACATTTTGAGACGGGGTTTGAACAAAGGGGTTCCTGCCTTTTCTCCGAACATACTGCCATCTGACTCACTTTTTCTGAAACTGTAAACTATTCGGGATATATTTCAAGAATCCTGTAGAACCCTATAAGTTAGGTTAGTTTTATAACAATTCAGAAGTAGGTACTTACAGTTCAGTTGACAAAAAAAATTCAGTGAAAAAGCAGAGAAACCGGTTAAGAACTTATTCAGGGGCGTTCAAGTATTACGTAACGCATTATTTTGCAGATTTTTGAGTCTCCCCCCATGTAACGCCCAGTAAAGTTTTTCTGCACTCTCCCTCCCCCTCCCTAAACGCTACGTAACACCCAAGTCACCATTTTAACCTAAAAATCACAAACAAAATGTAATTAGGTACATTTTAAATTTATCATGAGCTTTACGGCAAAGGAAAACATCCTGAGAAATCCTGCACACATTTCTGCGAAGAAATTCAATGGTGTGTTAAGTTCCCAATTAGAGATTGCAACCCGGTATGTTTCTCAACCCGGCCGGGCCCGGTTGTATTCGTCGCCAACCCGGCCGGGTCCGCCGGGCCCGGCCGGGTTGTGTGTTAGCGATGAAACCTTTAAAGTATTTTATGAAAATTTTCTATATATGAATGAAAAAAGACAATGATTGAAGGTAATTAATACAAGGTAATTTAAAACTGGCTTATGAATAATTATCACAATAATCAGTCTCACCCATGTCTTAAAATCACACTTAATACAGAATTGATTACTTTTACTTATGGACGGAAAAGTAACAAATTGTATTAGTAATTATTCATTTTATAAGTTTAAACATAGTATTCAAATAAGAAACTAATAACGCAGCTTAAAGTACTAAACGTGTTGTAACAACTTAGATTAGATAGATAGATAAACTTTGGTAGCTTTGGTATAATATAAACAAAACAAATTCTTATTTGCTAAAAGTAAAGTATTATGTTTTTTCTTAAACTTTGGCTAGACTAGTGAGTGTTACTATTACTAATTGAGGATGTCTATTTTTTGTATTGATGTGTACAGTCGAGGAAACTGAATCACGTACCAGGATGGAACCTTTTCGTAACCAATTTCGCTATGATTTGTTTGGCAGATGTATGGGATGTCAACATGACATTAGTAGCACAAAGGTTCCACCCTGGTACGTGATTCAGTTTCCTTGACTGTACGTGTACGTGTGATTTCATATACCTAGTAAATCGAAAACCATTTCGAGATAAATGCTTTTTAAATCGTTTTCGGTAGTTATTTAATTTTAATATAATGTAATGCATTTATTACATATCAAATTAGCAACGACCTTCATTTGACATTGAAGTAAATGTCGTTGACGGTCCAAGTTGTACTTTATCGGTGTTGAATAGCATTATTTAGAATTCTTCATAATTTACGCGTGGATTAAACTACGGAGTTTGATTTGGACACTAGTTACAGTGTACCACTACGCAATAAATAATTAAAGGGGTTGCCTTATCGTACGCATTTAGATAGATTTAGAAATTTGGCAGTGTGGGAGCCCTCAACTATAATCTGACATCATCAACCAAAATAGTTTCAATAATTGGGATGTCCCAATTTTCGACAACGTATAATAAATCGAAAACCGTTTGGAGAAATAGGCTTTGTGAATCGTTTTCAGAAATCAGATTCCAGAAATATGATAAACTGAATTAAATAAAGAAAATTTAAGTAATGACTTTCATTTGACCCCTGCAGTGAATCGTCACATAGGCAGATATAAACAAGATCTACACTCTAAAGCAAATTGACAGTTTGAAATGTTGCTGTCCTGCTTATAATAGCAAAGAGTGACAAAGACAGAACTTTAATCACATGATGCGCACCTGGCTTTAAACAGTTGTCATTTATCATAAAGTCCGAAATGTATACAATACTCGCAATGTATTTTTACAAATTTAATTATTAAATTACTACGTTACAAGTAAATCTGAAAGAATTTAAATATCAGATTTTAGTAAAAAATATCTATTTACTATCACACCATTAAACAAACAGGAATAATCGAAGCTAAAAGAAGATAAATAAATAAAACTATTTGTCATGGTTCATTTAGGACCCTAAGCCGTGCTTGTATTATTGACAGTGACAAGACAAATCAGTAGTGCCACAGATTATGTTATGTACGGCTTGAATTTTTGTAGGCAATGGAACGTGGCTCTCTCACTGTGACGTCATCCAACGTATTTCTTAAAAAAAATATAAAAAATTAAATACTCAACCAAATTCAAAATCGATGAAAATGGTATCTTAAAATATCCTATTCTTTCCAAAAAAAATATAAAAACTATAGGTTATTTTTTTGGTACATCCCAATTAATTTTGAAAAAAGTAGTGAACTAAATGACAAACTATTGAAATTAGTTTCTTATAATTGACTTTTCTATACAAAAAAAAATGTAAAAACCATTGGTAATTTTTTTAGACATTCCCAATTGAGCAAATAGAGAAATATTATAGGCTAGGCTGTACTGTAACTAGTAGCCGCGCGCCGCGGTTTACTTACCAAGCCCGGTGGCCGGGCCCGGTATGAATGGCCGGGCCCGGTGGGTGCCTAAAAGGGCACCGGGCCCGGTTTGCAATCTTTATTCCCAACTACCAAGCCCTCTCATTCTGAGTAGAGGCCTGTGCTCTTCAATGGGACGTGTATAGGCTGGGATGATGATAATTTCATCAAAAACGCATCCGGATCTTGCTTTACCCCATTTGTAATTTCGCAGGAAGAAAGAATAGAGTTGTTCAAGCACCTCATTAACAGCAAGATTCGGGAGCAGTTCCTCGTAGAAGATGACGATATCGTGAAGTTGGCCGCGGACACTGCCGGCTGCAGCGTGCGAGACGTCACGGACCATCTCAACAGGGCGATATTCAAGGCTGTTAAGAAAAAAAGTGAGTTAAGTCTTAGATTATTTATACACTAGATAGAGCTTAGGCGGCATGAAAACGTCCCGAAAAATATAAGACAACAACTGGCTTATTTATGTCATTTGCCCCCTTCAGTCTGAATGACGTAACGCGATCGTAAGATGAAGCTGTAAAATGGGTTTTTGGACGTTTTGTATCGCAGTGTTTGCTACTGACACTGTATCTAGTGTATTTATACATAAATAAAAATAATCTAAGAGTTAAGTCTACAAGTTCTGATGACACCATGCTATCTAATATAAACTAGCTGTTGCCCGCGACTCCGTCTGCGAAGAATAGGGGTATGAAAAATAGCCTACGACCTATTCTCAGACTTAACAAATAAGGAGAAATCAAATTCATAAGAATCGGTCAAGCCCTTTTGGAGGATTTCCTAGTACCAAACTGAGCAACGCCTATGGGTACTGGACAACGGATAAACATACTCCATATATAGGAGGATTTTTGAACGGAAATAAATCCCTATTTATCGACTAGAAGGTTTGTTCCGTGGCGTACAGAGCACATCACTTGTTTTGTTTTGTGACGTTCAAGAGGTTAATTCACGGTTTCAGTGTCGCACCCTGAGGAGTCGCAGCCTCGGCTGGTGGAGAGCTTAGCCAAGAGCAAAGAGGAGGGTGATGCGTTTGACATCTGGGGCCCGGTGGGTGGCATGGAGGCCGTCAAGCAGGAACTCACAGAGTGCATCTTCTGGCCTCTTATGGTGAGTTGGATCTTTACTTTGTTAGAGCAAAGTTGCATTGGTAAAACATCGTATGAAAACTCCCTAATCTGTTTATTAGAATTGTGATAATTTTAAACAGTTCCGTCAATCATACTTCGTTCGATGAAATTAAAACTAAATAAGGTCCTTAAAATTATCTAATTCTAATCAAAAAAAAAGAATCACCTCGTTTTAATTTGTTTGGCAAAAAATACGTAAAAGCGTGTTGTTTTCAGGTTTTTTCGAAATTTCATCTTAAGTATAGAATACCTACAGTAAGGTTAGGTTAGGTTAGTTTCAAATATAAAAATATCTTTATTTAATATTTTTAGGTTAGTAGATTTACATTTAACGGGGTTTCCCTTTACACTACAAAGCCTCTGGTGAGTTTAACAATCGCTATTAAACGACACTGAAGAAAATGCTGATTTTACATTTTGGCATATGAAATTCAGGCAAACAGTAGAGAACAAAAACCATGTTTTACTCGGGACTTATCTATCAGTGGCGTGCCTAGGGTATCAGGCTATAGCAAGCCGAGAGATATGTTTTAGTATTTTTTTATAATTTTGATGTAGGTAAATCCATCTTGTTGCCGCTTTACTCAGTTTGGGCAAGCTTACCAAAGCACACTTCATTCTATTACTAGGTAGACAGAATTTTAAATTTTACAGACTCATTCTCACACGCAACGCACTAAAATAAGAATACCTATTTATTTTGTAATTACATATATTCACGCATTTTACAACGCCTTGCATGGTAAGGCCCACGATTCGATATAAACAATCGTGAAGTTATTCATCTCCCCGCGCACTCGCGTTCTAAACCAAACGCAGCAAACTTCACACCGTAAGCCAGATTCAAAATTGCAAAGAAAGCGCTATATATGCAGCTATACATAGATATTTGCAAAACTAACGTTTTCCTAAGTATGAAGAGAGCGTTTCGAAGCCCCTTAAAAGCCCACAAGAGCGAGCGAGATGTCATGCTATTTATAACGTCGCTACTACCGCCTATCGCCGCGTCGGCCGCCGTACAGCGCCGCTGGGCCGCGCAGCGGATTTGTTATGCAATTCTTGGTATTTTACGTAAAATAAAGCGCGTTATTATGAAAGTGATTTTATTAAAACTTTTTTCGTTTGGACGAGGTTTGGCTTTTATTTTTAATCTTGATTTGAGATTTATAAGGCAAGCCCGGCTTTTGGGCTTCTATGTAAGGATCGCCACTGTTATCTATCTCTGGCACTAACTACTGAACTGATTTCAAAAGTACATTTACCAATTAAAACCTGTACTATCCTTAACTGCCGCAACCAGTTCTGCAAATATCTTCTTCTCTGACAGTTCTTCATACCGGGTATGTATTACAATACCGAAGTACGAAAGACCAAATGTATTAAAACATCGAATGGGTCAAAAGACCGACACGATTTTTTTCTGAAACCGTTAACTTTTTAAGATTGTTATAAAACAAACCTAACCTAACCTAATGGGTCCTATATGATGCCGTTTTAGTAAATTCTGAGAAGTTTACGGTTTCAGAAAAAAATCGTGTCGGTCTTTTGACCCATTCGATGTTTTAATACATTCGGTCATTCGTACTTTGGTATTGTAATACATAACCCTTCATATCAAACATAATTCTTCTCCGCAGTACCCAGCCCTGTTCCCGTCGCAATCCTGCGGGATCCTTCTCTACGGCGCCCCGGGCACAGGCAAGTCCCACGTGGGCTCGTGCCTGGCGCGTCTCCACAACATGAGCCTCATCGTCGTGAAGGGGCCAGAGCTACTGTCCAAATACATCGGCCAGAGCGAGAAAGCTGTCCGGGATGTGTTTGACAAGTAAGTTACTGAAATCATCATTTCAGCCGTGGGACGTTCACTGCTCATTTATACCCAATCATTAACAGATTGCCCTATTGTGAGATACTGGAATGCGTGTCATATGCGCTCCGGAGTAGCCATATTTAATATTAAATAAACACCATTACTAACATAGTTTTTAAGTAAAATTGTTACTAACCTGATATGAACTACATGTTTGAAATAAATGAATAAATAAATAAATTACGTTTGGAAGCGGCTTGCATGCATCTTGAACCTGCGGCCTTTTCCAAATCGTGACCGTACCAAAATACAAATTGATCAATATTGAAGCTCGTGCTAACAGTTCTGTTCTCTCCTAGGGCCGACATGAAGCGACCCTGCATACTCTTCTTCGACGAGTTCGACAGCCTCGCGCCCAAGTAAGTGCCGCATTGTAAGTACGTCACACTTCTACTGCACCGCGACCTTGTACAGTCAGGAGCAAAAGCGAATGAGCGGTCGTGGAGATAACACACTCATTATTTACCTTGGCAGGACTCGTGTTGAGATCACTTTGAGCTCCACACCGCTTATTCTGCTGACTGTACAAGCGCAAACAGACACAGACGATAAAAGAAATTCAATGTTTTAATCTTTCACGATACACATTCATTTAAACTAGAATACACTACTGAAGACTGCTTCATCATCATCATCATCATTTCAGCCGTAGGACGTCCACTGCTGGACATAGGCCTCCCTCATTGATGCCCAATCATTACGATTGGAAGCGATTTGCATCCACCCTGGACCTGCGGCCTTCACCAAATCGTCCGTCCATCTCGTTGGTGGACGTCCCACGCTGCGCTTGCCAGTCCGTGGTCTCCATTCCAGAACTTTTGGCCCCCAACGGCCATCTGTTCTACGTGCTATATGGCCTGCCCATTGCCATTTCAACGAGCTAATCCGTTTGGCTATGTCGGTGACCCCGGTTCTTCTACGGATCTCCTCGTTTCTGATCCGATCCCGTAGAGAAACTCCAAGCATAGCCCTCTCCATAGCTCGCTGAAGACTGCTTACTCGTGATCAAAGCTTAGGGATGTATGTATAGCGGTAAAATTATCCCTTTACCACCTTAAGGTTCAATGTCAGTTGAACGACTTAAAATATAAACCTTTTTCCAGGCATAGTGCATATATTTACTTAGCGAGGACATAATTTTTTTAATAATTTACGTATCCGGCGTTACTTTGCGGAGGTCCATATTAATGAACTGAAACAATTACTTTGCTGATGGTCGCGGGTGAGCAAAGTAATTGGTTCATTTCATTAACATTAGTAGTTAGTAGTGGTGGAGCCATGTTGTAGCTAGCCGCTGCATCACGAATGGGCCGGCTCGTCCGGGGTAGTACCACCCTCTCACAGAAAACCGGCGTGAAGCAGCAGTAATCCTGCTTGCGTTTCGTACGGTCAGTGAGAGTGCCGGAGGCCCAATACCTCGCCCCTTTCCTCTCCCCCTTACCCTATTCCCTCTCCTTAAGGGCCGACAACGCACTGGCATCGCGTAAAGCGCTGCAGGTGTCTATGGACAGTGGTGATCATTTAACATCAGGTGACCCACTAGTTCGTTTGTCTGGCCTTTCTATCATAAAAAAAAAAAACATAAATTTTGCCTTCTTTACATTATGGTTAAAATCAATTGAATTTGTTTAAAATATGCTTTGCTTTGTAATTAATCCTGAATTACTACTACTAATACCACCCAAAACCCAAAGTGGGTCTTGGCCTCCAACACCAGATTACGCCACGCTTTGCGATCTTGAGCCAGCTCCTGCCAGTCTTCGACCCCGAGATCCAAAAGGTCTTTCAGGACCTCGTCCCTCCAGCGGTACCTGGGACGACCATCCGGCCTACGTCCACTCGGTCGTCCCAAGTACGCTCTCTTCACGGCTCGATCCTCTCCCATCCTTGATAGTCCTGAATTGGTAAACAATATACAATACGTTTACTTTTAGTTTACCACTGACAGATGGCTTGCCTTCGTTTCATTTCCAACTTTAACACCATACAAATAAAGTAGTTATTACAAAATCTGCAAACGTGGGTAACAGTATTCTAAAATTGGCTTTATTTGTAGGTCGTTAAAGTTGAATATGAAATGAAGGCAAACCATCTGTCAGTGGTAAACTTTATGTAATTTTACTGTAGCATAATGATTCCTTTTGATTCATTTTTTAACTGTGGGTGTTTTTTACAGGCGCGGCCATGACTCGACCGGGGTCACCGACCGCGTCGTGAACCAACTGTTGGCGCGGATGGACGGCGCGGAGGGAGGCGCCAGGGGGCCCGTTATAGCCGCCACTTCGCGGCCCGACCTCATCGACCCTGCTTTACTGCGACCTGGAAGACTCCAGCGGCACATATACTGCGCCCCACCGGATCAGGTAGCGGCCCCTTTAACTATACTCACCGGCAAAAAATTTGGCCCACAGTCCACCTTTCATACAAACGTGGTCACTTTGATGTCTTGGTTCTCTATTAGGCGGTGCTTTGGCTATGATCTGATGATGGCTACTCCGAACATTGATAAAGGACATTCAGAGTTCCTAAGATACCCACCTGATTGAATCTCCGTTTAACACGGAAATTATACACATTTAGAAAAACAGCTAAAATGGCAATAAAATGAATGAAAATCTCAGTGCTGTACAAATTCTCTCTCTGTGGCGTGAACTGCTTGTTGAATCAGTTGTGTGTGTTAGAAACTCTGGACCACCATTATCGATGCTCTGGATATCCATCATCAGATCTCAACCGGGGCACTACCCTGGTGTAGAAATAAGGCATCAAAGTAGCCTCGTTTGTATGTAAGGTGGACTGTGGGCCAAATTTTTGCTGGTGAGTATATTTACAGGCGTGACCGTCCGCGCTATGAACCAATTGTTGGCGCGGATGGACGATGCAGAAGGCCTGTTATAGCCGCCACTTCGCGGCCCGACCTCATCGACTCTGCTTTACTGAGACCTGGGCCCAATTGCATAACAAATTACAACTAATATTACAAGCAGAACTCTCGCTTCAGTTCTATAAACTAGAAAGGCCAACTCAGGTAGCGGCCCCTATAACTTTTTACAGGCGCGGGCATGACTACAGGCGTCGCTTCGGAGCAAAATGCACAATGAAAATGAACAAGTAATAATTAAATAATTTTTTTTCTGTTTGTACATTCCGCGTGTTTCACAATATGCGTTGTGTACATTTTGCGTGTACATTGCAGATTTTGCGTTTTGTGCATTTTGCTCTGAAGCGACAGGCGTGACCGCTTCATGAACTAAATGTTGGCGCGGATGGACGGCGCGGAAGGAAGAATGAATTTCCTGATCTTGTCTGCAATGACTCCACAAAAAAATCCGCAAATCCTCAGTTATATAAAAACTATGCTTTAAAAACCCTCTCTTATCCAACAGAACGACCGCCTCGCGGTGCTGCAAACACTAAGCAAGAGCGTGTCGACGGCCCCTGACGTGGACTTGAGTCAGTTAGCGGCCGCCACTCAGGGATACTCGCCCGCCGACCTCAAGGCTTTACTGGTCACTGCGCAACTCGGCAGCCTTGAGAAACAACTGGTAAGCCATCACTCAAGTCTCTGTAATAATGTGAAACACTCGCTGCGCACGGTATCATAAGTCAACAATGCGTTAGGGAAAGCGCGTGTGTTGACTTAACCCTTTCAACTCCACGCCTCAACAAAACGTAAACCTGTTTTGAATCTTATGTCATTGTGTCAAGATCACTTTGACACTGTACTTTGTGACACCTATAGGTGTCGTTGGCGTTGAAAGGGTTAAGCGGGGTTTTCACGGGTGACTAAAGCGGCACAATTTTTACCGCGCGGCTAAAATCGACCGTCTTAATGGCAAATTTTCCGTCCGAATTGCCATTTAGTCGGTCGATTTTAGATCGATTTTAGTCGCGCGACTCGCGCGGCAAAAATCGTGTGGCTTTAGTCACCCGTGTAAACCCCGCTTTATCGATAGCAGCTAAATGATCCTTCTAAGAAGCAAAGTAACATCTAAATAAATCGTTTGATTGTAGTTTTTGGACTTCAAAGTGTTTACTTTGATATTAATCCTATTTTGTGTTTATGTCACAGCTGAGCGGAGTGGAGAAAGACATGGAGTCAGTGATCGTCAGCAAAGCCGACATACAGAGTGCTCTCCTCGAGACCAAACCCTCTCTGTCCAAAGAACAAAGGGTGTTCTACGATATGATGTAAGATTATTTGATTATGAGCATGTTAGTTAGATACGTGTGGCTGCCACGGTACAGGCCTAGCCTAGTGTGGAGTCATTGGTATTCCTTCTTGTATGTATTGTACTTATATGGCTAATACAAAATTTACTTTACTATATTTACTTTGTACACCTCAGGCATTTTTTTTTTGGGGAGATGGGCATTCCCGTTTGAACCACTTCCAGTGATCGGATTGCCTTGTGGTACAGATCAGTGTTGCAGAACTATCGATAATTTGACTATCGATCGTTGACCTCGCAAACTATTCAGGATATCGATATTACTATCGATAGTATCGTACATGTCAATACTATCGATACTATCGATAGTGATTTATAAGCAATACTATTGATAATGGCAATACTATCGATACTATCGATTGTATTGCCATTATCAATAGTATTGCTTATAAATCACTATCGATACTATCGATAGTATCGATAGTATTGACACGTGGTGATACTATCGATAGACTATCGATACTATTGGTTTTGTCTTAAATATCGATAGACTATCGATAGTCTATCGATATTGGACTATCGATAGGCAACACTAGTACAGATGTGTACCTTGGGGAGGCCTATTTTCAGCAGTGGACATCTTTCGGCTGAAATGACGATGAATGATGACGATGACGTATATGTAGATAACATGATAATTATTGCAAGTTCGTACAGACAGCAAAAAAAGCTTGTATTAGAACTTATTTAAAAAAAACGCATCTTTGTTTGCAGATACAGGCGGTTCCGGGGCGACAAGTTGTCACCCGACCAGAGACTTATGTCGCGGCAGATGGAGAAACAACGAGTTACCTTGGCTTAGCTGTTTCAGCCTTAAACGCCCGTCGCCTTAAATGCAGCGCTCAGTGTTCCTGCCCACGAGGCGATGTTATACTAGAACTCTCACTATTCCGAGTGCAGAGTTAATTTCCTCCTGCCGCTTAGGCCCACTTGCACGATCCAGAGTTAAGCTATATAACCCCGGGGTAACTGCTTAACCAGGGTTAAATAACTAATTTGTCTTGCACTGCCAAGAGTTAAGGCTTACCTCTGGGTTAAAAAGATAATTTTTTAACCCGCCGAAGTTGAAGGGTTAAACTGTTGACTCGGAGCGAGAAACGTCAAACTTGTGAAGTTTTAGGAAAAATAACCTCGATAAAAATTTGTTGAATTTATTTTCAATGCCATGATATAGTTTAGATTTAATCTACAGAGAAATAAAGAATTAGGTACATCGAAAATTAATACACTCTACTCAGAATTGGTAAACTTTGTATTTAACACACACCTTTAATACATATGTAGATACGAGTATTATTTAATAGAATATAGTAAGCGACGGCCTTTAGGAGGGGTGGAGTCTGCAGCAGGGCAACCGCCCGCAGACTCGCTCTTCCAGGGCCTACAACCCAAGTAGAAAAGTTTTGTAATTTCACGCTTTACGCAGTGCTGTATGGGAGGTTAGCGCCATCGGTTTTCTTGGTCTTGATAACTTGTTTATGGTTGATTCTTGGTTATTGTATCACAAAGCAACAAACAATCTCTGTTTTTGAACGTTGTTAGGGGCACATAAATGATTATTGTCCACTTTATAACGATAAACTTTTTATAAACACGAACTAGTAAATTGATTGTTGTTGTTACGACTGATTATTTGACAGGTAAAATAATAGTCTTCATTGAACATTGTTAAATGTACTTTAGGCCGGGTAGGAAACGTGAATGAAACAGCGCGGTCCGTAACTGACTGACTGTTTATTAGTGCGAAATGTAGGTACATAACACCTTTCCCCTTTAAAACTAAAGAATTATAAACATCAATTAACATGATTCTTAATACTAACTTCAATGAGACTGAATGGAAGTTTATATAGGTAGGTACACACAATTGCCCTAGTTTAATGATGGTTTAAGCTATTATCTTAAATAACCTAAAAATAACATCTTAATTTACTAGATCTAACCATTAATCGAAAATAGGTTAACCATTGTGCAATTTCTCAATACAACGCAACGCAGCCTGCCTTCGCGTGCGATTTCCGCGGTCTTGCTTAGGCGTTCCCGGGCTGGCAAGCGACGCCGGCGGCGACCCCGCCCCGCGCCCCGCCTCGCTATCAAAGAACTCGTCTCCGTCCTCCTCGCACTGCGAACTAACTCCGGGAGGCTCGCGCTCGGGTGACTCATTACCACTTTCTTCGTTGACCTTACTCAGCGAATGTCGCGACTTCCGATTAATATTTTTTTTCGTCAAAACTTGATCGACATGACGCTTCTGCTCGCGCCCATCTGGCGTCTTGATTACATACGATACCGGGCTCGGCCTGCTGATCACGATGCCTTCTTCCCATTTATGACCCGACTTAGAAAAATTTCTTAACAGCACCTTATCGCCCGGGCGCGCTACACGCAGGCGTGCGTCGCCGCAGCGCCGCTCGTGCGAGAGTTGCGCGTCGCGCACCGCCTCGGCCGCGTCGGGGCGCAGCAAGTCGAGCCGCCCGCGCAGTCGCCGTCCGAACATGGCAACAGCCGGCTCGCGTCCTGTTGTACTTTGCTCAGTATTTCGGTACGAAAATAGGAAGCGACTGATAGCAGTTTCCGGATTTTCATCTTCCATTTGGGCTTTTTTTAAAACGCGCTTAATGGAACGTACTGCATTTTCTGCGGCCCCATTACTCGCCGGAAAATAGGGTGCCGTTAACGTGTGCCTAATGCCGTTACGCTGCAAATACGCTGAAAATTCCGAAGATGAAAACGGTGGTCCATTGTCGCTGATTACCCTTTTTGGTAAACCAAATCGAGCAAACATCTGCCTTAAGTGCTCGATGACGACGGCCGCTGACGTCGTTTTTACCCTTTCAGCCTCTATCCATTTCGAGTGTGCGTCGATAACTATTAAATAGTAGGTATTACAAAAGGGACCGAGAAAATCGAGATGCAGGCGCGACCAAGGCTCGGTTGGCCATGGCCACGAGTGAAGCGGGGCGGCGGCCGGCGCCGGCCGCTGCGCGCGACAGGGCACGCACTCCCGCGCGACGTGTTCGATGTCCTCATCTATATTTTCCCACCAAACATAGTTTCTTGCGATTTGCTTCATCTTAACGACCCCTGGATGTCCATCGTGAATTTCTTTCAATATACAGCTCCGCAATGCTGTTGGTACTACGATTCTGTAACCCCATACTAAGCATCCCTGGTCAACATGTAACTTATCCTTTCGATTAAAATACTGTTTTTCCGTCTCGTTCATGGCGCTACTGTCTGACGGCCAGTCGAACATTACGTAACCATAAATTTTATTTAACAAAGAATCTTTCATTGTCTCGGTTTTAATATCTTTAAAACTGAGCGGAAAGCTTTCCTGCACAAAATTAAGATAACTGAATTCCTTGTTACCCTCGCATCTAGATCTCTTATTATTATTAGATCCTAGAGGAAGGCGGGAAAGAGCATCTGCAAAGCAGTTCTGCGTGGACCTTACAAATTCTACTTCGAAATCGTAAGCAGCTAATTTAACAGCATACCGCTGCAGGCGACTCGCGGCCGTCACCGGTAATCCTTTATGTTTACCAAATATATGACTCAAGGGGTGATGGTCGCTGCGCAGTATGAAGTGGCGTCCATATAGGTAAATAGTGATGGTGCCTGGTCACTCCGAACACGATAGCGAGCGCCTCTTTGTCCAACTGCGAATAGTTGAGTTCGGCGGCGTTGAGCGTGCGCGAGGCGCAGCATAGCGGGCGCTCGCCGCCGTCGACGCCGCGCTGCGTCAGCACGGCGCCCAGCCCGTACGCGCTGCTGTCCACTGACAGCACCAGCGGCAGCGTCGGATCATAGTGCGCCAGCACCGGCGCGCTGCTTAAGACCTTTTTAATTTTCTCGAACGCCCGTGCACAATGATTACTCCATTCCCAAGAAACATTTTTTTTTAATAACTTATACAAAGGGCTTAAAATATCACTCATATTGACACAAAATTTTGCATAAAAGTTTACAAGTCCCATGAAGCTCTTTAATTGCGACACATTAGTCGGTGCGGGAGCTGCTACGATGGCTTCAATTTTTTTAGCGTCAGTATGTAAGCCTGATTTATCGATTTTGTACCCAAGATAAGTAACGCTATCTTTAAAGAATTCGCATTTATTAAAATTGATTCTCAATCCATTCTCTTTTAGCCTTTGTAGCACCGCTCGCAAGTTCGCCAGATGGGTCGCTCTGTCCCTACCTGTGACGCAAATGTCATCAGCAAAAACAGCCGTTGACGGCAAACCACTCAATGTTTCCTCCATTATTTTTTGGAAATTTTCAGGAATGCATTTTATACCAAAAGGTACCCTATTGTATATAAATGTGCCAATATGAGTGGTAATAGCCGTCATCGGCTGCGATTCTTTATCTAACAGACATTGCTGAAAAGCGTTAGATAAATCTAATTTAGTATATTGCTCGCCGCCGCCCAACGCAACGAACAGATCCTCGATCCGCGGCAACGGGTAGTGGTAGTCTTTCAGTAGTGGATTTATCGTAATTTTATAATCTCCGCACAGCCGGATGCTGCCGTTGGGCTTGACGACGGGCACGACCGGCGTGCCGTAGTCCGATCGATCCACTTTGCGGACCACCCCCTCCCGCTGCAGCCGCTCGAGCTCGTGCTCCACTGGCCGACGCAGGGCAATGGGCAGCGCGCGCGCCTTTATAAACACCGGAGTAGTATCTTTTAAATATAAACGTAACTCCGATTTAAATGTTCCCAACCCATCTGCGAAAACTTCTGGAAACTCTACTTTTAGGGTGCTCGCCATTGAATCATTCTCGGCAATGTTGTGGCACTCGACTACTGCTAAATTCAATTTTTTTATCCACGTTCTCCCCATCAATGGCGGGCCCCCGTTTTCTATGATATATAAGTTAAGCGTAGCCAACTTATTTCCACAAGTGACATTAACTATTATGTAGCCTAAAGTGTGGATGACGTCACCCGTATAAGATCGCAATGTCAATTGTTTATCTTCGATTGGTAAATTCGAGAAGTGTTTTTCATAAAAATGTTTTGATATTGCCGAGATCTTACTTCCCGTATCTACCTCGAATCTGCACAAAACACTCTCGACCCTTAAAGATACGAAATACGGACCGTCGCCCTCGTTATTTACTACCAGATTATAAAATGAACAATCTTCATTATTGTCACTTCCGTCAGAGTTATTTAAAAAAAACTGACCTTTTGTAGCCGCCTTCGTGCCGTAACCACTACACGCACTTTTAACTTTGCACATTACCTTTAAGTGTCCTTTTTGACCACAATTGTCACAACTATACTGCTTGAACCGACACTTGCCGTCGCCGTGGCCCGTTCTGCCGCAGCGCCCGCACGCGGCGCGTGGCGCGCCGCCGCCGCGCGCGCCGCGCCCACCGCTGGGCCCGGCCCCAAACCGGTGCAAGCCGTCGTCCACCGCCGCCACCTGCCGCGCTGCGCCCGTGCCGCCCGACGCGCACGCCGTTGCCGCGTGCCGCACCGCCGCCTCCAGCGCCAACGCCAAGTCCACGGCGCGTTTGTAGTCAACATTCTTCTCCGCGAAGATTCTAGACCTCATGTCTTCATCACGCAGTCCCGATACAAACTGGTCCCGTAGGCAGATTTCTAAGCAGCTGCCGAAATTGCACGTTTTTGCTAAATGTTTTAAGGCTTGAAGGTAGTCTCGCACACTTTCTCCTTGCTGCTGCACTCTTTGTCGCAAAATGTGTCTTTCGGCTATTTCAGACCTCTCAGGCTCCAGATGATCCTTAACCAGCTTTACGAGTTCAGTGAAAGTTTTTGACTCAGGTGTATTTGGTGCAGATAAGTCGCACATTAATTCGTAACACTCCTCGCCTACAACCGTTACTAATGTAGCAACCTTTAGATCACTTGCGATGTTATTTAAAGTGATAAATTGTTCCACACGTCTCACATATGCGTCCCAATTTTTGCTACCGATGTTAAAACTTTCGATATGACCGAACGGCATTGTGATAAACAAAACAAAACACACGCGTCGCTCGATGCACAATCCTCGTCGCCACTGTTAAATGTACTTTAGGCCGGGTAGGAAACGTGAATGAAACAGCGCGGTCCGTAACTGACTGACTGTTTATTAGTGCGAAATGTAGGTACATAACAAACATAAACCACCGAAAACGCAATGACACTTCAAATCTGGCAGAAAGAACAAGACTTATGCAAGTTCTTGTTATGTGAGAGAGAGAAGGATACAATGTCGTTCGTCATTCGTGGTATTGTATTTGGTCGGATTCGATTTTTGAGTGAATGAATTTGCTTTTGACAAATAAAATGGACGGGTTAGAAAACCCTGGGCTAATTTCGTTCCGTGCAAGACAAAGTCGGGTTAAAGAAATAACATATTAACCCCGAGGCAGTAAACTCCGGGTTATTTTATTATCTCAAAATTTCCGTGCAAGTGGGCCTTAGTGTCTTATATAAAGGACTTATTGTAATATTGACTTCAAACTCACTCAATATGTGACATAAAGTTTAAAGTACTTTGAAACAAAATTTGACGCGAATAAGAATACTTTATTTGCCAGAATACATAAATAAAAGTACAAGATGTTATGGTACGTAGTGGTGCGATACAGTTTTCAGTCGACAAGGAAACAACATGCAAATATTAAACAAAAGTTAAAAATAAAATTTACAACAATTAATAAATGGAACCATCAATCAATCATAAACAATAATTAAATGAAAAGATGCCAGATTTTTTTAATTGTATCATTAATTTATACCAATTTTGAATACAATTCAACTATCCATCAATTTACATGTCAATCCAAATTTATAAAATTCCTCTATACTGTAAAAGCAATGTTCCAATAACCATTTACCAAATTTCGTCTTGAATTCTTGACCATGCAGGACTTTCAGTTCATATGGAATGGCATTGTATATCATTATGCTCATATAATAGGCATTTTTCCTATAAATAAGGCTGATGTAAGAGACCTCTGTACTGCGCACTGTCTTCCCACAAAAAACATCTTTTCTCATTCTAAAGAGTTCTAGGCGGTCCTTTACCTTTACACGATGAGTTTTTATCGGTGATCAGGACAGGAACCAATATTTCTAGATCAGTATTCGATGGCGACCACGCTTAAGGGTGAAGTCCTATCTGCACCGAATTTTTTTTTTGAAATACAAAAACGCAATATTGTATGAGATGCGTCCGCATCAATTCACCCATCCGCATCGATTCAGCTTCAGCATTTAACATACCGAAGAATCCTTATTCAAGATAAAGCATGAGAACGGCTGCTTAAGACGTGAGACTAGATGCTTGCGAATGAGAATAGGTTGATTACGCGTGAGACATAACGCTTGCGATTGATAACGGAAATAAAGGATGTTCCCTACAAACAGAATTCAATTTAGTATAACGTGGCCAGTTATTGAAGGGTGGCCAGTAATTGGCGATTTACCATACTACCCTTAAATTATTTATTTTATGAAATACGGTCATAGGTTAGCTGCTAAGATTAGTTCGTATGAAAATGACATTATATCATTAAAAATGTTGATAAAATGCTATTTTGTCTACGGTGCGAGCCATAGTTATTAAGTTTAGCACAAAGTTTATAGGTGTTTGTATATTTTGCAGTTGTTTTTATTTGAATTATTTATTGTTGAAAGTAATAAATCGGGTTTTTTAGATGGCTGTGTTTTATTGCCGCATTTACCTATATCACCGTCATTTCAGCCGAAAGACGTCCACTATTGAACATAGGCTTCCGCCAAGGTACTCCAAACAGACCTGTTCTTTTTAGGGTTCCGCACCTCGAAAGGAAAAAGCGGAACCCTTATAAGATCCATCCGTCTGTCAAGACCCTTTTTCTCAGGAACGCGTGGAGGTATCAAGCTGAAATTTATATCAAATACTTGCAAATACTCAGGTCTACTGTCCCTTGGAGCTGTGAAAAAATCAAACTTCTAAGCCAACGCAATCAAAAGATACAGCCATTTATGCCGCAAATTTTCGACACTCGCAAGGGAATCAAAACCTACAGGGTACTTGCCGTGAACTCAGAATCTTGAAATTTGGTGCGAAGCAAGGTCTATAAGTTAGAGGAAAAATTGCGAAAAGCATAATTTTTTTGTCAGTCTGTCTATCAGTATTCAATCTACAATGATCCCACACTGCGCACATTTTGCTTAGGAGCAGGGGTCTGCTAAGACTGGGTGTTCATAGATACATATAACTTTAAACATGAAACTACCGTGAGACTGAACTGAAGTGAAGTGCACGTTTGGCAGCCGCCGTGACGTGCGACTCCGAGAGGAAGGGCTACGGATTAGCCCGAAACATGTCGAGTTAAACTCGTTTTGAGACGTGAGTGATCCGTTTATTTTCACTATGAGATACATATAAATTTGCACGGAAACCTCGGTGCGCGAGTCCAACTCGCACTTGGCTGGTTTTTTTATGGTGCAGAAAATGCGCCGTGCACCGTGTGCATTCGTCTCTGCTCGGGGAAACGGAGGGTATGTGGGGCTCTCCCCAAGGGGCCTACCCACTAAAAACCGCACGGATTCCCTCGTTGCCATGGTGAACGCCACGGGAGCATGAAGAGACACCGCGACGCCCACTTGCCGCCCCGGGATGGGGCTCTGTCGACACCGTGCAATACGGGCTCGGTATTAAAAACACCTGAGGCCGTATTGTCTTTCTAACGCTTCTGACGCTTGCCTTTGCTTTCACCATCTCTTTCTGTCATCATCTTATACCGTTTGACAGAAAGAAATAGGGATTGCGAAGGCAAGCGTCAGAAACGAACCCAACTATCACCAACACCAAACTGCACTGATGCGTCTCGAACTCAACCAGAGCTCATCTTCAGAGTGGGTACCACAACCGTTCGCTATGCCACCAAATGTTAGGCTATCAAACCAAAACAAATATTTTAATTTGCCACTGTAAATTCTCAAGTACCCACTGTATTTTTCTCAAACTACCCCAAAAAATAATGAACTTTTAGTGTCATATAAAACTAGGTACCTTGAATTTTTGTTTTTTAATGATAAGGCATATTTTATTAATACTAACTGTTCATTTCATGTTTATGATCCCTTTAAGACACTGGGGCGTCCAGCCGTCCGGGGGACACTCCTCGTCCCTCCGTATTATTATGGCAGAAAAAACTATCGATGGATGCGGAAACGAAAAGAGGGTAGCGCTAGGAGACAAGCGCAAAAAAGCACACAGCATGCCAAAAAACCACCAGGCATAAAGGGTAGCCCCACCCAAAAGATGGCATCCAAAGCCACACAATGGGTCCAAAAGATCTCCGACCCACCCTTCCATCGCAGGGCAAAAGAAAGGAAGCCCGTAGTTATAGATAAATGCATATGACAGGAAATCCCACCAACCTAACCAATAGTACTAAGTAAATTGTACAGAAACGGGCGAGGATCGGTCAAGGAATTAACCAACGGGTAAAAACATAAAAGACCGACCTAAGCACCCCCAGTGCCCAGCGGGAGAATGCATGCTCCTCTCCCGGCCTTCCAGCAAATGGCTGAGGCAGGACACTGTGGGTAGATTAAGTCCCCTCCCTACCCCTCCCCTCCTCAAAATTTAAAGCACACGTTTTTGTTTTGATAACCAATAGAGAAGGAGACTTGTGACCGGGTTTTTTAGTCCGTGCAAGTCGGACACTGTCTGGGCCCTCCATTCCCAGTTCGTCCGAAGGGATTTTTCCCGAGCACAAGTCACCCTTCCAATCCTTAAAGTAAAAAACAGCAAAGACTTCGCGTCTTTGGCCCCTCTGGCGACTCATTCAAAAAAAAAAAAATACTAACTTATTGCTCAACTTAGACCCACTTGGCGCTCTACCTCTGGAACTTCTATTGACTGACACTAGGTACTTTCTAGGACACCCGTATACCATTATTATGCTTTGATCACAAGTACCGAGCAAACGGGCGAGACAGTAAAATGTTTCTCGGCCGAGACAGTGATGTGAGCGAGTAGCTGTTCACACGTGTTTTGAAATTAGCACAGTCAGTTCAGTTCTCATGTGGCCGAGTGGCGAGACAGTGAACGTTCAGACCTGCCGAGTGAACGAGCGAGATAGTGCCTAATACGTGCTCGGCCCATTAGATAGAACAGGGGCCGAGCTACTGTCTCGCCGCTTCGTTCGGCCGAGCGCTCGGCCCAGCACTCGGCGATATGTTTATACGCACCGAGTACTCGGCCGAGAGCACTGTCTCGCCCGTTTACTCGGTACGTGTGATCAAGGCATTATTCATCCAAATTGCGACAGTAAGAAGGGCCATAACGCTCAAGTCGAGCCACTAATCACCGCGAGAAGCAATCTCAACTTGCGATGATCAGATGCTATCGTGTTTGCGCTTTAATTAGGTAAGTTAACTCATCAACACTTTGGTTAATTAATGGAGTTGAATTATTGTGATGCATTAAAAGAGTCACTGTAATATAGTAAAACTCACGTGATCACTTTAAACATATTTATATATTTTCCAATAATACAGGTCAAAGAGAACACGTCTTATTCCTTCCACTCCTCCATATTGAATGTCCCAATCATCATCCCCGCCTGCCTTTTATTCGTTTTGAGCTCTCGTTAATACCCACCAAAAATACATTTTAATCAAACAACTGACTAGTATAATATTTGTTAGTGCTACCTTACAGTAATACCAGCGTTTTTATTAGATTTCCGTACCCGAAGGGAAAAAACGGGATCCTTACTAAGACTCCACTGTCCGTCTGTCTGTCTGTCTGCGTGTCTGTCTCAGGCTGCATCTCATGAACCGTGATAGCAAGACAGTTGAAATTTTCACAGATGATGTATTTCTGTTGCTGCTATAACTATAAATTATATTAGTTGGTAAAATTCGGGATTCAGGAAGTTGAAGATCACGATTTATTTATTGAAAATTCCCTCGGGAATTTTTGGAGAACCCGGAATTTCAATTCAACTTCCAGATCGAATAGGCCAGCCGTTGTGGCTTAGCAAGGGCTTAGCGGTTTGACCTATGGCCTCTACAGAGGGTCGTGGGTTCAAATCACGGCTCGCACCTCTGATATTTCGGAATTTATGTGCGAAATTACATTTGAAATTTACCATGAGCTTTACGAAGGAAAATATCGTGAGGAAACCTGCGTACACCTGCGAAGAAATTTAATTGTGGGAAATACGGTCCAAGTCCTCTCATCTTGGGGTACGTATCAAAATATATAAAATTTAAAAATAATAATGGACGAAATACATAATGGTCGGTCATTTCATATAATGCAATTTTCTTGGAAATTCTCAACTTTTCAGGATTTTCATACAATAAACCTAACCTAACCTAAACCAATCTGTAGATTACAGGGTTAAAAAAGTACCATAGAAAATTTTAGTATACGCCATTATGTATTTCATCCATTATTCGTTTTAAACTTTATATATTTTGATACGTTCCCCTTTCATTCTGAGAGGAGGCCCTGTGCCCTGCAGTGGGATGTATATAGGCAGATCGAAGTGGTGAACGTGTTGAAGGCTAAGGCTAGTCACTTAACACAACAAATACTTAAACAGTAAACAAAATAACCACAAGCACTGAATCCTCGACATAATTCCGCCACATCCTGGCGCGTAAATCACGCGATAGCGCGGTTTATTGAAAAACTTGCGCGCGATTAGCGGCAACTTGCATCGTAATTTAGATCGCGGCGAATTTCGCGGCACGCTGCTCTTGCGCGCTGGATGTGGCCGAGAGCGTAGCCAGATTACTTAAAAATAAAATATATTTATCATCCCAGCGGGTCTCTTGGTCTCACATGATTTAACAAGGGGTCTATAATGGCTCCCATAAAATTTTAAGTCATAATGTATCATTAGTCATAATCAACGTTAGTCATACAATGATTTATTTCTGAAACAATTTATTTTTCGGAATTGTTATAAAACAAACCTAACCTAACCTACTGCATTCTACAAGATGGCATTTAAAAAAGTCCTGAAAAAAATACCGTTTCAGAAATAAATCACTGTATGACTAACGTTGATTATGACTAATGATAAATAAATGATAATGAAATTGGTACGACATGAAATTGGACATGTAAGTAGGCAATTTGTAGTGACATTATAATTAAATTCTTATAAAATTAATTCTTTATTCTTATTTAATTCTTTAGTAATTATGACAAATTCAAATTCTTCATTGATAAGGACATGAAATTGGTAAGGACATATGGCGGATTATAATTTTAAATTGCATGATTACTTTTAGTTATTTGATTATAAATGTGTGTACACCTGTAAGGGTAGAATTTGGTGAAACCATAGCCTGAATATAATATTATATCTGTATTTGTTACCTGAATTTCATACACAATAAATGATTATGATTATGATAAATTAGGACTTAAAATTTTATGGGAGAAATGGAGCACGTTTAACAAGTCATGTCATAATGTATACTTCATAATCAACCTTAGTCATAAAGCGCGTGCGAGGTTATCAGCTAACCTAACCTACTGCATTTCTGGTGATCCTGAAAAAAAAACATTTTTTTTTATTATGAGAGGGAGCAAACGAGCAAGCGGGTCATCTGATGGAAAATGATCACCACCGCCCACAAAAATATCAACAACTCAAAGAGAGTCACTGATCTGTAGCCGGCCTTTTAAAAGGAGAGGGAATAGGGGAGAGGTATTGGGCCCCCGGCGCTCTCACTGACCGTACGAAACACAGCAGGTTTACTGCTGCTTCACGCCGGTGTTCTGTGAGAGGGTGGTACTGCCCCGGATGAGCCGGCCCATTCATGTTGCAGCGGCTAGCTTCAACATGGCTCTACCACTACTAAAAAAGTCCAAGTCTTAGAAATAAATCACTGTATGACTAATGTTGATTATGATTGTTATGATGAATGATACATATGACTTGTTAAATTATGGGAAACCAAGGGATCCCCATCCCAGCCTATATGCGTCCCACTGCAGAGCACAGGCCTCCTCTCAGATTAAGAGTGCTTGGGCCATAGTTCCCACGTGGGCCCAGTGCGGATTGGGAACTTCACACACCAAATTCCTTCTCAGGTTTGTACAGGTTTCCTCACGATGTTTTCCTTCACCATAAAGCTCATGGTAAACTTCAAATGTACTTTTGCACTTAAATTCCGGAAACTCAGACGTTTATAACTACAACGTCATAAATGTAATTAAAAGAAATAAAAAAATATAAAAACCATTGGTAATTTTTTTAGACATTCCCAATTAGTGTTTATTCGGCGCTCTTACCACGTCCACCTTGACTCTACGTCTTCGGCGTCTCGCAAGTGCTTGAGCCTTGTTAACCGCCGCGTCTGTCGACGCTAATGAATTAAGTCGAATTTACGCGCCTTGCCGCGACTCCGTGATGTGTTGCGTAATTATAAAGTTACGTAGTTGCAGTTAAGAGGATAGATTACGGGATTGTTGGTTCTCGGAGTATTTACTTCATCATCATCGTTCCGACCAAATGGCCTAGTGGTTAGAGAGCCTGACTACGCTTGAAGTCCTGGGTTGGGTTCCCGCGTCGGGGCAGATATTTGTATGAAAGTACGAATGTTTGGTCTCGAGTCTTGAGTGTTTAATATATATTGTACCTATGTACATATCTATATGTATAAGTATGTTTATCAGTTGACCCATAACTAAAGTGACTATTTTTTTGTCTCTTTAAAACGGGACAGCGACCTTTTTAAGGAGATTTTGGGCAGAAATAAACTTTTTTTACAATAATAAAAGTCTTAACACCCAACTTTGTACTTAATTTTTTTCCGATTCGCAATTATGTATACTTTAGTACCTACTGGGTGAAAACTTCCAAAATGTGTACAACTCTTCGTAAAGATTTTTTATCTTTAACAATTCCTATTAAGGCGAGGTACCTCGAAGAAACGTAATTTTTAATTTCATTTTATTTAGAAACGGTAATGATTAAACACGTGAAAAAAATATATGTTGCTTTTGAGACCTTTCTGTAAGTACGTCGGGCACTCGTTACATAATTGGACAAACTTCGCTCGATAGAAAAAAAATCCAAACATACCCCTATTTTGTACCTTTAAACTCATTTCATTTCAATATTATACTACTTGATGTATTGAAAGTTACATCAAAATAAACGTCTGTAATGATGTAATGTCCATCGGGTTTAATTTTGTTAATTTTGTAAAATATATAATTTTTAAGCCAATATTAACGAAGTTCACGGCACGATTTACTGGCGCCCCGCTGCCAGCCCGCCGCTCAGTCCCGAGCGGAACGTGTTGGAGGTCGGACGCTTGCCAATTTTTGAAGCGCTCCACATTAAGACTAAATAGGTATCCTTGATGTGGGTAGTAGTATCGTCATTTATTTCTGTTATTTACCACTACTCGTATTCAATGTAACCGCCACACACAAAAAGAAACACCCATCCACGCAACTATACACAGTACACAGTGTACAAAGAAAAACAGTACGAGCACAGAGTAAAAATGTAACCAGTTATTCAACTTCATACTAGAGCGCCCGAATCGACGCACGCACACAGCCAAGCGTATTACACGGCCGCTAAGTAATCTTCGGAATACAAAACAATGCTGCAGTCCCACGCGGTGCGCCGTCTATGACGCTTGGCTGTGTGCGTGCGTCGATTCGGGCTCTCTAGTATGAAGTTGAATAACTGGTTACATTTTTGCTCTGTGGTACGGGTCTATCAAATTTTTTACAAGTGCCTGTAATATAAATTCGCAATTATTGACAAAATTGCCACAGTACAAAGTTTACTAATGTTACCGCTGCAATCGCCGAAATGATAATTCTTATTATTTCAGCATGAAGGTGACAAAGATGACTGTTTCACACATCTAAATATACACGATGATTTTTAATCGGTGATCAGGAGTTGAAAAATCGTGATCCCTAGACAAAATGGAATTTAATAGACGAGATCTTAAAGCAATGAGGTCTCTGGTTAATTAATAAATAAAAAAAAATGTTAAAACTTCTTCCATCCACCGAATGCATGGTCATCGTACATTTGTTTTAGTTAAGTAGTTCTGTCAAGTTTAGTGTCATCGCTTTGGCGGGAAATATGACAGGTCTCACGTCAAAGTTTGTTAAAGAAACTGACTTGTCAAAGAGGTTTCAGGCTCATAGACTAAACCATGCGTAGGGTAACAATGATTTTAGTTAAAAAGTGATTTTCCAAATAATTATTGTTTAAAAAAATTGATGGATTTTTTCGTGTAACTGCGACTTAAACGTGGTCGCCATCGAATACTGATCTAGAAAAATTGGTTCCTGATCACCGATTAAAAATCATCGTGTATAAAAGAAGAAACTGACTGACTAAATGACTGAAATATCAACGCACAGCCCAAACGGCTGGGTCTAGAGATTCCAAATTGCCAAAAGGTTCCTTATAAGGTCTAGAGGTGCACTAAGAAAGGATTTTTCAAAATTCACAACTTAAGGGGGTGAGACGGGGGTCCGAAGTTTATATGGGGAAACAAGATTAGTTAGACTATTTTATTCGAAATTTTTCAGGAGAACTAACGATAAATGAGTAAACACGTGTTTCAGGTTTTTTGGGAATTCAACCCCTAAAAGAGGTCACAAGACCAACATAAGGGACAAGGTCTGGAAATCAACATGGGTATTGTTTCTATGGTTTAGGGACCTTATCGGGTCGCGCTGGTTACGAAAACAATAACAATTTTAAAATCCAACGTGGCGGACGTGAAATACCATCTCCCCCGGTGGGGTGCGAGGCGTTGAAATATCTAAATATCAATATGGGTGTAGTTTTAATGTTTTTTTTGGGACGTTAATTACGAAAATGACATCGATTTTGAAATTTAATATTGTGGACTCCTGACACCTATCATTATCCTAAAGTTTATAATCTCAGTGACTTTTAGGTTATAAACAATATGGAAATGACAGGTGTCAGGATTTACTTCTTAACTGCCGACCACTATGTATATGCTCATTTTTTCATAAATCTTAAATTCGGTTTTTACAATATTGACTTAGACCGCTGACTACCGAGACAGTGCCACTTTTAGCAATTTTTGTAGTGTGTGGGAGCGTGAGAAGTATGGTGTCATATGGCTTACGAGGCTCCTGCGAGTGTATACATATTTTTGACCACTTGATCCGTGAAGAATGACCGACAACTACCGTTATTTGTATTTTAGCGCCATATATAGTTTAGTTTTGTATCTAACTGAAATTCTGGAACTGTACAAGCTGCGGACAAAGAAGTATCCACTTCGAAAACGTTTCATATTTTACATTTATAACACAAAAGTAATTTAAGTAATTGCACCTAAACATTTAAATTACAGCGTGATCTTGGTCTCGGTCGCAACTTACACTACTGTAAATTATATTACACTGTGGCTGGCAAGCGTGACCTCCGTCGGCGAGTTCACGGCGCGCGCGGCGATCGTAGCTTTTGCGCGGGCGGGGTGCGGGGTGTAAATTAACGTGACGCGCTTCAAGAACCTCGCCTTAACATAGCTCAATCTACCTACGTAAACATTACATAATTGAGTTTTCTTTTCTGCCCGCAACTTGTTTATCAAAGAAAATACATGTTCGACTACCACTTACGTGTTGTTATTTTAAATCTTATGGAAGTTAAGAAAACGGGACATTTTTGCGTCCCCAACTTGTTTTTCAAGACAACGGGACAGAGTACCTGAGAACGGGACAGTCCCGTTCAAAACGGGACGTATGGTCACAAACACAAGCATTGCTTACTTTGGAACTGGGTCAATTAGTGTGATTTGCCCCGTGATATTATTTCAGCCGAAAGACATCCACAGCTGAACATAGGCCTCCCCCAAGGCTCACCAAACAAATCGGTCGAGTGCCATCCGCATCAAACGCGTTACCGCAACCTTAACCAGGTCATCGCTCCATCTTGCTGGAGGTCAACCTACACTGCGTAGAACCTTTTGTGCCCGACCCACTGCCGCTTGAGTCATGTGCTTCGATAGCATTTACTTAAAACATAATATATGATAGCTTTTGCCCGCGACTCCGTCCGCGTGGAATTAGTAATTTGGGCAGCTTATTTTTTTATCCAATTTGCTTTTTCATCAATTATGGCTCTCCTTAGTTCAACGATATAAAAAAAATTACCCCCCCCCCCGCACACCCGCGTTCACATTCACCACCGTACCTACTCCCAAATCACTACTTCTAAAAACTGTTCTATAAATTCTTAAAATAGACGTATCTTTCTTATTTGTGAACCGATTCAAATGAAACAAACACTAAATGTTAATCCAAGAAAATACCAACATATCAGTGAAAACCGCATCCTTCTAGGTTAAGCCGTTTCTGAGATTAGCGCGCACAAACGCACAGACAAACAGATAAACAGACATACAGACAATAATTCTAAAAAAACATTGTTTTGGGTTCTATTGCGCAAATATCTTCAATGTACAGACACCGACTTGTTACAGATTTATTATATGTATAGATATACCTACATACATAGTAGTTACTTGCGTGATTCGTGTTCTGGATAAAAGTACTTACTCATCATCTCAGCCTATGTATGGCCCACTGGCACAGGCTCCTCTCAGAATAAGAGGGCTTGGGCCTTCACACACACCATTTCTTTGCAGATGTATGCAGGTTTTCTCACGATGTTTTTCTTCACCGTAAACCTTATGGTAATGTATGAATGTTTGTAACTCTTTCACGCTAAAACGGTTTGACCGAGACAGATGAAATTAGACACACAGTACATGTGCAAGAGCGCTTTGCTATTTACAGAATAAACTTCTTCATTTTAACAGTTTAGTAGTTATTATTTCACTTAGTTATTTTTATCCTCCGACACAAAAAGAGGGGTGTTATAAGTTTGGCCACTATGTGTGTGTGTGTGTCTGTCTGTCTGTCTGTGGCATCATAACTCTTAAACGGGTGGACCGATTTTGGATGCGGTTTTTTTATTTGAAAGCAGGTTTCTTGGCGATGGTTCTTAGATATGTTTCATCAAAATCAGTTCAGCTGTTTCAAAGTTATCAGCTCTTTTGTTAGCTGCGGAAGGGATCTTAGATGTATAATGGGCATCTATTTTGTGTTCAAACATACGTACGTGGGTGAACACCAGAATGTTGCACACTGTTAAAGCTGCGTTAAAATTACCATTAACTTTTCCATTGTGACACGTAAATACAAATGTATACATATGTATGGTTAATTTTCGTGTCACAATGGAAAAAGTTCATGGTAATTTTACCTCTAGTTGCATTAGTTTGGTTGATTTGTCCGGGACCGAACTGCTGCAACACTTTTTGTCTCAGTAGTTCGGTTAACACGTCAAACCGAACTGCTGGGAAACCTTTAGTTGCAGTAGTTCGGTTGATTGTCCAGGACCAAACTACTGCCACACTTTTAGTCTCATTAGTTCGGTTGTGACGTCAAACCGAACTACTGAAAATTGAAACGACTCAAAAGCGCGATTAGAAATATAGCTAAATACACAATCCATGAAAAATAAGAGCTAGTTAATTTTATTAGCAATGTTGCTATTTCATTTCCTTGCAATCGAAGTGAAAAGAAGAGTGTACCTAAAACTCTAGCATTAAATCCAACGTCAATGTCAACCAAACGTCTCGGGTAAAATGGCTCGTTTTATGCTCTTGTTGTACAATCTAATCCTTAAACGTCCTTTTGAGTCGTTTCAATTCTCAATAGTTCGGTTTGACGTCATAACCGAGCTAATAAGACTAAAATTGTGGCAGTAGTTCGATCCCGGACAGTCAACAGAACTACTGCAACTAAAGTCTTAACCGGTTTGACGTGTTAACCGAACTACTGAGACAAAAAGTGTTGCAGCAGTTCGGTCCCGGACAAATCAACCGAACTACTGCAACTAGAGGTAATTTTAACGCAGCTTTAACAGTGTGCAACTTTTTGGTCTTCACCCACGTGTGACACGTTTAATTGCGTTGGGGGTTTTTAAATTTTTAAATTTATAGTTATTACAAGTTACACACAAAATACAATAAAATAAAAATAAAAAGTCAAAATTTTGTTTTGATTTTCATTTAGAATAGAAAACAAGTACCTACCAACATTTAGCTAACTTTTCATTCATGCATTCGACCGCAACATTTTACATAACCATTGCTTCTCTAACTACTTCGAAATGAAAGTTCGCGCCAAATGAGGCGCCATTGGAGTGCCCATTTGAATTTTATATTTATGAATACTGTTCCTGACCGTTTTACAAATGGGAACCTATCGATGTTTAGAAACTCCTTTACTCGAATTTCATTTATCCGAAAACGGTTCTCCGACTTTTTAAAATCCATATGTTTTGTTTTTCCACAACATCACAATGCCACGGATTCATTCAATCACAGTTTTATTTGCCAACAAATTCAAAATCCCGAATGACAATAATCCATTTTTTTATTTGCCAACCTAATCAGTTGCCATATTTTCATAATCTAAATGTAACGAAGAGCCGAAAGTAAGTTTTTATTATCTACCTAACCTAACATCAGAGTAAGACAACATTGCTTAATTTTTAGCGAGCGAGCGAAGCGAGCGAGCAAGACGGTTCTGAGCGGAAGCGACTCGGATAGATTGGGTTTCGGATAGGTGGGGGGATAGATTGGGTGTTAGTTATTTTTTTATAACCACCTACAAAACCCCCTACCCACATAGCAAACTCAATAAAATAATTGGGCAACATTAAACAACAAAATGACTATTACGCTCCACACATAATTGTATGGTCGCCTTTTGTACCCCTGACCTTTGCGGAATAATAATTTTGCGGAATAAATATATATTTGGCAAATGATCCTACGGAATTTCATGCAGTTGGATTTTGAATCATTTGGCAAATAAAAAATGGATTTTAAACATTTGGCTAAAGAAAATATGGTAAATAAAATTTCGGACAAACAATAATTTGGAAAATGAAAAAAAGGAGTTTCGTTTTCGGAATTTTAATATTCGGAAATGAGATTTTCGAGAATATGATAGGTAACCTTTACAAATACGTGTTCAGGCTTTTTACAAGGTTATTAAAAGATATAATAGTAGGTACTTTATTAGCAAAAACGGGCCAAATGCGTAGTTTTTTTACACGACTACTGCATAGGCAAAATTAAGTGTAATGATTTTAGCAGTCAATGAAACTCAGAGGTACTTTATTAGCATAAAAAAAACCGGCCAAGAGCGTGTCGGACACGCCCAAGATAGGGTTCCGTAGCCATTACAAAAAAATCAAGCAATATTTTTCTAAGGATTTCGGATGTGTACGGAATCATCCAAGTTTAGGTATGTTTTTTACCTTAGGCTACTATGTACTCTTAAACTACAAATTCCCATGCAATCTTAGCCGCTATAATTTTCCTTGTAAATTTAATATATTAACTACCATTCTGAATTTTTTCAAATTTCTCCGCCCAACAGTTTAGATTTTAGAGGGGGGGGGGACGCTCGATTTTAATGAAAATTTTCACTTTAAAGTTGAATGTTTCGCAAACAGATCACTGAATAGAAAAATCATGTTAGCAACCCCCCCATGGTTTTAAAAGACCTATCCAACGATACCCCACACTATAGGGTTAGTCGAGAAAAAAAAAATTTACCCCCACTTTACGTCTATGGGTGGTACCCTAAAAAAAAATTTTTTTAATTTTTTTTTATTTACCACTTTGGCGGCGTGACTGATATGTATATTATTCATGCCAAATTACAGCTTTCTAGTACTAACGATCTCTGAGCTTAGCCGCGGACGGACAGACAGACATGGCGAAACTTTAAGGGTTCCTAGTTGACTACGGAACCCTAAAAATGGGCCAAATGCGTAGATTTTTTTACACGACTACTGCAAAGCCAAAATGAAGTGTAATGATTTTAGCAGTCTATGAAACTCAGAGGTGCGAGCAAGGATTTGAACGCAGTGTTGAAGTGCGCTCAGATTATACAAACGAAACTGAGTGACTATCGAGGTGTAGGAACAGTGGTGATTTACTCTGATAGTCAAGCAGCGCTAAAGGCATTAAACAAGCCGACAGTTAACTCCTCTTTGGTAAGAGAGTGTAGAAATGCACTCAATAGACTAGGGGAGAGTACGATGGTTACGGTGGCCTGGGTCCCGGGACATCAGGGAGTGACAGGTAATGAGAAGGCTGACGAGCTAGCAAGGGAGGGAGCGGATACGGGATTTATAGGTCCTGAGCCGGTACTTCCAATAACTGCAGACGTCACCAAGGGGGTAATAGATAGATTGAAGGAACAGGAAGCAAACAGTGATTGGAGACAGGCTGTTGGGTGCAGACAATCGAAGATGATGTTGGATGGTATCAACCACAGAAGAACTAGGTATTTCCTAAATCTAGGTAAGAGTAGCTTAAGGACTAACTGGCATAATTACTGGCCATAATTTGTTAAATAGACACTTAAGCATAATAGGTATAAAAAGTGACCCCTCCTGTCCACATTGTGGGAAGGAGGAAACGAGTGAGCACATTCTAGCCGAGTGTGTCATGTACGCGGCAGCGCGGCGTGATGTATTCGGGAGTGACGAGCTGAGGGAGGAGGAGCTAAAGGATGTCAGTCTCAAAGATGTCCTTATGTTCAGCAGGAGAACGAGAAGATTCGAGGAGAGATGCTGTGTGAGAGCGCTGCTGGGACAGTAACCGTCGGCTCCAACCACGGGGAACTGGGCTGAATGACTGTGCAAAACGGTCGACAGCCCGCCTGGCTCAGCGAGGCGTCCCCATACATCATCATCATCATCATCAAGGATTTGAACCCAAGACCCTCTGTTTGAGCCAAACCACTAGACCACCAATGGCATTAAATTAAATGCAATGCATGTAAGTATTGTAAATACTACTGCCGCGAAAATAAAAAGCTATAAGGGTTCTGTTTTTGCCATTCTGATTACGGAACCCTTACTACAAAGGAAGTGGGGCCAGACGTGGATTTTAGCTATAGCCAATATCTAATATGGCGAGCGGGATTTGAACCCACGACCCTCTGCTTGAGAGGATAGGTCGAACCGCTAGGCAACCACGGCTTTTTTTTACCCATGCATGCATTTGCTTTACCCATTATACCCATGGTGTACAGATGCTTTAGGCCAGTTTACACGAAGGAAGCTAAGCAAATCTTCGATATACCCGACGATTTTAGAGTATGTACTAAGGGCCGTAGAATTATAACTAACTTACAAGTACACAAATAATGTCGCTCGGAGACGCTGAAGTAAAAGACCTCATTACAACAAAAATAAAATTACATTTTCCGTATAAAAATATTCAATCAAAAATCAAAGCTCATACAAAGCGGCCTTTGTGAGGGACAGAAAGAGGCGCGGAGGTGAAATTAGGGCCCTTGTCGTGAAGAAAGCGGTTTTTATACGGCTTAAAGTAATTATTGTGTTTTGTGAAAGAGTTTGTTAGCGGCCATTCAGCGAGCGGACGCTCCGACGGCCGGGCGCGGACTTAGGCGGGATGGAAATAATAAAAAATATTTTTTAAGTAAGCAATTGAATTGTTTTGAATCCCATTCTAGAGGATACTAAACAAGCCATTCAATTTATTAAAAATAACAAATCCCCGGGATTAGATGATATCCAAGGAGAGCTTATAAAATATGCTGGAACAGAATTCGAGAAAGAATTTCACCACCTGGTTCTTCAGATTTGGAATGACGAAAGAATGCCCGAAGACTGGAATACATCTGTTATCTGTCCCCTACATAAAAAAGGTGACATATTGGAGTGCAACAACTACCGAGGCATATCTCTTGTGAGCACCGGTTATAAAGTTTTGTCCAATATACTTTTCAGCAAATTAAAGCCATATGTAGAATCCAGCTTGGGAGAGTATCAGTGTGGTTTTCGACCAAACAGGTCCACAATAGATCAAATCTTCTCGCTTAGGCAGATCCTTGAAAAAACGTTTGAGTTCAACGTCGACACTCACCATCTTTTCGTTGACTTTAGGGCTGCATATGATAATGTGCATAGATATTTCCTGTACCGTGCTATGATGGAGATCGGCATCCCAACAAAGCTCGTGCGCCTGACAGAGATGACTCTAAGAAACTCTCAGAGCGTTGTTAGGGTTCAAACCGAGCTATCAGAACCCTTCAGAACCAACGACGGCTTAAGATAAGGGGATGCCCTCTCGTGTCTACTGTTCAACATCGCTCTGGACAAATGTATCCGGGACTCAAAGATCGAAACCAAAGGCACTATATACCACAAATCCGTCCAAATTTTGGGGTATGCAGATGATCTCGACGTGATAGGAAGATTCCTGCCTGCGGTGGAGGGTGCATATTTTGCTCTTGAAAAATCAGCTGCGGAGGCCGGTCTCCAAGTTAACATGGCCAAGACTAAGTACCTGAAAGCGTCAAAAGACCAGCAATCTCTGCCACAAGGAATCAACGTTGGCAATAACACCTTCGCTAGCGTCAATGAATTCGTCTAACTTGGGTCCTTAGTAACGGATAAAAACGATATATCTTTGGAAATAAGCAGGAGGATAATGGCCGCTAACAGGTGCTACTTCGGCCTGCTAAGATACTTTCGCTCGAAACTTCTTCCAAGAAGCCTAAAACTGCTTCTGTATAAAACCTTATTAAGGCCTATTCTCACCTACGGTTCTGAAAGTTGGGTACTGAGCAAAAAGGACGAAAATTCCTTGTTGGTATTTGAGCGTAAAATACTTAGGCGCATTTTCGGAGCTGTGATGGAGGATGGGAGATGGCGGACGCGTTATAACCACGAGCTATACCAAATGTACGATGTGCCAAATGTCATTAAGGCCATAAAGATCGGACGCCTGCGATGGGCAGGGCACGTAGTGCGGATTGATGAGGCCAGAGTACCTAAACGCCTTCTGGAAGGTCGGCCGGAAGGCCGCAGAAGTAAAAGCAGGCCCTAGCTCAGATGATAGGACGGCGTCGAACAGGACACCAAGAAACTAGGGGTGATAAGATAAGTTTGAGAAGGGAGGCCGCAAATAGATCGGACTGGAGAGATTTACTGAACCAGGCTAAGGCCCACCCGCGGCTGTAACGCCTTAGATGATCATCATCATCATCATTTCAGCCGAAAGACGTCCACTGCTGAACATAGGCCTCCCCCAAGGCTCTCCAAACAGATCGGCCCTGTGCCATCCGCATCCAATGCGTTCCCGCTACCTTCACCAGGTCGTCGCTCCATCTTGTTGGAGGCCTACCTACACTGCGTCTTCCGGTCCGCGGACGCCACTCGAGAACCTTTCGGCCCCATCGGCCGTCAGTTCTACGGGCGATGTGCCCTGCCCACTGCCACTTAAGTCTAGCGATTCTTCGAGCTATGTCCGTGACTTTAGTTCTCGCGCGGATTTCATCATTTCTAATGCGATCCCGCAGAGAAACTCCAAGCATAGCCCTCTCCATCGCCCTCTGAGCGACCTTGAGCTTCCTTATAAGACCCATCGTTAGCGGCCACGTCTCAGTGCCATAAGTCATCACTGGCAACACACACTGGTCAAAGACTTTTGACTTGAGACACTGCGGTATATCGGATGACAAGATATTGCGGAGCTTCCCGAACGCTGCCCAGCCGAGTCTAATTCGTCGATTGACCTCTTTCTCGAAGTTGCACCTACCCAATTGGATTGTATGTCCCAGATAGATATAGTCGTCAACAACTTCGAGCAAAGTATCTCCGATTACGACGGGAGTTGGTACAACATGGGCGTTCGACATGACCTTCGTCTTGTCCATGTTCAATTTAAGACCAACTCTCTCGGAGACACTTCCGAGGTCAGCGAGCATCGCACTGAGGTCCTCCAAGGTCTCAGCCATAAGCACCACGTCGTCGGCAAATCGAAGGTGAGTGAAGTATTCGCCATTTACATTGATGCCACGCCCTTCCCAGTTCAGAGTCTTAAACGCATCCTCTAGTGCAGCGGTGAACAGTTTCGGAGAGATAACATCTCCTTGTCTGACTCCCCGCTGCAATAGAATGGGCTTCGACATCTGATCCTGAAGTTGGACGGACATTGTGGCGTTATTATACAGACACTTCAACACTTCGATGTACCGGTAGTCTACTTGGCACCGTTGAAGAGACTGCAGTACAGCCCAAGTCTCGATCGAATCGAAGGCCTTCTCGTAGTCCACAAATGCCAGGCAAAGGGGGCGGTTATACTCCTCGGTTTTCTGTATAACCTGCCGCAACGCATGTATGTGGTCCACGGTGCTAAAGCCTTTTCGAAACCCGGCTTGTTCGGGAGGCTGGAAGTCGTCTAACCTGCGCGCGAGACGATTCGTGATGACTCTCGAAAACAGCTTGTAAACATGGCTCAGAAGTGAAATGGGTCTATAATTCTTCAATAAGGTATTATCGCCTTTTTTGAAGAACAGCACCACTACACTTCTGTTCCATGCTTCTGGTGTTTTCCCTTCACGGATGGCGGTATCGAATAGTTTCTGAAGGGCTTTGAGGATCGGTTTTCCACCCGCCTTCAGAAGTTCGGCTGTTATTCCGTCATCACCAGGGGCCTTGCCATTCTTTAGTTGTTTGAGAGCCATACTAATCTCGTACAGGCTGACGTCCGGGATGTCTTCGGTATAGTGCCGGGTTAATCTAGCTCTCGGGTCTTCAGCTAGATCCATGACGGGTTTCTTCGTTGATGTGTACAGCTGTCCATAGAACTTCTCAACTTCTAACAATAGCTCCGGTTTAGAGGTCACGATCCTACCTTCACCGGTCTTTAACTTTGCCAATTGGCTTTGCCCAACAGACAGATTCTTGGCAAAAACTTTAGAGCCTCTGTTGCGCTCTATCGCCACTTCAATACTATTAGTATTAAACTGGCGTATATCGCGCCTCAGAGACTTTGAGATCTGTCTGTTAAGCCGCCGGTATTGGCAAGCGTCACCAGATGTCTGTAGGATCATCTTACGTCGATCTTCCATGAGCTTTAGAGTAGAAGGTGTGATTTTTTTGGTTCTATTTGTACGGTGAGTCTTAAAGAACTTTGACCCAACCGTATGGACAGCTTCCACAAACCCGTCATTGTAATCATCCATGTCGCTTCCTAGGCATTCGAAACGATTTTGCAGTTCAAGCTGGAACGTTTCGAGGTTTTGTAGCTGGGCTGGTGCCGGGCGGAGCGTAGACTTTATCAGTCGCGATCTTTCAAGCTTGAACCGAATATTCAATGTGCCTCGTACCATACGGTGATCACTCCCGGTTTTAACCGCACTGATCACGGAGACATCATTGAATATTTGCTTCCTCGTCGACATAATAAAGTCTATCTCATTCCTCGTTACACCGTCAGGGCTCATCCAAGTCCATTTCCTGTGCTCTCGCTTCTTGAAGAAGGAGTTCATCATATAGAGTCCCTCCTTCTCCATAAAGCCGGCCAGTAGGTGGCCCCGGTGATTCCTACGCCCTACTCCAAATTGCCCCATTCGCAGCTCTTCACCATCCCGTTTACCCAGTTTTGCGTTGAAGTCCCCCATAACAACCGTGAAGTGAGATCCGGAGCTATGCATGGCTCTGGAGATATCCTCATACATAGTTTCCACCTCTTCGTCGGAGTGTGCCGAAGTCGGAGCGTAAACCTGTACGACCTTCAACGAATACCGTTTGGTCAATCTTAGTACCAGGTACGCTACCCTGGTCGACACACTCACGATCTCCACGACGTTGTTTACAAGGGACTTGTGGACGATAAACCCGACACCGCCCTGGGACTGTTGGTCGCCCTCCCGGAAATAGAGCATGTTACCAGAGTTCAGGATTATCGTGTCCTCCCCCTCTCTTCGGACTTCTGATAACCCTACTATCCCCCATCGTAACCTGCTCAATTCTTCCTCCAGTTCCACTAACCTATCATCCGTCCGCAGCGTACGGCAGTTATACGTTGCCAGGGCCAGGGATCGTTGCTGATGGTAGCCGGATCGCTTCCGGGGATTCTTAGCACCCCTTGCCCCGCCGCTACCCAGGCCGCTACCGTAGCCTGGAACAGCGGGGCTACCGGAAACTAGGGGCCGTTTTTTTTTGGACTCAGCCATAGGGGGGTATTTGCCGTAGTCGCCACGCTTGGCAGGCGGGTTGGCGACCGCAGTGGAAAAAACCGTACATATTAGGGACGCTGCTGCCCGTCCTCCGGTATTACTGGCCGCAGTTTTAGGACATACCCGGGTCCCCTTAGATGATGATGATGATGAATTACCTCCGCCCATGGGTAACACTAAGGGTGTCACAGATGCGTTTCCGGCCCAGAGATAGATAGACTCATTTTTTAAAGATCTCCAAGCTGCATCGCTCCGGGAATGCTGTCCTAGGAAGCTGGCCATAACTTGCTCGTGGATTTGGTAGTGCTACAAGATTAATGATTTTTAACACATGCTTTGAAGCTGACACTGTCTTCGGAACTGTAAAAATGTCAAATCTATTCAACAAGGTACTTCATTAGAACGTCGTATGGAAAAAATTCGTCCAAAATTCATTTTTCTAAAATGATTTCTACATGCTTACGTCTCCATAATGTGGGAATATATAGCGGCATAAAAACCTGATTTGTTATTCTAACTAAAGATTCAGACGTCAAGTAGTTTTAGTGTAAAAGTGTAAAAAATAGTGAGAAAGAGAGAGAGAGAGAGAGAGAGATATTTAAGCATGTTCAATAAACAAATTTTTGAATTTATGTAGCATAATTTACTTAGGTAAAATAATGTTGTCAGTCTTAGATCACCCTGCCTAGACTCTACGCTGGGGTAAAATTTATCTCTCTATTCATAAATACTTATTGTGTTTCTTTAGTTGCCACAAATATTAGTAGCAAAGGTAATCCTGGTAAGTGCTCAACTTTTCCAATCCAATTCCAATTTTCCACTTTTTCAATACTTTATTGCAATGGTCCCGGTTTTTGCTCCTCTCATTCCCGCCTCTATAATTTCAAATATACGTAACTTATGTCTTTATATTACTCTATAATTAGTTTTATTTATATTTAATTATTTATCTACTTCGTCTTCTTATATGTTCCACAGAGGTGACTCTACGGGTCCTGGCAGAATACCAGCGCTGCGGTTTCCGCAGCTTTATGCTGAGTCAGCACCCTTCTTTCAGAACACTTGGCATTCAGATTAAGTTTAATAGTTTTACTCTTGTTCTTTTATTTCTTTCACTTTTTTTTGTTGCTAGAGCTGTTTTATTTCTTGTATTTTTTAATCCACTCTTTTTTATTCTGTTAACGTCTAGTATTAAATATTTTATGGTCCTTGATGTTACTATGTATTTTTGTCTGTGTGCCTGTGTTTTGAAAAATAAAGTCTTATCTTATCTTATCTTATCTTAGCACGAAATTGTATAGATAGGTACTTAATACCAGTGTACATAAAAACTAACTTAACTGTCGGCTTTTGCCACGACAATTTTTTTATTTTGTCAAATTATCATGTACGCGAAATAAATAATTATTTTCACGCCCAAGCCCGTCCCTGCGCCACTCCGGAAAATTTCTTGTTTTCGCCAAGTTTTCTCGGCTTTTCTCTGCGTTTTCTTTTCGCCTTAATTAGCTCATTCACGCCCCACGGCCCAAATTATCTTGTTTATAGAAAGCAGTTTAATATTTGGCGGGGCGTTTAGCGCGGACCCTTTTTGAATGCCTCACTTATTGGGGGCTACGAATTTCGATCCGTTAAATTTGAACTTTTAGTATTAAGAATATAGAATAAAGAATTTAGTGGTGACATACTTTTTAATTTTATCGAAACTTGAAGACCTTGAAAATAACTGGCCAAATGAGAATCGGACTCGCGCACTGAGAGTTCTGTAAAAATTTGCAGGTATGTGAAAACATACGCTATATCTATAGAAATGCTGTGTCAGCAGAGGCCTGCTTTTAAGAACAATTTACGAAAGTTGGGTCACTTTAAATAGGTACAATTGATTTGTTGGGACACCTAAATTTTTCGATTCAATTTTATTTTTGTTAGGTATTTGTTATTATAGTGGCAATAGAAATAGAAATTACAGCTGTTTGTCTATCCACTGGGTGAAATCTAAATCTCCCTAAATGGTGATACAAAATTAGTGTTTCTCTCTTAGTTAATGCTGGGCAACATACCTAATGCTTAAGTTGTTTGTTAAAATTACGGGGTACAACCTTGCAACAAGGCCTTAACAATGTGGTTAAAAACTCTGAATTATGAAGATGTTGAAGGATTATTATAATAGTTATTTGTTATGTAATGGAACGTTGGGTATATGTACTAGGCTGTGATATACTTACACGCTCACTTGTGCGCACACACGCGCACGGGAACACACACACGCATGCGCACATACACACACACACATCTACACACTCACACTATTGTTAATATTGTATAGTTGTTATTGTTAAAACTTATTTGATATGGAAGAGCGGAGTCTGCTGACACAGGTATTTTATACTTACTAGCAGATTCAAATTTTTGCACTGTAAACATTGTTCTTTTAACATAATAAATATTATTATTATTAAAATAGTCTAACTAAATTTAGGATGTTCATACTTAGTTGAAATGAAACCAATTTTTATTTTGTTGTCTGTTTGACTTTTTTTATTTGGAAAATATTATGTGTTTTCTGTTCAGAATCACGGGCTTTTTCGATCCTACTAGGAGGAAAAAAGGATCCCAAAATTTCCATATAATTTTAAAATAAAGTCTATGAAAAATGGGAACTAAATGAAAAAAAAAATTGGGACACAACAAGTGTCACAGTTGGGATTGGGACACAGCAAAAATTTTAGGACACTTTTTTTCCTAGTAGGATCGAAAAAGCTCGTAATTCTGAGCAGAAATCACATAAAACTTTATTTAAAAAAAAAGTTTATTTAAAAATTGACCCATGGACACTTCAACTTAAATAAGACTAATTAAAAACAAACGAGTTAGTGCATTATATTGTTCAGCATTAACTGAGTTAAAAACACTAACTTTGTATCACCAATTAGATTCCACCCTGTGTTATGGTTCTTAAGATACAGCCCTGTAATGGACAGACGGTCGTAGCAACAGTGATAGAGTTCAGTTTCTCGTCTTTCGGGTACAAAACCCTAAAATTTACTTCGATGGTAGGCTTTGGCCGTGGCTGGTCACCATCCCATAGGTTGAGCCACGCCACCAAGCGACTCGTCGTGTTCCGGCCTGTTTCCTATAGAAGGCATTCTGGAGGAAGGGTCTGAGCAGTTGTGCTACCGGTTACAGTGCCTCGTATTTGTAGCGCTGTTGCCGTATGGTTTCCTTCTTTCTGTTTATTCCCCTAAATCAAGTCTATCGTGAATGAGCATTAGGCAAGCATGCTCCATCGTAGGCCTCATCTTTGCTTTCCATCAGGCGTGATTGTGGTCAAACGCAAGCCTATATTGTATAAAAAAAAACATTCGGGACCTTTCATAAATTACGTCCTAATTTTCATCATTCTTAGATTCCCTTACTTCTACGTGCTACGCCGCAAGCGCTACGACGTAGATTCATGCTACGATACATGACTGCTACGAGTCTAAAATTAGTTGTTTGTTTGCTACAATAACTTGTCGGTCACAGAGTAGGCCTACTTCCAGAATGGGAGGGCTTGACTCGGCGCTTCTGAGATTTTCATAAATCCCGTGCGAAATTACATTTGAAATTATAAGCTTTACTGTGAGTTCTCAGTCTGCACTGGGAGCGCGTGGGAACTACGGCCCAAGCTCGATCATTCTGAGACGACGCCTGTGCCCTGTAGTGGGACGTATATAGGCTGGGATAGTGATGAACAAATTGACTGTCCATCCTACTAACTTATTCGTGAAAGTTTGTATGGATGGATGGATGTGTGGATGTTCACTACTCTTTTATACTGAAGCGGTTTCCGGTGAATTTTAGCACACAGATAGTTCATAACCTGGATTAAATTATTGGATGCTTTTCATCCTAAAAAAATGCATAGGTCCCGCTAAATAGCGACAAACGAAGTCTTCGCAGATGGAGTCGCGGGCTACAGGTAGTATTAGTATGCTTTGTGTCTCTAATCTCTGGAAACAGACCGTAATCCTGAATAGAGTTCCTTCTCAGGAATGTTTTGGTTTTGTAAAATTAATAGATTAGATAAAAAAAATACAATTACATAATACCGACAAACAAATCAACAATAAGTAAAAACATATTAAAAAAAAAAATAATCTGTTTATTGCAAATTAAAGTGTTACAATTTTTTTTCTCGTAATCAGTCATTTCTCCGTTAAAATGGTGGCGTTTGAGCTTAGAAATACTCTAATCAACACCAGTGGCGTGCCTAGGGTATCAGGCTATGGCAAGCCGAGAGATATGTTTTAGTATTTTTTTATAATTTAATGTAGGTAAATCCATCTTGTTGCCGCTTTACTCAGTTTGGGCAAGCTTACTAAAGCACACTTCATTCTATTACTAGACAGAATTTTAAATTTTACAGACTCATTCTCACACGCAGCAACGCACTAAAACAAGAATACCTATTTATTTTGTAATTACATAAATTCACGCATTTTACAACGCCTTGCATGGTATGGCCCACGATTCGATATAAACAATCGTGAAGTTATTCATCTCGCCCGCGCACTCGCGTTCTAAACCAAACGCAGCAAACTTCACACCGTAAGCCAGATTCAAAATTGCAAAGAAAGCGCTATATATGCAGCTATACATAGATATTTGCAAAACTAACGTTTTCCTACGTATGAAGAGAGCGTTTCGAAGCCCCGTAAAAGCCCACAAGAGCGAGCGAGATGTCATGCTATTTATAACGTCGCTACTATCGCCTATCGCCGCGTCGGCCGCCGTACAGCGCCGCTGGGCCGCGCAGCGGATTTGTTATGCAATTCTTGGTATTTTACGTAAAATAAAGCGCGTTATTATGAAAGTGATTTTATTAGAACTTTTTTCGTTTGGACGAGGTTTGGCTTTTATTTTTAATCTTGATTTGAGATTTATAAGGCAAGCCCGGCTTTTGGGCTTCTATGTAAGGATCGCCACTGATCAACACGTCCTATTCGTCTATGTCCAGAGGGTAGAGACACATTGTATAATATTTTAATCTATACTAATATTATAAAGAGGAAAGATTTGATTGTTTGTTTGTTTGTCTGTTTGTTTGCATTGAATAAGCTCCGAAACTACTGGACCGATTTAAAAATTTTTTTGCCGTTGGAAAGCTACATTATCACTGAGTGACATAGGCTACTTTTTACTGCGGGAAAATACCTATTCCTACGGGAAAATTAATTTACTGCGGGCGAAGCTGCGGCCGGAAGTCTAGGCCTTAATAAGGCCCCATTTATTTATTTAGTATTACCACAGAATCAAAAGCAGCTATCGAATACATACCTGATAAAGTATATTTATAAAGCTAATCGCATTTTCAATAATTAAAATAGAAATTGTGACGTATAGTGAAGCCAATAAGGTTGAATTTGCAAGTCAATGCATGTGGTCGCTATATCGCCTCTACCTTATTCTCGGTAGCGAGGAGTAAGTGTAAAATATAGTTCATAATGTTAACAAAGCCTGAATCGTGGAACAACCACGTATCCCGCTATCGCCACCTGTGAGACGTGACCGTAAAGAAAAAGGGCGAGCTGCTTCGGCGGAAGAGCGATAAGGCGTAATGGCGCGCGCTGATAACGGCGCCTCCGCTTTGTCGCGCGCGCAGGCGGAAAGGTGGTAAGCGCTCGTGGTGTTGCCACATGCTACATGAACCCAAGGTTATAGTACTAGCGCTCGGGTAATTTTCATACAATATAGGCTTGCGTTTGACCACAATCACGCCTGGTGGAAAGCGAAGATGAGGCCTACGATGGAGCTTGCTTTTTTGATGATAAAAAAACCGAGTGTGCTTTAGACCACCTGAAGAAGTTTTTTCGTCTCCGCGCTTTGTCACACGCGCAGACTAAACGCTGGTTTTTTTTTAAGATTTTATGGCCTGGAAACTTTGTCCTTTAAGCCAAGTCTATTAAAACAGGAGAATGGATATATTCTTGATTTTTTTTCCAGAGCACAATATTAAATTTTTCCAACGGTAGTTTTGATGAATTTGTATAATGCTTCATAACAGTCACTATTTTTTAGAATGTCAGTTAAGCGGCGGGAGGAATCACTAAGCACTTCACTCAAATCACTTGCTAATATAAGTCTTTGAAAATTAAACGCAGAACATTGAAACACGATGGGCTAAACATCCCCTACAATACTATTCTGGCAATGTGGGTATGTGCTGTCTGTTATAATGGAAAATCTGGCTAGAATTGCTGGAGCAGTGTTTTGTCCAAAACTCAATCTATTGATTGTAGTGATGAAGTCTCCAGAGCCTTCCTTAATTCTGTCATACCAAGGTTTCGCTGCTAAATTACTTTGATTACTGCCATAACATCTTCCTTTTCTTTAGTCCAAGCTTCCATCCAAATCTTCATAGTTAATTTTTTCCATTGAATGACAGATTAGACATCGATCGGAACGTTGACGCTCGCTCACGTCAGACGTCGCATAAAATAGGAGACCAGCCTTACAATTTATTTATTCCCTAATTATACTAAAGTTAAAACACTGTCATATTTGACACTAACTTGTTGTAACTCTAAAGGACCTTGTAAGTTACATTGACTGTGCACTCAATATTTATTTATTTTGTAGGTACTAGGCATTCCCCGCGGTTCACTAAACGCGGGTTAAACTATTACATCTGCCAGTCAAATTAAAGTTCCGGAATAACATTTTAATAGTCGCTTGGATAACGCTATCTATCAAATACAGACGAAGTTAGTACATCTTGAAAGTAGAGGCACTTCAACGTTTTCGGACAGCACTCTCTATTCTGGTATAAAGTTAAAATATTATCCCACTGCAGCTCATTACCGGGATGTTAGTACCTTAAGTCTCAATCCAGATCTTTTTCTATCTGCACGCCAAGTTTCATCTTAATCTGTTCAGCCGTTTGAAGAGGACGCCTGTGCCTCGAGATGATCATCATGATACTTTATACTGGAAATTTATCCTCAAATTCTTTAACCACTTTTGCTAGCGACACTTTTTACATTGAAAAGCAACCAAAACTCTTACAATTACGCGAATTTTTGTAGCCTGGTATCCTTCTAACAAGCTCGACGCACATACGACCTTTTACTCCCGCACGCCACCATTGTCGACAGCCCCGCTAAACAAAATTTCCAAGTACCTACAACGCACAATCTCAAGCCCAAGTATCATAATTTAGTAACTCCCGGGCCAATATTAAAATATTAATAACATTACACACTCAAGCATACTCCATGGTTTTATTAAAATATTAATTGACACGTATTAGGTTCGAGTAAATTACAAAAGCCAAGGAGGCAGCGCGACCGCGTTCCTTCACCTTACGAACATTAGCGAGGTGGGGGCGGGCGACGGATTTTTGTTTCTGGCTGAAAACAGAGAGAGAAAGACGCGAGTTTGGTGGGTGAGAGCGAGCGAGACGAACGCATGCACACATTGCCTTTGTTAAAGAGCAAAAATAATAGAGTAAGGTCGTTTATCTCTTTTTATGGCGCGCGCTATCTCGCCGCCGCTATTATGGCGCACAATTTTGGCGCGAAAGAGAACTGCTTATTACTTCTTATTCTTGAGAGGGCAGTTTGGCAAATTTTCTTATTTTGAAAATTAAATTGGAAAGTTTCGGGCGTTTGATGATTTACCTGGGGTGTTCGTGGTAAAAATGTAGAATGGAAAAATAATGGAAGGCTTCCTAGTTATTATTCGAGTGTGTGTCTTGTAAAAAGTGACCTTAGTAAGACTTGCCTCTAGCTTGTTTGTGTCATTATTTGTATGAAGTTTGACTTTCGCACGCCAGCTACTTGCACAAAACTGTGCAAGCTACAGGCATGGGTAATATAGGCTTAATGATTTAATTGCCATTGGTGAAGGGTCCACGAAAGAGCATGTCTAGTCATCTAAGCAACTTTTGTGAGTTATAGCGGTTTGAAAGTCAGTCATCACGAACAATTACTATGGTAACTATTTCTTTAAGGGGCTGTTTCACCACTTTTTTTAAAGTTCGGATTAGCTTGATCATAACCTTATTTGTCACATGGAATAAAAATTTCTGTTTCACCAGTCTTGATTAGCGCTATGTGACGGACAAACTATTTCTTAATTTGACCATCAGATCAGGTGGCATTTAGCATTTTTATCCGTCACATATCTTTTTAATTAGTTAGTTTATTTTTTTTGTGGCCATGGTAGGAGAGCCCTTCAGCCGGTTTAAGAAAAATAAATCATAGTATTTTTTATTTTTTAAAGAAAGAAGTCATGCTAAATTGCAAACGAGAATTTAAATATCAAGATTTGAATAAAAAATATAGGTACGCTTTTAGTATTTAAAAATAAATCCAAAATTTCGTAATATTTTTTAATTACAGACTTTTTTTCAGTTGCACAATCGTTTGCTCTACCTGAACTTGTACATCGCCATTAAAAAAAAAAGTTAATCTGTCAAAGGGTTTGGCGCCACTTTTCGATTCGTTTTACGTGATTTTATTTTTCTTTGTTATTGTTAACCAAAGTATCGTAAATAAATACCGTTTTTGGATTAATTATAATGTTACACATTTGTTTATGCAAAAAAATAGATTTGTTTAAAAATTACATAGTTTACGATTTATTTTGCTTTAATAATGAGCGACTTTTTGAACGAAAATATGCGAACAGGAACCCGTGGTCGTGAAATGGGACGTTGCTATTCCGACTTTTTGTTAAACCGACGATTAGTTAAGTGGTACTTAGTTTGCACAGGACCGGAGAGGTGAAACTGAAAAAAAACTGGCCGACAGATTTGTGCAGTACCTACTTAGTTTATTCATTGGTTACGTAACCAGTAGTTTGACAATAAGGTGGTGAAACAGACCCTAAAAGTGATAAAAATAATTATAATAATATATTGTTTTCAGATATCCATATTTAATTCAATGGTAGGTAAGTCATACTTGCGAGATATAAATTTTGATATTAAAATCTCAATTTTCAAAAAAGATGACATGTTGTTTCCGTGGACCCTTCAGTTGATCTAATACTTAGTGTACTTTTTGCTGAAACCTATACATATAACATTGTTAAAAGCTTTTTGTTAACTTGCAATGTATGTAAGTATGTGTGTACGGGTCAAATCCTGGAAGTTGAATTTGACCAGTTTTCAGTGGTCGGATTTACTTGAAATTTGGTATACTTATGTAGGTTGGATGAGTATGCAAGTACAGTCTACAAAAAGTACAGTCAGCGAAAAAGCTTGCATTGAAAAATATTTTTTTTAACAAAAACTTATTTTTGAAGATCGACTTAAGTACGTGTAAGTAAGTACATACTTATCGCCACGTCGAGTTACTTTGGCCATAAAGAGAAATTTTGGCCATTAGGATTTACTCTGTCCAGATTTTATTACTACCTCTATATAAAAATTATGGTATTTTGCCACATGGTTGGTTGAAGCTGACCGCGCTCATTTTTATTATTACACACAATAATAGAAGGAAAGATAGAAGGGAATAGGAAAAGAGGAAGATCAAGAAGGACATTATATGGAGCAAATAAAAGAAAAAAAAGAAAAATGAAATAATTAATTAATTGAAGAACCTAGATTATACAGGGTGTTTGGTAGCTACGTTCAAAGCTTTAAGGGGGTGATAGCCGAGGTATTTTTGAACATTTTTAGCCATATATGTCTTAGCCGAAATTTGATATTTTTTTTTTAAATTGATGACTTACAAATTTTAGGAAAATACCCAGAATTTGACAGTCACGAGTCAATATTGCCCCAATGAGCGTTAATTTGGAAACCAAATCTTTTATTTCGGATAGTTTAATGTGTATTAGACCAAATGAAATAATTTTTAAGTGTCTTTCTTGCCACAAAAACAAAATGGAGGCATTCGAAATTACTAAAAATGTCTTAGGTTCGAACAGAGTCATTTTTCTGTGCCATAAAAAAAAATTAAAAAAAAATCCTTGTAATGTTCAAACATTTTTAGAAACATGCCTGTTTATTGTTCTTTGTTTTAAGGTATCACTCATTAACATTGCTTGCTAAATCTGAGATAAAAAGTAAAAACCAAACTCAGGGAGCACCCGCTAAGAATGCACTAGTCTTGTAATTTTACTAGTAAATAACATGTGAAAAAGACAAGTCTACGTCATTTTTCTGTGCCATATTTAAAATTTTCAAATTAACGCTTATTGGGGTAATATTGACTCGTGACTATCAAATTCTGGGTATTGTCCTAAAATTTCTAAGTCTTCAATTTAAAAAAAAAAAATCAAATTTCGGCTAAAACATATATGGCTAAAAATGTTCAAAAATACCTCGGCTATCACCCCCTTAAAGCTTTGCACGTAGCTACCAAACACCCTGTATATGCCTTACCTTAACGCATGAATTGTTTCAACTGGTAAAGTGTGTTGTGTCACTCTACGGGACAGGCCTAGCCTAGTGTAGGTGATACGGAAAAATGTATCATATTTATTTTATTAGTGCCATATTTATTAGATTGTTTCAATTTATTCATAAAATGTAAATTAATTAACTGCATCAATCAATTTATTCTTATTCATAAAATAAATGTTTCATTATGTGTTTCATATGACATACGGGCCAAAGTGACCCTTCATTGGGTCAAAGTACTTCGACTTTCCGACTGATGGCCGACCGATGAGGCCAAAAGACTCGAATGGCGTCCACGGTCCGGAAGATGCAGTTTCCAACAAGATGGAGTGACGACCTGGTTACGGTCGCGAAATCGTATTGGATGCGGACTTCGATCAACAAAGGTTTTGTCTGAATATTTTAGGTGCAGAATATGCTTTGGCCGACATGTTCTTTAAGTCAGAATGTTTCCGGGGCAGCATTCACTATGGTGTAGATGTCCTTGTGTCTGGAGGTTTTTACGGCAGAATACTCTGGGGTCAAAATGTACAAAATGCGATTTGACTAAAGGCGCTTTATTGAAAATTATTTTATACTTTTTGATTTTATTACAATTTAGCAAAGGGATTTTCGAACTCATTGAGCATTTTCGAATTTTGGTCATTTATCTTATGTTCGTTTTTTCATACAATTTGGTTCTTAGGTTTTTGTGGCATCTGATTCTTTTGTTCATTATAACATGATTACATTTACGTAATTTATGACAGTTTTACATTTTGATAGTGAGACATTTTGAAGCGTATTATATATTAAGCGTTTGTATATTTAGACATTTGTACCAAAATGACATGTTACCAAAAAGTTGGTTATATTTTGTCTCTCTCTACATTGTAAACTTTCTACGATAATAGGTGCTTTTGGAAGGGGAAAATGTAATTGGGGATTCTCGACATCACATCGTGGTCTTCAATTACTTTGTATAACAAACGCCCGTGCAAAATTTCATGTATCTAGACTTAGCGTATTTTGGGATTTTACAGGGATCCACGGGGAATATTGGGATGAAAAGTAGCCTATATGTATTCCAGATGTGTAGCTAACCAACAGCTCTACTAACGAGGAAGAAAGCTGTTCTATACGTACACAGATTTCCTGATGTTTTATGGACTGCACCGACGTCTATGTTTATAAAAAAATCTACGTACCTACTAAATTTCATTCAAATCCGTCCAGCCTTTTTAACGCAAAGGAATATAAAGCACACACACACTCATAAAATTTCGTATTGTATTGTTGATCGAAGGATGCGGATGAGGCAGAACGCTCTGTTTGGCGAACGTTGTAGGAGACCTATGTTCAGCAGAGGACGTCTTTCGGCTGGAATGATGAAATTGATTATTATATTAACAACTAGCTTTTGCCCGCGACTCCGTCCGCGTGGAGTTAGTAATTTGGGCAGCTTATTTTTTTTTATCCAATTTGCTTTTTCATCAATTATGACTCTCCTTAGTTCCTCGATATAAAAAGAGGCCCCTTAGGCAAGGTTCCGTAGATACTGTACTTATAAAAAAAATTTGATACACGATTGACAATAAAGTTTACACGAAATTTTAAAGTTGTTCAAGTAATTTGTTTATCAGAATGGGAACACTGTTAGTTGAAGTCGGTAGGTATTCTAAACATTGTTTTTCAAGTGTTTGTTTGCTTTTATCTTTAATTAATCGAATTTAATTTGCTACACAAAGATTAGGAAGGACAAACACAACTTGATACTTCAAAATAAATGTGCTCGGGTACTATAGACGGAAATCTAAGTTTGCTAAGGAACGTTAGGAATTGAATTATAGAAAAATATTGCGATAAATATTAAGTTTTTACGGCGTTTTGCATATCTTGTCAATTTAATCATCTAATTAACCGATTATTTAAGGAGTCACAGTTTTTAATGATTCAGTGATCGGTAGCTCATTAGATGTAATTAGTGTCATGGATACTCGTGACTAATGGTAATTTGCGAACTATAATGAAAAGTCGGTAGTTTCTTATGTACTTATGTTACAAGAATTTTACGAGTATATTACACTAGCTGTAGCGAGCAACTACGTCCGCGTCCCGTGGGAATTTAAAACGTTCTCGGGATCAAATACAATATGCCCACCAGGTTTCCGCGAGAGTCTAACCACGCATTGCTGAGACCATATGGAGTAATGAATGTTATCTGAACCTAGGTCGAAATATGCTTAGTTTTTGAGATATTTCCATTTTTATGTTTAAATTTTACTATGAAAGTGGTGGATGTGCTGGGATTGCGTAATTATTATGTATGAAAAAATAAAAAAGTTAAAAAGCATAATTCGATCTAGGTTCACATAACATTTATTACTCCATATGGCCTCAGGAATGCGTGGATAGACTCTCGCGGAAACCTGGTGGGCACGTGTATACCTAGTCTATATCACTCAGTGGTAATAACAGCTTTCTACTAGCGAAAGAATTAAGAATCCTCTTTGTATCATTAATAACATGTCATTTATTTCAATTAATTACTATCGACTTAAGAAATTCAATGGTGTGTGTTGTGTGTGAAGTTCCCAATCCAGAGTGAGCCCGCGGGGGAACGCCCACGCCACGCGTGTGACTACGGTCCAGGCCCTCTCATTCTAAGATTCTAAGAGGATGCCGTGTACTGCCAGTAGAAAATATATGTATAGATTGATTGCTATTTATAAGACGCTGATTTTAACAAAAAATAAGGATTTTTTTATCATTATTTATTTAGAAACAAACAGTCTCTTATAGTTATATGTATTACAAATATATTACTTTTTTTTTTATTCAGCCATAATTTACAAAAATATTAACTTAAAAATATTTTAGCCAAACTGCTAAGCAGTTTGTTGGCGAATACAGCACTCTTTTTTTATAAACTAGTACTTAAAATAGGCTATAAAGCTTATACCTAAAACAAGATAAACATAAACACACAAAAATACAATATTTGCGGGCCCTAACTTTCACTTTCTTTAATGAAGGTATCCATCAAATACGCCTTTACTTTAGATTTAAATATATTTTTCGTTTCACACTCGTTCTCCGATATGATTTTATTGTAAATGCGTGGTATCAGGTACCTTCTTGTTCTTTGTCCGTAGTAATTATTAAGTGATCTCGGTTCAACAAACATTTTACGTGACGATGTTTTTCTAAAATTACGGTTACAGATTTTACTTATCTTATATGTTGTTAATTTCATAATTCGAATTGGTTTACTATTTTTGTTTAGTTTTCCGAATGGAGCTTTGATATTTCTTCAAGTACCAAGTCCTCTCAGTCTCGAAGTCATTGTCCGCCTTTCTTCCGCACCGCGGCGCCGGCGCGGATTAACGCGCTAAGTATTTATTTATCGCGCTCCGATCACCCTGTATACAAACACAAACAGAGGGAAAATTATACGCTTTGATGCGCTGTATAATTTGTACGGGTGGACGTTCGAATCGTGACCCACAGAGGGACTTTTTAACAGTAAATATCGTGGTGCTTTCTTCGTTTGCTTTACCGATGTAATCAACGTGTTTAGTGTGAAAAGGTTAGTGCATTAGGTCACGATTCTGGTGCTACTGGAGATGACTTAAACATTGTGGTCAGGTTTTACTGTCAATCGTCTTTTGGGATACTTTCTAAAATTAAAAGGGGATGTGTACTTATCCTTAAATGGTGAGGAACGTTGGGGGAAAAAGGTCCTTGAGTAGCGGCTGCGCATCGAAAGGAGGAAAATAATAATAACAAAAACCTGCCAAAGATGAGTCGGACTTGCCCACTGAAGGTTCCATACTTATTTGGAATTCTGAAAGCTAAAATCAAAATATCTTTATTCAATTCATGTTATAAAAAGCGCTTATGAATGTCGAAGAATCTAAGGTTAAAAACCAGCAAGGAACTGAACAAGGTATTTTTTCAAAACATCTTCAATTTTATTTAATCAGGTACTTGCATACAAAGTATTTAATTCAACATTTTTTTAACACAGTAGATACTCCAAAATTGGGATGTCCCAATTTTTGACAACGTATAATAAATCGAAAACCGTTTGGAGAAATAGGCGTTGTGAAGCGTTTTCAGAAATCAGATTCCAAAAATATGGTAAACTGAATTAAATAAAGAAATTTTAAGTAATGACCTTCATTTGACCCCTGCAGTGAATCATCACAGAGGCAGATATAAAGAAGGTCTACACTCTAAAGCAAATTGACAGTTTGAAATGTTGCTGTCCTGCTTACAATAGCAAAGAGCGACAAAGACAGAACTTTAATCACAGGATGCGCACCTGGCTTTAAACAGTTGTCATTTATCGTAAAGTCCGAAATGTATACGAGTATTTCCAATGTATTTTTACAAATTTAATTATTAAATTACTACGTTGCAAGTAAATATAAAAGAATTTAAATATCAGATTTTAATAAAAAAATATCTATTTACTATCACACCATTAAACAAACAGGAATAATCGAAGGTAAAAGAAGAGATATAAATAAAAAAATTTAAGTTCGTATCGCATCATCTTGCTCGCTCTTGTGTTAAATACTATTAGCGTGAGAGGAATGGCACGATACAAAGTTCGAATTTTGCACTTTGTAGTATACTACCCTTGGCCTTATAAGGCCAGTAGTGCCACAGATTATGTTATGCACGACTTGAATTTTTCTAGCCAATGGAACGTGGCTCTCTCACTGTGACGTCATCAAACGTATTTCTTAAAAAAATTATAAAAATTAAATACTCAACCAAATTCAAAATCGATGAAAATGGTATCATAAAATATCCTATTCTTTCCAAAAAAAAATATAAAAACTATATGTTATTTTTTTTGGTGCATCCCAATTGAAACTAGGAATCAGTGGATCCCTGTCCATGACATAATCATTAATTTTATAATACGCCTTAGATACGTAGAGACTGGTTTGATGTATGTCCTAAGCAGAAGGTCCTGGGTTCGAGCCGGGGCACGCACTTCAGTTTTCTGAATGTACATTTGAAATTTACCACGAGTTTTACGGTGAAGGAAAAAATCAATGAAATTGAAGAAATTCAATGGTATTAAAATTTGTATTCCGCACTTCTCATCCTGAAAGGAGGCCGGTACCCTACAGTGGGACGTATATACTATACAGGGTAATTTTTTAATCAGTTCAAAATTTTGATACGTTATTCGGTATCGTTGATAGATCACGATTATCTGTTCAAGATTTTTTGCTTTGGGCTTAAAACCACTAAATTTCATAATACCTTATTCACTAATACCCCTAATTTTCAAATTAACATAGGCTCATAATACCTAAAAATACCTAAAATTTCAAATTTTAAGATGAGACAATTTTAAATGTTAGGTATTTTTAGGTATTATGAGCCCATGGTAATTTGAAAATTAGGGGTATTAGTGAACAAGGTAGGTATTATGAAATTTAGTTGTTTTAAGCCCAAAGCGATTTTTTTTTAGATTTTGTAATTTGGGTTGTTGTTGGGTTGTTCATAGCAATTCATCCACTAATTGGTCGAGTTACTATGAAAAAACAAAAAAAAATAATGTGATTAATATTTTAACGAAAAATACTGAAATTTGTTATTTTAACGACACTGAATCACATAATAAAATTTGTGCACTTATTAAAAAATTACCCTGTATAGGCAAAGATGAAAATTTCTTTATGCGGCTCGGAACCCTAAAAATAAATATAAGCACATGTTAACGCAATTAACTACAGTTCAGCCGTGTAAGTAAGTACATATACGAGTATGCATAGGCTGTTAACCGCCACACAACGAAAGGCTGAACTCACAGCGCAAAGGTTTTCAACGCGCTACACAAACTAATTTACCCGCAGTATGCGATATGCCTTCGGGACTCGGCTCACGTTCGCATCAGGGTTCCGCACTTGGATACGGAACCTTATTTCGTAACTGTATCATGTCATTCATATTTGGACGACCAGATGGCCTAGTGGTAAGAGAACCTAACTACGAAGCTTGAGGTCCCGCGTTCGATTCCCGTGTCGGGGAAGATATTTGTATGAAAAATACGAATTTTTGTCCTCGGGTCTTGGGTGTTTAATATGTATTTAAGTATGTACCTATCTATATAAGTATGTTTATCCGTTGCCTAGTACCCATAACACAAGCTTTGCTTAGCTTACTTTGGGACTAGGTCAATTGGCATTGATCACTTTTTTACAATGTGGTCTAATTCCAAAACCATTTCGAGGAATAGGTTTATTAAATCATTTTATAACATTGTAGTAAAAAAATATTAAATGATCGTGTGTATTTTTGCAAAATAATGTTTGACCTTTGTTTGACCTTTCTATGGGCATTAAAATTTGAAATTCTTTGCAACAAGAAAAAAAAAGCCGTCCGTCTAGTTTCTCTATACTATTCTCTGTCACTTCGACGTAGTTATCATCTGTCAGCTTAAGGATACTATTTTGAAAAACATTCTTCACGTTTTTCTTATTTTAATAATGGATTTATACAGGAAGTGTTTCATTCCTACCTACTTGTGGAAATGATTGTGTCAATAGCCCAAACAAATTTATTGTTCGCATTAGAGAAGATTTACAAGAGAAGTGGTGCCTCAAAGTTAATTCAAAGTTTACAAGATGTACTATTGTTGCGAGGATCATTTTAATGTAAGTACTTACGGATTAAATCCGCCAAAGAACTTTCAAGGGAACACTTCTGACCATTTTATTTTATACGTACAAAAATACTATAGCCGTAAATCGTATTTTTTACCTATTCTCTTGGAAGAATCGGCAACTTTAGTGTTATTGTTATTGTAATGTAAAGTGACATTGTCAGATGACAACTAACCATCGATTGTGACACATATTTTTTGTCATTATGTCTGTGGTTTATACACAGATTCAGCCGCGGCATGTAATTTACGAGAAGTCTTATCTTAAATTTTCAATAAATTATAAAAAAATATTGGAGTGATGAATTGCTGAAATATTCAAATTAGTTTCTTAAAATGCTCTATATTTTCGATAAAAAAAATAAAAAGGGGGGTTAGAAAAAAATTAACAATCCCAATTGGTGTGAACTGTCCCGTGATATTTATTTATTCCCACACACTTACACTGCATACTCACACGCATGCGCACACTCTCACACACACCCACACCCACACTCACACTCTCTCACACACACACACACACACACTCATACACACCCCCCACATACATTGCACACAAATTCGAACACACTCTATTCGCGTATTCCGTTTTTTATTTTGTATCTTATAACAACTTATGTAACACTTTAGTTCTGTTAATCAGTAAATCGCACTCGCAGGCTACCAAAATACAGGCTCAGCCTAGTTTGGAGTCTGATAGATGTACCGAATTTTATGTAACAAGTGTTTTTTTGGTAAATAAACTATTTTTTTTATTTATTTATTTATAGCTGTATCTTTTTGGTGTTGTATTTTTCGGTCTTCGAATGAGCAGGGGATACAGGTTAGAGCTCTGTTACACGCTAATTTTGACGTCTGTTCAGTGCATTGTTTTGGTCAGAATAACGTGAGGATTATCATGTAACCCTCTCAGACTGAGGGACAATTCGTCAATCCGTTGCGAAAGACAGAAAACCAGAATGATGGTCTGAACTGACGCCAGAATGAACAATTTAATCTATTGAATCAGGCGGTACTTTACCTGCATATTAATAAGCTGAAACAATTATTTTACTTTGCCCACCTGCGACCTTCACCAGAATGAATCTGCCGGAATGGACGTGTCACCGATGTCTTCTTCATCATCGTCATCCCAGCCTGTATACGTCCCGGCGCAGGGCACAGGCCTCCTCTCAGGTTTAGAGGGCTTGGGCCGTGATTACCACGCGGGCCCAGTCCAGTGTACTCGTTATTATCAAACTAATATTATAAATAAAAAAATTGTGAAGATGTTTGGCTATTTGAATGTTTGTTAGTTACTGACCAATAACGGCCAAACGGATTTAGATTAAACTAGGCGAACAGATGCACAAAAACGTGGATATATGATACTTTATATCCCGTTACAGCGTTCCTATGGGTACTAGACTACTACTAGTAGACTACTACTAGACTACTACTAGACTACTAGGGTATATACATACATATTAAACATCCAAGACTCGAGCACAACCATTCGAACCCGGGATCTCAAGTACTTACCTCCTCTTAACCTCTAGCTGGGCTATCCGGTCGCCAGTGATGATTATTTTTTAAAAAGAGACTTAGAAATAAGTGTTATCGACATTACGTAGGTTCTAGAGTTTTTTGCTCAGCTTTGCTGCAGTTTCATCTTTGCTGAACCGCCTTGATCCCACCAACTCGAACTTGCCACATTTTCCGTTCCTTAATTTCTTTCTAACGCCTGTTGACTTGGCCGAGTGTCATTAGTCGGAAGATGTTTACCCGCCAGTCCCATAGTCATCTTTTTAATTCCATTAACTTTCAATCGATGTTTAGCAGATAATGACGGGGTGTTAGCTGTTAGGATGTTGGTTTATTTTTTATTTGACTTGGTAATGTGTGCGGTAATTACAGAGGAAAGATTTTAAATCAAGATTTAATCGGAAAATTACGATAAAGACGACAAAGTCAATATTAAAGCATGTTTATCTACTAAATAAGGCTACGATTATGCAAATAGACATAATTGAGAATTTAAATTGAGCATCACGCTTGTGATTGGGACCTAGATTTCCTTGGGAAGTGAAGTGATCTTACCGACTGAAGGCCAAAGAATGTGACCCGATTTTTAACCTAAAAGATTAGGTACTTTGTAATTACGTCAACGAGGTAATCATTTAATTAATCATCTGTGAATAAATGAATTACGAATTGTGCAGGTAACAAAAATAATAGTTTTCACTGTATAAGCATAAACCATCAGATTCAGATTCTTTATTTATATTGGACACAGTATACATAAGCCTAGATAACAATATTGATTATTCCACGTAGTTAGCCATACATATAACGACATGCAAATTTGTATTAGACTCCGTCTATTTATTGATTTTAGTAAGATGCCATAAAACAATAAAGATAAAAGTAAAAATAGTTTCAAAGTAGGGTACATTTCATCAACAATTAAACGGCTCTGTTACACAATGTGGATCAAAACATTAAAACAATAATTCAAAACACTCGTCAGAATTTAAAATCCTTAACAGTAAGATCAATTAACAAAAAAATTATACACTACGGTACGATAATTAGGTATACGGTAAGAAAAAGGTCAGTATCCTATGATAAAAAGTACTTAATAACAAGAACTCTAACTACTGTATCAGCGCTAAGAAATTATAATTTTCTATCCTAAATCTTAATCAACCAATAAATCAAAACATACATAGGTACTAGATACTACGTACTTAACATTACTATACATATTGACTTGTACATATAGTAAAGAATAAAAATACGCATTCTCCATCTATGCATGTTTGAAAACGATTTACATTCTATAAAATTGAATCTATAAAAAATATATAACGTTACAAACGATACAGGTGTTTGGTTGGAGGCGTCGGTTCGAGACAATCTAATTTGTACAAAATGAAATATCCCGTCTGCCGCCAACGGCGCCTCTATTGGACAATATCAAAGCTGTATATCATACAATCTTAGCAGGGTAGTTGTACCTGAAATGACTCTACTACGAGATAGGGCACAAATCAGTCAGCTACTTTCATTTGTTTAGTCAATATTCTAATCTGTATAAATAACACACACACTCACACACAGCGGTCAAACTTATTACACCTCTCTTTTTGTGTCGAGGGTTAAATATTATTTGTAAATTTTGAAACCAGAACTTAAAACATACGAACATTGCAAGTAAAATAAAAGTTTGAAAAAAATCGTGAGTTCTAGAATCTTTTCTCAAATTTAAATAACGTCTCATCCGATTGGAATAGAATTCAAGAAAGCCCGCGTACGTGGAACGTGGCTCGTAATGAGAGCTCGCTTTATGGCAGGTCGATTGCATCCCCCGCGATTTTATTAGCTCGGTGTGATTGAGGCTGCCTACACTCGCTTGGCACTTACTAAGAATGGTGAAGGTAAAAATAATTTGTTTGATGGGAAAGCCTGGCCTTACCCCATGCTTCAGCGTTGATTCAATACCAAATCCTTTTTCGTTATTTTAAGACTTACTAAACAAGTTTCTGTTTATGATACTCTTCATAATCTAATTATGTAATCAAGCCCAAAACAGATCACAAGTTGGGCAGCTAGCGCCGCGCGCGGGGCAACCGTCGAATTAGGCGCTGCACTAGAAAATGCAATCACCGTCCGCCGTATTCCTCATGCAAATCCCAATTTCCGGGCCAGTGTGCCCGCCATTTCTTACGCTAATAAAACCTGCACCAACCAACGATGCTGTGTCGCTGATGAACGCCAAATGACGTTATGACAGCGCACGCCGCCATTTAACGCCTATTTGGTTCCAATTTCAAATCTCGCGCGCTCCCCTGCGGTTCCGGCCAGCGAATGGGGCATAGATAATGCCGTTTTGTTTTAAGTGTAAATGACTTTCGCCATTCAGCCAGAAATTTACGGCTCCAAGATTTCAATTTGTAGGAACGGTTTAAATAAAAATCTCGCCCGCGCTCATCAGTTCGCCGCATAAACCGCTCACGTAGGAGTTTTATCCAAATGAAATTTGGATAGACCGCTTTGTGAATAGCGGACAAATAGGAATAAAAATGGTTAGGTTGTGGGCAGAAAAAGAAAATGAAAGAAATCAATATGGCCGAAACAGAGAGGGGTGAGCGCAGCTCTGTGGCGCGGACAAAAAAGACGGTTCCTCTGCCAAGAAAATTGTTTTTACGATGTTGCAGCGTTCCATTTTGTTACGAATTATTTAACTTCCTCTAAGTACTCTGCACGCAAATTGCCAGTTTTAAACATTATCAACAGTTTATTAAAACATTTTGCTATGTTATTTTATTATAAATTAAAATTAATTATCCAACTATTTTCAAACACTGCAGAATAAATTATTAAGATTAGGTACTTAGACACTGTTTTCATTAATATTTTACCTAATACAGAGTAGTTTAACTATTATTAAATATTCAACAAAATTGGGATAACATGATCTTAGAGCCACAGACAACAAAGTTGTAATAAACGCAACATTGTCTATGCATCGATCCCCGCACTAGCCGATATCCGGCGCGGGCCGGAAGGGTATCCAGTTTCGCGCCTTCGACACTTTTCAATATTTTACTCTTATTTACCGATATTATTTATGTCGAGCATTCTTCTCGGGGGAAACCGACAGCTTTTAGATGTTTCTGTGTATTGTGGTTTAGGAGTTACTTTTGTTGGTGGGTTAAAGTTGTTTTAGTTAGAAAATGTCTGATTTCCGCCACTCGTTTATCGTTTATTAGTCTTAATCGAAATGTTTATATTCGTTTCGTTGTTTTTTTGTTTCGTGTGTTATGTACAGTTTACTGTTGCAGGGTAGGTACCTAAATAAATCAAAAATCAAATCAACTCAAAAATTTATTTACTGGAGAAGCGGTTACAATGGTTGTTATTCTATACAAAGATATCAAAGTAAGTGTTCAGCGCTCTCGCCGGCGACACCAGTGCCTCTACCATGAGTTACACTAGTTTACAGTGACCGTACTCGCTAGCGACGGCGTAAATGATTTGTATGGATATCGTGTACAGCGCCTCTAGCGGTCACTTACAGAAGTACAATTCTCCATACAAATCATTTACGTCGTCGCTAGCGAGTACGGTCACTGTAAACTAGTGTAACTCATGGTAGAGGTACAGCATGTAACTGTTTTTGCATTAAGTATTAAAGTTAACCGCCGCCGCGATGGCCGTTGGGGGCCAAAAGTTCTGGAATGGAGACCACGGACTGGCAAGCGCAGCGTGGGACGTCCACCAACGAGATGGACGGACGATTTGGTGAAGGCCGCAGGTTCAGGGTGGATGCAAATCGCTTCCAATCGTAATGATTGGGCATCAATGAGGGAGGCCTATGTCCAGCAGTGGACGTCCTACGGCTGAAATGATGATGATGATGATGATGATTAAAGTTAAGAAATTCATGCATTAATATTGAAAAAATCTTTGACTTCATTGACTAGGACTTCATTGTTCAGAATAAATAAATTTGAAAAATATAGTCGTTAAATGTAAACGTGTGTACAAAGAACAATTACCTCTTTTTAGGGTTCCGTAGTCAACTAGGAACCCTTATAGTTTCGCCATGTCTGTCCGTCTGTCTGTCTGTCCGCGGCTAAGCTCAGAGACTGTTAGTACTAGAAAGCTGTAATTTGGCATGAATATATATATATCAGTCACACCGACAAAGTGGTTAAATAAAAAAAACTAAAAAATTTTTTTAGGGTACCTCCCATAGACGTAAAGTGGGGGTGATTTTTTTTTTCTCGGCTAACCCTATAGTGTGGGGTATCATTGGATAGGTATTTGAAAATTAATAGGGGTTTGCTAAGACCATTTTTTGATAAAGTGAATGTTTTCGGAGATATTTACTCCGAAAGTTCAAAATAATGTGTCCCCCCCTCTAACTTTTGAACTCTCTCTCTCTCTCTCTCTCTAGTCGTTTCCTCATGACTGAGGATCGTGGTCATCAACAAGTGGTCCACACTTGGAATGAACTATGTGTTTCCATCGGCTTCTGTCCATCGCGGCCCTGACGACGGTGCTAAACCTCGGGGACCTGGAGTCTTTTATTTGGTCGGTTTATCTGGTAGGAGATCGGCCTCGAGCTCGCTTGCCATTTGTGTTCCCAACTACGATCAATTTCTCCAGGCTTTCATTACCTCTTCGCATTATGTGGCCAAAATACGAAAGAATAAAAAAAATCACGTAAGTTAAACTTAATAAAAACATTCTAGGAAAATTATTTTCAACTAAATCAGTTGAGCAGTTTTTAAGTTTTTGTAAAAAAATATTTCTTAACTAAGATTGTAATTTAACCGCCTTTGCAAGCATTTTTTTCTGTATTTTCTTTCTAATTCTTTTTCAAATAAAAATGAATAAATTGAAATTGGTTTATAATAATAAAGAATTACATTAGATTAGATTAGTTACCCAATTCGCCGATAGATGGCGGCGCTGTACCGCCGAACGTTGAACAACTGCGCGCGGTGGGAATTGGGACCAAAACAACCACATTATAAAGTATGCAAAGATTTTTTTCGTACCTGCTACGGAACCCTATCTTGGGCGTGTCCGACACGCTCTTGGCCGGTTTTCTAGTGTCTCTTCAATCCTGGAGATTAGCCGTTAGCTTTTTGTACTCCTCTCTATTGCAGCCTTTCGGAACAGCTCTACGACATGCAAAGATAGCACCACTTCTCAAATGGTTGTTGGTACCTGTACTACATAATAATATCCAGCAGCCTTAGTCAGCCTCTTATTATATTACTTTTTGGTAACATATTTTATGAGAACGGATTACACTTCTAAAAGTGCAAAATAAACGCGCATAATGAGTCAATGAGTCACATGTGAGGAGCTCCCAGACAACTTTTTTAGGGTTCTGTAGTCAACAAGGAACCCTTATAGTTTTTTAGGGTACCCAAAGGGTAAAAACGGGAACCCTGTTACTGAGGCTCCGCTGTCCGTCCGCCTGTCTGTCTGTCTGTCTGTCCGTCTGTCACCAGGCTGTTTCTCGGGAACTGTGATAGCTAGAGAGTTGAAGTTTTCACAGATGATGTATTTCGGTTGCCGCTAATGTTGCCGCATTGTTTGAAAATGGAATAAAATAAATATTTAAGGGGGCTCCCATACAACAAACGTGATTTTTATAGATAATTGTACGGAACACTTCTTGCGCGAGTCCGACTCGCACTTGGCCGGTTTTTTAAAATTTAATTTTGAAAAATGCTTCGCTCTATTTGTCATATCAGCCCATAGGGAAACACTAACTATAAAAAACCGCATGCAGTGTTATTTAATATCGTTGTCACTTCAGCCAACCTGAACAGCACCACCGCCATGTCATGTCAACGACCGCTTTAGCCTAGTTGGTAGTGACCCTGCCTACGAAGCAAGAGGTCCTGGGTTCAAATCCCGGTAAGGGCATTTATTTGTGTGATGAGCACGAATATTTGTTCCTGAGTTATGGATGTTTTCTATGTATTTAAGTATTTATTTATTTATATAAGTCTGTTTGTCGTCGTCTAGTACCCATAGTACAAGCTTTGCTTAGTTTGGGACTAGGTCGATTTGTGTAAGATTGTCCCCTAAAATAAAAAAAAAAAAAAAAAAATGTCTGAAGACGGCTTGGCTGAAGTTCCCACAAACATTCCCACGTAGTACTTACTCAAGTTAGCTGCTGGGAGGCTAAGAAAGAAATTCGAAGTTCATAATAATATCGTGTCATCCCTTTCACTGTTTTGTTTAACCTTTCTTGGCATGGTGATGGAAAATTTTCATCATAACATTCACATCAACATTTTTTATATGTTTCCCTTAAGCTTGAGATCAATTAACATTATCCTGATTAATTTCACAAATAAAAAAAAATCACGCAAAGAAGGGCTAATATGTATTATTAGCGTGAACAGAATGGCAGGATGTGAAGTTCGAATACCGAATGTCCTAATTTAAGGCCTGTAACCAACGCCTCCCTCGTAGCGCGATTTTGAACACATTCCATCTAACAATATTAGCCATCGGACAACTTCAACGTAAGACAGAATCAGCAAATACTCTGGCGTCTAGAAAATAGGCGAACTCTTAAAAAATGCTGGTGAGATAAAGGTCAATAGGGATGTTGACACCACCAATCAACTGACATACTTTTTATGAGCTGTCACAACACAATTCTCCCATAGAGTTTGAATGGCAATAGCAACTTAGGACGTCAGTTGTTCGCATACTCATTTAACTAACTATTTATTTGTTTTAAAGCAACCAAAAATCTGATTTTGCAGTTAATCGAAAATTAATCAGGTTTACAGGGCTAAAATAAAGCGTTTTTTTTACTGGAGTTGTCTCTTCGAATTATTTTTTTATGGCGCCAACATCCCTATTGCTGGTCAGTTTTAAATATTAAAAAAAATAAGTAGGAGGTAGGCAGAACTAAAATGTAGTGAACGCTAAGCTGTTACTCTCGGGGCTCGTCCCTAACTGAGCCGTAATACGTTTTTATTCAGATTCGTCCTATTTGGACGCAGAAGCCGTGCGTTGGTCACTTTGTGGAGCGCCACTGGTGCGAGCCAAGATGTTTCCGAGCTTGGACTGGAAAAGACTTGTATAATTTGCACTTTAAATATTTGGTGAATTATTTAGTATGTAAATTATATTAAAGATGTGTTGTCAACTATCCGAAGTCAGATATAATTATAATACAAGTTTTTAGACTGATTACACTTTTTGTTGATTTTACTTAATTTCAAGACATTTCGACTACTGAAAGTGGGTAAAAAAGACTTGCTAACCTCCTTTTTTCTTGAAGTCAGTTGAAAAAGCAGAATCAACTCTTCATTGTTATAATGATTTTACCAATGTCAGGGAAGGTAGAGTTGCCACATATGACGGGACTAGTTTTCGTTCCTATCAGTGAGAGTAGTCTCTCAGTAACTGTGGTGCACAGTGAGTAGGTAGCGGAAAAGTACGGTAAAAAATGTATGGTTCATTGACAATGGACTTCCGTAACGTAACGCCTGAATCAATCGTTATTAGCAATAGGTAACTAAATATTACAGTACATTATTTTATTATGAGAAGGAGGCAACGAGCAAGCGGAAAATGGATGGAAATCTGATGGAAAATGATCACCATCGCCCATAAATATCAACAACTCAAAGAGAGTCCCTGATCTGTTGCCGGCCTTTAAAAAGGAAGGGAGGAGGAGGGGAGAGGGAGGGGGAGAGGTATTGGGCCTCCGGCGCTCTCACTGACCGTACGAAACGCAGCCGGACGAGCCGGCCCATTCGTGATGCAGCGGCTAGCTACAACGGCTCTACCACTACTTAAAACCGACTTTTTACACATTGATCAAAAATCTGTTCTTATTTTAAATGACAGTTCCAGCTCTACGTTGTCTGTGGCCAGAAAGCCACAGGATATACAACAGGCGGTACTTTTACGCGCTCATCCGATTAGGCCCTCCCATACGAGTATGCTCATGAGTTCTTTGTGCGTTTTTGTTGTGACAGTTAATCGCAGCGTTTGTGAGCCGCCGTGTGGAAACGGCTTAAGCGTCTCAAAGCGAATCGCACAATGTGGCCATATCGGTTTTATCGGCGATACGCAAATGCTTTAGCGAAGTGCTTTTTAATGGTATAAGTTTGATTAGATTTTTTATTATTGTGGGTTTGTTTATTGTTCGTTAACTGGTGGTTTTGTGTAAAAATTGTTTTTTTTTTCAAGTGTCTTTTTTCAATACCTTGTGTCATTGATATGTACCTAATTGTAGCTTCTAGTAACACGGCATTTCCAGAGCGCTACAGCATGGGGATCCTTAAAAAACAGGCCTATTTATCTCTCAAAATGACGGTAACGCACCAGTGACACCTTTACTGTTGCGGGTGTCCTTAGACGGTGGTGATTGCTTCCCATCAGGTGACCCGCATGCTCGTTTGCCCCTGTCATATAAAAAAATTGCAGTCCTAATACCATCCACAGCACGAAGTGGTTCGCTTCATCTTTCCTAATACGCACTGCTAAGAAACGGAATTCGCACCCGTCGTCTGTTTTTCCAGATAGATACAAACATAGATCAGATTAATTATAAAAAAAACTCCTCTTGTATGATTATCTACATAATGGTTTTTTAAGCTTATGTTATCAAATATTACCACATGCTGCTAAATAGCTTTTAAACAAAGTAAAGTATGGATCTTTTGGAATGAAAAATTAATTACGAGTATATTATGTTATTTTATCTCTGTAGAGTTAGCTTCTCTTTTTTATATAAATATATCTACTACAATTTGTCTGCACATATTCTTACCTACTAACTCTATTCTAAAAAAAATAAACTCATCCAAAGCCAATCCCCCCACAAACCACACTATCAAACCCAAGAAGCAGGCGTACCCGAGCTAATTGTCTACAACCAAACAAAAACAGAAGATACAATGCTAACTCAATTACACGCCCACAATTCGTAATGAAAGAGCCTTTATCGAATTACCGGTTCGCCCCGCCATTACGCGAAGAATCGGCACAAACGAACCATTGTCACGACACTAGCTGCCATTGTCTGTGTTATCGCGCCGCGTCGGTTTTTGCCACTCTTCCGTTGTCGATGGTTCACGCAGACTGGCAGTTTGGTTCAAGCTGCGATTTAAGAAAAATAAAACTGTTCATGGAACTGTGATGTTGTTTTGTTTAATTTAGTCGGTAAATTTTCACTTTTTTATCGGGGTTGTGTTAAATGCTGTGTACAATTATTATTGTGATGTAATGCGCTGTTATGTCTTAGATTAACGGCCCGTTGTTTGATCAATAGTTAAACAAACTATTAGTCAAATTGCCTTAACTAATTGTTATGTTTGCCATATATTTTAACTATTAGTTTATTTAACTATTGACCAAAAAACGGGCTCTAAGTCACTAATTGTAATTTCGTTAGCTTGCATTATGTTATTGTACCGAAAATAATAAAATAAAATAAATTATGTGATGATTATTTTTAGTCTGATGGCAATATTAGTTTCTTTTTCTGTTTATAAAACTATCTAACCTACTACGCTAAGATTAATCGTGGGAGTAAAACTTTTCTCTATAATAAGCGTGAGTGAATGGGCTGGTTCTTTTATAGGGATACACGTAGTCTCCTTTTCTGCGGCCTCTACACGCTGGCATAGTATGTTAGGTTTAGGTGCGAGTATCCACTTCTGATTTCAAAAATCATCTCGTCTTTAAGTCGCAACAGACGCTGTATGTGAGTATGCATGAAAACTCTTTATTGCGCATAAAAAATGGTACGTGTGAACTACGGCCCACGCCCTCTCGTTCAGAGAGGCCTTTGCTCTGCAGGACGTAACATAGGCTGGGATGATGATGATGATTATCCAAAGAGCCTCACGAATGCACCAGCACCGTAGGCACAAACTGTCTCAAGTTTCAAATTACCACAGTCAATATTTATTCGCGCTCGTCATTGAGTGCCGACCTCGCGCCCTTACAAAACCTTATCGCGATATTTGTTCAGTTTTTATTTTCACGATATACACCTAGACAAATGTTGGTCTGACACCAAAAAGGTATAAATAACGCTTATGTTTCAACGGGTAGGGTTGAGAATGGTCTGGGCTCGCCTTTGTGACGGGGAGGTGTAATGTGGTCTTTCATAGTCGGAGCTAGAGCGGAAATAAGCTTCTTTGTGCGACACTATCGTATCGGATCGTCAACCGTTTCCCTTCTAAAGATTATTGTGGAGTCGAGAGCAAATAAAAGTTATCGTTGGTAGTCTTGCTTGGCTTTCGAGCGTTTGTTTGCGATGAAAAGTATTTGGGCAAGGGGCGTTTTTATCAGTGTCAATATTCTTTTGTTTTGAGTGTTAAAGATAAGTTTTTAAATGGCGCAGATACTCCTTAAGTTAAAATGTACGATGTTTTTATATAAAATTGGAAACAATTAAAAAGTGTTTTACAACTAGCTTTGCCTCGCTGCTTCGCCTGTGTTTTTACCTAGAAAAAAAGGTTAAGGTAACATTTTTAAAGCACAACGTTTGCTCGGATAACGCCATCTATTGATTGCAGACGAAGTTAACACGTAATCTGAAAGCCGAGGTACTTCAAAGTTCTTGGACAGCTCCTCTATATTGCTTAAAGTAAAAATATCATGTCACAGGAACTAATCACCGGGATATTAACGTGTCATAATGCCTCAATCCAGCTTTTTTTCCATTTAAACGTCAAGTTTCATCTAAATTGTGTTAGTGTTATTATGCGCGTGATTGACTAACACACATTCAAACATCTTAGCAAACTTTCTCATTTATAATACTGTAATAAGATTTTTTTTTATGTTAGTTAAGCCTGACAAACGAACTAGTGGTGTAGTTTTAGATAATCTGAAAATAAAGATATTTGAATACTAGGTAAATAAAAGTTGACCTTTTATTACTCTTGCAGGTTGAGACATCGCCTTCTTACGTTAATTTGACAATATGACTATAGTACATTATGATACAAGTGTGCTACGTTGGTCATTATACATGAGGCATTATTTTAAGCTCGAGCCGTTAGGCGAGCGCGATAAGGAAGCCGAAGTGTGTAATGATCAATGCACACGAGTTGCATACGACGTTTTTCAACACAATTGCGAGGAAAAAAACAAACTTGTATTGTTAGTAACTTTTGTAATTTTTACAAGCAAAATTTCACCGTGGGTTTGTACATCCTTGGTTGTAATATTTATTGAGCTCTTGACGTCTACGTACACGCACCAGTAATACCGAATATTAACGCAACCTGCAAAGAGATCAAATAAGTATATTAGTAAAGTTGTAGGAACGTATTGCCATAGTACTTAACGCAATTATAGAGCTGATACATAAATTTACATTTATAAAGTTCAACTGACCTTTGTTGTCAAGTACTGACTGTCCGGAGCTTCTTTTAAAAACTTTTCAACATCGGTTGGTGACGACACCTTTGACTTTCGACCAATAGATCTGCCAGGATGTCTCTTTAGAAATGCCGTCAAGTTACTAAGTATAGGTAATATGTTTATATACCAACTTCATTTTTGGTCTTTACTGTGCTTTTCAACATGGAGTATAACGAGCTGGGCTTGTATTTATTTGCCAGTTTATGCTATCACTCGCGTTCGTGCCTCGATAAGTATTTCCGGCGGGGTTGAATTAGTATTGTGCTCGTCTTCACTAATTGAAGTAGACGTTTTTGATAGTAATTAAATTAACCATACAGCAGCAACTTTACCAAATATTTACGTAAAATGGCACACTAGTTTTGTTTTTTTCGCGCGCCGCAATTCCGATGCGCGCGCAGTTTCAATAAAGGCACTGGAAAAACGGCTGTTTATAAAAAATAAAATAAACTTTAAATGTAATGTTTGTAAATACGATGATTAAGTTAATTTGTGTTTATAAATATACGATTTGATGAAATAAAATGTTTATTTGTCATCTTAACCCTAAAATAATTTAATATTCGTGAAAATATTCAATGTTCTTAGATATAAACTTTTGCTCAAATTAAAAAAAAAGTTTATATTACAGCACTTGTGCGGTAATGTTTTTACAGCACAAGTGTGGTAATATGCTGAATTATGAAACTAAAAACGGTGTAATAAGAGTCAATTTACGAGCAACTGTGTTGAAAACATAGTTAAAATAGAAGAATAGGTGTCTTTTTGTCTGTGTCTTTATCTGTTACGTCTTTACGCTTAAACCGCTGAACCGATTTAAGTGAAATTTGGTATGGAGATAGCTTGTAACCCTGGAAAGGACTTAGGGTAGTTTTTATCCCGGAAAAGTTCATAGTTCCCGCGGGATAGCGATAAATGAATTCTTTGTAGGTTGAGTCACGGGCAACAGCTAGTAATATTATAAATGCGAAAGTGTATTGTCAGTCTGTCTGTTAGCTCTTCGCGCTTCAACCGCTGAAACGATTTAAGTGACATTTGGAATGGAGATATTTTGAGACCCTGGGAGGGACAAAGAATTGTTTTTGTTTCGGAAAACTGCATTGTTTTTGCGGGATGGCAATAAACGGATTATTTGCAGATGGACTCGCGGGCAACAGCTAGTCTGAAATTTAAAATGGTGTAGAAGACACCATAAAACAATAATTACAAGACGCGACTCTAGTAAAAACACTTGTTGTTTAGTTTTGTTTTTAAGTCTTATGTTAAGAGCCAATATTGTTTTCGTAACAAATGAACATCGTATTAACAAACACTTATGCCGATTTTTACCAAAGTTTTATTTCATGAATAGGCAGAAGCGGTACTCAATTCGAGTTTTGATGTTTTAAAAATACACTGCGATGTATTAGTTGGTTGATCAGTTTATTTTTATGAAATATATAATAGTGGTTGAAAAACACCAAAAGTAGGGCGATTTACTAAAATATTTATCTATTTTCGTATATTTTCCTACCGACCGAAATCGTGTCTTTCAGATTGTCCCGGAAACGAAATGCCTGAATCTGGCAACCCTGAATTAAAAGTAATAAATAGTCCATTGAGTTTGCATAAAAGTGACGCCATAACTAGCTATTGCTATACAAAATCCATGGAAGAATCGTATTTAGACAGCTCATAAAAAGTACGTCAGTTGATTGGTCTTCACCTTCGCGTATAAAGAACCTACACCATAGACAATAACTTTTTTTATTCAACAAAGGCGCGCTTCCGAACGGACGCGGGGTGTCATGGCGGCGGGGGAGGCATAATGGCAATTTTTCGTATACAGCGGCTGAATGCAATGAATGCTGGATGCCGCGTAAACGGGCCGCGACGTGCAAATTTGCCGCTTTTGTGCCGCGTGGTGGCGCGCGTGACTCGCATGCTCAGTGGACGGGTGATTGTGGATGGAGTTTGGACGGCGGGGTCGGTATTACGTGTGTGGCTTTGGTTTGTAATCTGTGGAAATCCTAACTGATATTATAAAAGCACCCTTGATGATGAATTTTGTGCAGCTTTCAACCTTAATTCCTCATAGCAGTCAGTCATACAACGGATCTTTAGTATATAAAATGACTATTAGGTATGTACTGTACTTCGTGCATTATTCGTTTTAAATTTTATTAATTTCGATAGGTTCTCCATCCCATCAGCTTATATACGCCCCACTGCGGAGCACAAGCCTCTCAGAATGAGAGAGAGAGAGATATTTACTTACACATATTCGATTCACAGAAAAAAAGCATTTGATAGGAAAATATACAAATAAAAAACATCGAGTAGTATAAATAGGGCTCCACTCAGCATAATGTTACGGCAAGCCGCAACGCAGTTTTTCAGTGGGACCCAGGAGGGCTTGTGCATCAATTGATTGTCGTTTAACTATGATAAATGCAAAGTTATCGTTCTGTCCTTTCTGTCGTTCTTCAGCAGCTATTGACTATTCCTATCTTTGGCTACCCATTGGACCTGTCCTGAATACTGTTGACCCTGGTCCACAGTGTTAGGGATTGCTTGATCGTGGGTGAAAATTGGAATTTTATCAACATATCATTTGTGCCTGCAAGAGCGCCAATGGAGCCTTAGGCTTCATAATGCGTACGGGCACACAACTTCAGAGTGTCACGGTTTTTAATGTCTTCGACCGTATTTCCCACGTGGGCTCAGTACGGATTGGGAACTTCATACACTAAGAAAAGTGCTGTCTAAAAAGGTGCACTTTCTGAGATAGAAGACTTTCTCAGATGGTATAGGTTGTTAGACGAACAGATGGCTTAGTGGTAGAGAACCTGACTACGAAGCTTGAGGTCCCGGGTTCGATTCTCGTGTCGGGGCAGATATTTGTATGAATAATACGAATGTTTGTTCTCGGGTCTTGGGTGTTTGATATGTATTTAAGTATATATCAATCAATCTATATAAGTATGTTTATCCGTTGCCTAGTACCCATAACACAAGCTTTGCTTAGCTTACTTTGGGACTAGGTCAATTGGTGTGAATTTTCCCGTGATATTTATTTATTATAGGTTCCCAGAAAGTTCACTTTATAAAAAGAGCCGTAATGAACGTGTAAATTTTGGGAAAATGCCCTTATTTGGCAAATATAAGCTAAAGTTATAGCTATAGGTAAAGCTCAATAAAAAAACATTAAGCTATATTTTATCCCGTGAACAACAACGAACAGGGAAGGAAAGGGACGCAGATGAAGTTGCCAGTAACAGCTAATAGCAATATAGGGATACAATCTAAATTCGAAACGCTATGGTGACACGAAATCGGGACCCTCTTTCAATCATAGTGATTCCTGGACTTGTAGTATTTGTTTGACGCCCCGAGCGTCGACAGGCCCGGAATGGAAATCAAAGGGTTTGGGTTCGGGACCGGCTGCAGCTTATACGCATTTTAATATTCCTATAGAAGTAAGTTACGCACAATGAGGGAGAATGTTCTGGTTTTTGTTACGTTATCATCATCATCATCATTTCAGCCGAAAGACGTCCACTGCTGAAAGGCCTCCCCCAGCAACGCTCACCAAACAGATTGGTCCTATGCCATCTGCAACCAACGCGTTCCCGCAATCTTAACCAGGTCGTCGGACGTCACTCGAGAACCTTTTTGCCCTGCGCACTGCCACTTGAGTCTGGCGATTCTTCGAGCTATGTCGGTGACTTTAGTTCTTGCGCGGATTTCATCATTTCTAATGCGATCCCACAGAGAAACTCCGAGCATAGCCCTCTCCATCGCTCTCTGAGTGACCTTGAGCTTTCATATGAGATTTGTTACGTACGTAGGTAAGTATAATTGACCAAGAAATTCCTTTACCACCCTAAGGTCCAATGTCAGGTTGTACGGTTAAAAACATCAAAGAGTATTTTCACTTAAAAGTCAATAAGATAATCAGCTTTATTGTTTTTATTCTGACGAACTGTCGTTAAAAAAGGTAAAGCACTTACATGGTCTACTATACCTATAAAAGCCCTTGCCTCTTCTCTGCCAATAGTCCAAGATACCAGAACCGTAAGACACAAACTTATTTTCTAAAGACGAAGCCGTATTACGGCTATTACTTTGAACGGCTGCATACCGTCTAATTTGTGAAGGCAGCCAATTTACAGGCACCAGATACCTCATTGTCTAACGCAAGACAATACGACCTCAGGTGACAAAGGAAAGTAAAAATACGGCTCTCTTAACTTTAAGTCTAATGGCTGATATCATTTCTACTCTTTGGTATGTATTAGGCCTACGTAATTCAGTGCTCCGTAACTTCATCATCACCATCATCATTATTTCAGTCCCATACATACATTGGGCGATCGTCGAATTTGAAAAAATCTAATATAATATGAGACATGTTTCGTTTCTTTTGGTGAGTGGAGACATGTGTGCCCATGGTCCTTTAAGACTCTAAACTAACTAAGAGTCTAAACTTTAGACCTTCAAGAATAATTGTGCAAGTTCTATTGACAAGTATGAAGTGGTCAATCCAGTGCCTCAATGTCCCTAATGCAACTCACCCGATTTTTCTTATTGGTCTGAACTGGACTTTAGGTACCATAACCATAGACTAGGCAAGTATCTTTTATGTCACACCATCAATAGGCAGGTAAACGGTCCGAATTGCGCGATCGCCATTTCCCAAATCGCCGCCATTTCGAGCGCCGGCTGTCTTGGACATTTACATGAAATTGTTTAGCTCCACCATGGACATATGAGAAGAGAGACAGACTTTAGGTTACCTACGCATTTATTAAAGCGGAGCGAAGCGTAACATGCGGAGTTATTAACCATAGTCACAGAATATATAATAGTACTAACGTACAGAATGGACACGCTCCACCCCGCACCGATTCGAGTTACCCCACCCCTCAAGGTGCAGATTGCCGGACCCCGCCGGAATCCAGAAGAGTGCGCGCGCGATGTATGTAGGCGTACGCGTGTATACAGACGTCGTCGTGCTTATGTAGATTCAAGAACGCGTATTTGTACGTCGTGTCCGCCGCGTGCCATAGTTACAAAGTATCAACTTTCGGATTTGTTATTTTGTTCTTAAAGCCAGGTTATCCAAAATTAACCATTTTTAACCTCCGACACAAAAAGAGGGGTGTTATAAGTTTGACCGCTATGTGTGTGTGTGTCTGTCTGTCTGTGGCATCATAGCTCTTAAACGGGTGCACCGATTTGGATGCGGCTTTTTTTAATAGAAAGCAGGTTTCTTGGCAATTGTTTGGCCGTTTCAAAGTTATGAGCTCTTTTGTTAGCTGCGGAAGGGCTCTGAGATGCATAACGGGCATTGACTTAATGTTCTAACATACGAGTGACACAATTGCGTTGGGGGTTTTTAAATTTTTTAATTTATAGTTGGTTCAACTTTGTGTGTCGAAATCTTCTGTTCCGTAAAGGTCGATTCATATTCATAAGCTATGCTTAGCTTACTTTTGGGACTAGGTCAATTGGTGTGAATTGTCCCGTGATATTGATTTTTATTTATATTTATAACCACAGAAACTGCGCGTGTCAGACACGTATTATTCTTCTATACAGTTTCTATTAACGTATCTATTGTAACACGACCGCGCAGACACGACAAAGAATACTTTTTTGGTGTCCGATACGGCGGGTATGTATTACAATACCGAAGTACGAAAGACCGAATGTATTAAAACATCGAACGGGTCAAAAGACCGACACGATTTTTTTCTGAAACCGTTAACTTTTTAAGATTGTTATAAAACAAACCTAACCTAACCTAATGGGTTCTGTATGGTGCCGTTTTAATAAATTCTGAAAAGTTTACGGTTTCAGAAAAAAATCACGTCGGTCTTTTGACCCATTCGATATTTTAATACATTCGGTCTTTCGTACTTCGGTATTGTAATACATACCCGCCGTATCGGACACCAAAAAAGTATTCTTTGTCGTGTCTGCGCGGTCGTGTTACAATAGATACGTTAATAGAAACTGTATAGAAGAATAATACGTGTCTGACACGCGCAGTTTCTGTGGTTATAAATATAAATAAAAATCAATATCACGGGACAATTCACACCAATTGACCTAGTCCCAAAAGTAAGCTAAGCATAGCTTATGAATATGAATCGACCTTTACGGAATGAAACGGATGAAAAATGAAAATAATTTATTCAGTAACTTAGTTAGTTATGACAATAACTGTGCTGGTGCCTCTTTTTGAGTATCATGATACTCGTACTAAGAGAACACCGCTCCTCCATGTTATGTAACTTAAAACTACTTAGGTGTAGGTACTCTAAACTATTTTTATTAAGTTTTATTAAAATATAACAACAAAAAATAAAAAATAAAAATAAAGTGAGGCAACGTATGTATATTAATGGTAGGTATGGTGCGGCTGTGTGTGTATAAGTGTGTGTGTGTGTGTGTGTGTGTGTGTGTGTGTGTGTGTGTGTGTGTGTGTGTGTGTGTGTGTGTGTGTGTGTGTGTGTGTGTGTGTGTGTGTGTGTGTGTGTGTGTGTGCGTTAATGCGTGTGCGCGGGTATGATAATCATCATACAGGTTTCTGAATTAAATTCTCAATAGCTTTTAGTTTTTAACCATTTAGTTAATTTAGCTTTACACTCATATGCAGTCAAGGAATAAATTTCTAAGTGTTTGTTTATAACATTATACAGGTTGGCAGATTGTGCAGATTGTGTCTGTAGATATGAATCGACCTTTATATAGTTAGGTACCTATACCGCGTGACAGAAGACATAGTGAATGCGTTCGGGCCTTAGACAATACGGGCTCAGGTTTTCTAACCACTAAGCTTATTTGTTTTTTATTACCCTAACGATTCATCATCGTCATCATCACTCCAGTTTACATAAGTCCCTTCCACTGCAAGGCACATGCCTCCTCTTACAATGACCGGGGCCATAGTTCCAGCGCAGAATGGGAACTTCGCACGCACCATTGAATTACTTCGTAGGTGACAAGATGCGGCCTAGTATATACTAAAAACATTAGTCTTAAATCGTTTTGATCGCTACCATTGTTGAGTAATTTTATTTGAATTTCTTATGTCTTCTTTAACGAGCATAACCAAAACACATAAAACACGTTATACTTTAGGTAAAAACAATATTGAAAAAAATTTAGTTACCGTCATCAAGAAGCTAGATTAAAAAGTAAAATTGTTTATAAAAAATTGCTTTTTCTCCGTCCGTCATAATTGCAATTTGCCCGAGGCCATGGGAGGTTAAATAGAAATTTACCATTTTTGCCTTCGTTATACAGAATATTCTTCATTATGAATTTATGAACTTCGCGTAACGCTTCTGCTCTTATTTCGTTCATCACTCCTACTGGACTCCCACAGCCACTCAGCTGCTTTTTATTGCATTTATCATCATCAATTCAGCCGAAAGACGTCCACTGCTGAACATAGGCCTCCCCCAAGGCTCGCCAAACAGATCGGCCCGGCGCCATCCGCATCTAATGCGTTCCCGCCACCTTCACCAGATCGTCGCTCTATCTTGTTGGAGGCCTACCTACACTGCGTCTTCCAGTCCGCGGACGCCAGTCGAGAGCCTTTCGGCCCCATCGGCCGTCAGTTCTACGAGCGATGTGTCCTGCCCACTGCCACAGTCTAGCGATTCTTCGAGCTATGTCCGTGACTTTAGTTCTTGCGCGGAATTCATCATTTCTAACTAATTTACTGTCATTTATTGAAGTCAGATATGAAGTATCTTTTTTATTTATTTTTCAACTTCATTCTTATTACTTTTACGGTCATCCCATGAAACCATATATTTCAAACTAAATACAAACTGAAATATAGATGCACAGAAAAAACCCCAGAAAAAAGACCAATGCTGGGAATCGAACCCAGGTCCTCAGTGTTCCGTGCTGCGTGCTTACCCCTACACCATCACTGGTCACTGGTTGACCAGGCTGAGGACCTGGGTTCGATTCCCAGCATTGGTCTTTTTTCTGGGGTTTTTTTCTGTGCATCTATATTTCAGTTTGTATTTAGTCATTTATTGACAAGTTATATTTTAAACAATGTCATTATCATTTTAAGAAATAACAAATAAATAAATTGGCAATCATAGTTGTTGAATGAGTGGATAGGCTGGGTATACGTTCCATTACAGGGCACAGGGACAGGCCTCCTCTCAGAATGATAAGAAACCTTTCTAAATAATCATTGAAAAGTTCTAAATGATCCAAGGTTAATTGCAAGACATAAGAAAAGGGTTTAAAGTTGCTTTAAAGGCCGGCAACAGATTGGTGATTCTCTTTGAGTTTTTGATATTTATGGGCGGTGGGGGTACGTATTAAAATATATAAAGTTTAAAAGTAATAGGTAATTAATGGACGAAATATATAATGGTCATTTGATATAAAGCAATTTTCTTGGAAATTCTCAACTCTACAGGATTTTCATAAAATAAATCTAACCTAACCTAAACCAATCTGTAGATTACACGATTAAAAAAGTTCGTTTAATCAATAGTTTCATGGAAAATTTTAGTATGTATTGTGACCATTATGTATTTCGTCCATTATTCGTTTTAAACTTTATATATTTTGATACGTGTAATAAGCCGCCGATATTTGCATGATTCAGTCGTCAAAGTATCGGGACTTATAAAAAGTTATCGGTCTGTATCTCGTCGAAAGTAAGTCTTTCATGTATTCATGTCATGCATGATCATGTAATGGAATGAACAACGAAAATTCTACTGATATTAAAAATCCGAAAGTTTTGTACATGTGTGTGTGAGTGCGTGCGTGCGCTCGTTCTGATATACATATGTAGATAGCTGAATCACAGAAATAATATATAGACTTCTTTTTATTCCGATATTTACACGAAATCAGAATTTATGCATGTAAACGAAGACTAAAATGTATTTTTTGGGAATTTCCAGGGGAATTTAGAAAATTTCCGGATTGAATGGATATTCAAATACCAGACTACGCGAGCGAAATCTAGTGAAGCGAGCAGAACGAGTAAAGTCTAGTGCAATAGTACAATACTGTCACCTGTAATGGTTTTTAAAAAAATGTAATCATACCTAAAACTTCTTCATTTACGCCTTGACATAAACAAATGCGTAATCAAAATATCAAATCTTTGGCAGGCGGCAAAAAAAGATTTGGACTATCTCATCTCGATATAACGACACAATAAACAGTGGTCGATCGCTCGCGGGGTCGGGGTCGCATCGGGGGTTTATAGGCAGCAATAAAAACTGGATCGCCACCTCGACAATTAGATGCTAAAGGGTGCCTATTCGGGGGTCGGTAAGGGGACCATGCCTAAGGTAGTTAAGGGACAGTCTTTATAAAAAAATTTTGATGACTGATTGGTCAATTAAATTGAATTAATTGTGTACATACTAAGCTAAGCTGTGCTGTCAAAGTTATTTATTAATTAATTAATTTTTTGCTTAATTGTTTGTCTGTACTTTTGTTAACTACCTATATTTTTATAGAAACATCCTATCTACCATATTTAAAGCTGATTGGACCACGAGAACTGAGTCAAAGTTGACGTTTTGATTTGGTTAGCGATGGACAGGTACAGGGTCTGGAATGAAAATATTTTTCTTCAATATGACCGGGTCCCAGTAACAAATCTTTGAAGGTATTAATTTAAACTTGTTCAACAACTGGACAAAATAATCTGGAACCATTTTGTGAATCATTAAATGTGTAATTATGCATTTAAACGCATTAAATAACACAATATTCGACCTCGTTTTGGTTGTTGACCGAGTGAACTAGTTTTAAAGTCAGTATATTTCTTTAGATAACATAATGAGGTAAAATAGCAAAATACAAAGTTATTTTGGACAACTTTGTACAATTTATCCTTATTGTTATCTGAATTACGATTCGGGTAACTATGTTAGTCTTTGACACCTATTACTCACCGGTGCATAGTAATGTAAGTATTTCGAATTTCAGTTCGAGAAAAGTGTTAACGGAAAATTCATTTTCTTGTGATATAGTATGTTTTTTGAAATGTCAGTAGACATAATCAAAGAACAATGACCAAGCTAAAATACTGTCTAAGGAACTATATTGTTCATACAATGTTCAACCCATGCTATAAGCGACGTAAAACAGCGAAATTGGCCGAGTAGCCCCTTGAAAGATAATTAAAAATAATATTGTGCCGAAGTAACACATTTATACACAGCTCGAAGAATTGCCAGGCTCAAGTGGCAGTGGGCAGGGCACATCGCTCGTAGAACTGACGGCCGATGGGGTTAAAAGGTTCTCGAGTAGCGTCCACGGACCGGAAGACGCAGTGTAGGTAAGCCTCCAACAAGATGGAGCGTCGACCTGGTTAAGGTTGCGGGAGCGCGTTGGATGAGGGGGGTTCTATGTTCAGCAGTGGACGTCTTTCGGCTGAAATGATGATGATGATGATTGTGCCGATTGTGCGTAATTGTTGCTGCTCTCAAAATAGTTACCTATATAGATTAGAGGACACCATTCATTTAGTACAAAGAATATTTTTTATAAATAGACGTTATGAATAACACTAACTTTAGAGCATTTACCTCAGTAATTACAACATTGATTGGTTGATTGTATGTTGACAATCAAAAATTCTATTCATTAGTCAGCGCGCTCTGACCGAATTCCGACTTAAACTATTGTAAAATTAGAAATATATTTATATTAAAATATTTCAATAATAAATAGCCATTGGTGGCATATTGGTTTCACTTATGGCCTCTCAAGTTTTTCGGAATTTATGTGTGAAATGACATTTGCAATTTACAATCAATACTTTATGAGCTTTACGGTGAAGAAAATAATCGTGAGGAAACTTCTACACACCTGAAAATAAAATCAATGGTATGTTTGAAGTTCCCAATCCGCACTATTCCGCACTGGGCCGGTGTTAAGGTGTTCATATTTCTGAACTCTATTCTCACTCCAGAATTATCCTGAGTGTTATCCGTTTTTGTCAAATCGTGGTCACCCCACCCTTCGGTCCCCGCGGCGCCGCTAATCGAGCTAAGCGACCGATTTCATACATAAACTGTCATTATTGTTTTTTTATTGACGCCTTATAATTTTTTAACTTTTTGCGATAAGTGATTTTTATTGTTGCATTTTTTGTGTGATTAGGAAATGTCTTCGGTTTGATTGGCATTATTAAATATGAGATGAAATATATGAATTTTGTTATTTTTTGTGTTTGTGTTTTTAAATATTGAAAGGGGTTCCTTTCGGCGGTTGCCGCCGTCCAATAACTTATTCAGGTTTAGCTATTATTTTATTTACATTTATATAACAAGTACCTAACCTACCTACTTTTTTTAAAGTAATATAAACAAATAGGAAAATTTTATTATCTTTATCAGAATGCGGTATTGCAATTATTTTAGATGATAAAAGCATAATTAATTTAATGTTTTTTTTTAATCTAATACCTTTAAACGAGCAATTCTTGCATATATGTATATATATATATATATATATATATAATCAGGATCTCGGAAACGGCTCCAACGATTTCAATGAAATTTGGTATGTGGGGGTATTCGGGGATGAAAAACTGATCTAGCTATGTTTCATTTTCAGAAAATCGCTTTTACTCGTGTTTTCCGGCTATTTTTGTTTGCATTAGAATATAAAGCTAAATTTCGCCGACTTCGAGCAGATCATAATGGCACATTAGAAATCGGGTGGTCGCGGATCCACTTTCCGTATTCTATAGTTATTTACATACATAACTATGTATTTCGAATTTTTAAATAGGTATCTCGCTTCTGAGGGGCTTCTAATTTTTACTTAATCACTTTTTTGCGTATTATGTGCAAATTATTTGTACCATAAGTTACAAATAAAAATTTCTATGCTTAGTTTTTTCCACGAATAAAATAAAAACACGCAGTTTTTTGTTTAATGTTAACGTATCACCGGTGATGCTCATGGCAACTCAGTATAGGGCGATGCTGTGAGCATCACCGGTGGGATCACTAAAGTATGGGGCATCGGCAACACTTTAGAAGGGGTATGGTGGGCAGCCAACGTGTTAACCTATATGGACGTACTCACCTGTCTTGTTTGCTGTTTTTTTTATGTTCAACTTATACTTTTTGAATAATAAATATTTAGTCTCTCTTCATTCTACGAGGTAGAGATGTATGATTCGAACCTTCATAAGGTAAATGAACTGTCTTGAAAAAACATTGAAATAAAATTTAATCAATAAAATAATTATTACACATAAAAGTTATTGTGGCACGAATAAATTTTCCTAGGGTCTTCCCAACGATATTTAACTTATCGATAAATTGTACTTTATTACAACAGTTATGACTATGAATGAGATAACGTATAATATGAATATATGCAACTTGTATACATATTGTACAGTATAAACTCCGTATAGGTCGATTAAGAAAAATAACGGTTTTCATCCAATATGAAGAAGACGTTGACATAATATATCATGAGATTCTTGTCCGCTCAGGGAAATTAGTTGATGGAAATAATATTACTTACGCGTAAAAATTACGTCTAATACATTTGTGACGCTACGCACTATTATTATTTTCGTTATATTATATATATTATATATACCCCGTTATCTAACGCTCAGTTTGGGGGCAAGCTAAAATAGTGATGTAGCTTCACATAATTATTTGATTCACATTTACTTATAAATAGTTACTTGTCAAAATGAAATTATTCTTTTGTGAATGTTCTTGAGATAACTCATTCATTGCATCTATTTGATCGGATAGGAGGGCGACAATTATTGAATTAACAAACGTATTAAATAAAAATCCAGGCATTAAATCTGTAAAAAATATTAATCAGTTGTTAGAAAATAAGGAAGTTCAAATTGATAAAAGTATTGTAAACAAAAGCTGCATAGAGCATTACAAAAAACTACAGTTTTTTTGCCAGTTACATCTGTAGAGGTCGAAAAACCATTATCATTTTTAAAATGGATTTTTACAAGCAGACGACGAAGTTTGACTTCATATAATTTGAAATTGTTAATTTATTATGAAACATACTTACAAAAATAAAATATTTTTTTTTTCTTTCTTTTCATAATAATTTAAAAAATCACTATAGAAGAGCTCTGGTAAGTATGGATCTTTTTGATAATTATGTTAGTGAGTGAGTAAATAAACTTAATTTTTTATCGATTCAGATTATCGAAACCGCCCCATCACTTGCCTCCAAACTGAGCATTAGATAACGGGGTCTAATTATATATAACATGAATGGGTAGTGATCAGCAATTTAGTTAATTTTTATTTTATCCGGTGAACTTAATAATTATCTACTATGAAATGTCACTTCGGAATACGCGTTTGAAATAATTATCGATAAATTTAATATTGGAAGGAAGTCCCTAATTAATTGACGTCTTTGCTACAAAAACTTTAAGGTCTGAATTAATTATACTGGACTGAATAAATAAGGAAAATTTTCGATTGCTACTTATTAATTATACAACATTCGTAGCGATTATTGCAGACGTTGAAAAAAATTACTTCTCATTATTCTTGTTTAATAATACTAATGTATGACACATTTTTCTTTCCAGCCGTAATTAATCACCCGGTAATTAGTCTCAGAGAGCAGACGTATCAATTAATATCATTACAAAACTAAAAGAGTAAAAACTTCAAGAAATTGTTAAAAAAATAATTGAAGAAATCTATTCACACGAATGTTGTGTCTTTAGTAAAGAAACTAAGTTGCACAGTAAATTGGTAGCAAATGTTTTACAAAAAAAAAGATTGGTTTTGTTGAATTGTTGTTCGTCGTAGAAGACAAAAGATTCGTCAGAGAAGCAATAATGATTGTGCCATGTAACGAAACATTTGAAAATGCAACGGTGGACCAGCCCGCCGTTGACTATGAAGTTTACTGGAAGTATTTTTGGTTTTGTGTATTGGTGCATTCATGTGGAACACTCATATTTGGACTGGTTTCGTGGATCTTAATACCCAAGTGGAGACTGTTTCATAACTACGTGTTTTTGAATATTGTCCTGTCTGGATCGATGAACATGTGCTCTATATTTTTCCCAGATACTTTTAGATATTACTCCTTATGGAGCATGTATGTCACTTTGATATTCAACCACTGGTTAATTGTGATCACCGTCATGTTTTATACGGATTTAGTCATAGTATTGTCCGGTTTAGTTAAGCGTAAGTTTTTGAAATCTACCATTTTCTCGTGGACGATGCCTGCTTTGATGTTAGTGCCTAAGGTTTTATGGGGAGTCCGTATATATATTTTAAGTATGATCGAGGTATTTTTAATGTTTGTTTTGTATTTAAAAGTTTTACACGCTCTATTACAAATGCATGCTTTGTCTAATCGGGAGCAAAAGAAGATAGTTATTACAAAGGTATTGAAATCAACGATAACCTTCTTGCTATCGAGTATCATATTCGTGTTTTTTAATTGCGTGTTTATATTTATGTTTCAAATTAAGCAAGAAGTAAAAGTAAAGGTGTTTTGTTGTTTTCAAACTGTTACTATGTCCATGGCTAGTCTATTTGTCTTACTGAGTAAACCTAATGTTCGGTTGTGGATACAATATATAGAACGAAATAAAAACATATAAGCGTTAATGAGAAATATCTACTATCCATTTACACTAATATTAGAAATGTGAAAGTGTGTTTGTTTGTTTGATTGTTTGTCCTTTTTTCACGTCAAAACTGAGCGACAAATTGCCGTGATTCTTTGAATGAAGAGTGACTTAGAAAATCCCACGGGAAAACACGTTTTAATCTACTTCAGCGGGGGAGAAGCCGAATAGTTAAAGAAGTGTATTAATGCAGATAATCAATGTAGTAAAATCAAAAAACAGAACATAGACATAGCCGAGAAAAACACTTAAAATAAGACCGAGCCACAGAAGATCTAAGAGCCTCATTTACACCATTAGTCATCTTATGTGATGGAGCCTAAGAGACTGAATACAATAATTTCTTGAAAAGAACAGCATCCAAATTAAACACTAAATGGGGAAAACTATATTCACAAATATTTATTTGGTTAAAAGTCAAAGTAGGTACAAATCTCAGTAATACGAGCTGTTTCCATGTTGGTGAGAGGCACTAGAAGACTTATCAAGACCTTCGAATGCGAAGTCGGAGCAGGAATTATGTTCTGAAAAAGAATTCGCACCGCGTTAAGGGTCTATAGCCAATATTTTGAATCTACACAGCGGCGTGTGGGAAGCTTGGCCAACTTTCGGCGAGGTCGCTAATTTTACGTTCGCAGAAGAGACAACTTTTGCTTTTTTTTTGTACATGACCCATTTTACAGTTTAGAATCTAGCTGAGAAGTACTTAGTGATCGTGCAGTAAGTAAGGTAAACGTCGCTGTGCTGGACACTGACCAAATGCATAGCACCTTCGATCTTATGTTATAGTAAGAGAGGTGACAGATGGTCATCTACTGGGCGTTGAGGTTTCAGGCATGGTACGTTCACCTTATATCACATGTAACAGCGAACGACGTGGGAGGGTGAGTGTTATAGTGTTAATGCCCGTGACACACTACATGACTAAGAACCTCTGATAGATTCGAAATGGGAAAATTATCCGATATATAATAGGTACGTGAGCAATCCAGCGTATTTCGTTAACTATGACCAACAGGGTTATTGTGTTAAAGTTCTTGACACTCAGCATCGGATTGAAATGACAGTTTTTGTATGGCTGTGACAGCTGGCTGTTTCCGATACCAATTGTCAGCCCATACAAGAACTGTCGAAATGAAAGCAATTCAATGGGGCACAGGGAGTTCCCAACCTATAGCCTTCTCATTCTGAGAGGAGGGATGTTCCCGGCAGTGTAACATAGGTTGAGAAAATTAAAGTCACCAAGCTTAGCTATTCTTTTTTTTTATTGTGAGAGGGAGGCAAACGAGCAAGCGGGTCATATGATGGAAAATGATCACCACCGCCCATAAATATCAACAACTCAAAGAGAGTCGCCAATCTGTTGTTTGTTACTCGTCGCTCTATTCAAAACAATACGAATATAAATCAATAAAATTGGTAGAAAGTGCCATGTGACAGTGTATCAGTTTGTCTGTTACCTCTTCACGCATAAATAAATCAATAAAATTGGTAGAAAGTGCCATGTGACAGTGTATCAGTTTGTCTGTTACCTCTTCACGCATAAACTGCTGAGTCGTTTTACATGAAATTTGGTATAGACTAATTTACAAACTGAAACATGGATGCACAGAAAAACCCAGAAAATAGAGCAGCGCTGGGAATCGAACCCAGGATCTCAGCATTCCGTGTTGCCTGCTAAACCCCTTCACCATTACTGGTTTGGGTCCCGGGAAAGGAGATAATAATAGTTTAATCCCGGAAATCACCCTTTAATTGGGCGAAAAGGGCGATGGAAGTTAGTATGGGGAATTAATAACCGCTGAACCGATTTAGATGAAATTTGGTACAAAGATAGTTTGAGTCCCAAAAAAGGACATAGAATAGTTTTTATTTCAAAAATCACCCTTTGAGGGGTCGAACAGGGGGGTAGAAGTTTATATGGGGAATCAATATTTGGTATGGAGGTAGTTTGAGTCCTGGAAAAGGACATAGGATAGTTTTTATCTAGGAAAATGACATAGTTCCCGCGGCATAGTGACTAACTAATTCTTCGCAGACGGAGCTAGCTATAAAACGTGTCTCTACCCTCTGGGTATAGACTAATAGGACGTGTTGATTAGGGTATTTCTAAGCTATGTAAGCCTCGCACCAAACCCCACCGTATTAACGGAGAAATGACCGATTTACGATTTAATATTTTGTAACAACCTGTATGTAAATACATGGCAATTATAATTAAAGAGTATTTCAACTTGATCAACCTCAGAACCGCAAAACTCATTGCAAACAACACTGATACAGTATATGTTCCTACTTATTGTTGATTTTTTTGTGGGTATTAATTGTATTATTTTTTTTTATTTTAAATCTAATCTAATAATTCTACAAAAGTAGAACATTCCTGAGAAGGAACTCTTTTTAGGATTTCGGTCTTTGTCCAGAGAGTAGAGACACGTTGTATACTTAGCTAGTAAAGTTATAACTATAGTAAACAGATAACAATTCAGAAGGTAATGTGATCCACATAACAATCTATTTGCACTTTCAGCTAAACTAATCCAAGCTGCCCCTGCGCACTGTGCCGAGTGTTTATCCGCCATAATTGAGTGGCCTGCACCCCTGTTTTTAAAGTCCACTGACTTCTCAAGTGGCTGTCGAGGCGCACATGTCGCTCCCTATTATAGTTTTAATCTTGGCCGAGAATGAATTTTGGAATCGATTTTAATCTACTTTAAGAGTTGATTCTTTATTTTATTTATTACTAGCTTTTCCCCGCGACTTCGGACGCGTAGAATTCAAAGTGGTAAAGCTTTTTTCTTTAAAACAAACGACAACGGCTACATCCAAAATACCCATCAACATCGGTATAGAATAGAATAGAATAGAATCTTTTATTTCTGTTTAGGTACAATTTGTATTAAATGTGCCAAACTACAGAGCAGTTTGTCGGCAGGTTAGTGACAAATACCATTTTTTTCCTTATCCTATGAGATTTTTAAAATCGTGTTAGTTTTTTACTGAGTTAAGACAGGAGGGTTTCACTCCGCAGTTTAGGTATGATCTGCCGGCGCGCCTCCCGGGCAGGCGTATGGCAGTAGATTGCCGCTTGGCATCAAAGAGTATTGTAATATTATATGAACAAGAGTGGCAACTCTATGGTCAAATATGCATGTAAGGAAGGTGCTGCCGCCCTACGGCTGCTCAAGAACTAATGTGACGTTTCTATAGATGTATGTATACCTATCTATATCTATATGTTGGTAGTGATGTACAGCTATAGATATGCGTACCTATAGCAATGTATAGTCAAGGATTTTAATTGATAGGCTAATTGCCACTATTCGTATTTTAGCCGTCTAATTCACATCAGCATATACGAAGTATAAGCGGCGAAACCCGATTTGCATTATACGGCTAAAATAAGAACATTGGCAAGTGGCCTATCAATTAAAGTCCTTGACCGTACAATTTGGTACGCCATGGCCATGGCCGATGAATGACAACTGACAAGTTTGACAAGTGAACCAAGATGGCCGCTAATTTAGTTCTTCGGCAAACACCAGAGATCGCTGTAGTCGCATGAAAAGTGATGATATATGTAAGTGTGCCCCCCTGATTGTCGCTTGGCATTCGGATCGCACGCTAGCCACGTCGCGCATAATAATTAAGCATCTTTTTTTCTGTGATTTTTGCAACAAACAAACAATGACTTCTAAACGATCTTACAATCCGTATAAAAGATATTTACTGTTGCGTTTAAAGGTAGTTTACTGAATTAATACACACTGTTATCTTTTTTGATTTATATACCTACCTAATATCGGCAAGTGACGTGAAGTGCTCTTGGTTTCGAGTCAGCGGTGCCCAACGGAATATGATCGCTCGTATCACACGTTAAGTTTCAATTTCGCGTGCAATCAGATAACGGTCGTAGGCGAATTTTTATACCTAAAGTTGACTTTTGTTCGAGAGTGATCCTTCTGTACGCTAGTACTATTAGTTATTCTGTGGTTAAGTAAGATAATGCTGCAGCTGTGCGATATTACCTTAACTTGCCCGTGTGGGAATTATGGCCCAAGCCCTCTAATTCTGCTATGCAGTGGGACGTACTTAAGATGGGATGTTAATACAAAAATTGTTAATAACTGATTACACTTCTTAATGAGCGAGTAACTCATTAAAATAATATATTGTAACTAGCTGACTCCGCAAACGTTGTTTTGCCATATATCACCTAGGGGTATAAAAATATAGCCTACGAACCTACCGAATGTGGAGAAAAAAAAACTTTTGATGATGATGATAAATTTAATGTTCTTTTTTTTTTTATGTTAGATAGGCCAGACAAACGAACTAGTGGGTCACCTGATGTTTAATGAACACCACTGTCCATAGACACCCGCAGCGCTTTACACGATGCCAGTGCGTTGTCGGCCCTAAAGGAGAGGAAATAGGGGAAGGGGGAGAGGGAAGGGGTGAGGTATTGGGCCCCCGGCACTCTCACTGACCGCACGAAACGCAAGCAGGATTACTGCTGCTTCACGCCGGTGTTCTGTGAGAGGGTGGTACTGCCCCGGATGAGCCGGCCCATTCGTGATGCAGCGGCTAGCTACAACATGGCTCTAACACTACAAAAAATTATTATTATAATTATTATTATAATTATTCTCATAATTATTAACATTTTGAATGCTAACCCACTGGATTTGTTTGTTCTGGCTAGAGCAGTTTCGCACTACATCCGATACGAATATGTGAAAATTCGTTTTAAGTAGAATCTACCAATTAGTTTACGTGCTAGATCTGATTTCAGTCATTCGTATTTTCGCAGGTTCGGATCGGATTAGTGCAAAATTTACGCGAAATAAAACATGATGAATTCTTAATTCTTTTATTGCATTACATTTTACTGCAACTAAACCCTGTACAAACATAATTACAGAGATAAAGACAGATATAACGTAAACATTTTAAAATACTTCCGACGTGACAACTCTACCTTCACAACTCAAGTCTACCTTTTTTGTTTGTGTTGGATTCTTCATAACACAGGGTATCCTAGCATGAAGGCCTGGGAACAATTTTATTGTATCGATAACAGCAGGCCTTGTATAATGTTAATGCATGATTTTATATTCTTATTTCCTTTGTAAGAGGCTTATGAAATAAACTATTATTATTATTATTACCTAGGTCTGCATCGAGTCATAATATAGCTGACTACACAGCCAAGGCGTCATAAATATTGCAGATAGAAAATTTTAGTAAAAGAAAAGTTAATTTTGATTTTGAAACCCATTTAAACTGTATTTAAAGATTTTTTAAAAATTTCATGGTCTAACTTTTATTTAAGATGCTATGTTATTGGGGAAAAAATCTTACGAGTCTTTTAATCGGTTTCGTAAAATTACGGGTGTTTTTTAATCATTTGGTGGGTCCGATTCCCGGTTCAGTAATTTGAATTCAGTTTAAATTGTTTTTAAAATAAAAACGAAGTTTTTTTTCAGGAAAATTTTCTAAGTATGTACAATATTTAAGGTAGGTACTATCCATCTATGTGGCGAAGGCGTGGGATGCTCTGTATTGCATCTACCATGGTATTTCCCATAACAATTACCCTGGGTAGAGTTGCCTTGAGAAGGTAGAGAAACCACTTTGACCCTAATTAACTTGTCAAGTTGTCAGACATTCAAAAGCGGAAATATTCTTTCAATTTCTACGAGATGACAACACAGAAAATAACAGAAAAATAGTTGAGGTTCGGAACCGAACACAGTTCCCAGTCATTGCGTGACGCGTGTATTCCAATATACTATTCCGAGGTGACAGTGTGTTAGTGGGTTTGACAGTAGAATTTGAAAGAAAAGTTTCGAACAAAAACCATAAGAATAACAAAAGTTCGAAAAATCTTTCCGATGTTGCGATTTATCCATAGATTTAGAATTACCATCGTAAAGATCAGCGGAGTCGGAAGAAGAGCGTTTAATATGTATAAAGTCACAAGATACTTTAAAAAAACTCTCATCTCAAAATCGATAATCTTACAAAATTAACTTTACTCCGTCGCTTTATACCTGCTGAGCTGGCAACGTTGCATATTTGTTAGTTTTTGTCGATTATTCCATAAAAATTAAATGAAAATTAAAAATGTTTTGTATACAAATTGTTCTAATATATATGTTAATGTGTCTACTGCAATAATAATTCGTGATAAGACTTTTATTTTCTTTAAAAACCGTTAGGTAGTAATTTTTTCGTTTTTAAAGAAAATAAAAGTCTATCACGAATTATTATTGCAGTAGACACATTAACTTATATATTAGATAGAACAATTTGTATACAAAACATTTTTAATTTTCATTAAATTTTTATGGAATAATCGAGAAAAACTAACAAAAATGCAACGTTGCCAGCGCAGCAGGTATAAACCCTCTTAAGGTTCCTTTTGAGTTTTCACATGGACTTGAAATAAGAGCTTTTTTCAAAGTGACGATATGTTAGGGTAAGAATCATATTACTTATTAGTGTGATATGGCTCTAAGATCTAATAATAACAGGCATAGATATCACGCGACTTAAAAATGCGAGGCGCCTAAATGTCTGAAAAGCCATGTACCGTAAGGGTTACTTTCGCCCAGAAGGTTAACTTTGGCTACTGGGATTAACTCGGTTTATAGGCCGTATTGTCTAACGCGCGGGCGCTTACCATCGCTTTCACCATCTCTTTATGTCACTATTTTATACCGTTTGACAAAAAGAAATAGTGAATGCAAGTGTCTTTGGCGGCACACGCAATGAACCTATAAAACGCTCGCCGCTGCCGCCGGTCGCGCGAAGTCTTGGTCGAGCTGTAATGAAAGGAATAAAGCTTACTCTTCTTGCGCAGGCGCTTGCGAGTGCCAAGCTTTGAACCGATTAACCTAACGGCAGTGTATTCTACAGCTATGGATTTATCAGATCAAAAAAAATATAATAACAGTAATGATAACGATAATGACAACAATCAATAATAATAAACATGAAACGATAACTTAAGTATTTAAAAGGATTACATACATATTTCACATTCATCGGTGGGAATAAAATGGCGTAACTATAACGTAATAGTTTTTATAAAATAGATTAATATATCAAAGTAAAAAAAAAAACCTTAAAAACAACATTGTTTTGTCATATTTTGCTCTCAACTGAATTGTAAAAACAATTATTTCAGTAACAATTACTTACGTGCTACAAATTTTACAATAATTAAGTTTTACTAATATAACAGACGGTGGGAAGTGACATGGATATCTGCCGCATTCAGAGATGTAATATTAAGTTGTCCAAATAATTAAGGTTTTTTTGATTCAATTAAAAGCAGCATTTAGGTTATCATTTGTGTAGGATTTAAAATTACAAACTTTACATTACTTTAATTCAAAAATAATAGGCCACTATGGAGTTCTCTATTAAAAGGAATCCTTTATTTTTGCTCGACAGCAACTGAGCATATTAATTTTGAATGATTTATTTTTCCCGTTAATTAACTGTAGCTGCGAAGTTTTTTTGTATATACAGTGCTTGGAGTATTGCTGTAAGTCTTTTTACAAATTGACGTATATTTTTCTAACACTTAGCTTAAACATAATACTAACACTATGATATGTTATCTATTCGAAGATACCCATTTACATTACATTGCACGAACGTAAACACCGTTCATAAGATTGCACTTTAAGTACTTTAAAAACACCCAAGTGTTCGTAATAATCTGGCCACGACCACGCGCGACCGGCGAGCGACGAGCGTTTTTTCTGTTCATTGCGGCACCGACATGCTCGCCGCACGGTGGTTACATGGCAACATACGCAATGAACGCAAAAATCGCAGGCGCGTCGTAAGTTCGAGATACTCTATAATACATAATTAATTGCACTAATACATACAATTGTCAGCCTTACACACTCGTCATGTCTCAGACTTGGACATAGTTCTTGTAATGTCGCAAATTGCAATTATATACACTCAGTTTTCAGTACGCCACCAAAGTATTTCTTCAGAGCCGTCCTAGTAATTTAAGGGAACAAAAGCCAAGACGTTCTCAATCTTAAGTTGTACTTCTAGGACTCGATAGAAACACGAATGTGGAAAAAAATCGGAATAGCACACCTGGGTAGCCACACGATTCATTGTGTGAGTATTCACATAATCTGTGCCACATGAACAGTGGAGCGGCGAGCGATTTTTCTGTTCATTGGTCAGTTCCCACGCTCACCGCCCAGCGGTTGATGACACCCGTAATGCACTACAAAAACGTTTACAATACATTTGCTCGAAAAATTCACTTTCAACATGAACAAGGTTTTTCATGGCTCGTAAGTTCATTTTACCGCACTAGTGCGATTTTTTTACAGTTTTTTTTAATTCTCCATTTTAAAAGTTTACAAGCAAAGAGTTTTAAGTGACAAAAATAAAAAAATATCGATTTATACGTAGAAAAATGTATAAATATACAAAACATGTAATGAATTTGCAAAATTGATTGTTATTATTATAAACTGTAATTTAATTACCGCAGATTTTAATGATTTCCACCTTTTATTTATTCGAAAAAATCGCAGTGGCTGAACGCGTCGAACCTTTGCCTGATAATTTTAGTTAACCTAATTAAAAACAAAACTTACGCATGCGCATTACGGACGCGCCATTTTTGTAAAACTTTGCGTTGTTTTAAAAAATAAAAAATAAATAAATATTAGGGGACAATCTTACACAAATCGATCGAGTTCCAAACTAAGCAAAGCTTGTACTATGGGTACTAGACGACGATAAACATACTTATATATAGATAAATAAATACTTAAATACATAGAAAACATCCATAACTCAGGAACAAATATTCGTGCTCATCACACAAATAAATGCCCTTACCGGGATTTGAACCCAGGACCTCTTGCTTCGTAGGCAGGGTCACTACCAACTAGGCTAAAGCGGTCGTTTTGAGTTGTTGATTATAGTATATGTACAAAAACCAAACAAAATGAGTGATGTTCAAGTGATGAAGTCGACAATAACATGGAATTAATTCCGCCCGATATTTAAAGTAAGGCGCAAACCGCGCAAAATAATCTTTTGCTACCAATAAGTATCTCGAGTTTGTTTTTATTTTACAATTTTGTGTTAAAAATTGCCTATTTTCTCACAAATGTATTGTAAAACGTCGTATGATACACGGTTGGCAACGTTTTACAAACTCGTGACGATGAAAACCCTCGCCGTGCGGCTCGGGTTTATCACTCGTCAACTCATTTGTAAAACCATCTTACCAACCTTGTATCACAAATAACTATTACCGCACCGCTGATGGCGTGTTGTGGCTAAGCCGAAAGGCAGTGCGCTGGACGCTAGGGGGCAGTGTATTCTCTGTTCATAGCGCGGCCGATAAGCTCTCCGTACAGCAGTTACTTTATAGCACATCTAATGAACAAAAAAAAAACGCTCGCCGCGCTGCTGGCCGCTTCGCTACTCGCTGGCGTTCAATTCGGGGCCTAAGAGCGTTTTGACGGCTTCCTTTTCTGTCGGTACTTCATTAGGATCCATCAGCAAACATTGTTAATCTACCTATGATCACGGCGCTCTGGTAGGTAGATGCATAGAAAATTCGAAAAAAAGTTTTAAAATCGTTGTATAAATCGCGCAGAAAATGTTGTGCCGTGTGCTTGAAAAGAGATGATGCTTGAAGTTAACTTTTTATAAAAATAAAAGACTACCAACTAGTATGCGAGTCTAGTTTGATCAAAGGTCCAACTTATCTTTCAGTTGTGGTAATAATCATGACAGGATATTTATTTCACTCTGATCGTTCAAAACACTGGAATGTTCACCTTGACCATTTGAAACAGAATTAAAAAAAAACCCGCCAAGTGCGAGTTGGACTCGCGCACCGAGGGTTCGTGCAAATTTATATGTATCTATGATCATCCAGTCTTAGCAGACCCCTGCTCCTCAGCAAAATGTGCGCAGTGTGGTATCATTGTAGATTGGATACTGATATAGACAGACAGACAAAAAAAATATGCTTTTCGCAATTTTTCCTTTATCTGTGCTATAAGACCTTGCTTCGTACTAAATTTCAAGATTCTGAATTCACTGGATGTACCCTGTAGGTTTTGATTCCCTTGCGAGTGTCGAAAATTTGCGGCATAAAATGGCTGTACCTTTTGATTGCGTTGGCTTAGAAGTTTGATTTTTTCACAGCTCCAAGGGACAGTAAGCTGAGTGAGTATTTGATATAAATTTCAGCTTGATACCTCCACGCGTTCCTGAGAAAAAGGGTCTTGACAGACGGACGGACGGACAACAAAGTAATCCTATATAAGGGTTCCGTTTTTTCCTTTTGAGGTACGGAACCCTAACAATACTTAAGTCTGATTGTCACAATGACTTATAAGTGAAAAAAAGCCTTTGATGTTTGAAGCCATGCATCTTACATTGAACTTTAGAGTGGTAAAGGAATTTCGTGGTCGAGTTTGCAGCGTCTTAGCTTTTGTTCCTCTACCATATCACGTAGACACCTTTTGAATAGACATCGTCTCACTTCTCTGGCAGAATTGCACTAAAGTCACTCACTTGTTCTATTCTATTACACACTGTCCGGGGAACTTGTATCCCTCTCCTGCACAGAAGTAGACGGTCGCTCCCAATGTGGCCAGGGGCGCGCGGGGAGCGGCACCGGCCTTCATATGACGTGCTGGGGCGGTTCTTCGTCTGACTTCATCAGGACGTAGGCTACTGGTCGCTTCACGTCGGCGGGGGGCGAGGGGCTGCGGCGGGGGGGACAGCCGCAGGGGGAGAGGGAGCTGCTGTATAAGGCGCTTCCATAGAGCGCGCCACCGTATAAGGCCTGTGGAAATTGCAGGGTTAAAAAGGTATACAAGGTGTTTTAAAATGAGTCCAGATCCAGTAGATGCAGTAAATCGGTTAATATTTTGGCACTTGCTGTTGCTGTGACCCGCAACGCACTTTATGATTAAGAATCTTGTATAGTTATATTTCTGTAGAAGGATTACCAGTTATTTTTTCTTAATATTTGTATTCATTAAATTTAAATAACAAAATGCCTGTCATTTTTATAAGCATTTCTATTGAAATAATTTGAAAAATCGACAATTATCACGTTGGTAGGGGCCTTCAGAAATATTCTGAATAAATTTTAAAAGTCCTTGAAGCAGATTGAAAAATATTGAACAACGAAAAAAAAACTGCCAATAATAGTTGATTAAAATGATCGATATCAATAGAAAGTTTCACATACATTGGCCATTACCTGCAAGTGCGCCAACTCCGCCGCCAGCTTCCCATCGTCTGAGGGCAGTTTCGCAAACGGGTAGAACGGGTACGGTAGCGGCGGGAACAACGCCCGACTCAGCTCTGGTTTATCCTGCATCAAAAGTTATTTGTTACCAGTTTATAGAAATATATATTGCTCGAAGATATGTTTGACCGAATTCTCCTTCAATATTATACGCACAGTTTTTTTTGGGAAATTTTAAGTCAAACTCTAACGTTTCTGTATAAAAATGTTTGTAGTAATTACGGCCGAAGGAAATTTTGGGATGCTGAATTGCTGACTGAAATCCTTTTTTGGAATCACTTCAACAATGAAGTACGCATTTCAAAATAAATAAATCATTCATTCAAATTTAAAACTAGCTGAACACTACTTTGTCATTGTAAGCAACCGTATTTACTTTTGGAGGTTCAGGTTATGATGAGGATGCGGCATGGAAGACGTAAGGTGCCGCGGCATGCGCCATGAGTCCGCTGATGTCGAAGCTGATTAGGTTCCTTATTTATGACGAGCGCTTTGGAAGTTCAAGTTATTTGCGGTATGAAAGATGATAGGAGCCCTGGCACGGGACCCATGAGTCCGCTGATGCCGAAGCTGATGGGATTCTTCTTGATGATTGGAAACTCAACTTACCTACATGAGATGGTGCGGCATAGGCATTTGCGGCATGGGGTGCAGCATGGAAGGCGTGAGGAGCCACGGTATTGTTGCCATGAGTCCGCTGATGCCAAAGCTGATCGGGTCCCTTCATGATAAGCGCTTTTGAAGTTTAAATTACCTGCATGAGATAGTGCGGCATAGGCATTTGTGGCATGGGGTGCGACAAAGAAGGCTAGAGGAGCCGCGGTATTGGTGCCATGAGTTTGCTGATGCCGAAGCTGATTGGGCTCCTTCATGATGAGTGCTTTCTCCAAAGCACTCACCTGAACCTCCGTTCAAATTACCTGCATGAGATGGTGCGGCATAGGCATTTGTGGCATGGGGTGCGGCATGGAAGGCGTGAGGAGTCGCGGCACGGGAGCCATGAGTCCGCTGATTCCGAAGCCGAATTTGGGCTCCTTCTTGATGAGGGCTTTAGGCTTCCGCCGTGGCCGGTACTTGTAGTCTGGATGCTCTTTCATGTGGAGGGCCCTGGAAGAATGGGGCTGTTCAGTTCCGATTTCAGTTTTTTTTTCTACATTGTGTAAATCATGATTTAATCCCGATTTTGACGCATGTACCTACCTTTACCATCGGCATAGTAGGTAATTTATTTTCGACGATTGCTTTTTGTGTGTTATCTTTCTATGGTTATTGATATTTACTCCGTATGATGGGGTGCGTCGGGTAACCTCCTTGCAGTGCTTGGGCCGGTGCATTCTGGGCGCATCGGTCAATGATGCCCTGGCCAATCGAGGATATTCATTGGTCGATAGCTACTAACCCGACACGGGAGGGTGTAAGCAATATTTTTCTGAACAACGACCGACATGTTTTAAAACTGTCTTCTATTTGACACTACCGAAATTGTTCCCAAATGGACGGTCATATTAAAAAAAAAAACTTAACTTACTCCGTATCAACAATCTCTGTGTAGTTCCTGTTATCTTACATCACAGATATCTAAGATGCCGTCGCTGTTTATTCTGTTCCATTAAATAGAAACGGTATAATAGATATCTGACACATAAAACAACAAGAACTTAACGGAGATTAGTGAAATTAGCCCTAAATCTATCGACAGATAAGTACCTAGCAGCTCTATGTAAACAATTTTTACACCTACCTATAAAAGTGTAGATGACTTGAATGACTGACAATGTATAACTTAGTGCTTGTTGTTGATCAGTAGTTAAAGATACTAATAGTCAAATTGCCTTTGAAATACGTTAACTATTGTTATATTTGCCATATATTTTAAATATTAGTTTGTTTAACTATTGATGACACAACGGGCTCAACTAAGTACTGTAACTAAGATTATTAAGATGCAATAAGATTTCCTGGAGCGATAACCAGATTAAAGTTGAAGGAACGTTTTTGCTCTGGATGGCGCAGGACTAGTCTGTTGGTTAAACCTTAGGAGAGGCCTATGTTCAGCAGAGGACGTCTTTCGGCTGCAATAATGATGCGACTAAAATTTTTTGGAAATTCCCATAGACTAGATATCTAAACTTTTTTACAAAAAAAAAACAAAATAATTTATTTGGATAAGAATTATTAAGAACTTAAATATGTACCTATATAGTTCTCTACGAGAGCAAAGCCGCGAGCATAAGCTAGTCTAAAAATAAAACAAACGAGAACTAGTCTCTCAATATCGAAATTTAGCAACAAAAGTGCCACAATGAAACGTCACCGGCCAAAATAACATTATTATTTATGCAATAAAGCGCACAATTGTCGCGAGCGCCGCCTGCCCTTAAAACAACAATGTCGCTCCAACAATGCGAGGATTATTGCATTGTCCCGTCACAATCGAGTGTTATTCTACTCCCATCACTATGTCATATACCAGTTCGACCAAATAGAAACCTTCCCCCTTGGTATTAGAGCTGAGTTTCCATTGCCCGTTTTGGCGATTCCGCCTTCTAGTGTTGTGACGGAAGTCGGCATAGCGTACGATTATGTGAGCTTTGTGATCGAATCGCGATTGTCAGCGAGTCGATTGTAATTATTCGAGTGGACTGAGGGCAGATAGTTCGCGGGCCGCGTTTGTAGCCGTGTATCGGTGATTAGGATGATTGTTCTCGCGGATCGCGTGTTTCGGCTAGGTTAATTGGTTATGAGAGAGCTTTGAGCGTAAACGTTTTAAAAGTCAAAGACGTTTATTCTGCAAGTACCTAGTATTTCTGTAAGTAGGACTTGGCATATTAATTCAAATTCGACATCTATCAGGACTCTATACATTCAATTACGTTAATCCATACGTTCTCAGAGTCTATATATTATCTAAATATTCATGTAGTCTTATGTACTAGTACCCGGCCATAAAGATTGCACACGGTCTTTAAAAAAAGACTCGGCAAATGTCGGACATTTGGAGTCTTTTTGTTTTTTTTTTGTGTGTGTGTGTGTGTAACACACAAAAAAAAAACACAAAAACACATCGGTCTTAAGAGACACTGTCAACTGTCAAGTGTTTTCTTTTAAATGGCGTCTGTCCAAGGGGACAATTTTGCCAGCTTTAAGGTTGAGAAATACAGAAGCCAGTAACACAGGTACTCCCGTGATTCCGCAAGATGACAACTGACTGCAACCGCCTGATGTCACTTGGGAACCGATTCCACAGACTGACACCGTGAACGGGGAAGGATTAATTATAATAAAAAGGATTAATAATCCATACTAATATTATAAATGTCAAAGTATGTTCGTTTGATCTTCTTTCACGTCGAAACTGTGCGATGGATTGCCGTGATTTTTTGTATAGACATAGTCGAAGAGCTGCAGAGTGACATTGGCTACTTTTTACCACGGGAAAATATCTCATTCTCACGGGAAAACGCGTTTTATTCTACTTCAGCGGGGGCAAAGCGCGGGCATCAGCTAGTTTAGGATATAATTAACGAACATGTTCACAAAATTTCACGAGAATAAGTTGAGAAATGCGACCTTTGGAAGAGAATAGAGCGTTTTTGTTAAAGCTAAAGCGTAGAAGCTAAATGCGCTCGCTCAGTCAATAAGGCTTAAGCCAAACACCACATTTTCCGCAAGATAAAGAACTGTATGAATACTCAAACCCAAGAATATTTGCTCCTTATCACACTTTTGTTATCCCTATATTTCGTAAGACGATCGATTCCCGAAACCGGACAAAAAACGGAGGTCGATGACCGGAGCACTATCAATTCCTTCATTACTATGTTTGCCGGCCAAATAAACACGATAGCGCGAGGAAAAATACAAAATATACAATATCTCTAGAAAAAACGTATCACTTTTTTATCGGATGTCGTATTTTCGTTACAGTTAATCGAATACAGTAAATAAATGTATCGATATGATTCTCGATATGAAGGAGCGCTTTATGTTTGGTTTTTTGGGTAGTCGATAAACTGATCTGTCCTTTATTGCACTCTGTTTTACTAAAAAAATGCCATCAGAAACTCGTCTAATAAACATTGAGTTATGATTCTTTTTTTACGTTCGAGCAAGTAAATGAAATTACAAATTTTATTAAGTACCTAGTTCCCAAATCTAGATAGAATCTTACAAATTAATTTAGATAAATCAAAATCAAAAATCTGCAAATTACACTTGTGTGAGTGTTTGTCACTGAAACTCATCAAAGCTGAAACTGGTTAAATAATTTGAAGAGTTCATTTGTCTTTTGCTCCAGAAAGGCTGCTACTACGATTAGTATCTAGGCCCAAGTAAAACCGGCGGGAACTGCTCTCATATTTAGATGACACCTCCTTCTAGCTGAAAGCCCTATTGATTTTAAGAACTGAAGTAAAAGTGAAGAAGGCCGACATTTTATAATGCCTTAGTTTTATATTGAAGTTGTTACATCTTCAAAAAGTTGTTAACTGAAGTTGTTGGAGAGTTTAGCGTACCAACATTTTTATTTTATACTAGCTTTTACCCGCGACTCCGTCCGCGTGGAATTAGTAATTTGGGCAGCTTATTTTTTTATCCAATTTGCTTTTTCATCAATTATGGCTCTCCTTAGTTCCTCGATATAAAAAAAAATACCCCCCCCCACCCCCCCCCCCCCCCCCGCACACCCGCGTTCACATTCACCACCGTACTCCCAGCGTGATGATGTATAGCCTATAGCCTTCCTCGATAAATGGGCTATCTAATACTGAAAGTATCGTATCTTTCTTATTTGTCAACCGATTCAAATGAAACAAACTAAATGTTAATCCAAGAAAATACCAACATATCAGTGAAAACCGCATCCCTCTAGGTTAAGTCGTTTCTGAGATTAGCGCGCACAAACGCACAGACAAACAGACAAACAGACAATAATTCTAAAAACTATTGTTTTGGGTTCTATTGCGCTAATAAATAGCCCTAGTGACAGTTTTTCTCAAATATCTTCAATGTACTGACACCGACTTATTACAGATTTATTATATGTATAGATATAGATATAGATTGACCTTTAACAATGCACTTCGCTTTGTGATATGTAGTTAACAATAATGACTTTCACGTATATTTTTGAGAAAAAAAATCCACCTCTACGTTCAAGTTTTTATACGGTCACAAAATCTCTCTAAGTAAAATGTCTGTCAGATTTTTGAAACTTATTCTTGTCAGAATTTAATTTGATGTTATTTTATTTTTAACCGACTTCAAAAAAAGGAGGAGGTTCTCAATTCGGTTGTATGTTCCTTTTTTTTTTTTTTTTTTTTTTTTTTAACGTGTGTTACCTCAGAACTCCGTCATTTATGAACCGATTTGGAAAATTTTTTCGTTGTTTGAAAGCACATGCTTCAAGGTTGGTCTCGTTGTTACCGAAATCCAGTTCTGATGATGGGATCCATGAGGAATTGAAGAAACTCCTCAAAAATTCAAGAGAAACGTATAGCGATTTTAGTATTTTCGGTGACAAGTCGAGCATTTGCATTCAGAAAGTATCATGGAACTCTGTAATAAAACGACATAATTTATTGAATCAGGCGTTACTTTGCGGAGGTCCATATTAATGAACTAAAACAATTACTTTGCTCACCCGCGACCTTACAATAGTTACGTTTATGCAAGAAATGTGTGTTCATGCAGTTCCTCCACCTCCACACTGTACGAACACACACAAATCACATAAACACAACTGGGCCAATCAACTTTTAAACCGACTACAATCTGTCCGCGACATTTTTCAAACAATTGCAGATTTTTGTAAGTAAACATGTTTTTTCTGTAATTTAATAGATGAATAGCATGAATACATGCCATCCTACGTAAGTTTAACCTATTAAACCGTGAAATATCTTGTTGGAAGTACGATTTTTTGGTAACGCCAGAGACAATTTTGGTAACGCAGGAGACGCCAAAAACGTCGGTTTAAAAGTTGATTGGCCCAACTATCACCACCACCAAGCTACACTGACGCGTTTCGAACTCAACCAGAGCTCATCCTCGGAGTTACCACAACCGTATGCTATGCTACCAAATGTTAAACATAAGTTAAGTTTAACATTTGGTAGCATAGCATACGGTTGTGGTAACTCCGAGGATGAGCTCTGGTTGAGTTCGAAACGCGTCAGTGTAGCTTGGTGGTGGTGATAGTTGTGTTTATGTGATTTGTGTGTGTTCGTACAGTGTGGAGGTGGAGGAACTGCATGAACACACATTTCTTGCATAAACGTAACTATTGTAAGGTCGCGGGTGAGCAAAGTAATTGTTTTAGTTCATTAAAACGACATAACCCTGTCGAGTTTTAAAAATAGAATTTTCAACATAAACTTATATTAACACTAGTCTAAATATTGACTATGTTTTACTAACACCTATGGATGATGTGCCTAAATGTGTCATTTATCCGAAATAAATATTTTTGAATTTGAATTGAATTTGAATTTGTAAATTTTCCTGTGAACCAAATTAAAACTTTTCGATTAACCATTATGGATAATCATCGCGATTTCAGTCAAATTTTTTTCTATTCTTATGCTCTTTTCTAATGCAGAACTGCGATAAGAATTTACTTAACATTAGAATTATGTACGTTTATACTTTTTTTCTAGCTATCTCATCTCCGGCACATACGCTGCACACAGGCCTTTAAGAATAAGTGGGCTTTGACTATTCAGTGCGGATTGGGAACTGCACATACACTATTGAATGGCATCGCAGATGTGTACACGTTCAATAACGATATTTTCCTTAGCCATAAACCCCGTGTAAATTTTAAATGTCCGAATTTCCGAATATCCTAAATATATTTAGCAAATCATCCACTACTGGTGTCTTTTTGGTGAAACGTAAGAATGCTTATATAAAAGCATGCATCACAAAAATACTGTTAGAGTTTAGCAAGCTAATACCAATAAAAGGGTAAGAATTCTATAACGCTTTTATTGAATATATTTAACTGGTAGTTCAACTTGACATGACATACCTGACTGACAACTGAGAAGTCTTCTAAAACAAACCATAAACGAGAACTAAATAATGTAAACCTTTTTGATGTAAAATCATATCCTAACACTCCCACTGACTTTACATCAAGTAAATAAAACACTTTGGCAATGCACTCTTCTGATAAAAACAACAAAACTAACTAAAACACAATCAGTTAGGCATTGACAAGATTGATCTCCCACTGCTTAATTAGACCCATTCATCGTTAAACATAAAACCCGGTTTCTATTAATAGAGAATTTTTGACAATTTAGAGCTTTTGTTAAAAAATCTGCCAATTGGTTAGAGCTTTCAATGTATTCTACTGTTAATGTTCCTTGCTCAACCCTTTCTCTAATAAACTTGTACCTTACATCAATGTGTTTTGATCTCTGGTGATATACCGGATTGCAAATTAGTCTTATAGCAGCTTGATTATCTACAAAAAGGCATATAGAATTTTTGGGTTCCCCTAATTCGTTCAAGAACTGTTTGAGCCACAGGAGTTCCTTGGTGGCATCGCAAGCAGCCATGAACTCTGCTTCCATAGTAGAAAGCGCAATGGTTTGTTGCTTTCGGCTTGCCCACGTGATTGGTCCATTATTCATTAAAAACAAATAACCGGTTGTCGACTTCCTTGTCTCTATGTCACTAGCATAATCTGAGTCTGAGTAACCTACTATATCAGCACTTCCTTTATACTCTATGCCAAAATATCTCGTTCCAATTAGATACCTAATTATGTGCTTAACTGCTGTCACATGATTAGAGTTCGGGTTGTTAACATACCGGCAAACTAAATTTACGGCGAATGAAATATCTGGCCGCGAGACTAAAGCCAAAAACAGCAAAGAACCTACTGCCTCCCTATAAGGAAAACTGACAGACTCTTCCTCTCCTTCATCTGAGCTTTTCAGTACAACATTGCAGTCTATAGGTGTAGAGCAAGCACTAGCACCAATCATATTGAACTTTTTTATAATCTGTTCTGTGTAGCTTACTTGACTCACAATGATAGACTTTTCAGTTTTCCTTATCTCTAATCCAACATAACAATTCAAGTCTAGAACTTTTATTTCAAAAGTTGTTTTCAGTGCCTTAATAACTAAATCAAGAGTATCATTATTTGAAGCAAATATGAGTCCGTCATCAACATAAAGTATTAACAAAACCCTTTCATTATTAAGATGACTGCTGAATACACAACTATCAGAGTCCAATTGGACAAACCCAAATGATTTCAGAAAGCTAGTGAACTTAATGTTCCAACACCGCGGTGCTTGTTTGAGCCCATATAGAGACTTATTGAGTTTGCACACTTTACCAGCTTCAGCAAACACTCCTTTTGGAATCTCCATCACAATATCTTCATCAAGGTCTCCATACAAGAATGCTGTTTTAACATCGAATTGTATTATTTCATAATTATATTTGGCGGCCAAGCTTAATAACACTCTGATTGAATCGTATCTAGTTGTTGGTGCAAATGTTTCCGAATAGTCAATGTCTCTAACTTGACTGAATCCTCTAGCACACAGTCGTGCTTTATATTTCTCGATTGCACCTTCTTTATTCTTCTTAATTTTGAAAATCCACTTTGATGTGATTGCTTTTTTATCAGTTTTGTCAATGATAGTCCAAGTATTATTTTCATCATGAGCTTTCAGCTCCTCTTTGATTGCAGCTAACCATTTGCTAGACTCGTTGCATTTTATCGCCTCGTCATAAGTGGATGGTTCGTAGGATTCAACTAAATTAGCCTCATAATTTACAGGCACTCTAGGTCGTAGAGTCATTGTAGGGACACCTGATGCACCGCGTACTGTTTGAGGAGGTTCATAAGTTAAGTCACTATCATCACTGCTTCTAAGACTTTCATAACTAGTGTCGCCTTCATGTGATCGTGGGCTTGACGGCTCTCCTGTAGCTGGAATTTGCTCTGACCTCACATCACAGGGAGATTCAACAAACTCAATTGTAACAGGTACCTTGCTGAACGGAACCTCACTATCTTCATCAAAAGTGACATCTCGAGAAATCCTTACTTTATTTGTGTCAGGATCAAACATTCTATAGTTTTGATTTTCATAACCTACTAGAATCATCTTTTGACTTTTCTTCTCCCATTTTGTTCTACATGCGTCTGGAATATGAACGTAACCAATTGACCCAAATATCTTCAGATGTTGTATATCTGGTTTCTCACCAGACCAAATTTCAATTGGTGAAATATTTGGGGTCTGACTGGAAGATGTCCTGTTTAACAGATACACCGCACAACCCACAGCTTCTGCCCACAGCTTCATGGGCAAACTGCGTCCATAAAGCATTGTACGAGCACTTTCGACAATCGTACGTATCTCTCTCTCCGCCCGTCCATTTTGCTGAGGTGTGTATGGAGCAGTACATTCGTGCACAGTTCCATTTTGATTTAGAAACTCTTTAAAATTATTATTGACATACTCTGTACCATTATCAGAGTGTAAAATGCCTACACTATGGCCGAATTTATTGAGTACAATGGCGTTAAATGTTTTAAAATGATCCAACACCTCACTTTTGTGCCTCATGAAGCAAACATACAAGTAACTTGAGGCTGCATCTTTAAAAAGGACAAAATATCTCATACCTTGCACCGAGGACTCACTCATAGGCCCGCAGACATCGCTGTAGACCAGGTCTCCTGGGCCAAGCTCACCTCGAAGAGAACTATGGAATGGGATACGGGTTTGCTTTCCATACATGCATGCTTCACAAACAAATTTTTCAATATCACTTTCGTTGCACTGAAGCTGTCCATTTTTAATCATTTTTCTAATTTCTTTCACATTCAAGTGTCCAAGCCTTTCGTGCCAAACCTTCAAACTTCCTTCTGATGCTTGTACTGTATTACAACTTGCACTGCTAACTGTTTTAAAGTTCATTTCGTAAAGATTATTTGACTTTTGAGTTGCAGTTAAGACAACTTCATTGTCTTTGTAGATAAGAGCAGATGTGTCTTTCTTCAGAATCACAAATCCTAAACGCATAGCAGCTCCTTCAGAGAACAGATTTCTGCAAAGTTCTGGTACGTACAAAACTTCTTTTAAAACATTTGTCTCCCATTGCCCATTAAGACATTTCTTTATCAGCACCGTGCCCACACCTTTCACTTTAAGTTCAATTTGGTTGCCTAATTTCACCGTTCTGTTGCAGTTACTGTTATATTCTTGTAGATACAGGAAGAAATCCTTTCTATAGGTCATGTGTACAGAAGCTCCACTGTCTAGCAACCAAACGTCATCATTACAATTAGTGACAGCACAGGCTTTTTCAACTGCATGGAAGGCTACCATGTTACTCTTGTCTTGGTTGGTATTGGGAGGTCTTGGTCCTGGTTTCCTTGCACGACATTCTCTAGCAAAATGGCCACGCTTGTTGCAATTATAGCAGACAAAGCGTTGGCGAGTATGCATGGCGTCGTCTTGATTCTGTTTCTGTTTTTCTTGGGCCGTCATAAGAGCCACTTCATTCTGTTCTTCAGCTGTCAAACTGGCTTCTTCATCCATAAGTCGAGCAGTAAGGTTGTGAATTGTTTGTTGATTTTTATCAAGCGACATCCATGCCTGTCTTAGCGAACGATACTTTGATGGTAAAGTACTAATAATTTTAGTAATAATAGCTGTCTCGCTAATTGTTTCACCACTATCCTTAAGTTGCTGTGCAAGGCTCTCGACTTTGGAAATGTGTTGTGCTACGCCATCTGACGGAATCATCTTGTAGTTATAGAATCTCTCATGAACTAACATTTTATTGAATTCCGACTTTTGCTCATAAATTGATTCAAGCTTATCCATAATTTGCTTAGCATTCTCGCAATTTTCTACTAGCGCAATTTGTCTGTAATCCATCGCAGACGTTATAATGAACATTGCGGTGCCGTCATTTTTCTTCCACTCTTCATTTTCTTTCGCATCTTTTGGTTGCTCCGTACCGATGTCTATTCCCTTGGCTCGCAATGCGCATTTAATTTGAAACTTCCACTGACGAAAATTATTGCCATCAAAACGCTCTACATTCATTTTTAATCCTGAAACTTCCATTTTCACTTTTGACAGGAAAAAATTTTCACTTCATATTTCACTATATTTTATACCGAGATAAATATACTTCACTGCTCTTTACCACTTTTATTGATGCTGGGCCACATAACCTGTTAGAGTTTAGCAAGCTAATACCAATAAAAGGGTAAGAATTCTATAACGCTTTTATTGAATATATTTAACTGGTAGTTCAACTTGACATGACATACCTGACTGACAACTGAGAAGTCTTCTAAAACAAACCATAAACGAGAACTAAATAATGTAAACCTTTTTGATGTAAAATCATATCCTAACAAATACCGTCCAGACACTTAAGCACATTGTATATCGAACAAACAGATGATAAAAAATATATAAAAGCAAACAGGCGCGCCTTTCGACCATTGTGACCGATAACAACGATGGGAACTTTAAAATAATTGAACAAATAGTATACACCGTGGCAAGATCGTCAACCGACAAGTAATCCGACTTATTTGAAATTATATTCCTCAGGTAGTTTCAGGTCAATAGTTTAACTTAATATTAGATCGACTTGGTGTAGTTTGGAAGATATAAATTTCATGTAAAAAAATTTTTTTTAAATTCTGCTATGCAAATTTTTTTTTAACATATAACGTCATAAAAATTTAGAGTACGTTGCCAGCTTATTTTACGGCCTTGTTATCTTGAAGTTCGAAATTGGTCATAATAATATGACATATGTTTTTGTTTGGAAAAAAAATGGAAAATGAAAATTGATGATTTAAACCCCAGGCACGCGGCGGACACGACGTACAAATACGCGTTCTTGAATCTACATAAGCACGACGACGTCTGTACACGCGTACGCCTACATACATCGCGCGCGCACTCTTCTGGTTTCTGGCGGTTTCCGGCTATCTGCGCCTTGAGGGGTGGGGTAATTCGCATCGGTGCGGGGCGGACCGTTTCCATTCTGTACGTCAGTACTATTATATATTCTGTGCCCCAGGTTCACACAATGTTTTTTTATTTCTGAGCGGAAAGGGGCTCAGAAATCTGTCTAAAAAGTGAAGGTGAAATTATAGACGTGATACAAAATTAGTGTTGCTATCTCAGTTAATAATTAACTGGGGCTCTAGTAAAAAAGGGGTAAATTCTGCAGAAGTTGAACAGCTGAATTCGACTTAACCCCCTTTACACATAAAATAGAAAATAGCTGTTTAATTACTGCAGACTTGACCCCTTTTTCACTAGGGTCCCAGTAATTCTAGGCAATACAATGGTTTGACAAAATTTAGGATCGTCATGCTTTGTTGAAATGAAATCACAAGTCAATAATGGACAGCTCAAATCAAATAAGCCTAAGTAAAACAATTGAGTGCTATGCTTGGAGTTTCTCTGCGGGATCGCATTAGAAATGATGAAATCCGCGCAAGAACTAAAGTCACGGACGTCGGACATAGCTCGAAGAATCGCCAGACTTAAGTGGCAGTGGGCAGGGCACATCGCTCGTAGAATTGATGGCCGATGGGGCCGAAAGGTTCTCGAGTGGCGTCCGCGGACCGGAAGACGCAGTGTAGGTAGCGGGTACGCGTTGGATGCGGACGTCTTTCGGCTGAAATGATGATGATGGATGAATGATGAAGTAAAACATTTGAGGTACATCATAATGTCCAGCATTACCTGAACTAGATATACAAATTTTGTAGCATGTTTAAAAATTCGCCTTCTATGACTTTTGCGCACTTGCCGCACCCACGGTGTATAAGATACGTTGCAACATGAGACTGATATAGAGGTTTCCTGCATTCTGTGAGGGGAGCGAAGTTATTCCTAGAACTTTTTATGGGGGTTCAGATAGGAGTCGGATTGTCGAAGTCAGATTCGCAGATAAACAATGAGTCAGAATTGTTTGAACATTTTTTTAGGGTCTGAAATAAATAGGGCAAAGGAAGTGGATCACGTGGGCCCAATTGCATAACAAATTACAAGCTATTAGCTCTTTTGTACTGAAATTCACTAATACTATTTGTTTGTATTTTGTTATGCAATTGGACCCTAGTGTTGAGTTTGCAACGAGGCTAATAAAGGCTAGTTTAGTCTCCCGATCCCGCTCTGAGATACTCTGTAAAATATATTTGCGCATCAGAAAAAAAATAAACAAAAAGTTGGGTGGTAAGACGTTTGTTATTGTAAAAAAAAAATGATAATTCTGTCCAAAATCTGCTTAAAAAGTCGTCTCATTTTAAAGTGACAAAAAAATAGTCACGTTAGTCATGCTCTACTAATTGAGCCACAGACCTTAATGCGCTGGAATCATTTTCAATGCACTTAATTTTAAAGTCATTAAATAAAGACGCGGTGGCCTAATGTGGATCGACGTTTATTTATTTTTTTATTGATCCGGGACTTAAACTGTATGCGAAAATTAAAGCATTTCGAAAAAGGTAAAATATTGTGTGAAACCTGGCTGCTTTAATTGTTTGTGGGAAGTTTTCAGTCCGCACTGTCCCCATGTGGGAACTACAACCAAAGCCCTTTCAATGTAAGAGGATGTTCCCAGCAGTGGGACAGTGGGATGCATAAGCGACGATGACTATAATCTTAATTTTTACCTTAAATGCTATAGATATCTATGTACACCGTGTTTTCTTTTATGTCCGTTCACTAAAACTACCGGTAATTAACTTTTTGGCCATTTTTTTTTCTTTTGCATAATATATTCATACTACTTAACACCTCGTATGCTTATGACATGGATCCGTGCCAAATTTAAGGCATTATTTTTGTATTTTTATTTCAATCTGTAAAATCTAATACCTTTAAACGAGCAATTCTTGTATATATGTATATATATAATCAGGATCTCGGAAACGGCTCCAACGATTTCGATGAAATTTGGTATGTGGGGGTTTTCGGGGATGAAAAACTGATCTAGCTATGTTTCATTTTCAGAAAATCGCTTTTACTCGTGTTTTCCGGCTATTTTTGTTTGCATTAGAATATAAAGCTAAATTTCGCCGACTTCGAGCAGATCATAATGGCACATTTGAAATCGGGTGGTCGCGGATCCAGCCGACCTCGGTTCGATACCACGTTTTTTTTCAAGATTTTTAGTTTTTTTTTTTAAGTTTATTTTTTATGAGAAAACGTCAAGTTTCTTTTTTTGTGAGAAAAAGTTACTTTTTTGTGAGAAAAAGTTTTTTTTTTGCGAGAAAAAGTTACTTTTTTGTTAGAAAAAGTATTATAGGGAACGTGCAGTAACTATAGGCGGCAGCACTAATGCGACAGAAGAGACACTATGCGGACAGTAAAACAAACTTATCAAGGTAAAACATTCAAATTGATGGCACCCTTATGGTACCAGTTGGCAGCACCGTCTATGTGCACGTTCCCTATTGGGAGCACAGAACAGGAAAAGCCGGTTGTCTGTAAAGTCGGTTTACGGACGATAGTTTAACGTGACTCACCCCTCCACCCCCTCCGGTGTTTTTGTCAAATATCTTGAAAACGGTGCATCCTACGGCAAAATCAATGAAATTTTCATCCCCCCTTTAATACCCCCGCGCTCCCTCCCCCCCCACCCTCCGGTGTATATAATCAGGAACTCGGAAACGGTTCCAACGATTTCGATGAAATTTGGTATTTGGGGGTTTTCGGGGATGAAAAATTGATCTAGCTTGGTCTTATCTCTGGGAAAACGCCTGGTACCGAGTTTCTGCCCGAGCAGAGCTCGGTCGCCCAGGTATTGAATTTATATGAAACAGTTGAGAGTAGGTTGCACGTTTTTTTTCACTTCCCGCATACGAGGGGTTAATCCATATTTAATATTGTAAATGTGAAAGTGCGTCTGTCTGTTTGTGTATCTGTATGTCTGTCATTCTGTTATTCTATTCACGCTTAAACTACTGAACCGAATCAGACCAAATTTGATATGCAGGTAGTTTGAGACCCTAGAAAGGATATAGGATAATTTTTATTCCGGAAAATTACATAGTTCTCGAAGGATAGCGATAAACATATTCTTTGCAGACGGAGTCACGGGCAACAGCTTTTAATAAATAAATATTGCACTCACAGTTATTGTAAAAGGTCCTTTAGAACTAAAAAAAGATAGTGTCAAATATGACAGTGTTTTAAAGATTCTTTTACACTGGTTTACCGAGCATAAATAACTTATTAAATTAAATTCTTTATTATCTTTTTAACAACAAGAGTTACTTTAAGTTCTTAAAGAAATTAACATTATTTTTGTCCTGTTCAATGTTCCCTTAAAGTTAAAGGGAATAAAAAATAACACGGTATATAATGCTCTGTCTGCTTATTTTGTTTCATTAAACAGAGACGACATTGCGTATTGGTAGCGTATAACAACAGCATCTTAACAAAAAGGTTTGAAACAACCGGCAAATGTGTTTATTATCTATCCAAATCAACAGATCCATTCTCCATTTCTCCACGCAGCATTTTTCACCGTTTAACCCTCCAAACGCTACCCGTGCCAAAGGGCCTTACTTCCAATGGCCCTTGCGCCCTAATCTGTTTTCTGTTTAGAGGCATAAGCTTGTTTTTATGGCCCTGCGAGCGGCGATAGTGGCACAAAGAGCGGGACGGAGTATATTATAACTACTGGTTCGGGAAGGGTTAGCTGCAGATTAAATTGATTTGTAAGGGTGTTACAGTTAGTGTCGGTATTGTTTGGATGTGTGCATGAAATTTGTGTGACAATTAGGACGGCGTGATTTTAGTGGTGCCCATCGCATAACTAAGTTTTTTTCCGTTGGTCGTAAAAGTTCACCTACCAAAAACGTAGTGTGATAAGTATCTGTCAAAATTACGAGCTTTGTTTGCTGACTTTCATATGCATTGACATCCAAATTACATTATCCGTACCAAGGTTCAAGTCGATGCCATTGACTGTTGAAGAGTTGCGTCCTGCGGAGACAATTTTGGCTGGACCGCCAGAATTTTATTACCAAGTTAATGTATTGTCACTTGACTTATATAAGTATGGCACAGCTCAATCGAAAAGCAGAAAGCGGTCAAAAAATGGTATGCAAATTTGAAACCACAACTTACTAATGAAAAATACAACTTAAATAAGAGCTGTTTTAAACTTTCGTGATTTTCACTCATAATTATTATACTAAACGGGACATATCACGCTAGACAATATTTACCTCGACGTTTCGGCCACATGCAGCAGCCGTGGTCAGTCAACTCGTGACCACGGCTGCTGCAGTGTGGCCGAAACGTCGAGGTAAATATTGTTTACGTGATAAGTCCCGTTTAGTATATAATAATTATTAAATAAAAGCTTGCACAATTGGCCAACTTCTCCTATGACACAGGAAATATCATCTCTTATTTATCGGTGTTTTTTTTTGTTTTAAGTCTTTATTTTTTTTAATAATAGACTGAAAAAAATATATTAAGTACATCGGTAATTAATATATAATATAACTGACCCATTTTACGATCACAGCAGCACAGACATTCCTATGAACTTTGGTAATATATTAATGGTGTGTGATTAATTGGCAAAGTAATTTTTTTACCAATGAATTTACATGAAATTTGGTTTGATTGATAACAGGCAGTGCTTAACGTGGTACCTTTAGGATAACACAAATATTTGCATCACAGTTGGCCTAAGTATTTTTCACATTTGTGTTTTTGATAGAATATTAACGCCTATTTAAACCCCGACGCATAAAGAAGTGTTAAGCCAAGTTTAGACTTGCAAGAAAAATCGTGCAAGTAGAATTACATTGCACAGCCGCAAAGCAAACTAGTTTGAAGTGGGCAAACGAACGCTGCAATGTAAAGCAACTTGCGCGATTTTTCTTGCTAGTCTAAACTGGGCTTTATAAGCTTGAGCGCTATGTGAGTATGTTTGTCTGTGGCACAGAGGTCTTATGTTAGTTTAATAATTCACATTTGCTGTTTTTTTTTCTTAAAACGGTCGGTTCTTTCACAGAAAGACTGCTCAAATTAATTTGTTTCTTTGCCCTAATACTTCTATCAAATTAATTCTACCCAAACAAAGATGCAGTAATGTTTACTCTACTAAAACTTAATTATAAAAATAAAGAAAGGTTTATTTATTCTTTAAACGAAAGCTCGTAAGCTTCTAAACTTTTATTGTTAGAAGCTTAAAGCTCCTCTAACTTAAACAAGAGAGATGTCTTTATCAAATTAAATAAAACGCATCCGGTTGCCCTATTTGTCTATGGTCCAAGTAAACAAACTAACTTTTCGGGTGATTATGTCGCTAGCGTCTACGTAAAATTAAATTTAAGTACGTTGAAATATTAGTTCAAAATTTGTTCACTACTAAATTTAAGTTTGTACTGGGTACCATAGAGTCTAGAACTGTAGACTGAGCAAATAGTTTTTGTCTCTGGTTGATAACAGGTGTGATTGTCTGTTAAGATAACGATAAAATATTGTTATGGTAATAAATTAAATTAAATAGTTTGCAGTAGGTTGTTTACATGGGTTTCATTCTTTGTGGTGTTTAACTAGGAGATAATAATAACCTGTGATTTGAATGGGTATTTCATATTAATTTTAAACTTTTGTGTTAAATGCTTTAGGTTTAATCGGAAAGTCTTACAACTTTTTATATGAGTAGAACATAATGAAGTGGCCAAAACAATGTAATTTTATTCTTGTTTTTTTTTACTAGTATTTTATTGTTAAAGTTGTATAAGTTTTGTATAATTAATTAAATTATACAAAAACATAAACTAAATTAAAACAGTAATACAAATAAGAACCTACTGGATTAAGTTTAAAAAAGGCCCCGTGGCATCGTACCCGAAAGGCTGGCAGCATTCCCTCGTTGAATGGCGATGGAGATTCGTTGAGAGAGACAGCTGCCAGCTCTTTGGTCTCCAGTGGTGTCGACCAGACGCTTTTGCACTTCTTTAATCAATTATTTAATTTAGTTTTGTATCGCTATGTTGTTAATATTTTAAGATTTAATTTAAAGTACACTATTATTATGCGGTTGCTAGTGTATTAGGATATAGCTGTGCCTTTACAGGGTAAATGTTGAAGCTGTATAGTCAATATAGTAAGTACTGTACCATTTATTATGACAGTTCCTATATCAAAATAAGAACAATAAGGCTGATTATCACAGAAATAGCCCTTATGATTTAAGCCATACAGCTGGAATTAAACTTGAGGGTTGTAAAGGAATTACTTGGTCGACTATTAACAATTTTAGAGAGTATGAGTTTTGTTATAGCACATAGACTGCGAACCGGACATGTTCCTCTTAATAAGTTAGGACATCTGATGAAGAAAATTGATTCACCAAATTGTGAACTATGTGGTACATACAGTAGAAGATATCCAATATTTGTTGGTGGAATGTGTTCGTAATCGCGATTCGCGGAAGGCGTTGGTTGCAGCAAGCGTTGCCAGAAGGTTACTTTTGTAACCTTTTAGGTGATTTTTAACTCCTTTAAGAGCGCTTGTTTATCGAATATCGTAGATCGGTTTTTGTCGCAGCGTAACCACTTTTGTAACCTTTTAGGTGATTTTTAACTCCTTGAAGGAAAGAAGCCTAAAAAACGGAAAACGGAAAGTAACTTTCTGGCAACACTGGAGCAGCCAACCAGCCAATCCCAGCCAGCTTCAGACATGGCGTTCATGCTTTTCAGGTCGGCTGATGTGAAAAAATTATAATTATAAACAGCATTGTGAGCATCCGTTTTTTGTATAGTTGTTTTTAACCCCCGACATAAAAGGAGGGGTGTTATAAGTTTGACCGCTATGTGTGTGTGTGTTAGTCTGTCTGAGGCATCATAACTCTTAAACGGGTGAACCGATTTGGATGCGATTTTTTTATTTGAAAGCCGGTTTCTTGGCGATGGTTCTTAGATATATTTCATCAAAATTGGTAAAGTCGTTTCAAAGTTATCGGCTCTTTTGCATGCTGCGGAAGGGATCTTAGATTTAATTGAAATTTTTAATTTATAGTTATTCCCCTATAGGCTAATGTGGCAAGTTGTACGAAGTCTTTTTCAAAATAAATAAAATAAGTTTTTGTAAAAAATTCGTTTTCAATGCAAGCTTTTCCACTGTCTGTACTTTTTGTTGACTGTGCTTGCATTGTCATCCAACTTACATAAGTATACCAAATTTCAAGTAAATCCGACCACTGGAAGTAGGTAAAATTCAACTTCCAAGATTTGATCTGTATATTGCAAGTTAATAACTATAAAAAAGAGTATGAGTTTGAGTAAACTAAAACACGATAACTACCTCTTTAAACTGACAGTTGTAAAACCAAAACAAATGCTTTTCTTGCAGCCACAGCCAACCTTTTATCTTTTCTCTCCCCGCGCGTTTAAAGAAACAAAACACCAGTGCCAAGAAAGGCGGGACGCGCCGCCCCCGCCGCCATTGTTTAACCCCCTTACCTTTTGGGCTGGACAATGCATTCCAAACGCGAATAAAAAAAACCGGCCAAGTGAGAGTCGGACTCGCGCACGAAGGGTTCCGTAACCTATAAAAACGGCAAAAAAATCACGTTTTGTTGTATGGGAGCCCCCCTCAGCTATTTGTTTTATTTTAATTAATTCATATTTGTTTTATTGTTTTATTTTTATAGTCATATGTAATTAAATATTCTGTGAATATTTCAAGCGTCTACCTGTTGCCGTTATCAATATCGAGCAAAAACGAGCAAAAAAATCACGTTTGTTGTATGGCACCCCCGTAAATATTTACTTTATTCTGATTTTTAGTATTATCACGGTTCAAGAGGTATTGCCTTGTGACAGACGGACGGACACTTGTATGTAAAATGTTCGTTATAAAAGATTCATCTCAACACCACCATCATCATCCCAGCTTATAATACGTCCCACTGCAGGGTAGGTCTCCTCTACCAGCTGTAGTTCCCACGCGCGCCTAGTGCGGATTGAGAAATTCACATACATTATGAATTTCTTCTCAGGTGCGTGCAGGTTACCTCACGATATTAAAAATATCCTTTGTCAGGTACCTATGTGTTCGATAACTGCTTTTGATTATGTGGTAGTATGCTCCAATGAATAGGGCCTTATTAAGGGTTATTGGAAATATAAGGAGCTCGAATATTGGACATAGTAATCCAAATTCATATCATATACTCTAACCATAGTTTATATTCGAGTAGGTAGATTATTTTTGCATTTTGTTGTTGCGTACCGTACCTACCTAATCTGTAATAATAAAAAACCACTCAACACAAGAGGTTTCTTCTTGTAAAATACGACTAGCAAACTGATTGTAAACACTTCAGTAACTTCGCGTAAATCAGTATATAGAATAGCTACTATTGAATACAATCATAATTCGTTAGTTCTGAGTTACCACTTCAAATGTGTCGACAGTGGAAAGGTAAAATCGCTAAAGCATCATACGTTCATCATACATGGCAGTTTAGCGATTTTAAATCTTATAACTAAGTTAAAAACGCTAAAGCGCCATATATCACATAGGTGATTTAGCGATTTTACCTTTCCACTGACGATATTAAGGGCATCATATTACCTACCTACTTATTAAAGAAATATAGAAATGGAAATTATAAGTACGCTGCGAGTATCTTCGGAACCTTGCCTAATGGGACTCCCTTTAATAATACAGGGTTATTTGTAATTCACTGACATCCTCTTAATTCCTATCACTCAAACAAATGTTTTTTGTTTTACGACTTTTTAAAATTAAGAACTTTTTTTCCCATACAAATACACAGAGTATCGTAAAAATCAGAGGTAATCTCAAATTTTCAAAACGTTATTAGGTACACCAAAAATATTGAGTTATGACAAAAGCCGTAAAACAAAAAACATTTGTTTAAGTGGTAGGAGTTTAGGGTTAAAAGGATGCTAGTGAATTACAAATAACCCTGTATATTTTAGTTATTGTTATTATTATTATATTTTTTAAGGTTTTAAGGTTTAGGTTAATTGTTCTTGTATAATTTTTTTGTGTATAATTAGTTAATTATGTAATTTTGTGTAAATTAAAAATTATTTAAAATACACAAGAACTAACTAAACTAAAACTAGAAATAATTTACAAAAGGCTCCAACCGCGGCAAAGATGCTGGCAGCATTGCCTTGCCGTGGTATCCGTCAGTCGTTTTGAAAGTTCAAAAATTGATAATCACGTAAACAATATTTAACCTTGACGTTTCGGCCACATTGCAGCAGCGGTGGTCACGAGTTGACTGAAGTGTTGGGTGTCAAGTTCGTTTATCGCTCAAGTCTTTCGATCTACCCGCACTTGATTCCGATTAGAACCAGCACCCGTATGAACTACCCGCACTTGATCAAGATTTTTTAACGGCACCCGATATTACATCGATACGCAACACTAGCAACGACAGACGATCTCAGAAATTGACTCTATATTTCCTAATGTCCGCAACTGAGTAAGTATAAATAAATGCTTAAATGCTTTTGCGTTTTTTTACAGACGGCCAAGACGCTCATACATTTCTGAGCGAATATCACCCCCTGAGAATCAGTGCCCCTTTTCTCCCGCATAAAATTTTAAGTCATAATGTATCATTTAGTCATAATCAACGTTAGTCATACAGTGATTTATTTCTGAAACGGTATTTTTTTTAGGACTTTTTTAAATGCCATCATATAGAATGCACGGCAGTAGGTTAGGTTAGGTTTGTTTTAAATCAATTCCGAAAAATAAATTGTTTCAGAAATAAATCACTGTATGACTAACATTGATTATGATTAATGATACATTATGACTTAAAATTTTATGGGAGTCATTATAGACCCCCTGAGAATAAATAGGATAGTGTTGTACTGATTTACTTATTCACTGGCGACTGTACAGAGAATTAAAATTTACAAGTAGGTAGTTTTCATTTTTTTTTCTAATGGCTTAATCTTTGATACCTAAGACTAAGTAATTCTCAAATAGACATTTTCATTGAAAACCTGCAATTCCCAAAACGTTTAAAATTTTCAAGATTAGGTGTACGGTCAGCATCAAAAGTAGCTGGTCACTTTTGTACTTTGTCGTAATAACACTATTGTCATCAGGTATGACGTTTTGCACCTAACTGTAGAGCGACAAGGTACAAAAGTGACCAGCTACTTTTGATGCTGACTGTACGTTCCCTTCAATCTAATATGAAATATCAGACCAATATGATTAAATTCCTCTCATTCTGAGAGGAGGCCTGTGCCCTGCAGTGGGCGTATATAGGCGGGGATGATGATGATGATGATTAAATTTCAGAATATACATGAAACTACAAGTACAGTTGTGGAACGAAAAGGTTCGAATGTTTTCAAATACTTTGTTTCAATATTTTGCAAACACATGTTACCTTTCCAAATTATATAGCCCACAATACTGTTTCATTCAAAATTTTATTTGAAGGTTTGACGACATGGTTAAAATATAGTCAAAAGTTGAGCTAAAATCTTTTTATTAAGTAGTTATAGGTACCTGCCATTATGCTTTGATTAACGAAGTGATAAACAATGATAAAAAATTTAGATTTAACTTAGTTTTACTTTATTTTATTTTAAAATACCTAGGTAGTTTTAATTTTAACAGATTGTAAGTGTACTATGTTATAAGTTTCAACGTAATAAGATTTATTAATTAATTGAATAAAGATGTATGAAAAAAATGCTAACAGCTTCTGTCAAAATCATCATTGCAATTTCCTGTGTACAACTTGTGTAGAAGCCAAAGTCGACTTTAAGATGATGGACTTTATTTATGCCTCGACTGTACAAAAATAGGTAGTACTGTTTTGGACTGAAACTGCTTTAATCCAGACAGAGAGAATTCCACGCGAGTAAGGTGCCTATTTATCTAAAGAAATGAAGATATTTCCTTACAGGTAATCTCTGAGTAACATGAATATTTTATTTTACTTTATTAGGTAACCGCTCCGTACCTTATAAAATACGTACTAAGTAAATACATAAAAGTAGATTTTAATCATTTTGATTCGTGGTGGTGGTTTTGAGATCCATTTGTATCCAGCATCTTACCTTAACCTCTTCGCTTCATCAATGAACGGCCGCTTCTCCATCTCAGTCAGCAGCTTCCACTCCGCACCCAGCCTCTTGGATATCTCCGAATTGTGCATCTTTGGGTTATCCTGAGCCATCTTCCTCCGCTGCCCCCGCGACCACACCATAAAAGCATTCATCGGCCTCTTTATATGCTCAACCGGTTGTTTTCCCAACGACATCTTAAAACTTCAAACGTTAAATTTCAAATATCGAATCACACACTTCAAACCGCCATTTGGAACTTCGGAACTCTTTTGTTTTGAATTGCCGTTTTCTAAAATTCGAACGCGGAATACATTTCGAACGCGCGACGGTGAAAAGCTCCCGAAAGCTCAATGCGGCGCTTTTCTTGCCAGTGTCATGTTTAAAACGACGGACCTCGGCCTTGCTTCCCCCCTGGTGCGTTCTCCCCCCTCTGGGCTAGCTGGCCAATGAGCGCGCGGCATGGGCGGACGCTGGCTCGTGATTGGCGGAGACGCCGGCTGTCTCGCGCGCCTCAACAGGTAGTCAGTGCGTTCTTGTTTGCATGTTTATTAGCAGATTAATTTTCTTTTTACCGCAATCTGGCCGGCGAGCGATCGCGCCGATTTGATTTGGCGAGGTGACGTAGTAATGAATTGAAATTAAGCTTTTTTGATGAATATGTTTTTGTGTTTTTTTTTAGATGTTTACATAGACAGGTACTTGGATGAATAAGATGAATTATAAGAGTAACACAAACATTTGAGATAAAAGTTAGTAAATAAATTAATAGCAATAAAGAAAACAGTTTAAAATAAAAACTGAATACTTTGACATAAATTTTAATAATAATTTTAATAATTATTTATATTTTTTAAATCTTTATTGTTATTACCTATTTTAATTTAATTTCAATTTTTTTATTTTTTTCTTTTCGACTTAGTACGAATGAATGAATTAATTAACTATCTTTTATTTTAAATGTAATGTAATACCTATCTATGGGTTCTGGCCTGAAATAAATTTATTTTATTTATTTATTTAAATAATTTATTGAATCAGGCGTTACTTTACGGAGTTCCATATTAATGAACTGAAACAATTTCAATTTTGTTATTATTAATTTTGCGGGTGAGCAAAGTAATTGTTTCAGTTCATAAATAATTTTTTTTTTTTTTTTTTTACAAAAAACTGACCCGTGATTGACCACTATCTCACCCGATGGAAAGTGTAGATGAAGCCAAAGGTGTACCTCACTGGTTCAGTAACAGCCTATTCACTCTAGCCTTGAAGAGACCCAGGTTGTATTTATCAGGAAATACAGACGACGGGAGCGAATTCCATTCTTTAGCAGTTCGCATTAGGAAGGAAGACGCGAACCGCTTCGTACGGGCTACTGGAATACTAACCACATAAGGATGAAGACGCTCCCCCCGCCTGGATGTCCGTTGGTGAAATGGAGATGGAGGAATTAAATCATGTAATTCCTGCGCACACTCTCCAAAATGTATCCGATAAAAAACAGAAAGACAAGCAACTCGACGTCGGTGCTCGAGGCTCTGTAGCCTACCACCGATTGTCGGACTATCACCAATGAGTCTTCGGGCTCGATGCTCCACCGAATCCAACGCCGCCAACTGATACTTGGCAGAACCGTCCCAAAGGTGGCAGCAGTATTCCATACATGATCTTATCTGTGCTTTGTATAAGGTAAAAAGTTGCTCCTGCGTGAAATACCAAAATTGCAAAATTGCAAAATTGCTGCGTGAAATTTTAATGCCAAATAGTAATTTTTTGAAGAAACTTATTTTTACATACTTATATTTTAACAAAATCAATGGTGACATTACTTGAGAAGTCGAAATCATCAAGAAACAGGCCATTAAGTACATGAATATTGACGTGATGTAATAAAGAAAAAAAGGTAGAAAATCATCTTTATTTAATAAAACTGTCAAAGTGTTTTATTAATCCGGAATATTTTGACTGAATACCTTTGTAAAAGTTTTTATTCGCTCCTTTGATGTACACATTGAACATCGATCAATTTATGAAAACATCCATAGTTGACCTCAATAAAAAACCTGTAAATATTTTTATAATTTGGTGAATCAACTTTTTGGTTGTTTACTCTGTCTCTGGTTGTCCAGGTGACACTGTTTCATAGAAAAATGCTTAGGTTATCCAAGGGACAAAATTTGTGTAACCATAGCAACGGGTGGGACTATAAAGTTGATTCACCCAATTACAATACGTTTACTTTTAGTTTACCACTGACAGATGGCTTGCCTTCATTTCATTTCCAACTTTAACACCATACAAATAAAGTAGCTATTACTAAATCTGCAATCGTGGGTAACAGTATTCTAAAATTGGCTTTATTTGTAGGTCGTTAAAGTTGAATTTGAAATGAAGGCAAACCATCTGTCAGTGGTAAACTTTATGTAATTTTACTGTAACTGAATCGCCTGGTGGAATATTCTAGATTCATTTAAAAATACCTTGTACAGGGTATGTATTACAATACCGAAGTACGAAAGACCGAATGTATTAAACCGACACGATTTTTTTCTGAAACCGTTAACTTTTTAAGATTGTTATAAAACAAACCTAACCTAACCTAATGGGTTCTGTAAGATGCCGTTTTAATAAATTCTGAGAAGATTACGGTTTCAGAAAAAAATCGTGTCGGTCTTTTGACCCATTCGATGTTTTAATACATTCGGTCTTTCGTATTGTAATACATATCCCTTGTACACTACAAAGATTAGGTAGCTGACTAGAAGAACCTCGCAAAATAAACGCGGGACCCCCTCCTGTCTGATTTTTCCCTTTTCCTTATCAGCATCCATCGTTAACAGCTTCTATGGGTTCGGTGTATTTCATCTTTCTTTAAGGTTCCCCGTTATTTCTGTCACTATTCCATCCTTTTTTTATTCGTTATTGTATTGATTTTGTTTGTTTCGCTCAGAGAAGTCAATTACTTTATCAATAAACAGTAATAGTTTTGATTTTTTGTGTGGAAAACAGTTAAACAATTTGTATGTTTGTACTTAATAAAATAAAATTGGAAATTACTAAAATGTCTTGGTAATTTTGCAATAAATATTTAGTTCGTGATTAAATTCCGTAAGGCATTAGTTAAAAATATACAGTGTTGATATTTTTGCCGGATTTTACTCAAAAGGTTTTTCTCTAGGTTTAAGTTACTTTTTTTTTTTTTTTTTATTAGGGGACAATCTTACACAAATCGACCTAGTCCCAAACTAAGCAAAGCTTGTACTATGGGTACTAGACGACGATAAACATACTTATAAAGATAAATACATGCTTAAATACATAGAAAACATCCATAACTCAGGAACAAACATTCGTGCTCATCACACAAATAAATGCCCTTACCGGGATTTGAACCCAGGACCTCTTGCTTCGTAGGCAGGGTCACTACCAACTAGGCTAAAGCGGTCGTTAAATACTACGGATTTTTTATGGTCTTCTAAAATAAAGTGTTTGAATTTGAATTTTCGTGGTAGATTAACTTTTTACTCTCGAATAAACCGCAGCATTAGGGGTTATCTATACCCCTGAAATGTAAAATGTCCGGTAATGTAAATATTGTTCTACCTATAGACAACAAGTTATTATGCACCAAATATGCAAGGTATAATGCAATGAGAACAAAAACTAGCGAGATTTTTAACTTAATTGATTTAAACTCTGTAAAAAAATCTGTGTAATAGATGCCCATAGTGGTCATAGCAAAACTAGAATTTTGTTTAACAATGTTTGTCAAACGAGCTCTCTTTTCTCAGTGTCACAATTCAAGTTACAACATAGGATTGAGTTACAACACCCATGCAACGGCACACGTGTCCGCCGCTGAGCCGTCCCATAATCAGCGACGCACAGTTACAATTTAAGTATTTAAGTTACAACATTGGATTGAGTTACAACACCCATGCAGCAGCACACGTGTCCACCGCTGAGCCCTCTCATAATCAGCAACGCACAGTCACAATTTAAGTTACAACATTGGGTTGAGTTACAACACCCATGCAGCGGCACACGTGTCCATCGCTGAGCCGTCCCATAATCAGCAACGTGCAGTCACAATTTAAGTTACAACATTGGATTGAGTTACAACACCCATGCAGCGGCAAACGTGTCCGCCGCTGAGCCGTCCCATAATTAGCGACGCGCAGTCACAATTTAAGTATTTAAGTTAGAACATTGGATTGAGTTACAACACCCATGCAGCGGCACACGTGTCCGCTCTGAGCCATCCCATAATCAGCAACGCGCAGTCACAATTTAAGTTACAACATTGGATTGAGTTACAACACCTATACAGCGGCACACGTGTCGGCCGCTGAGCCGTCGCATAATCAGCGCAGCCCGCGTTGCCATTTGCATGAGAGTGGGCGGCCGCAAACAATCGCGCTGAATGCCGCTAATGGACGCTTCCATTCACGATTATGAGCTTCATGCAGGACAGTATGGAGACAGAGTAATAATGTTACAGTCCATGAAGCGTTAGTTGTAAGTTGTTTGGGTCAATTTGGGCTTGCAGAAAGTTAAATTTAGATTCAAGGTCAAATTTCGTCCACTTCTAGTTAAAAAAATCTGTGTGTGCAAAAATCTGTACCTATGGATGATGTGCCAAAATGTGTCATTTATCCGAAATAAATATTTTTGAATTTGAATTTGAATAGCGCCAATAGCCAAATTTTTACCATGTTTTACCAATAAACTGTCTTTTGTCGGTGTTAAGTTACAACATTATTTATGTCCGAAATTTAATTCGGATTGAGTTACAACACCCATGCAGCGACACACGTGTCGGCTGCTGAGCCGTCGCATAATCAGCGACGCGCGGTGCCATTTGCATGAGAGTGGGCGGCCGCAAACAATCGCGCTGAATGCCGCTAATGCACGCTTCCATTCGTGATTATGGGCTTCATGCAGGACAGTATGGAGACAGAGTAATAATGTTACAGTCCATGGAGCTTTAGTTGTAAGTTGTTTGGGTCAATTTGGGCTTTCAGAAAGTTAAATTTAGATTCAAGGTCGAATTTCGTCCACTTCTAGTTAAAGGATTGGCTTGGAATTTGGTACAAATTAGTTAATCAACTTGCTATGGTTACACAAATTTTGTCTCCTGGATAACCTAAGGATTTTTCTATGAAACAGTATGAAGATATCACTTGGACAAAAGGGCACAGAGTAAATGACACAAAAAAGTTGGTGCACCCGCAGATACGAGTATGTAGTTTGAATGATCAAGCAAATAAAGTCAACGAGTAAGCAAAAAAAAAATTTTATAGAAAACTTTTTATCTCCTACTACTACCTAGAAAAATAATAGTGTAAGTATTTGAATTAGGAATCGTATTGTCATTCAGTTAAAATTCAAAGTAAATTATGAAAATGTACAAAAAACTGTGCGCGGGGTCTTAGGAGGTCAAAGGTCACTTGTCACTCTCATGGTCTGGAATAACGGGTACGTATCAAAATATATAAAGTTTAAAACAAATAATGGTCGAAATACATAATGGTCATAATACATACTAAAATTTTCTATGAAACTATTGATTAAACGAATTTTTTTAATCGTGTAATCTACAGATTGGTTTAGGTTAGGTTAGGTTTATTTTATGAAAATCCTGTAAAGTTGAGAATTTCCAAGAAAATTGCATTATATATCAAATGACCATTATGTATTTCGTCCATTATTTGTTTTAAACTTTATATATTTTGATACGTACCCGGACACATAAGTTTTACCCCGATAGCGTAACCATGGAACCGGGATAACATACCGAAATCTCAATCACTAGGCTTAGAGACGTTATTTGAATGAAACCGGTCTTTTTGATGCAACTTTGATAAAGAGCATGATGTAATTTAGGGAATTCCCACAGGAAAATTTGGGAAATCCCAGGATTTCAATTCTACCGCTAGACCTTAATAGTTAAGGTTGGGTTTCTAACTCATCTCTTTGTACAACATACGGCCTCAGTAAAGGTACACACACACACACACCCTATACACAGTGTATATGGGAACAGAACGTCGCCTGATTCGGTTACTGGCGGACAGTCGCGGGCGATACCGTTTCAATATCCCCTGAATATTATAAACGTGAAAGTTTGCACAGATGAATGGAAGTGTGGATGTTTGTTACTCTTTCACGCAAAAACGGATTCTAATGAAATTACCTTTATTTATGACAAATAGATTATCTTAATTAACATATCGTAAATGTTAAGACTGTACATACATTTTAAGATTATCATCATAGCATTTAATAAATTTAATTCAATCAATACCATAATAAATAATAGATAAATAAATATCATGCCGCAATTAACTCAAACTGACCTAGTAAAAACCTCCTTAGTCAAAGCTCTACTATGTGTACTAGGCAACGGATAAACATACCTTAAATATCCAAGACTTGAAAACAATCATCATCATCCCAGCCTATAGAAGTCTAACTGTAGGGCATAGGCCTCCTCTCAGAATGAGACACATCAGGTGACTTGCCTGCTCGTTTGCTTCTCTATACTTTTAATATTATAAATGCAAAAGTGTGTCTGTCTGTCTGTCTGTTACCTCTTCATGATTAAACCTTTGAACCGATTCAAATGAAATTTGGTATAGAGATAGTTTGAGTTCCGGGAAAGGACATAGGATAGTTTTTATTCTGGAAAATTGCATAATTCCCGCGGGATAGAAATAGACGAATTCTTCGCAGATGGAGTCGCGGACAACAGCTAGTTATACATAATAGTACATTACTGCAGCGGCCGCGAAATAGGGGATTGCCGGCCGAGAAGTTATAGATGGCCGAGTGTTAACGAGGCCATCTAGAGATACGAGGCCGGCAATCCCTGTTCGTGGCCAAGGCTTGTATAGAGTTTTTCTCAAACATGCATCATCATCATCATAAATAAATAAATAAATAAATAATCATCATCAGCATCATCATCACCATCATCATCGTCGTCGTCATCATCACCATCATCATCACCATCACCACCATCATCATCATCATCAACATCATCATCATCACCATCATCATCATCAACATCATCATCATCATCTCATCATCACCATCATCATCACCATCGCCATCATCATCATCATCATCACACCATCATCATCATCACCTCACCACCATCACCATCATCATCACCGCCATCATCAACACCATCACCACCATCAACATCACCATCATCATCTTACCTTACCTTAAATAAGCGTAGTGGCAGAATGTCATAATGAACCAAAACGCAAATATTGCTTATAGTTTTTTTTTAATGGCTAAATGCTATGATGCCATAGACCTATAAAAGTCATGGTATGAAACAATAGATGATCACTTTGCTGGTCAAGGCCAGCAATGTTGTATGAAATTCCATTATTGACCTCTCGTCTAGCCGCACACCACGCCGCGCCTGCATTGTGACACTTCGTGGCGTATTATAAGGAACATAACGTCAACATTTCATAGCATGTTTGAGAAAAAAACAAAATGCTGCTACAGTACTGGTTACGATCGTAGCGCGTAGCAATACGTGGCAGCGAATGTGCTAGACACTTGCGTGCCCACCTGTACCAGACACAATCCGACGCGTGGCGGAGCGTCACACTATACCGTTTCGTGCCGCCGGCGTCACAAGCGTCACGTGCAATACCGGCCCCATTTTGAAGAGCGACTATTATTATCTAAAAATTGATTTACCTATAAATGATTACCCTTTTTTATTGAAAGACAGTTTTTGGTCAAGTATGGTCGCGTGCTTTATTTTGGGACACATTTCGAAAAAATATCCTTTGAATTCCTATACAATATGACAGGACTGTCAATCTTAAGTGGGTCCCAACTTTGATCAATTATAACTGAAGATACACATTGCCGAACAAAATCCCCTTCAAAAAATATCCGTACTTTTTTATTTGTTTGCATAACAATTAAAATCATCACCTACACAGAAATTTGAACCTAGTCTTTACTTCATTACAGTCGAATTTCGGTTGACACTTGACAGCTAAACTTGACAATTTCACGCAACGTACTGAGAAAAAAGAAGGCCACTTTTATCAAAGTGGCGCTCATTTGGCTCGGACATTTTCAGGCGCGCGACTGTGGATCTACAGTTATAATTGATCAAAGGGTCCCAAATTAAAGCTCGTGACTGTACGAGTCGGACTAAAAACCTACAGATTTTAAAAATGTAAAAACACCACAATATACTTTACACACCAAGTTAAAAATGAAGTTCTTCAGTAACTTTAGATGTCTTGGCTGACAAAATAAACCTCTTGAAATGACATTGAATATTTTTATGTTTTTTGTTCTTATCTTGATATGTATCAATTTATTGTTTTAATTATTATGTAAGTATTATTACGTACCTATAAACCTTATGTTAATTTTAGATTTTGCTTCCTTTAACTTTTAATTCCGTGTCTCTTATTTTCGATATCCTGCCAATTGTTTAAAGCTTGGGTAAGTTCACTTGTTAATTTTATGGTTCATTTCATGTGTTGTTTTTTGTATATTAAAAAGTTATACGTAAATACGTCGCAAAAGCTGGCAAAGCCAATAAATCCCTATTTACCTTTGTATGTCTATTTTAGTTTATTGTTTTTTTGTTAATTTTATTGAAAAAAGCACTTTATTTGCCTCGACCGCATTGTAAAACTTACTCCCAAGTCCGTTCAAAAGTCCCAAGGCCGGCAATTGCCCTTTTCCAGGCCTAGGTAATAATGAACTATTTCACATGCTTAATCAATAACTTGATTTCATTCGTTCAGCCTGTCATTCCCAATTTTCGCGCGTTGCCGGCTGGCCGGTAGCGTGTTACAAAATTGGCATTTTCACGAGCGCCCGGGGCCGGTAACCGGGTTAGCGCAACCACGTTACGGCGATCAGCCGGCCGCGGCTGCCGGACCGGTCTGCAACGAGTATATAATGGTATGTATGTATGTATGTAAACTCTTTATTGTACAAAAATACGGAAAAAAAGAAATACATTATTGACAACCGTTGAAATGCATGTACAAAGGCGAACTTATCCCTTTAAGGGATCTCTACCAGTCAACCTTTGAGTGGATGAAAGGAGCATTTAGTAAGGGACCGACAAAGAGTAAGTAAAAATAAGACAGTCGGACAAAGCAAAGGCTACAATACAACTTTTAGTAAATACAATACATAAACTCATAATATAAAGAAACCTAATAAAAATATACTACCATATACAACATATATATGCAAAATACATACAATAAATAAGCAGTGTTCTCAATATATTAAAGAGATGGTGTGAGCCACATCTTCTTCAAAGCTTCCCTGAACGACACCACGGAGGGAGATTGCCTAATGGAGGTGGGTAATCGATTCCACAGTCTAGCAGATTGCACAGTAAAAGATAATAATAATGGTAATGGTCACTATGTTTTTAAGATATCACGAGACATTTTAACCAATTGATTTAGTCCTAAACTAAGCAAAGCTTGTATTGTAGGTACAGGCAACGGTGAAACATACTTCATCATCATCTGGGGGCACGGTAGTGTCTCCGCACACAAGGGTACTACTTTCCTCGAAACGCTTCGTCGTTCTTTTGAACCCTCTTGGGTTTAGATTATCTTGTTCTCTTCTGTCTGTATATATAAAAGGCATCCGTTACTGACTGATATATCAACGCACAGCTCCAACCACTGCACGGATTGTGCTGAAATTTGGCACTCAGATAGCTATTATGAGGTAGGCATCCCCTAAGAAGGGATTTTTCTAAATTCCCACGGAATAGGGAATGAATGCGATTTATATTTTTGCTTCAAAGTGGCCCTAACTCCGTAACTATAATATTGCAGACTTTAAATTTGTCACACAAGTAGCAGTAGGTAGTGTATTATGACAGTAAAAAACATGACTTATCCGTAGTCACACCACTATAGACCAACTCACCCTTGACTAAATATAAATATTTAATTTGAACCAACTCGACGCTCCTATTTCTGGGCGGTTTGCCCTTCGGGCAGAAGAAACTACCTGACTAACCTAACCTACCTGATATGGGGCCTGTTCCATAACAAAGTACAACTAATATTACAAGCGGAACTCTCGTTTCAGTTATATTAACTAGAAAGGGAGTTCCGCTTGTAATATAAGTTGTAGTTTGTTATGCAACAGACCCCAGGTGTAGTAAATTAGTGTGACTACGGATCGGTCGCTGTGCAAAACTAATTTTTGGATTTTCAGATAATACCACATGATAAACAATAAACGGGATTTATATTTTCAATTCAATGGGACCCTATCTCAGTAACATGCCTTTAGGATCGTAGAGTTGCAGTAAAAAGGGATTTTAGAATTTCCCACGGGATAGAGATCGGGAGTAGGTCATAAATTTTATTTGTATTTACAACGGGCTCAGTGTTTCGTGTCTCGGCATATCATAGAACCGGTGGTCAGTTAAATACCAGCCATTTTATTAACAACAGCCTCTACGGTTTCGTAGCAGCGCTACGTGCGTAGCTCGTAGCCGCGGGGCTCAATATCGTGCAACGCTGTTTACCTTCCTTATTGTCCGGGGCGCCTGTTGTCGCAGAATGGTAATAAAAGGGACTGAGGGGATATTGTATTGTTTTAAATGGTTAGATAAAGGTGTTAGAAATCGTATGTGTAACAGAGAGGGACCAAATATTTATTATTCGTCCTTTTCGTCCAAAATTTCTGCGGTTCTGTAGCGACTACTAGCGCCATCTAGTCATCACATGAGAAACTAATTACTCCATCCTGCATCGCACTATCGAAGTTTATCAAATCATCTGCATAAATACAACTTCCAACTTTCGTCCATTGGACTTCGGTCTTTAGGCATAACATCTGCCCGGAGAGAGATCTCTCTATTCCAATTACCCCCAAGCTTCAAACTAAAGTCTAACCAGTGTGTGTTGTTGTCAGTGATGACACTGATGACATGTGGATCCGAGACGTGGTGCGTCACTGTATGTAGGTCTAATGATCAGACTTAGAGACGCTCAACGAGCTACGGAGAGAGCTATGGTCGGGGTTTGTCTACGGGATCGAATCAGGAATGAGGAGATGCGTAGAAGAAAAAGGGGCACCGATATAACGAAACGGATTAAGTAGTTTCTTGAAATGGCAATGGGCAGGCCTTATGGCACGCATAACAGGTGGCTCTTCAGGCTGAAATGTTCTCGGATGGTGACCACGGCTCCCAACCATAATGATTGGGTATCAAGGAGCGCCTATGTCCACCAGTGGACGTCCTACGGCTGAAAGAATGATGATGATATATCAGACTCCGCTCCATTGCCCATTTAGGATAAACGGTTAAAATAATTTTATGATTACTTGTTTCGAAATTTAATAAATATCTAAATATTTGTTTCATATCACAGATAATTATATCTATGATATCAGCCTATTTAAACAAAATAGTTTAAACTTTACGAATTACGAATCCAGCCGTCATACGGGCCATGAAATACTCACGGTACAGTCAACGTCATCACTTCAGTCAGTGATCACTTTTGTACCTTATTGCTTTCAGTCCTTAAATATTTTCTTATAGCTTTTCAAACATGACGTTAAAATGACAAAGTACAAAAGTTATCACTTATTTATGACGTTGACCCTACATTCGTAAAGTTACCCAATTTTTGTTCAAGAAAATGTAAGGAACGTAAGTAAAATCCAACTTCCATAGTAGTGTAGAATTGGGGGTTCTGGACCAGTTTTATTTGCGGTTGTAAAAATGTTTGTGGTAAATGAAATGTATGGGCATAGTATGGAAGCGGATGTAAGATAACGTTTTACCAACAGCAAAAAGAATACCATAAGCGTAAAATAATATATTTTAGGTATTGAAGTGGCTTGGGAGTCGGCGGCGACGGCGCCTCGGGCGGCGGTGTTGGGTGTTATAGTTGGTGGTGGTGGTGGTGGTGGTGTGTGTATAAGAGTTGACGGCGACTACGTCCGCGCCGATGGCGTATTGTTGTTGTTGAGTTTAACAGTTGGTGGGCGATGACGGCGGGCCGGGCGGGCCGCCAGCGGGTCGGGGTCGGGCCGGTAGGTGATGTCGATGGCTGCTGCGGCGGCGGCGGTAGGTAATTGTAGCCCGAGTTGAAGGGAAATAGGTCGCTACTAAGTACTTCAGTTGCAGTTGTTTTTCAACCGGCTTTAAAGTGAAACGTGTTCAATAAGGCGCAATAAATAAATAAAGAAAATGGATAATTTAAGCATTGCTTCATACAAACCATCGATCGATTGGCGTTTCGAGTTGAGCAAGAACGTGTATAACCTTGAGGGGTATGTTTACCCGATTCGAATTAAAAATATTTATGTTTATCTGAAGCTGCAATTTAATGATGAATTAAACATAACATTGCATCCATACATAAATTTTGATGGGAGACATGAGCTCACCTGTGAAGAATGGAGTACAATGTTTGTGGAGAAAGCAGAGCTTATAAGAAACTTTTTTCACAACCCATCAGACGTAATGCTGCTAACAATCGCCTGCAATCGTTTGCATGTGCATACGGCTCCGGAACCTACCATGCAAAGTATGCTTATACTTCTCTCTGACTATGAAGATCCTTTGATTATAAATTGTTTGGAATGGAGTAATATTGAACGTGTTATGGAGTGCATCAATTCGAGAATTAAATATTTGAAAAAGAGAAAGGTGACCTTCGAGAATAGAATCAACTTTTTCATGAAGTATCTGAAGATGCGGCAACCTAAAAACTTGCATGAGGGTCGCCAGATTATTGAGAATGTGTGTAAAGAAGATGATGTTGTAGATAGCGAAATAAAGTGTTACGCCTTTGATTTTTTATGTAATACCTTTCTGTTATCATAATGAAATTTAAATAATTGTAAAATCATTAAAATAAATTAATATGCTTATCTAGAAATATGTTTTTATTCCCACGTGCGGCTTAAAACCGCAACAATGTCCTCGCCCCATTTCGATTTCCTGTTTTTTTTAAGTTTAATTGTATAAAAGAGGAATATTATCAATTTAATGATTAGTAGTCATCATGTCTTACCGCTGTAACTACTGCAGCGAAGATATTCCGGCAAACCGATTGATAGCTCATTCAAAAACGAAAAGACATAAATTATTATGTACTCAGGATAAAGACTGTGATTATAGTGTTTACGTTATAAATTCAGCGTTCAAGTGCCGGCTCATTACTTATCGTGTTAATGGGACATCAAAAATAATAGACCCACAACAATATTTATTAAAAATTGGGAAACGTGTGGAGAATATTTTGAAAACGGAAGTGGAAATACATAGTAGTATAAAAGTGAATATAGAATTATTCTGCACCTATTTTAAAATTACTAGTGAAGGTGAAGTGACGCGCGATCTAAAGTCTTTCAACACTAAAAATGTGTACCTGTGTGATGGAGATTTTAATTTTTCGGAGTATTTCAAAAACGTCACATCAGCTATTCTTAAGAAGAGTGAAGACTTTCTAGAACGAGACAGCGGGTGGGCGCTCGAGCGAATCGAGTTCCTCGATGTTAATATTAACAAGTGTCCGATGTTCACTGCTTCATCATACGTACCCTTACCGAAGTGGGTACAGGCTAAGAAGGCATGCGTTAACGTGAAAAACACTGATAACGCATGTTTAGCGTGGGCTGTGACTAGTGCATTATATCCTGCGGACAAACATGTTGACCGGGTGACGTCATACCCCCACTATGAAAACGTGCTTGATGTTAAAGGTATCGAGTTCCCATCATCAATAGTGGACGTAAGAAAATTTGAGAAATTAAATAACCTTACTATTAACGTTTATGGTCTCGATTGTACTAAAAAGACACAACAAATAGTTCCTTTATACGTTTCGAAACGTAAAGGCAATAGTGAAAACAATACAACCCGCCATGTAAATTTATTATTTTTTGAAGGCATGAATAATAAGGGTCATTATTGTTGGATTAAAGATGTAAGCAGGTTAATTAGAATTCAATTAAGTAAACATCGTGGGAAGATTTATTTTTGTGACGGATGTTTACAATATTTTGGTGATAATGATAAGCTCAAACTGCATAGAAGGCTTGGGTGCGGTAACAAATTCATTCAATTACCTACTCAGGATAATAAGTATTTAAAGTTTAGCAATTTCTCCCACAAAATGAAAGTACCATTTGCAATTTATGCTGATTTCGAATCAATTTTGAGCCCTGTAAATAAAACTCGCTCTGAAGCAACTACCCATAACACACACAAACACATACCATGCAGCTTCGCATATTACATTCATTGTGATTATGATAGTAAGCTATCAAAGTTCACGTCATATCGTGGGGAGGACTGTGTGGAAAAATTTGTGGAAAGTCTTTATCAAGACGCTAAGGCTATAAGCGAGATATTAGCTACAGTACTACCATCTGCAGGCATTAGTGTTAATAAGGTTTTCGATAATAGCGTACCGTGTCACATCTGTAAGAAGCCGTTTAAAGAAAACGAGGTTTATGTGATTGATCATTGCCATCTGACGGGCGCAGTTAGAGGTAGAGCGCATAACTCGTGCAATCTAAACTATAAACTTCCTAAATTTATACCGGTTATTTTCCACAATTTAAGCGGTTATGATGGACACTTGTTCATTAAGGAACTGAGCAAATCTGAAGGCGAAATACACTGCATCCCACACAACAAAGAAAAATACATTTCCTTCAACAAAAATGTCGGGAAGGTTACTTTAAGATTCATCGATTCGTATAGGTTTATGTCAAGTAGCTTAGATAAATTAGTCAAAAATCTTACAAAGGAGCAGTTTAAGATATTACCAAATTTTCTTCCCTTACCTCACGCCACCGCTGATGATTGTGAAAAGCAAATGAAGCTTTTAACTCGAAAAGGGGTGTATCCGTATGAGTACGTTGATTGTTGGGAGAAGCTTGATGAAGCTCATCTCCCCAATAAAGATTCTTTTTATAGCGCATTATGTGACTCACACATTTCCGATAATGATTATCAACATGCTCAGGAGGTGTGGGACTCTTTTAAGATAGATACGTTAGGCGAGTATTGTGACTTATATCTCAAGACCGATGTAATACTCTTGGCAGAAGTGTTTGAAAATTTTCGGGAAATATGTTTAAATACTTATGAATTGGACCCGTGTCAATATATAACGGCTCCCGGCCTCAGCTGGGATGCCATGTTGAAGCATACGGGAGTTGAATTGGAACTTTTCACCGACTATGAGATGGTTCAATTTATAAAGGCGGGTATTAGAGGCGGTATAAGTCAAGCCTCTAAAAGGTATTCTAAAGCGAATAATCAGTTTATGAAGAATTTTAATCCGAATGTAGATAGCACATTTATAATATATTTAGACGTTAATAATCTTTATGGGGACGCTATGCAGCGATATCTGCCTATAAATAACTTTAGGTGGTTAAATGAAGATGAGATAAGAAATTTAGATGTATTATCGCAGAGATCAGATTCTAGCGATGGGTACATTTTAGAGGTGGATATCAATTATCCCACCCACTTACATGACTCTCACAACAACTATCCATTTTGCGCAGAAAGTAGAACCACACCTGATGGTACAATTAAAAAGCTTCTACTAACGTTACACAACAAACAAAACTATATAATACATTACACCAATTTACAACAGGCGTTAAATGCAGGGCTCGAATTAAAGAAAATACATAGAGTCTTAACGTTTAACCAGAGCCCTTGGCTTAAATCCTATATCGAGCTGAACACCACACAAAGGACGATCGCGAAAAGTCCTTTCCAAAAGGACTTTTATAAACTAATGAATAATGCGGTGTTCGGCAAGACGATGGAGAACGTTGACAAGAGGGTCGACGTTAAACTTTGTAAGAGATGGGAGAGCCAAGGAACAAAAACAAAATGTAAATATGGCCTTGAGCGATATATCGCTCAACCCAATTTTCATAGCGTTACTATATTTTCAGAAAATTTAGCTGCTGTGCAGTTAAATAAAACTAAAGTTATCTACGATAAACCAATTTATGTCGGTTTTTGTGTGTTAGAATTAAGCAAGACTGTAATGTATCAATTTCATTACGATTATATGAAACCGAAATATGGTGAAAATGCGTGTCTTCTATATACAGATACGGACTCGTTCGTATATGAGGTAAAAACCAATAACTTTTACGAAGACATAAAACCTGATTTGTTAACAAAGTTTGATACATCCGATTTTTCCACAGATAACGTATATAACATACCGCAAATGAATAAAAAAGTTGTTGGTATTATGAAAGATGAAAATAATGGTAGAATTGTGTTAGAATTTGTAGCTCTAAGATCGAAAATGTATGCTTACATACTTGATGGTGATGATAATATAGAAAAAACTTGTATTAAAAAAAATAAAGGAATTAACGCAGCTGCAGTGAGAAAGCTAAATTTTGATAATTATCAACAATGTCTAGATTTAAGTGTTACTTTTTATGATAATATGTATAATTTTATTAGTAATAAGCATGATGTATACACGCAAATTAAAAGAAAAAAGACGCTTTGCGGTAGGGATGATAAGAGATATGTACTTAGCGATAAGATTAATACTTTAGCGTGGGGTCATTATAGAATAAGCGATGATTGTTAAATAAAACAAGTTTAATGCTGACACATAGTATTTTATTATTGAATTACTTTTCGTACAGTCCCGTTGAGAGCGCTATATTCAAACAGTGAGTCATTTATTATTAGACAATATGCAGTGGTAGCGGCGGACACGTTTTCCTTAAACTCCATCTCAACTTTAATGTCAATCGGCCCCGTGCCATAGCTATCGCACTGTCGCGACGTGTTGATAACAACCAGAGGTGCCTTAGTTTTGTAGTGCACGGGATTCAACTGTGGGTTGTTAGCGTCTCCATAGTATGCTTGCTGGAAGCTGGCGTACGCATCATACAACAGTGGAAAGGAGCTCTTTTTAAAGTCCGCCGCAAATGAGGTGTACGGGTAGTACTGAGAGTTTAGATACACCCTACAATCAGTGAGATTGCAATGATCAAATTCGCTCATGTTTTCCGCCTCTACATTCTTGCGCGCAATCTGGAATCCGATGATAACAAAGCGAGGTTTTTCCAGCTGTGTAGCCGTTTTAATGGTCCACACGTGCTTTTGCGCTGTTGGTAACAATGGGTATTCATACAGGTCCCATGTTCGGAAAGCGATAGGAATGGGAATGCCGCTCTCAATATGCGTCATCAAACGTAGTTTTTCCTTATCAGACACTTTTATGACGGGCATCCGCCATACGATACGAGTAATTTTAACATCGACGTGTTTACCAGCGGGTGTGGCGGTAATGGTTGCGCAATTGATGTTAGTGTTGGCGCGATTCAAAATCAATTCATGTTTAGCATTCATAATAATTTTCTTGTAGTCCTCAGCGAACCCTAGTAAATGTGAAAGTGGTATGGTAAAACTGAAATCACCATCGGTTATCTCCTTTATTGTACCGACATTCCATCCAGCATTCTCCAACGCATTATCGCTTCCTTTCGTATACGAAACGAGACCCTTCATCGTGCTAGTGATACCGCAGTTCTTTGACCTATCAATCTCTACACCGTTCAACTCATAACGTATATCTTGAAATAGGTATGCGATAGCGTTATTTATAAAGGTGCAATCCTTATTGACAGTTCCCTCAACTAAAAGTTGACTCTGACTCGGTAAAACCATCAAATCTTGGCGGTTAATGCAGATATTGATGACGTCATTGTTTTTATATGAATCATTGAAGGGGTTGTAAGAGTGGTACTCAACACTCTCGATGCTATCGTCAAAGGTGACCTTCTCACCAATATCTAGAATTGATGTGGACATATTTTGAATCCGAGCGTTTGCAGGAAATCGATATTATCTCCGTTTAACTTTTGCGTTGACGGTCTTAAACCGCTCCCACTAATGCTGGCGACGGCGGTGGCGGCTAAAGGTCCTCGGTGGTGGTGGTGGTATCGCCGTCCTTGTTGGGTTGTTTGGGTGGTGGTGGTTGTAGGTGGCGGTGGTGTAAGTAATGATGTAAACAACTTAGTACTTTGCACACCAAGGTCTCGATCAAGACTAGTAGAAATCTTATTATCACCCGCATTTTTATACACAATCATTTCATCCGTCTGATGTGGAGTCGTAATGATATGTTTTCACCTCTAAAATTTACCAAGCTCCCGTGCTCATTAACTATACGCACCTCAATGTTTTGAATATTGTCGGTTTTTTTAAGCGGTAGGTATATGACGTTCGAAGGACACTCAATTATTTGATAACCAGGCGGAACGGAGGGTGAGAACTCATGAATCACGTGACAAGGCTGATTGTTAATGAATGACCCTTCCACAATGCTGCACTCTATTCTTATAGTATTTGTTATCAGTATGTCTATCGATCGGTCTGACCAATGCACCTGACCCGCTTTAAGCACTTTAGGCGAGAAACCTAGTAGGGAACCAATGCTTTGCTGCTTCTCAAAGTGTACATCCAATTTGGGCGAGAATATCATACATTTAGCCGTGTTAGTATTTGCCTCCATATCGATAAGGTCATTGCTCTCTCCCCCATTCTTCTTATTCTTTGCTGCCGATTCCAACATTTTACCGTCCAAATAGTGAATGATATCGTTGAGTTCGTATGCACCCTCAGGAATTTCAATCACTTCACTGCCGTAATGGAATAGATTATTACTCTTATCCACATTGGGTATAGAGTTGAAAGTCTTAAAATAGACCAGAGCACACTCATACTGCTCATTTTCTCCCAGTTCCAAACTCGGATTGAAATCTGTGCTCAAATGAGATTGGTTACCGTTCAAGGATATTGTAAAGGATGATGATGAGGTCATGACGCTAGTTGGTGGGTGAATGAAACATTTTTTCATAATAACATTCATTTATTTATAAGTAAACAGCTGATGTTTAGCAATATTACACAAAAACTCAATACATAAATGACCGCAATTGACTGCATCCGGCTTCTGTAGACGGTTATAATTATACTCTATATTGACATTATCTTTGTTGGATTGCATGTACTGTACAAATTCACGAGGTGGCCTCAGGTCGCCATAGCTGTCAAAATATATACATAGATTGCCTTTTTTCACGTAAGCAACCCAGTGGGTGCCTTCACCCTCTTGCCGATCCAAATTGATAACACCGCACTCATAGTAATAGGGTTTAAAGTTGCATAGCGTGTCTCTCATGAAAACACCACGAAAGTGTGGTATTTTTTCGCGTTTCACAAAGCTGATGATGTCACGATCGGTGAGTGGGCGTTGTGGTAAACTTAGTTTTTTTTTACATAGGGTGTTAGGTATAGCCCCATGCCGGTCTTGTAGGGACGCAAGTACAATCCTTTGCCTACAACTTTCTCGCCTTGGTTCCTTTTCACCATATCATAGATGTTTTTAGCTGCTGTTGTAACACCGCCAGCAAGCGTGCCCGTAGCTGCCAACGCTGATAATAGCGGAATGAGAGGTAAAAAACCACCCTTCTTAGGCAGTGGAATCACTCGCGGTTTCTTGGTGATGTGTTTATGCTTAACGAAGCGCTTTGCGGCCTTGACGGCGACCTTCAACAATAGTTTAGAGGATGGTTTACCAGCTCCATTTCGTGCGCTTTGACTTATATGTTTTTTAACGACTCCTTTACAATTTTTTATTACTTTATTGAGAGGTATTCCCATACCACGTTTCACTTTATACTTCATCGCTTTGCTAACAGCTAAAGCGGCTAACCGTTCACCAAAATCTGATGACTCACGCCAACGCTTATCAGCAGCTCGCGCTAATTGTAGGTCAGCTTGATGACGCGCGTCCAAAGAGTTGCCTCGTGAATAGGCAATGTCGTGAAATTTGCAGGATTCGTCCAACGGGTTAATGCCCTTATCGCCACGTGCTAAGCGTTCACGCAGTCTTGTGCCGGGGCCGCAGTAGTTGTATCCGGGAATGTGTAGTTCATATGGTAAGTTATTAATTAGGTTATTTACAAATCCAGCACCTGCTTTACGTTTAGATTTACGTTTAACACTGACGCGATTGACGTGTGTTATCATCTTAAGTATCACATGGACTGTTGCATGACAACTTTGAACCCCAGTATTTCAAACCACAATCGCAATCACACTCTACACGTTCATCGCAGATCTCTTGCATCTCAATCTCTCCACATGTTTTCTCGGTTTCTCGGGTGTCAGCAGGTTCCTCCGCACTTTGCGGGTGTAAGGTCTGCTCCTGTCCCGTTAAATGCATCTTATGTTCTTCATCCTGACAGTACACACAATTTTTCCGTTTAATCAGGTATGGTATCTCATCCCGATTATATCCATACAATACATATTCTCCCCCATTGCGATCATCTTCAAACAAGAAATCACATCTACTCTCCACGTTGGGCGGATGGTCATGACAAACAAAATGTCTATTGATGTCAGGGTCATTTGTCAATGTATCGGGTAGTATCATTTCCCAATGATATAAATCATGCTCGCAATAATATAAAAGAAATTCCTTTGGTATATTTTTCAAATCATCCGCTGTCACTTTGTCAAACATTTTTGTAACAGTTAGTATAAAAACACGTCTTCGCTACACAATCTATCACACTAAAATGAAACTTAAAAAACAAAACACGTCTCTTACAGTAAACGATTGGAACAGTCTATTGAGTGATGTCACCAATCAAAAGACCTTGAAACATAGCGCCCTACTGCCTAACAGTATAAGATGTTTAATCTGCGGACCCTCCAACTGTGGAAAGACTAATGTTCTACTCACTCTACTACTTGATCCGAACGGTGTCAAGTTTTTCAATGTTTACCTCTACTCAAAGTCACTCAACCAACCAAAGTACATGTTCTTAAATGAGATTTTAAAGCGTGTAGATGATTTATCGTTCTATACCTTCAGTGATAAGAGCGAAGTTGTACCACCCGAAGAAGCGGAGGAGGGTAGCGTTGTTGTGTTTGATGACGTAGCCTTAGAGGATCAAGATGCAATACGTCGATATTTCGCCATGGGACGTCATCGGGACTTGGACTGTTTCTATCTCTGTCAGACATACAGTAAAATACCTAAACAGTTGGTGAGAGATAATGCAAACTTGATAGTGTTATTCAAACAGGATGAGTTGAATTTAAAACATGCTTACGATGATCATGTTAATACGGATATGTCTTGGGAAGACTTTCAAGAGATATGTAAAAAATGTTGGGAGGGCAGATATACCTTCCTAGTGATTGATAAGGAGAGAGATATAAACAAAGGACGCTATCGAAAAGGCTTCGACACCTTCATCAATAATAATTATGATGAGAATATTTAATCTAAATGCTGTATCATATAGCTTCATTCAGCAATGGCGTCCACTAGTGAACGGATGTTGGGCGATAAGAATCTAAAACGTAAACTAATAAAGTCCGTGGAGTCTGTGAAGAATAAAGTAAAAGCTCTGCGCGCCGATAAGGCATCGCTATCGTCAACACTCGAAACCACCTTTCAACCAATCACCAAGCCTCTGAACGTCTTAGCGAATAATGCTATTGCCGAAATAAAATCTGAAGTTCCTGATGGTATTAGTCTAAAAAATGTTTTGAAGAAACCGACGTCAGGAGTTAAGCGAGAGAGGAAATCAGCTCAGTTTGAAAACAGTTTCAAAAAGTTTAAGCGAGAGAGGAAATCAGCTCAGTTTGAAAATAGTTTCAAACGGTTTAGTGATACTTATGCTGACGATGGTGCTGCTGCTGATGATGATGATGATGATGATGATGATGATGATTATAGTAGTAATGATAGCTCCGCAACAATGAAATCGGCTGTTGGTTCAGACGAGGATGTGAATAACCCACTGCAGCAGCAGCAGCAGCAGCCACCACCCGTAATAGAGGATTACTTCCACCATGTACATGACAAAAAAAAGATTCCATTCGGTGTAAACGTCACAAACAACGGTCTCTACATAGGAGACAGTCCTATAAACTTTTTTGAGAATCAACTCAGTGTGAAGGATGTTGAATTTCCTTTAACAACAGGGTTGATGGAGCTTATTTTTAAAAAGGAGCCATTCAAAAGTCTCGTCACCACCGAGGATGTTGACAACTACTTGAAAATTTTAACCATGACTCATGCATACCGACGCGGTTTCAAAGAGAAGGGACAAGTTCAAGCTCACAACAATATGAAATATCATACATATATCAAGAAGTACTTATTGGAAAATAAAATAATAAAGGGTGGTTGCTTAGGCGGTAACCCTACTATGAAAGGTGCTGAAAATAAACGAGAGATAACTATGAAGCGTTTCTACCCCAACACAGATTATATTTATTGGGATAATCCAAACGAACTTGTAAATCGATTACGGTTACTTATTGCATCGCAAAGTGCTGGCAACACCAACCATACGAATGAAATCAATTCCATCATAGAAGAACTCAAAGAGGCTGGTATAATAATAGAGTAGCCTGTTAGAGACAGCTGTAGTGCTGTTAGTGCTAATAGCCTGTTAGAGACAGCTGTAGTGCTGTTAGTGCTAATAGCCTGTTAGAGACAGCTGTAGTGCTGTTAGTGCTAATAGCCTGTTAGAGACAGCTGTAGTGCTGTTAGTGCTAATAGCCTGTTAGAGACAGCTGTAGTGCTGTTAGTGCTAATAGCCTGTTAGAGACAGCTGTAGTGCTGTTAGTGCTTATAGCCTATTCAAACCAGCCTATTATGAGTAGCAGCAGCTGAAGCTCTTATGAGTAGCAGCTGTATAAAACCCCCTGTCGTCTCACCTAGCTAATCAGAAGCATGATGCCAGTGAACAAGTTTGGACAGTACTTGGAGAATGGTGGTTCAGGGAAAAAGGATTATTCCCCCATTGGTGGTGGTAGCAAGTCAGATAAAAAGTCAATAAACTGTCAAAATAAGCGGTTAACGTCATTGGCTAGAGGTGTTGCAAAAGGTGATGCAATAAATAAGGCTCAACTTGAGGAATCGATCGTCCAATGTCTGGGTAAAATCAAGACAAACTCTAAGAACATTACTGAGTTACGTGTCAAGATTGAAAAGTTGATTGAGCGAATCACTACTCCAACCAGTGCTGTTGCTGCTGCTGCTGCTGCTGCTGCTGCTCCTGTTGCTGCTGCTGCTAGGAGTGGGGGAAAAACACCTAAACGTATCGCTCCTACTACTACTACTAATATAAAGAAACCGTCATGAGTAAATTACAAGTGGTTAAAGAGTTACATAAGTATGCAAGAAAAAACTTTCCTCGTAGACGTTTCATACAGAGAGGTTTGGACGACACTTGGCAAATTGATTTGATTGACATGCAAAAACATAGTCGAGATAACAGTGGCTATAAATATATCTTAATTTGTATAGATACATTTTCAAAATATGCTTGGAGTCGCCCCTTGAAAACGAAAACAGCTGATGATGTAACAAAGGCAATGGAGAAAATCCTAAGTGAGGGTCGAATCCCAAAGAATATTCAATCCGATGATGGTAAAGAGTTTTTTAATACTAAATTTGGTGCGCTCATGAAGCAGCGTAACATTAATCACTACTCTACCTTTAGCGTTATGAAGGCTTCGATTGTGGAACGGCTTATAAGAACCCTCAAACATTGGTTATGGCAGGAATTCAGCATGAACGGTTCATACAAATGGCTCAAACCATTCGAGGAGATTGTGCAACGCTACAATAGTAAAAAACATTCCACTATAGGTGTGACACCTGCCTCTGTTAATAAATTAAATGCCACTGAACTCTTACATAGAGTTTACAACAACATTAAAATTAAACCCCGAGCAAAGTTCAAGGTTGGAGATAACGTCAGAATCAGCAAGTACAAGTCACTGTTTGATAAGGGCTACACCGGAAATTGGGGAGTTGAAGTATTTAAAATAACTCGCGTGCAAATAACAAATCCAATCACCTATTTGCTTGAAGACTCAAAAGGAGAACCCATCCTCGGATCTTTCTACGAACAAGAATTACAAAGTGTTAAACATCCGGATGTGTATCTAATTGAAAAGGTGTTAAAACGTAAGGGTAACAAAGTCTATGTTAAATGGCTCGGTTTGAATGAAAAATCTTGGATTAATAAAAGTGAAATTGTATGAATATTTTGTTTTCTTTTTCCATCTATTTATAGAACCTATAAAAATCATAAATCATTTTAACAATGAAGCGGTTATCGCACATTGTGGGGAAAAAAAGTTCATTGTGGGAACCGGGTCAAATTAGCGCTTATCTGCATATTTTTTATTACATTATAAATTATTATCTCGGGAAGTTATTTATAAAAATATGTTTATACTTTGGTTTCTTTTTTCCTTTTATCCTAACACTATTACTATTGCTGCTGCTATAGGAAATAAAACAATTCATATAAAATCATACATGTTTTTATTGATATAAGTCATTGAAGCATATATTACACGGTACATCATCAGGTAGATATAGATTCTTAAAAATAATATTTATTAGCGAATCTACGAGGGAAGGTTCTAGCTCAAAAAAGAGTAGCCAATCGCAACGCTTCGTGACGTTACAAAACCAATAAGCGTAATTACAAAATGCTTCTGAAGCAGTGATTTCACGTCTACCTCGCATACATCGCACCTCACTTTCTTGCTAGACGGTCCACCATCACCCTCACAACTGCGCTTACGTGCGCATGTATGGCGTGCGAGGGTATCTGATCGCGAAAACATTTTGTTGCAGCTAGGGCATTTAACCTTAAACTTCTGTTGACCCACCATCTTACAATAGCCCAAGTGACGCTTCAGATTGTCCTCCCTCGTGAAAACCGTGTTGCAATATTCACAAGCAAACATTTTAACTTATTTTTTATTGAAATAGAGTGTGCTGAAATAGGTGTTAATACCTCGAGAAGTCTTAAAGAACTGTAGCTCACCAATCGTAGAAGTCGGCGCAGCAACTCTCTACATATAATACTGATGGCATCTCTTTTGTCCGCCGGCTTTTTCTACTTGACTGACTTAGTATTGAATTGGTTAGCTAGTCTGTAGGAGGGAAATGTTCCTTTGCTCGTTTATATGAAGCAATTCTGAATAAGACACTGCGATGAGGTGAGGGTTTCAGCTTTATAACTTAATGAACTCAAGTCCTACCTAGTGAAGTGGAGGAAAGGAAGAATCAGTAGTTTTATCATCGTACTGAGGATGGGAATCGGGAAAATATAATATTTCAATGATTCATACCACACCGTTATAAAATTAATAATAATACCTGGGATATACAATAAAGAAAAAGATATCAGATTTTTTATTAAACCTATCCCCACTAGCAACTTGTCGCTATCACCACCACCGTCAACACCCTCATAGTAATTTAGTACTTTGAAATTAAAATTTTATTAAATTGATATTAGGTACTTTTAATTACTTATTGCTATTTTTATAACTATAATCTTGATAACTCTATGTTCGAGAAATTTTACAAAGTTTTGCGCTTTTTGCCGTTGGTAAAACGTTATCACACATCCGCTCCCATACTATTCCCATACATTTCAATAACCACAAAACATTTTACCAACTGCAAATAAAAGTGAGCCAGAACATAAGCAGGTGCTGCCATCTATCGAACTCCCTGCATCATGATGCGCTGATAACGCGCGCGGCAAAACAAAGTTATATTTTACAGTTAATAAAATCATATCCCCATACAAACCTCACACAATATCCATTCCCATAACTGCATTCACCCAGCACCGCTATAAGTTGAACCCTCCCTACAAAATGATGCAACACCGAGCGCCTCGCTGCCAACCACAACGCTAGTTGAGCGTGACGTCAGAGCCCATTCAACCAATCACACTGCTTCGCGGCTAGTTGAGCGTGACGTCAGAGCTCATTCGACCAATCACACTACTTCGCGCACACCAACTCTTCATACTAACCATACTATCTTGAGCTCCACCACACAATAAACATTAATCAACGCTACTGAAGTACTTAGTAGCGACCTATTTCCCTTCAACTCGGGCTACCGCCGCCGCCGCCGCAGCAGCCATCGACATCACCTACCGGCCCGAAATTTTACAAAGTTTTGCGCTTTTTGCCGTTGGTAAAACGTTATCACACATCCGCTCCCATACTATTCCCATACATTTCAATAACCACAAAACATTTTACCAACTGCAAATAAAAGTGAGCCAGAACATAAGCAGGTGCTACCATCTATCGAACTTGATGCGCTGATAACGCGCGCGGCAAAACAAAGTTATATTTTACAGTTAATAAAATCATATCCCCATACAAACCTCACACAATATCCATTCCCATAACTGCATTCACCCAGCAATATATTACCTACCGCCGCCGCAGCAGCCATCGACATCACCTACCGGCCCGACCCCGACCCGCTGGCGGCCCGCCCGGCCCGCCGTCATCGCCCACCAACTGTTAAACTCAACAACAACAATACGCCATCGGCGCGGACGTAGTCGCCGTCAACTCTTATACACACACCACCACCACCACCACCACCAACTATAACACCCAACACCGCCGCCCGAGGCGCCGTCGCCGCCGACTCCCAAGCCACTTCAATACCTAAAATATATTATTTTACGCTTATGGTATTCTTTTTGCTGTTGGTAAAACGTTATCTTACATCCGCTTCCATACTATGCCCATACATTTCATTTACCACAAACATTTTTACAACCGCAAATAAAACTGGTCCAGAACCCCCAATTCTACACTACTTTCCATGAATGTCTGTAGAAAACTTTATAAAGCCATAGCACCTTGTTTATGCTATGAAAAATCGGCGACATTTTTCATAGGCTCCTATTCTCGTAATGTCGATTTATGGCGGCTCAGCGGCGCTAATTACGCCAAATGGGAATTCTGTCCGTATCGTCGCGCGCAGAGGGGCCCACTGCCAAGGCGACCGGCAGGCAAATAGGCACTGTCTTATGGGGGGCCGGACTTATGACTAGCTCCGACAAACACAAGACAAATATTCTTCATCCCAACCCATATACGAGATAAGATACGAGATGAGATAAGATAAAGATAAATTTAATAGGTACAAAGTTTTCTTATAAATCTAAGTAAGCAACTCATGAGTCCGAACTAGGAAATCCTGTGTCTAGGGCTGGAAGAGCTAAAATATAAGCTTTAAATAATACACGTCCCAATGCAGGACACAAGTCTCCTCTCAGCATAGCTTTTATCGTTGCGATCAACTAGTGAAGAGAGAGTCCTCGCCGGCAGTGTGACCGAAAAAAAAAAAAAATATTAGGGGACAATCTTACACAAATCGACCTAGTCCCAAACTAAGCAAAGCTTGTACTATGGGTACTAGACGACGATAAACATACTTATATAGATAAATAAATACTTAAATACATAGAAAACATCCATAACTCAGGAACAAATATTCGTGCTCACCACACAAATAAATGCCCTTACCGGGATTTGAACCCAGGACCTCTTGCTTCGTAGGCAGGGTCACTACCAACTAGGCTAAAGCGGTCGTTAAACCTACTTTCTTTCCACCCTCACCACCTCAATAGCTGGGAGTCTACCTAGAGTCCGTTTCCTACAGTCAGTGCTCATCTATAAATATATCTTTCTCTTTTACCGACACAGGATCTTTATCTTTTATTCGTTTCTTGAAAATAGTCGCTTTCTTTCCCCTTGGTTGGTGGGACTAGTGGTGGGTAAAAATCACAAATTTTGCAATCACGCATAAAATTTCACCTCGTAGACGTATTAGTTTTTCATTGCTAGGGTAAACGGGGTCTTAATATTTTTACGACATTTTCTTTAACGTGCGAAGGCGCCGTGGGTCACGATACATAGTCCATTGTACGCACACAAAGTTATGTAAATAGGAGTGACAAAGCTTGCTTGTATTGAGCGGGAAATAAAAATAACGTATCAATAGCGACATAAAAGAGGCGCTCGAGACCGGGGCACACGGGATGAGGACGCGGGACATCTCTCAAGATTTCCTTGTAAGATCCAATCTCTAAATAAATAAATAATAAATAAACAATGGGACAATGGACACATTGACCTAGTCCCAAACTAAGCAAAGCTTGTACTATGGGTACTATATACAACAGATAAACATATTTATATAGATTAATACATACTTAAATACATATTTAAACACCCAAGACTCGAGCACAAACATTCGTATTTTTCACACAAATATCTGCCCCGACCGGGAATCGGACCCGGGACCTCAAGCTTCGTAGTCAGGTTCTCTAACCACTAGGCTATGGTCGTCAAATCTATAGGTCATTGTAAGATTGGGTGCCTAAAAAGGAGAGAAAAGGGTGGATTTTGGAAGTTTATATTTCGAGGCCGATTGCAATGGAACAGAGACAAACATATTCTCAAACCCCGGCTGAGTGGGGCTGGTTATTATAATTAATCAAGTAATATTTTTCGAAGGATTTTGTAAGCAGACAGACAGACGGACGGACGGACAGACAGACGTGACGAAACTATAAGGTTTCCGTTTTGCCATTTTGGCTCCGGAACCCTTAAAAGTTCTCCGAGAAACGGACTCTAGGTAGACTCCCAGCTATTGAGGTGGTGAGGGTGGAAAGAAAGTATGTTGCAAGTAGTGCGATGAAGAAATTTAGCAGCAGGTATAGATCTTTATTTTACTGTCTATAGGGATGTTGACACCACCAATCAACTGATGTACTTTTAAAACACAAAGCTCCCATAGAGTTTGAATGGCAATAGCAACTTATGACGTCACTTGTTCGAAAACTCAATCAACTAACTATTTATTTATAACAAAAATCTAAAATTGCAGTTAATCGAATTTTAATCTGGTTTTCAGGGCTAAAATAAAGCGTTTTTAACTGGAGTCATGTCAGTCATGTCTTCGGATTATTTTTTAATGGCGACAACATCCCTATTTTGACTTTTTTTAATTCGAAAAATATTATGTGATTTCTGCTCAGAATCTCGAGCTGTTTCGTTCCTACTACCAACTTTTTCATAGTTACCATTTTTCATAGACTTTATATGGCCGTAACTAAATGTAAAATCGAAAATCATACGGAAATTTTGGGTAATTTTATTTCGATTAGTAGGATCGAAAAAGCACGTGATTCTGAGCAGAAATCACATAAAATTTTCCAAATTAAAAAAAAAAACATCAAAACAACAAATTAAAAACTGGCCCAGATTCCAAACAAACAATTTTAATCATACAGTTATACGAGTATGGGCCAGTTTCGTGTCACAACAGAACTTTTATAAACTTTTTCTTTTTTAAAGACTTGTCTATTTCAAACTAAATACAAACTGAAATATAGATGCACAGAAAAAACCCCAGAAAAAAGACCAATGCTGGGAATCGAACCCAGGTCCTCAGCGTTCCGTGCTGCGTGCTTACCCCTACACCATCACTGGTATCAACAGGTTAGCGACGAATCTTTCCCATACATCGTACATTTCAGTCTGTTATAATCACTTTATGCAGTTTAGTTTGAAATATATGGTTTCACGGGATGACCGTAAAAGTAATAAAAATGAAATTGAAAAATAAATACAAAAAAGAAGATACTTCATACCTAACTTGTTTAAAGACTTGTCCTCGCGGAATTGCCTCATGCGCAGCGCGCGTCTCCGAAGACATTCTATTATACGGGCGGGAATAACATTTTCCTTTGCCCGTCCTATTTGTTTGTTTGTGTGCGCGCAACTGTGCTAGGGATATAATATATTAGGGTTGCTTCACACTGATTTTACACTGATTCGATAAAAGTTGGAGTTTCAGTGCTCCGACACAACAATTGAAAGAGTGTAATTTTGCTAGGTATAGCTTAATAGTAACTTATAACTGTACATAAGTTAGCTTATCTCTTCGTACTGTCATTTAGGTACATCTGTGTTAAACAATATGTCAATTAAAATTGTCTTCATAGAAACAGTTTCAATATGAAACCGAATACCTCGATAGGTATCCTCACGCCCAAGCCTTCCGCCATTTTGCGATCATTTGTATGAAGTTTGTATGAAGTTATATACAAACAACGCGCTCGCATAAAACTGCGGCTTAACCGCGCAATAACAATAAGTTACGGCTTAGAAGGACCTTTACAAAGCGCGGCAATTCTATCACCGTCACGATTTTCATTTTCCGTTGACGATACGTTGACGATGTGTTTAGAGCCAGAGGTTTTCTTTGAAAACGTTCGTGTATTTATTATTATCGTGTAACGCCAAGGTCCTCTTTTGAAACAGTATTTTATGAAAAATCGAAGCCGTTGAAGTTACAGACGTCAAATAATAAGTTGCGTACCTAGAAAACATTTATTTTTTATTTTTTGCAATATTATTTTGCAACTGTCTTAAGTCTTGACTAAATGATATTGCTTATTTATTCTCTCACTCTTTAAATGTCAAATTTTAAAGTAGAAATATATCGAAATGCCTCAATGACATTTTCTTAAAAAAATTGTATCTGTAAAAACATGAGAGTTGATTTAGCCCCCGCCCCACCACCTGTCAGCCAGGGCCCAATTGCATAACAAAGTACAACTAATATTACAAGCGGAACTCTCGCTTCAGTTATATTAACTAGAAAGGGAGTTCCGCTTGTAATGTAAGTTGTAGTTTGTTAGCAATTGGGCCCAGCCCCCTGTATCACAAAAATTACAAGTGCTACAAATCGACAAAAATTGTTATCATTCTCATATAAAAAAAGTGTCAATTACGTAGAATTGTAGCACTTGTTACGTTTGTGGTATAGGGGCCAGGTCTGTTATTCTGTGCTTGGGTATTAAAGGGGAAGCATTATACACGTTTTCAGCGAGCCTCATATACTTACCTACTCAAAATGTCCATGAGCTCTTGGACTATAAGGGCAATTTTAAAAATCAGCTTTCAGAGTTCTTCCTATACTAACCATAGTAACTATAGGCCAGTGTTCCTCAAACATTTTGTTTTCAAGGTACTATCGCCTCAAGCGCCAGATAACCACCTTAAAGGCCCAGTTTGCGTGCAGTGGCTAGACATCTGTCCATAACAATCCATAGCAATAAACATCAACGGCTGCAAGCAAATTTGTTTTGAAAATGGGTATCTGGCGTCTGGGGCGATGGTACATCTAGGAAAACGAAAATTTTTGAAGGTAGACCATAAATGAAAAATCAGTTTTTTAGTAATATTAATCAACATTACGCCTCGCTAGTGCGCTCGCCTAATTAACACCTGTGTAAGTATTTTTCTTCTGTCCGTCTATTTAGCTTTATGAGTTATCCTTATTTTTCCGAGGCACACACTAATGACCACGGTACCGGTAAACTGGGGGTTACTTTAGGAAATTTTGGGGCTACTTTGATAGATTTAAAATGGTTATAAAAACACAAATATTCATAGCTCGATTGCGCAAATGACGTAAAAAGTTAGGTGATTTATCAAGGTACCTTCTGTGAAATAATAATTTCGCAGAAGGAGGAGAGGGGGCGGGAGCGCGAGAGCGACCTTCTGGCGTACCCGCTCCGACGAAGACGGACGGGGAGAAGACAGCGGCAATTTGCCGCCGCTCTTCTACCTTAAGGTGGAGCCGACTGGCGCGGACAGGGAAGTCACCGCTAGTCAAACGGCCCACTAGAGTTAGGGGGATCATGTATTCCCGATCCCCACCTCTCGGAGAGGAGGACCCGGTTAGACCGAGCCGGCCAGCGGATGTTGTGGTGACACAATTCGCTCCCACGACATCCGCACAATTGGCTGGTGAGGGAATACCGGTGGGTTTTTAATGGGTAGGCCTCCACCCTTCCTTCCTTCCCAGCTATGGAAGGAAGGAGGGTGGGAGAAGAGTCCCATACACCCCCTGCGCCGTCCCCCAACGGTGCGGGGATAGTGCGTAATGCATTTTCTCACCGCAAAAAAAAAGAAAAGAAAAGGTGATTTATCAGGGTAGTTATTTCACTGCCACAAAAGGTCTAAAAAAATAAGGACATGGCGTAAAAACTGTTTTCTAAAGTAGCGCCCCGCATTTCAAAGTAACCCCAGTTTACGTACACCAGTGTGCCGCGGCACACACTTTGCGGATAACTGCTATACTTAGGTGACGACGACTGTGAGATAATATCCACAATTTTATATCACGTATCCAACAATTAAGATCGTGTCGTGTAAAATGCCTTCCTCGTTCTCGGCGGTCGGTTTTGTATTTTCTATTATAGCTTTACGGCGTCTTATTTCCATAAATATGGCGTTAAACACTCGCCCTTTATGTAGACGCCGTGATTTACAAAGTGTTGGTGTTGCGCGAGATACGGCTTAGGTACTTCGCAAGTACTCTTTGAAGTATACTTAATATGTTGTTTGTGTTACGTGATACTAATTGGGAGTATTTAGGAACTTTATTAGCTTTATTGGCTCGAGTGGCGTCCGCGGACTGGAAGGCGCAGTGTAGGTAGGTCTCCAACAAGATGGAGCGACGACCTGGTTAAGGTGGCGGGAACACATTGTTTGGCGAGCCTTGGCGGAGGCCTATGTTTAGCAGTGAACGTCTTTCGGATGAAATGATGATGATGATGATTGGCTACTAGCTTTTGCCCGTGACTTCGTAGGTACTTACGCGAAAACAATAACGTTAGATGTTTGGATGAAGTTTGGCACACAGGTGGTTTATTTTACATGGATTAACACTTAGGATAATGCCAGGAAAATGCAAAGTTCCCGCGGAATAGGAATAAGTGAATTCTATAGTCGCTAAGCCGTGGTGGCCTAGTGGTTTGCCCTATGGCCTCTCAGCAGAGGATCGTGGGTTCAAATCCCGGCTCACACCTCTGAGTTTTTCCGAATTTATGTGCGAAATTACATTTGAAATTTACCATGAGCTGGTGAAGGAAAACATCGTAAGGAAACCTGCAAATACCTGCGAAGAAATTCAATGGTGTGTGTGAAGTTCCCAATCCGCGCTGGGCCCGTGTGGGAACTATGGCCCAAGCCCTCTCATTCTGAGAGCAGGCCTATGCCCAGCAGTGGGATGTATATAGGCTGGGATGAACCACCGAACCGCTCATCCACTTTTGCTGCTGACTGGTACGTAAGAAAATACGACTGTAGTCAAAGTCAAAGTCAAAAAAAAAATAAGGTTTATGCTTCTACTGAAGCACATAATTGGCTCACATGAACGTCGTAGAATCTACTACCGGTTCGGAAAAAACCCTGTTGAGAAGAATCCGGAAAGAAACTCAACAACGTAGGTATATTTTTTCAAACAGATTTACATAGTACATCTAAAGTAAATTGTCTAATACAACTATTTTTTTACATTGTATATACACCGTGTTTTTTTAAAAAATCCGAAAGTTGTTAACCATCGATTTTGATGACTAATTGGAGCAAAAAAATTGGTATAACGTACAGTCCAAAATCGTTTACTTTTCGAGATAATAATTATTTTTATAAATTTACAAGTTAACAAATCTCCAGTGAAACAAACCCTAATTAATGTGACGTGGTTTAAATCTTTCGGATTATTAAGCCCCACGGTGTATTATCATAAAAGCTATTTTCACTTCTCATGCTCTTAAAATGTTACTTTAGTCTCTGCATATCGGGACTAAAGCTCTTTTTTGATCTCAAGGGATTAAAGTAAAATTTTTTTAATTGACTATGGTAACCCCTAAACTGCCAATCACGGTGTTCGTGAATGGAGGATTATCGCCATTTTCAGTAACTGGGTATAGACAATTTTAAAGCTTTCCACAGACCGAAGCGCGCTGCGGACGCACTGTAGCGCCCTGCGCTTCGGTCTGTGGAAGCCTTTAAGGCGTGGAAATAACCTCAAAATGACAACTGTATAAAAATATTTAAAAAATAATAATTTCGTGAAACACATTGAATAATTACGAATATTAATCTATTTAATTATAAAATATTAAAGATGAATTCATTTTATTTTGCACGTATAGATAGATTTCCTTTAGCTTAGGTGTTTTTAATTTGTTTTTTTTTTTTAAAAACGCTGTCGGCAAAGCAGTTCCCTGCTCTGTCGAAAAAATAGCAATCCGCACTGTCGGCAAAGCAGTGCTGGAGTGTACGGTAGATAGAGCAGTTACGTTTGAATGTTAATATGGCGTGACTTCAAAATAATGCGATGTCAGTTGCATTTAATAGTAAATAGAAAGTATAATTAGATATAATTTAACAAAGAATTGGCATATAGAAAATAAACTTAAAAAGTCGTTTCTTTATTCACGGGTAAGTGTTTCAGTTAACAATATATTTTGTGTGTGAACTTAGATCAATTAGGTTAATTTATTTGCCGATTCTAATGAATCATTCTTACATGCATAGTCCAATTAGTTTTAACATAGTCTTTAAGTTAGAATCTGTTGGCTAATTAAGCAAGCATTTAAAGCGTCACTTTACAAAAAAATATAAAAGAAAAGAAAAGACAGCGGTATTTTTTTTTTGCTATTTTAATTTTGAACAGATGTCCATTGCTCGTATTGAGCATACGTTGTAAAAAAGTAATTTTGTACGTCGTTTTTTTTCCTCGCATTCAAAGTGAAAAGTAGAGGGTTTAACGCGGGACTAAACTACCATAATGACAACTCGAATTATAGCCTCCCTCGCTATCGCTCGGGTGGCTAAATATCTTGTGTCATTATGGCTTGTTTTAGTCCCTTGTTGAACAATCTACTATTAAGCTTTGCAATACAGTTTTGCATGTTAAAGGGTCGATCAAATACCATTTGCATTCGGTTGTGTGCAAAAATCGAAACTATTGAATGATTGATGGATTAACCCCTCGTATGCTTAAGACACGGATCCTTGCCCAATTTAAGGCATTCTTTTTGTATTTTTTTTTTAATCTTTATCATTGGATGTAAGTATATGAAACAGTTGAGACTAGAGTGCACGATTTTTTTCACTTCCCGCATACCTACGAGGGGTTAACAATGACTCTGTGCCTCTACCATGAGTTACACTAGTTTACAGTGACCGTACTCGCTAGCGACGGCGTAAATGATTTGTATGGAGAATTGTACTTCCGTAAGTGACCGCTAGAGGCGCTGTATGCTTAGTATAAGTTAAACTTCACCAAAATACTTCTCGATCGCGTTTTCGTAAAAAAATCAATTACTAGGGAAACATGGACAGGGCCTCCGCGCGCGCGCGTCCATGTTTCCATAGAATTGAAATTTTTACGTAAAAGCGATCGAGAAGTATTTTGGTGAAGTAAAACTTATACTAAGCACTCTGTACACAATTCTCCATACAAATCATTTACGCCGTCGCTAGCGAGTACGGTCACTGTAAACTAGTGTAACTCATGGTAGAGGTACTGATGATATTTGACTTTACTTTAGGTAATGACATAACAGTTATCTTTGGTGTAGTCCATCGTCCATATACCAAATCCAATATTATTAAAACGAAACAACTCTGTCTGTCCGTCTGTTACATTTTCACTGTTAAAACACAGAAGCAAACATGAATTTGATGTGGAGACATTGAGAAGGACATAGGATAGTTTTTGTCCCGGAAAATTGCACAGTTCCCGCGGAATAGCGATCCACGAATTCCTCGCAGACGGAGTCGCGGGCAACAGCTAGTTAAGAATAAAAGTTTTTTTTATAAAACGCTATGCGATTAAAAGTAATGGTAAACTTTTTAAACTGGATATTACAATTTTTAACAGAGTAAAAAAAGTTTATTGACATTTTCACGGAGCTCAATTAAAATTCAACATTGCATTATTCAGCTAGGAAATTGTGTAACGTACTACTAACGCCATCTACATAACGTATGATAACTGTATGGTAAAGCGCCATCTACAGAATACAAGCGAGTAAACGTAGCGAGTTACTGGCTGGCTGGCTGGTTACAAGAGATGTTGCATCAAAGGGCACAAAGTTTGAAAGTTATCCGTAAGATGGCGTTGAATTCAAAAGAATATTTGAAGCAATTTTCTGTATATTTTTTGGTGGATTATCATATTTCATCTGCTGCAATTTGGCTTTTATTAAAAGTCTAAGAAGTTCGTTGGACTGCCATTTTTTTTTCACAAGAGTTTCACAAGAGTATTTAACAATCCTATACTTACAATCTTTGTTTTTAGGGTTCTGTACCCAAAAGGTAAAACGGGACCATATTACTAAGACTCCGCTGTCCGTCCGTCCGTCTGTCTGTCCGTCAGTCACTAGACTGTATCTCAAGAACCGTGATAGTTAGACACTTGAAATTTCCACAGATGACGTATTTCTGTTGCCGCTATAACAACAAATACTAAAAATAAAATAAAGTTAAAAATTAAAGGGGGTCGTCATACAAACTAGACTCTTGAAATTTTCACCAATTATATATTACTGTAACCGGTAAGTACAACAACAAATAATAAATATATAATAAAATTAAAGGTATCTAAGGTATCAACTAACCAATATAAAATGATCTCATAATGCGTACATTTTACTTGGAAGCAGAGTTCTACTAACACTGGATAGTAGTTACGGCCGTTTACGTCGTATATTTTGAATTTATTATGCTACACAAAATCATGCCTCATACGAGGCGGCTTGCTCCGTGGGGACCCAGCTATTCCCTAGCCTATATTAGTGTCCCACTGTTGGGTAAAGTCCCAAAGGCTCAAAAGGAAAGATATTGGAATAAAATCATAGAACTAAAGTTACCGACAATCGACATAGCTCAAGAGAATGCACATAATAATCGGCAGTGGACGTGGCGCATAACTCGTTGAACTGATGGTCGTTAGATTCTAGGCGAAATACTGGTAAGCCCCTCGTAAGGTGGATAGCCGATCTGGTGAAGATCGCGTGAAGCCGTTGGCTACGGGTAAAAAGAATCTGTACGCTTAGTATAAGTTTTCCTTCACTTCAATACTTCTCGATCGCGTTTACGTAAAAAATTCAATTACTAGGGAAACATGGACAGCGCCTCCGCGCGCGCGCGTCTATGTTTCCATAGAATTGAATTTTTTACGTAAACGCGATCGAGAAGTATTTGGTGAAGTAAAACTTATACTGAGCATACAGATTGCTGTGGAGATCCTTGGGGAAAGCTGATGCCCAGCAATGGACGTCTTCCGACTGATGATGATGATGATTGTTGCTCAAAGGCCTGCCCTTCTTTCCACCACTCGCCTTGTTACTGTGTACTTAGTTGACGCACTGTATAAATTGTGGAAGTACATTTTATACTCCAAAGTATTTATCACGGGAGTTGCCTTTAGCGTATCTTGGCACTACCTACAATTTTCTGCCACCTTTTGTGACGGTGACGCACAGGACAATTAAAATGTTGTATCGCACTCCTATTCCTTGACAAGCTCGTGGGAGGCGCTCGGCGGAACCCTGTCGCAGGGAGCCTCTGCTGCCCTTAACAAGATTGTTTTTAATAAGTGCGGCAAACGCTGACTGCGACAGGGTTTCGCGGAGGGTCGCGCATGAGCTTATCGGACTATAGGTCAAAGGAGCATCAACTCGAAATAGTATACCATGTTAATTTATACCTTCCAGAAATTGGGTGAAGTCTATATTAAAATGGTATTTTGAGTTGATGCTCTAGTGTGATATATATTTTTTTCAAGTTTCTTTAAACTCATGCCATCTGTTATAACAGTTTTAAATAATACACGGTCATAGTGAAAAATAAAAATAACTCACGTTACGTCTTTAATCGAGTTTAGTTTGACATGTTTCGGGCTAATCCGTAGCCCTTCTTCTTGGAGCACTGGAGCTGCGTTTCGTCGAGCAGCTGCGCGAGTAGAGCGGTGGTGCGTAGTGGGCGCTTGGAAGCAGCCGCCATGGCGTGTGGCCGATTAACCGGAAATATACAGGGTGAAATTTTGAACGTGATACAAAATTAGTGTTTCTAGCTTAGTAAATGCTGAACAACATAATGCATTTATCCAGTTGTTAGAATTAGTATTGTTAAATTTGAGGTGTCCATACATTTAGTTCATATATAATTTAACTACAACAAACTATGAAAATCCAAAATTTTATCAGACCAATTTCAACAATGGAGTAAATGCATTATGTTATCCAGCATTAACTAAGCTTGAAACACTAATTTAATATCACGTTCAAAATTTCACCCTGTATCGGTAAACTCGATTAAAGAAGTGAGTTATCCGTATTTTTCACTAACAGTTAGTCTCACGGTAGTTTCATGATTAAAGACATTGGAACTTTTCTATTGTTCATTTTATTATTTCGTTTTTTTTTTCTTTTTAAAATCTTCACACACTGTCAGTGTCGAATTACATTAATATTATAATTCTCAGTGAGAGCTGTCTAGCTAGGAGGTAGATGCATGTTATTTATAAGAATTTAGAACATAAGAACTATTATTGTACTTACATCTATTTCTGTTTGTTCTCCAAATAAAACTATTAAACTAAAACTAAAGTAATTCACGGTTAATTACAGCAGACATGCTTTCTACGGACTGCGATTACCTTTTGTAATTGTGTGTAGTTGGTCAATTCCAGAATAGGTTGCTCTAGGTTAGGTGCTGCTGCGTACCGCACTACTGGTGGTATAGGTGTAGCTGCCAGAAGCACTTAACTCAAAATATTTTAGAGCTGTATACTCTCTACCGGATTTGAAGCGTTAACCATCTCCTGTCGTTAAGTGCTCTGTACATGTAATAAAAACCGGCCAAGAGCGTGTCGGACACTCCCAAGATAGGGTTCCGTAGCCATTACAAAAAAATCAAGTAATATTTTTCTAAGGATTTCGTATGTGTACGGAATCTTCCAAGTTGGGTATCGTCAATACTTTGAAAAAAGCTCGTATCTCAAAATCGTTAATCTGGCAAAGTGAACTTTATTACGCGCATATCAAGGTCCAGTTTTGTTTACATGCTGATTTGAGATACGAGTTTTTCAAAGTAGTGACGGTATGTTTAAAACCTTAGGCTACTATTTACTCTTAAACTACAAATAATTCCCAAGCAATCTTAGCCGCTATAATTTTCCTTGTAAATTTAATATATTTACTACCAATTTGAATTTTTTCAAAATTTTCCACCCTACAGTTTAGATTTTAGAGGAGGGGGGGACGGTCGATTTTATTGAAATTTTTCACTTTAAAGTTGAATATTTCGCAAACAAATCACTGAGGGTTAGTCGAGAAAAAAAAATCACCCCCACTTTACGTCTATGGGAGATGGGATTTTTTTTAGTTTTTTTTATTTAACCACTTTGTCGGCGTGACTAATATATATATTCATGCAAAATTACAGTTTTCTAGTAATAACAGTCTCTGAGTTTAGCCGCGGACAGACAGACAGACGGACAGACATGGCGAAACTATTAGGGTTCCTAGTTGACTACGGAACCCTAAAAAGTCGGTTTCTTCGCAGTTCTCATTGTGCAACATAGGCTAGGCTAGGCGGGTCACAATGGGATCGGCTAAATCAAAGCAATGAATGGCCTAGTGAGGGATATTGGACCATTTACAAGTACACCTAGTTCGCATTATGTGCACCGCGCCTTACTCGATTCTAATCTGTACAGTCGGATTGGAATTGAAAGTAAACGCAGGCTTAGCAACAAATTTTTATCAATTTGTACTTAGGTATATGAAATAAAGAAAAAAATACATTTTGTTTACAACAACACAAGGCACATCAATATTTTTACAAAAAAACAACACGAATGCTTAAGATAGAGTGTGTCATTGCGGTTGTGAATTGTATATTGTAATGTGCGTGTTGATAAGGTGTTGATGATTCATGAATACTTTATTGTTAGTTATTTTACTTAAAACAAATTCTTTTATTTTATATTTTTTTATGTTACAAAGCCAGTTTCTGGTTCGTTTCTAGTTTTGTCAATTTTTCTGCTGAAATCAAAACTCAAATTTAGCGCCCAACCTAAACTGACTATTCAGTCTGACACTAACGACAAGACATTTCACTCTAAATAATCCCTGCTCTAGAACGGGTAAACATAAAATTGTATGCCAAATGAATAGCAAAAGCTTAGTAATAGGGTTCCTAGGGGTAAGGTTGGGTACGGAACTCTCAACAATCTTATCCGTACCATTATCTATAAAAATGGCAAAAAAATCACGTCTTTTGTATGGGAGCCCCCATTTTCATCAGATACAGTCTGGTGACAGACGGACGGACGGACGGACGGACAGCGGAGCCTCAGTAACCCTTTGGGTACGTAACCTTAAAAAGACCTTTGTTTCAATTGAAATGGTACTAAACAGGAAGTATACCCTCCCAAATAAATGTCGAAGTTCAACCTATCTAATTCCCCTTGCAATAAAGTCACCTACAAAATCGATAACATAGCCGCTGCGGACTGTACCGGTCCATCTTTTAATACGCCAGTGCCCCGGCGCGCCTCGCACAAAACATACAGAAGTATCATTTGACAATTTGTGAGCAATCAATGCATTGTCGCCGCTCTTTATTCAACGGCAAATAATACAGGGAAAATTGACATTGCTATTGTATGCCCGCCATTGTTGGTCTAATGACAGCGTTCAGGCTCGCCCGGCTCAGTGCCGGCTGGACCGCCACATGACAGGGTTTTCGGTCAACGAAAATCAGTACTAACTAAAGCCATGTCTCAAAAAACTTGACATGGCATATCCCATAGAAGCCATTGTGAAACCAGCACAAAAGCTGTCGCGGAATCTTAATCCGTATCACATCAAAAGACCCATGAACGCCTTTATGGTGTGGTCACGTCTGCAGCGGAAGAAGATATCAATGCTGAACCCCAAGCTACACAACTCTGAGATATCAAAACAGCTCGGCTTGGAATGGAAGAGTCTTAGCGAAGCGGAGAAAAGACCGTTCATTGACGAAGCTAAAAGACTCAGGATCAAACACATGCAGGATTACCCAGACTACAAATATCGTCCTCGGAGAAAGAACAGGCCAGATATAGCAGTATACTCCAACCAAATGTACCGGGAGCCGGTTGAGGAGCCGCGTCCTGAACCTACGTACCAGATTCCTTTAAGCTATTCAGATCAGATCATGTACAATAACATGATCAGCTACACGGTGCCGGTACCTCAGGCCACGTACGTCCCTCCGGTAAGGGCCAAAGAAGAAGTTATGCCAAGTCTGGATCTGAGGCCCCTGCCTTCTATCGAGAGCATCTCCCCGCGGCCCTTCGCTCTGGTCAATCAGCAGATGATGGTGAAAGCCTACCAGGATCTTCACTACGTCTCGGACGACATCACGAGGATATCCTACCACTACCCCTTTGGTGTTCAGTAGAACGTTTTTGTTGAAGTTGGGATTTATATTGTAATTATTTGGAAACAAAGGCATGCGCGCATTGACGGTAGATAAGAGTATGCTGTAAAGTGTACGTGGATGTCAGAAGGTATTAAGTTAGTCGTCTAACCATGCATACTGGATGATTATCAAGCCATTCCTTCAGGAGGTGATGCATCACTCAGAGATAAACCAGTTGCCATTAACACATACGAGTACAAAGAATTTAATAACAGTTTCTTTTTAAATAATATAGTTGTTCGTGTTGTTTATATTAATCTAATGGACCCTTAAACGCAGCATCTAGTTACTAAGCTATGTTGTTCTAAGCCGTGGCTACCTCAGTCACAAAAATGTGCCAGCCAAAAATATACTAAGAAGGATTATATTATTTGATTTTATTACCTTAAAATTGGGATACTTTAGTCCCGAAGAGTTTCTACGGTCATTGGGATTAACTAACTCAGTCCAAATTATATTTTAAATTTAAATTATAATTGCCATATGGTTGATTTTAGCTTAACGCCCACGTTATCATGTTTTTTATAAGACCTTTCTTGATAAGGTTTTCTTATGGCCAAAATTTAGCCTTCATTTGGTCAAAATACTCCGAATTTATGGCACATTAGTACATTCTAATAATAAAGCAGAATTATAAATCCCTTATGATGAATGTTGTCTTCAGCTTGTCGTCGCATTAAATTTTTCCAGCCTTTTCGCGAAAGGATCGAGGTATACCTACTTACACGTACAGCACAAATCTACACTCATAATTGTTTCAACAAACTCATACCAAGAGAACTGTCGGACAAATGAGAAATAACGCAACTCAAGATCAATTGGACCTGTCATAATTTTGGGGAAAGGTCTTCCGCTTCTGCGGATTTATATCAGAGAATGATTGAATTGAGATTTGAATTAGGTACAGCTCAGGCCCCCAATGGACCAAAACCTCGTTGAAGACCTTGTCGTATCATTATCGAAACAATTTTCGACATAATCGCAACATCTGGTTGATTAATAAGCTCAGGGCAAACTCATGGTGCGCCTCTTGAAATAAGTGTTTCATGGCTAAAATGTATGTATTTAACACTTATATGGACTAAAATGAAAACAGTTTGTATTTTTTTGCAGCCATAGTGCAGTGATAATGTTGTTTTAGGAATAAAATACTCAGGAACATGTACAGTAGTACATTACATTGCTTCAAATTTCGTTCTTCTGCATTTTTGTAGTGGTAGAGCCATGTTGTAGCTAGCCGCTGCATCACGAATGGGCCGGCTCGTCCGGGGCAGTACCACCCTCTCACAGAGCACCGGCGTGAAGCAGCAGTAATCCTGCTTGCGTTTCGTACGGTCAGTGAGAGTGCCGGGGGCCCAATACATCACCCCTTCCCTCTCCCCCTCCCTCTCCCCCTTCCCATATTCCCTCTCCTTTAGGGCCGACAACGCACTGGCATCGTGTAAAGCGCTGCGGGTGTCTATGGACAGTGGTGTTCATTTAACATCAGGTGACCCACTAGTTCGTTTGTCTGGCCTATCTAACATAAAAAAAAAAATACCTACTAAACTAATAAAATTATGTACATTGTACACCGTTTTTCTTTCATATCCGTTAACTTTTACAAATGGCCTATTGCACTGATGGAAACTACCAGGTAATTAACTTTTTGACCAAATCGAAGTAGTGTTTCAACTTCAACAGCACAGCTTAGCTTAATTGTATAATAGTGAAATTGTATAATGTATATAATGTACGGTCAAGTGCAAAAATAAGTATCGATTTAATCCTCCCATCGTTACATACCTATACCTTAATTCGACGACATATTTAAGAGCTGTGGGACATAATTTATGAATAATTATGAGCAAGTTGTATGCACCCATATTTTTACACCTGACTGTACCACGCATAATTAGTTAAATTTAATTATTGATTAAATCTTTTTAAAAACAAGAGTACTAGAGTCTTAGAGCAATCAACTTCATTTGACCTGTTCGAATGATTCTTAAATTTAAAAGGAAACAAAATTGACAACTCCATATGTTTCAAATTAAAACAGCAGGCTTATTGTCTAACGCTTCTGACGCTTGCCTTCGCAATCGCTATCTCTTTCTGTCAAACGGTATAAGATGATGACAGAAAGAGACGGTGAAAGTAAAGGCAAGCGTCAGAAGCGTTAGACTTTACGGATTCTGGAGTGGCCAATTTCTTTGGATCCAAAACCAAGTATCACCTGGACTAGACCATGGGCGATTTACCAGTTGCTTAGTCAATATTTTACTCATAGGCACTTTTCAGCACAAATATATAGGTACTTTTCTGCCTTGCCAAGCTCAAATAAAAGAAAACAATAATAGAGATTCCAAATTATATTTATTAAAAACGTATAGTGTGGGTGATAAATTATAGTCCAGTAATTTTTGCATTTAAAATGGGGGGAGGGATTTAAGTAACTTACCAATCATATAATATTGCTAAGATGACACTACCGTGGCAATATGATAACTATAAATTAAAAAATTTTAAAACCCCCAACGCAATTGTGTCACTCGTATGTTTGAACATTAAGTCAATGCCCGTTATGCGTCTAAGATCCCTTTCCGCAGCTAACAAAAGAGCTGATAACTTTGAAACGGCTGAGCCGATTTTGATGAAACATATCTAAGAACCATTGCCAAGAAACCTGCTTTCTATTAAAAAAAACCGCATCCAAATCGGTGCACCCGTTTAAGAGCTATGATGCGACAGACAGACACACACACAGCGGTCAAACTTATATATAACACCCCTCTTTTTGTGTCGGGGGTTAAAAAGAAAAACAAACCACAAAGTACAAGAAATTGGCTGTCATACATTTGTGGCAGCGGAGGAGTAGATGAAAAAGTTGTAGTTCAGTTTTTAGGGTTCTGTACCTCAAAAGGAAAAAACGGAACCCTTATAGGATCACTTTGTTGTCCGTCCGTCCGTCTGTCAAGACCCTTTTTCTCAGGAATGCGTGGAGGTATCAAGCTGAAATTTATATCAAATACTCAGATCTACTGTCCCTTGGAGCTGTGAAAAAATCTAACTTCTAAGCCAACGCAATCAAAAGATACACCGATAATATATATCCGTTTATGCCGCAACTTACCGCATATTTTCGAAACTCGCAAGGGAATCAAAACCTACAGGGTACTTCCCGTGAACTCAGAATCTTGAAATTTGGTACGATGCAAGGTTAGCACAGATAAAGGAAAAATTGCGAAAAGCATATTTTTTTCTCTTTCTGTCTATATCAGGAACCAATCTACAATGATCCCACACTGCGCAAAGTTTGCTTAGGAGCAAGGGTCTGCTAAGACTGGATGTTCATAGATACATATAAATTTGTACGGAACCCTCGGTGCGCGAGTCCGACTCGCACTTGGCTGGTTTTTTGTTGCTCGACAGTATATTATTTTGTGCTGATCTCGCATATGAACGATTCATTGGCGTCGCAGAAGTAATCGTTCAAGTACCCGTCGCGACGTAGTGCACCACAGAATTCTCTTCCATATGCGTGGTTCGGTTCGCCGCTGCCCCACGTACCGAATCCTGCTTGTTCGAAGGTTTCTCCTGAAGAAAAACAATATTTGATAGGTCTGAAACTGATCTGGATTGCTTCTTTGTATTAAAATTAAATCAAGCTACTTATGGGCTGTCAAGGCCTCTCAGGTCTTTGAGTACAGGCTGCCGCCTTATTGTCCAACGCTTCTGACGCTTGCCTTTGCAATCACTATTTTTTTCTGTGAAACGGTATAAGATGATGACAGAAAGAGACGGTAAAAGCGAAGGCAAGCGTCAGAAGCGTTAGACAATACGGCCTCTGGTCTCATGTGCCCTCATGGGAAAGACGGTACAGACTACAGACTAAATGTGATATGATACAGACTAATTGCATAGCGAAACGTGTATGTGGAAACAAGGCCTTTTTATTTTTAGTCATCACCTCGGCTCGTATACGTCCCACTGCTAGGCACAGGCCTCCTCTCAGTATAAGAGTTTAGGGCTCTGAGCCATAGTTCTAGTTCAGTATTAGGTACCATACATAATCTATAGTTTTATCTAGATCATTGCTCCACCGAGTCTGAGGACGTCCTACGCTACGTTTGCCGATCCGTGGTCTCCACTCAAGAACTCGTCTACCCCAATGGTTATCGGTTCTGCTTCTAATACGTTCGCATATCGATTGATGTACAATCCCAATTATTTTAGAGTTCACAAGCAAAATAAAATCAAAAAATTAAGTACTTACCGAAAATCGTCTGCCAATCCCCATTTTCCTGCCAGTCCCAAAAGCCTATGTAGGTGTAGCCATTGTCGTTGGTATTCAGAGACGCAGGTGGGTGTTCGTTGAAGAGTTCAAAGAGGACTTCCCTCTCCGTCTCGCTGTTGATGACCGCTAGGTGCGCCCGCTCTTCCCGGCAGGCCGTCTCGGCTGCGTACCACGTCCGAGGGGCTGTGTGGAACTTGTAGCAGCTGCCTGTGCGCAGGTCTAGCTTGTACTCTGAGGACACAGAAAAAAACGCAATAACTAACCACCATATCATCCCACTAATATAAAAAACGTGAAAGTTAGTATGGATGAATGGATGTGAGAATGTTTGTTGCTCTTTCACGATTAAACCGGTGAACTGATTTAAATGCAATTTGGCACACCGATAGTTTATAACCTGGATTATAACCTCGACTATACTTAGGCTAGTCTTAAGTTATATAACTACTTGTATTTTTGACGTGACAACGTCTAATAAATCGATGAACCCAACATGCGCACATTTTGCTTAGGAGCAGGGGTTTGCTAAGACTGGATGTAAATTTACATATAAATATGTACGGAACCCTCGGTGCGCGAGTCCGACTCGCACTTGGCCGGTATTTATATACATGTATTTATGCCCGTCCAACTCTGCCTAGCGCAGATCTATACAGTAACGGTTGAATTTGTCATCTTTCGGGTACAAAACCCTAGAAACTAAATACTTGAGGGTTTACCTTTATCCCATGTACCGCAGCTAATGGTGTCCATTTTGATGTTTTTCTTGTAACAGAAGTACTGGTACTGGGTGGTGCAGTTGGCATCAGTGATTTCTCCGGCCTCAGTCATGGCCAGACAGTCCTCGCTGCGGCCATGTTCTTCAGGCTCCCCTTGTGTCCAAGAAGGGTGTGAAGGATACTTGCCTGTAGAACAGATTCTATTCAAAACACAAAGTTAGGTTTTTTTACTGATTTTTAACCCCCAAAACAAAAAGAGTGGAATTATAAGTTTGACCGCTCTGTGTGTGTGTGTTTGTCTGTCTATCTATCTATCTGTCTGTGGTATCATAGCTCTTAAACGGGTGAAACGATTTGGATGCGGTTTTCTTGGCGATTGTTCTTAGACATGTCATGTTTCAACATAATCGGTTCAGCCGTTTCAAAGTTATAAGAAAGAAGGGATCTTAGGCGCATAATGGGCATTTGCTTTATTTTCAAACTTATATGTGCGACCAAATTGCGTTAAAGGTTTTTATAATTTTTTGATTCATAGTTACCACTCATAATTATTATACTAAACGGGACTTAACACCCAAACAATATTTACCTCGAAGTTTCGGCCACATTGCAGCAACCATTGCTGCAATGTGGCCGAAACTTCGAGGTAAATATTGTTTGGGTGATAAGTCCCGTTTAGTATTATCATTACCATCATCATCATCCCAGTCTATATATAGGTACCGCCACGAGAGTTGAGGTCACACACACAACAACATGTCATGTAATGACAGCGGAATTTTGACATTTATTCTTATCGATAGCAAGATCAACAGATTCGGCAGTGAATTACAAAATTGACTAAAAATTTCTTCAACCTATTTCGTTTAGAATTATTGAAGAAAATACCTACATCTAGTTCAAACAAAACCGAAAATAAAATATTTTGTATATCATTTACATCAGATAAGCATTATATATTTTTCGCAATTTATAAAATACCGATTTTTAGTTGCGAATATTTCTTATCACTTTCAAATTGTTTTATTACAAAAATAGGTTAGGTATATGAAAAAAAAAGTATGCATAGTATTTTCATCCACTCACTCATTTCATTCATTCACAACTTTTTTGCAATCAGTACTTTATGTAGTTGTGTGTGTAATCATTCGCCTCAACCCTCGTGGCTTTACCTACACGTCCCACTGCAGGGCACAGGCCTCCTCTCAGAATGAGAGGGCTTGGGCCGCAGTTCCCACGCGGGCCCAGTGCGGCTTGTAAACTTCACACACACCATTGAATTTCTTCTCAGGTGTATGCAGGTTTCCTCACGATGTTTTCCTTCACCGTAAAACTCATAGTAAATTACAAATGTAATTTCGCACATAAATTCCGAAAAACTCAGAGGTGCGAGCCCGGACTCGAACCCACGACTCTCAGCTTGAGAGACCATAAGTCAAACCAAGGCCACCACGGCTTCTTCACAAGGCCTCCACGGGTTCTTCAATGGTGTGTGTGAAGTTCCCAATCGCACTGGGCCCGTGTGGGAACTACGGCCCACCCCTCATATTCAGAGAGTGCCCTGCAGTGGGACGTGTATAGGCTGCGATGATGATGTGGACATATAAGTTTGTATGTACATATCTATCTAGAATCGTAATGATTGGGCATCAATGAGGGAGGCCTATGTCCAGCAGTGGACGTCCTATGGCTGAAATGATGATGATGATGATCTATCTAGATGGGACGACAGCATCGCCATACGGGAAACCAACGGAAGCACGTGGCAAGTTGTAGTAGAGATAATCTACGATAACATGACCCGCCCCTCTACAATTCAAGAAGTCTTCAATGTATTGTGAAAGTATTTATAAAGCACACCAAAACTTTCAACGCATGTGTGCGCGAGACAGCCGTCAAACAAAAGCAGATACTACTACAAAAAACTCTTTCGTAAATATCTGACTAACCACATTGAAATAGTAATGTGGGAGACTTGTTCAACAGTGGACTGGCGGTTGATGATGATGGCTACGTTACTGGTACTTACCGATTAACACGATGTCCACCGCCGGTTGGCTGGCCGCCATCATTTTCCTCATGGCTGAAATGCGGGCGGTTGTTGTTGGAATCTCCAAGGCACCACCTATACACAAAGCAATTTGTAGTACTCCAACATCGATGGAACACATAAATAGTCATCTCGAACTAATGCATCCCACTAACCAAAATGAGGAGTGAAAAAGTTTATTCCCTTCTCATGCTTGTGCTTGTAAAGTTGAGAGATGCATAAAATTACTTTTTATACTCTAGTGCATAAAGTAAAATCTTCGTCTAAGACCAAGTCAATCAGGCGCAAACAGCCACACGAAAAATAGAAAAATATAAAATATAAATTTCTTGTTTTTCTCTTATAACTGGTGTTTCATATTACAAAATTAATAAAAGTAGGCAAATCTAGTATTAAAGAAATTGCAATGCATGTAAAATAAAAGCTGGTAAATGAACATTTATTTTCAATGTTGCTGTTTGATTTCCTTTTAATAGGGTAGTGTCCTGGGTAAAAAAACACTATTACAATTAGTCCGACATTTAAATTATCAAAAAATATTGAACACGTTTTTTTTTCTTTTGTCAATTGAACAAAAAGTGACAAAGATAAAGCGCGACAAAGTTCGGGAGTGGGGGCTCGTGACGTCACGGTTCGCTAAAAAGTGTAGCGAATCGTGACGTCACGCGGAACTTCAACATACAATATCTCCGCCATTTTTTGTTCAATTCACAAAAGAAAAAATACGTGTCCAATATTTTTTGATAATTTAAATGACGAACTAATTAGATTTTTTTAGGAAACTAGCCTATTAAAGTAAAAAAAGGGTAAAACTCGAGCATTAAACCCATTTTCCCCTCGACATGTCTATCCACCCTCGTCGTATCGGCCTGGGTAGCTATACTCGTATGAAGGTCTCGGGTGAAATGGCTCGTTTTATGCTCTTGTTGTACAATCTACTATTTATGTTTCTACCTTCAAGTTGGCAGCGCAGGCGTGCGTCTTCCCAGGTCGCCGGAAGCTTTTGCAGACGCAGCCATCCTCCTGTTTCTGGGATTTGCTCATACCCATACTTATGATGGGCCGAGCACAGCTGATCTACAGGAGTGGAGATAGAAAATCAGTGATATAAAACTGAATATAATATTCCGCGGTTCAAATAAAAAACAGACAGTTTGGATAAAATAAAGAACCGTTCAAATGCGATTCGGACTTGTACACGAAAGATTCGTAGTCTGTAAGGTAAACGTACCAATGCTCGACACCTCAACGCCCAGTAGATGACACCCATCTGTCACCTCTCTTACTATGACGTAAGATTGAAGGTGCCATGTATTGGGTCAGAGTTAAACACAAGGACGTTTACCTTACAATGTTTTGGAAATAGTTCAGTAAAAAAAATATAAAGATCGAGTTAAAAACGCCGAAAAAAACACGTTTCTTGTGTGACGACCCTCTTTAATTTTTTGACTTTATTTTATTTTTAGTATTGGTTGTTATAGCGGCCTTCGATACTAAACACATACTAGTAGGGGAGAACGAGGACAGTTGACACAGAGGAGAGTAGACACAACGTCGATTTTTTAGAACTTATTAACTGCTAGCGAGCTCGCAATAGCGCGTGTTTGATAGCTCGAGACTTGAACTAAAAAACGCGCGCTATTGCGAGCTCTCTAGCAGTTAATAAGTTCTAAAAACCGACTTCAAAAAACACCCAAAAACTAAAACGCAAAAAATAAAATAAAAATTGAACCGACTACAAACAAAAAGCATAGAAATATCTTCCTTCTAACGGTGAGGCCACACGAGCGTAATTTTGTGAGTCGTGAGCGGCAGAATTTCGGTTCGCGCCATACAATATGCGCGCCATCACGTGACACTCACATGACACAATGTATGGCGCAACCGAAATTCTGCCGCTCACAACTCACAAAATTACGCTCGTGTGGCCTCACCCTAATCTGTTTGAAGTCGGTGCCTCAGCACGAGCCAGCAGGAGTGGTAGAAAGAAACCCAATAGATAGTACGTACGTAAGGTCGATGGCTAGGTCCACTCCTGCTGGCTCGTGCTGAGTCACCGACTTCAAACAGATTAGGGTGAGGCCACACGAGCGTAATTTTGTGAGTTGTGAGCGGCAGAATTTCGGTTGCGCCATACATTGTGTCATGTGAGTGTCACGTGATGGCGCGCATATTGTATGGCGCGAACCGAAATTCTGCCGCTCACGACTCACAAAATTACGCTCGTGTGGCCTCACCGTTAGAAGGAAGATATTTCTATGCTTTTTGTTTGTAGTCGGTTCAATTTTTATTTTATTTTTTGCGTTTTAGTTTTTGGGTGTTTTTTGAAGTCGGTTTTATTTTTTATTTAAAAATTATTTTATTTTTTGCTTTTTAGTTGTATTTGTATAATTAGATACGTAGGATAAAATCATCAGTTTGACCTCGAAATAAGTTTGTTACAAAATCTATTTTTAATACAAGTTTTTTTTTGCTCACTGTACTTTTTGCCCCTGATTACCAAAGTACTCATTAAGACGAATCTAACGAGACCAAATTTGATGGGGTTACGTCGTTTTATTACGGAGTTCTTATGGTCACTTTCCAGTTCCATCTTCAGACCCTGGTTACCATCTAGTATCAAAGTACTCGTCAAGACGAATCAAACGAGCCCAAACTCGACGGGGTTGTGTCGTTTTATTGTGGAGCGCCTTTGGCCATCTTCCAGCTCCATAATCAGACCCTGGTTACCGTCTGGGATCCAAGTGCTCGTCAAGACGAATCAAACGAGCCCAAACTCGACGGGGTTGTGTAGATTTATTGTTGAGTGCCTTTGGCCATCTTCCAGCTCCATAATCAGACCCTGGTTACCATCTGGGATCCAAGTGCTCGTCAAGACGAATCAAACGAGCCCAAACTCGACGGGGTTGTGTCGTTTTATTGTGAAGTGCCTTTGACCATCTTTCAGCTCCATCATCAGACCCTGGTTACCATCTGGGATCAAAGTGCTCGTCAAGACGAATCAAACGAGCCCAAACTCGACGGGGTTTGTGTCATTTTATTGTAGAGTGCCTTTGGCCATCTTCCTGCTCCATCATTAGACCCTGGTTACCATCTGGGATCAAAGTGCTTGTCAAGACGAATAAAACGAGCCCAAACTCGACGGGGTTGTGTCGTTTTACTTTGGAGTGCCTTTGGCCATCTTCCAGCTCCATCATCAGACCCTGGTTACCATCTGGGATCAAAGTGCTAGTCAAGACGAATCAAACGAGCCCAAACTCGACGGGGTTTGTGTAATTTTATTGTAGAGTGCCTTTGGCCATCTTCCTGCTCCATCATCAGACCCTGGTTACCATCTGGGATCAAAGTGCTTGTCAAGACGAATAAAACGAGCCCAAACTCGACGGGGTTTGTGTCATTTTATTGTAGAGTGCCTTTGGCCATCTTCCTGCTCCATCATCAGACCCTGGTTACCATCTGGGATCTAAGTTATCGTCAAGACGAATCAAACGGCCCAAACTCGACGGGGTTGTGTCGTTTTATTGTGAAGTGCCTTTGACCATCTTTCAGCTCCATCATCAGACCCTGGTTACCATCTGGGATCAAAGTGCTAGTCAAGACGAATCAAACGAGCCCAAACTCGACGGGGTTTGTGTAATTTTATTGTAGAGTGCCTTTGGCCATCTTCCTGCTCCATCATCAGACCCTGGTTACCATCTGGGATCAAAGTGCTTGTCAAGACGAATAAAACGAGCCCAAACTCGACGGGGTTTGTGTCATTTTATTGTAGAGTGCCTTTGGCCATCTTCCTGCTCCATCATCAGACCCTGGTTACCATCTGGGATCAAAGTGCTCGTCAAGACGAATGAAACGAGCCCAAACTTGACGGGGTTGCGTCGTTTTATTACAGAGTTCCTATGGCCACCATCCAGCTCCATCATCAGATCAGCTCCATGTTGCAATAATATTGCATTGTCATCCAATTTACACAAGCATGCAAAATTTCAATTCAGAAACCGGGAAGTGGGTCAAATTCAACTTGCAAGATTTGACCCGTTGAGGAGTTCCGTTGGCCATCTGTGATCTTCTTCATCAGATCCAGTTTACCAAATGACATTTTCTGAATGAAAATGCTTGACTAGATGCTAAAAATTCTAAAATCGTCATAGTTGTGCCTATAAAATTTAAGGGTTTCCGTCGATTTACCCAAGATCCCATCATCAGATCTTGACTTGGTGCCAATGGGACCACCTCGGAAGTATACTCTTTCAAACAAAAAAAGAATTTTGAAAATCGGTCCACAATTGGCGGAGATATCGATGAACATACATAGAAAAAAAAAAAAAAAAAAAAAAAAAAATATAAACAGTGGAACATAGAACCTCCTCCTTTTTTGAAGTCGGTTAAAAAATCGACGTTGTTTCTACTCTCCTCTGTGTCAACTGTCCTCGGTCTCCCCTAAAGATGGAACTACAGGACAATGAAGATCGTAGAATATGTGGCGAGGAAGACGAAACATGGAACACATTATCTGTGAATGTGACGCCCTAGCCCGATTAAGAATGAGACTCTTTGGGGTCATTATCCGAGCGTTTCAACTTCTAATTTTGGTGGTCACGTTTTCTACGAATCGGCTGTAGATTTTGATTGCGTTTTCAGTTATTTATTAGAGGACCTGTACTTCTACCAAATAATTAAAAACTGTATCAGAATTTTTACCATTTCCACAAAAAAGTGTTCACCAAAATTAGACGGTTGAAACGCTCGGATAATGATCCTTTCGCGACGGATACCCCGCACCAGGAGACCTTAAGGCACTATACCGCTACGTCATATCATCCAATTTATGGACGAGGTGATAAAAGCAATGGAGTAAGTGCGAAGGAGGGGTAATTACACAAAAGATCCCTACGGGTCGAAGTGTATCCGCAAGGACCCCTAATACTATGATAAGATAAGATAAGATGTTATAGCGGCCAGCCAACAATGACACTTTATTGTACACCACAAAGAAAACAATAACAAAAAAGAAGTACATGAATACAAACCTACAAGGTAAGCCATAGACCACCTTATCGCTTCAAAGCGATCTTTTTCAGGCAATCTTTTGCAAAAGAAAGACAGGAAGGAATTAGGGACACTAAGTGCCCTATGGCTTAATCCAGATTTTTTCTATCATACGAAACATTTCATCCAAATCTGCTCAGCCGTTATTGCATTGACTAAAGAACATCTGAACATCCGCACAAACTTTCTCATTTATAATATTGCTAACATTATTAAAATAAAATAGAGAGTAACTCACTCGAAAACCAAAGGAGATAGCAGAAAATAAAATGTTTCCCAAACATCTTTAGAAATGCGGACCTGAAGCTATGTTGTTAGAGAATGAGCGAATGAAAACGAGACGTTGTATTTATAATGCCGATGCGCTGAAGCACCCATTTCATAGCCATAGTTGCGATGTTTTACAGTCAGCAGCAGAAGTTGATGAATGGTTACTATGCTCACACGACTCACGACTCTACTGCTAAGGTAATAAGGGCCGTAAATCATCTTTAGCACCAGAACGGCTCATCCACTTCTGCTGCTAACTGTACAATACAATATAAAACAAATATCCTTTATTTGAACACTATAAACTATATTTTATGAACTGAAACCATTATCTTTGCTCACCCGCGAACTTACGATAGCTACGTTTATATAAAAAAAATCGTGTTTAAATACAGTGTGGAGGTGGAGGAACACACAAATTACACAAACCCAACTATCACCACCACCAAACAACACTGACGCGTTTCGAACTCAACCAGAGCTCATCTTCAGAGTACCGCAACCGTTCACTGGGCAACCAAAATAATGTGAGTCTAACATGTAATTTCACACATACCTACCTACCTTTCTAAAAACTCAAAGCCATGAACCTGGGCCTCAAACTTACGTCACTCTGGTTGAAAGGACATAGGCCATACCGCTAGGCTATGACGATTTATAGCTCTATATACAAACAAACAAAGCCTATCTCTTCAATGTACTGTTTTAAACTTTCGTGATTTTTACTCATAATTATTACTTATACTCATCGTCATATCATCATTGTTTCAGCCGAAAGACGTCCACTGCTGAACATAGGCCTCCCCCAAAGCTCGCCAAATAGATCGGCCCTACGCCATCCGCATCCAATGCGATCCCGCCAACTTAACCAGGTCGTCGCTCCATCTTGTTGGAGGCCTACCTATACTGCGTCTTCCAGGCCGCGGACGCCACTCGAGAACCTTTTTGCCCCATCGGCCATCAGTTCTACGAGCGATGTGCCCTTCCCACTGCCACTTGAGTCTGGCGATTCTTAGAGCTATGTCGGTGACTTTAGTTCTTGCGTGGATTTCATCATTTCTAATGCGATCCCGCAGAAAAACTCCGAGCATAGCCCTCTCCATTGCCCTCTGAGTGACTTTGAGCTTCCTTACGAGGTCCATCGTTAGCGGCCACGTCTCAGTGCCATAAGTCATCACTGGCAACACACACTGGTCAAAGACTTTTGACTTGAGACATTGCGGTATATTGGATGACAAGATATTGCGGAGCTTCCCGAACGCTGTCCAGCCGAGCCGGATACGTCGATTGACCTCTTTCTCGAAGTAGAATCTACCTAATTGGATTGTTTGACCCAGGTAGATATCTACAAAGTCGTCAACAACTTCGAGCGGAGATTCTCCAATTATAACGGGAGATGGTACAACATGGGCGTTCAACATGACCTTCGTCTTGTTCATGTTCAATTTAAGACCAACTCGCTCAATACTAAGCTAGGGAAAAATACCTCTACATACAAACAAATCTCTTCAAATCACAGAGTTATACGTAGACTATCAATTAGCACAAAACTAACAGAACTGTTTAATGCAAGAGACGAACAATACGATGAAAAGACTTTCCTTACCTTTCTTCATAAGTTACCAAATGAAAAGATGATAACATATGTTAATATTTCTATACTAAACAGTCGTCGTGCTTGACGTCATAGCAATAAGTTATTCATTCTTGTATTAATTGTTGGAAATACGTCAACATTACAGGAATAGTAGACGAATGAATTGAACACTCACTAATGTTGCCTATTGATTTGCGATATAGAGGTAGTAGGTATTGCTTCAGTATTGGTTTTGTTATTTGTGGTTGTATCGTTTGCCCGAATATCATTTGTCATAATTTTATATTCTAACTATACGAATCCTATGCCATAATATCATTTACCATATTTTCAAATGCCATAATATTAGTTCCCATAACGATACGTTTGCCATCAAATGTCTTAAAATCATATTTAAACATGAAACTAGCGTGAGACTCACTCATAGGGAAAATAAACGGGTCACTCACGTCTTAAAACGAGTTTAACTCGACATGTATCCGGCTAATCCGTAGCCCTTTTTCTTAAAATCATATGCCTGAAAATCCAAAAGCCATAATAATTACTAGCCATAAAACAGACAAAATGCGTTATAATTATGTACCTATACCTACACCCATTTTTAACGGAAGGAAAACGAGCAAGCGGATCATCTGATGGGAAATGAACACCAACGCCCATGAATATCAACAACTCTAAGAGAGTCTCTGATCTGTCGCCAGCTGCAGCAGTTCCTTAACACTGGATTTCTTCTCAGCTGTATACAGGTTTTCTCACGATGTTTTCCTTATCTTTCCTATACCGTAAACGTACAGTAAAATTACATAAAGTTTACCACTGACAGATGGTTTCCCTTCATTTCATATTCAACTTTAACGACCTACAAATAAAGCCAATTTTAGAATACTGTTACCCACGTTTGCAGATTTGGTAATAGCTACTTTATTTGTATGGTGTTAAAGTTGGAAATGAAATGAAGGCAAGCCATCTGTCAGTGGTAAACTAAAAGTAAACGTATTGTAGATGGTTAGGTAGTACCTTTGAAATTTCATCATCATCATCTCAGCCTATATAAGTCCCTCTGCAGGGCACAGACCTCCTCTCAGATTGAGAGGGGTTGGGCCGTAGTTCCCACGCGGGCCCAGTGCGGATCGGAAACTTCACACACACCATAGAATTCCTTCGCAGGTGTATGCTCATGGTAAATTTCAAATGTAATTTTGCACATAAATTTCGAAAAAAAGGTGCGAGCCGGGATTTGAACCCATGACCCTCTGCTTGAGAGGCCATAGGTCAAACCACCATTTGAAATTTACCAACTGATAATTATCATGAAGAAAATGATGGATCATAATAACAACGATTCAAGTCAAGCAGGCTTTGGTATATGAATGTACGATGTCTGACCATTGAGTATTCAACTTGTTTAACCCTTCCACGGCTGCTAACAACCTCCCTTTCACGGCCTAACACGTGAAATGCATAGGATTCCGATTTGTAAAGCCTTTTTCGCATGTTTGGTTGCAATTTGAAAAGACTGCCGCGGTGTGTGGTTACCTTTAGTCGACGAGAACGTTTTGTCATTTATTTAGAAAGAGTTTTTTATCATTAAAAGTTATAAATACGTGTTTGTGGTGTATAAATAAGTTTTAGCTTTGTCTTAGACAAGAATGATTTTATGATAGACGACAAATAACTGAAATACTTAGTTAGTTTTTATTTAATTTTCTGTTCTGCACAGGTTCTTGGATTTGTTCTTGATGAATTAACATGATAATTCGTGTTTTATTCGATATCCATTTACTTTGACAAATGGCATACCTGGACATCGATAGAAATTACCCGTTAATAAAAATTTCTACCTCAAATGGGAATGCCTCATGCCTCTATAATTCCTCAGACATGTTTACTTTTAATCTTAACTGGCTAAAATCATATTAGGGATCATCCATAATCAGAGATCTAAAATACAAAATAAAAGATAGTAGGAGGGCCAGTATTTTAGACATCAGATACAAAATACCTTTGGAAATGGTATTTGACTACGTGTTTTCACTACGACATCATAAAGTGAAAAATTATTAATACTTTTTTTAACGATTAAAAACCGTCCGAAACACATTCATATTTGGTTCATTACGTTAACGTGAATTAAAAAACGTTTTATCAAATGCCTCAAAAACTGCTAATGACCCACTGCCCATAAGTGAAACGCCGCGGAAAAAAGTGTTCCGATTTCATTTCAATATACGATTTACGATGGTACATCCTTTGTGGGGGTGCTAATAAATCGAAGGGCTAATTGAAAACGGACGTTAATGGAATTGTGATTGATAAGAATTAGTGTTTATTTTCCGTGTTTGAACATCTGCCGGCGACGGTGTTTAATTTAATTGCGTTGTTTGATTGTTCAATGGCTGTGGGGTGCTGGAAAGTTTTCTTTTATTGATTCGTTGGAGTGCTTTCGTTCAATAATTTAGTTTCGTTCAAAAAAATTACTTACTTATTCATAATTTTAGTAGGTAAGTATATCAAATCGTGATTGATAACGCCAAGTCCAAAATAGACATGATGACAAAGGATGAAGGATTTTTGAAATTCACACGAGATGGGAGCTTTGCCATAAAGTGAAGCAATTAGCGCAGCTATTTAGAGATTTGTAATATAATAGTTAGTTAGTTAACTAATAGTGTAATTCAATAGATAATGTGTACGTTATGAAGAACACATGAACAAAGTGCTTCGCCTTAATAGACACTAAGAAAAGTCATTGGACGTTATTCTTAGAGACTTTAAACAAAATAGTAAATAGATTAAGGGGCTGTTTCACCACCCATTGATTAACTTTAACTGACGGATAAATGTGATACCGTCTCCGTCTATTCGAACAAAACAAACAGAGACGGCATCACATTTATCCGTCAAATAAAATTGATCAATGGATGGTGAAACAGGGGGTAAGTTAAATGAATATTGCTTTATGAACCTTATGAACTAGATTGTAATTTAAAAAAAAAATGTGTACGCAAGGAAAATATTTGAGATTTTCCCACTAACTTCGATAATCCAGAGCCTTTTAGAAACACAGCAAAGCTTAAAGTTCCATCTTATGGACTGGCTAAACTAAATAAGTCGTTTCTTTATGTTACTAGACGTTGCCCGCACTTCCGTCTGCGAATAATACAAGTAAAGCCTGCTTGCAAGAAGTTACAGTAAACAGTAATGAACTTCCGAAGTATATTTCAGCAATGACTAAAATGTATCCAACAAACAAATTTCACGCACAATCAGCCACAGACTCCAAACTTCCCCATCACCGTCAAAGCATTAAACGCAAACATATAAACAAAACTGAATGCATCCAGTTCTGGGTCATTTGACACGTCGGTAATACGTTTCCTCATACAATTCATTTTGCCCATTTTGGCAGCGAATCGCACCATTGTGCGATACATTAGGGAGACCATTATTTAGGGGATGTTGTGATATTTGCCCGACGGTCTATTTACCAAATTGTCGTTTATAGTTGTTTTATGATAATTCTTGATGCTTAAGCTACTAATAAGATCATGAGGGTTGCTAGATGGTTTATTTGTGGTAATTTGGGAAGTTTTGATACTATATTTTCGTTTCTTGTTACTGTTACGTTTTTACTGTGACTGACTAGGTAGGTATATATTTTACTTAGTGGGAGATAGATGAATAGAAACAGAATTTTAAAATTACAGTAATTTATTAACAGTTCAGTTCAGTTCGGTTTTTTATTTGTTTTTTTAATTTACTTATTCCGGCTAGGTTGCGGGTAGTTAGGTTTAAAGATCGTCGCTTCATCTTGTTGGAGGCCTACCTACACAGCGTCTTCCGGTCCGCGGACGCCACTCGAGGACCTTTCGGCTACATCGGCCGTCAGTTCTACGAGCGATGTGCCCTGCCCACTGCTACTTAAGTATAGCGATTCTTCGAGCTATGTCCGTGACTTTAGTTCTTGCTCGGATTGGTTGTAGGTACTTACATAATAGGCTAAATTCAATAAATACTATTTGACTTTGACTTAAATTGCTATGAAGGCGTGGTACAGTAAAATTACATAAAGTTTACCACTGACAGATGGTTTGCCTTCATTTCATATTCAACTTTAACGACCTACAAATAAAGCCAATTTTAGAATACTGTTACCCACGTTTGCAGATTTTGTAATAGCTACTTTATTTGTATGGTGTTAAAGTTGGAAATGAAATGAAGGCAAGCCATCTGTCAGTGGTAAACTAAAAGTAAACGTATTGTAGCCTAGTGGTTTGATCTTTGGCCTCTCAAGCAAAGGGTCGCGGCTTCAAACCCGAACTCGAACCTCTGAGTTTTTCGGAATTTATGTGCGAAATCACATTTGAAAAATTTACCATGTGCTTTGCGGTGAAACGAAAGCATAGTGAGGAAGCCTCACGTGCCAAGAAATTCAATGGCGTGTAAAGTTCTCAATCTGTATTTGGCCTGCGTGGCAACTACGAGCTCAGCCCTCTCATTCTGAGAGGAGCCTTGTGGCCTGCAGTGGGACGAATATAGGCTGGGATAATAATAATTTAACTTTTCCCTCATCATCATCATCATCATCCCAGCAAATATCGCGTGGGCCATAGTTCCCACGCGGGCCCAGTGCGGGCTGGGAATGTCACACACACCATTGAATTTCTTCTCATGTGTGTACAGGTTACCTCATAATGTTTTCCTTAACCGTAAAGCTCATGATAAATTTCAAATATAGTATAATTTTGCACATTAATTCCGAAAAACTCAAAGCCGTGGTGGCCTAGTGGTTGATCTATTACATCTTAGAAACTTGCGCCCAAAATATCTTCGAATGGCGTCTACGGACCGGAAAATTCTGTGTAGATAGGCCTCTAACAAGATGGAGCGACGACCTAGTTAAGGTTACGCGAACGCGTTGCACGCGGATGACCCAGGACCGGCCTGTTTGGCGAACTTTGGGAGAGGTCTATGTGCACCAGTGGACGTCATTCAGCTGAAACGGTGATGATGACAAAGACTCAACATCGGTCCCGATTAAAATTTCAGAAAACAGTTTTGTATTTTAAAACCGGTTGTCTGTAAAGTCGGTTTACGGACTATAGTTTAGCGTGACAACGTCCAAAACATTCAAAAAACAAAAATGAAACCAAGCGGTCACCCATCCAAGTACTGACCGCGCCCGACGTTGCTTAACCTCGGTGATCGGATGAGAACCGGTGTTTTGTCAAATATCTTAAAACGGTGCATCCTACGGCAAAATTAATGAAATTTTCATCCCCCCTTTAATGCCCCCCCCCTCAATTAAAAAATTACCCGAGCGCTGCTCTCTTGTACATCCTGGCGTTCACTGCTCTTGTACGGGACATTGTATGGGACATTGCGACATCCTTTTTCGTGCGTGCAGCCGGCGTTCATCGATTTATTAGACGTTATCACGTCAAAAGGATCGTTGTTTACAAAACATCTTCATAATGAGTTGAATTTGTTCAGAATATTCTTCTCCTGTATCATCTTTAGTTGTACGCTTGATCAAACCTTTTAGATCTCCTGTCAACTTCTACTAAACTCGTCCCATATTCAGCATACGAGTATAACTTTTGGCCCATTTGCGACTAACGTGAATATCCAAAGACGTCTCCACAAACATACGTTTACCGGCTTTTCTACACACTCTAGGTCTACTGCCCAACGTATAACGTTCAAAATCGTTTAGCTTACACGATTGAACAGCAAAATGGTGTTGCTGTTCCTTCATACATGGAAAAAGCTGGATTCTCACAGCGCGATTCATCCATCATTTATTCGCATGAAAGACGCTCTGTGACGATTATGACGTTCGTTTCATATCAACAACGGCTCTGCCGCCGGCGTCAGCCTTACTGCTATTGTAACACATACCTATTTCGATTGTGCGAACGTGTTGCTAAGTTTGCTAAGCTTTAGACGATTTGTATGCACCGGTATTCCACAAGGACTTATACGATTGCCGTCGCAGCGAATTTTTGCGCTTCCATCGTAGGTGTTAGATGGTAGATTGGCGTGAAATTTAAGAATTGTTAAGATCTTTTTGAATTTAACAGTCGAAGTATAACGATGCTTAGGTAATACCTTCAGTTACTCGACAGGATTGCATCTAAATTCGAGCGTTTTCCTTCGACTCTAAGCTTTTAGTAGTAAAGCTGGTTTTTGTTTGGTGTCAGGTTTTCATGCGTGATGTGTGGTAGACGCTTGTCGCGCATTGTGGAGTCTTGTTGAGATGTTGGGGATGAAAGAGATGGCATGATAGAGTGATGCAAACACGAGGAACATTTTCCGACAATGGATCGTTGAGGACAGTGAAAAAATGTGATTGGGACTAAACAGTAATGGAGAAAACATTTACATACCGGAACTATTTGTCAGATTTTTTTACGGTATCAGGAGTCGCAAAGTCTTGCTTAGGCGGACTTACCGAGTTAACTGTATAACTCGAGTTAAGTACGAAACTGTCAACCATAACCCAGGGTTAACAATTTAATTCTTTAGCCCTAAGCCGTGCAAGTGGCCTATCTGTACTTAATATTATAAATGCGATGTCGATTTAAATTCAGATTGGGAAAAAACGCTACTGTGAAATTGAGCTGAGAAAGAAAAAGAGAAAGGTGAGATAAAACCATTTGGGAAAAAATGTGAATGAAAATTTTGCTATTAGTAAATTACGATTCTGTTAAATTTATCTAACCTGCCTCATTAATAATTAAATTAAGTGACATTAAAAAAGCAAAAACGAGCAAAAAAAATCACGTTTGTTGTATGGGAGCCCCTTTAAATATTTATTTTATTCTGTTTTTTAATATTTGTTGTTATAGCGGCAACCGAAATCATCTGTGAAAATTTCAACTGTCTAGCTATCATGGTTCATGAGATAAAGCCAGGTGACAGACGGACAGACAGAAAGACAGACAGACGCGACGGACGGACAGCGGAGTCTCGGTACTAGGGTTCCGTACAAAAAATTATTGCAATTTCAAGTGAAGTGAGTTAAACAATGAAGTCGCTTAAAAAGTCCTCTGTTTTTTTCATTCTACAAAAGTAAAGAATTAAAAAACCTTGATAAATTCTTACTTAAAGGTCAGAGGCGACGAGATATTTCGGGATTGTCACGTGGCGCGTATCGAGCTGTGGGAGGGTTCTCCCCAACTTGTTTGATCAGATGAGGTTTCTTTAATTACCCGTTTACTAAGTTATTTCTGTAACTTTAAGTTGAACACAGAGTAAGTACAGTTGTTGCTCACGTTCAACCTATACTATATTTTACTAGATTTTATCATCATCAGCATCATCCCACTCCCACGTCCCACTTCAGGGCACAGACAGGAGACAGACACTAGATTTTATATATTATTATTTTATATTTTATTTAACGACCGCTTTAGCCTAGTTGGTAGTGACCCTGCCTACGAAGCAAGAGGTCCTGGGTTCGAATCCCGGTAATGGCATTTATTTGTGTGATGAGCACGAATATTTGTTCCTGAGTTATGGATGTTTTCTATGTATTTAAGCATGTATTTATCTTTATAAGTATGTTTATCGTCGTCTAGTACCCATAGTACAAGCTTTGCTTAGTTTGGGACTAGGTCGATTTGTGTAAGATTGTCCCCCTAATATTTATTTATTTTTATTTATTTATTTAAATTGATTAACCCTTTGAACGCCAAGGACGCCTACAGAGGTCGTGTACTGCCGTGCCTACCACGCCACCGACGCTTATAGCGGTCATGACGTTTATTGCCAAAGAAACTTTGACACGCGACATTACGATTGAAATTTGCGTTACTTTTCGTCTACACTCGGCGTGTTGGTGACACATTTTTACTCGAAATGAGGCATTGAAAGTGTTAAATAGAATTCTTTACCTTAAGTTTTTTTATTATGTGAGGGAGGCAAACGAGCAAGCGAGTCATCTGATGGAAAATGATCACCACTGCCCAATTGCCCTGATCACTGATCAATTGCCGGCCTTTAAAAAAGGAGAGAGAAAAGGGAAGGGAAGGGGGAGAGGCATTGGGCCCCCGGCGCTTTCACTGACCGTACGAAACGCAGCAGTATTGCTGCTTTACGCCGTTTTCCTGTGAGAGGGTGGTACTGCCCCGGACGAGCCGGCCCATTCGTGATGCAGCGGCTAGCTACAACTGGCTCTACCACTACTAAACCACTCCAACGCGGGCGAAACTGCGGCGTTTGGGCGACATTTATTATGTGTGTTTTCTAGCAGAAAATCGTCTCTCCTCCACTTTCCATGTAAGTGGGCAGGCAGGTCGTGGTTGTCGTGGAAAGCCAGGGGGTCGTGTTTTACGAGCCTGGTGAGCCTGGTATTATGGGAATTCGGTTTTGAATGGAACATGGTGTATTGAAAACAAACTTATTTGGCAATCCGACATAGAGCAAAACACGGTGACAGGAAAGTCTGGTATTCTGGGAATTTGGTATTTTAGAAATAGGGTAAGTCGGCAATCTAGTATTTTACAATTCTGATATTTAGGGAATGAGCGCTTTAAAGGAAGTATACCCTTTTTCTTTCTTGAATTAAGTGATTTTGAAAATGATATCAATATATTAAAAGAACTAACAAAAAAATTAAAGTCTCCACATTCGTTAATATTGTAAAGTTATTTAACTTGTTTATACTCTTTTTCGTTCACGTGGACAACTATTTTTAATTTACGTAATTTATTTTTAATTTCTCAAAACTCTCTGTTTATTATATTAATCTGTGCACTGTATAATCCAAATTGAACAGAAACACCGACAAAAGTCGTATCCGTCAACCTTTCAATTAAAGGAATTAATTATTAGAATTGATTATTAGTTTATTTTCACTATTAGAAATTAATTACAATAGCAAATAATTATCGATAGTGATAATAACGTTTCTGTGATAGGCTATAGAGATCCGTTTGATAGCTAAACTTGTTGATGTTCGGAATTGGCTTTAAATTAAGCTAGCTGTGGAACGCGACTCCGACTGCGAAGAATTAGGTTATCGATCGCTATCCCACGAAAACTATTTATTTATTTGTTCATCATCATCATCATCATTTCAGCCGAAAGAGTCCACTGATGAACATAGGCCTCCCCCAAGGCTCGCCAAACAGATCGGCCCTGCGCCATCCGTATCCAATGCGTTCCCGCCACCTTCACCAGGTCTTGATAATGACTTGGCAATCGCACATAACGTTTTATTCGTACTCGTACTATGTGTATTGCTCAAACTGCATGGCATTAGGGCTAGCGCTATGTTCAATTAGGATTGTGATAAATATTTGACGTTGACGATTATTCTTACGTTATTACTTATTAGGTAACCGTGCGATTGCCAAGTCATTTTGTGTGTTAAAAAATAAAGCTATCTAATATTAATTTAACGAATTTATTTAATCAGGCGTTACTTTGCGGAGGTCCATATTAATGAACTAAAACAATTAGTTTGCTCACCCGCGACCTTACAATAGTTACGTTTATGCAAGAAATGTGTGTTCATGCAGTTCCTCCACCTCCACACTGTACGAACACACACAAATCACATTAACCCAACCATCACCACCACCAAGCTACACTGACGCGTTTCGAACTCAACCAGAGCTCATCTTCAGAGTTACCACAGCCGTATGCTATGCTACCAAATGTGTTATGGGTTTAAAATTTGGTAGCATAGCATACGGTTGTGGTAACTCTGAAGATGAGCTCTGGTTGAGTTCGAAACGCGTCAGTGTAGCTTGGTGGTGGTGATGGTTGGGTTTATGTGATTTGTGTGTGTTCGTACAGTGTGGAGGTGGAAGAACTGCATGAACACACATTTCTTGCATAAACGTAACTATTGTAAGGTCGCGGGTGAGCAAAGTAATTGTTTTAGTTCATTAATTTAACGGTTTTAAAATAAGCAACTCGGTGGAAAACTGCCTAGCGAGACTTTTTTTTTTTTTATGTTAGATAGGCCAGACAAACGAACTAGTGGGTCACCTGATGTTAAATGAACACCACTGTCCATAGACACCCGCAGCGCTTTACACGATGCCAGTGCGTTGTCGGCCCTAAAGGAGAGGGAATAGGGGAAGGGGGAGAGGGAGGGGGAGAGGGAAGGGGTGAGGTATTGGGCCCCCGGCACTCTCACTGACCGTACGAAACGCAAGCAGGATTACTGCTGCTTCACGCCGGTGTTCTGTGAGAGGGTGGTACTGCCCCGGACGAGCCGGCCCATTCGTGATGCAGCGGCTAGCTACAACATGGCTCTACCACTACAACATGGCTCTACAACATGGGGTGGGGCGGGTAAAACATTTTTTCTAGCCATTGAGAGAGCGCAAAGAGCTATTCTTAAGGTGTCCACTTTCCGCCCTTTCCTTTTTCCTACTAATCTGCTTTATAAGTCGTGTAATGTGTTAACAGTTCGACAATTATTTATATTCAGTATAGTACTTAAGCAGCACGCAGCACTACCCTATAACACGGTACAAACGGATAAAAGGCGAAAGGACATAGTTTGCTCTCAAAAAATAAGACCCAAATTTGCTTTCACGCACAGGTTTTTTGTTTTCTTAGGACCACTGCTCTATAATAGATTAAATTCAGTTTCGCATATTTATCCCCTAAATGTTAATAAATGCAAAAAAAGTCTCCTAGAGACACTGCAAAATATGTCGTACGAAGATACAGAAAAATTATTATTAGTTGTAAAGTAGGTAGATTGTGTTTGCTACCTTTATTTTTGTTAGATTTTAATTTTTAGGTTACTATTTTGGTTATTTATATTTGTATTGTATTTTGAGAGAAGTTTTTGATTGTGTTTTTCACTGATTGATTGTTTATTTATTTAAAACTTATATTTTAGCTCTTACAGCCCGAAACACAGGATTTCCTAGTTCGGGCCCATGAGTTGCTTACTTAGGTTTAGTATAAGGAAACTTTGTACCTATTAAGTTTTTCTGTAAAAATCAAATTTTCAATAAATTTATCTTATCTTATCTTTATCTAAAACACATCTTACATCTTACTTACATCTTTTTACATGTAATGTTTTTGATGGGATAAGAATAACAAGAACAACCACAAAAGAGTAACCAACATCCATACATCCATTCATCCGTCCGTCCATAAAAACCTTTGCGTTTACAATTATTTATTTTATTTATTTACAATATAAGCGTGATATATATAGGAAATGTTGGGGGGAGGCCTTTGCTCAGTAGTGGAACAGAATAGGTTAATAACAAATGTATAGGACACCATATAAATTTAAAAAAGACATAACCTACTTTCATGAATCGATAAATCGTTTTTCCGTCTGATATCCCCGGACACCCACCCCTTTGAAAAACATCCAAATCAATTATCCAGAGACAACGCCATCAATCTGGTGAAACGTCGCGTCACGACGCGTCACGTCACGTCACGTCGCGGCGCGTCTCGAACGTCCTGTCATCCTGCGAAAACCAGTCCCTTCTGGGGACCGATTATTGAAAACACTCGCAAACGTCATTCGAGATGGTCGATGGTTAAAAATTGTTCTGGATTTGAAATCTGTAGAAGTCTAAGGCTGCCTGTTCTCTAAAACGTAGAGGGTATTACGAAGCGGACTTGCGAACTTTGTCTTTCTATTGGTGCGGAGGTGCAGGAACTGCGTGAACACGCATTTTTTTACATAAACGTAGCTACCGTAAGGTCGCGGGTGAGCAAAGTTATTGTTTCAGTTCATTAATATGGACCTTCGCAAAGTAACGCCTGGTTCAATAAATTATTGAAAATTTACGTTTAAAACCGGTTGTCTGTAAAGTCGGTTTACGGACGATAGACGACAACATTCAAAAATCAAAAATGAAACCAGGCGGTCACCCATCCAAGACTGACCGCGCCCGACGTTGCTTAACCTCGGTGATCGGACGAGAACCGGTGTTTTGTCAAATACCTATCTTGAAAACGGTGCATCCTACGGCAAAATCAATGAAATTTTCATCCCCGTTTAATACCCAGCATTGCAGTGAGATCTCTTTCAAATGGTTATTTGATGGTTGCGATGTCAATAATCGGCCCCCAGACCGCGAAAATTCAAGCTATTGATTCAAATGGAAAATATTTTGTTCCGGGCTTGTACTTACCAGGTATGTACACACAAGGAAACTGAATCACGTACCAGAGTGAACCCTTTTCATTCAAATCATCAGGAAATTAACTGTGAAAAGGTACCAGGGGGTACGCGAGTCAGTTTCCTCGTCTGTACTAGGAACACCCGACAAGCCAATTATTATTCTAAAGAGATGTTGTGATTAAGTGCGCAGCGTTCCCTCTTTGAAAACCCAAGATAATTCTGTGTCCGCGGTAGCTGTCAGCTCTTCGGCCTCGTATGCAGTTGACTAACCTCTTTACTATTTCCTTTTATAGCCTCATATCGCTAAGCCCCCACGGACCAAGGGTCTCGACATCTAATGGGACAAAGTCGTATACATATCAATTGGTTTTTAACCCCCGACACAAAAAGAGGGGTGTTATAAGTTTGACCGCTTACGTTTTGATTTAGTCAGAATTTTACGTTTGATCGTTACGTATACGCGGCGGAATCGTTGCGCACGCGCAGAGAACTCGATGCGCGCGCGCCTCGCTTTTAATACGTTGGCAAATTGCCAGTGTGATAAGGCTTCTAATAGCAGTTTGTACATCGTAATTAAAACTCTTGTTGATGATGATGATGATTTAACATTCTCTTAAGGGGTAATCTCGCAAATGAAAACAAGATGAGTTTATAGTTTATAGCTTTTATAGCTTAGATTGGATCCATTTTATTATTTAAGTACCATTTCTTGTTATGGAGGAGCGGTGTGTCTTCTGACACAAGCATGCCTAATGCTTAATAGGAGGCTCCAACCTCGTCTGTTACAATGTGTAAAGAATAGAAATAAACTTTTTTCATTTTCATTTTCTCAACCCGTCGAGCGTCCTGTGCGCACGGGTGTGCGCACAACGGCATATATTTTTTAGAGCCGGACGCTCCACGGTTAAGGGGTAATCTCACAAATAAAAACAGTTCTAAGTTCGCAGGGGAAGTCGTTCAGCCGTCCGTTGCGGTGCATGGTGCCGCAGAACTCTTTGCCCTCGTGATTGTTTGGTTCGTTGTCATTCCATCTCGCGTAACCGGCTTCAGCCAATGTTTGACCTGGGAACATAAAGCCATAAATTACCCTTACGTTTTGCTTTGGCTGTTATTTCTGCCACCTACATTAGTCTGTTCATATTTATTAATGTTTGAGTAATTGGTTTCCTGGAAGTAAAAATAAATAAATAAATATTAGGGGACAATCTTACACAAATTGACCTAGTCCCAAACTAAGCAAAGCTTGTACTATGGGTACTAGACGACGATAAACATACTTATAAAGATAAATAAATACTTAAATAGGTACATAGAAAACATCCATGACTCAGGAACAAATATTCGTGCTCATCACACAAATTAATGCCCTTACCGAGATTCGAACCCAGGACCTCTTGCTTCGTAGGCAGGGTCACTACCAACTAGGCTAAAGCGGTCGTCGGAACTGATCGCTTTTTAGCGATAAGACCGCCTATTGTCTGCCTGAATTTTTATTTTTATTACAGTATCCATCGCCAGGGATCTACCGAGTGTTCCGTGGCAATTTTGGCTCAACTTTCTGGGTTATATTAAAACTTTAACCTTAAACTTGGTGTAAAATGAAAAAAAGAATAATCACCAAAAATTGTCCGCCACTCCCCCTCCTTTAGCCAATCCCAGAAGCCTATGAAAACAAAAGCTGATGATGGATGTTGGCCGAGGAGTTCCTTGAGGACTTGGGCTTCCGTGTCGTTGTTGATGACTGCGAGATGCGCTTGCTCAGCGCGGCAGGTCAGGGCTGCGCGTTGCCAGGTGACCGGTACCGTGTGGAACTTATAGCAGCTGCCCATTCGCGAGTCCAGTTTATAGTCTATGGGCAAAATTCATGGGTCATAGCAGCGTAAGACACAAAAGCTGTCTCCCCTGTGGAAGCCTTTCAGATTTCACATAGTTATTTGACCTGGTGACCATAGGGGCACGATTTCTTGTCTATACGTCTGTCCGTAAGTCAAATCGTGCCAGTGGATTAGTGTTTTGTTCTGTTATATCGGCTCAACTCAAACTTATATTTACGTAAAAAAAACACCCTTTAAAATTTTACATTACTCATCTTGTTTTTTTAAGAAAATATGAATTTAAGCCGACATTACAAAACACGTGCTCGTTATTTTTTTATGTTCACAAACATAACCAGACCAGTAATAACTAGGTAGCAATTTGCTTGAAAAAAAAAACCGGCCAAGTGCGAGTCGGACTCGCGCACCGAGGGTTCCGTACAAATTTATATGTATCTATGAACATCCAGTCTTAGCAGACCCTGCTCCTAAGCAAAATGTGCGAAGTGTGGGATCATTGTAGATTAGTTATTGATATAGACAGATAGAGAAAAAAAATTATGCTTTTCGCAATTTTTCTTTTATCTGTGCTATAAGACCTTGCTTCGTACCAAATTTCAAGATTCTGAGTTCGCGGGAAGTACCCTGTAGGTTTTGATTCCCTTGCGAGTAGTTGCGAGTTTGAAAATATGCGGCTTAAATTGCTGTTTCTTTTGATTGCGTTGACATAGAAGTTTGATTTTGTTACAGCTTAAAGGTATTATAGACCTCCTGAGTATTTAATATGAATTTCAATTTAATACCTCTACGCGTTCGTGAGGAAAGGGGTAGTAACTTTAAAATTATCTATACATATAAAATCCTTTGTCCTGACTGACGGATCAACGCACAGCCTAAACCGCTGATCGTAGAGACCTGAAACTTGGAGGGTGTGTCCTTTGTATGACGTAGGCATCCGATAAGAAAGGATTTTTCGTAGTTTTACTCCTAAGGGGGTAAAAAAGGGGGGCAAAGTTTGTATGGGACAACGTGATTCCTTGGTCCAATCTACATCAAATTTTGCATAAACATTCTTTAACAGAATTGATGGAAGACGTGTTTCGTATTTTATTGAAATTCATCCCTTGACGTGGTTAAAAAGGAGTAGAAAGTTATTTTGGGGGTGATTTGCTTCGAAGTTGATATCAATACTCCTTAGTGCTTTTGATTTAAATTACATTTTATTTTGACACATGTTTGAATACTCGATCCGAAGACACGGCTTCATAGGAACGTAGAGTTCGAAATTTGAAATGGTAAGGACTAGACATCTTGGTTAAGCCGCGTTTTCACTTAGTGTTCTAAACAAACATTTGTTTAGAGCAAATATGATTGCGGTTTTGCCGATGTTCGCTCAAAATAGAAAATGTCCGTTTTCATTCAATGAGGAAAGAGAACAGTTGTTTATAACAAAATCGTAAACAAAGATCGGAGACCCACCGAACACGTATAATGTCGAGCGAATGCACAGTACGCTTAGTATAAGTTTTACTTCACCAAAATACTTCTCGATCGCGTTTACGTAAAAAAATCAATTACTAGGGAAACATGTGCAGCGCCTCCGCGGCCGCGCGTCCATGTTTCCATAGAATTGAAATTTTTACGTAAACGCGATCGAGAAGTATTTTGGTGAAGTAAAACTTATACTAAGCGTACAGTATGCTTAGTATAAGTTTTTACTTCACCAAAATACTTCTCGATCGCGTTTACGTAAAAAATTCAATTACTAGGGAAAGATGGACAGCGTCTCCGCGCGCGCACTTCCATGTTTCCATAGAATTGAAATTTTTACGTTAACGCGATCGAGAAGTATTGAAGTGAAGGAAAACTTATACTAAGCATAATCCTTTGTCCTGACTGACTGACGGATCAACGCACAGCCTAAACCGCTGATCGTAGAGACCTGAAACTTGGAGAGTGTGTCCTTTGTATGACGTAGGCATCCGATAAGAAAGGATTTTTCGGAGTTCTACTCCTAAGGGGGTAAAAAGAGGGGCAAAGTTTGTATGGGACAACGTGATTCCTTGGTCCAATCTACTTCAAATTTTGCATAAACATTCTTTAAGAGAATTGATGGAAGACGTGTTTCGTATTTTATTGAAATTCATCCCTTGACGGGGTTAAAAAGGAGTAGAAAGTTATTTTGGGGGTGATTTGCTTCGAAGATGATATCAATACTCCTTAGTGCTTTTGATTTAAATTACTTTTTTTTTTGACACAATGTAAACGACACGATACTTCAAATTTTGCAAACCATTTGTCTACGTTTGTCAACCACTTCCTGATCTGATCTCTGATAATAACTAATTATATGTATAAGTATTTGCATTTCACCAAGCTTTTGCTTTTACAAGCGCATTGTGGGACGTCCACCAACGAGATGGACGGACGTTTTGGTGAAAGCCGCAGGTTCAGGGTGGATGCAAGTCGCTTCCAACCGATTACGGTTACGGGTTGGTTGCTCCCAATCATTAGATTGGGCGTCAATGAGGGAGGCCTTTGTCCAGCAGTGGACGTCCTACGACTGAAATGATGATGATGATGATGAAGCTTTTATGTGAGTTCAACCTTTTTCGAATAAAATCGAATTGAGTATTCAAACATCATTGTTGAACTCGCTTAAAAGCTTGGTGCAATGCAAATACATATAAAATGATTTGTCCTGAAGTCCTAAATGACTGACTGGCGGATTAACGCACAGCCTAAACCGCTGTATGTAGAGACCTGAAACTTGGAGGATGTAGTCTTTGTATGACGTAGGCATCCGATAAGAAAGAATTTTCCGGAATTCCCACGGGATAAGGAATATACGGGATGTATATATTTCATCAGTCGAGAGTGACCCCATAACGAAGATTACTAAACTATTCAAATTGGGCATGCAAGTAGACTATTAGAATAGGTATAAAGCTAATTTCAATAATTTTGAAAATTCCCACGGGATAAGGATAAATCAGAATTTATATACTCAAATCAACTGGATCCTATGTCCGTAACTACAAGTACTAAACTTTTCAAATTCAGTATAAACCAATAGAAAAGATACACTGTCCTTGATTAACATAGGATGCTATTTTCCGGATAAATGCAAAATTCCCGCGGTAGAGAAAATAGTAAATTTAACTTCGGGGCTGAGTTTAAAAAAAAATGATCAATAGAAAGCTACACTATCCTTTATTGGTATAGGCTAGGCTACCTACTAAGTATTTATTCGGTAAAATGCAATATTCCCGTAGGATAGAAAGAAGTGAATATCACTTGAAGGTTGATTTGAAAATTTCTTTCACCAGTAGGAAACTATACCAACTATTATTTACATAGACTACTTTTCTCCGTGAAAAAGCAAAATTCCCACGGTAAAAAAATAAGTGAATTCAACTACGGGGCTGATTTTAAAACTTCTTTTACCGGTAGAAAGCTACACCTTTAAGGACATAGGCTACTTTTTCTCGGGGAAAAAAATAAATAAGCGAAAATTTGCATAGAATAAGGACAAATTTGTTGAAATTCCCACGGGATAGAGAATAAACGGGATTTATAATATTCACTAACTGATACTGATGATGATGAAATGATAATAATGATGGATGTTGCCGTTGCCGGATTTTTGTTTTATACAATGAAAGAGATGAATAAGCTTTACCACAAATTGGAATTCTACGCGGACGAAGTCGCGGGCAAAAGCTAGTTAAAAATATTTTTATTATATGATGTTACTAAAAATTCACGGTTTTCACAATTTTTCCTATATCTGTGCTATGAGACGAAGCAACGAAGGTTTTGATTCCCTTGCGAGTGTCGAAAATTTGCGGCATAAATAGATTGGTTACTGATATAGACAGACAGACAAAAGATAATATAAGACCTAGCTTCGTACCAAATTTCAAGATTCTAAGTTCACGGGAAGTACCCTGTAGGTTTTGATTCCCTTGCGAGTTTCGAAAATATGCGGAAATTTGCGGCATAAACGGCTATATCTTTTGATTGCGTTGGCTTGGAAGTTTGATTTTTTCGCAGCTCCAAGGGACAGTAGACTTGAGTATTTGATATTAATTTCAGCTTGATACCTCCACGCGTTCCTGAGAAAAAGGGTCTTTTGACAGACGGACGGACGGACAACAAAGTGATCCTATAAGGGTTCCGTTTTTTTCCTTTTGAGGTACGGAACCCTAAAAAAACTACAGAAGTTAGAAGGTTTAGTCACTTCTCAGTACTTTGGAGGACAATTTCTCCAAATAGGTAGAGATTGTATAGCTAAAAAACATGTGTTTGTTATTTTAGGCTACTCTTTAATATAATTATATCAAAATAAATCAAATCTGATCCAGATAGTGGGTACCTTTCCTTGTACCTAATCATCCCAGTCTGTATATGTCCCACTGCATATACATATACTATATGTCTATATATGTCGGCCTCCTCTCAGAATGAAATAGCTTGGGCCGTAGTTCCCACGCAGGCCCACTGTGGATTGGGACCTTCACACACACCATTGAATTTCTTCTCAGATGTGTGCAGGTTTCCTCACGATGTTTTTCTTTACCGTAAAGCTCCTGGTAAATTCCAAATATAATTTCGCACATAAATTCCGAAAAACTCAGAGGTGCGAGCCTAGATTCGAACCCACGATCCTCTGCTTGAGAGGCAATAGGTCAAACCGCGATATAATTTTGTACATATTAAACATTCGGAAATTATTCTTAGAATTGATATGTTATTTTTAAAGTACGCATACCTATTATTCACGACAGTACACTTAAAACTAGTAAGATAATCGAGAACAGATCAATAAAATAACTATAGCTAGACCGTTTAAATGAGTTCTCGCCCGCGCGGTACAGGCCTTAAACTAAGAAGTGCAAAATTCGAACTTCGTATCGTACCATTCCTCTCACGCTAATAGTATTTAATACAAGAGCGAGCAAGACGATGCGATACGAACTTCGATTTTCGAATTTCGGAGTAGCCCCGCAGGGGCTGGGAGGTATGACGACAAAGGGGCCGAGAGTGGTGCGGGTGGCGAGCGCGCCTCGTGTGTCCGCTCTCCCGGCCCCTTTGTCGTCAAACCCCTACCCCCTGTACCACGCGGGTGATGGGGTCATTTAAACAGTTTAGCCATAGTTTCCTTACCGCTGTCCCAAGTCCCACACTTGGTCTTAGTCATTGTCGTGTTCTTTTTGAAGCAGAAGTATCTGAAGACGCGCGAGCAGTTCACATCAGCCAGTTCACCATTTAGGTTCATCACCAGACAGTCTTCGCTGTTCTCGTAGTTATTTGGCTCCCCGGCGGCCCATTCCAAGGAGAAATTTGAGATAGGCACTCCTGTTATCGTACATATATTATGACAATTAAAAAACTTGTCAACTGGACAGTTATGGCGATGGGTTAACCAGCCAAATGCCATATTTGTAATTGACTTTGATGCATCACATTATCGACGTACTCTTTAGTTTAGTCGCATGATGTTATTATTTAGCGACGAAACTAAAGAGTACGTCGATAATGCGACGCGTGAAAGTCAATTACAAATATTGCATTTGGCTGGTTACCCGACGCCATAACTGTTGGTTGTTCATGTTTGTTTACATTTAGTTAAGTACCTAAACATTTCTAGTATAGTATAAGGACTGACTTTAATTTTGAACTTTATTAAAATTTTGTTACTTTTTGTTATAGCTTCTATAGTAATACATAATCGTTGAAACTTTAGAGTGTCTAGCTAGTACGGTTCAAGTTTAGTAATAGAGTTCTGTTCTGTTGGCGCCCTTTGGGTATGACACCAAAAAAAAAAACATTATACATAGTTCATACTAAATCTTCAAACCGGAACCAATTGCAGTTCAAGGCAATATTCTCGAGGTTGTTAAGGAGTATGTTTACCTCGGGCAAACTATGCAATTAGGTAAAAACAATTTCGAGAAAGAGGCCAACAGAAGAATACAGCTGGGATGGGCAGCGTATGGGAAACTGCGTCAATTCTTCACATCGCCAATTCCACAGAGTCTAAAGACTAAAGTCAGTGCGTCCTACCCGTCATGACATACGGTGCCGAAACATGGACACTCACTGTAGGGCTGGTCCACAAATTTAAAGTTGCTCAACGTGCTATGGAAAGGGCTATGCTCGGAGTTTCTCTAAAAGATCGAATTCTTAACGAAGTGATCCGACAGAGAACCAAAGTTATCGACATAGCCCACCGCATTAGCACGCTGAAGTGGCAATGGGCCGGCCATATAACCCGAAGAACCGATAACCGTTGGGGTAGACGAGTTCTTGAGTGGAGACCACGGATCGGCAAACGTAGCGTGGGACGTCCTCAGACTCGGTAGAGCGATGATCTTCGCAAGGCGGCTGGCAAGAGCTGGATGAGAGTGGCCGAGGATCGTGCTCAGTGGCGTGCCATGGGAGAGGCCTATGTCCAACAGTGGACGAACATAGGCTGATGATGATGATGATGATGATGATGATGATACTAAATCTTACCTTCAATAGTCGTGTAGTCTCCTTTGGCAATAATTGCATTTATGCCGGTATACATCATAGTCCTTGGTTGTCCTTTCTCGGCCATCATTGCCAACATACTTATGGTTAGGGCACTCGTAGTTGGAGATGCGAGAGTACCACCTGTAATGAGGTTTACTGAGAGGTGGAATACCACTAGATGGAGTTAAATCGTGAGGTTCGTTTGAGGTCTAAGATGGAGCACGCTTGCCTAGTAAATGCTCATTCACCCTAGACTTGAAAACGGCCAGATGGTAGTGTTCAGGGAACACAGAGGCAGGCAGGGAATTCCACTCCTTAGTTGCACGGTTGATATGTAAGTGTAGGGATAATTTAGCCGCGTCAGCTCATATTCTAGTGCAAATGTACCGAGATATGAGCTGACGTGGCTCAGATGCGCTCTCGGATGCGAGACGTGCCTTCTAGAGTCAGTCATTGTGGGAACGTGTAAATTTGAGACCTGTTGTTTGCATGTATGTAAACTCTTTATTGTACCTACAAAAAATAAGAAAAAAATCAAAACTATTGACAATCGTTGAGATATATATACAAAGGCAAACTTATCCCTTTAAGGGATCTCTACCAGTTAAACTTTGAGTTGATGAAATCGGCATTTAGCAAGGGACCGACAATAAGTAAGTTAATTTGGCGGCCGGATAGCCTAGTTGTTAGAGAACCTGACTACGAAGCTTGAGGTCCTGGGTTCGATTCCCGGCCGGGGCAGATATTTGTTTGAAAAATACGAATGTTTGTGCTCGAGTCTTGGATGTTTAATATGTATTTATCTATATAAGTATGTTTATCCGTTATCTAGTACCCATAGTACAAGCTTTGCTTAGTTTGGGACTAGGTCAATTGGTGTGAATTGTCCCATGATATTTATTTATTTAATAAATAAAAATTAGAACCGCCTTCAAAAAACCTCCAAAAAAAGAAAATCAAAAAAAAAATTAAATAAAAATTAAACCGACTACAAACTCTAGCATGAAAATATCTTTCTACCTACTAATCTGTTTGAAGTCGGTGCCTCAGCACGAGCCAGCAGGAGTGGTAGAAACCCAATAGATAAGTATGTAAGTAAGGTAGATGATTAAGTCCACTCCTGCTGGCTCGTGCTGAGTCACCGACTTCAAACAGATTAGTAGGCAGAAAGATATTTTCATGCTAAAATTTTGTAGTCGGTTTAATTTTTATTTTATGAGCCACATCTTCTTCGAGCTTTCCCTGAACGACGCCACGGAAGGAGATTGCCTGATGGAGGTTGGTAACCGATTCCACTGTAGTGTGCACTCATACATGTTCCCTACATCTCCCTATATAACAATGTATTCTAGCTTAAGTTCTGAGTAATAAATCATATCTTAGACCTATCGGTTGTTTCCCTAACGCCATCCTTACATGGCGATCCTGCCAGTGCGGCCTTCGCGCTGCACTGGCGGCGCGCCGCGCCGGCCAGTTTACGGACTTAAGTTATATTATTAAGTGTAGTGTGGACAATAAAAAACAAAAAAAGGACAATTCAAATTAGTAATAAGTGTGCACTAAATACATAAATATAGTTCAACCAATATGTACAATTGATAAATGTGAGAAGATAAGACAATTAAGAAATAAAATAAAAATAAAACTACGGAAAGAAGATGGATAAAAGAAAATGAAGATAAAATAAATACGAAGAATATAAATATAAAGTTGAAGATAGAAAGGAAGAAATAAAATAAAATATAAAGTCATTGCGAGTAAAATGAAATGAAGTAAGAAGAGAAGAAAATAAAAACGATATGAAGTATGAAGAAATTTAAGACAAAGTAAAGACGAAGAAATAAGTTAATAAAATGACGTATGAAAGAAAAATACAAAATATAAAATGAAAGAAATGAATTATGAAAAACAAATTAATATGACGAAGAAAACTATTAAAGATGACTTATGGATGTTAGCTGCCGGGAGTCGTTGGAGGCGGTTCAGTATGTGGCAGGGAGACGATGGCGTCAAGGACGTGCTAGTACATAGTAAGACTCCACGACCAGGAGCTAATCTGAGAGGAAGAGATGTCCTTAAATCACGGACTTTACAGGTAGTTTTGAGAATACCTAGCTGGTTGCCTGACAAGAAGATGGACTAACAAGAAGAAAAACGTCAGTGTTGGTGTTAGTAAATAAGTACCTAGTGTTAGTATTTTGATTTAGTATTTTTTTTTTATTAAGTAAGGTTTATTTACTCTGCTCCTGATAATGCGACATTTAAATAATGTAACAACTATGCAAGTGTAGTTAGTATAAAGCTCAGCATAATATTTATATATAGTTCAAAAAGTTTTTTGGAAAACATTTTAATTTCGTTTTTTTTTATAATACCACAGCGTATTCTAAAATTCGTTATCAAAAGTAACTACTTAAAATATAGCGTATGCATTTGAGCTTCTTTAACACGCTACGCGCCACAAAAAAGGTAAGGAATGCAGCGTCTGTTATTTCGTCTCAGATGACAGTGCGCTCATTCTCATTAGGAATTGCACGTATCATTCTAAAAATAGTTTAGCTTTGGCGTAAAAATTATGGATGTTTTTATTACCATTTTTTTAACAGCACACATCGCAGACTTATACGCAAAGTTTTGGCTCAAATACAGTTACATTAAATTACGAGTGTATGTAATTAATTGATAGGCGGTAAATAAAAATTGTTCTTAATGAGTTAGAAATTTTTGGTTACATTAAATATATAGATTTTTTTTATTATTTTATTATAGAACAAATAAGTAAAGACAAGCACATGAAGTATTTAACAAGTGCTAGGGAGAATGGAAGTGCATAAGTTTTTCAACCAGCAATTAGTTTGGCCAACTAAAAGTTATTGAAATTCTTATATGCTGAAGTTTCCCATAGGCCTGTGTTCATATTATTAGGTATTTTTAGGCGTTAGAATGATTTTGCGAAAGACATGGTTAACATAATTTAGTAGGTAATATTTATAAATGCCATTTTGTTATCAAGAGTTACACGAGCTGTGCTGTTGAACAAATAGGGATTTCGACAAGGTATGCCAGGATTTAAGGACAGACAGAAAATCCTTGTCATCCAACCGTGAGGCGGTCGAGCTATCACTCATGGGGATACTGGGACACATGGAAAGTTATTAAAATTGAGTATGAAGGAAGTGTTAAAAGATCTGTCTGTAAAAATGTAATAAATAAAAATGAATAAAATATATACTAATAAAATGTGCGCGCACACATAAATAAATATGCCTTATATCCTAATTAAATAATAAATGTATAATAAAGGTCGCCCTGATAAAAGAAAAAATGCGCAGTATAAGTGATGCAGTGACACACTTAAGAAAGTTTTTCAAATGAGATATGACGTCATGACATGAAAAAAAAAATATAGATCTACACGTATACTTTAAGACTTGCAAGTAACATCGAATTTATAATATGATGTAGAAGAAAAAAGTACCTAGGTCAAAAGTACGCGGAAAAAAGTATTTGTATAAGATTAAAGAATTAAGAATGTTATCAATTAACTTCTGTATGTTTCATATAATTTTAAATTGTAGTCTTATAATATTGTTACATCAATACATATATTTTAGAAATAGAGGTCGCATCATCTTATCGTAAAGAAATTGTGTATCTCATAATTTTAACGTTAATTTAAGCACTTGAAGTTATTTTTATAATAGGTACATAGGTACATTGTTATGCTATGTTGGTAAATTAAGCATAATGTAATAATTTTATTTTAATTTTATTTTAATACAATAACTGTAATCTTCAAAAAAAATCACTTGTTTGTTTAATATTTCGATTTCGTACCAATAATTATGTACTTAACATTTACTTAAAAAAAAATATATATGACAGATTTTTTTTTTGTTTAAGGGGTGAGGTGTAGTGTGCACTCATACATGTTCCCTACATCTCCCTATATAACAATGTATTCTAGCTTAAGTTCTGAGTAATAAATCATATCTTAGACCTATCGGTTGTTTCCCTAACGCCATCCTTACACCACAGTATTCTGGCCCAATTCCAATATATCAAAGTTATTAAGGATTCTCGCATTAATTTCATTCACAACGACTCGTCCTACTAAAAAATCCTACATAAGTGAGTAGGTACACTGGGTTACATTTTAGATCGGTCAGTATGGGCAACCCTGAAACCATAACACATTCTATGTTCTCTGATCTGAGATGTGTTCAAAGGAAATATGTCATCGATTTTAGTGACAAAGACAACTGACTAACTACTGACAACTGACAACTAATCGAACCCAGATATGTTGGAGTAATATTTACATCCCAGTCCTGGTACCTGTCTGTCGATAACCAAATCAGAAAAGTTAAATTTGATCTATTTTCATGGCCAGATTGACTTCAAATATGGTATACATGTGTAGATAGGATGTAAACTATACAAATACAGCTAAAAAAGAACAGTAAGCAAATTAAGATATTAAAAAACATAAAAATTTTTCAAAAAAAAATACTTTTTTTTAAATTTCTGAATGCAGTTTTCCTTTTTTTAAAATGAGAGGGAGGCAACCGAGCAAACGGGTTATCTGATGGAAAATTATCACCACTGCCCATAAATATAAACTCAAAAAGTATCACTGACACTGAAAAAACGGAATAGGGGAGGGCGAGAAGTGTTGGGGCTGCGGCGCTCTCACTGACCGTACGAAACGTAGCAAGAGTACTGCTGCTTCACGCCGGTGTTCTGTGAGAGGATGGTACTGTCCCGGACGAGCCGGCCCAAAATCACTAAAAAATCATGGTTCCTAAGAACAGATCTTTGTAAGTACTTATGTCATAACAGTTTCAGACTTATACTGACTGCTTAATGTACAAACTGTATAATGTCACTGTACCTTCTAGTTTGCATCGCTGCATGGCGTCGGCCCAGGTCGCGGGTACAGTGTGCAGGCGCAGCCATCCTCCCACCTCTGGGATGTACTGGTACCCATACGTATGCGCTGACAGCTGACCTAAAACTAAAAAAACAACTGCGACTTAGTAAAGTTGAAGAATCCCCGACATTTATATCCGAAAAAAAATATTTACTACCACCGAACATTTAATAAATAATAAATATTAGGGGACAATCTTACACAAATCGACCTAGTCCCAAACTAAGCAAAGATTGTACTATGGGTACTAGACGACGATAAACATACTTATGTAGATAAATAAATACTTAAATACATAGAAAACATCCATAACTCAGGAACAAATATTCGTGCTCATCACACAAATAAATGCCCTTACCGGGATTCGAACCCAGGACCTCTTGCTTCGTAGGCAGGGTCACTACCAACTAGGCTAAAATAATTTTGGTGAATAAGTACTTAAATGAGACAAAAAACGAAAGGGAAGAACGTCGAATGAGTCCAAGGAAGACCGTGACGAAAAACGAAGAAGACGTATAAGAGTTGGACAAGTTGCAGAATTTGACCAAAAAAGATAGTGACGGATAGCGAACAAGACGAAGACGAATACAGGATGAGAAGAAATAAGAATCAAACGAAAAACGAATGAGGCGAGATAATATGATCCCATTAAGATTATAATTTATTGAATCAGGCGTTACTTTGCGGAGGTCCATATTAATGAACTAAAATAATTACTTTGCTCACCCGCGACCTTGCGAAGGTCGCGGGTGAGCAAAGTAATTGTTTTAGTTCATTAAGATTATACTTAGCAAAATCACTTTACGTTCTCACACCGAACTATCGTCATTTTAGGATTTCAGATGTAGAATTAGTTATTTTAATTAAATTAGTTTTAATTATTCTCCTGGTTTTCTTCGAGCCTCCGATTGTAAAGTTCATAACTGGATTCAAAAAAGAATCAGTTCAGAAGTAAATAAATAACTTACCCGAGAATAAAATAACACATGAACAAACAAAAGTTCTTTGAAGCATTTTATTAATTTAATAATATGTTTATCAAATTAAAACAAACACTGTTCGTGTACCTTGGACTGATGCAAGTGTATTATATTATACGTCTCAGATTATCCTATGACCTATTTATACTTCTTAATGAATGCGTAAAAAAAGAACCAAGTTCTGAAATATAGTAATTTATTATTAAGTAATTTTGTTGAAATTATTTGCTTTTATGATCTACAAATTATCCATTTACGCATGTAGTTTATGTAGTTTATCGCTTTATATTTATAAGTGTACGGTTTATCTATCTGTGTGGCGTTCCGGGTATTACCGACGGTGCTGGCTGAAAATCAGCGCTGGGGTGTTATAAACGCCTCAGCATTATGCTGAGCCAGTGTCCAATTTACAACCGCAATGACACTTTTTTTGTTTAGCCTTTGTATTGTTCTTTTTGTAAAAATATTTATGTGTCTTGTGTTGTTGTAAATAAATGTATTTTCTTTCTTTCTTTCTTTCTTTAAATATGAAGAAATTAAACTTCAAAATGCTATACAATTCTGATCGACTTCAACCAAACTTGCCTTGTTAGTCTGGGTTACATTTTGGAAGAATTATTGAAACACGCCTCACGAAATCACGAGGAACCGGTTCTAGCTTATTTTTTCTGGTTTTTAGGGTTCCGTACCCAAAGGGTAAAAACGGGAATGAAGTACTACAGAATCCTAAAAAGTATCTACATTCTATAAAACCTCAAGCCCAAAAACAAGACCAACAAGAACGACTTGGCGCATTTATTCCTTTTCTCGCTTGTACTTATAACAACAATAATATGATAAGAGTCCCGATTTCTTTATTAAATCATAGTATGGAGCATTTTTAAACGAGCTCTGTTAACTCTTATCTTATCAGCGTCCACTTATTAATGTAATATTTATGTTTAAACAAAAAACAAAAAAATATAACTAAAAACTGTTTGCCGTACATTAGCCTAGTTGGTAGTGAGTGATCCTGCCTACGAAGCAAGAGGTCCTGGGTTCAAATCCCGGTAAGGGCATTTATTTGTGTGATGAGCACGAATATTTGTTCCTGAGTTATGGATGTTTTCTATGTATTTAAGTATTTATTTATTTATATAAGTATGTTTATCGTCGTCTAGTACCCATAGTACAAGCTTTGCTTAGTTTGGGACTAGGTCGATTTGTGTAAGATTGTCCCCTAATATTTATTTATTTATTTATTTATTTATGCGGTAATATACCTACTTACCTACTGGAGAAGCGATTCGCTTTATAACCGGCGAGGGACAGTACGTGCTCCCAAAGATTCTCATATCCTCAGCAGAACAGATAGCTGGACAGACTTACGAAAGCATTTTTGCGCAAGCTCAAACGGAGTCGCTTTGAGCCGGCGCTCACTGACAGCATGGCACGGCAAAGGATTTTATTACTATCAAGTTATTTTGAATCTTATTTCAATGAGTCTAGAACTCATGTTACTTTATTTCGATACCACGATGCCGCGACGTGCCGAGGGATGCTGCGGTTATTTATTATTTATTTATTTATTACAGAGATAAATCAAATTTACATAACAATAATATAAGACCATCGTTAAACCAGAGTGGTTTGTCTCGATGCTCCATTCCGCAGTTACTTAAAGTCTACTAACAAAATCATGCAATAGTTACACAAATACCTATTTTACAATTCATGATGCAAAATTGAAGTCTAACACACAGTGCACTATTTATTAATTAGTTTGTTATCGCGGCGCATCGGCCGGTCGCTCTGTCAACGAGCAGAACCGGTTGGCGCACATTTGGTACAGGCTGCTCCAACTACGCTGAATCGCATATTATTTTAAGTAAACATATTCAACTTTTGAAGCATTCCTTTTTTAAGGATGTTTGCTATATTAGCTGGCGTAAGGTTGTCTTTCCATTCCTGAGGTAAGTTATTTATTAAATCTGGTATGATGTACTCTGATGTTCTTCTACCATAAAAGTTATTAAATAGGGGCTTTTTAAGCATGCGATTTGTTATTTGTCGTGTAATTTTTGGATGAGAAATTACTAATACTACTGGGTAAAATTCGTATGTAACCTGCCGTGCCATGCCGCGCCATGCCGTCAGTGAGCGCCGGCACTTAGCGTTCCCTCGGTCAATACTGGTAAATGGGTCAATCAACCTTTTTTTTATCAACGATTTTCTGCAACTTTCTATGAAAACCGAAATAATTAAAAAACTAATTATTTTTCCTTATTTAAAGTATACTTTTCAAAACGCTAGATTTTTGTAGTCAATAATGGTATAATTGCCATATTGATTTTATTTTGTTTAGCTTCTATTTCGTTGGTGACCCAGGGGACAATGATGTCCCTGAAATTTGTATGGAAATAGTGGTATGTCCCCTGGGTCACCGGATTTTTTCATAAAAATACTTATTTTTTTTGGTTTTCACATACCTACGCACTATGATAAACAGTTTATCTAGTTACTACAAAATCATGGTTTCACTAACCAGAGATTACAGAGTTACTTGTACAGTCAAGGGCAAAAATATGTATACACTTTAGTACCTTGTCACTTTAACCACTGTGACAGTTCATATATGGCAGTTCAAATATGACGAAAATAGACAAGGTACTAAAGTGTATACATATTTTTGCCCTTGACTGTAAAGGAGTAAATAGAAGAAAACAAAAAAAGTTGATTGGCCCAAATAGCACGTTATAAGCGTAAGATGATGATGATCGATCCGACAGAATTAGGCCATGGCGACCACTTCGAATCCTATGGCTAAACCGTTGAAATGGGTCCTCGCCTGCGCGGTACAGGGGCTGGGGGGTAAGACGACAAAGGGGGCCGGGAGAGGTGCGGGCGGCGAGCGCGCCTCGTGTGCCTGCCGCCCGCTCCTCTCCCGGAACCCGTGCGTGCGTGCGCATATGTGTGTGTGTGTGTGTGAGCGTGTGTGTGTTATTCTTTTACGCTAAAACAGCCAGACGGATTCGGATAAAATATATAGGATAGGCTAAATCTTATCCTGATAGGTATTCTTAAGATATCCGTATGTACAGTCGACAAAAGCGAGGCCTGCCCAGTTTCAGAACAAATTTGCTTGCAGCCGTTGAAGTTCATTGGTATGGATTGGTTGGACAGATGTCTAGCCACTGCAAGCAAAATGGACATTTAAGGTGTCAAGGCGACCTTTTTGTCGATGGTAATGGCGAAATCTCATTTTTTAATTACCTTTTTAAGTGAGGAAACCTGCACAACTAGGTAACTACGGCCCAAGCCCTCTCATTCTGAGAAAAGGCCTGTGCCCTGCAGTGGGACGTATATAGCCTAGGATGACGATGTATGTGGTTAAAGTTATAATAATAATAATAATAAAAATCTTTATTTCGAACAGCACTGGTCCATGGATGTTAGTAACAATTATGCACTTAAGGTAAGGTTAGTAGGTATTATTACAAATCATTGAAAAAATGTCAGAATAGAATTAAAAGTTAACAAAATTACTTAATATTAAAAATTAAAGGCCTGTCTCCCATGTGGATGTGGTTCCAGTGCCTCACCACAGGGCAATCAAATTTAAGCAGTTATGGCCTAGTGGTTAGAGAACCTGACTATGAAGCTTGAGGTCCCTGGTTCGACTCCCGTGTCGGGACAGATATTTGTATGAAAAAATACGAATGTTTGCTCTCGGGTCTTGGGTATTTAATATGTATTTAAGTATGTATCTATCTATATAAGTATGTTTTTCCGTTGCCTAGTACTACCCATAACACAAGTTTGTCTAGCTTACTTTGGGACTAGGTCAAGTGGTGTGAATTGTCCCGTAATATTTATTTATTTATTTATTTCCATCTTAAAGACGCTTTATGTCGCCATTTTGGCCCCTTATTTACAGTTTGGCCCTTCCGGTACACCCTAAGCCTCTTAGGGGACACCCTCCGGGTTAATTACATCCGGACGTCCGGCGCCCAGCACCCGGATTAGATATGGCCGTTTCCATAAATAATATGACGTATGGTTGTGATTCATTCTTCGTATTACGGAATTAATACATTATATTTAGCGGAACGCAGTCACAATGAAAGGTTGAAAGTATGAAAAATTAATAACTATAAATTTAAAAACCCCCAACGCAATTATTTCACACGTATGTTTGAACATAAAGTAAATGCCCATTATGCGTCTAAGATCCCTTCCGCAGCTAACAAATCAGCTGATAACTTTGAAACATATCTTATCTTTTGATGAAACATATCTAAGAACCATCGCCAAGAAACCTGCTTTCAAATAAAAAAACCGCATCCAAATCGGTTCACCCGTTTAAGAGCTATGATGCCACAGACAGACACACATACACACACACACATATAGCGGTCAAACTTATTAACACCCCTCTTTTTGTGTCGGGGGTTAAAAATCGGTCAAGCCGTTTCGGAGGAGTTCGATAACAAATAACGTGACACGAGATTTTATGTATTAAAAGATAGAGTAAATATTTCCCGGAAGGATATTTTGAATTAATTTTAAAATGATTATATCCTCAAGGAGTAATATACTGGGTTATTGGTAAGTCGACCTATTCCCGTTAAGGGGTTATGGGGGAGGTCATTTGCAATCATTTTTGTCCCATAATGCCCTATGCAAAAATGAACCATTTCTGAGATAATTGAAATTTAAGTTTTTTTGCAAAAAAAGATGGAAACGCAGCATCAAAAATTTATTTAAAAAAAAGTTGGGCATTTAAGTCAACTTTTTTTATTTTATTATGTTCAAGATAAAATAGCTGTTCTTATGCAATATTGAAAGTATAATTATCTGTACACGTTTAAGAACGCAAGACCAAAAAGTAAAAAAAATATGTTTTTTTTTATAAGGTTGTTCAAAATGAACGGCACAAGAACAGAAAATTTTACTATGACATCTGGCGTGCAGATTGTGCGGTAAACATGCACGTATTTCTAGCTTTCTATCATGCTACTAATACTATCATTTTTGTAAATGGTTGCCAGAAAAAAATAATCACGAAGGACGTAGGAAGAAAATCACGTCCGAACATTTCTCAAAATCAACTCATCAATCAAAAAATTATTTAAAAAAAAGTTGGCTATTTATGTCATCTTTTTTTATTTGGTTGTGTACACGATAAAATAGCTGTTCTTATACAACATTAAAAATGCAACTATCTGTACACGTTTATGAATGCGAGACCAAAAAGTAAAAAAAATATGTTTTTTTATCAGGCTGTTCAACATTAATGGCACAAAAACAGAAAATTTTACGATTACATTTGGCGTGCAGATTATACGTAAAACGTGTTCGTATTTCTAGCTTTCTAAAAAGCTATAAATACTATGATTATTTTAATTTTTGGTAGAAAATAATTAGCACAAAGGACGTAGGAAGAAAATCACGTCCGAACATTTCTTAAAATTAACTCACTAAATCTATCAATAATAACTGTTATAAATACACTTACAACAATAACTAATGTAAAATACCAAATTGAAACAAAAAAACAATTCAGTTTGAAATCCTACGATATTTTTATTTTATTTACATTTGATACCCATTCATAAATGTTACTTATTTGTTGCAGTCGCTGACTACGAAATTTGTTGTTTCAAATTATAAGAAATAAAGAACCTATTTGAAAATAGAACTTCTTACTTTGATAATCTTATAAAAAAATAATTAACTGTGTTTATTTTTCGTAATTATTATGATCCCAGACATAGTAATCTGATTAGTAAATAAAATGTTGTGCATTAAGTAAAAGAATTTGCCGCCGAACTTCAAATAAAAAAATACACAATGTTTTTTTTTTAATAAGATTATCAAAGTAAGGAGTTCTATTTTCAAATAGGTTCTTTATTTCTTATAATTTGAAAATGGAAGTAAATAAAATAAAAACATCGTAGGATTTCAAACTTAATTATTTTTTTTGTTTCAATTTGGTATTTTACATTAGTTACTGTTGTTAGTTGTATTTATAACAGTTATTATTGATAGATTTAGTGAGTTAATTTTAAGAAATGTTCGGACGTGATTTTCTTCCTACGTCCTTTGTGCTAATTATTTTCTACCAACCATTAACAAAAATCATAGTATTATTAGCTTTTTAGAAAGCTAGAAATACGAACACGTTTTACGTATAATCTGCATGCCAAATGTATTCGTAAAATTTTCTGTTTTTGTGCCATTAATGTTGAACAGCCTGATAAAAAATCATATTTTTTTACTTTTTGGTCTCGCATTCATAAACGTGTACAGTTAGGTGCACTTTTAATATTTCATAAGAACAGCTATTTTATCTTGTACACAACCAAATAAAAAAAGTTGACTTATATGGCCAAATTTTTTTAAATTAATTTTTGATTGATGAGTTGATTTTGAGAAATGTTCGGACGTGATTTTCTTCCTACGTCCTTTGTGATTATTTTTTTCTGGCAACCATTTACAAAAATGATAGTATTACTGCCGTGCAATCCTTAAACAACAGTAAGTGCAAAAAGTGAGTTTCGAGAAAAACGCAAAAAACCCTTTCAAAGCACTTTTTTTCCACTTTACCTATAATTATTTACAAATCTTTGAATGTACAAATAAAGTATGAAACTCACAGAATATAATGATGTAATTAAAAATATATTCTACGTGTCCGGAAATAAAATATTTGGATTTTTCCAAATTTGAAACAATTACTGTACCTTCAGATAGACATAAAATCATAATAAAAACAGATTAAAATGCATTAAAAATTCGGATTACTGTAAACAAGACTCGAACCCTCAATGAGAGTGGTGTTGCATGCATGCTAAACTACAGTATCATAGGCCATTTACTGTTCTTTACTCAGTAAAAAACAGTAAATTGCCTATGATACTGTGAACAGTAAATGGATTCTTAGGGTACTTATATTAAAAAATAATACATAATAATATAAAAATAATTTTAATGCATTTCTTATTAATAATTAATGTAATCGCATAACACATAATAACTATATTTTAAATAAAAATGTCTAACAAAATCAGACTAAAAGTCATTGCTAAGGCACTCTGTTTCTTAATATTCGTATACTTTTATTTGTTACTATGCCACATATACTATTCCAAACCAAAATCCAATAACTAGAATACACAATTCACTGTCGTTTTTTTAAACTATCAGCTATATGGCTATAATATATATTTTTTTGTTCCAGCTATATTTTTTTCTGAAAGTAAAATTAAATACTTACATAACAGGTACAAGCCTTTGTTTGACGCCAATATTAAATATATGGATAGGAACATAGTGCATCTATTTTCTTAATGTCTCTCGGCAATATTCGGAATTCCGAATGCACACGAAAATTATTACAGTCATAATAAAAATAATTATGTGAAGTCCGATTTTAATATAACTTTCAAATATATCGCAAAAGAAGTAGCCAAATTGGTTTATATGGTGGTTTATTTAGGTACCTACTAACTTCCAAAGACCACGAGCCACGTGCGTTCTCGCAGCAGGACGGTCTGCATCGCACACCGCGAAACGCGACTGAAGACCAAAATTCGAGCTAATTCACAATAAATTCAGCCATGATTGATACGATCATGGCTAACGATATTTTACAAATTGCCAAATGGCCGTCTAAACAACAGTAAGATAGTTCAGTATATACTGTACTTTAGATTGTATACCTAGTGCTCTTGTATTCGGGACAAATGTACCACTTATATAACAGCAAGAAACATTTTTACTGTGCTTTAGCTTAGTTAGTTTGGTAAAGAAACAATAAGTTTTAAAACAGTATAATTTTTTTAGAACATTTATATTTTACTGCATTTTAATCTGTTTTTTGGCATACAAGTTGACACCACACCACTGGCTAATTAAGGTTAAAAATAAGATGTTTACTGTATTTTAATCGGTGGATTGTCAATATTCGTAGACGATGTCGTTTTTACGGCACTTTAGTTAGTTTTATCAACATAATTCACTAAGTTTTTGTCATTTACTGTGCACGGAGGCTTCGGTTTCTAACTGTTCCTGTCGTCGAAATTATAAATCGAATACACACACACCTGCGTCTTGTTGTGCTGATTCTAGATCACTTGAAAACAAAAAATCGCAAAATCAGCACTTACTGTTGTTTAAGTTCTGCACGGCAGATTAGTAGCTTGGTAGAAAGCTAGAAATACGTGCATGTTTTCCGTACAATCTGCACGCCAAATGTCATAGTAAAATTTTCTGTTATTGTGCCATTCATTTTGAACAACCTTATAAAAAATTCATATTCTTTTTACTTTTTGGTCTTGCGTTCTTAAACGTGTACAGTTAATTATTCTTTCAATATTGCATAAGAACAGCTATTTTATCTTGTAAATAATAAAATAAAAAAAGTTGACTCAAATGCCCAACTTTTTTTAAATAAATTTTTGATGATGCGTTTCCGACTTTTTTGCATAAAACTTAAATTTCAATTATCTCAGAAATGGTTCATTTTTGAATAGGGCATTATGGGACGAAAATGATTGCAAATGGCCTCCCTCATAACCCCTTAACGGGAATAGGTCGAATTACCAATAACCCCGTATATCTATGTAATATCATTAGACTTAACTATGTAGACGAAAGCTCCCAGCGGACTGTTGCCACTTTATGCCCCCATTTAAGCATTGGTACTGCGTAAGACGGCATACAGTGCAGTTGGTAAGAATTGCCCCCAATAACAAAAAAAAAACTTTTTCTTCAAAGTAGAAAAAATACTTACTACTGAATAGAGTTAGTTTACTAAGTTAGGTTAGGTCAATAATTAGAATTTTTTAAATAACTGTAAAAATAATAAATTAATAAACATAAATCATCATCATCATTCCAGTCTATTATGTATCCCACTGAAGGGTATTTACTGTAGGATTTTTAGACAATATTAATGAAATGTCTCTGAAACATTACTTGTAAGAACAGTTCGCCATGTAAAATAGTAAGGTACAGTCATGAGCTTTAATTTGGGACCCACTTAAGGTTGACAGTCCTATCATATTGTATAAGAATGCAAAGGATATTTTTTCGAAATGTGTCATAAATTAAAGCACGCGACCGTACTACGTAGCATTGCTACGGATTTCAAAGGCTACGATGTTCTCGTAGCGCGTAGGTTTTATTTATGAAATAATGCTGAAGCAGATTGACTAACTTACTTAAAAAATTACAGTCAATACAAAATCCATTTTCTATACAATTTCTGAATTTGATTCTGGTTTCTGTAAAGATTAAAATGTTTTTTTTACACACTAAGATTTTAGTCTAGTGTAATAAAAAAACCTGAAACCGAACAAAACATAACTTATAACAAAAATTGAGCAAAAAAAGTTGAAGGATAAATATTTTTTTTTACTGGTTTTAATTATGATTTTTTATTATTCGCTATTTTAGCGGTCATAGTAATACACATTTGAAATTTATCTCAAAATTTTACGCTCATGCTATAATGGTGAAGGAAAGCATCGTGGGGAAACCTGCACACAGCTGCGAAAACATTCAATGATGTGTATTTTTGACTTATTTTGTTTTATGACTTTCAGTTCTATAGTGGTCATAATAGTAACACACCTTAGTAGGTACCTATCTAAAAAATACAGTAACACGAAAAACTCACGCCAATTCATTTCATCCGCACTGTAATCAAAAGAGAGTCATTCGAAACAAAGTGATTAAGTTGGAAGAAGCAACTTTGTCTCATTCATTCGCTCCTCAAGTGAACGAGTGAGTGGATTGAATGGTGAATGGGTTTCAACGAGTTAAGTGTGATGAACGATTAAGTTTACTGCGACAGTTAAATGTTAAATGGTATTGAATAGAGACGCACTAATAGTCTAGACTATAGTATTGTTAAGTTTATATTTTTCATTTTGCATTAACGTTTTTTTTGTCTGCTTGTTTTCACCAACTACTCCAATCTGTTTTAATACGTAATTTTGATTGTCAACGACCGTTTTCTGTCAGTCTGATCTGTCTTTAAATGATTTAATTTGTTTTTTTTTTTTACATAATAATATAATAATATGACAGGGATCAAACGAGCAGGCGAGTCGCCTGATGGCAAGCAATCACCGCCACTCATGGACTCCCGCAACACGAGTTGAGATACGGATGCGTTGCCAGTCCTTTGAGAAAAGAGTAGGCTCGTTTTTCAAAGATCCCCAAGTTGTACCGGTCCGGGAATGCTGCCGCTGCAAGCTGATTCCAAAGCTTCACCGGGCGTGGCAAGAAGGTCCAAACGGAGTAGTAGTGTAGTGGACTGCCAGCTATTGAGGTGATGAGGGTGGAAAGAAAGTCGGTTGCGAGTAGTGTGACGAAGAAATTTAGCAGGCAGATATTTAAACTCAGCTATAGCTATCCGATATACCGCAGTGTCTCAAGTCAAAAGTCTTTGACCAGTGTGTGTTGCCAGTGATGACTTATGGCACTGAGACGTGGCCGCTAACGATGGGTCTTATAAGGAAGCTCAAGGTGACTCAGAGGGCGATGGAGAGGGCTATGCTTGGAGTTTCTCTGCGGGATCGCATTAGAAATGATGAAATCCGCGCGAGAACTCAAGTCACGGACATAGCTCGAAGAATCGCTAGACTTAAGTGGCAGTGGGCAGGGCACATCGCCCGTAGAACTGACGGCCGATGGGGCCAAAAGGTTCTCGAGTGGCGTCCGCGGACCGGAAGACGCAGTGTAGGTAGGCCTCCAACAAGATGGAGCGACGACCTGGTGAAGGTAGCGGGAACGCATTGGATGCGGATGGCACAGGGCCGATCTGTTTGGAGAGCCTTGGGGGAGGCCTATGTTCAGCAGTGGACGTCTTTCGGCTGAAATGATGATGATGATTGAAAAAATGCTTTTTTAGTGTGAAGTAGTCAAAAGCCAGTTTTTAACCCCCGACACAAAAAGAGTGGTGTTATAAGTTTGACCGCTATGTGTGCGTGTTTGTGCCTGTCTGTGGTATCATAACTCTTAAATGGGTGAGCCGATTTGGATGCGGTTTTTTTATTAGAAAGCAGGTCTCTTAGCAATGGTTTTTAAATTTATTTTATCAAAATCGGTTCAGCCGTTTCAAAGTTATCAGCTCTTTTGTTAGCTGCTGAAGGAATCTAAGACGCATAATGGGCATTTAGTTTATGTTCATACATACGCGTGACATAATTGCGTTGGGGGTTTTTAAAATTTTAATTTTAGAGTTATTATCGCATGCCATCCACACCGCTGCTCAAATTACGCTGACGGTGCGGAATAGTAGTGACGTGCAATAAACGTCTCGACTTTACTATGAAGCGCATGCCAATTATGTTATTCGTAGGACTTAAACAAAAAGTTCCGTTTGTCCCTATCGAGCTTTTGACGCAGTTATTGCATTCATTTTGTCTCGTGCTGTATCATTCATTTCATTACTAGCAAAGCTATAGTCCTGAAATGACAAGACAGTGTTTATCGGGGTCTCATTCTAAATCCCAAACATCGTTTGTCCTAATGTAATGTTTGTCCCAATGATCGATTGTCCTAACACTTTTTCTTTTCTTTTTTCTCGGAAACCGTGAATTTTTCAGGAACTTTGAAGTGATTATCCTCTAGAACTCTATAGGTTAGGTTAGGTTTGTTTTATAAAAATCCAGAACAAGTAATTAATAGATTTTAAATAAAAAGAGTTAGGACAATCGATCATTAGGACAAACATCACATTAAGACAAATAATCATTAGGGATATAGATATAGAGCCTGTTTATCGAAACAAGATTACTTGTAATTCGCTCGATAGAAAAAAAATCCAAAGTCGTCTCTAAAAAAAAAAAAATCATAGTACGACGTAAATACTGCACGGAAGGTTATGACTTTTTGAATGTTAATAAAACAAGATGTTTTCTAGGGCGTAGTGTTGCTACATTTTTAAAATGTGTACCTATTTGTTTTAGTAATACGATGAAAATACCTAAATACATGGGCAGTCTAACCAACCTATCTTGAGCCATCGTGCTTCCCCCATACCTAAAATCTTCTTACCTAAAATCGGGGGGCCGTTCAATAGTCATACAAACTTTTAGCATAATTCATCATTTGTCAGAAATTATCATTTCGTATAACTCTTTTTTCTCAGAAACCAGGAATTTTGATGTTTATCCAGTAGGACTCTATAGGTTCGGTTAGGTTTGTTTTATAACAATTCTGTACAATTAATGGATTCAGAGCAAAAAGAGTTATGCGAAATGATAATTTCTGACAAATGATAAATTCGGACAATATTTCTTATGACGATTATTACACACCCCTAAAATCGAATAGCGCGAAAAGCTCAGTAGGGCCTTAAGTAAGCATCTAATATAATATCCATCTTAATCATGTCTCTAATTCTAACTAACTACTGCAGGTAGCATCGACGCTCTCACGGTGCCCGCTTATCCATCGGATATGCAATTCAGCGTCTGGGCTTTCTGTCGCCAGACCGTTTTTCGTTAGAATGCTTACACTGTGAGGGACTTATTGACTATAGCAATTTAATATAATAATTATTAATTGCATTTCATGCTTGTAGAGCTTGTCTAATTTATAACTATAAATTAAAAAATTTAAAAACCCCCAACGCAATTATGTCACTCGTATGTTTGGCATTAACCTTTTCAACGCCAACGACACATATAGGTGTCACAAAGTACAGTGTCAAAGTGATCTTGACACAATGACATAAGATTCAAAGCCGGTTTACGTTTTGTCGAGGCGTGGCGTTGAAAGCGTTAAGTCAATGCCCGTTATGCGTCTAAGATCCCTTCCGCAGCTAACAAAAGAGCTGACAACTTTGAAACGGCTAAACCGATTTTGATGAAACATATCTAAGAACCATTGCCAAGAAACCTGCTTTTTATTAAAAAAAACCGCATCCAAATCGGTTCACCAGTTTAAGAGTTATGATGCCACAGACAGACACACACACATAGCGGTCAAACTTATAACACCCCTCTTTTTGTGTCGGGGGTTAAAAATGTTTGTATAAAAGCCGTGGTGCCCTAGTGGTTTGACCTATGGCCTCTCAAGCAGAGGGTCGTGGGTTTAAATCCCGGCTCGCACCTCTAAGTTTTTCGGAATGTATGTGCGAAATTACATTTGTAATTTACCATGAGCTTTACGGTGAAGCAAAACATCGTGAGGAAACCCGCATACACCTGCGAAGAAATTCAATGGTGTGTGTGAAGTTCCCAATCCGCACTGGGCCCGCTTGGGAACTACGGCTCAAGCCCTCGCATTCTGAGAGGAGGCCTGTGCCCTGCAGTGGGACGTATATAGGTACGTTTATATTATTTAACATGCGATAAAGTCCGAAGTTTATGGCACGCCACTGCGATTTCACACCATCAGCGTATTTTGATCAGCGGTGTTGGGTGGTGGGCATGCGATAAAAACCGGCCAAGTGCGAGTCGGACTCGCGCACGAAGGGTTCCATACCATTATCTATAAAAACGGCAAAAAAACACGTTTATTGTGGGTATGTATTACAATACTTAAGTACCAAAGGCCGAATGTATTAAAACATCGAATGGGTCAAAAGACCGACACGATTTTTTTCTGAAACCGTAAACTTTTAGGACTTTTATACAGAACCCATTAGGTTAATTTAGGTTTGTTTTATAACAATCTTAAAAAGTTAACGGTTTCAGAAAAAAATCGTGTCGGTCTTTTGAACCATTCGATGTTTTAATACATTCGGTCTTTCGTACTTCGGTTTTGTAATACATACCCTTTATAGTATGGGAGCCCCCCTAAAATATTTGTCTTATTTTAATTTAATCATTCAATTTTTAAAGTGAATATATAACTAAATATTCTGTGAATATTTCAAGCGTCTACCTGTTGCCGTTATGAATATCGATCAAAAACGAGCAAAAAAAATCACGTTTGTTGTATGGGAGCCCCCTTAAATATTTATTTTATTCTGCTTTTTGATATTTGATGTCATAGCGGCAACCGAAATACATCTGTGAAAATGTCAACTATCTAGCTATCACGGTTTATGAGATACAGCTTGGTGACAGACGGACAGACGAATAGACAGACAGACGAACAGACGGACAGACGGACAGACGGACAGACGGACGGACAGCGGAGCCTCAGTACCTATACTCCATTTATTTTAACATTTGAAACTTAACAGTAAAATTTGCACACGTTTTTAAATGAAACAACGAAACTATTTCAAATTGTGTTAACTTCCATAGTGAAAACATAATAAATACCGCTAATAAATGTACATGCAGGTATTTTTAGTCCATTTATGTTCGAAATACCGAGAGACGTTAATTCAAATTTGACCGTTAATTCAAAACTTAAATTAAATGAAGTATAATAGGGTCCCGTTTTTACCCTTTGGATGCGGGTACGATACGTCACTGCGATACTGTACTATCGCCGTATTTTAAGCAGCGATTTGGCAGAACCTTAACATGACGTGATTTAAAAACAAGTAGTCGTGTGTCTAATAGTTACACATACGAGTAGGTACACGTCAAACTTCCCGTTCCATTGTAGTATGGCAATTGGCCGCTTTTAGTGTTTAGCGGTAACACAATAGTTTACTGCTACATAAACGCATATTGCTTGTATCAGCGACAATCCACGTGTATATATAATCTATGGTTCGGCTAATAAAGCCTCTCTCGACATGCAACCATCAACTAGAGTTTTACTCTCTCTGCAATCCATTCCCGTAATATTACATGGCGACCCTGCCAAAGGACCGAAAAGGAATCAGACCCTGCCAGTGCTGCTGCCTCTTGCGGCACTGCCTTAATAACCGAATAGAAATCAGACTCTTGCGGCACTGCCTGAAGTGAAGTGTTTGATACACTGGAAGAAAACCGCAGTCAGAAGAAGAGAAAATATGAAGAAAATACGAATAATATAAAGTGAAGAATGAAGAAGAGAAAAATAAAACAATGGAAACGAAGAATGAAGACAGTGAAGAAAAAATTAAAATGAAGTTAAAGTTAATAGAAGAAATAAAAGAAGAAATAAGTATAAAATACGAATGAAAAAAAATGAAGTAAGAAGAGGTAAAAATAAAACAATGAAAACGGACAATAAACTGAAGCAAAGCAAAGTGAACAAGAAAAATAATGGAAGACAGAAGAGGTGTCCAGGGTTATCCCGGCCCATGTTCGAGGGCGTCCAGGGTAAGCCCGGCCCGTCGTCACGTCATCGTTGCCGATGTCTCACAGGCCGTGCCGTGTCGCCATCCCGCTGCACCACGACGGCCACTTGACCCCGATGCCAGCTGCCACGCCACCAGCCACGATGATGATACAGCCAGAGGTTTTTTTTACTTTCATATTTTAGGTAATTTTGATCTAATTTGTCGAGTATATTTTAAAGTAGATTTAGTAACATTGGTTTAATTTTAAATTTACTTATAATTAGATAGATATCGTTGTTTTAAGATACGTTAAATAGTGTAACCTAGTGAGAGATAAATTTGTTATAGTTTTTAATTAACTTAATTTTAAATATCAATTTTAGCATGTACATTTTATAACATTTTATTTTATACCTATGTTCAAGGGATTGTCGCTAAATTTAATCATCATTCCAGTTAATAACTCAAATTTTATCTTATTGTCAAGGTTTTTTAACATGTATAAACTTAGTATAAGTAATAGTTATTATCATTCATCTGAGATTTTAACAGCATTTTCATTCCAAATCCCAAAAAAAAATTGTAATCAAGCAACATGCAATTGCAATTGGCAATTGGCCACTTTTAGTGTTTAGCAGTAACACAAGTTTATAATAATAATAATAATAAATGTTTTATTTGAAGGCATTTCGGTACACCCATATTATAAAGTCACAATTAAAATTAAAATTAAATAAATTCAAATCAAATTACAAATTACATTCTAGTTTATTCTAGTTCAGTTACTTAGACTAAACCAAAATGCAACAAATAATGTTTCCGTCATCCTACAACTACATTCTGTTCTCGTTCTGGTGGGTAGAAAGCCAGTATCTCAAGATAGGAGTTAGGACTGTCTAGATCTCGGTAGACCGCTGTCAAGATGCCGTTCCGCGAGCGACGCAATCCCTCCCTACTGCTATTTAAACGTATATTGCTTGTATCAGCGACAATCTATATGTATATAATCTAAGGTTCGACTAATAAACCCTCTCTTGGCATTTAACCATTAACTAGAGTTTTACTCTCTCTCTACTCCGTTCCCGTAATATTACAGCACTGAGACGTGGCCGCTAACGATAGGCCTCATATCATAACAAAGCTCAAAGTCACTCAAAGGGCGATGGAGAGGGCTATGCTTGAAGTTTCTCTGCGGGGTCGCATTAGAAATGATGAAATACGCGCAAGAACTAAAGTCACGGACATAGTTCGAAGAATCGCTACACTTAAGTGGCAGTGGGCAGGGCACATTTCTGGAATAGGGACCAAGGAAAGATATAGAGATTCTTTAGTAGCTTTGTATTTAGCTTAGTATCTCGAATATAAACTGGGTACTTAATAGAGAGTTGTAGTGAGTATATCTCAAAATATAAATGATAAGATAAAATGTGCGGGATCGCATTAGAAATGATGAAATCCACGCAAGACCTAAAGTCACCGACATAGCTCGAAGAATCGCCCCAGACTCAAGCGGCAATGGGCAGAGCACATCGCTCGTAGAACTGGCGGCCGATGGGACCGAAAAGTTCTCGAGGAAGACGCATTGTAGATAGGCCTCCAACAATATGGAGCAAAGACCTGGTTAAAGTTGCGGGAGCACGTTGGTTGCTGGTGGCGCGCAGGGCCGATCTGTTTGGCGAGCCTTGGAAAACTATGTCCAGCAGTGGACGTCTTACAGCTGAAATGATGATGATGAATGACACATCAAACTAACTGCACCCCAGTTTCGCGTGGGCGGTTAAAAACACCATCACATTAGGTAAGCATAATACGTTATGTGATACATTGACATTAATATTCCGCTCACAAATGACACTCCAATTCATTCCCAAAAATCAACCCCACAAAAGCCATAATGTAAATAATCCGGGTAAAGCATTACGTGAATGACCGCATTAGGCCCGGAAGGCTGCCGCGCTTTGTGGACGAAAAATGATATAATATCATAACATCCTATTGTTGCCGCACGGGCGAGGCCGGACGGAATAAGGCGCGCAGATCGGACACACTATAATAATTTAATGTGTAGGCACAAAAGGTTCACACACATGGATCTCAGCCTCCATACGCCCCACTGCAGAGTGCCCAGGCCTCCTATCAGAATGAGAGGGCTTGGGCCCAGTCTTCATCATCATCATTTCGGCCGTAGGACGTCCACTGTTGGGCATAGGCCTCCCTCATTGATGCCCAATCATTACGGTTGGAAGCGACTTGCATCCACCCTGAACCTGCGGCCTTCACCAAATCGTCCGTCCATCTCGTTGGTGGACGTCCCAAGCTGCGCTTGCCAGTCCGTGGTCTCCATTCCAGAACTTTTGGCCCCCGACGTCCATCTGTTCTGCGTGCTATATGGCCTGCCCATTGCCGTTTCAACGAGCTAATCCGTTTGGCTATGTCGGTGACCCCGGTTCTTCTACGGATCTCCTCGTTTCTGATTCGATCTCGTGGGCGCAGTGCGGATTGGGTACTTCACACACACCATTGAATGTCTAAGCAGATGTGTGCAGGTATCTTTACGAGGTGTTCCTTCACTGTAAAGCTAATGGTAAATTTAAAATATAGTTGCGTACGTAAGTAAATTCCAAAAAACTCAGAGGTGCGAGCCCGAGTTTGAACCCATGACCCTCTGCTTGAAAGGCAGTAGGTCAAACCATTAGGCTACCGCGGCTTTCTTTGCTTTAGCTATTAATCATGCTTTAGATTCACAATATAATTATGCTAATCTACTCGGATTTCGTTGTTAAAAATTGAATGACAAGCCACAATAGAGAGACGTGTCTCCAGGCAATTGTCATGCCTGGAGATCATAATCCGAAAACCAAGTTGGACGTTACAGAGGTATTTTATATTTATGCTACGGAGAGACAAAAACATTCGATAGTGCATGTAGAACGGCATCCCCATTCAGCTTCTCAATCTTTCATTCAGTCACAAAAAACATATTCAGCCTATTTGGTGACTAGGTGGCGCTACCATCGCTACAAAGTAAATGACCAATCTACGTGTCACATTCTTTGCCACCGCCGCCCTGTCCGAGACAAACAGTCCAGCTGGCCATTTGTCAAAAAACCTGCATCCGCCCGCTGAAAGCGGCCATTGTTGACCTTACCACCTTAACGTATCCCTTACCACCTTATGACAAAGGGCTAAGCTTCAGAATCCCGTGGCAACAGCAAATAAAATAAGAAGCAACGACTGTGAATAACAACAATGACTTCTTTTTGGCCTGATGTGGAAATGTGCGGAGATTTCTGATGGCTTTTTTGTTGGATGTGTGTATTGTTTTATTTGGGGTTTTTCCTCTATTTTCGTAATTTCGCTCGTTGCCAAAAAATGTTTAAATAAAAACATTACTTATAATTTAAACCGTGGTAGTCTGGTTTGACCTATGGCCTCTCTCTCTCTGGGTCGTGGGTTAGACCCCAGACTCGTACCTCTAGTTTTATTTGGTACTTATTTAAGTGCAAAATTAAGTTTGAAATTTACCATGAGCTTTACGGTAAAGAAAAATATTGTGAGGAAATCTGAAAACACCTTTGTAGATATTCAATCATCATCATCATCCCAGCCTATATACGTCCCACTGCAGGGCACAGGCCTCCTCTGAGAATAAGAGGGGTCGGGCCTTAGTTCCCACGCGGATCCAGTGCGGTTTTGGAACTTCACACACATCATGGAATTTCTTCGAAGGTGTATGCAGGTTTCTTCACGATGTTTTCCTTCACTGTAAAGCTCATGGTAAATTACATGGTGCGAGCCAGGATTTGAACTCACGACCCTCTGCTTGAGAGGCCGAAGGTCAAACCACTAAGCCACCATTGCCACACATACCTAACCACTAGGCCACCATGGCTATAACCTAACCATTAGGCCACTAAATAAAAAATAAATGAATGTATATATTTATATATACAAGAATTGCTCGTTTGAAGATATTAGATAGATAGATAAAGTCAAATTTCATTGGCTTTGGGCTTAAAACCACTAAATTTCATAATACCTTATTCACTAATACCCCTAATTTTCAAATTACCATGGGCTCATAATACCTAAAATTTCAAATTTTAAGATGAGACTATTTTAAATTTTAGGTATTTTTAGGTATTATGAGCCCATGGTAATTTGAAAATTAGGGGTATTAGTGAATAAGGTATTATGAAATTTAGTTGTTTTAAGCCCAAATCTTTCATTTCATTGCATGTTTGAGAAAATTATTTTACAGTGATGCAATGTTGCGTGCTCGTATTTACTACACGTTGCTTTGTTAGAATACACAGGCGTTACAATCAAAAGAACACGTAAAGCTCCAAACCCATAGACAGCGGAGGCGTGGCGGTGCTGTGGCGGTGACGGATGTAATAAGCTATGTCCACATGTGAACTCAATGGAGAGGTTGGTGGTCCAGGGTCAGGTGGAAGGCAAGAGGGCACGCGGCCGTTCACCAGCTCGCTGGACTGACCCGATTAAAAAAGAATAAGAATAAGAATAAGAAATCTTTATTTCGCATAAGTAACGGTACATGTTAAAAAGAAAAATAAAAACAATAATTGAAAATAGACATAAGCTACATATACGAAAAAGGAGTCCACTCAGCACTCGTCGGGTCACTAAAGGTGGCTCGACGCTGATATCATGTGGATCCTGGTTAGCATCCGATACAGAGCCGCACGGCACACATGCTCCCACAAACTCTCCCAATATGATTATAAATATAAATAAATATTCTGGCTGAAAAGCTACTGAGTCCACCATGGTCCAGTGTACTCGCAACGCCTCTAACCGGCAGAAATGGAAGCAAATTGCTAAGAGGGCTGTCCTCGAAAAAGTCTGCGACCCACCGAACATCTCTCCGTGCACATCGTCTGCGCAACCACGACCACTCTGACAAGAGTGTCCGACTAAGAAGAAGATGTACACACCAGTGCGCTTTCACGTTCGTCTTGCGTTTTCCTTTGACGCATGCCCGCAACCATAGCGCATGCAATAGCGCATGTCTCAAAATTAATTGAACAGCAGCGCGTGCCGCTAGCGCATGTTTATCCAACGCCGGTGGATCGGCGTGCAGAAATTCGTGCGTCAAAGGAAAACGCAAGATGAACGTGAAAGGGCACTGGTGTGGACATAGCTATATTCTAACTTGTATAAACGGTTGACAACAAAAGGACAATACGAAAGCTAAAGATAGAGTGTGTCATTGCGGTTGTAAATTGCACACTGGCTCAGCATAATGCTGAGGCGTTTATAGCACCCCAGCGCTGATTTTCAGCCAGCACCGTCGGTAATACCCGGAACGCTACACAGATAGATAAACTGTACACTTATAATATACGCGATAAGCTACATAAACTACATACGTAAATAGATAATCCGTGGATCAAAAAAGCGAATAGGTAACTTTAACAAAATTACTTAAACATAATTACTGTAACTCACTTGCAAAGTATACATTTATAGACAATGATGAATGATGGGTCAGTTAAATCCAGTTAAATCCTTTGCCGTCAGTGTTGCCACAACTGTCAAATAATCACACGTTGGTCACACATTAGATGCCATTACGGCTCCCTGTCACGTCCGGTTGGGCCGGAAATGGACGAATTGCCAGCGGTCATTTTGCCACGCGAGGGTGGAAATGGGGGTTTTCTTTTAATATGCATGGTGTTTTTGATATTTTCGTTTTCATTCGCTGAACTTTTTCTTAACGAAATCTAAGATTTTTTGAAAATGTTTTTGGGATTTACGTAACAAATAGTAGAGCAAGGCAAGTCGATGCTGATAAGCATTGAACAATAATTTTGAATTTCGACCAGAAGGAAGAGAAAAAGTCAGAAGATCACAAATCCGCAGTAAATAATTACATTTTTCATAGAAATATTTACCATAAAAATATACCATACCATACCATACCATACCATACCATATTCGTAAAATTTTTCATAAAAAAATTGCTTGCTTTTATTTGTGCGAACCATGAGTTCGCGAGTCCACTTCGCACTTAGCCGGTTTTTGTGCTACTTACGCATGACTTCCCGACTAAATAATAATAATAATAAATCATAGGACGATTGACAGCAATTAACCTAGTCCCAAAATAAGCAAAGCTTGTACATGTACTATGGGCACTAGACAACGGATAAACATACTTATATAGATAAATACATAATTAAATACATATTAAGCATCCATGACTCGAGCACAAACATTCATATTTTGAATACAAATGTCTGCCCCGACCGGGAATCGAACCCGGGATCTCAATTCAACAAGATGGTGTGGATGGTGTTTTCGAAACCGGTAACGGCTTTTTGTGCTCCATAAATGTATCTATAATGAATAATAAATGGGTCAGTCAACTTTTTTTTGTCAACGATTTTCTGCTACTTTCTATGAAAACCGAAATAATTAAAAAACTGATTATTTTTCCTTATTTAAAGTATACTTTTCAAAACGCTAGATTGTTGTAGCCAATAATGGTATAATTGCCATATTTATTTTATTTTGTTTAGCTTCTATTTCGTGGGTGACCCAGGGGACAATGATGTCCCCGAAATTTGTATGAAAATAGTGGTATGTCCCCTGGGTGACCGGATTTTTTCATAGAAATACTTATTTTTTCTGGTTTTCACATACGCACTATGATAAACAGTTTATTTAATTACTACAAAATCATGGTTTCACAAACCAGAGATTACAGAGTTACTTGTAAAGGAGTAAATATTACAAGAAAAAGTTGATTGACCCAAATACAAACACAGAAAAGTCCAGCTCCGGGGATCGAACCCGAGTCCTCAGCATACCAGCAGTAGCGTGCTTTTACCCCTACACCACAACTGGTTGAGATATAGACACGAATTTTTTCTATGCATCACATCTCGCTGAATGACTTATAGCAGTCAAGTGATACAAGCAACATCTATGTCAATACTCTCAACGAGAGACGTCAACACTCCTTCGGAACTAACCGCTCACCCGGACCAAGAGATGTCGCTACTAAGCCATTCTTATTCAAGATTGGTATGAAGTACATATCTTTTTGTATTTTTGTTTTTCAATTCCATTTTTTTAAATACATACTTATCATGGGACTATTGATACAAATTGACCTAGTCCCAAACTAAGCAAGGCTTGTACGGTCGCGTGCTTTAATTTGTAACCCATTTCGAAAAATCCTTTGAATTCCTTCACAGTATGACAGAACTGTCAACCTTAAGTGGGTCCCAAATTAAAGCTCGTGACGGTACCTACTAGGCAACGGATAAACGTTTAAGCATTTAAGTATTTATCTAAGCATTTAATTATTTCATCGAATCGTATGAATCCATTATGAATCGAAACACATTGCAAACTAAACGACAGACGTCAGGTTTCATTTATTTGAAATTGCTAACTTTGCTCCCTCCACTACAGAGGTAAAGTTAGCTTATCTGTCCACTGCCCACGTCACTTTTTGACGTCCGAACGAACTATTCTGCGATGAAGAAATCGATCGCATTCCAACTGCCAACGAGAATTTTGTAACATTCAAATGTTTCTTGTTTCTGTTGTTTCTAATTGAAAAGGCGGAGGATCACAAATCGTCTAATTTTATGCTCGATGTTTTCAAAGCCTGTTTTTTTAGGTAAATTACATTAGATATATTCGTTACGGGATGTAGACTGTGATTATTACTTACACAAAAGATCCCTACGGGTCGAAGTGTATCCGCAAGGACCCCTTATACTAAGATATAATAAGATACTAAGACTGTGATTATGATTACCTTAAATGACATCATACTCATGGGTATAGTCTGCAAAAATTGTTACGGTCTTTGATCAATTATAACTGAAGATACACATTGCCGAACAAAATCCCCTTCAAAGAATGTCCGAACTTTTTTATTTGTTTGCATAATAATTAAAAACATCACCTACACAGAAATTTGAACCTAGCCTTTACTTCATTACAGTCGAATTTCGGTTGACACTTGACAGCTAAACTTGACAATTTCACGCAACGTACTGAGAAAAAGAAGGCCACTTTTATCAAAGTGGCGCTCATTTGGCTCGGACATTTTCGGGCGCGCGACTGTGGATCTACAGTTATAATTGATCAAAGGTTACGGTGTTAAATTATCAAGAACTCATTAAAGTTAATCGGATATTTTCATTTAAAACTGTATCTGCTACTTTTTTCTCAGAAATAGGAAATTTTGGGGTTTTCTTACTCAAAATCAAAAGTGCTATTGATTTTGTCAATAAAACTATTTCCCTAATTTCTTTACGAAAAAGTCACAAAACTGACTCAGGTGAGAAAACTTTTTTTCTTTACGAGAATGAAACAGTTCTCGTGATTTTGAATAAAAAAACCCCAAAATTTCCTTATTTTAATTAAAAGTAAATGGTAACATGGTATGGTATTGTATAGCTTTAGGTTAAATTTAAAATCACTCTGAAATCGCTTCTATACTCAGAATACTGCTCTTATCGTTTGGTTAACAATATCATTCGCGCTTTTATTATCCGATACTGTCTGTCTGCCAATTTATTTTTTTATTTAATTGAGAAGTCCTAGCAAAATGTAATACATATAACTCGATATAGTTGCCTGACAAAAGACTGCCTGAGTGACTCTTATCTCCGGAACTACAATTACTGCTATTCAAATTTGGCTTGCAAGTAGGTGATTATAACAACAGTAAAATACCTACTAATTTCACGAATTTAAAAATCCCACAGGATAAGGGAAAAACGGGATTCATATATTCACTATTGATACCGATAATGACGATGACGGATTTTTTGATGTTGTTTAGCCGGATTTTCGCTTGAAGAAGTCGCGGGGAAAAGCTAGTTCATTATAATTACTACTGGCAGCTTACCAAGGAAAAAAACCAATATGTGTGTAGAAAATCTTTACCAACTTATAAATACTAATTTCTCTTTAAAAATGTTACTTAACAGCTCTTTATTAACACTCCAAAAGCATGATTGAGCCTTTAATATATATTTCACGTCATGAACACAAGCGTCTCAAAAAGTTAAAACTTCACATTCTTACAGAAAACAATTATGATTTTAATATTTTAATCACAATGAAAACCGACTTTATACAGTCAGTTTCCATACCCCTTTTCATACCACGCTACACAAGTCCTTCTCAATATCCATGGCCACTTAAAAACACTTCAAGACCCTATTTAAAAATAAAAAATACTGGCCGCGATAGAGGAAACAATTGGGATTCGAAATTCAAAAAGAGAAAACAAAAAAATGGCGCGATTACATCTTCGAGTGCGCCCGCGGTTTCTCATGGGGTGATGTTTTGGTACCGACGCTAGAGGGAGCCTATGATTGTAGGGTGGGCTATTTTAGAGCTATTTGAGAGACCGTCTCGGTCATTGATATTGATGTCAATTATAGCAAGGACACAATAAATTTAGGTATTTTTGAGTCATAGCAGGATTGGTGACTTGTGTTCCGTTTACTTTTTCATCTTTGTCAGCTTTATTCTGTCAGATGTTAATAATTAGAATCGTAGTCATAATGTAGTTAGTTCAAGCGGTATAGCCAAGCTACTGTTGTACATTTTTACATCATATAAAGGAAATCCTTTTTTATATACCCTTGTTTCAGCTCCCAGTACTCGGTGTGCCATGCTTATAATTACTGTTAAAATTTTAAGACAGCATTCCGACTTGTGCTGTATGTAGGTAAGAATTACTAGAATTTTTGAAACAAAGCTCATTCAGTGATCTTGAGTCGCCTTAATTTTATAGTCAGCTCATATCGTTTGTCTAAAAGAAAGACTAACGAAATAATATTGAGACAGTCTTATATTATAAACTTATAAAGGTTTTATGGTTCCCCTACAGAATGGTAGCCCCCGGCTCCCACGGCTGCGAATCAGTGCTCAATTCGGCGCGTGATTTGATTTGCACCCTGCCAGGCTGACCGCTTGCCGAAAGGAAAAAAAGGCAAATTCTCCATTTATGTATATTCCATTGGTGATACTACTGACAGCTTTACCTGCCTTTTTCTAATACCTAATTTAGGTTTTATAATTTTTTTATTCGAGTACAGACAAATTTTCTGAAACTAGGTTTTGTGTTTGATTAATGTCAATATACAGTCGAACCGAACGAAGTTAACACGATACCTGTATAGGTATTTATGATTCGACTGTACTTACGAAGGGTGCCATTGAGATACTTTTAACTTTTTTATATTTTAAATCGGATTAACGTCTAACTACAAGATACCAAATTCAAACGTTCCAATCCCATATAACTATTTCATCATCCAAACGCTCTATACTTTTAACCAGCCAATTTTTTCTTGATTGATACAAATCGTAGTACGTTCTAAATTCAAACATTTTTTTTTCTTGGCCAGCGAATGTGATCGGACATTTTTTCTCACCAGCCAGTATTTCCCGAGCAAAAACAACAATAATATTCCACATTTAATATATCGATTACAAAACAGGTACTCGAAACACTCGTCTCGAACGGTCGCTGAGAACTGCACTCGACTTTCTTTTGTTTCCATTGAAGTTGTGTTTTTTATAATTTTGTACGGCGATCTGATAACATTTAGAGCAGCCAGTAGCATTGTGTTTTGTCAACATTGTATTTAATTCGAGATCTTGATACGGTCGATACTTGAGTTAGCTGGTTTGTTTGTTGGTACGTTTGCAAAAGTAAGTCAGAAAAAAATCTTGATTTGAATATTTTGACTAGAGGCCAATGTTACAATAGTCATAGGAAAAATAAGGAAAAAACCATTCCACTAAGTCTTAGGCGATAACAGTCATATTTACGAAAATATCTAATACTTAAGTGATACTTTATTAAGATAACATAAGCATAACATAGATACATAAGTGTGATTCTATTATTTTAATTTTATTCTTATTTTTCTAGAACAGTTCGCCTCGAGACTGATACCAGTTTATCGTTAAGTTCTGTGACATCTTGTGGATGTGCAGTTAGCTAATTAGCTCAATTTTCTGACACTCAAAAATATTCACGTGAAATTTTGTGCAATAATAACAACGACAATTGCTATTGTAATATTGCTCTAAGGGTCTACTTTACAATAAAAACAATTCAAACAACAAAACTAAAAAATCTTAACTTAAACGCCGCTACCCGAAACCGCGCATTAGGAAGGCCGCACACCGCCCACTAAATAAGGGCTGCCACACACAACACGACAACAAACCGGCTAATTTGTCGCACGGCGCTTGCGAAGGCGGTATTGACGCCCACGGCGCACGGTTCCATTGTCATACGAGAAAAACCGTGAAACTACAAAATTAATGGTAGGTAGGTAGATATTATAGTAAATGTAAAAAGTCATGAGTGTCATGACCATACTATAAATCATTTGAATTTGAATGTTGTCTAAATCTCTTCAGCGACTTAAGCGTGAAGAGGTAACTGACAGATAGACAGACAAAGTTATTTTGCACTTGCTGTTGCCCGCTACTCCGTCTGCGAAGAACTCGTTTATCGCTATCTTATGCCCTTTTCCGGGACTCAAAGTATCTCTATACCAAGTTTGATCTAAATCAGTTCAGTGGTTCAAGCGTGAAGAGGTAACAGACAGAAACACACTTTTGCATTTCTATTAGTACTAATAGTGCCCCCAGTTTCATTTGCACCATTGACGCCATAAAAAAATAATTCGCAGACACGACTCCAGTAAAAAACGCTTTATTATTTTATTTTTATTTTGACCATGAAAACCAGATTAGTTTTCGATTAACTGCAAAATAAGATTCAACAAATAAATAGTTGATTAAGTTGGCGAACAAGTGACACAATAAGTTGCTATTGCCATTTAAACTCTATGGGAGAATTGTTTTTTGACAGCTCATAAAAAGTACTTCAGTTGATTGGTGGTGTCAACATCCCTATTGTGCTAGTCACTGGTTCAAATAAAACTACAGCGGAGTGTTAAATCGTGCCGTTGAACAACGCAATCGCGCACTGTTTCCATAATCACTGTGCGAAAATAGGCAATTTTGTAACCTCTGTGACTCTTGCCACTAACTCATTTACACCCTGATTAGTTACTCTCTGATTAGTTAGTTCGGTTGTAAAGAGTGACGGTTGCTTGGGGAAGTAACAATTTGCGTTTCGAATTCAATTTGTGGTTTGGTTTGTTTCCTACATGTGTTAAATGCGAGTGTGCCAATGACTCCACGAGAATTTGTCGATTCGTTTAAAGACAGCATTATTAGTGATTTAATATAGATATTATCTCACTGAAATAAACTTACATTTTTACTGACATGACATTTGTGTGTCATCGTTGACATTATTATTTTGTGTGCCGCGAAACTATTAAACGGCGGCCGTACAATCAATGCGAGCGAAGCCGCGGGAAAAACCAATACATATATAAATATCTGCCCCAACCAAGGATCAAACCAGGAACCTCATGCTTCAGGGTAAGGTTCTCTAACCAGAACCACTAAGCTATCCGGTCGTCAAATGTTTTTCTTAAAGTGGTCAATCACTGGAGCATGAGCAATAGGGTAGTTTACCCTATATTTGTCGCACAGACGTAGCTACAGTGCACGTTGGGCAGCGGAGAAGCAAAGGAAAAGTTAAATACTTGATATAATTTTTCCTTCGCCATCACCCCACGTCACTAACAAAAAAAAACTACACTAAACATCTTCACACGTAAAATAACGAACCAAAACTCAGAAACTTGGCTGCCATACGAAACAAAGTTTCTAATTAACTCTGGAAGGCGAGCACGCACCAAGGGTTAACAATATCTATATACACCAAACCCTACTTACTAAAGCATAGAGCCGAAACTCGAAGAACCTGAACGTTATGCACGGGTTAGAGAAACGTTACATTCAAATTTGGACTCTAAATGACGGTAGCTAGGTTTCGAAGTTGGCAGGCGCGCGCCGCGCGTGTGGTTCTTTAGGGTTGTCACAAACAAGTTCATTATGCACTTAGACAATTAGTGTACGCCCGCGGCGGATGCGGCCATTGTCAGCCCTAGGCCCTTCCGGGGTAGCGCCTTGCTCTCAATATGCAGCTATTTGATTATTATCAAAATACTCATTAAGTCAGTCTGCCTTCGTGGACTTTGATGTGGATAGCCTATTGTCTGGCTTTAGAATTTCAGTTTAAATTAAGAGATATTCACGAGAGTTGTATTTGCAAAAAGGTGTGTAGTTATTTTTCACGACACATTACTTTTTTAAGTTTCTGATTTTAGTATTCCGGGTTATTTTTTCGCAAATATATATCTAACGCAAATGTATTCTTACTGTTTGGTATCAGAATTTCATGAACACACAATCAATAGGTATCGCAACAAAGATTTATTGCTTAGTTTTTTGGGTTTATTTGTATGTATCTCTAAAACCACTGAACTATATTGTTATAAACTCTAGTAAATAAAACTTAATTTTTTTAAGGCTTTAAAACCAAGAAATCCATCATTAAAAAAAGCTAAGCATATCCAGGCACGTCTTCTGTCTTTTAGGATAAAATGTTCGGGCATATTAAGCGTCGAGTTCAGTTTTTGTATATTTGGACCTGGCAACTCTACGTGCGACGCAGACCAGGTTCCAGGCAATATCTAGTACCTAAGTACATACCTAATATTGTAACTAATCATAGCGCAAATACCCAGCAGAATCATCCGCCTGATAATAATCCCGAACACATATGGAAATCTAGAAGCTAACTAATAAACACGTCTAAATCTAAATTCTAGCTTAGAAACATGCATGCAGCCTGCACATCCGACCGCGTCGTATCTGGCCGAGCGAAAGCGGCCAAAACCGGGCGAAACTGGTTTGATCCGGTTCGGACCGGATATGGCCGGTCGTGTGGACTGCGGTCAGTAAATCTAACAGGATTTAGAGCTCTGGAATGGTATTCGTCTAAAATTATATTACGTTGAATTTGTGTACAGTCGCGTAACGAAGTTCGTCAGTTTCCAAATCTACTACTACATCTGTTTCTTTTGTTAACCGTTAATCTCATGTTTTTTGTACAGTAAAGAGTTTTACATACATAGGGTAAAATACCCGGTAGTCAGCCGGGCAACGGTAGTCGGCCGTATAATGAGTGCGAAAAGTATGAAAAATATCTCTCGTGCTCTTCCCACTCGTGCAAAAGATAGGCAGAGGCCGACTACTATCGACGAGATATTATAAAAAGCTGGGCACTGAGTGTTTTACCCTACATACATACTTTGTAAGCATAAGGCTGTGTTCAGACCAAACCGACTGTCAGCCGCCGAATGTGAGCCCCAGTGTGAACGTTATTTGTACGCAGTTTGTACGGTATTTTATGTCGGCGACTACGCATAGCGTAATAGCGTATTGTCGGTTAGGTGTGAACGAAACAGTGAATATGTATGGAAATACAATGAACTGCGTAACGCGCGCTAACTTTCGGCGGCTGACAGTCGGTTTGGTCTGAACGCAGCCTTTTGTTACCTTTCCTAGGTAATGAACACACCAGACTGTTGTATACAAAATTATGTTTAACTGTTTAACAACAGGGTTAAAAAGTCGAACCAATGTTACTTGGCCTTGAGCTTTGTGATGAGACCCATCGTTAGCGGCCACGTCTCAGTACCATAAGGCATCACTGGCAACTCACACTGGTCAAAGACTTTGGCTTGAGACGCTGCAATGTATATGGGGCGCGTCGCAGTCCGCGTCGTTAGTTCGCAGTCCGCGTCTCCGCCCCGTCTCTTCTGTCTGCTTTGGATCGCGGCGCATCTATACATTTAGTATGAAAACTGATTTAAGGGGCGCCGCGACCGCGACGCGCCCCTGTCCCACGTCTCTTCTGTGTGGCTTGCGCCTAAAGTTTCTCGAGTAGTACGTCCACGGACCGGAAGACACAGAGTAGGTGCCTAAAGATGGAGCGATAACCTGGTAAATGTTGCGGGAACGCGTTTGATGCGGATGGCGCAGGACCGATCGGTTTGGCGAGCATTGGACGAGGCTTATTTTCACCAGTGGACATCTTTGGCTGAAGTGATGATGATGATTTCTTCCGTGTTACACAAGCTAGCGGTAAACAGCCACTATTTTTAGGCACACCTTCCCAGAACGGAACATACAAATGCTATTTAAGAAACAATAACAATATTTATACAAATAATTGGAGACAAGGGGAAACAATGGTGGCAATAAGAAGCGGCTCGCAAACGGGCAAACGTAATCCAGTGACAATGCAAACTCATGACCGCAATAAAGATATTAGTTTTACAAACATAAATTAACGGTCTCCTGTCCGAGACGATTGCAATTATTTTTTAAATAAGTATACAGGGTGTTTCATGATGGTGGCACTTCACTTGGCGTTGCGTGTTCGCGTTGCGCTATTGCCATCTCCGTGTTTCACGCTAGAATCGGCATAGTGCTCCTCTCTCGCACACGCAACTATTTCGTCAAGTGAAGTGCCAGCATGAGACGCGAACAGGAATTCTGTATTTGTTGTTGTGTAAAGACGTTTGCCTCAACGAAGTTCCAGATTTATTGAAAACAATTGTTACGTTTACTTACTCGGAGTTGCTAATTTTACAACCACAGGAGAGAAATATTTTGTTTCTTACGCTCTGTACTACCCAAAAGTAAATAAGATAAATAATTTATTCAATAATTTGTAGTACAAGTTAGCAATAACTACAATTTCTTACAAAAAGGCTAATGTAACACGTGTGCCTGCACTAGGGTTACTGTGAACTCTGTGTCGCAGGCAAGCGAGCTAGCATAAATTAAAATTAAAAATAATTATCTAAGCTTAATACTTAGTACAAATAAGTATTATGCAAGTATGTAGACATATAATAAAGTGAAATCCAGAAACACTTAAAAATAATAATAATTAAGTAATATGACGAAGCTTGTAACGGATTTTATATTTTTGTTTAGCTGACGAAGCCTGTTGCGGATCTCAATCTGTTGCTATGTCGAAGCTTGTTGCGGATAACAAAATATTTTCTTTTTTTTTCTCATTGACGAATCCAACGCTGCGGATCTGATTTTATTGTATTTTTTTTATTAATTTCTGAAATAAATATTTTTATAACAAATTGTTCAAAGTAACTAATTACAATAGTAAGTATAGGTAAATCAATTGAAACCGGGTCAAAACCGATGCGAAATTTGCTGACTAAGCCTAACGTACAGAAATTATGCTAATACTTTAAATGTCTTCTTCCTTCCTTTCATTCTAACTTATGTATGTATGTATGTATGTAAACTCTTTATTGCACATAAAAATAAAAATACAAATAAACAGAGAAGAGAACAACGGCGAGCTTATCCCTAAAAAGGGATCTCTTCCAGCTAACCTAGTTAAGAGAATACAATTTAATATATAATGGATAAGCAGATAGTTAAAAATACGTGCGGTAAAAAGAAAACCAGAAATACTCAAAAGAGAAAGGGAAAAAAAAATAATAATAATTAAATAAGTACAAAAGAAAGTAAATACAAAATTATTTACATTAAATGCAACAAAAAACAGATAAAACATATTACAAAAACGGACACAATCTCGCCTCAGATGTCAGTGTCAAGCCATAATTTCTTTAACCTCTCCTTCTCACTTATCATCATAGAATGTAAAACAGGCACTTGGAAATCACCCTGTAGGTGTAAATGTCCCGTGCTTTGACTTCAACCTAAGTGCGGCGACCGTTGCTTAGTAATCGTCATAAAATGACAATAGTAAAATGACAACTGTTAAGGTTCGTTTGTTTCCTAGTAGAAGCACAATGACGAGCGGTCATTTTGATGTAAGTATGTTTGTTTTTAGTTTTTTTTCTTGCTTTACATTTCAGAACCTCATTTGGAAGTTAATAATGAATCGATAGTCAACAATGATAATAAGATAACGAATCCTATAACTATCCTACTTAATCTGTATGTATATACACGGTGTAACATGAGCAAACCGAATAATTTTAACCACGCATTCCTGAGGCCATATGGAGTAATAAATGCTATCTGAACCTAGGTCAAAATATGCTTAGTTTTTGAGATATTTCCATTTTCATGTTTAAATTTTACTATGAAAGTGGTGGAGGTGCTGGGATTGCGTATTTATTATGTATGAAAAAATAAAAAGTTAAAAAGCATAATTCGACCTAGGTTCAAATAACATTTATTACTCCATATGGCCTCTGGAATGTGTGGTTAAAATTATTCGGTTTGCTCATGTTACACCGTGTACAAAAGGCAACAGATACTCAATTCAATTCAATTCATTTATTTAAACAGTTTTAGTACATAGTATAATAATTATTAGTAGGCACTTTACTTAATCTATGTTAGGTATTATATCTAGGTACTAAACTAATGGCTCGACTTAAGCGTCTAACCGCCTTTACGCCTACTACAGAAGACTAACAGGTTACTACTAAAATATAAACTAATGCCTAAACTAGGATACATAAGTAGCCTGTATCTTAGGCAACAAATAAAGGTCCTTAAAGTTAACATAAAAACCAGATTACAAATTTAACTGTTATTTAAACTTAGAAAAAAAAAAAAAATATAATAATAATAATATAATAATATTAGGGGGACAATCTCACACAAATCGACCTAGTCCCAAACTAAGCAAAGCTTGTACTATGGGTACTAGACGACGATAGACATACGTATATAGATAAATAAATACTTAAATACATAGAAAACATCCATAACTCAGGAACAAATATCCGTGCTCATCACACAAATAAATGCCCTTACCGGGATTTGAACCCAGGACCTCTTGCTTCGTAGGCAGGGTCACTACCAACTAGGCTAAAGCGGTCGTTAAATATATGAAAAGTAAGTAACTACGGCTTAAATAATTGAATACATTACGAAACTAGAGTCAGAAGGTTTTCGGTTTCTACATAGGATAATGATTGTAACCACTCTGCTAATTTGGATTTACAACTATTGTAGTTAAGATCATAGATATTCTGGAGTCTATTAATTTTGTTGAAGAGATAGGGGCCCAAGAACGAAGCGAATTTGCGCATGAAAGCATGCCTAGGGCGTGGCGTCTTAAATACTATGTCTGACCGCCTTTTGTCAGAGATACTGCGGTTGTAAGGGGCGGATTTGTGCTGATCAAGGATGATGTTTAGAATAAACAGTTGGCGCACAGTTAGGACTTTGCAGGATTTGAATAGTTCTCTAGTAGGGAACTGACTTACCTTATACTGACTTATCTTTCAACGCACAGCTCGAACTACTGAACGGATTGTGGTGAAATATGGCATATATGTATGTAAATTCATAGCTATTATGACGTAGCCATCCACTAAGAAGGCATTTTTGAAATTCCCACGGGATATTCAATAAATGAGATTTATAGTTTCCTTTCATAGTCGCCCTATCTACTATAATAATTAAAGACATTAAAATTATCATCAGCATCATCATCATTACAGCCGAAAGACGTCCACTGCTGAACATAGGTCTCCCCCAAGGCTCGCCAAACAGATCGGTCCTGCGCCATCCGCATCCAACGCGTCTAACACTACACTGTATCTTCCCGTCCTTGGACGCCTCTTGAGAACCAGTGTGAGTTGCCAGTGATGAGTTATGGCACTGAGATGTAGCCGCTAACGATGGGCTTCACAAGAATTGAAGAAGAATTAAATAATCAAAATAAATTAAAATTGGCATGCAAGTAAGTATATTATAACAGTAAAAAACCGGCCAAGTGCGAGTCGGACTCGCGCACGAAGGGTTCCGTACATTTATCTATAAAAATCACGTTTGTTGTATGGGAGCCCCCCTTAAGTATTTTTTTTATTTTAATTTAATGATTTATTTTTGAAGTCAATACATAATTAAATATTCTGTGAATATTCCAAGCTTCTACCTGTTGCCGTTATCAATATCGAGCAAAAACGAGCAAAAAAATCACGTTTGTTGTATGGGAGCCCCCTTAAATATTTATTTAATTCCATTTTTTAGTATTTGTTGTTATAGGCAACCGAAATGCATCATCTGTGAAAATTTCAACTCTCTAGCTTTCACGGTTCCCGAGATACAGGCTGGTGTCAGACGGACGGACGGACGGACAGCGGAGCCTCAGTAATAGGGTTTCCGTTTTTACCCTTTGGGTACGGAACCCTAAAAACTAATTTAATAAGGATAAGGAGAAATCGGGATTTACATATTGAATTACTGATATCGACGATGATGGCGGTAGATTTTAGGATTTTTGTTTACCTATTCTACAAGGTTAATTGTAATTCAATAGCATCCTTTGAACCCTAAACTCCTACCACTTAAACAAATCTTTTTTGTTTTACGACTTTTGTCATAACTTTATATTTTTGGTGTAATAACGTTTTGGAGATTACCTGTATTTTTACGATACTCTGTGCCGTGTATGGAAAAAAAATGTACTCCATTTTATAAAGTCGTATAACAAAAAACATTTGTTCAAGTGGTAGGAGTTTAGGGTTAAAAGGATGCTAGTGAATTACAAATAACCCTGTATAAAAGAGATGACGAAGCGTCATAGAAAAAAACGGTTTTGGATAAATTTTTGAATTTACCTACCATACGCAGGCTGCCATATACAGGGTATAATCGTTAAGTGTGTCCAGGCGATTATTCCCTAACTATTACCTATAAATATCAAAAAACTGTGCACAAATATCGAAATTACATCAAAACGGCATCATTAACTTTTTCAAAATAAAGAGAGAATATCCATAATTTTGACATGAAACACTCCCATACATTTAGTAAGAGATTGGTGAAAAGGTTTTAGTTTCGTTATTTTATAAGCTTAGTTGGTACTGATTTTTAAATAAACTGTTTTTTAATCCAACAAAGTAATAAAACTATCTTTTACTTGAATAACATCTATTTCTTAGTAAGTACATTTTTTTATTCAAAGCAGATGTTCGAAGTGACGTCCTTGTTCGATGCAATGACGGGCTCTATGTATGCGAGTGTTTGATATCAAAATTATGGATATTTCTCTTTTTATTTTAAAAAAGTTAATGATGTCATTTTACTCATTAGGTAACGTACTTTCGATATCAGTTCCCGGTTTTCTATATCTGTAATAGTTACGGAATAATAGTCTGGGCACACATAACGATTACACCCTGTATATATGTCTCCGGCATGGGTTTCTCTGAGCGCATCATAGTAGTTAATGTTTTCAATACTACATATTTACACGTATTTGACCCAAATTTTAATACAAATGATCAAACGGAACTTCAGCCCAAGCTCTCTCATTCTAAGACGACGCCGGTGCTCACGATTAGGACGTTTATAATGATAAAGCAGCATGGACCCATGGGTCCTCAAACCTTCGTGTAAAATTCCACATCTAATTTGCAAATGCAGCCTATAATGAATCTCCATTAGGACAAAGGGCACATTATTCAGATTGCCCTCAGCAGCCGGCTGCTAGCACAATATGCATTATCATCAGCGCCCATTAACTGGGGGCATTCTGCTGAAAAATAATAGATCTCGCCATAAGGATATGCAGGAAGGGCCGGTGGCGCGGGTTAAACCGCCGTTTACATCGAGTATTGAGAAATTACTTAAAAAAAACGAATGTTATTACTGTCGTGACATCTAGCGCCGTCTAGTCACCAGATAAAGAAACTATTGTATAATACAATGACGCTATTGTCTTAAGCAGAGATCAAAATGTTATTTGAAATGTGGTACCTCTCTGCAGTAAAATTAGCTCGTCGTTTAACGTCAACACAACGTCAAAATCCCGCTGTCATTACATGAGATGTGGTTGTGTGCGTGGCCTCAACTCTGGTGGCGTTACCTATACTTACCAGTTACGGAAGAGCGGGGCATCCTAACACAGGTTTACTACCTAAAGGGAAGTCCCAATTTACAGCATGCATTGTATTGTGTAACAAAGGAAATAAACAATTTTTCATTTTCATTTTTCATTAATTAACCATCAGTTAACCAGTCACGGCTACCGGGCGTTTGTATAAAAAACCACAATAGTATGTTGGGTGAGGTGTCATGGGAAATTTGAGTAAATTAAAATAGGAAGATGAGGCGAATAGGCATTAAGGCATACTGTGCGCGCCCTGGCTTTGTCTGGCCTCCGAGGAATGGTAACTAGCCCTCTCTCTCGCTTTAACGTGTTAGAAAGAGACGGCTGGAGGTATCGGAACGTCGAGGTATGAAGATTTGCTAGTTTTGTGGATGTTCTTTTACTATTGTAAACAATTTTGCTTAATTAAGCAGTAGGGATAATGTCGCCTTTGACGCGGTTTACTAATGTTTCGCAAATTATTTTTCCCAAACTGATTCATTTGGCAAATGTTTAATTTCCCAACTGTATAATTTTGCTGAAACTGTAAACTTTTCAGGATTGTTTCAAAACAAACCTAACCTAACCTAACATACAGAATAGACCTGAAATATATCCTGAATAGTTTACAGTTTCAGAACAAATATACATTTGGGAAATGAAACATTTGCCAAATGAATCAGTTTGGGAAAAATAATTTGCCAAATGGAAGTACACCCTATGACGCACTCCATGACTAAGAAAGTCCGAAACTGTCGAACAATTATTCGATACAAGCTTTTACCCACGGCTTCGCTCTCATATAACATTAGATCTGGCATTTACATATATCGAAATTTGCAAAAATTACAATGTCATCACGGTCTTGGTTTATATGATGAACACATATCGTGAGGAAACCTGCACATACCTGCGAAGCAACTTAATGGTGTGTGTGTGTGTGTGTGTGTCTGTGTGTGTGTGTGTGTATATATCCGCACTGGCCCGCGTGGAAACTAAAGTACCCGGCCTTTGATCAATTATAACTGAAGATACACATTGCCGAACAAAATCCCCTTCAAAGAATGTCCGAACTTTTTTATTTGTTTGCATAACAATTAAAATCATCACCTACACAGAAATTTGAACCTAGTCTTTACTTCATTACAGTCGAATTTCGGTTGACACTTGACAGCTAAACTTGACAATTGGGATGCACCAAAAAAAATAACCTATAGTTTTTATATTTTTTTTGGAAAGAATAGGATATATTAAGACACCATTTTCATCGATTTTGAATTTGGTTGAGTATTTAATTTTTTATATTTTTTTTTAGAAATACGTTGAATGACGTCACAGTGAGAGAGCCACGTTCCATAGCCTAGAAAAATTCAAGTCGTACATAACATAATCTGTGGCACTACCACGGCACTACTGAGACCCTACTACGAAGTGCATAATTCGAACTTCGTTTCATGCCGTCCCGCTCACGCTAATATGATTTGACACGAGAGTGAGAGGGATGATACGATACGAACTTCGAATTTTTTAGTAGTGCCCCTGATTTGTCTTGTCACTGTCAATATTACAAGCATGGCTTAGGGTCCTAAATGAACCATGACAAAATAGTTTTATTTATTTCTCTTCTTTTAGCTTTGGTTATTCCTGTTTGTTTAATGGTGTGATAGTAAATAGATATTTTTTATTAAAATCTGATATTTAAATTCTTTCATATTCATTTGCAACGTAGTAATTTAATAATTAAATTTGTAAAAATACATTGCGAGTATTGTATACATTTCGGACTTTATGATAAATGACAACTGTTTAAAGCCAGGTGTGCATCATGTGCTTAAAGTTCTGTCTTTGTCACTCTTTGCTATTATAAGCAGGACAGCAACATTTCAAACTGTCAATTTGTTTTAGAGTGTAGACCTGCTTTATATCTGCCTTTGTGACGATTCACTGCAGGGGTCAAATGAAGGTCATTACTTAAATTTTCTTTATTTAATTCAGATTATCATATTTTTGGAATCTGATTTCTGAAAACGCTTCACAAAGCCTATTTCTCCAAACGGTTTTCGATTTATTATACGTTGCCAAAAATTGGGACATCCCAATTTCACGCAACGTACTGAGAAAAAGAAGGCCACTTTTATCAAAGTGGCGCTCATTTGGCTCGGACATTTTCGGGCGCGCGACTGTGGATCTACAGTTATAATTGATCAAAGAACGTACTGAGAAAAAGAAGGCCACTTTTATCAAAAAGGCGCTCATTTGGCTCGGACATTTTCGGGCGCGCGACTGTGGATCTACAGTTATAATTGATCAAAGAACGTACTGAGAAAAAGAAGGCCACTTTTATCAAAGTGGCGCTCATTTGGCTCGGACATTTTCGGGCGCGCGACTGTGGATCTACAGTTATAATTGATCAAAGTACCCGGCCATGAAGATTGCACACGCTCTTTGAATAAAGACTCGGCAAATGTCGGACATTTGCAGTCTTTTTCCAAAGACCGATGTGTTTTTTTTGTCGATGTGTTTTTTGTACACACACAGGCCGGGTACTGTACAGCCTAAGCCCTCTCGTTCTGCGAGGAAACTAACTAGGATTAAAAAAAAACTCCCAAACCTACCTCCATGTAGCTACAATTGTCTTATGCGGGTGCTGGGGTCGTGGCAGCGAATAAGTAATTAGGCGGCGCGGACTTATTAACAGCATTATATAAGTTTGATTTAATCAAAATGTTGAAACCTTAGTGTTCACCGGGACTGTTGTAGGTACGGTCAAGGACTTTAATTCATGAGCCACCATGGAACCATTTCACAGTAAACGTTATAGTAAGATGGCATTAAGAGGATACGATGCGCACCATTTCTCCATACAAACGTAATCCCCTGTTTCCTCCCTGGATAATGGCTTTAGAGCCAAATTTTTTTTACTGTGTAATCTGTATCTACCACAGCTATGCCCCTAGGTTTCGTTTTTTTCCATATTTCAATTGACATAAGAAATATGAGCTTTCAAAAACTGAAAAAATTGCCCAATTTCAACGTCATTTTCAGACACTCATCATAAAAATTTGTGCACTGATTAAAAAATTACCCTGTAGATTAAATTGGCGTCTTTGAGTGTCGTGGTAGCGTTAGGGTAGTTAGCGGCGATCGCGCTGTCACGTAGCTCCAATAGATGGCGCTAGTAGTCCCGTGAACACGGTAGCTGATAATAAAGGGAGTTTTGAATGCGAGTGATGATTACTTCAAGGCCTGTCCTGCCCAAGTATAACGACACTTGGGATACGTCTGTTGTTCTTGATTTTCATTTGAAATTACATTTGTAATTTACCATGAGCTTTACGGTGACGGAAAACATCTTTAGGAAACTTGCATACGTCTGAGAGAAAATCAATGGTGTATGTGAAGTTCCCAATCCGTACTGGGCTCGCGTGGGAACTACGGCCCAAGCCCCAGCCCAGTCTGAGAGGAGCCTGTGTCTTACAGTGGGACGTATATTACCTATAGCACGCGGCGGACACGACGTACAAATACGCGTTCTTGAATCTACATAAGCACGACGACGTCTGTACACGCGTACGCCTACATACATCGCGCGCGCACTCTTCTGGTTTCTGGCGGTTTCCGGCTATCTGCGCCTTGAGGGGTGGGGTAATTCGAATCGGTGCGGGGCGGACCGTTTCCATTCTGTACGTCAGTACTACTATATATTCTGTGCCTATAGGCTGCGATGTTGATGGTGACTCAAAGAGTGCAAATGAAATGAAATGAAATGAAATGTCATTTCATTTCAATGGGATCTTATTACTGAGACTCCACTGTCTGTCCGTCGCTCCGTCTGTCACAGTACCTACTCCATCTCTTGAATCGTAATAGGTAGCTTGTCACTTGAATTTTTTACCGATTATAATAATATATGTATATGCTTTGTAGTGGTAGAGCCATGTTGTAGCTAGCCGCTGCATCACGAATGGGCCGGCTCGTCCGGGGCAGTACCACCCTCTCACAGAACACCGGCGTGAAGCAGCAGTAATCCTGCTTGCGTTTCGTACGGTCAGTGAGAGTGCCGGGGGCCCAATACCTCACCCCTTCCCTCTCCTTTAGGGCTGACAACGCACTGGCATCGTGTAAAGCGCTGCGGGTGTCTATGGACAGTGGTGTTCATTTAACATCAGGTGACCCACTAGTTCGTTTGTCTGGCCTAGCTAACATAAAAAAAAAAAAAAAAATATGTATTACTGTGGCCGCTATAACAACAAATACAAACAATAAAATCAAGTTAAAAATTAAAGGGGGTCGTGACACAAGAAACGTGTTTTTTTAGCTCAACTCCAGCAACGGTTACTGGGCAACGCGACATCCAGGGGCTAAAATCAGGAACGGCCCAATACGCGGTTTGCGAGCGGTAATTCAATCGTTTGGGAGAGGATAGGAATGGGCTGAGCTTGGGATGAGCTTTATTTCCCTGTTAATTCGCTTTGTAAGGACGTCCTCAAGCGCCACCTCACCGCATGTAATATCCCATGTGAGAGTTGGGAAGATCTTGCGAAACAGAGACCAGAATGGCGCGGCTCTGTAAATAAGGCTATTATGGGTTTTGAAACGCATCGCTTTGAGCACCTGGATGCCAAGCGCCTTATTGAAAAGACCCGTCCGAGACCTACCTACACTTACACATACAATGATAGTGGTCAGCTACATTGCGCACTTTGTAATAGAACTTTCAAAACAAAGTTTGGCTTTGCCAGCCATATTCGGGCACACAAGTAACAAATGAGCTTAAAGGTTCGCCTTTGTCGGACACGACATGGAGGACATCATCATCATCAATTCGCTTTGTAAATAAATAAATAATCAAGTAAATAAATAAATAAGGCTCATCCCAATCTCAGCCCAAACCTCTCGCAAACCAGTGATCTTTGGCGTTCCTGAATAGCAGTTCATCCCTATTCTCTTGCAAACGATTGAATTACCACTCGCAAACCGTATTGGGCCGTTCCTGGATTTAGCCCCTGCAGTTGCTAGGCAACGCGAGCATCCCTATGCTGTTCGGATGTTGACCTACCTATATACTTAAGTTTGCGATTTTAGTTTATTTATGCACATCAGATTGAGCAGGAGACGTTGATGCATGACACTAGCTGTTTTTAGTTACGTGCCCGAGCAGTACGTCCTCATTGTGTTCCTCATTGTTTTTTATTGTCTGGCTGGTTGGTTAGCACTTAGGAATGTATTTTTTTGTCTTCTTTCTTATTTCGATCGATTGTGTTTCATGTTTATAATTTTCTTTTATTTTTATTATTGTTTTATATTATGACACTGATTGATCTTGTTTGTGTTGTGCGTATCTTAATTATTTTTTTTAAGCAACTGTTTTACAACCAGGTATTTGTATTCATTCTTTCATTTATTCATTTGTATTGTTCCAATCCATTTTAAAAATATCACTGCTATCATTTTCATTTTCATTTCCTTTTCACATTGTCACTCTTTATTAATTTGTGCATGTTACAATAATTAGAATAATTAAACATACTTCGTTTTGCTTGCTGCGCGTGTGGTTGGCCGTGTCAATTGTCAATGTCAAGTCAACGCCGCCATGTGAAATATAACGCCCTTGTGTTGGTAGTGGTAGCGCTGAGCTTAAAATGGTCGCGTTCACAATTTAGACACGGTCCGGTCGTACGTGCAGCGAGCAAATGACGGCCTCGCGGTCCCACCGGAAGACCAGCGCTGGCTCTCGAGCCAGCATATGCTGAGGTGGGTCCGTTTCGTGATAGTTGTAGTTGCCTTACATATTGTTATCTCATATGCCTGTTGTAACTGTCACGAATAAATGTTTTTTCTTTCTTTCTTTCTTTCTTTCTTAGTGCTAACATTTTGGCGATTTTTTACTGAACTATTTTTACAACATTCTACTGAGGTACGGAACCCTTCATGTACGAGTCCGACTCGCACTTGACCGATTTTTATTATATGTTTTAGTTTTTTTTTCGGTTTCTTATCAACATAAAAAAAACAAATCAGGTACGGTAACTTAATGTAACATTAATTTTTCATCGTTGTTTCAGCATCTTTATAAGTGAAGCGTAATGCTCCAAGTGTATCGCAACGTGCCACACGACAGATCCTGATGTGTCCCAGGCTTCAGGCTTTGACGTACCGTATCTAATACAGTGTGCGTCAGTAGGCCTACTATTTATTTGCTATCAGTTTTCTTGTCGACATGGCAACTGGAAACTATTACACGCAAAACTTATGAATAAAGGCAGGTTTAGACAGGGTCAGTAACTGACTTCGAATTCGAGACAAGTCAGCGCTGACCCGAGAAATACCCAATGTAAATTGATTAAAGTCAGTACAGCGGTGGGAGGTCAGCGCTGACTTTCAATTTACTTTGGGTATTTCTCGGGTCAGCGCTGACTTGTCTCGAATTCGAAGTCAGTTAGGTACTGACCCTGTCTAAGCCTGCCTTAAGTGTTCTTAGAATTTTTATGTGGCATTATGTTTTCCGAAGATAATATCGAATTCTCGACTTTCCTCATTTTTCTTTACTGTACAGCCAGCTCCAGATTAAAGGTACCCCCTATGTACCTAATGGCGATAACCAAACCTGAGGGTACCTTTTCTTTGCAGCTGACCGTAACTACCTATCATCTTCATTCCAACCTATATGCAGGACACAGGTCTCCTCTGGAAAAGGAATGAGAGGACTTGGGTTGTAGTTCCCACGCGGGCCCAGTGTGGATTGGGAACTTCACACGCACCATTGATTTTCTTCGCAGGTGTATACAGGTTTCCTCACGATGTTTTCCTTCACCGTAAAGCTCATGGTAAATTTCAAATGTGATTTCGCACATACATTCCGAAAAACTCAGAGGTGCGAGCCGGGATTTAAACCCACGACCCTCTGCTTGAGAGGCCATATGTCAGACCGCTAGACCACCACGGAAAGAGATAGATCTAACTAGACCCAAGTATCTAAATTCAGTCACAATACAAGATAATCATTATCATCATCATCATCAGCTCGGGCTATACACGTCCCACTACTGGCATAGGCTTCCTCGCACAATAGGCTTGGGTTGTAGTTCCCACGCGGGCCCAGTTCAGATTGGGAACTTCACGCACACCATTGAATTTCTTCGCTGGTGCATGCTTTTCCACAATGTTTTCTTTCACCGTTTAGACGACCAGATGGCCTAGTGGTTAGAGAACCTGACTATGAAGCTTGAGGTCCCGGGTTCGATTCCCGTGTCGGGGCAGATATTTGTATGAAAAAAAAATACGAATGTTTGTTTTCGGGTCTTGGGTGTTTAATATGTATTTAAGTATGTATCTATCGATATAAGTATGTTTATCCGTTGCCTAGTACCCATAACACAAGCTTTGCTTAGCTTACTTTGGGACTAGGTCAATTGGTGTGAATTGTCCCGTGATATTTATTTTATTTTTATTTATTTACCGTAAAGCTCATGGTAAATTTAAAATGTAATTTCGCCATTTTTTCTCTTAAGCTGAGGATCGTGGATTCGAGTCCGGGTCTCTGAACTTTCCGGAATCCATATGCGGAATCACATTTGAAATTCACCACGAGCTTTACAATGAAAGAAAACATCGTGATAAAGCCTGCACATCTGCGAAGCAATTCAATTCAACTACAGTCCAAGCCTCCTCATTCTGAGAGGAGACCTGTGATCAGCAGTAGGTATATGACTTAAATAGAGTACCTGGGCGTCCGAGCTCCGCTCGGGCTGAAACTTGTTACCAAGCGTTTTCCCAGGGATAAGACCAAGCTAGATCAATTTTTCATCCCCGAAAACCCCGTACATATCAAATTTCATCGAAATCGTTGGAGTTCTGATTATATGAACTAAAACAATTACTTTGCTCACCCGCGACCTTACAATAGTTACGTTTATGCAAGAAATGAGTGTAAATAAATTATTCTGATTATATATATAAGTATATATATATATATATATATATATATATATATATATATATATATATATATATATATATATATATAATATATGATAGATTAAGATCTTGGTACTAGAAATTTTTGTAATGTTTTTAGTTTTACTTTTATCCTATTTTGTCCGTTTTATTTTTCTTACCTGTATTGAGTTAGGTTTTGGTAATAAAGATTTTTTAACTTTACTTACTACTACGAAATTATTCTCATTTCAAAAATAAACCTGTTTTTCTTTTAACACAAAGCTTATTTTTGAAATGAGAATAATTTTGTATAGTGTCAGTATCATTATAAATGTGCGAAAGATAATAATAAAATAATTCATTTATTAGTTCAACATAGGTGGCTAACATAATAACATAACATAAAGCATTACATTAACATACTCGTAATTACCAGTTATAATTTTTAAAGTAATTTAATTAGGAATTTAGTAACTTGCGTCACCAACAATGCAGGTGCTTTCTACACCTGACCAAGTTTTTCTGTCATTCGCTATTCTTTCATTGGAAGAAAAGAAACATCAAAATATCCCTTTATTACTTATTACCAGTTATATTATCACGCATTGAGCCGCGCCGCGGCAGACCCAAGCACAAACAGCTGTACGATTGTCCCAAGCTAGGGTGTTGTTGGAGGGAAGGGGACGGCGATATTTTATAATATGAGGTGTGAGAAGAACGGCTGCAAGTGTCGAGGAGGGGCGCAGGCTTTACACGCGCGAGCTCTATTGGTAGCGGTCACGCCGCCCAGGCCGCGCCCCCCTTCGTCGAAATACCACGCGAGCTCTACACCATCCAGTCAGTCTGTCGTTTGGATTCGACGCGACACATTCACCTCCTCGCTTGTGCCCATTCACCATTGTGCCATAAATCATAAATCATTACAATCAATGATCTAAAACATTTCTTACACTCAAGTATTTCACGTGAACATGTCGACTTTGAGTCATCACCCGTACGCGTTTTCGATGCATCCGGGTATGCTGCCGGAGTACCCGAGCATGCCGCAGCCGCTGCCTGCGTCGTCGCCGCAGTCAGAGATGCACATCAAGAGGCCGATGAACGCGTTCATGGTGTGGTCCAGACTCCAACGCCGCCAGATAGCAAAGGACAACCCGAAAATGCACAACTCTGAAATTTCCAAGCGGCTCGGCGCTGAGTGGAAGCTGCTGTCCGAAATGCAGAAGAGGCCGTTTATCGATGAAGCGAAGAGGCTCCGAGCTCTGCATATGAAGGAGCATCCGGACTACAAGTACAGGCCGCGCAGGAAGCCCAAGCCCCCGACTTCCGGAGGAGCTCCCGGCGCAGGAGCATTCGCCAGTTTCCCACTGCCGTATTTCGCCGGTCCGCCACCAGGCGTCGGACATTTGGATGCGCTCTCGTACCCCGCAGTGTCACCATATTTCCCTCACCAGTTGGACCACCTACAGTTCTCTAAATTGATGGCTCCGAAGGTTGAAAGTATGCCGACGGTATCTTCGTCGGCCGCTGCTGTGGTGTCGTCGTTTTATTCGTCGCTGTACACGTCCCCTGCGGGGCCACCCAAGCCGTTCTCCTCGCAACTGTTCCACCAGTACGGAGCAGCACCGCCGTCGCCGGTCTCGCCAGCAACGCCCAACCAGCACAGCCCTCACGACGACCAACTCCGGCGGCCCGTCTCCGTTATATATTGAAGACCAACTTGCCTGCCCTGAAGGACCCACCTCTCGGTCGGCAACAAACACGTGGACTAGTATTAAGTGTTACAAACTGTGAAGCCATAAGCCTAAACATTATTTATTGAATTAAATAGTTTGTAGTCGAAAATTGTAAATCCGAGTGCGTCTCATATCAAGTGCTTGTAAAAGTTGTAAATATTACGTCGAGTTGTAGCTCACTAGACTCTAATTATTAGAGTAACGAATTGTGTTAACTGTGATTTTTGTTTTCGATGCATCTTTAAATATTTAAGGTAAAGTAGTGACGGCGGGGTAGTTATGTAAAGTGAGATTGGTACCAAAAAGAGATTATTTTCTATAGATGTCAGGACATATAGCTGAATAGTTAAGACTGGTTCCACTTTTTTCGTCTCTTGCGTTGGCTTGTTGTGTTTGATTGTTTCTGTATGTAGTTACGCATCAGGATTTTAGCCTTACATTTTATTAATTGCTGTGTAATTTATTTATTGATTCCTAATGTAGACTGTAGCCAACCTGTACAAATGTCAGACTCCGTAGGTATTGGTGCATCCCGATTGTATATATTAGTGTTTAATTCTATTTTGATGTCAGTACCAACGATGTATTATAGTATTTGAGAAGAAAAAAAATTTGTTAATGCCATAAAAATAAACTAAATTGTTTTTATTTTAATATATCGTTTTCATCATGATATCCTTAATCCCTAAACAAACGTGGTTGTAGGAAAATAGGTAAAAGTGTGTTCCAAGAAATTTTACCTCTACCTAAATGAGTGATTGTAAATCTGATTACAATTTGGGAAGATAACACTGAATATGGATACAAAAATCATAAAGTACCTACCTATTTAGAGCTGTAAGTAGAACTTCATTTTTGAAGTTAGTTAAAAAATAAAAGTAGATAGATACGTAATATTTGGATAAAGACATAGTAGGTATCTACAAGTAGAGTCACATTCTAAATACTTTACCTACTACATCTCTCCTGTAGATAACAACTATTCTAACGAGGTTTATGATAATGAAATTTCTGATGTAATGTTTCTGTCTGGTAGCTACCTTCCCTACAAATATTTTGTTACTATGTAACTTTTTAACTTTTAAAATCGTACTACTTAGTTGTAGGTGACAAACTTAAGTAGGTACAGAAGGGGCTAAATACAGGAACGACCCAATACGGTTTGCGAGCGGTAATTAAATCGTTTGGGAGAGGGTAGGAATGGGTTGAGCTTGGGATGAGCCTTATTTTCCTGTTAATTCACTTTGTAAATAAATAAATAAACAAATAAATAAGGCTCATCCCAAATTCAGCCCAAACCTCTCGCAAACCAGTGATTTTTGGCGTTCCTGAATAGCAGTTCAAACCAAACCCAACCCAAACGATTGGATTACCGCTACCAAACCGTGAAGGCCCGTTCCTGGATTTAGCCCCTGTTGTATGTAGTAGTGCACAGAATTGATATGGAGTTTAAGTAATTTTTCAGATTTAGAACGTCAATTACTTAAGTTTTTCACTTACACGTTGATTTAGTGATATCTCCATTGCTTTTAAAACAATTAATTAGACTGGAATTTAATTAAATAAGTATTAATTTATTGGTAATGCTAGTGTGATATATACCAAATAAAAACATGGTCAATAGGGTAGATTTGCTCATCGATTTTTGAATAAGAAGTAACTTGGAGAAGAAGGAGATAATGCCAATTTGAAACCTCCCCTTGCCTTCCACACCCCAGAGCCGGAGTCCGAAGTTCGAAGTTGCCGATAGAGGGCGCTACTTCCTATATCCTCATCTGAAGCGATATTGACGACCGGATAGCTTATAGGTACTTCGTTTTTTTAGCATTAGAAAATAAGGTAAACAATCTTGACGAGTCTATTTATTGAAAACGCTTAAAAAAATAGTAACTATTACTTATGAAATCAAAAGAATGTATGTAAATGACCATATTTCCATTCAAATTGTTACATATTAGCTGTGACTTATTTTTCAAAAGTGTTTTTTCCGGGTTTGATTCCCGGTCGGGGCAGATATTTGTATGAAAAAAAAAGTGTTTGTGTTCGAGTCTTGTATGTTCAATGTATTTAAGTAAGTACGTTTATCCGTTGTCTGGTACCCATAGTACAAACTTTGCTTAAAAGGAAAGGTACCCAACTATCCGGGTCCGATTTGCTTGATTTTGATATTATTTTAGATAATAGTCTAAAACCAAATAACAGATACGTATTTTTTTTAGCGGCTTTATAGAATGCATTCGTCATGGTGTTTTTAGCCTCCGGAAAGCTCATGGTAACTAAAAAAGAAGAATAAGAATAATAAGAATAATAATTTAATAATAAAATATTAAGAATAAATTTATATATCATAGGTATATATTTATTTATATGTATTTAAATATTAATATTTAAATTTTGACACACACTACGGACTTCGAGCCACAGATAAAACTACTAAGTTACGGTGGGAAGAGATAGGTAACCTACGTCCTATTCTGGAACCGGACACGTCATTTCTTAAGTTTTATTTTTTCAAAAAAAAAATGCAAAATAAAAAACCGTTAAAGTACGAGTATGGCTCGTACTCAGGGTTTCGTACCTCCGTACAATGTTTTGAAACAGTTTAGTAAAATATCGTAGTTTTTCGAAAATCATCCAAACAGCATTGCGTCGCTCGCTCGTATGCGCGCGGCCATGGCTATGGCTGTTAATCGTTGCCTAGCAACTGCCAGCTGTGTTGCCTGCGCCGCAGTTAAAAATGCTGAAAAAGACACGACCCCCTTTCGTTTTTAACTTTTTTTTTTTTTTTTTTATGTTAGATAGGCCAGACAAACGAACTAGTGAGTCACCTGATGTTAAATGAACACCACTGTCCATAGACACCCGCAGCGCTTTACACGATGCCGGTGCGTTGTCGGCCCTAAAGGAGAGGGAATAGGGGTAGGGGGAGAGGGAGGGGGAGAGGGAAGGGGTGAGGTATTGGGCCCCCGGCACTCTCACTGACCGTACGAAACGCAAGCAGGATTACTGCTGCTTCACGCCGGTGTTCTGTGAGAGGGTGGTACTGCCCCGGACGAGCCGGCCCATTCGTGATGCAGCGGCTAGCTACAACATAGCTCTACCACTACTAACTTTATTTTATTTTTAGTATTTGTTGGTATAGCGGCCACAGTAATTACATAATCGGTGAAATTTTCAAGTGTGCTATTACGGTTGAAGAGATAGAGCCCTGTGACGAGATATACGGAACCTAAAAAAAAAGTTCAAATATTCCTCAAAAGTTTTGAAGCTACGACCCACTTCCCACAGATAACCGCAAAACTACGGCGGAAGAGATGATCGGTCTTATTCTAAAACCGGTCACGGCAATCCCTAAGTTCTAGTTTTACAAAAAAAATGCAAAATTAAAAAGTCAAAATCCAAGGTAAATTCCAGAAAGGGCGACAGGGGCGCCCTCTGGCGAAGTTCTCGGGGTGTATTCTGTCGCCCGAACACGGGTTTCAATTTAATAATTACGGCCCCTATTCTGACGGGGGCGTTTTTCGATGCGATTGTTTTATCCCATTCCACCATGGCGCTCGAGTTGGGGCCGTGAAAAACGCTTTTTAAACCTCCTATGGAAAAAAGGGTAATAGAAGTTCGACCGCTATGAGGTGTCTGTCAGTGGTACCGTTGCTTTTAACCTTTTCAACGCTCTGTCAAATAAAACAGCTCTCACTCATACGCCAATGTTGTCCCCTATTTTCTCCTCAAAACTTGACTAATAATAATATTTTTCAAAAATAATTAGATAGAGGTTGTAGCTATGTCTCTAAGTTCTCGTTTCATTGTTAATGTGAGTATTTTTTTTGATGATTGTGTAAAAATGACGTTGAGGTTGGGAAATTTTCATAGTTTTTGAAGGCTACTTTAACTATAAAGTATGTTTATCCTTAGGACATAGCTCGAAGAATCGCTTGACTTAAGTGGCAGTGGGCAGGGCACATCGCTCGTAGAACTGACGGCAGATGGGGCCGAAAGGTTCTCGAGTGGCGTCCGCGGACCGGAAGACGCAGTGTGGGTAGGCCTCCAACAAGATGGAGCGACGATCTGGTGTAGGTGGCGGGAACGCATTGGATGTGGATGACGCAGGGCTGATCTGTTTGGCGAGCCTTGGGAGAGGCCTATGTTCAGAAGTGGACGGAGTGGATGATGATGATGATTTTTCATGACAGTTCCTACATCAGATTAAACAATAAGGCTGACTCTCACATTGACTCTTAGGGTGGTAAAGTAATTTCTTAGTCGACTGTACAATCACTGCTTATCGTATCATCAATTGAGGTCAAATTATTCTCAATTGTTCCAAGTGCGTAAGTGTCACTTTAAAGATATAGGCAAAATAATGACAGCTTGAACGCTGTCCTCGTGGCCCCAACCAAAAGGAACTCAACGAGTTTTGAATTAATTATTAGTTGGGTAGGTCATTGTTTGCAGTTACGATTTCGACCCTTTGTCGGATTTATGAAGTGGATTTATCTGTTTTAAAGTAAAATTATTTGTCAAATTATTCATTTAAATATTCATACCGTCTCGATTTGCCGTCGCCCTTATAATGAGGCGCAGGTATTATACCGAATGTCAGAGAATTTTTGTATCAAACAGAAGTTTATTACAGTTTTTAGTATAATTAATAAAACAAGTTAAATTTTTGGTATAACAATGGCCCCATCGAACGGTGCGATGATTCCATCAATGTCAGGGTTGGATAAGACTCTGTTAGACGTCTTTTGGTCAAGTACGGTAGCGCTGTCCGTGTTCAGTAGAACACCAGCCACAACCAATGTAAAACAAAAAGTTTCCAACTGCCACCACAATAAATAACCAGTTTTCACAAAAAAGCTTGTAATAATCCTCTTTTGTGATAATAAGATAATCGCTTGTGAAAAGAAGACAGACAGATGTCTCAGATCATCTCATCTGTAGCCTTCATACGTTTTAATGCTAAGCACAGACCTCTGCTCAGATCGAAAGGGCTTGGGCTGTAATTCCCACGGGAACCCAGTGCGTATTGGAAACTTCACGCGCACCATTGCATTGCTTCGAAGATGTGTCGAGTGTTATTTTATTTGTTATTAATATTGTTTTACTTTTATTTGATTTTAAATGAGACAAAAAAGAGATTCTCTTCAAGAATTCAGTGTGGTTCGTTCCAGTTAGCGAAATCTTGATTCGCAATTTTTAGTTTACAGCACTTGATCACTTTCCATTTTCAACGATTATTTTGTGTACCGAACAAAGCTGGAATAAAACCTTCGTTTTATTTTTTTTGTCAGTTATTCCTACTGCATACTGGCCGCTACACAAAATGACATAAACAGAAAAAGAATTAAAAAACAAAAAATACGCAGTCAAACCTTACCCCAAATGGACACAATGTATTCAAATTTTCAAAAATGGAACGCGTTTGAATTAAGCCCGAGTGTTGCCAGCACAGAGTATTTCCCCCGTTCGAGTGTGCCCCATTTTTCCCATTCCGAACGTGGCTATTGTCGGGAAAATATATTTTGTATGGAGGCGGCATTACAATGTGAAGTCCGTGTTATTTATTTAGACGTATTTCATTGTGCAAGCCGGGTTCGATTCCAGCGGCCAGACGGGAGGCAATCGAGTCAAGACCACTATGCCTGTACAGGTAACGGATTGGCAAATAAGTAATTGAAATCCAGCCTCTATTATAGGGGACGTGTACTATCGAAAAATGCCCCGTATTAGAGTAGTCTGAATAAATTAGTGGAACTTGAGGGCGGGCTGGCAACATTGGGCGATTCGAGTTGCGGTTTTATTACGAAATAGACGTTATTATTATTAAAATGTGAAGGTAGCCATTGCGATTCATAGAAATGCGAAGCTTTATGATTTTCAATGTTTATAAATGATAGTGAGTTTCAAATATTCCACTTCTAAGAGTTACACAAAAGCTTAGTAGGTACTGTTCAACTGGGTAGATACAAGAATTCTATAGCAAATTAAATTTCAAACTCTAAGACAAAACCATTTTGTCACAATTGCCTGTGAAATTGCGAAATACGAAGTAAAGGTAGACGAAGTCACTGACACAAGCTAGTAAAGATAAAAGTATATTAGGATTGCTTTAGTATTACAACAGGGTTGGCAGCATCCAAACACAAAGGAGACATCTAAAGGTGAACAATAGCACATAATCACGCTCCATATCAACATAATGACCACAAAAGACTATCGCAACCTCAATAGACACAGCCAATTATATCTGACATTTGAAGAAATCCCAATAATGACACTAACTTTTTGGCACCATTAAAATATCAAGACAGTACCCTCATAATCGCAGTGTTACTATAGAATGTTATTAAAGGTAATTCTTCCGATCGAACCGTCATTTCTTGTCCGGATAGCTCGAAGCTTGATAATGATAAATGATTTTCATCCAACAATGACTTGTCAAGATTAATTAAAGCCCAAACTGTTGCTTAAATAGTTAGTTAGGCAATTCAGAACGGGTAGCCATTGTGCCGGTCGGTATGTTCTTCTGAAACGAAGATACGTCGTTTTGATATTGGTTTTTATTAAAATACAGTTGCATCCTACGGAGCTTCGGTTATTGTATGATGCTGGCCTTGTCATTACTGTGTATTAATACATATTGTACATCGTATATTGCAGTGGTTGTTACAAAATTTGTGTCTTTGTGTTTAGATGATTTTAAATGATGGTTTGAAGCATTTGTTAAGGCGTATAGGAGCGTGCAATGAGTAGGTAAGCATTTAAGTAGCTTTTTAACAGTCGAGTTGATGTTGAAATAGCAAGTATTTGATTGGTTGTCTGTTTAGTAAATGCGAAAGATACTGTGAATTGTTGGTATTTTCACGGTTAAATTATCAAGTAAATGTTGAGTGATGGTGTGGTTTGATGTGTATATTGTACAGCATGTTTTTAATTTTCGTGATTATTGGCTCTGAAAGGTAATTTTGGCTATTGAGATTGATTTAGACTTATATTAAAAAAAAAATTGCAAATTTACTTTTTATGAAACTTAGCGATTGACATTTCAGTATTGGGATAAAAATTAGGCTATGTGTTATTCTAAATGTCCAGCTATCTATAGTCCTGCGCCATCCGCATCCAGCGCGTTCCAGCAACCTTAACCAAACCATCGCCCATCTTGTCTAAAGCCCATCTACACTGCGTCTTCCGGTCCGCGGACGCCATTCGAGAACTTTGTGGCCCCATCGGCCATCAGTTCAACGAGCGATGTGCCCTGCGCGCAAACTTACACTTTTTTAATATTAGTAGGACTTTTTTTACATAAAACTGACCCATGACTGACCCAAAAGAGTCCAAGTGTGTCTCGCTAGTTTAGTGTCGGCCTATTCGCTCTAGCCTTGAAGATCTCCAGGTTGTTTATCTGGAAATACAGACAACGGGAGCGAATTCCATTCCTTTGAAAGAAAAGAAAGAAAAACTTTTATTTATAACAACAATAACACGTACACAGGCAAAAATAAGAGTACAAACATATACATAGACAAAACCCTAAGTTCTAAGTTGCTTCGTGTGAAATCGAAACTCACCATCTATCACACCATCATCAGGCCTGTTGTGACTTACGCCTGCGAAACCTGGACCTTAACCCAGAGAGACGAACTGAAGCTTGCCGTGTTCGAAAGGAAAGTGTTGAGAAAAATCTATGGTCCCGTGAAAGAGTGTGACGGTATCTATCGTCAACGCATGAACCATGAACTGGACGCACTTGTCGGGCACGAGAACATCGTCAGGTTTTGTAAGTCGCAGCGACTGAGGTGGGCGGGTCACCTTGAAAGAATGCCGGACACAACGGCCGCAAAAATAATGACAAAGTGGACGCCGCAACAAAAGAGACCGAGAGGCAGGCCTAGAAAGCGCTGGAGTGACTGTGTGGAAGAAGATCTCAGGAGGATGGGAAAGTTTACCAGCTGGAAAAAGGTTGCCAGGCACCGTGACAACTGGAGGAAAATTGTGGAGGAGGCCAAGACCCACAGAGGGTTGTAGCGCCAGCGGAAGAAGAAGAAGAACATAGACATAGGAATGTACATATTAATGCTGTTACAGAAAGGCAGTTCATATTAGTAAAGATGAAGCGACTGCTTCGTGCGTGCCGATAGAATACTAACCACATATTGTTAAAGACCCATCCCCTGCCTGATAAAATGGCGATGTAGGAATTAAATAATGTAGTCTCATTGTTACTTTGTTTTACCCGTCCCACCTTTACCAGCCTACTCATTTCCCGATTTCCCCTACTTTCTCCTATGTCGTCGCAGGATTAGTACCCCCTTCCCACCAAAAAGCCCTTCCCTTCCTGAAGTACAAGAGGAAGTAGGAACTCAATGATTTCACAAATAAGGCGTGCGTATTGTGTATATTCTCGTATCGGAAATTATTTCGAAACGCCTCACGTTTAATATGAGAATTTTTGAAAGCGTCAAAGGGAAAATAGCTATTTGATTTGAATACGTGACGCGGAGTTGATTTTTTTTCTCTTTAATTTCATACGTGCGCTGGATTCGGGGAACACCCAGTGTTGCCAGGCGGGCTTGTTTAAATCTCCCCAGTGAAGAAACATTGAATATATATAGATAACTAGCGGTTGCTCGCGAGTGTGTCTGCGAAGATTCGTTCTTGCGATCATGTGAGAACTGTAAATTTTTTGTGATAATAAGTATCGTATATCTCAGGATCTCCAACTGTCTTCTTACTAAACATCTAAATCGGTTAAACGTCGTGAAGAAGTAACAGACAAAAGAAAGACAAACACCCTACCCTGCACCCTACACGTAACCCCCGGATGGTGCTAAACGAGCGATACAACTCCAATGGTAGTTAGGCTTTGGCCGCGGCTGGTCACCACCCTATAGGTTGAGCCAGGCCGTTAAGCGGCTCGTCGTGGTCCGGCCTGTCGCCTATAGTAGCCATTCGGAGGAAGGGTCTGAGCTGATGTGCAGCGCCCGCGTACCGGTTACAGTGCCCCGTATTTGTTACGCTGTTGCGGTACGGTTTGCACTGCTTGGGGGCACGCGCAACACCTCGTTCAACTGCCTTCTTTCTGCTTATTCCCCTAAATCAAGTCTAGGATGAATGAGCATTTACTAGGCAAGCATGCTTCATCGTAGGCCTCATCTTTGCTTTCCTGTGATTGTGGTCAAACACAAGCCTACGTTGTATAAAAGAAAACAGCAGTTACTTTTGCATTTATAATTGCCAAGCTGAAGTAGGACTGGGCCGGATATGTCTACCGAATGCATCCGGACCGATGGGCACGAATCGTTACCGAATGGGTTCAGAGCAGAGGCAGACCCAAGAGGAGATGACGGGACGACCTGAGTGCATACCCAGGATAGGAAAAAATGGTGGAGGAAAGGGGAAATCTTTGTCCAGCAGTGGGACATGTGGGCCTGGCCCGCGGCTCTATCTGCGATCCTACAGGATCTATGCGATTCTGTTTGGTGTTTTTTTTTAACACGCTTTATATTAGCTTGGGTTGTAACTAACTATGTATGTATGTAACGGAATCTTTGAGCATAATTTTCACCCACTTCCCGGTTTCCGATTGAGCTGAAATTTTGCACATATGTGTAAATTGGATGACAATGCAATATTATTGTAACATGGAGCTGATCTGATGATGGAGCTGGATGGTGGCCATAGGAACTATGTAATAAAATAACACAATCCCGTCGAGTTAGGGCTCGTTTGATTCGTCTTGACGAGCACTTTGATCTCAGATGGTAACCAGGGTCTGATGATGGAGCTGGAAGATGGCCAAAGGCACTCCACAATAAAACGACACAACCCCATCGAGTTTGGGCTCGTTTGATTTGTCTTGACAAGCACTTTGATCCCATATGGTAACCAGGGTCTGATGATGGAGCTGGAAGATGGCCAAAGGCACTCCACAGTAAAACGACACAACCCCATCGAGTTTGGGCTCGTTTGATTCGTCTTGACGAGCACTTTGATCCCATATGGTAACCAGGGTCTGATGATGGAGCTGGAAGATGGCCAAAGGCACTCCACAATAAAACGACACAACCCCATCGAGTTGGGCTCGTTTGATTCGTCTTGACGAGCACTTTGATCCCAGATGGTAACCAGGGTCTGATGATGGAGCTGGAAGATGGCCAAAGGCACTCCACAATAAAACGACACAACCACACCGAGTTTGGGCTCGTTTGATTCGTTTTGACGAGTACTTTGGTCCTAGATGGTAACAAGGGTCTGATGATGGAGCTGGAAGGGGGGCAGGTGGCGGGGGGGGGGGGGGGGGTAAGGGGGTCGGGGGTTTAGAGGGTTGAGGGTAAGGGTGTGGCGGTTGGGGTTAGGGGGTGGGGGGTTAGGGGGGTTTGGGGAAAATAGGGTGGGGGTGTTTGGGGGTTCGGGGGTTAGGGATTTTGGGGGTTGTGGAAAATGGGGAGGGGGTAAGAGGCCTAGATGGTAACAAGGGTTTGATGATGGAGCTGGAAGGGGGGTAGGTGGAGGGGTGGGGGGTTGAAGGGAAATGGGAGGGGAAGGGGGTTTAAGGGGTTGGGGTTAAGGGTGTGGGGTGTTGGAGGGGTTCGTGGGTTAGGGAGGTTGGGGGGGTTGTGGGAAATGGGGAGGGGGTAAGGGGGGTTCGGGGTTGGGGTTTTAGGGGGTTGGGGTTGGGGGGTAAGGGGGGTTGGGGATAGGGGTTTGGGGGAAGTTTGAGGAAATGGGGTGGGGGTTGGGGTTAGGTGTTTGGGGGGGTTGGGGAAATGGGTTGGGGGATGTTGGGGGGTTGGGTTTAGGGGGTTGGGGGGTCTCTTTTTAGCACATGGAAACTGTCACTGTAAAAAAAATGCAACTAAAAAATAGAAAATAAATAATAGTTTAAAAAAACTAAAAAACACGCTTTAAAAAAATAAAAATAAAAAGTAAAAATAAATTAATAAATTTCAATTCACTATTCTTATAGTGCAGTAAAAAATCTTAATAAGCAATTATTATATTGTTATAACCAGATCAAAATTTGTAAACAATTCTAAATATTGATAAAATAAATAATAATAGTTTAAAATATTTTATTGTAAAAAAAGCGTGGGGTGCTTTTTAAGATGTTATCAAAATGATAATCCTTGACAATTGACACCATGCACCCCACGCTTTTTTTACAATAAAATATTTTAAACTATTATTATTTATTTTATCAATATTTAGAATTGTTTACAAATTTTGATCTGGTTATAACAATATAATAATTGCTTATTAAGATTTTTTACTGCACTATAAGAATAGTGAATTGAAATTTATTAATTTATTTTTACTTTTTATTTTTATTTTTTTAAAGCGTGTTTTTTAGTTTTTTTATTTGAATTTTTCCTTCCTAATGTAGTTTTTTCCTGTGTATCGAATATAAGAAAACAAATGTCTTTCTCTATTTCCTTCCCAGGGTCTTGAATTGTCTCCATACTAAACTTCAACTAAATGGTTCAGCGGCTAAAGCGGAAGAGGTAACAGGCAGATAGAGTTACTTTCCAATTTATGATATTAGTAAGACCCGTTGTTGAATAAAATAAATGAGAATTCATTATTCATACTACTGTATTTACATATCATATCCCTAGAGACTTTCTCTAAGCTTCCATAGAAGCGAAAGAAAATCTACGTTTTGGTTCATTTCGTTGAAGTAGATTCGGTCGAATCTGTACACTCAAGGAAACTGAATCGCGTACCAGGGTGGAACCTTTACACAATCATTTTCACGATGATTTCTTTGGCAGATGTATGGAATGTCAACATGACATTTGCAATGAAAAGGATTCACCCTGGTAAGTACGTGATTCAGTTTCTTCGACTGTAAGTCTCAGGTACACTTCTATGGAAGTGCACCCTTAATCGTAAAATATTTTTTAATTAAAAATTTTTGCTGACTGTCCTTGTATTGCCATCCAAACTACATATCCGGACTATTTCACGTCAACCTGATCATTAAAAGTGGATAAAATTGGACATGCAAGATATGACCCTAATAAAGTATACAAAAAATGCAAATTCGATAAAAGCTTCTAAAAATCGTACTTCTTCTACATGAGCATCATCGTCACCTTCACAAAACATCCATGCAAAAGCTCTCAATCAAACACTTAGCTTAAGCAACCATTAATAAAACGTGCCACATTAACCGTGTCGCCACATCAATCCCACTGTCCCAAATCGCATTCTACCCGGCAATGCGATGCAATAAAAATCACAATCGTATCATTGCTCTGTATTTAATTATCATGACAAAAACTTCGCAATGTTCCCTTAAACAAGCAACCAACAAACAATATTCAAGCTTTAGCTGCTGTGATACAATCTATATCACCTCGTTCTTAATTGTTATTCGCAATCATGTCATCTACGTAGACTTCAACTTTACCGTGATCAGAATTAGGTTTGGATTCGACTGTGGTTCTATTTTCGACTGACCTCCGGACAAAGTATGAATATATTAATTTGTAGTGTCGACCATTGTACTATAGTTTCTATTATTCTTGCCGACATTAATTGTTGAAGTTTGCCGTGACAGTTACACATTGTGTTAATGCGGCCTGTGGTGTTTCGATGGTTACTTTGTCCTTTGTTATCCTCTGGGATGAAAGTTCGGTCCAGAAACAACTGAATTAAGACTTAACAATTAAGTACGAATGACCCTTTCGGTGAACTCGTTCTGGGTTTATTAAACTAGCAGATTATTCAATTAATAGAGGCTTTAAGTAGACATTTGGGTTATGTAAATGTCAAAGGTTTGAGCAACCCTATGGGACTCATATAACAGGTAGGACTTTCTGAAGTAGTTTGTAATTTCAATATGAATGTAGCCTGTTATAAATATATATAATTTATAACCTAATTAGACATTGCAAAGATAAACAATTGATGAAAGCAATACTAAATACAATATTAGCTGTCATTTTTCGTGAATTGTCTCAAAAGAAAGGTACGGAATCCAATAAAAAAGCGAAAGTTTTTCAAATCCGTTAATAAAGCTAACATGAAAAGCAGACAACAATGAAATAATGTGTATAATAAAACCACAGCACTCACAAATATTCAAAACCGTGTCCCTAATGACACCAACATTGGAGCAATAAATATCCGCGACAATGCAGCGGCACACGTGGATGGATCGCGAATAAACGTCACGTCTTGTGTCATTTATCTTTTCAACAATCATTTTTACAGCATTTCCAGCAACCCCAGGCAGTGATTAATGATGGATGGATTCCTGAATAATTACCAAGACTTTTCATATTCAAGTGATTCTGTACTGTTTTTACAATAATGAATTCAACGACAATGGAGGTAAAGTTGATGTTGAAACGGTGAAAGCGGATGACCCTTCAGGAACCGTTGATTCTGAAAAGATGCAAACACAAGTTGATAGTGCAGGAAAATTTAAGCTCAGCCGTGTTGGAGAAACGGTTGATTTTGAAGCGTGCGAGTGTCGTACAGCCAACAAAAGCGGGAACACCATTCAATGCAAATCTCCACTGGAGTTTTAAGGGTAGTGTGTGCGTTATTAATTTGTTATAATTGTCCCCTCTCATATCGCTCGCATGCGGCATTTTTATTGCAAATTAGTCGCCATCATTAATTTTGTTTTTCTTTTCTCCCGTTTTGAAAGTTAATGTGTTTCGAGTGCCAGTATTATGTGAATAAAAAGTCTCGATTGTAATTATTACGAATGTCGATTCTTTTACGATTATGTATCGGTTACAAAGAGTTTCGTGGCATTGTGCGAGTGAGTGATTGTTTGTGTGTTCGCTTATGATTGTTCAATATGTAGCTATTCAAATATCGGAATGTGATGTTTAATAAACCGTTGTTGCAGCTTCTATTGTATGTGCTTTGAAATCTAAATGCTATGTTTCAAATAGGTTTGTTTCTTCGTTATATTTTGCGTATTGCTTTGTTTATATAATTTGGAATTTAAATGGACAAACGCATGCTTTTTGTGTCATTAAACATAAGAAGGAGTTTTATGGAATACTAGCTGACCCGGCGAACGTAGTTTTGCAATATGAATTATAGCCTACGACCTATTCTCAGACTTACCAAATATAGACAAAAAGTTTCATAAAAAACGTTAAAGCCGTTTCGGAGGAGTTCGATAACAAGCACCGACACGAGATTTTTATATGTTAGAGATAATAAATGAAAATATGAATACATCTTTAATACAGGGAGATTGAGACCAACTCTGTACCGACAATAAATGATAATGGATCGTTCACATCATATTTTAACTTCTTTGATAAAAAAAACATGGGACAATTTCTTTGACACCCATAGATATAGTCCCGAACGAAGCAAAGCTTGTACTATGGGTACTAGACAACGGATAAACATTATTATATAGATAAATACATACTAAAATACATATTAAACATCCAAGACTCGAGCACAAGCTTTCGTATTTTCCACACAAATATCTGCCCCGACCGGTATTCGAACTCGGGACCTCACACTCCTTCATGCATTGTTACAATCCACATAATGTGTGACATAATCATTAATGTTTTATTGCATTTATTCACTGGTGTTCTCGGGTCCCATCGGGCCCCACTCGTATGCAAATATGGCAAATGTGCATTTACTCGGTAACGCGTAACGCTGATTTAAGACCGGTTTGTTTGCGGAAGTTTTAGTGACGTTCATTTGGTTTAATTGGGGCTTAAATGTGGTTGTTTACAGATCTTTTTAACCAGAATTAAGTGGTATCCTACTAATATTACTTGATATATACAGGGTGTAGAGCTTGTCTAATTTGAAATGACTCGCCCTACCACGGCATTTACGCACAGAATTTTTCATGCGATTTGTCGACCGTGATGTTGCACACTGATCGTAGTTTACGGAATAGTCGACGCTCCCAAACAGATGAAGAGTCTTAATTAATATTTGTACGTACCTATCCAAATCAACTGATTCAGTAGAGGGTAATTTTAGCTTAGACAAGCTCTAACGGAAGAAACGCAAAATAACAGTTCTGGAAAAAAACAGAAAAAAAAAATCATGTCATTCAGCGATTTCTCAACGTTTCGACCACATTGCAGCAGTCTGGGTGTAATTATAACTATGCGTGAAAATCGCGAAAGTATGACACAATTACTGTGTACAACAGTACAACATACAGACATATAAGGAATTTAGTATGAAATTTGGTACACAGACATTTTATAACTAGACATCATTTCATCTTTTTTAGACATGGGATACTTTTTATCCCCGGAAATATGTATTGTTACTACTGGAAAATGATAGCTATTCTACGCAGACGAAGCCTTACAATAAAAAATCGATCATACCTAAGTAGGTATATACTTAATAATAATCATGGGACGATCGACACCAATAAAATTGAGCTAGTTCCAAACTAAACAAAGGGTCAAGGTCATAAATAAGTGACTACTTTTGTACCTTGTCACTTTAACGTCAGTACCTGGGCGACCGAGCTCTGCTCGGGCAGAAACTCGGTACCAAGCGTTTTCCCAGAGATAAGACCAAGCTAGATCAATTTTTCATCCCCGAAAACCCCCAAATACCAAATTTCATCGAAATCGTTGGAGCCGTTTCCGAGATCCTGGATTATATATGTGCGGGGGAGGGGGGGGGGCGGGGAGGGGGTTCAGGGGTTTCTAAGGGGGGATGAAAATTTCATTGATTTTGCCGTAGGATGCACCGTTTTCAAGCTATTTGACAAAAACACCGGAGGGGTGGGGGGTGAGAGGGGGGGATACGGGGGAGGGAGCGCGGGGGAGTTAAAGGGGGGATGAAAATTTCATTGATTTTGCCGTAGGTTGCACCGTTTTCAAGATATTTGACAAAAACACCGGAGGGGTGGGGGGAGGGGCGGGGTGAGTCACGTTAAACTATCGTCCGTAAACCGACTTTACGGACAACCGGCTTTTCCTGTTCTGTGCTCCCAATAGGGAACGTGCACATAGACGGTGCTGCCAACTGGTGCCATAAGGGTGCCATCAATTTGAATGTTTTACCTTGATAAGTTTGTTTTACTGTCCGCATAGTGTCTCTTCTGTCGCATTAGTGCTGCCACCTATAATTACTGCACGTTCCCTATAATACTTTTTCTCACAAAAAAGTAACTTTTTCTCACAAAAGAAGAAACTTGACGTTTTCTCATGAAAAATAAACTTAAAAAATAACTAATAATCTTGAAAAAAAACGTGGAATCGAACCGAGGTCGGCTGGATCCGTGACCACCCGATTTCTAATGTGCCATTATGATCTGCTCGAAGTTGGCGAAATTTAGCTTTATATTCTAATGCAAACAAAAATAGCCAGAAAACACGAGTAAAAGCGATTTTCTGAAAATGAAACAATAGCTAGATCAGTTTTTCATCCCCGAAAACCCCCACATACCAAATTTCATCGAAATCGTTGGAGCCGTTTCCGAGATCCTGATTATATATATATATATATATATATATATATATATATATATATATATATATATATATATATATATATATATATATATACATATATATATATATATGATTGTATATATATATATACAAGAATTGCTCGTTTAAAGGTGTTAGATGTTTGAAAAGCCATACGAAATTATGTAACGACTGAAAGCGACAAGGTACAAAAATGATCACTTATTTATGATGTTGACTGTACTATGGGTACACTAGACAACGGATAATTAAATACTTATATAAATAAAGACATACTTAGATGCAGCACAAACATTCGTATAAATATCTGCCCCGACTGGGAATCGAACCCGGGACCTCAAGCTTAGCAGTCAGGGTCTCTAGCCACTGGGCTATCCGGTCGTCAAATCGATGTATTTTGGTCTCAAAATTAACTTTCCCTTGCAACTTTGCAAAACATGTGAAATTTAGGATTTCTTACTAATGAGGCGGTGAGGGAGCAAATCGTTCACGTGTGACTTGTCGCCAAGGGGCCCATGTCGTAAAGGGGGGAGCCCTTCAGGTTTACGACAATTATGGACGGTTCAACAGCGTTGGATGACGTTCCGAAGTTTCAGGGACAAAAGAGAAATAACAAGGTATTTCAAATTTACATGCCATTTCTTCAGATTTTGGAATTACACTCAGGAATATTTCCAAATGGAAAAAACGAAACCCTTATGGGTTTACTTCGTTGTTTGGCTGTCGAGGTGGCTGTCTGTTTGTTGTAAACCAGCTAAAAAATCTCAATTGAAAATTCATCTGTTTTTCACCGCAAAAATTAGGTGTTACTAACCGACTCCAAAAAAAGAGGTGGTCCTATATTAATAAATAAAGTGTTTTTGTTTTTTACTAAAATCACGACTTGGAATTATATTTTATGGTCCCTATTCTATTAGGCGCAGAACAGATGGCCGTTGGGGCCGCAAAGTTCTCGAATGGAGACTACGGACTGGTAATCCCAGCATGGGACGTCTGCCACGGGATGGACGGATGATTTGGCATAGGCCGTAGGTTCACGGTGGACGCAAGTCACTTCCAACCGTAATGATTGGGTATCAATGAGGGAGGTCTATGTCCAGCAGTGGACGTTCTACGGCTGAAATGAATATGATGATAATGATTTTTTTTATGGCAAACGAGCAAACGGATCTCCTGATGGTAAACGATTACCGTCGCCCGTGGACACCTGCGACACCAGAAGAGTCACAAGTGCGTTACCGGCCTTTTAGGTAAGAGTACGCTCTTTTTTTGAAAGCTTGAAGGTCATATCGGTCTGGGAGTACCGCAGCAGATACTTCATTCCAGAGCTTTGCTGTGCGAGGCAGGAAATTTCTGGAAAAACGCGCAGTAGAAGACTGCCAACCATCCAGATGGTAAGGATGGAAGTATTGTCGCGTAGGGCGGTGGCGGAAGGATGCGGAAGGGATCAACCCGTATAACTCCTCGTAGCACTCTCCGTTGTACATGCGATAGAAGATGCACAGTGAAGCTACATCTCTACGCAGCGCCAAGGAGTCAAGTCAATCAGAAATTCGTTGGCAGCCGACTATTCGAGTCGCTCTCCGCAGTATGCGGTCCAGAGGGAGAAGCTGGCTTCTTCAGGTGCCCCTATTGCCTTAGTTGGCAAACACTTCACACACAGTGGCGACTTGGCCCAGATGCCGTTTTATTTAAGCTTTTCAACGCTCTGTCAAATACAACAGCTCTCACTCATACGCCATGACATCGGAATGTCAAACGCGAAGTTGAACTCTACAGAAATCATAATGCATGTAGGTAGATATCGCTCTGCACGCCATGACTGATACCTATATGTGTCGTTGGCGTCGAAAAGGTTAACGTGCGGACGCTTGCCACCGCTTTCACTATCACTTTCTGTCACCATTTTATACAGTTTGATGGATAGAGATAGTAAATACGTAAGCAAGCACCCGTGCGTTAGACAATTATGCGTATTAGATATAATACTTCTATAGCTAGACCGGGCGAGCCGAGCGGGCGAGGACTCGTTTAAACGGTTTAGCTATAACGATTGAAACGCTATAACTAGCTATGTTACCAAATAGAAAAGGAAATCACTGAATTCGGCGTAACTACACAACGTAACAATTACGCTGAAACCTCCCGACGCATGTTTTGTTACCATTATGGCGTATAGACAATATGCGAATAAGATCCAGGGCCAATCAGGGGGATGCTTTATTTAGGTCACACATTGTCGGTGGAAACAACGGAACAATCAGCTTGTTTCTGAATTGAAACATTGAGGATGTAAAATATTAGATAGATAAGGTAGTTAATAAAGCAAAATAATAGTACATTGTGCATCTAGGGCCGTAAGTAGGGGATTACTAACGAGAGTCTATTAGAAGCCCGACGCCGAAGGCGGAGGGCTTTTAATGACTCGAGTTTGTAATCCCCTTACTGCCCGTAATACACACAATGATTTTCATTACATTGCGAGGAAAAAAATCCAAAAATAAAATTATTTAGTCTCTAAACACTTAATTTGAATAAAATAATGGCTACCCGCCAATACAGATTGTCACTTTTTTCGAGTCTTCTACCATAGATAATATAAACTGTGTTTAGTTTAGAATTCGAATGGTAATACGGCCAGACTCTGCCAACATGTTAAAAAAATATTTACTAAAATTATTGCAAAACTATTTGATATAAATTTAAAATATAAAAATAACGAATTTTCATGAAGCGTAGATAAAGCGATAAGCGTAGTTTTGTGTTGTAAAATTGGGTTATAGCTAAGTTTTAAAGATATAAATAAAACGTTGGCCGACTTGAAACCTCCTTAGTCTGAAATGACTTATTTGCAAATTTTAAAACTAAAGTTAGAACTCCCTTGGGTAGAAAAACTGTACGTAAATCCATAACTCCCTTAAGAACAATTTAGGCCATTGTCATTTAGTATACAGGCATGGAATAACACCATTGACGAGCAAGTATGATGAAAAATAAAGTATGGTGACCGGTTAGTTCCAATTGACGTCTCTCATTGGGAGTATTAACATAGATGTCGCTAGTACCTATCGCTGCAATAAGTGACTAAGCGAGCTGAGACGTGTGGTGCATAGGAAAATAACGGTGTTTACGAGTATATCCCGACCAGTTGTGGTGTAGGGGTATAGCACGCAGCACGGAATGCTGAGGACCTGGGTTTGATTCTCGGAGCTGGTCTTTTTTCTGGGTTTTTCTGTGCATCCATGTTTCAGTTCGTATTTAGTATGATATTTGTATAAAGTATATCGTCAGTAATTTCATAAAAGCTCGTATCTCATAATCGATAAAAATCTCAAGCAGAGGGTCGTGGGTTCGAGCCTGGGCTTGTATCTTTGAGGTTTTCTGAATTTATATACGAAATTACATTTGAAATTTACCATGAGCTTTACGGTGAAGGAAAACATTGTGAGGAAACCAGCACACACCTGAGAAGAAATTCAATGGTCACCGAGGGTTCCAAACAAGTATCTATAGCATAGTATAGTCCTCCTATCCACTCAGTTGCTACCGTGAAAACAAAACGGCCATGAATTGCTCTCGTCTTGCGCTGCAAACAGTGTCTGGCAACCATAGTTCCCAGAAGCATATTGCTAAAATATATTTGGTACAGCACGTGAGTTGTTATGCAAACCGTACAAACAAACTTTTTTATTACTTAGTTGCGCAAATTAAGTTCCTATGACAATTCGAAGTACTTACCATAAATATGAGCTGTGATTACACGGAAATTAGTTTAAAAAAATATATTTTTTGATAAGAACTTTTTGCAAGAAATACTTAGATACTAAAACATCCTATACAGGGTTATTTTTAATTCACTGACATCCTCTTAACCCTGAACTCCTATCACTCAAACAAATGTTTTTTGTTTTACGACTTTTTAAAATGAAGCACTTTTTTTCCCATACAAATACACAGAGTATCGTAAAAATAAGAGGAAATCTCAAATTTTCAAAACGTTATTACACCAAAAATATTATGTTATGACAAAAGCCGTAAAACAAAAAACATCTGTTTAAGTGGTAGGAGTTTAGGGTTAAAAGGATGCTAGTGAATTAAAAATAACCCTGTATTCGAAAACGAACACGCTACTTTTCATACACTTTGCAGCCCCTACCGGGGCTAGAATCTGGGACCTCAGGCTCTACACTCTACAGTCAAGTTCTTCAACCACCAACACGGTCGTAACAGTGATTTCAGCCGTTCCATTCAAAACAGTTACCCTTTGCCGAATTTGCCCACTCCATTATCAAGCACCTCCTTGTCCCAACATTATTCTACGCACCTCTTTGTTCCACCATTCACGATATTATATTGTATTATGATATTATTAAAATGATATACCTTGTACATTACTTCATTCATTTGGAGCCGTTCGTGCGCGAAAACTGCGGAGCTTTCCGGTTCTCAAGTGGACCCGTTCATTCGTTCATCGTTCAACCATTCGTTCAGTGTTACGCTCGTATTGTCCATTCAATATGCGTTGAATTAGCGAGCTACGTCTTTGGCGCAAGGTTGATAATAGAACGAATGATTTTTTTTTAATCACAGATTTTTTTGAAGCACGCATATCCGTTTTGGAAAGGATAGCTTGTTATATTGTTAATTTTCAAGTGGTGTTATTGTAAGCTTTTATGATTTTTGTATGAGGCGGTAAGTTCATACGCAGTTGTATGATTGAATTTTAATTTTTAATAGTAAACTCCAGAATATACTTGGGGATGTCAGTGAACTTTAATGAGTCTTAAAAAAAGGTTTTGTTTCATTTTATTTTGAATGACTAGAAGTTTTCCAGAATCTTGTCTTCATCCTGCGATAACTTGAAAAATTTTCGAGACTAAGGAAGTTTATGTAATCCAAAATATTTTAATCCGTGAATAGTCTGCTTCACATGTTCAAAATCGTAAAAAAATAGAGTTCAAGCTCCTAAAAATATGTTAACGAAAAACCTTTTTTATAACTAAATTTTTTGTTTACCACGATTGCAATTTTTTATGTGCAGTAAAACCGTGAAAAACATTTATTCTTGAGGTCATTCCGAATCCAATAAGCTACTAATCATACCAACATATTTTTAGGAGGTTTGGATTTCGAAAATCGAAGTAGAGAGAAATGCTCATTAAGGACGATTCTTTTGAAATATTAAAAATCATTGTACCTACCTATTAATAAAAAAAAAAAACAGAATCAATCAAACCCTAACCTCTCCCTAGGTACAGTCCGAAACGAAATTCTTAAAAAACCTCCCTCGCTATTGTTGTCAGCAGCAGACTGTCCCTTTGTTAGTGAATGGTTGTACTTTAAATAGAAACTTATTATTCCCTCCGAACACACTGTGTCGGTACACATCGATCGGCCATGGAAAATGGGAGATATTGCATGTGGAAATAGCAGGGAGGTCCACCGCCTTTTGTTAGATTTTTAAAGTTTCTACGAAGACATTTATTCATTAGGGCAGCAATAATGATAATAGCCCCATGGGCCCGTGATCGGAAACCCGTACCATCAATAATAACACACCATGGGCCGATTGACACCAATCTAGTACAATCTAGGCTAGTTTAGTTACAAAATAGTAGACAGTTGTTGCCTATGGTGCACCGGCCCAAACGTCGCGTCTTCCGGTAAAATGGCCGCCACTCAAAAACGCGCTCGGCCCCAAGACATCAGTTTTTCGAGCAACTAAAGTGTGTAAATGTAAAACTCTTTATTTTACATAAAACATGAAATTAACAGTTAACAAGAGAAACAAATGTAAAAAGGCGAATTTATCCCTTAAAGGGATCTATTCCGGTTAACCTTTGAGCGATTGACAGGACATCAGTACCTCTACCATGAGTTACACTAGTTTACAGTGACCGTACTCGCTAGCGACGGCGTAAATGATTTGTATGGAGAACTGTGTACAGCGCCTCTAGCGGTCACTTACGGAAGTACAATTCTCCATACAAATCATTTACGCCGTCGCTAGCGAGTACGGTCACTGTAAACTAGTGTAACTCGTGGTAGAGGTACAGAAACAAGAGTAGGTAGGCATGCAATGAAGAATAAAGAGAACTGATATATAAAAAAAAAAACCCAAAAAATAGTACATTAATAAAAAATAATTGTAGTTCTATCTATTCGAAGACAAAAGATTTCAATCCTTTCGTTTTTGATAAATCATTTTGCTGATCATCATTCCAGCCGAAAGACCACTGCTGAAGTTAGGCCTTACAACAGATCGGTCTCGTGTCATCCGCATCCAACGCGATCCCGCAACCTTAACCAGATCTTCGTTCCATCTTGTTGGAGGCCTACACTGCGTCTTCCGGCCCGTGGACGCCACTCGAGAACCATTTTGCTCCATCGGCCATCAGTTCTACGAGCGATGTGCCCTGCCCCCAGCTACTTGAGTCTGGCGATTCTTCGAGCTATGTCGTTGACTTCTTGCGCGGATTTCATCATTTCTAATGCGATCCCGCAGAGAAACTCCGAGCATAGCTCTCTCCATCGCCCTCTGAGTGACTTTGAGCTTTGCTGGTAAAAACAATTTTTTTTAATTTATTTAATTCGAAAAATATACATCCTAGACACCTAATCCTCGCATCACGCCCAAGAATTAAAAGAAAATATTTTTCAAGAGTTACATAACATCTACATCTACAATGGTCAGTGTGCTCGTGATAATTGACATTGTGGCATTGTGGCAAACAACCCCATTGTGCGAATCGACGCACAAAGGCGTGGCACGACTCGCGACACGATCAGCTGTGGTCGAATTCAGGAAACGTAGGCGAAACTGGGTCTTTCGATATGGTCCATCGTAGGCCTCATCTTCGCTTTCCATCAGGCGTGATTGTGGTCAAACGCAAGCCTATATTGTATATAAAAACTGGCCAAGTGCGAGTCGGACTCCCGCACGAAGGGTTCCGTACCATCGGAATCGGGTTTTTTTGTATGGGAGCCCCCTTAAATATTTGTTTTATTTTAATTTAATTATTTATTTTTAAGTTTTTGGTTTTTCTTTCCAATTTAATCAAAATAATTGCAATAAAAAATTAACAAATTGAAAATAGGTACAATATTAATACAATATTTTTTTTATACTGATGCTTTTATATTTATACTTATTATAAGTACTAACATAGGATTAAGGGATGAGATTTTTAAGTGATTATTTAACTAAATACCTGTTGCCGTTATCAGTATCGAGCAAAAACGACCAAAAAAATCACGTTTGTGGTATGGGAGCCCCATAAAAATATTTATTTAATTCTATTTTTTAGTATTTGTTGTTATAGCGGCAACATCATACAACATCTGTGAATCAACTCTCTAGCTATCACGGTTCCTGAGATACAGCCAGGTGACAGACGGACAGATGGACGGACAGACGGACGGACAGCGGAGCCTCAGTAATAGGGTCCCGTTTTTACCCTTTGGGTACGGAACCCTAAAAAATGGTCACCCAGACCATATAAGATGTTTGCATCGTCAGCTCAGCCTGTATATCCCACAGTGCAGTGCACCGGCCAACTTTCAGAATGAGGGTTTAGGGGGTAGTTCCCAGCCAGGGCTATTGCGGGTTGGGAACTTCACACATACAATTCAATATTTTTTCAAGTGTGTACAGATTTGTCATAATGTTTTCGTTTACCGTAATGGTGGCCATACACCAAACTTCCTATCGTCCAATAGGCATGACACTACAGATTGGATCAGTTAGAAGTGACCGTATACGAAGGATGGTGTTTGGCCACCATAAAGCTCATGTGTTTAACATAGTATACTTACGGCGTCGAAGGCATGACTATATTTTAAATCAATAAACCAATAAAAAAAACCACTGTCGGGGTATTCAGTTAAATTACGAGTAGGTAGTTCAAACATTTTTACTGAAATATTCGAGATTAATTAAAAAAAAATCTTGTATAAAAACAGAGCTACATACTCATACTCATACTCATACTCATTTATTCATAATATTTATTATAGCTAACACCATAGCATAGCTTCGAACACCGTTGTAAAGTTGCTTGTTTGTGTGTTATTTACCGGATACATAAATTTTGGGGAGTGTGCTCTGGAATTACATGATTTAATTCCGCCCTCTCCAATATAAAGGTAACGCCACCAGAGTTGAGGCCACGCACACAACCACATCTTATGTAATGACAGCGGGGTTTTGACGTTGTGTTTACGTTTAACGACAACACAACGTCAAAATCCCGCTGTCATTACATGAGATGTGGTTGTGTGCATGGCCTCAACTCTGGTGGCGTTACCTTTACCAACGGACTTTCTAATATGAACTGCTATGGAATGGTATTCGCTCCCATCGCCTGCATTTCAATAGATACAAAAATAGGGTTCTACGAGGATAGAATGCATAGGTTGTCATTGTCACTGAACCAGTCTGCCCTGGCCTGGCCTCATCTGCACTTTTCATCAGGTGAGATAGTAGTCAATCACTGATCAACTTAAAGTAAAAAAAGCTATAGTCATATGTTTCAAGTTAACGGTACAGTTAAAAACTCGAAACAACCTAAGGGACTATTTCACCACCTATTGATTAATTTTAACGGACGGATAAATGTGATGCCGTCTCAGTCTATTCAAACAAAACAAACAGAGACGGCATCACATTTATCCGTCAAATAAAGATCAATGAATGGTGAAACAGGGGGTTAATCTATTAATTTAACATATGGCTATGCAACTTGTAAGCCGTTGTAGCCTAGTGGTTTAACCTATAGTCTCTGAAGCAGAGGGTCGTGGGTTCGAACCAGGCTCGCACCTCTGAGTTTTCGGAATTCATGTGCAAAATTACATTTGAAATTTAACATGAGCAAGGAAAACATTGTGAGGAAACTTGCGCACATTTGCGATGAAATTCAATGGTATGCGTGAGGTTCCCAATCCGTCTGGGCCCGCGTGGGAACTACGGCCCAAACCATCTCATTCTGAGAGGAGGCCCGTGCCCTGCATTGAGACGTATATATATATATATATATATAGGCTGTAACGATGATTATAATGTAACTTGTACCACACACCGTTTGAATCTAAAATTGTCACAAGCCAGCTTCGTGGTCATTAACAATAGTGCTAAATTCGGCGTTTGCGCACCATTTAGCGTCAGACGACAATGATAATTGTCGCGGCAGATACGAGGACGTCAAGGATTTTGGTGCGTCTGTTTAGACGGCGCCGGGAAACTTAGTGCACTGGTCTTAAAGTCCAAAAACAAATGTTTTAAGTTGTTGTTGTCCTGTTGCGTTGTGTGTGTGGGCGTTATTCGCATTATGATTATGTTGTTTTTTTTTAAATCACTCTTCTTGCTTACAATCGAACATTGCAAGTTAAATGAAAAAACTGGCCAAGTGCGAGTCGGACTCACGCACGAAGCAAAAAAATCATGTTTGTTGTATGGGAGTCCCCTTAAATATTTATTTTTTCTGTTTTTTTTTTTAGTATTTGTTTTTATAGCGGCAACAGAAATACATCATCTGTGAAAATTTCAACTGTCTAACTATCACGGTTCGTGAGATACAGCCTGGTGACAGACGGACAGACGGACGGACAGCGGAGTCTTAGCAATAGGGTCCCGTTTTACCCTTTGGGTACGGAACCCTAAAAACTAGTACTAAATACGTATAAATATATACATGTATTAAGGAAAAAGGTAATTTACCATGAGCTTTACGGTGAAGGAAAACATCGTGAGGAAACCTGCACACACCTGAGAAGAAATTCAATCCGCACTAGGCCCGCGTAGGAACTACGGCCCAATAGCCCTCTCATTCTGAGAGGAGGCATGTACCCTGCAGTGGGACGTATACATAATATAGGCTGGGATGATGATGATGACGAATAAGGAAAATCTTGACTGATTGATTCACTCGCTGACTAACCGACTCAACAACACCCAGCCCAAATCTTTAGGCCAAGATGCCTGAAATTTTGTATGAAGGTTGACTTTATGATATAGGCTTTCTTGAAATTCCAACGGAATAGGAAATAAACAGGATTTATAATTATGTTAAATTCAGAGTGACCATTAATATCCGTAACTATTATTACCAGACTTCAAATTTGCCTACATGTTGGTAATTATAACAGTAGGTATTTACTAGGCAAGCGTGCTCCATCGTAGGCCTCATCTTCGCTTTCCATCAGGCGTGATTGTGGTCAAACGCAAGCCTATATTGTATAAAAAAAAAGATTTTCAGGAATGCTGGAAATTCCTGTGGGATGAGGAAACACGAAATTTTGTATTTTCAATAACTAATACCGATGATGATGGTGATGGATTTTTGAATGTCGCTTTGCCGGATTTTCTCTTTATTCAATGAAAGAGATGAAGAAGCTTTACCATAAATAATTCTGCGCGGACGAAGTCGCGGGCAGGTGCTAGTAGTAAAATAAAATCTTAATCAAAAATAAGTATTTTTTCTTTATAAAAATTAATATTGTTCGTGATTCTGAGTAAGAAAACACGAAAATATCCTGATTTAAAAAAGTTTTCTGCACCATTTGAAGTGAAATACCCAAGCACGGTCAATTTGACGAAACGTTTTAATAATTTTATGATCAAACTGTCAATCCGCAGGTACTGAAAGTGTTGCCATGGTTGGAAAGATCGTGCTTCGGAATCTACTTCACCATGAAGGAAAATAATTTAGCACAGTAATTAAAATAATCTGAGCAAAAACGATATTGTGATATCGTCATATCACAATATCGTACCTATATCAAGTTTCAAATTATTTCTAACTTTTAAGTATAAAAGTTTTACGCTAATTTATTTCTTAATGGCCTCTCAATCAATTAAAAGTAATGCGTCACAGAGCACATCATTCCCACCAAACACTTCATTACAAAAGTTTACACGTTCAACATGAATAAGGGATCATTTAACTTCAACATAATTGAGCCTCTCGCGTTAATATTCTACAATAAATTATCACTTGTAGCGGATGAAGCAACTTTACGTAACTTCGCTAATCACTTATAATTATCATATTTTTGACACTCACAAATATACTGTATACATTACAAAATACAGCTCTAATTGTGTCCTCGTCTAGAACTCTGGCATTCAAATATGATACTACAGCAGACGTGAGAGGAACTTCTAAGGTGATATCAAGTGTAAAATTATGTTTGTCAAAGTGTGTATTTCGGATAATTATCGCGCTAACTTGGCCGACACGAAGGCTTTGTGTTGTGCTTTGCGTCGCCTTCAGCTTTTCTGACTAATGTTTGCAAGTTTTTCAGTCGTGTGTGTTTCATTCACGTACGCCACAAAGGACACAATATTTTTCTGCGACAATACATTCTTGACTCGTTTTGTAATACTCGGACAAATAGGCAGTCATTTTTTCATGTTACTCTTCTGTTCGGACGTCTTGAATGAAATGCGTACTATTTACCAGTTGTCTTCTGTTTGAAAAACTGCGTACGTACGGGTATCTAGATTGTTGTTCCCGCACGATTTACATAACCTTTGTAAATTCATGTTTTGTCTGAGCTACATAGCTTTGCTAAATTTATAGCATTTACCAGCTGTTACGTCATCATCTAATACATTTTCTGTACATTCATTCTTTGAAAAAGTCCTAGGAGCTAGAGTGGGCAAATCAAGCCCCTATCTCCGTACCTTTCATCAGATAACTTAGCGAACCTTTTTAAACCGATGATAGGCTAGTTCGCACAATGGCTGACCTGCACAAGTTTCGGGCGAGTTCGGAATCTATTCGAGATCTATCGTATTCAAAATGCTGAGACAATCAATCTTGCGCGTGACCCTTTTTGCATAGAGCTCTGGGATTTGTGCGTAAAAGAACAAAGTACAGTAGGCTAACTTTGTCATTGGTATGAACGGCATAAAGAATATCTACGTAAATAACAAGTTTAAACTAATATATTATTTCAGAGTTTCTTCACCTCGTGAGTTTTATTAAGTTTCGTGTTGAATTACGCAAAATGTATACTCGTATCCTCATGATCACATACTTTATTTCATGTTTATCACATTATACTAGAGATACATGCCTATTATAATTGCTGTCGCAATTATGATTATGATTAGTTCAGAAAATTGCTCGTCGGTCTGTGCAGCCGTTTTAGCGTGAAGGAGTAAAAAGCACACACACAGCACGCTCGAAGTCAAAAATTTTCGCATTTATAATATTAAGATTTCCAGTACTTTTTACACAGAGTAGTAATTGATTACTAAAAGGATACGATGCCTGTGCGACTTTTGAAAAATAGGTATTTTAATTAAATGCTGCTGTCACGCTCCAAGCTCTTCGTATCGGTACAGCAAGAAAAGGACAACTACTACAGCTCAGACCGTCAATAGGTACGGTTAAGTGCAAAAATAAGTATCGATTATTAAATTACCTCCCATCGTTATTATACCTATACCTTAATTCGACGACATAAGAGCTATGGGACATATTTATGAGCAAGTTGTGTGCACCCATATTTTTACACATGACTGTACATTAAATTGATCAAAACAGGATGTTGTAGTCCCCTATTTTCTCCTCACATACTTTACCAATACTTTCTTTTTTTTTTATTAATTTGAGGAAGGTTTCAGCTATGTCTTTATGTTTTTTTATGAGTGTCTGAAAATGACGTTGAAATTGGGCAATTTTCATAGTAAAAAGAAATATAGGGAATATAAGGGCATGGTCGTGGTAGATACTGGGTTTACGGTAAAAAAATATTGGTTCTAGTGTCATTATCCAGGGAGGAAACAGGGGAATACAGGGGAGAAATGGTTCGCATCGTATTCTCTTAGCTCTGAAAGCTGACCCACTGTATTTATATCTCCGCGCTTATGAAGTGGCGAGTCACGCGTCCAGTCTCCTGGGAGCTCGTTTAATAGTGGAGGGCGAACCCTCGATTAACATTGTCTGAGCTACTATGCGATGACGAGGTGATTGTTGGAATAGCTTAGACGTCTTATGCTCACAGTAACGGTATCTACACGGAGAACATACGTCTGGTTTCGATCGGAACGGAACCCACTAATGTCAAAGCCAAGGTCTACTATAAACAGAAGGGAGCTTTAAAGGCCGGCAACGGCAACAGATCAGAAATTCTCCTTGAATTGTCGATATTCATAGGCAGAGGTGATCATTTTCTTTCAGATGACCCTTTTGGTCCTTTCGCTCCCTCTCATAATAATAAAAAAACCAGTTGTCTGTAAAGTCGGTTCACGGACGATAGTTTAACGTGACAACGTCATAATCATAACAAATCATTCAAAAAACAAAAATGAAACCAGGCGGTCACCCATCCAAGTACTGACCGCGCCCGACGTTGCTTAACCTCGGTGATCGGTCGAAAATCGGTGTTTTTTCAAATATCTTGAAAACGGTGCATCCTACGGCATCAATGAAATTTTCATCCCCTCTTTAATACCCCACACCCCCCTCAACCCCCCTCACACTCCCCCCCCGCATTGAAAATTACCCGAGCGCTAGTACTAAGATTGTACATCCTGGCGTTCACTGCTCTCTTATACATACTGGCGTCCACTGCTCTGTACGGGACATGTACGTTACATTGCGTCATCCTTTTTCGTGCGTGCAGCCGGCGTTCATCGATTTATTAGATGTTGGCACGTCAAAAAAGCTTAAAGACAGCCTGAATTGAATAAATATATTTTGAATCTGACTTTGATTTTTATGCGTCTCCCACTCTCAGGACTGTCTTGGTGTCCCGAAAACCACCTCTGAGACGTGAAGACATTCCGTTTTCAACCGACTTCATTAGAAAATTGTGAACGGACTGAAAATAAAACTCAATTAAAAGTCACCGTACTTTAATCCTAGGGCTCTTCTAGGCTAGAAAGAATAGGGTGATACTGAACCGGTGAGATATTGGCCTCATCTGCACTTTGTATTTGTGAGACATGAGTCAATCACGGGTCAGTTTTAAGGCATCATCAGCATCATCCTAGCCTATATACGTCCCACTGTAGAGGCACTCAGAATTCGAGGGGTTGGGCCGTAATTCCCACGCGGGCCCACTGCGGGGAACATCACACACACGCCATTGAATTCCGTAAAGCTCATGGTAAATTTCAAATGAAATTCCGAAATACTCAGAGGTGCGAGCCGGGATTTGAACCCATGACCGCTTGAGAGGACATAAACCAAACCACTAGGCCACCACGACTACCCCAATTATATTATGTAAAACAAAAAATTTAAGCTCTTCTAGACAGCCACTTCTTCCAGAATGCAATCGCAAGGATATAGTTTAGTTCGGGCTCCATCGATCAGAGATTGACACTCGCACAAAGGAACACTCTGCGAGCGCTATCGTGATTTAGATACGACCCGGAGCGAAGCGCTGGGCCCACGGGACGGCAGTTAAAGGGCATTTTAGTTACGTGTATATGAACTACACTGACGAGCAAAAATAAAGGGTCGGTTACAGAAATGACGATAACTACAAAACCCGCTGTGATAGCTTCTTCGAGTAAAATGAGTTCAGCAAAGAGTTTTATTCTTAAGAGGAAAAAGTTTAATTGAGAATAAACAGAACTCTTTACTAAACTCATTTTACTCGAAGAAGCTATCACAGCGGGTTTTGTAGTTATCGTCATTTTTGTAACCGTACCCTTTATTTTTGCTCGTCAGTGTAGTTTATATCGTGGATTTGCTGGGTATAACCCAGGAGTTCCATAGTTCTAGTTCCATATGGAACAATCGGCATATATGTGAACTACATACTAAGTTTTACACCTGACTTTGGCTTGACATTGATATTGGCAAAAAACTCGAGTTCTATAAAACTTGAAAGTTAATGAATATCGGATTGAAAATAAGACGTTGGTTTACTCGCGGTAGTTCCTTCGAAGGAACTATGTGGTGCGAAAAACGGGTCTCGTATCGTAGTATAGGTAAATGTAAAACATACATTCCTACAGCTGGCCGAAAATAGAACCTTCTCTTTTTTTGAAGTCTTTTAAAAGTCATACTTAGCCACAGATGTAGGTAGACATTAGATATGAATATGTACCACTAGTTCCATATGGTACTACTGGAAAATTTCTTTTAAAATGAATATCCTATTAGTTCCATATTTGGAACTGAAAAATATGGAGCTTCTTGGATATACCTACCCGATTTGCTAGCGTGAAAATTAGGTCTGGCGTGCTCCTAATAAAAAAAGCTATAGCTGTCTCGTTCGCTCTAATGGCGTTCGGGCCTCTCACCTTGAGTTTTTCGGAATTTATGTGCGAAATTACATTTGAAATTTACCATGAGCTTTACGGGGAAGGAAACGTGAGGAAACCTGTATACACCTGAGAAGAAATTCAGTTATGTGTGTGAGGTTCTCAATGCGCACTGGGCCCGCGTGGGAACTACACCCCAACCCGTCTCATTTGGGGAGGAAGGCTGTGCCCTACATTGGGATGTATACAGGCTGGGATGAATGGTGTAATGTTTTCATAAATAAATTACTACACAAGCCTCCTCTCAGAATGAAAGGGCTTGCGCCTTCCCAAGCGGGACCAGTTACGGAATCTACGGCCTAAGCTCTCTCATTCTGTCAGGAGGCCTGTGCCATGATGATGATAGGATGGAATTAGGTACTTAATCAAAGGTATAAATGTATCCTGAAACTTCCATGAGACGATACATACCATCTATGCCAGCTCAAATCTATCGACCACTGTCGCTTGCTTCTTTCCCTGATTTGACATGGTTACAAATACTCGAGTTAAACACGTGAGAGATAGGACCTTGTCGTATCTCAGATCGCCATCGAGGCTCAAATTGATGTAATGTGACAAGCAAATGATCGTCATTATTGTACGTCGAATGTAACTCTAGATGAAATAAAAGATAGATAAGTCAGACACGACTCTGGGACAAATACTGAGTTCTTCCTAACAAAGTAATGAATCGATCACAATAAAACGTACCTACATATTACATTATTATTACCTAAGTAAAGGCAGATTATTTGTTAAGAAATGATTTTTTTCTGCATCTCTGGAACTGCTAAACCGGTTCTGATTACCCCACATTTCTCCTATTACAAACTAACAAAGTTAACCAAACCCATTTAAAAGCGAATTAGTCGAATTCTCACTATATCGTTTTGAATCAATCAATTAATAGTATTTTATGCATCTGTATCGAATAGGGGTCCTTAAAACACGAGTGTGGTTTCATGAAACGAGGCGTAGCCGAGTTTCATAAAGAGTCACACGAGTGTTTTCAGGCCTAATTACGTACAGTGGCATACAATATTTTATCTACATCCATATATTAAATCTTCTATCATGTGTTCAAGAACCATTGAGAAATGACCTGCATTTAACGAGAACTAGGTATGTCTGCTCCACGACCTGCGCCCGGTGCGCGCCTGAGGACCTGCGCGATGTGATTGCGCGCTCCTCCAGCACCGGAGCGCAGTACTGTAATATAATGATTTTAATGATGTATGAAATCTCATTATGTTACAGTTTTCTGTATCTTAATGACCATTATGATACTGCCGTGTTCATAATAGAATCCAATGTCGTAATGCTGGTCATTATCTATGGTTTTTGAACGCATTATGGAGGATTTACTATATGGGTGTAGATAAATAATATTATTAAAATCCTTTCTAATAATATAAATGTGAAAATAACTCTGTTGCTTCTTCACTCTTAAATCGCTGAACCGATTTAGATGAAATTTGGTATGGAGATAGTTTGAGACCCTGTAAATGGCATAAGATAGTAGAAGTAGATTTGATCTATACAATAATATAATTAATTATAAATTAATTATTTTTAATGTTGATGTGGTAACTATAAGATGTTGTTAGGTCAGCTAACTAATTACGTAATAACCTAAGACAGAAGGTCCCATAAATAGGGTCTTAATAAAGTAACCAACTTGGTATTACATGGATCTCACAACTTTTTACGGTAGAACAACTGAGTTGCGAGACTTGATTTTTTTACAAGTTTTGTTTTTGATGGCATCTCATTTCTTTTTGTAGATTTATATTATACATTATATACAGGTACACTGATTAATTAACTGCAAATGAAACTTTGTAATCCTATACATTTGTTTATATTAGATTACAAAGTTATTTATGCAGTTGGTGTATCTAGAAAACTGGCCCGAAATTACAAAATATTTTAGTTTTTCCTTGATTTATACCCTAAACAATAATTATATTCTAAATTTGAAGCTTCTGTGTCTGCTAGAAGTGCCTTAAAGTTTTGATGATCGGTCAGTCAGTGAGTGACAAAATTAAGAAATTTTGACTAGATATAATTCTTAAACTACTGGTTCAAATTGAATAAAATTTGAAATATACCGTGTCTAAGCAATGCTTGCTTGGTTACTGGAAATTCAGGCTTCTAGTTTTATCCACAACGAAGTTATAGGGGGTCGAAAATGGCCTGAACTGCTTCGAGAAAAGGGTGGTAAGATAAACGTTAATTGTCAAAACAGTGTACAATTTAGGTGTCATACATAGAAAAAAACCTATAGTTTAAACAGCTAAAATAATAAGTATAGTAATTAAGTAGATGTTAATGATAACTATCGTACTACAAAGCAAATATAACGTTGACTTTGGAACAAGGTCAGTTGGTAACAAAATCATGTGATAATTATTATTATTATTATGATCATCAGATCGTTACTATCAAGTAACGAGTCGAATCTTACACTCATCTAAGATATCGTCCTAATGACGCTTCTTGATCAGATATGAGCATTTTGTCTTATTGCCGCGCCCAGGACAATGCCAGTAATTTTATTATTTCCTAGAACCTTTGTATGACTTATTGTAAGGTACTTCAAGTTTTATTGGAAATGTGTATCGATTTTGAAATTTTTGTAGACCCACTTACCACTCTAAGATCATTGTCTTACGGATCCTCCAGCTGCCATTTTCTCTCTGTACATCTTCTGTCTGCGATTGTTTAATACACGGCTCGAATAATAAGCCATATGATTCCCGCCTCAGTATCACGAACAACTTGATTACTTCGCAATCCAGCACCAATATTTACATTAATTAAAACCGATCACTTTCGCTTCACCCTTACCACCCAAGATATAAAGCCCATAATACATTATAAATAATAATACACGCCGTTAATATTACGTGCAAACAAATACTTAAATATTTTTATGTGGAATTGGTCGTAAAAGCTGATTGAGGGAGCGTTTTATGTCATAACAAGTCCTCATAATATTGGGAGACATGATCGGGAATTTTACGACCAGCTTGCATTAAACAGGTATTTTAATTGAATTTACGTGGAACCTTATCTTATGGTGTACCTAATTCTAAAAGGTGTGTAATTTTAACGCGGAATTTCGCTTAAAAGTGCTTAATTTCAACGGTAACTTTTATGATACTTCGATAATTGTCGATACTTTTCGGAGACAATACGTTCAGCAAAATACGAACTCCTCCAGTCCTCTAGCTTTTCTTTATTTTATTTTTACTATTTGTTGCTGTAGCAGCTATACAGGGTTATTTGTAATTCACTAGCATCCTTTTAACCCTAAACTCCCACCACTTATACAAATGTTTTTTGTTCTACGGCTTTTGTCATAACTTAATATTTTTGGTGTAATAACGTTTTGAAAATTTGAGATTTCCTCTTATTTTTACGATACTCTGTGTATTTGTATGGGAAAAAAGTGCTTCATTTTAAAAAGTCGTAAAACAAAAAACATTTGTTTGAGTGATAGGAATTCATGGTTAAGAGGATGTCAGTGAATTAAAAATAACCCTGTAGAAATACACATTAAAATCACATTTTTTTAATTGCTAAGTATATTACATTAAAATGATTTTATAAGTTATAAGCAGTAAAAAATTCAAATGAAGGGTTGTCCGCTGTACTTTTTTTATTTATCCAGACCATACGATACTGGACAAAGGCAAAGAAAACAGTCTAGAGTATTTCATAACATTTAAAGTAACTGATCTATTGTCCGTCCAGAAATAGAGCGGGTCAGCCCTTACGTCATCCTGTCAGTCACAAGCGAATAATAAGAGCTGACAGCCGTCAAAAGTTGTCCCAAATCGCATCGGGCCTAGTGACCCGTACTAACGATTTCAACCAAAATCTCTATCTCACCAACTTAAACCAACCGGCGGAGAAAACTGGAACTAACTTAAAATGGTACTATCTTTGAACATTTTAGAATAAACAGCGCCACCCTTCAACTGTAAATGGAAGTCGGTCTTCCAATTTGTTTTGTCCGTTCCAATCCCGTCATTGTTAGCCAAGGAAAACCGACAAAGCGGTTCTTTGGACGCTAAAATAAACTATCATATAATATCAATAATGTATTCACGTACGCACGGACACATGTATTTTAAACAGTTATTGTGAAACCAGTTAATAGTGAAGGGTTTCAGGTGTCTTTGTTGTGCGTGTCCGTGATTGAAATTCCCATGGGTGCGGACAATGGGTATCGATTGGGGGGAAGACGGTTCTAAGTTATGACTTGAGCGTGACATGTACGTCTTTTTAATATAAATAGTTTTTGTATTACGGAAACCAGAGCGAAAGGAGTCGATTTATGCTTATGTTGAATAAAGTTTATAGCAAATTAAAGGGTGGCACATCGCTCGTAGAACTGACGGCCGATGGGGCAAAAAGGTTCTCGAGTGGCGTCCACGGACCGGAAGACGCAGTGTAGGTAGGCCTCCAACAAGATGGAGAGGATGATTAAGGTTGCGGGTTCGCGTTGGAAGCAGATGGCACGGGACCGATCTATTTGGCGAGCCTTGGGGGAGGCCTATGTTCAGTAGTGGATGTCTTTCGGCTGAAATGATGATGATGATGAAAGGGTATAAAGTGTTGTACAAGGGAAGAGAAACTTTTGCCTTGTTCGACGATCGTTGATGGCATAACGGCAGTAAGCATCAGACTTACATGTTAATTTCTTAAACAATACATTATGTATAATTGTGCGGCACATAAGTAGAACTCAAAGTCATATTTATCTCTCACTCGTTCTACACTAATGTGAAGAAGAGGTAAATATGACTTTTAGTTCCATCTACGTCCCGGCTACTATTATGTGTGGTTAACAACATAGCTGTTATCTGTGACTCCGTCTGAGAACTATGCGATTTTCCGGAATAAGTCTAAAAGTCGTTACAGCTTAGTGATTTGACGTATGGCCTATTTATTGAGCAGAGGATCTTGGATTCGATGTCGGGCTCGCACCTCTATTTTTTCGGAATTTAAGTGCGATATTATATTAACGCCGAAGGAAAACATCGTGAAGAAACCTATACACGTGCAAGTAAATTCAATGACGTGTGTGTGTAGTCTCCAATCAGCAGTGGGCCCGCGGGGGAACTACGGCCCAAGTCCTCTCATTCTGAGAGGAAACTTGTGCCCTACGGTAGGACGTACTTAGACTGCAATGATGATGATGATCCATATTGTTAACACGGACTCAACCGACATCGCGACAAGCCGACATTTTTAAAATACACAACATTCTTCTGTGAAACCGGCTCTTAATCTTTCTGACCATTGTTACCAACGATTAATGAGGCCAGATTAAAAGTGACACGTCAATGGGACGTTTTATTGAAAGGCTGACAAAAGTGATGTGGTGTGGCTAGCTTTATTGCGTGCTGGCATTTGTTACGCCACATAAAGCGTTACTCCGTATTGTCGCTTAGCCGTGAATTTAACGAAGGTTAAGAGTGCAAAAACATCAGTAAAACCTAATGTGGCAGTGAACTAGTGGTGTGAAATAGAAGTGCTTGGTAAACGTCGTGATAGCCAATAGCTAGATCGCTTAAAGCAGTTTAGGCAGGCACAAGAGGAGCGCCCGCCCGCACCTCTCCCAGCCCCCTTTGTCGTCTTACCCCCAAGCCCCTGTAACGCGCGTGGCGTGGCGGTGACGGTTGTAATATTCTAACTTGTACCAAGGATGATATAGACTGGATTAGCAATCGCCATAGTACAGACCGACCGCGGAAAAATAGTTCGATTATTAAATCTAGATGGCGCTGACATTATAGCCCGAGGCTTTGAAAGCTAAAAAATAAGACTACAGATGTTTCATATTACTGCAAATGTTTTATGCAATATTTATGAAAAATAATTCATTTGTAGTAATAATATGAAACATCTGTAGTCTTATTGTTTTGCTTTCAAAGCCTCGGGCTATAATTTCAGCGCCATCTAGATTTAATAATCGAACTATTTTCCGCGATCGGACTGTAGGTACTATGGCGATTGCTAATCCCGTCTATATCACCCTTGCTTGTACGAACGAGTTCGCAGTACGGTACCGCACAACCGCTCATACAAGTTAGAATATTACAACCGTCACCGCCAGGATTCCGCTGTTTGTGCGTTTGGAGATTTAAACGGTTTAGCTATAGAGGAAGGCAAGGCCTCTCAAGCAGAGGGTCGTGGGGTCGCACCAGACTCACACCTAAGTACAATACGTTACAGTACAGTGGTCTACTTTTAGTTTACCACTGACAGATGGCTTGCCTTCATTTCATTTCTAACTTTAACACCATACAAATAAAGTAGCTATTACAAAATCTGCAAACGTGGGTAACAGTATTCTAAAATTGCCTTTATTTGTAGGTCGTTAAAGTTGAATATGAAATGAAGGCAAACCATCTGCCAGTGGTAATCTTTATGTAATTTTACTGTATTTCGACTTTGAAATTTTTACGGTTATCTAAAGGTTCGGCCAAACCGCTGCTTAAAATACGGAGACGTCACGGAATCACAGTGACGTATCGTATCCTACCATTTTTACCGCATGCCCTCCATACTCTTCATAGTAAAGTCGTGACATTTAGGCACGTCACTGTGATTCCGCGCAGTCAGCATATTTTGAGTAGCGGTGTAGAGGGCATGCGATCGCATAAATTATAATGTAAACACCAACCTTATGTTCAGTAACATAGAGTTTTATAGATATTTTTGATACTTGTCCCCTAATTATTTATTGTCCCCTAATATTTATTTATTTATTACTTTACTTTAGACGGCCGGATAGCCTAGTTGTTAGAGAACCTGACTACGAAGCTTGAGGTCCCGGGTTCGATTCCCGGTCGGGGCAGATATTTGTGTGAAAAATACGAATGTTTGTGCTCGAGTCTTGGATGTATAATATGTATTTAAGTATGTATTTAATTATTTATCTATATAAGTATGTATGTATGTATGTATGCATGTAAATACTTTATTGTACATAAAATACAAAAAATAATACAAAACAACAAAACAAAAAGAGTACAAAGGCGAACTTATCCCTAAAAGTTTTTTTAATAAGTATGTTTAACCGTTGTCTAGTACCCATAGTACAAGCTTTGCTTAGTTTGGGACTAGGTCGATTGGTATGAATTGTCCCGTGATATTTATTTATTTATTTGGTAACGTTGGTTTGGTAATATTTTACCTTGACTGTACATAATAACCGTGGCAAAGCCGCGATTCCTAGTTTTCTCACGATCGTTTTAGTCTGTATTTGACACTATATTGACAGTGACAGCTTGTATAGTTTGCCGACATGAGCGCTTGTCACGGATTAATATGCTTAAACGATTAATTATACTTAAAATAATGCCCTTACCATTCTGACCAAACTGAAGATAAAATAGTCTTCTACCTACTTACGCCAATTTAGAATAAGTATTTTATTTTCATTTATTGATTGATTTATAATAAGTAACTTTTGGCGATACAAATAAAAACACGGTTATCTAATCTATAAAAATCTCGTGTCACGGTGTTTTTTATCGAACTCCTCCGAAACGGCTCGACCGATTTTTATGAAACGTTTTCTTTGTATTTGGTAGGTCTGAGAATAGGTCATAGGCTACTATTCTTCGCGGACGGAGTCGCGGGCAACAGCTAGTCACTACATAGTATAAAACAATGTCGCTTCCCGCTGTCCCTATGTTTGCTTAGATCTTTAAAACTACGCAACGGATTTTGATGCCTTGTTTTTTTAATAGATAAAGTAATTCAAGAGGAAGGTTTACATGCATAATATAGTTGCACCCGTGCGAAGCTGGGGCGGATCGCTAGTTAAACTGTAATAGGTAAATAATAATAGAGCTATAATAGAGCTGTGTATGTAATGTTTATTACTCCATTGTTTGTTATCTTCGTTTTTTTTGTGTTATATTGTGTGTACTTTCTTGTATATGTGTGTCTTGTAAAAGTGAATAAATGTCTTCTTTCTTTCTTTCTTTCTAAATTATAGGAAACAGATGTTAGCATACAACCCATCTGACAGAGCAACTGGCTTCTTCGTCTTTGTCAGACGGGTTCCAGTGGATTTTAAAATTAGAATGGAAGTAAAAAAGGAGGTTTTGTCCCAACCAGTCGCCAACAGTAACCGTAATAGTTTAGTCATATTTTTAATACGTATAGCTGTTGACCGCGATAGGGGGTTCTGCGGGAACAATGCAATTAACTGGGACAAAAAGTATCCTATTTGTTAAATCCAGGTTCTTAACTATCTGTCATCATCAGCCTATGCACGTCCACTACTGGACATAGGCCTCTCCCGTGACACGCCACTGAGCACGATCCTCGGCGACTCACATCCAGCTCTTGCCAGCCGCCTTGCGAAGATCATCGCTCCACCGAGTCTGAGGACGTCCTACGCTAAGTTTGCCGATCCGTGGTCTCCACTCAAAAACTCGTCTACCCCAACGGTTATCGGTTCTTCGAGTTATATGGCCGGCCCGTTCCCACTGCAGCGTGCTAATGCGGTGGGCTATATCGATAACTTTGGTTCTCTGTCGGATCACTTCGTTACGAATTCGATCTTTCAGAGAAACTCCGAGCATAGCCCTTAAGCCATTTCCGTAGCACGTTGAGAAACTTTAAATTTGTGGACCAGCCCTACCGTGAGTGTCCATGTTTCGGCACCGTATGTCACGCCGGGTAGGAAGCAATGATTGAAGACTTTCGCCTTTAAACTGTGTAATTGACGATGTGAAGATTTGACGCAGTTTCCCATAGTTTTTTAACTATCTGTGTAGGTACTAAATTTACGCAATGGAGTAGCATTTTGTAAAGGACTGTATATAAAGTCTATTCAGTACCTATAGCACACAAATATAAAGCAAGATACAGTTTGAGATGTTACGTACATTAACCAATTCAAACTAAGCTTAAGACTACAATGAGCCAATCCCTTTACTAGTTCGCCTAACAAAACAAACGAAAAACAGCGGCAAACTGTCAAAATTCTTCACAAAGCAAACCATTCTCGGCCCAACATGTCCATGCAACTTCTCAGAACAAAGACTACCAATGTTACTCGACCGATCCACATACGTGTTTGTGTAGTCGTTAGTACCCGTTGTTAGGCTTTATTCGACAACTCCTCGTCTTGTTTCGTAGGTGCTAATTGGTCGGATAAAGACGTTTGATTGCTCTTGTTCCTGTGTTTGTTTATGGCATTTTTGTGGTGAAAAACGCCATGGTTTTTGGTTAAGTGTCCTGTGTTTTTACGGTCGCAAGGTTTCGCACTATTCTGTTGAAAGTTAGGATAACGATTAATGACATACAGTCGAGAAAACTGAACCATGTAACAGGGTGTAGCTTTTTTGTGCTAGAATCTTCGACATGATAATCATTATCATATTTTTATTTTGAATGTAAAATAAACGAAATATATAGTCCGTAAAACAACTAATAAATAGAAACATTATGCCGCCTGCAACCCAAACAAAAGCTGGTAGCAACTCCCCTAAGTATTCCTTTAAGATGCTGTAGGAAGTGTTAATTTGGTCAAATAATGATGATAAGCCCACTTAGTGGGCTCGTGACTGTTCTGGGAAGGACAGTGGGTAGTTTAACAAAATAAAAGAGGACTTCTGTAGTACGCCGAGCGAGCGCACAGGACAACCGTGGAGTATCATCCTTACTCGTCATCATCATCATTTCAGCCACAAGACGTCCACTGCTGAACATAGGCCTCCCCCAAGGCTCGCCAAACCGATCGGCCCCGCGCCATCCGCATCCAATGCGATCCCGCCAAATTAACCAGGTCGTCGCTCAGTCTTGTTGGAGGCCTACCTACACTGCGTCTTGCGGTCCGCGGACGCCACTCGAGAACCTTTCAGCCCCATCGGCCGTCAGTTCTACGAGCGATATGCCCTGCACACTGCCACTTAAGTGTAGCGATTCTTCGAGCTATTCTAGTGCGATCCCGCAATCCGAATATTGCATAGTTCCCGTGAAATAGCGAAGAATTCTTTGCACACTTCTCAAGTCACGTGCAACAACTACCTACTTAATTTGTAATAATATTTTAAAAGTCCTGTGACACCTATAGCAGTGATACAACTGGGTTTTTGTGGAGGATATAAACAAGTTTTTTATGAGTTCCATTGTCTTTGTTTTCCAAATTATAAAGACGAACGAGCGTTTAGATTTTTATTGAGCGTTTAGATTTCTATTGTTGCATAAACAAATAACGAGTACAAATTGATTATTATATGTCAACTATAAAATTACGGGATTACTATTTCATTTTGGTTTCAGTTACGTTGTGACTATGACACACCAAGCAAAATTGTATGTCTCTAGACTTAACAGATACATTTTTTGGATTCTACACAGATACCCTGGCAATATTGGGATAATACTAGATCACGTAGAGGTATCTAACCTATAACTATTTGAAAAAACATTGAGTCCGGACACGAGACGACCGGATAGCCTAGTTGTTAGAGAACCTGACTACGAAGCTTGAGGTCCCGGGTTCGATTCCCGGTCGGGGCAGAAACTTGTGTGAATAATACAAATGTTTGTGCTCGAGTCTTGGGTGTTTAATATGTATTTAAGTATGTATTTATCTATATAAGTATGTTTATCCGTTGTCTAGTACCCATAGTACAAGCTTTGCTTAGTTTGGGACTAGGTCAATTGGTGTGAATTGTCCCGTGATATTTATTTTATTTATTTATATACTTAATACAAAATATCAATGAAAAAATGTCAAAAGGCCGCATGTGAGAAAATAATTTAAAAAGGAAATTAAAGAAACAATATAAACAAAAAACAAAAAGAACAAAGAAGTGTCAAAGACCAAGGAGTATGTTAGTGACAAATAGTGAGCCTTTAGAAGGTTTTTAAAAATGGATCTAACCTATAACTATTTGAAAAAACATTGTGATCTACTCCACGCCTTCTCCTGTCGGGTCATCAGTGCTCCTGGTCCATTACTTGAACAAACGGGGCGTGTGTGCGCGGCCACTTCGCACGGCGTCCGGCGCGCCGGGAACCGAGCCGGCGCGCCGTAAGCGGAGATCCTGTTGTTCTATGGGATTGATTACGATTTTGAAAATTTATGAGAAACTAGCCTTTACTTTGTCCGCGAACAAATAAAATTTATCGTCAACTCCGGATAGCTGTCTATCGGGCGAAAAATTCCAAAAATCCCTTTTTACTGCATCACCTCTCTGAACCTAAAGGAATGGTTACGGAGATGTATAACTTTTATAATTTTCCGAAAATCCAAAAATTAGTTTTTACTGCTAATAATCATAAAGCCTGACCATTAATATGTGATGATTTTCAATAGGGCGCTACTGTTTTCATTTGTGTGAACTTTTCAGTATATTCTGAACAATGTGGATTGGCGACTCGTTACGACTTAGGTACCTACATTTATTCACCGTAATCAAAATCAGAATCCAAATTCGGTGTTCAGTGGCTTCAAATTCAGACCCAGAAATTAGTTCCAATAAAATCCGCAACATGGCGCGTGATCATATATTACTGATCAGGCTTTACATAGTATACTTACAACATGTATATATAATAGTCAGTCAGTCAGTCAGTCAGGACTTCAGTCAGGTTAAGAAGGCACCTAACCTATCCAACCTCAAGTTTTTCAGAATTTACGTGCGATATATCATCATCCCAGCCTATGTAAGTCCCACTGCAGGGCACAGGCCTCCTCTCAGAATGAGAGGGCTTGAGCCGTAGTTCCCACGCGGGCCCAGTGTGGATTGGGAACTTCACACACACCATTGAATTTCTTCGCAGGTCTATACAGGTTACATGCCTAAGCCATGTCATTATTTAACATGAAGTAATTTATTTTTGAAACAGTATTTTCTTCTGATTTGTTATTAAACTAACCTAAGTAAGCTCTGTATAAAAAGGCTTTTCAAAAAATCCTGAAAACAGCAAGCTTTTTTCCATATTTTATAGAAAAGGTTGGTATTATCATCATTATCATCATCATTTCAGCCAAAGGAGTCCACTACTAAACATGGGGGGGCCTATGAATATGATACCCAATCATTACGATTGGAAGCGGTTCGCCATCCATCTCGTTGGTGGACATTCCAAACTTCCCTCGCCGGTCCTTGGTCTCCATTCGAGAGTTTTTCTTCCCCAATCGTTGGTATAGCAAATTAAATTATTGGAACTAAGTGATCCCGGGTTTTATAGACTAGAATTTGAAGGACGGGTAGCTGTCAAAAAACTTATTTTAAGCCTGCGTAACGGTAAACAGCCTGTTTGTCCATTTGAGGCAGGAAGCGGCGTGTTGACAGTTTCCTAGTTTACCCGTCGCACTCTTTGTGGGCCCTTAATGCGAGGTGAGAGGTGACACTTTATTATTTTCTTATCCTATGGGGTACAGTCGAATGAGAAATGTTTTAGTTGAGAAGTTTTTTCTGTTACCTATTTTAGAGTGTAATGTGAATTTATCATGTCATCAACATAACACTAGCTCAACAATTTAGACAGAATTGAGGTTTTTTTTTTTCTAAAATTAGGTATGTACCTACTTTAGGTTTGATAAGGCATCCGTACTTGCAAGAGAAAAGTTTTTCATTCCGCAAAAAGTGCGTGAAGCCACTGAAATTAGTCGTCATCCGAAGTTCAACCGGGATAGTTGGTTGGTAACCCCGAGTTGGAAGACAGTGTTGAATAGTCATATTGGGTTAACAGAGAATGTGAACGTGCCCTGTGAAGGTAATGTTGTTAGTGTGGTGTCATTTAACAATGGTAGTAAAAATGACGATGAAAACGCGGGTAGTAGCGCCATCAGTGTCGTGGAGCAGCCGCGCGAGCGGAGCGGTGGCGCATAGTGCGCGTTTGGCAGCCACCGTGCCATGTGGCTCCGAGAAGAAGGGCTAAGGATTAGCCCGAAACATGTCTAGTTAAACTCGTTTTAAGACGTGAGTAATAAATAAGTATACTTTCGCTATTACGTATGTGTTTTAATATAATTGCACCTTGTCGGTGTTAGCTTTGTTTAAGAGAGCGCATCCGAATGTTTTGAATTGCTAAGGACATATAGAACCTCCAGAAGTTGATAGCTGACCTTTACTAGTTGGAGATGTACTTACAGAAGAAGACCTTGTTGGTTGGCTTGTGATATCTTTAAAATGTATTTAAGTGAAAAATTAACTAACACCCACCTAAAAAGTGATAATGTAAGTAAAGTCAACCAAAAAACATTGCCAGCAGAAAAAACTTGAATGAAAAATACTTTTACTAGAATTTAACATGAAACTACCGTGAGTTAAACTCGACTGTTTCGGGCTAATCCGTAGCTCTTCCTCCTGGAGCACACGCCACGGCGGCTGCTGCCAAAGTACACTTTCGGTCTTATACGTGAGTTATCCGTATTTTTTCACTTTTACCAGAAGTTTATTTCAACATCTTGTAACTGGCTGAATTTATTTTTGGTTACTAACGAGTTCGACTGTACACGTTATACAGGGCCGTGCTATTTCCCTGTACCACCAGTGGGAGGGACAGGGTGTCCCAATAAGGAAATCACGACATGTACCATTGGCCCTCTGTGTGTGACACCACCGCTAGTATTGGCTCTGGGATATTGACACTAAACAGTAACATAAATATTGTGCCACATATATTTGGATATGAAACAACGTGAGAAGTGACTATAAGTAGTACAATTCGAAAAGCTACAACCAGGGTAATGTATTTAATTTTACACAATCTCATCAAATACAAATGACAACGAAGCTTTTTTTTATACAATATAGGCTTGCGTTTGACCACAATCACGCCTGATGGAAAGTGAAGATGAGGCCTACGATGTAGCACGCTTGCCTAGTAAATGATCATTCACCCTAGACTTAAAAGCGGCCAAATCGTAGTGTTCAGGGAACACAGTTGCAGGCAGGGAATTCCACTCCTTAGCTCTATTGAGAAGTAGCAAAAAGGCAAGTCGACGTCACAAGACCGAAGAACTGGCAGCTTCCTCGGAAAAAGAATAAAATTAGCTTAGCTATTCGAAGGGGGAATACTGCCAGTAGCTTTGAACCTTGCCTAAAGGGACCAGCAGGCTTATTGTCTGCCTCTAGTTGCAGTAGTTCGGTTGATTTGTCCGGGACCGAACTGCTGCAACACTTTTTGTCTCAGTAGTTCGGTTAACACGTCAAACCGAACTGTTGGGAAGACTTTAGTTGCAGTAGTTCTGTTGACTGTCCGGGATCGAACTACTGCCACAATTTTAGCCTTATTAGCTCGGTTATGACGTCAAACCTAACTACTGAGAATTGAAATGACTCAAAAGGACGTTTAAGGATTAGATTGTACAACAAGAGCATAAAACGAGCCATTTTACCCGAGACGTTTAGTTGACATTGACGTTGGATTTAATGCTAGAGTTTTAGGTACACTCTTCTTTTCACTTCGATTGCAAGGAAATGAAATAAGTAGCAACATTGCAAATAAAATTAACTAGCTCTTATTTTTCATGGATTGTGTATTTAGCTATATTTTTAATCGCGCTTTTGAGTCGTTTCAATTTTCAGTAGTTCGGTTTGACGTCACAACCGAGCTAATGAGACTAAAAGTGTGGCAGTAGTTTGGTCCCGGACAATCATCCGAACTACTGCAACTAAAGGTTTCCCAGCAGTTCGGTTTGACGTCTTTACCGAACTACTGAGACAAAAAGTGTTGCAGCAGTTCGGTCCCGGACAAATCAACCGAACTACCGCAACTAGAGGATTGTCTGGCGTTTCTGACGCTTGCCTTCGCAATCACTATTTCTTTCTGTCAAATGGTATAAAAACATGACAGAAAGAGAAGGTGAAAGCGAAGGCAAGCAACAGAAGCGTTAGACAATATGTTAAAGAATGAGTTGAATGACTTCATTGTGGCACGAATGAATGTTCGGTTTGAACATTGGACCTAGTAGTATTCGGAGCCTAATCCTCTCTGTATTTCTGTGTTTTTGTTCTATCAGCCGCTTCTCTATCAGTCGTCCAAAAATATGGTCTACAACCCTACCGGTTGAAGTTCATTTATACGTCATAATACAACGAGGTCGATTTTCCCTTACAATAATACTTTGATCAATTATAACTGTAGATCCACAGTCGCGCGCCCGAAAATGTCCGAGCCAAATGAGCGCCACTTTGATAAAAGTGGCCTTCTTTGTTCTCAGTACGTTGCGTGAAATTGTCAAGTTTAGCTGTCAAGTGTCAACCGAAATTCGACTGTAATGAAGTAAAGACTAGGTTCAAATTTCTGTGTAGGTGATGATTTTAATTGTTATGCAAACAAATAAAAAAGTTCGGACATTTTTTGAAGGGGATTTTGTTCGGCAATGTGTATCTTCAGTTATAATTGATCAAAGCAATAATATGATGACAGTGACTAATGACTTCACTCAGTTGGAAAAGTCAACCTTGGCGATACTTAGTTAGATCTTACTGAAACTTGTCAAAACTGGTAGACCACTTTCTTGGCCAAGTGTACTGCAATTCGATGGAATGAATGCAAGTGGCGAGTGATCGTTTATTGTGGCATTCTGTGTTCAACAGTTGACGTCCAGCTGATAATGATGATGAGGTACGTATACAGACCGCGTGCAGCGTAATGAGTACCTGCTGTAAACACTGGCTACAGATACCGTGTTGCTCCTTCGTAATTTGAATTAGTCTCTTCTAGAATTTAAATAACCCTTTCCAACCATTATTAATATAATCATAAAAGCAATTAAATTTGAACTTTGACATTTAGAGGATTCTAAATTTAAAAATAAGATAAGTACATTTCACAAGGTCCATTGTTGTAACGTTTTTCATACTCAGTTTGGTTGGAAAGGGATAAAAAAACGAACAACGGTCTGAACACGGCTTAGGGAGCCATTCCTCGATAGATATTATCTTGCTAACGTGATGTTGTAATTTACTGTTAAACTTGTAATAAAATCACAATTTTAAAAGTGAATCGTTTTACTTAATAGGAGCAGTTTGATAGAACAGTTTGATAGTTAAATCTCTACACTGAGTTAGGCCCCTAACCTTCCCTCGACCCAATCAAGTTACCTACAATGTTGTCCGCATCACCACACATCCAACTTGTCCAACGCGAGATCAGCTACAGTATTTATCTGCTATTGTTCCCCAAGCGTTAACTTCGCATTTTATGCCTGTTAAAACTTGGATTATTTAAAAAGAAAAGGTAGCCTAGTGTTTTGAGCTAAACTCTCTTAAGCAGTGTCATGGGTTCAAGCCCGGGCTAGCACTTCTGTGTTTTTCAGAATTCATAATGCGAAATTATGTTGCGACGAAGTTTACGGTGAACCTGCGCACACCTGCGAAGGAATTTAATGGTGTGTGTGTAGTTCTCAATCCCCACTAGGCCCGCATGAGATTTTTGACAGACCCTGAAGTGGGACATATATAGACCAGGATGATGATGCTATAATATATGCATTCATATCAAGGAGAAAGACCAAAGCGGCGACAACGGTTCTGGGAGGAAATACAAACAATGAAATTTCTATTCCTTTTATTGCTTGTGGCTAAACGCATCTGTCCCTCTAGTACCGCTTAACTTCCATGACCTAACCGTAGTCACACCAATTTGCTACACTGGTGTGATAATAGTTCATTTTATTTATCCGTAGTCACACCACTATACACTAACACATCCTTAACTAAATATAAATATTTAATTTAAACCAATTCTACGGAGCCTCGCGCGGGGCTCCTATTTCTGGGCGGTTTGCCCTTCGGGCAGAAGAAACTACCTGAACTAACCTAACCTACCTATTTTCTGGACTGAATTATGGTTGGCCGGTGCATTGGTGTGACCATGGGTCGGGTAAAATAAACGGTAATCACACCAGTGTGACAATGGATAAATAAAATGAACCATAGTCACACCAGTGTAGTAAATTGGTGTGCCAATAACAGTATCACAAACGCGAGCACGCAGAAATAATCAAATAAATTAATGATATCTTCAATAAATTCGCGTTTTGAGCTATTTACAGCTCTTGCCGAACATTTATGGGTGTTTGCTGCCATTTATAGCCATTTATAACCATTTACGGGCACCTGACAATGGCAGCTTATGCTTTGGCCGAGTTTATAAGGGCCGTTGTCCACGGCTCGGCGGTACAATGGACGGTGGGATTTATGCCGGCATTGACTGTTTTTCTTGGTACGATAGGAGGCCGGTGGTACAGCGTGTTAACTGACGGTTAAAGGCCGGCGCAGACCAGATGCGTGTACGTGTAACTGTTAAACCTTCTTGTTTATTTTAATAATATCAAACACCCTGGCCATGTGTATGATTTGTATTTTTGAATATTGTTTTTCCATTCTTTACTGTCTGCTGTCACCACTGTCTTCTCCTAAACTTTTACCGTTGAACATATATTATATTTAACCATTTTCCACTGCCAAACTCTGGTTTCCTTTAAGTGGTTATGGGCCCAGAGCCGCTAACGGAATATAGAAGAAACAGTGCTAATAAGAAAAAGTGCTATGAATTCTAATAATTCATCGGCGATGCCCTCATCGTCGGCACCATCGGCATCAACGTCAGTGTCAGGCTCTGTGAGCTTTACCAAGCTCAACGGCAATAACTTCAGCACGTGGGTATTTAGCCTAGAGTGCTTGCTCACCGACCTCGATCTTTGGGACGTTTCCTCAAGACCCATCGAACCATCAGACCCCGTCGAGAAGAGGAAGGATGCAAAAGCTCGAGCGAAGATCTGCCTAGCCTGCGACGAATCGGTGTACCCGATAATAAGGTCAGCTAAATCAGCTTTTGAAACGCTAGAATGTCTGAAGAAGGCCTACGCTGACAGCGGGCTGACAAGGCGTCTTGGCCTTATCAAGAAATTATTAGCATGCAAGTTCAACGGGAGTATGCAAGAATATGTCAATAATATGCTGACTACACAGCAAGAGCTACAGGGCATTGGAGCAGCAGTTGAAGACGAGTTCCTTGCAGTCATCATGCTGGCGGGACTACCAGAGTCCTTCAAGCCACTCGTTGTCACACTGGAGCACGCCAACGTCAAGCTTACGTCGGAGAATGTGGTGACAGCTCTCCTCAAGGAAGACCTTAGAGCTGTACCCACCACACCGAGTACCCTACAACGACCTGTCAACACCGCGCTACACGTGAACCGATCGAAGAAACTGTTTTGTAATTATTGTAAAAAGTTAGGGCACGTTGTTTCGCAGTGTAAGAGCATCAAAACTAACAAAAACAAGAATGTTTCGGCGATCAAATCCTTCAATACATCCGAACATACACTTTCATCTTGTTTTTCTAACGTTCCTTCCACAGGTCATCAAGACTGGTTCATTGATTCTGGCGCAACTTCCCATATGAGTAACAGGAGCGATTGGTTTACAAATCTGTCATCCCATACGATTCCTATTACTGTTGCGAACAAGGAACAATTACTAAGTCATGGTAAAGGTACTGTAAATATGAACATATCTCCTAGTGTAAGTAAAATAAGCGACGTTTTATATATCCCTGGCCTAGCTACTAATTTATTATCAGTTAGTAAATTAAATCAAAATGGTTACGATGTTTTGTTTACATCCAAAGGCGCGAGCATCTTTCCTAGCGGGGGATGTCAATTGACAAATAATGTCATTGCCACAGGCTCAAACCATAAAGGCATGTACAAACTAGACGTGAGTTCGAGTACCGCCTTTCTTATTAAAAGCAAAGAGTCTGCTATGTTGTGGCATAGACGCCTCGGCCATATACATGCCAAATGTTTAAGCATTTTAAAAAACAGACACGTTGGCATAGACTACGCAGGTAGTTTAAATGAAACTTGTGTTCCCTGTTTACAAGGTAAACTTTCAAAGAGACCTTTCCCGAACTCTACCAGTAAGTCGAGTTGCGTATTGCAGTTGATTCATTCGGACTTGTGTGGTCCTATGAGTATGCACTCGTGGGGCGGAGCCCTTTACTTGCTAACATTTACAGACGACTTTAGTCGCAAAACTTTTGGATATCTTTTAAAAACAAAAGACGAAGTTTTTAGTAAATTTGTAGAGTTTAAACATTTAGTAGAAAATCAAACAGGTCATAGGATTAAGATTTTACGTTCGGACAACGGCCGTGAATACGTTAACCACGGACTGTCAACCTTCTTAAAGGAGAACGGGATTATTCATCAGACCACAATCCCGTACACTCCTGAACAGAATGGGATTTCAGAACGGGCGAACAGATCCATAATTGAGATAGCAAGATCTATGCTTCAAGACTCGCAGTTATCAAAAGCGTATTGGGCAGAAGCTGTCAACACAGCTATCTATTTGAAGAATCGAACGCCAACTCAGTCTCTTCAAAATCGGATCCCAGAAGAGATATGGACTGGTACGAAAGTCAACCTGTCTCATCTGAGAGTCTTCGGCTGCCAAGCTCACGTTCTCGTACCTAAAGAAAAACGTACGAAACTTGACTCGAAGACGCAAACGTGCATCTTTGTTGGCTACGCGACCGAAAGCAAAGGCTATCGACTCATCAATCCCCAAAATCCTCGAGCGATAATTGTCGCGAGAGATGTTGTCTTCATAGAAGACAAAACGCAGCAGCAGTCCACTCAGAATTCACCTCAAATCGACATGCCAGATTCCCAGCCAAAATCAACTCAAGTCCAAATTCCGATATTTGAACAGTCAGTTCCTCCACTCCAGCCGAACATCCAGACACCTGTGTCGGCGCAACTTGAATCTGAACCCCAGCAAGCAGAACCTCAACCAGTTCCTGAACCTGAAGCCACCCATCTAGATCCAGTACCGGAACGGAGATACCCGTCAAGAGACAGGCATCCTCCTGCGCGGTATGTTTGTACAGTGCAGATGTCTTCAGAGGAACCTGAAACGTACAAAGAGGTCATAGAGCATCCGCAAAAGGATGAATGGTTCGAAGCTATGAAGGCTGAATATGATTCATTAATGAATCATAAGACGTGGACATTAGTGGACAGACCTAAGGATCGTAAGACCACAAAATGTAAGTGGGTCTTTAAACTCAAGAAGGACACAAGCGGGCAAGTTGTGAAATACAAAGCGCGACTTGTAGCCAAAGGCTTCACACAAGTTGAAGGAGTTGATTACGGCGAAACCTTCTCGCCAGTTGCAAGACTGTCCTCTGTGAGAATTTTAATGGCATTCGCAGTAGACTTAAATTGTCAAATTGACCACCTGGACGTGGAAACAGCATTTTTGTATGGTGATTTAGAAGAGGAAATTTACATGGAGCAACCTGAAGGCTTCTCAACTGACCCTAAAAACAAAGTTTGTCTACTTAAGAAGTCTCTCTATGGTTTGAAACAAGCACCGCGTCAGTGGAACAAAAAGGTATGTGACGCAATGTCAGCTTTATCACTGACACAAGCCACATCGGAACACTGTCTCTACTACAAACGAGGCGAAAAGGACTTGCTAGTCGTTGCAGTATTTGTGGACGATTTTTACGTCTTATGCAACAATGACCGGCTAAAATCCAAATTTAAAAATGGTCTTAAAACCTTTTTTAAGGTAAAAGACCTAGGTCCTCTAAAGGACTGTCTCGGTATGAGAGTTATCCAAAAGAATGGGTCGCTTACTCTCGACCAAACGACTTATATCGATAAACTAATCGATAAATATAGCATGAACGACGCTATATCCGTAACTACACCTATGGAGCCTGGACTTAAACTTACCTTACCAGAGAAGGAAGATGAAGTGGAAGTGCCTTATCGCGAACTTATCGGCTCGTTAATGTACGTTTCGATTGGTACTAGACCCGACATTGCCCACACGGTGTCGTATCTATCTCAATTCAACGCACATTACGGGGGGGTACACTGGAAAGCCGCTAAGAGAGTCCTACGATACCTCAAAGGTACCAAGGATCTTAAACTTCACTTCACCAAAGGCCAGAATTACCCAGTAGGTTACGTAGACGCAGACTATGGGAGTAACATGATTGATCGGCGATCCTTTACTGGTTACGCATTTCTCATGAGTGGAGCACCTGTCTCCTGGGAAGCGCGCAAACAGCGTACTGTCGCGCTATCTACCACTGAGGCAGAGTACATGGCTCTCGCAGAAGCCTGCAAAGAAGCCATTTACCTCAAAACGCTCATATGGGAGGTATTTGCCATCTCTCATCCCATAATCATACACACAGACAATCAAAGCTCTATCAAACTTGCACACAACAACACTTATCACGCACGCACAAAACATATCGACATCAAACACCACTTCATACGAGACACACTGACACACCACGACCTACACCTCACATACATTCACACGAATGATATGATCGCTGACATTCTTACTAAACCTTTGGCAAAGCTCAAGCACTGCAAATGCGTCAATCTTTTAGGTTTAAGTTAGATTGGGCTTTTATAGCAGGTTTATTGTTTTAGGTGTGTACAGTTAGCCTTAAGTAGGTGTATATACAGGATGTCATTTTTTGTTTTCTTTATGTTTGTGTTAGTGTTAAGTTAGTGAATAGTTTAGCTTTTTGATATGATTGTCTACTTGTATATATATATACAGGGTGTTTATATTACGGGGGGGTGTTAAACCTTCTTGTTTATTTTAATAATATCAAACACCCTGGCCATGTGTATGATTTGTATTTTTGAATATTGTTTTTCCATTCTTTACTGTCTGCTGTCACCTCTGTCTTCTCCTAAACTTTTACCGTTGAACATATATTATATTTAACCATTTTCCACTGCCAAACTCTGGTTTCCTTTAAGTGTAACGCACCAGTTGTAAATCAACGAACAGCAGTGGACGCATATAGGGCGAGACGATTGGCGTATTAAAGTCATCATTCTATTTCGATATCGATTTGGATTGGATTGGGTTTACGTTTCAAAGACGTCTACTGCTGAACATAGGCCTCCCCCAAAGAACGTCATAATGACCGGCTGCGCTGCCTACGAAATTGTATGTTTAATTTTCGTATCATAACGGAAAACTTTCATACAAATTTTAACTACCCGCGTCAAGGCGTCCATATTTTAGAAATCTACCCTTGTAAAGTATCGATATAAGGTGCTAATAAATTAGGTACCAATATTTCCAGGACTTAACTTACCGATCAAAAAAGTCGCTTTCACTCAGACAACTTTTCAAAATATAAAAAAAAACGCAAACTTTTCATACATATCCAACGTATTAGTAATGGAAGTAATGGAAAATCGATATTTTTTTTCAAATTTTAAAATGTTGTTAGAACAAAAGTGACTTGTTTGGATGAGTAGATTGAAATATTGGTGCCTGATTTGTTAGCATCCTGGATACAGTAATAAAGTACGGTAGACAAAAATGTTTTAAAAATAGGGCTATGTTATTCATACACACAAAACAACACATTTTAAACTCGGTTTAACCCGCGCTTTACCAACACATAATATTACAGTGCAACCGGCCAGTATTTTCATTTTATTTTTCGTTCCACTCAACAAGTAAAAAACAAAAAAGTGTTAGTGCCAACTCTGGGCGGAAGATGTCACGGCCGGATTAGCAGTGTGATTTAGTGCCTATGGTCTTTAACAGGCCTTCAAAGGCAGTCCTGGCAGTGACACTTGTGTTTTCTACATTGACAGTCTGCATACTTACTAACATCGTCAAAGGTAGAGGTGGATCTACATACCTACATAATACATATTAGGGCTATTTGAGCTGCAACTCAGTTCCGTGGGCCCCCAACCCCCGAAATAATAGACGCAAACCCCCGAAGTAATAGACGCAATTACTTCTAGCCCAGGCTCGCACAAACTCACGGTCCCCTTATCAAGCACGCACCGCTCCGCATTCGTCTCACTGCTGGACAAAGGCCTCCTCCTTCAGTGAGACGACTTGGGCCGCAGTTTCCAAATTACATTGCATTTGAAATTTGGAGTAGGAAAACATCGTTCCCGATTCGCACTGGAACCGCGTCGGAAGTACAGCCCAAGCCCTCTCATTCTGAGCGGAGGAGTGGGACCTATGTACACTGAGATGATGATGATGATGATGATGATGATGATGATGATGATGATGATGATGATGATGATGATGATGATGATGATGGTGATGATGATGATGATGGTGATGATAAACCTTACAACGACGAAGTCGCGGGACAAAGCTAGTATCTAGAAATAATTAACATAATTAACCCAAGTTGATTTTGCCAAGCGCACACTGGTTCCCATACTAAGCATGATGATAACAAAATAAAAACATTTAGCTTTGAAAGTGTCTCTGCAAACCTCACTCGCGATGCTTTGCGGCTTTTGTGCTCTCAAAACCGGACCAGTTTTCCATTTGGCAGTTTTTTCTACAAACAAGTACTGAATGAGCTAACTACGAGATAAAAATAAGTAAGTGTTATGTAACTTATGTATACGGAAATAGCTTTAATCCGCGGCCCTGTTTGCCTTACAAACATGTACTTTTCTTGCACACTACATTTTCTTTCCATAGTTTCCACGTGGGCCCAGTGCGGATTGGGAACTTCACACACACCATTGAATTTCTCCTCAAATGTGTGCAGGTGTGAGGAAACCCTCGCGATGTTTTCCTTCACCGTGAAGCTCATGGTAAATTTAATAAAATCCGAAAGACACATGCGAGCCTAAGTAGTTTCAAACCATACTTTGACGTCATTGCCCCAGTGGCCAGTGAATTCCTTACAAACCCAATAAACTATGCCTTCGACACGCCCATACTTAATACACGAAACACTCAAAACAAGTGATCTTTAAAAACTGCCTCATCTTGAAACAAAAACTTGCAAATTACGCCGGCACCAATGGATAAGCTCTCTCGTAAGTATATTGAAATATAGTCTCGTAAATGTCGACTCTGTGCCAGCTCGTTCGGGTTAAGCGAACCGCGAGATTGACGCTTGTGACGTATGGCTTCATTTGTCTGACTTCGATATAATTTCGCCAACTTTAAGTTCCACTTCAACTCTAACCGCTGCACCTTATACCCTGCAAAATACAACTTCATCTCGAATCGAATCAGCTTTTGCAGCAATCCTTAGTTGTGGTACAAGGGCACTTTCGAGAGCAACTTTTCGACCACAACGTTATGAGATCTGTCCGTTGTGGAAAACAAAGATGTATGCATGGGATGCAGCGAGATTTACTGTATCGTGTTTAATAATTTGATGGGTTTTCTTTAACAATGATAGCATCATTCCCGAGAACCAATGCTCCGTCTTGTTGTGTTTTGTTTTGATGTTCTTTATCTTATTGCTTAAGGTTACTTTCTTCACCGATATTAGCTGAAGTGCGAACTATAAAAGAGTAAACCGATGCGTTTTAACTTAGTGCTTTAGCCCTACATTACTTTGACAAATAGTTTCCTCTGTTAGAACCAGGTCGCCATAATTTACCAGCACAATCACATTTACTAACATTTAGCATTTAACAAACAAGCAATATTATATAGCTGCCATGATTAATAGCATATTTATTAAAAGTTACGTCGTTCTTGCAGTCATTATAAGTAGCGTGCCATTGAAAACCAGATCTTATCTCGGTTTGGTTACGGCTGCTATTGTGTTTTCCAGTATTTCGCTTTGAGCTTTACGAGTTTCTGTTACAAACGCTGTAAATGCACAAAGTTAGTATTTTTCGAAGGATTTATACTGACAAGGCACGAGATTGCATTTTTGTTCGACCATTGTGGCGGAACAAGTGTAGTTTAGTGTGGGCTGCGTTAATTGCCGAACTGCAAGCGTTGTGTTAGGCCAGGTATTAAGTTTTATTTAGGCTCGTGCGCTGGAGTGGCTGATTTGTTAGAGCTGTCGATAGCGAGGAAATAATTTAGTAAGTTATGCGAGAGGGTTTTGTTAAATTACTTTATAATGTGTCTAGATTTTAAGGCACTATTGAGATCGTCATTAGATAGTGTTAACAGAGACGGAGGGTTGAAATGAAAATTTTGAACACCGTAAAATTTTGTAGTACTTCGTCAAGTACCTACTACAAAATTTTACTCAATGAGGTTTAATTATGGAGCAGTTTTAAGGTATGTCTGAGACGGTATGTTATCATTTTGCAAACCTTTATTATCCTTCTATATACTTATTAGCTTTTGAAAATTGCATACAAGATACTTTATCAATCGTTGCATTATAAAGAAACTGAAATAAAGGTTTGTCAAATGGTGAAATGTGTATGTCGGTTCGGGGCACATATTTGTGTGAAAAATACGAATGTTTGTGCTCGAGTCTTGGATTTTTAATACGTATTTATCTATATGTATATGTATGTTTATACGTTGCCTTGTACCCTTAGTAAAGGCTTTGCTTAGTTTGGGACTAGGTCAATTGGTGTCAATTTTCCCATGATTTATTTATTTATTTATGTGAAAATAAATTGCCTCTCGCCAAAAGATCCTTACTTGAGATTATTGCGAACGGTTCAACCGATTTGGTTAATTCTTATTACAGTCTAAAATATGCAACGGGGCGAATATATAATTAAGACATTAGACACAAATGTTTCGCTACCAGGCCATTTAGAGTTTATGTCTATTAAGTAATAAAGGCATTCTAAGATAAAGACGTTTCGTTACTAGAGTATTTTAAATTGTAACATTCTAAGATCCAGACGTTTTGCTAAAGAGACATAAATGTCTAAAGCATTCATGTCTATACATATAGCAACAAGGGCATTACACAATCCAGACGTTTGAGCTATATTGTCCTTTGGCGATAAGTTAAATTTGATAGTAACCCTTAAGATGATGTGAGAAATATCGTACGAATTGTGGTAAAGGTCCATCAATGCCATCAATCTACAAATCCATAGACGCCCGATTCAACGATGAAACGTAACTATCGCGATATTTCTTGCTCCGTCTAAATAAGGCCTTACGTACTCTCGCTTTCGCGCCAATTTAAACGTCAACTCCCGACCTACGCACTAGGGTTGTCCTTCGCTTGTAGTGATGTGCCACGATGTAGTATAATCGACAATATCATCAAATTATTTAGCACGGATTTCCACACGACACAAGCACAGCAGGCGATGGTCTGTGAGACGTGGCGTGATCGCTGGCGGCGCCGCGCGACGGACGGCCGCGAGTCACGCAGACGCGCTGGCTGCTTGTGCTCTTTGTACTGTGTCATTCGAAAAGATAAAATAAGCGACAGGGGGGCTACTACAAAATATAGAATTCGAGGTTCCTATCGTGCCATCCTTCTCACTCACGGAAGGACATGATACGAAGTTCGAAAATCGAATTTCGTTGTATAAGGCCGGTTCACATCAAGCAAGAAGCGACGCTGCTTGTTCTATTGAGAGAAGAAGTCAAATGAATACTCGTTGAGGTATGCTCTCAATGTAACGGGGTGGTAACGTCATGTCTCGCCTCGATGTGAATTGATCCGAAGTCTCCATTTATTTTCTGAGTTTTAATTGTGCTCGAGATTACAAAAAATATTACCTCATTTTACTCTACAATTCTGTAACAATCACCTCACAACAATGATTAAAAAGCCCGTAATCACTATTGTACATTCTTTTTGACAGTCATTTTCCAAGCCAACAGCAAAGAGACCCCTAAAAATTATTAACACTTTTACTACAATCGATTGTGTGGAAATAAACTCAATGAGACTAAATCGGCCCTAACAGAATCATACAAATAGATATTTTGCCATGAGCGGAGCTTATAGAGCCCAGTGGGGGCTGTCACCAGCATAATCTGAGCTACCGCACCCCTCTGCCTTCATGTAAAGTGGAGGTATTATCGGTGGATGAAGGCGATTGATAGGTATTCTTACACTGGTCGTGTTTAGTTTTGAATGCGTGATTGTCTTATTCTAATAATACAATGCGGACAATCGTTTTGTAAGCTCCTGCGCAGGATTTATGGCCATTTTTGCAGAGTAACGTGTTGTACAGATGCATAAGTGGTATTTTGACTTTTATTGGCCTAATACAAATCGGGTGAAAAGGCATCTTAAAATATTAAAAAAAAAACATAGTTTTGAACATTATGTAGTTACAAAAGTATGATTTTTTTAAATTATTATCTTAACCCAGGACCTCAAGATCTATTGTTGTAGGTTCTCTAAAGCGTACCTTGAACTATCTTGATTTACCTAATATTTAAAGGCATTTGAAATTAGCATTTTTTAATAAATTTCTGGTACGTATGTAGGGATGTAAACCCTATGTTGTACAAAAATTAAGGAAAAAACATTATTGAGATAATTTATATTTAAGACATCTCTACCAGTCAACCTTTAAGTTGTGTGCAATCGCAAAAATAAATTGAAGATTATCAAACCCACGGAAAACCCATATTTTGCTCGACTTCCCATTACAGTATGTGAGTGAATAAGTGTTTTTTTTTAAGCTTTGTTACTCTGTGTCAGGTACAGTCAGGCCAGCACAAATACTTTCCGAGCAATCGCGCCGTCGGCCCGCGTTAGATCTCGAAGCATTCATTTCGTATTCATTACGTATGCGCCCGCGACGTTAATCCTCTTCCCATGCGTAGCGTCCGCAAAAAAACATAATTCAATTTCACTTTAAAACATCACAAAAAAATCTTCCTTTTTGCTGCCGAAGACACATACCACCGTTGAGCCCTTTTTTAAATATATTCATTAAATAATCATCCCTTACACTGACTTAATTCAAAGACAATTCCGCAACAAAAGCAAACATTTGAATTTCAAATTAGTTGCTGACGCTACAGTACCAATCCCTTATCGGCGAACCTCTGTATTCACAACACTATTCGGTCATTGTTCCGCCGAATCCGCGGCGCATCACTATTGTTCGGCCAAACTTTGAGTGACGTGAAAACACAAGTCCCATTGTGTAATGTTGGCAGAACTGAATCGCAGTGGAATTAATACAGATCCATGTAAAAGGTGAATTATTGATATGTTGAAGTTTTATAGTTTCTGTTTTTGAGGGTCCGTGGAGAAGGGTATGTACGGGCCCATTTTAATATTGAGCATTAAGGTTGATCAATTTCCATCATCATCATCATTTCAGCCGAAAGACGTCCACTGCTGAACATAGGACTCCCCCAAGGCTCGCCAAACAGATCGGTCTCGTACCATCCGCATCCAACGCGATCCCGCAGCCTTGACCAGGTCGTCGCTCCATCTTGTTGGAGGCCTACCCACACTGCGTCTTCCGGTCCGCGGACGCCACTCGAGAAACTTTTTGCCCCATCGGCCATCAGTTCTACGAGCGATGTGCCCTGCCCACTGTCACTTGAGTCTGGCGATTCTTCGAGCTATGTCGGTGACTTTAGTTCTTGTGCGGATTTCATCATTTCTAATGCGATCCCGCATATTTTATCTTGTCATTTATATTTTGAGACATACTCTCTATTAAGTACCTAGTTTATATTCGAGATATTAAACTAAATACAAAGCTAATAAAGAATCTCTATTGAAATGAAATGAAAAAGTTTATTTGACACACAAAACACATAAAATTACAAAAGTAAAAATATATATATGTCGGATCGTGGTCAGGAGGAGGCAAATTGTCAGGATTTGGAGTACCCATTTTGAGGGTATTATGAAAATAGCTACTTTGATTTAACTCGAAACAATAATTTATTGACACATAAACACAACACAGACAATATTATAATAAGCAAACAGTGATTACAGTAAGTACACGCTAAGATAGGTCTATGGACCCAGAGGCAGAGTAACAGTGTATTAGGATATACACCTAGGTAGGTAGGTGTAGCTACAGAGAGGCAGAGTAACAGTATACAAAGCATCGATCTGTAGTACGTTGAGGGTGTATTAAACCCTTTTAGTAAACCGACAGGTTTGTCGGGAGCTAGTGCTCTTGAGTCAAGACTGCGCAAGACTGCCAATGCTGCTGTTACATGGCCTTATATAGGCTTTCCCCCACCAGCATTAACTCCACAACAACTCTGTCCAATGGCGCACGGAAGTACGTCACGTGTTTACTAGAAATGAATTACAAAATAGAACTTAAAACTATTGTGAATTTACTTCATAAACCATTAAATATTCCAACATTAATTATGGCAAACAAATCATAATGTTTTAGAAGCTATAACAAGACCTAGCATACAAAATAATCAACGGTTAGGTTTTGCATTAGACCAACCGACTACCCGCTAAATCTGAATCGAAACTAGATTGTCAAATCTAATTCGTAAATACCTCTTAAATTAAAAGATCAATACGTAATAATATTAGCTTAAATCTGAATTTTTACAATAGTCCAAGTCTGTTGGATACATTACGCTTGAAGCGAGAACCGACTCCGACACGGCCAGAACTGACGAGTCACACGTCCTCGTGTGGTTCTGTAACAAAACATACTCGAGCAAATGTATCGTTCGGCCTTTCTGACAATTGGCAAAATAAACCCATTGTCATAATCACAGATAAAGAGAAAACAAAAGAAAAATACTGAATGCAACGTAAAAAGCGAAAATAGTTCAATTTTCAGAACTCATTTAACAATCATGTCGACACAAACACACCACAGCACAGATAATATTTTCTCATAGACATCTTGCATAGGAGTCAAAATAGACATCCCGCATTGGAGTCAACATAGACATCCCGCATTGGAGTCAACATAGACATCCCGCAATGGAGTCAACATAGACATCCTGTAATGGAGTCAACATAGACATCCCAGAGTCAAGAGTCAAAAGAGATCAGAAGTCAAAAATAGACATTCTAGACGGTTGGCTGTGTTTGTAACGTAACAATCATCACCAGTAACCATATCAAAATTTACAGTAAAAGGCATTCAGACATTTTTCGTACACGATCATGGCCATACATGTAAATTCTATTTCAGTCTCATGTTCATTTCTATTCCAGTTAAAGGTTGTAACAGATAACTGTCACATTCTAACAACTCCATTACTTCAAAAGATCCCTTAAATTTAGGGTAATAAGCACAGAATCGCCAACATGAAATTTATTAAAAACTGCCATTGATTTGTCAATAGCGAGACTTATCATAAAGAGCATTCTTAGTTATACCCAGGGCTGCTTGTTCTCTTACACGGTTTAAACCAACAACTGGCCCTACATGACCGTAGCTACTAACCACAAGGCAAAATTATCTGTCTCATAAAACTCTTTGAGACTTTTGCTGGCAAAACAACGAGCCTAGTCTGCTATAATGAGAAAAGTTTCTTCAAACATGGAAACCTGATTTTAAAGCTTTTAAGCAACTAGATGCATCAATTTGAATGGTATAGACATACTTTGTAAAGGAATCAATTAACACGATAACATATTCCCTGAGACCACTTTTCCCACTGAGCTTTCCTATGAAATTAATTATGTTGTTCAACCGTCATAGGAAACCAAAATTAAATCTCTCAACAGATGGCGTTAGTGCACACAATTAAGGACATTTAAAAATTTAAACCTTATTTCATTTTTACATACACTTTTTAGTTCCCATGTTTTCCGATAGATGTCACTATCAGATCCAGTCCCCATCCTGCATCGCGCGGTTGAGATTTTTCCTAGGTTAATTAATAACTTGGTCGAAGATAGAAAACATTTGGTGCGTCTACCCTACTTAGTAGCATAATAAATCTCTTGGAACCACGGTGGTGTAAACAATGTAATGTGCGCCAAGGCGGTACTAGCTTTGGGCACTGAGTGCCATTTAGCCCGATCTTTACCCTACAAGAGAACATTCAGCCCCAGAGTTTTCTTACAGAATGAAAGTTTCTCACCAGATTGCATCAGTCAGTACACCATTGACAGAGGTCATACTGTGCAAGTATCCACTTGTTTAACAGCTGGCTGGGTGTCCGAGGTTTGGTTGCCGGTGCCGGTAGCTCCAGCAGTGGTCGCTGATCGCTGTCTGGCCGTATTCGGGCAGCGGGGTGCAACGTGGCCAGGCTCGCCACAGCGGAAGCAGATGATCTCTCTTGAAGTTGACGACCTGTCTGAGGAGCTAAGGGCAGAAATCGGTTTTAAATGTTTCGCTTTCTCGCGACAATTTATCGATGTGTGTCCTTGGACGCCACAGAAATGGCAAACTATTAATGCGGGTTTGAACCGTTTCGGCTCAAGAACTTGAAGGTCAGATGTTTGAGACTTTCGTTTTAACTGAGAAAATACGTTGAGTTCTTGCTGCAACTTATTCCTCGTAGTAACATCAGTAGTAAAAGCAAGACGATGAGCTCGAGAATCATATTTAGAAACGTGAGCTAGGACCGTAGAAACTGATATTTGTTCAACATTAAGACAGTTCCATTTTGACATAAGTAAGGACATCAATCGACTAGCATATGCGGCTAAGGATTCACCATCTTTTGGCTGACTATTCTGAATATTGATGAGTGTAGCAGCGCTAGTTTCAGTAACCTCAAAGCGCGACAGAAAAAGACTCTTAAAATCAGGCCATGTCATGCCTGCGTAAGTAATTTGTGAAAGCCATGTGGACGCACTTCCTTTCAGGCATTTACTAAGGGCAAGAACAAGGGATCCACCCTGAAGTGGTTTTTCTAACATGCAAATGTCAGCAGTCGTGCTCCAGGCACGAGCATTGGAATCCGGCCAATCCGGGTTGTATTCGGGCAAGTGAATCGCCGACGAAGCAGAGGGCTTTTTCAAAACTTCAATTAACTGAGTCATGTTATGATTTTGCAAATCTAATAATGCTCGCCAAGGGTCCCGGGATGGCGACTCGGCCCGAACTGATCCCACTTCTGATGTCGGATCGTGGTCAGGAGGAGGCAAATTGTCAGGATTTGGAGTACCCATTTTGAGGGTATTATGAAAATAGCTACTTTGATTTAACTCGAAACAATAATTTATTGACACATAAACACAACACAGACAATATTATAATAAGCAAACAGTGATTACAGTAAGTACACGCTAAGATAGGTCTATGGACCCAGAGGCAGAGTAACAGTGTATTAGGATATACACCTAGGTAGGTAGGTGTAGCTACAGAGAGGCAGAGTAACAGTATACAAAGCATCGATCTGTAGTACGTTGAGGGTGTATTAAACCCTTTTAGTAAACCGACAGGTTTGTCGGGAGCTAGTGCTCTTGAGTCAAGACTGCGCAAGACTGCCAATGCTGCTGTTACATGGCCTTATATAGGCTTTCCCCCACCAGCATTAACTCCACAACAACTCTGTCCAATGGCGCACGGAAGTACGTCACGTGTTTACTAGAAATGAATTACAAAATAGAACTTAAAACTATTGTGAATTTACTTCATAAACCATTAAATATTCCAACATTAATTATGGCAAACAAATCATAATGTTTTAGAAGCTATAACAAGACCTAGCATACAAAATAATCAACGGTTAGGTTTTGCATTAGACCAACCGACTACCCGCTAAATCTGAATCGAAACTAGATTGTCAAATCTAATTCGTAAATACCTCTTAAATTAAAAGATCAATACGTAATAATATTAGCTTAAATCTGAATTTTTACAATAGTCCAAGTCTGTTGGATACATTACGCTTGAAGCGAGAACCGACTCCGACATATATATATAAAATGAAATAAAAACATAAAACATTAAATTAACATTAAATTGTGTGTGAAAAAGGTCCCGCCTCAGCATAAATGCGGACTCCTGAGGTGGAGCCAGCGCTGGTCTTCCGGCGGGACCCTTTTTTATCAGTCACAGAAACCCTTTTATCTTCCCTTTGTCCCTATTCCAGAAAGTTTAATGACACGTTTTCTACAGTATTAATTAGTCCTCAATATACGAATATTAAAGTGGTTTCTATTCTAGAATGCAGACTAGAACATAGAACTTAATCATACTTGGAAACTTGTGGCGTTTCGAATTCATACTTCAGCGCACTTTCAATTTCATCGCTAGTAAGTAGATCTAAGGTGACATAAGATTTTATAAATAAAGTTACGTCATTTGGTAACAGGATAACCGAAAAATATACGTTGAACACATCTGCAGCACATAGGTACATAGGTTGTATTGAAAATAGAAAATGAACATTCATCATCATTATTCCAGCTATATACGTCCCACTGCAGGGCGCAGGCCTCCTCTCAGAAATTGATATTCAATCCTTACTAAAACTATAAACACAAAAGTAACTTGGTCTACTTGCATTTACTCATTTTGCTGATCCATCCAATCAAATTTTGGTTGATAATATTAAGTGGGAATAGTAAGATTCACTTAACTTAAAAATTACATGGGTATTGAAACAAGTTTCATTATTCCCTTATAGACGCAGACGCCTCGACTCTTGAATCATAGACATCTCAAACAATACTCCCAGACATGGGCCAAACAACGAGATAGAGACATCTAACAAAGATCATTAATTTTCAGCCACCGACACGTATGGCGTTGCTAACGTCGGCAACCCACAATGGCCACGTTTTCCAAAGGCTGACCAAAGTATTTGTAATGACAAAAGGACTGAAGCGAGCCGTGTTACACGGAGTGGATGCATTGTCATTCAGATTGTATCGACACGGCGACTGAATGTTAATCTAATTGCCGAGAATCCGATGATGTGCGTGAAAGCGGCTCGATTACCTGAAACTTAGTCTTTCTGGGAGTTATGTCATCGCCTTAGAGAATGAATTATATTCAATGCTTCCTTAATGTCTTCAATGCATTCATCATTTGCCGCTCTATCGATCACATTCGCGGCGATCTTTCTTTTGTTATTGAAAGTTCTAGTCGAGAAGATGAAACTCATTACGCTTCCAACAAAGCGTAGTAATTTATAAGCTTGTATTGAAACTGCCACTTTTAACTTCTTGGTCACAGCTTCTGAGTCAGTAGACCAACGAAGCCAAATGAAACAAAGCAAGTATTTACAAGTGTCATTATTCAAGCCTGTACGGGAAGACAATGCGTGTCAAACTACTGGTACGGTAGTTGCCCTAATCAGTAAGCGGTAGCTCATTGTGGCCAAGATCACGCGTCTTCACATTTGTTACCGCCATCTAGTGTTTGAGGGGGACAAGTGAGGGGAGGAGGCGGAGGATTTGAAAAACGATCTAATAAAAGGTCAATAGCTCTTAAAGTTAATGAGTGCTGAGACATTTGATACGTGGGAAGAAAGAGGAAAACAAAAACAACTTTCTTGAGAGCGAATTTCAGCTATATACTTAGGACATACTGAAAGTTTCTGGATTCTAAAAAATAAGACTACGCATTATCGTTATGACACATTTATTGTTTTTCAAAGTATATACCCTCCCTTTTTACACACTTTTGCACTCGATGGAACCATTGTGAAAAGCAGTGGGTCCAGTCTTCCTTAGGGACTTCTTCGATGGCCTCGTGGAAAGCATTCACTGCCATTTCCGAACTTGTAAAACGTAAACCTCTAAGTTTATCTTTAATCTTTGGGAACAAAAAGAAATCGCATGGTGCAAGATCAGGGCTGTATGGCGGATGAGTCATTAATTTTACATTTGAGGCCTCCAAATACGCATTCGTTGCTTTAGCGGAATGCGCCGACGCGTTGTCGTGATGAAGGACTATTTTGCTACGGGGACGCTTTTCACGAATTTTTTCAAACACTTTGGGCAAGCACGTGTTCACATACCAATCTGCAGTTACTGTCTTTTGGTTTTCAAGTGACACAGTGGTGTAATGTCCCGATTTGCCGAAAAACGAAGCAACCATTTTCTTACCTGTGCTTCGACTCTTTTTTACTTTCGTCGGCAAGTCTTCGAAAGGAAAGACCCATTCAGCCGATTGACTATTTCTTTCCGGTTCAAAGCAGTATACCCAGGTTTCGTCACCTGTCACGATGTTATATACAGCCATTGATTGTCCTCCGTCAAATTATTTTATCATTTTGCGGCACCACTCTACACGCAGTCGTTTCTGGTCTTCCGATAAATCATGCGGTATCCATCGGGTGCAAAGTTTCCGAACTTTCAGATGCAAATGCAATATCTTTTGGACCTGGCTCATTCCAATTCCTAAGGTAAGGTAAAGTAAGAATTTGCTGACATGTAATTTTTTTGTCAGTTTCAATTAGTTGTCGTACAGTATTAATATTAATATCGGTAACCGCAGTTGCTGGCCGGCCTTCACGTTCATCGTCATGGAGATGGTCACGTCCTCGTCTGAACTCACTAAACCACGAATAGACAGAGCTACGACATGGGGCTTCATCACCAAATGCTAATAGAAGTCTTTGACAACTCTCTTGCTGATTTAATCCACATCGGAAATCGTAAAAAATCATGGATCGAAAATTTTCACGACTTAAATTAATTGCAACAGCGACACACAAATTTCAATCCAACACCACGATGAAAAAACAAATGACAGTCTCGTAAATTAAAAAGTAATATACTGCCAGAGAGTTATTTTTCCAAATCATATTATTGCTTTTTTAATTTTCTTTTTATAAGTGGCCAGTTCCAGAAACTTTCAGTATGCCCTATAAGATAATGGAATTTATTTCATCTTTCATCATCAATATCCCAGCCTATATTCTTCCCACTACATGGCATAGGCCTCCTCTCAGAATGAGAGGGCTCGGGCCGTATTCCCACGCGGGCCCAGTGCGAATCGGGCACGGGTTTAACTTCACACTCAACATTGAAGATTTTCGCAGGTGTATGTAGGTTTCCTTGAGGTGTTTTCCTTCACCGTAAAGCTCATGTTAAATTTCAAATAGCTCAAACCGCTAGGCCACCACGGCTTCCATATATTTCATCTTTGAAGTCTTTGATTTGTATTGCCATACAAATTATTCAAATTAAATACTTAATGGTAAAAGGGAAGAGGTACTCTTCATTGTGGTAACAACTAGGTATCACATAGATAGACACAGAAATCTAAGAAACACCCACACCATTATTAAATAGTGAATATCATCAGTCTCGGACTCCTTGGTATTGACATCTCGAGTGAAGTCCAGTTCCGCGACCATTTGGAGGGTAAGGCTAAATTAGCCTCGAAGAAGCTCGGCGTGCTCAACAGATCGAGACGGTATTTCACTCCGGCCCACCGCCTCCAGCTTTATAAGGCGCAGGTTCGCCCTCATATGGAATACTGTTCTCATCTGTGGGCGGGGGCTCCCCAGTACCAGCTTCTCCCTCTGGATCGCTTACAGCGGAGGGCGACTCGAATAGTCGGCTGCCAACGAATTTCTGATCGACTTGACCCCTTGGCGCTGCGTAGAGATGTAGCTTCATTGTGCATCTTCTATCGCAGGTACAACGGAGAGTGCTCCGAGGAGTTATTCGGGTTGATCCCTGCCGCATCCTTCCGCCACCGCCCTACGCGACAACACTTCCATCCTCACCATCTGGATGGTTGGCAATCTTCTACTGTGCGTTTTTCCAGAAATTTCCTGTCTCGCACAGTAAAGCTCTGGAATGAAGTACCTGCTGCGGTATTCCCGGACCGATATGACCTGCAAGCTTTCAAAAAAAGAGTGTACTCCTACCTAAAAGGCCGGCAACGCACTTGTGACTCTTCTGGTGTCGCAGGTGTCCATGGGCGACGGTAATTGTTTACCATCAGGCGATCCGTCTGCTCGTTTGCCCCCTATACTATAAAAAAAAAAAAAAAAGTCTGTCTTTGCACTCGGCCGGGAGTTTCATTTTACTCTTAATTCCTTACTCACTAGGGATTCAATCACTTCATTTCTAGAGGTATTGCCGGCAGTGATAACGAGCGTAGTCACGAGTGCGAAAGAAATTATGCTTGAAAAAACGAGTTTATTCATCTTCTAACTTCATTTTCTAACGCTGTCAGGATTAAAATCGTTTTCATCCCTTCTTTCTGTCACACGATATATAAAATCTAAAGTATTGTTTAACGAGTAAAATTTCAGCAACTTTGTACCATCAGCGGATCCAGTACACGAGCCCTGAATCACCAACAACCTTTTGCACATAACTCACTCCAATATCACCTCTCACACCACACCATAAGATCGTACCAGCCAGCACGCACGCACAACCGAAGATAACGCGTATAGGACAATAGAAATCTCTTAGTTGGTAGCAGGTTAATTACACCTGTCTTTTTTTAAACGGGCGTGACGTGAAAGTGACTATGGCGATGGTTGATTATTCAGCCTCTTGTATATGATTAACGCGGATTTAGGATGGAGAACACGTAACGGCGATTACCTTGGTCGTAATTTTTTAGTGTTGCCATTGGAATGAGTGTAATTACCCGGGAGCCGTCGTTCGATTTGACCTGGGACTATTGTCTCGATTGTTTTGAAGCTGAATGGTGAGCATTGTGCGTGGCGTCTAACATTACTACTGCGTACATTCCTTGGTAGCATGTCTTGGCAGTCGTCTTAATGCTCTGGTAGTTTGGTTATTGTGAGCGTGTTGTTTCAGCGTACATTGTCTAAGCAGATGATATTTCTATCGTAATCATGGTTAATTGGCTTAAAGACTTCGTTATTGAGATTCAGTATAACCTAACCAACCAATGGCTGAATTCTGGATTCGTTTTGTGCTTGTTCCACATGTTTGCTTCGCCAAAACCTTTGATGCTATAAAAGTACAATAAACAGATCAAATGCAAGCATTGCAGAGGGACAAATACGAACAATTGAACAAACATGGTGGAGTGTCACATTATAGAGGGCCATCGAATCGCGGATTGAAATTTCCCTCTAAACCGATTACTGTCGCTTCGGGTAGGGTGCTATGGCATTACTGGAACATTCCCATATGTTTGTTGTCCGTTACTCGTTTTGATAAAGATAATTTTATGAAAACAGTTAAGTAGGTAAAGTATGAAATGTGAAGTATATTGAGATAAAGTGAAGTATATTGAGATAAGGTTACCCGACGTAACGTAAATTTGAAATTTTGTTGTATAGAATGATAAAACACTCAATATCAAGTACAAATTGTAATCCAACAATATTGAACTTGAACACTGAAAATAACATAAGACACACTTGGTCACTAGTTTTAATCAAACCTATCATTTTACATCAAGTAGTGCTACCCAACAGTATCATTATATTCATCAACGCTGCACATGACATAGAACACACATGGTCAGTCATCATCATCATCATCATCATTTCAGCCGTAGGACGTCCACTGCTGGACATAGGCCTCCCTCATTGATGTCCAATCATTACGGTTGGAGTTTGGTGGTTGTGGTTTGGTTGGCAGTAGTTTTGACCAAAACCATCATTCTACATCAAATACTGTAACCTAACAATATCATCCTAACACTGAAAATGACATAAAACACACTCAGTCACTAGATTTGACCAAACCCATAATTCTACATTGTATACCCAACAATGTCGTCGATGTACATCGCCCGGAACGATTCGGTCACAAGAAACTCAGGGGAGCAGACGACGCATCGGTTTACATTATTTATGGTAACTAAACTATGGCAACACAAACAATATGCTTCGGGGTTCGTTAGATTTAAGCGTGTGGGGTGTCAAGGGGTAGGGTTGCTAGTTGCTAGCATTTTACCCGGGGAATGGGAGATACTGAATTTTGATGCCATCATTTTGCGTTAAAGATAACAAGGAAATATTTCTAAGTGATAATTTTAAACGGTCTGAACTAAAACTAATTTGTGTGTATAGGTAACAAAATGATATTCATAATGGTAAATGGTTAAGGTAATGGTAGGCAATAGAAATCTACGAGCACAATGCACATACTTATAATAAATTATAATTCACCACATTAATAATAATATACATGTAACTAACAAACAAATTAATAATATCTGACATAGGAAAATGTACACCTAGTTGATATAGACCCGAACTAGCTTGTACTATGAGTATGAGTACCCAAAAAAATAAAACGATGATTATGCAGGAATATCTGGGCGCTATTTCACCAACGTGACAATTGTCAGTGACATATGTCGAGCAACTATTGTACCACTAGCAGGTTCTTGGTACTAAATGTGTTAATGACCCTAGGGTTCGTATTCAAGTTCTCTAACCACTAGTCACTAGGCTATGTTGAAACTAAATCATGATTTTCTATAATTTTCGCAGAATCTTAAGACCCCTTTTTGCACTACCAATACCAATTTTATATAATTTTACCATCACCACTAGAGTGCATTTAAAAAAACAATCTGCAACTCCCACCAGCCAGCACTTAATTTGGCAACTAAACAGGACTTATAAACTTTTCAATTATTAATCGCAATTACACCAAACACTTTGTCCCCTAGGGGATTACCGGCCCCCTCCGTTGAATACATGTTTAATGCTTTATTTAGGTACACGGTGCGACATATCGTGTGAATTCCGATACATTGCGCGCCGCTGGGTTATGAATTTTTGAGTTACTAATCAACTTCGGCAATGTAAGGCGACTTGCGCGATATTTGCTGTAAAACTTTTTTTTATTGGTGCGTCGATCGCCCAGCCAGTCAAACAGCCGGCTTATGTTGGCACAACTGATTTGCGCTGGTTTTAATCTCCGATTGTTCTAGGGTCTTGGCCCTCTTTATATTAAAGTGGTATTGTTGTTGGAAAAATGCGAAAGTTATTTAAAGTTGAATTGTTAAAACTATACACATGCACAGTTCAATAATAGTAAGGTAAAATTTTAAATTGAACTTACAGCAACGTATCTTTATCAATAACATACTGCAGGTCTCTCTGGGCTGCGGTGATAACCCATCGAGAGGGTGCTATTGTTAATTTGTAGGTGTGAAAAGAATACTTACTAATCTTACTAATATTACCAATTTGAAAGTTTGTACACGAAAGTTTCTTAGAAGAACAAGGGTCACCGACATAGCCAAAGGGATTAGCTCGTTAAAATGGCACGGGCAGGCCATATAGCACACAGAACAGATCATTGGGTATCAATGAAGGAGACCTATGTCCAGTAGTGTAAGTCCTACATTTGAAATGATGATGATGATACGTAAGAGTATTTTTTTTCTTTTCTCCATTAAACTGCTAGATGGATTTGAATTGGTGCTGGCTAGGCTAGAACGTGGAAATAGTGGAAATTGATGGTTTGGTTAGGTTTTGGGACGTCAAATCCCAAAACCTCTCTGTTAAGTTAAGACACATGAACTTTTGCACGAATATTCTTCATGCAAATATAAAAACCAGTGTAATTTTTGAGAATCCGGGAATTGCACCTAAAATGCCAGATCCAATGGCTAAAGCGAGCAAAGCGGCTTGCAAAGTCTAGTTAATAATACAATTACTTACTAATGTACAATACTTAATGCAAATAATGCATAACTGCAGCATTATAATTTAATTGCCCACCGCGGTCCAAAAACTAGCGTTTAATCGTTCAACGTCCAGTCCAATGTAACCAACCCGTCAAAATTTGTACAATCAACGATTGTGACAATCAAAAGGGTTACCACAGTAAAAAAATACGCATCAAAACGTCCCCGTGACACGCAATAAAATGGATTAACGCAATTGAAGCGATCATTGTCCCGACAAAGCTGCTGCGCGCCGGCCATCCCGCCATTCACTCCCGAATTTATTATATTAAATATAAATTAACATATTATTATGAAGGCGACACTGCCGTTTTGTACCATTGTGTTTATTTAAAGATTTATATATGTAAACACGTACGCGTGAGACAGACTCATCTCATCTTAACGAAGTATTGTTAGGCTTGAGTTATTGTTTGTAATTTTTTTCCAAGTTGGTAGCGCTGATGAGAATCCATTTGCACTTGATCTAGTTTAATAATAGAAGTGGCGCGTCATTTCTTTTTGTTGTCTGTGGTGCGTTTTAACGGTCGAGGTGACACAGAAAAAAAGCTTCAAATTAAGAACATTCTTCGTCAAGCTCGACTATTATGCGTTACTGATTTTAACCCAGCCTATTAGACATAGCCAAATTGCAGTTTAGTTTTGTATAGAAGGAAATGAAGTCAAAGCCAAAATATAATTATTTGCAATTTTCCATGACAATCACTTATGAATTTCGAAGAATCCCTGTTGAGCAGAATCTGGCAAGAACCTCACCAAGGTAAAGCCTGACCAGTAACATAAGATCATTGTCAAGAGGGCGCTACTGTTTTCATTTGTGTGTACATTTCAGTATAGTCTGAACAATGTGGATTGGCAACTCGTTATTTTGACTTAGGTGCTTACTTTTATTCACCGTAATCAAAATCAGAATCCAAATTCGGTGTCCATATGGCAAATGGCTTCAAATTCAGACCCAGAAATTAGTTCCAATAAAATCCGCAACATGGAGCGTGATCATATTTTACTGGTCAGGCTTTATAGTTTTTAGAAACTGATCTACCTACAATGTTATTTAATTATACTAAAGTTCAAAATATTCTATACAACTAATTTTTTAACATTTTAGATATACTCACCTTTCCTTTTCCATGACGTTTTTCGCTAACGATGGGCCTCATAAGAAAGCTCAAAGTCACTCAGAGGGCGATGGAGAAGGTTATGCTTGATGATGCGGGATGGCATTAGAAATGATGAAATCCGCGCAAGAACTAAAGTCACGGACTTAGCTCGAAGAATCGCTAGACTTAAGTGGCAGTGGGCAGGGCACATCGCTCGTAGAACTGACGGCCGATGGGGCCGAAAGGTTCTCGAGTGGCGTCCATGGACCGGAAGACGCGGTGTGTAGGTAGGCCTCTAACAAGTTAGAGCGACGACCTAGTGAAGATGGCGAAAACGCATTGGATGCGGATGGCGCAGGGCCGATCTGTTTGGCGAGCCTTGGGGAGGCCTATGTTCAGCAGTGGACGTCTTTCGGCTGAAATGATGATGATGATGATGATCCTTTTCCATGATACAATCATTAATTTTATTATCTCCTAACATTACATTAGTGTTTTAAGGATTGTTCGGAATATCTCTCTTATCCTTTAACAATATCGTCTGTAGGTAACACCCACATACATACCATTGTTAAATTATAGTGCATATCAGCTGTTTTTGCTTGTACTCTAGAAGACGGAAACTTCTTTTAAATCCTAAACTTCTTAATCATGCAATTTACATTGCTAATACAATCTAAGCGTTTCCCGAGCGTAATCCCGTGTTGTGTAAGGAATTATGAGTGAAAAATGCGAATTTATTGCATTAATCTTGATATCAATAACAATCAGAGGCCATTGTCTAACGCACTCTTGATCACAATAGTTTTTACCACTTCTTGAGGAGAGGATAGACAGAGATGGTGAATGCGAACGTTCCAATCGCAAGCAAGCAAGATCGTAACGTGAAACGGATATCTTCCTGTTCGAAAAACCTAATTCAAAAGTTGCATGGACAATTTTCCTTTGTCTTTAACTTTTTTCGTCGCTCCTTCAAATTCTTACCGGCCAGCTATAAAGCTTCCAGGACAGTTACACTATTAATCCTTCTCACGCGTCACACCCTTCCTAAATCACAATACAATTATAAAAAAAAATGTAAATACGAATCTAGTAGTCTTGAATCGTCGTAATTAGGAGATTTGTATGCAAAGCCTTCTGCGGTGCACATTATTAGCCCATAAAGGGCTGTACGGACACTAATGCTAGTTTGAGTGCATTTTAATATTAAATAAAGCCCATTGATGCAAATTTGTGGGTCACTCCTATTAGAACAGATTTATGATGGTTTTTGTAAGGAGTGTGATATTTATGACCCGGACTATGGGAAGCTGTTGGTCCAGCATACGATTATGACGCATCTGCTTACAGTTTACCTACTTTGGTTTTTAACGGATAGAATTGCGAGAAAATGGGTTGATTATAAACTGCCGTGCCGTAGCCGTGGTGGTCCAGTCGTTTGACCTATCGCCTCTCAAGCAGAGGGTCGTGGGTTCAAATCCCGGCTCGCACCTCTGAGGTTTTCGAGATTTATGTGCGAAATTACATTTGTAACTTGTGAAGGAAAACATCGTCATAAGGAAATTCAATGGTGTGCGTGCGTGCTGCAGTTTCCAATCAGCACTGGCTCGCATGGAAACTAAGACTCTTTCCCTCTTATTCTGATAGTACGCCTGTGCCCTGAAGTATGTATGCATATAGCTAGAATGACGATGATGTTGAGTTAATTAGAAACGGACCGAAAGCCTAAAAAATACCATAAAAAAGTGAAGTGTAATTAGGTAGGTCAAAAGAAGTCGGCTGTGGAAACAAAACAGGAAGACTAGCTGCGGCCCATTATAAAAAAACTATTGTACAAACAATGGAATGAATAAACTAAAATTCCTGGCCTCAAAAACTTGTTCAAGCCAAAACTGTAACATTTAAAAGGCATTCTGTGCGTGTCAGAAAAATAGAACGGCGGGAACAATGGGCCGCTTCGGACTGTTTTGTTTCCGTCAAAAGGTGACACTTCCCTTTGACAGACACAAAAGGGAGGTCGCCTGAACACTGCCGAAGTCGTCCGAACACTGCCGACCTCTGAACTGCCCATTGTTCCCGAGTCTTGTTTCCATAGAAGAGTCTTCTGTCAATCAAAGTTTTTTGCTAACGCATATTTGATACGGAGCGTCTTGGGGGAATGTGGGAAGGTTTACAACGAAAGAATAAGTTACATTGTGATCTTACTTCTATATTATAAAAGGGACAATTCGCCCGTTCTAATTCAAATGTGACGCAAATTTCTACTGGCAAATAAGACAACGGTAATAGCCAGAGATTATCTAAATCTTCTAAGTGGCATTATATCAATGTGACACGTTTGAAAATGTATGTATGTATGATGTAAATACTTTATTGTACATAAAACACAAAAAATAATACAAAACAACAAAACAAAAAGAGTACAAAGGCGAACTTATCCCTAAACGGGATCTTTTCAAGATAACCTGGTATAAAAGGAAAAACTTAAAAGATAGGCGAACAGTAGATGTATTCTTAATAGCTGTTACCCGAAGAATAGGCGTATAAAAAATAGCCTACGACCTATTCTCAGACCTACCAAATATAGACATAAATGTTTCATAAAAATCGATCAAGCCGTATCGGAGGAGTTCGATAAAAAACACCGAGACGTGTTTTTTATACAATAATACCAAACCTTATCGATGTTATTATTATGTCAAACTCTAAACCTCATGCGGCGTTCATGCCAGGAAAATCTCTAGGTATAGTAATGTAGCTAGAAGACCATTTCGTAATGGCAGAGGTTTTTCCAATTTCTACAAAATACCAAAGGAATTGATCTGAAAATAAATGTAAATAAAAAACTGCCAACTTGCATAGCAGCCGAGGGATCCAACTTCAAAACAAGAACCGCAGAAAAAGTCAAGTTCTGAAACTTACCTGAGCTAAGGCTTCCCCCATTCAGCCAGTTCCAAATGCGTTGACTTCAGTTTCAAATTGTCCCTGCTACTTTTTAAAACAAAAACGAATTCGAACTTCAAATTAAAGGCTTCGGTCACATTTTTTCTGATTCGATCTCAGGCATGTGAACGAAGAGATTTTGTTTGAAAATTTGAATTTGTTTTAAATTATTTTCTTTGCGAGTTTTTTGCCACGTTGGAAATTTGTTCGCGTGCAGATTTCCCAGGAGTTTGTTGTTGCCACAATCATTTGTTTTTAAACTTTATAAGTAGGTACCTAACTAAATTTATACTTTAGCTTTCCAGTTTAGGGAATTGTTTTGGACAACTGTCACAGCCTGTTTCCTTGAGTAGGTATTGTTTAGCGAACTTTGTGTCTCGATGATTAAATATATACATACCTATAACTATCGATTTTTTTTATTAAGTAAAAAAGTTCGCTGTGAAAAGCCGTGGTGGCCTAGTAGCCTCACAAGCAGAGGGTCGTGGGTTCGAGCTCGGGCTCGCACAATTTACGTGCGAAATTCAATGATATTTTAAGTATAGATACGCTATATGCTCACATGATGCCCAAAAAAAATGCTCCATACGCGGCGGCAGGCACACACACATACACGTTTCATTTTACTTACATTTTATTACATTGACAGACGGTATAAGAGAAATGGCATCATTAAGACGATATGAAGAAAAAAAAGACATAGATAGTTTATCACTTGCGCGCAAGTGTAAGCAAACGTCACAGGAGTTCACATTCCAATGGTCACAATTAGGACCATTTCGCGGCACACGTTTGGGTGAGTTGGTGGCGTATCTACCTCATTTTTGTTATATAATATCACTGGCGAAATTATACCTATTTGAAATTTACCATGAGGTTTACGGTGAGACAAAACATCGTGAGGAAATCTGCACAAATCTGAGAAGAAATTCAATGGTTTATGTATAATTCCTAATCCACACTGGACCCGTGTGGGAACTACGGCCCAAGCCTTAAATATGAGTACGGTCATTGCTGCTTATTATAATTGACATTTTTGACAGTCCAACGATATTTCTCTTGTATTTTGCCTCACATTTTTTATTTTAGCTCTCTATGCCGGCGAACATAGCATTTGCAAATTCCATCACCCATATCATAGTGCCCAATCACCGATTCATCACTGCGACGAACATACCCATACAAAATATCCCTCCCTCCTTTACAGTAACTCAATGCTCCGTAGAACCGTTTAGAACACCTGACCAGTCTAACCCGAGCTCTAGCTGATATGAACTGAGCCCTTGAAGCTCTTGTATTGGTAGAGTTCCACGGGGAAGGGGAGGTCAGGTTACAGTAGGCAGTGATGGTATTTGTCTTTAGGCTTAAATCGACGTGGACTGTATCTGAGACAGGAAATTAGGTTTCGATGTTTGAATGCGTCGCGTAGCTGTGGATGGCAATGCCATATGGAACCAGTATTTAAATTACCTTAAAGTCCATGGTAGCCTCGGTCGCAAGCCACAGAGAAGAGACGTAGGACGGCGGTGTGTTGCTGTCGCGGTGACTCTTGAATCTGTTTTCATACTAAATGTATAGAAGCGTCGCGAACAAATGACGCGGGCTTTTAGCGGGCGATTACATTTAGAATTTACTGGGCCAAAGCATGCTTTTTGTAATTTTATAAATACAAAAAGATACTTCATAACACATTTGTTAAAGTTTGGATTAGTAGCGACATCTCTTGTCCGGGTGAGCGGGTAGTTCCGAAGAAGTGATGAAATCTCACGATGAGGGTATAACACAGATGGCGCTGTATCACGCAAGTGATAATCTAACAGATTGAGATATGGATGTATAGGAAAAATTCGTGTCTAAACTCCTGACCAGTGGTGGTGTAGGGGAATGGCACACGGCACGGAATGCTGAGGACCTGGGTTCGATTCCCAGCGCTGGTTTTTTCTGTGCATCCATATTTCAGATTGTATTTAGTATGAAATATAGATCAATTTTTCATCCCCGAAAACCCCCACATACTAAATTTCATCGAAATCGATGGAGCCGTTTGTGAGATTCTGATTATATATATAAGTAAATATACAAGAATTTCTCGTTTAAAGGTATTAGATAGATTTAATATCTCAAAAATAGCAAGAGTTAAGACACTAGTTCCTTCGAGACATTAACTCTATTTGTCCTGAACAATCTTGCCTTAAAGTTAACGGAAATCAAAAGAACACGTTTTATGAACCTTGGGCTAAATTCAGGAACGGGCCTTCATGGGTTTGGTAGCGGTAATTCAATCGTTTGGGTTGGGTTTGGTTTGAACTGCTATTCAGGAACGCCAAAAATCACTGGTTTGCGAGAGGTTTGGGCTGAGTTTGGGATGAGCCTTATCTATTTGTTTATTTATTTATTTACAAAGCGAATCAACAGGAAAATAAGGCTCATCCCAAGCTCAACCCATTCCTATCCTATCCTCTCCCTGAATTTAGCCCCTTGGCACTACCGCATAAACACAACCACAGAGCAGTCCACATACGTCTTTCCATCAGTATTTTCGGAGATATGAGTTCAGATTTGAGGCATCTAGAGAGTCTCTGTCCGACGTCCATGTTTGTTCTGTTGATTTGATATACAGTCGAGTCGGTGGTCTGCCGCATTGTCTTGCTCATTTGGATTGCAGTAGGTATCGTTATCTAGTCTAGTATTTGGAATTGTGTACAAAAATATACCTACGAACTATTTTTAACCCCCGACACAAAAAGAGGGGGGTTATAAGTTTGACCGCTATGCATGTGTGTCTGTCAGTCTGTGTGTCTGTCTGTGGCATCATAGCTCCTAACCGGGTGCACCGATTTGGATGCGGTTTGTTTTAATAGAAAGCAGGTTTCTTAGCGATAGCTCTTTTGTTAGCTGCGGAAGGGATCTTTGACGCATAACGGGCATTGACTTAATGTCAAACATACGAGTGACATAATTGCGTTGGGGGTTTTTAAAATTTTCAATTTATAGTTATATATCAAAACTACGGGAAACTATGGGAAGCGAATTGCCATATTAAGTAAAAATCCTGGAATTTTAGTTCATCTACCGTGCTAATGGTTTATGCAAGCAAACCCAGGGGTAATGGGTAGTATTCTCTATTTTTTAGGGTTCCGTACCCTAAGTTTAAAAACGGGACCCTATTACTAAGACTCCGCTGTCCGTAGTGTCCGTCCGTCTGTCTGTCTGTCCGTCTGTCACCAGGGCTGTATCTCATGAACCGTGATAGTTAGACAATTGAAATTTTCACAGATGATGTATTTCTGTTGCCGCTATAGCAACAAATACTAAAAAGCAGAATAAAATAAATATTTAAGGGGCTCCCATACAACTGTCATGATTTTTTTGCCGTTTTTAAAGATAGGATAATACGGAACCCTTCGTGTGCGAGTTTGACTCGCACTTGGCCGGTATTTTTAACACACTCGACGCGTAATCTATAATTAAATCTTGCACGACAGTAGCCGCACCAAAAACCGCAGTGTCAAAAAATCGGACCACGGTGTCAAAAAACACGACCGTAGTGTCGAAAAATTAACACATTAGTAAAAAACCTAATTGGTCTGACGTGACTCAAAGGTCCGCTCCTTTACGCGCTCTAACGCTGACTTGCACCCATAGATGTGTTATTCCGCTTGGCACTAATGGATAGGTGCCAGCCATGATATATAATTTCACGCGAATTATAAAGTGATTAATATTTTATAAGCGGTTGGGAGTTTTAAGGAGGTTTGAGATGAGATTTGATTGCGTATGGACAGTTTTTGAGGATTGTGTTCGGTTTGAGTAATGCTAGGTTTACACGGGCTTAGAATCTCATTAATGTTTGATGATGAGTTGTCAGCAGTGTGAAAAGTGACGAGTAGCCGTCTGCACATGGGTGTTAGAGAAAGATACGAGTATTATTAGTTGCGAAGATCTGGGAGAACAGAGAAAACAAAAACTTGAGTCAAACATCAGTGGATTTAGAATGTTCACCCCACTCGAAAAGTGACGAATAATACTATATTTTAGCTGGGCTTTGATACTTGTCACTTAGTAAACAGGACCGGCTTCAAATCACTTACACAAGTTACACTTGCCATTGCAGAAAAACTGAGCACTTGTACAATATGTTTACACAGTGTAAGTGATAAGTACGGTCAGCTGCAGAGAAAAGGTACCCACCCAGTGTGGTTACCGCCGTTACACCCGCCTTTTCTCTAGCTACTAAGCTCGTGTAAACGCAGCATAATGAGGATTTCTGTGACAGATCACTTAGTACTAAAGGCTATATATTTCGGTAGCGGCTATAACAACAAATACTAAAAAACAGAATAAAATACATATTTAAGGGGGCTCCCATACAACAAACGTATTTTTTTTGCTCTTTTCTGCTCAATATTGATAACGGCAACAGGTAGACGCTTGAAATATTTACAGAAAATTTAGTTATTGTATTCACTTTAAAAATAAATAATTAAATTAAAATAAAACAAATATTTAAGGGGGGCTCCCATACAAGAAACGTGATTATTTTGACGTTTTTATAGATAATGGTACGGAACCCTTCGCGCGAGCCCGACTCGCACTTGGCCGGTTTTAAAATATCACCGCTACTTTCGTATGAACTCATAATCCAGAAGACAATTGCGATTCGCTCCGTCATCAAGCAACACATTAGACGGTTAATTAAACGCTAACACGTGTGTTAATTAATTGTTTCGCGCCATCATAGCTTGTAAACAAAGAACTAATTGTATCTTCATAGGATTATTGCATTATCATTGCTATTTACATGGTTTTGTTAAGATAGGTCAGTCAATAAATCGTCTGTATTTCCAGATCACCTCTGATCTCACCCGCATTTTCAATCTAATCACGGCTTATGTAAAAAATATGTAAAATTATCTATTGTCTATATAAATGCAGAACAAACCTTAAATAAAAAAAAACGGTCAACTGCGGGTGGGATTCGTATATTGAAAGAAAAGAAAGAAAGAAAGAAATACATTTATTTACAACAACACAAGACACATCATCAATATTTTACAAAACAAAAGACAACACGAAAGCTAAAGATAGAATGTGTCATTGCGGTTGCAAATCGGACACTGGCTCAGCATAATGCTGAGGCGTTTAAAACACCCCAGCGCTGATTTTCAGCCAGCACCGTTGGTGACACCCGGATCGCTGTATAGATAGATAAATAAACTGCACACTAATAGCTACATAAGACTACATGCGTAAATAAATAATTTGTAGATTATAAAAAAGCAAATAATAATCACTCAAACATATGTAAATACTATACCTCACCTGCCAAGTATACAACCCTGCGCGGACTTAATTGAATAATGAAAAATTAAATCACCGAGACAATAAAAAAAATCAAAGAGTTTTGTGAAATACTTAGTGCTGGAAAGGAGAGGAAATTAAGGTTAAGGTATTGGAGGGTTCCGTCCGTACCTACGCCGAAATCGAAAATTTATAGGTAGGTTTTCGAAAACATCCAAACAGCACAGGGTCGCTCGCTCGTATGGCTGTTAATCGTTGCCTACCAACTGTCAGACCTCGTCTAGCAACCAGCGCCACAGTTAAAAACGCTGAAAAATACAAGTTTCTTGATTGATGACCCCCTTAGTTTTTGCTTTTTTTTATTTTTAGAGTTTGTTGTAAGTGTAGCAGCCACAGCAGTACATAATATAGTACATAATCGCTGAAAATTTCAAGTGTATCTATTACGGTTCAAGAGATAGAACCCTGTGACAGACGAATAGATAGACAGACAGGAAGACAACCGAATCTAAGTAATAGGGTTCCGTTGGCATCCCTTGGGGACGGAAGTACGGAACCCTAAAAAACGCTCTGGACACTATCCTCCTGCCGCCCACGTCAAATTTTGTTCAATGAAATTTAAACTTTTTCACTAATGAGTTGAGCTCAATGTCACATGAGAATAAGTCCTAATAATAGGACATCGGACCTCAGGAGGCTATATATACCTCATTACCTACAAGCGACATTGAAAAACGCTAAAGCTTAAAAAGAAAACAAAACCCAAAAGGTATCACCAATCACTAACCGTCATTTGTTCGCAACACAAAGCTAATCGCAACTTAATTTCAAATTTGGAACTAGTGATGTCCACGGCGGCGTGAACCGGCACTCGCCGGCAATCAGAGAGCCGGCGGGGCGCCCCACGTGGCCGCTCAGCGACGCGAGAACCGATTGTGATACTGTGTCGATACAATCCCAAAAACCAACCCTATTTAAATGTATGCTGGGACGATATCAGATCGTGTATTGAGGCAATTGTTATTAAGATGAATGCACACTCTATGGAGTTTTCCGCTAATTATGCTACTACACGAGGGCCCGTGATTTTAATACGAGCACTAGTATACCTCAAGTGATTTACTGCGATATCTTACGAGAGTTATAATTGTTTAAAGTTTCAATTATGCTGAATAATTCGCTCGTGTTAATGAAGAGCATGATGCAGCATCTAACGTTGATAAAGGATGATAATTTCCTTCACACGTATCTCCGAATCAAGGGGCGTACAATAACGCTATTCATCGCGGAACAAAAGTAGCTCGAGCTTGAGACCGAGGCCTGCTGATACGACAGAAGCAACACAGATAATTCTCATTACACACATTTCACTATTCGATATTGTCAGTCGATTCTAAAATGTTATTATGTGTGTCGGCGGGAGGTCCCGATTGGAGCAATCGGCGTCTTTGTTGCACATCACTACCGAGCGAACGGATCCCGGCGAAATTTCAAATGTCATCGTTCCAATTCGAAATTCAATTACGTGTAATTAATGCGGGCGTTCGGCGGCCGAAACAATGGCGGCGGCACAAACGCTGGCTGGTTTTTATGTACTTTTTTTAAACTAGTGATGATATCTGTTATGCCTAATGAATTTGATACGTTTGTTGCAGAATGAATGTACAGGGCGATTCTGGAGACCTGATCAGGAACCCTAGCCAACTCATTAAATTATAAACAGCGTTTCGTAATAGTGAATAGAGAGATTAATATTCTTTTGTTTTTTTCGTCGTGTTAAATGTGTGTTAGTAATCTTTACTAATATTGTAGGTACATCGAGGAAACTGAATCGCGGACTAGGGTGGAACCTCTTCGCGGTCAATTTCCCGATGATTTCTTTGGCAGATGTAGGGAATGTCAACATGACATTTGCAACAAAAAGGTTCCATCCTGGTACTCTAAATTCGAAAGTTACTCTGTATGTTTGTTTGTCGCTACGTCACGCTTTAACCGCTAAAACGATTTAGATGAAATATATATGTAGATTGAAACAAAAGGACAAAGGTAGGTTAGTTTTTATCCCGAAAAATAGGATAGACATAAACGAATTCTTTGCAGACGGAGTCGAGGGCAACAACTAGTATTATAAATGCTAAAGTAGCTGTCTGTCTATCTGTTACCTCTTCACGCTTAAACCGCTGGGCCGATTTAGATGAAATTTGGTATGGAGAAAATTGCATAGCGATAACCGAATACTTCACAGACCGAGTCGCGGGCAACAGCTAGTGTCCAGAGTTTTTTAGTTGTAAGAGTTCCCGTTAGATGTCGCTGTACCATTGTCAACACGCTAACGTTTGTCTTCCCTAATTATTATGGTTAACTTAGTTCAATAGTATTAGCGACCGATCCGTAGTCACACCAATTTACTACACTGGTGTGACTATCGTTCATTTTATTTATCCCTAGTCACACTGGTGTAACTACCGTTTATTTTACCCGACCCATGGTCACACCAATGCACTCCCCAACCATAATTAAGTTCAGAAAATAGGTAGGTTAGGTTAGGTTAGGTTAGGTTTCTTCTGCCCGAGGGGCAAACCGCCCAGAAATAGGAGCCCGTCGAGTTAAAGAAGGAAAGACAGAAAATACATTTACTTACAACAACACAAGACGACATCATCAATATTTTACAAAACAAAAGACAACACGAAAGCTAAAGATAGAATGCGTCATTGCGGTTGCAAATCGGACACTGGCTCAGCATAATGCTGAGGCGTTTATAGCACCCCAGCGCTGATTTTCAGCCAGCACCGTTGGTGACACCCGGATCGCTGTTTAGATAGATAAATAAGTTAAATATTTATATTTAGTTAAGGGTGAGTTGGTCTATATTGGTGTGACTACGGATAAATAAAACGAACCATAACCAGTGTAGCAAATTGCTGTGACTACGGATAGGTCATTATATAGTATAGTGTGTATCTGATTTGTCGAAAGGAGAGAATAAACGCTTGTAGTATTATTACTTATCGCAGTGTTTGATTCTACCGTATTCTTTGAGAACCCAGTATAACCGTGTACAGCATTCGTACATTAGTAACGACCGCTTTAGCCTAGTTCTGGTCCCTGGGTTCAAATCCCGGTAAGGGCATTTATTTGTGTGATGAGCACGAATATTTGTTCCTGAGTTATGAATGATTTCTATGTATTTAAGTATATATTTATCTATATAAGTATGACTATCGTCGTCTAGTACCCATAGTACAAGCTTTGCTTAGTTTGGGACTAGGTCGATTTGTGTGAGATTGTCTCTAATATTATTATTATTATTAGTTGTATAAAAAATATTTAATGTTGTGCCTACATAAGTAAATAGAGTGGTAAAGAACTTCTTCGAGTAATGAGCCAAAACAATTGCCACATAAATTTGCCAACAGAGTTGTTGTTGCCAACAAAGTTTTCTCATGTTATGAAACAAACCTAACCTAACCTTTACCTAATTGTATATATGATATCCATTTTAAAAAATCTGAAAAATGTACGGTTTCGACGGGGAAAAATTTATCATCATCATCATCCTTTCAGCCGAAAGACGTCCACTGCTGAACATAGGCCTACCCCTTGGCTCGCCAAACAGATCGGCCCTGCGCCATCCGCATCCAATGCGTTCCCGCTACCTTCACCAGGTCGTTGCTCCATCTTGTTAGAGGCCTACCTACACTGCGTCTTCCGGTCCGCGGAAGCCACTCGAGAACCTTTCGGCCCCATCGGCCGTCAATCCTACGAGCGATGAGCCCAACCCACTGCCACTTAAGTGTAGCGACTCTTCGAGCTATGTCCGTGACTTTAGTTATTGCGCGGATCTCATCTTTTCTAATGCGATCCCGCAGAGAAACTCCAAGCATAGCCCTCTCCATCGCCCTCTGAGTGACTTTGAAAAAAAAATTATGAATAACAAAAATTATGACAAATATTACGTTATACTTTCAATTGTATGGGAAACAAATGGATACCGTACAATAATTATCAATATACCTTTTGATCACAACAAATCAAAAGACCTTTTGTAAACTTGACCCTCCCACTCGTCCAACAAAAAAGCATTATAATCTACTATTGTTCCAAGTTTTCAAATTTCGTCACGGTAGCAAAGAAAGCAATTATGCAACGTGTTACTTAACGAGTCCAACTGGATTGTCACAATGGTATAAGAGCAGGTATTGTAGCCAGGTAAGTAGGCTGGCCAACTTTCATAATTAACTCAGGACTTTTAGCTCAAACTCATCATACATACAAGCACATATTTATTTATATTTAAATTAATTTATCGCGGGCGAAGCTGCGGACGGAAGGCTAGTTCATCAATAAAAATGACAGCGTAATGCTATAACACCAATGCCCTGTAAAATTCAAAAATACAAATAAAAAGACAAGAAACCTTAATAATAACTATTTAGGGATTTTTGAAGAACGTCTTCGTCGCTTCCCTAAAACGACGGAACACCACCTACACCCTGGTGCTTGGCACCCTTTGAGACTCGAGCGGGTAGATGAACAGCTGCGATCCCTGTAACTGTCCCCGTGCCGCCTCGCGGACGTGCTCGAAGACCTTCTCCGTCGTCGTCTTCTTGTCCAACTGAGACAGGTACTATCGCCCCAAGCGCCAGATAACCACCTTAAAGGCCCAGTTTGCGTGCAGTGGCTAAACATCTGTCCATAACAATCCATAGCAATAAACATCAACGGCTGCAAGCAAATTTGTTATGAAACAAGACACAAGACTACGGACTGAGCTTAGATACAAGACATCACGCCTCTATCACAATAGGGGTAGGCAGAGCACACGAAACCCTACATTTACATTTCGGGGTTACTTTTAGCAATTTTAGGTTTAATCTTCTTCTATTGCATAAAAATTTCGTGTGTGTTTGGCTATCGAACTCCTCCGAAACGGCTCGACCGATTTTTACCAAACTTTTTTCTCTACATTTGGTAAATCTGACAATAGGTTGTAGTCTACTTTTTTTATATGGCAAAACAACGTTTGCCGAGTCAGCTAGTCTAAAATAAAAATCTCGTGTCACAGTCACAGTGTTTGCCAAACTCCTTCGAACGAAACGGCTTGACAGATTTTTATGATTTTTTTTATCTAAATTTATTACCTATGTCTCATGCCTATTTTTTGCAGACAACTTCGACTAGGTAGTATTAGATAAAAGTGGTAGTGGCTAAGCTATCGTCTACAATATATTACCACGGGACATCTCGATTAAATCGGTACGCTTGGCCACCCTACAGGCAAGGCTTGTGGGCGGCATAATGAGATAATACTGAGACGGACAATGACGAGGTGCGACGGCATCCGTTTCGGAAAGGTGTCAAGTTGGAAGATGAGATGTAGAAGCGGGATGCGTTTCCATCAGTAAACATATTGTTATAAACTGGATCTTGATATTTTTAGGGTTCCGTACAGTAAAAAAGGCATGGTAGTGTGGTTTGGCCTATGGCTTCTCAGAGCATCGTGGGTTCGAGCCCCGCCTCGCGCCTTTGAGTTTTTGAAATTTATGTGCGAACATTTTAAATTTATCTATATCTAATGATTCTTCGAGCTATGTCGGTGACTTTAGTTCTTACGCGGATTTCATCATTTATAATGCGATCCCGAAGAGATAGCCTTCTCCATCGCCCTCTGAGTGACTTTGAGCTTGGTTGGAAGAAACTTGGTCGTCGCCAATGACAGTGTGTGCCAGTACGGGTTAAAACATCAAAGGCTATATTCCCTTACAAGTCAATGTGACTATCACCCTTATAGTTTTTATTCTGATGTAGAAACTGTCCTTAAAAATGGTGACGCACTTACTTGGACGGCTATACATGATAGAAAATATTAATTAAGCTCACACAAACACGCAATTATAAGGGGGGAAACTAAATCCTCGTACGGCAAGCGAGCCCTAATTCCCCAAAGAAACCTCCCCACAAAGGCTCGCGCCACTCGCCTTTGTGCTACACGAGCTAGTAACACCTGCCTCAAAAGTGCCTTATTACCAGCCTTTACTGCTTTTACCTAGTGTGGCTTATCAGCGCGAAAAGCCCCGGGTTTTTAGAAAAAAACTTCAAAGGTGGCCGGGAATGTTTTCAGTCGGGCTTTCGCCTTTTTTCAATGGCAATTAGTTTGCGTTCCCGCCGTGGCTTGCTTTCGCGCCTTGTGTAATTATGGTCGAGTAGTGGCGACGAGGAAACTCGCGGAGGCGGTATAAGGCGACTTGCTATTCAAGGCCAGAAAGAATATGCAGTTTCAAAACCATAATCGACCTATATACTGTTTTAAACTTTCGTGATTTTCACTCATAATTACTAAACTAAACGGGACTTATCACGCAATAAATATTTATTTATTTACCTCGACGTTTCGGCTACATTGCAGCAACCGTGGTCACGAGTTAACTGAAGTGTAGGGTGTCAAGTTCGTTTAGCCGCACGTTTATTGGAGTCAGGACCAAACCACTGGATTGAACTGCACAATCCCAGAATTCTCTCAACGGAACGTCATTTCTACTCTAGAATGGTGCGTGAAGCGGTTGAAATTAAAAAACATAGAAATTTCAACCGGGAGGATGGATATAAGCTTTCGTCTTCGTGGAATCCTGTTATAAACAAGTGTTGGCGTCGGCAGGAGTGTTCGGAGAGATCGTCGGATGTTGTGAGTGTTATGTGTCGGTGTGATGGGGTGCCGTTAGAAAATCTTGATCAAGTGCGGGTAGTTCGGGATACGGGTGCTGATTCTAATCGGGATCAAGTGCGGGTAGTTCGAAAGACTCGTGCGGCTAAACGAACTTGACACCCTACACTTCAGTTAACTCGTGACCACGGTTGCTGCAATGTAGCCGAAACGTCGAAGTAAATAAATAAATATTTATTGCGTGATAAGTCCCGTTTAGTTTAGTAGTCATAATCGACCTCATCTGCACTTGCCATCAGGTGACATAAAGGGCAACAACAGTCAGTAAAGAAATATTATATTTCATCATCCCAATTCCCAACCTATATACGCCCTACTGCAGGGCATAGGCCTCCTCTCAGAATGAAGGGGCTTGGGCCGTAGTTCCCACGCAGGCCCAGTGCGGATTGGGAACTTCACAAACACCATTAAATTTCTCCTCAGGTGTATGCAAGTTTTCTCGCGATGTTTTCCTTCACCGTGAAGCTCATGGTAAATTGCAAATGTAATTTTGCACATAAATTCCGAAAAACTCTGAGTTGGTGCGAACGCGGGCTCGAACCCATGACCCTCTGCTTGAGAGACCATAGGTTAAACCACTAGGCCACCACGGCTTACTAAATATAGATATATTTGCGTTTGACTAAATCCTAAGTTTAGATCGTTTCATAATCATAAAAGTTAGAGGGCAAAATGGGTGCATACGGTTCAAAAATATATATATATTGCGGAGGGGGTGCTTCTAGACGACGTCTTAGGTGGAAATTTTATTTGTTTTTGGTGCTGGTGATTTATCTCTGTATTTTACGGGGCGATTGTGTAAAGATACGCAGTATTTTGCAGCAACTTTGCTCGATCCAACCAGATCAAATTTTAGAAAAGCCTTATAATTGGGGACCTTGTTCGTTACAGCCTTATTGGTTCTTACGTAGGGGGAGTAATTGTCAGAAAGGGCTCAAAATGGACTTATGTTAAAAATTAAAAGCCTCTAAGAGAAGTCGTTGTCTAGCCAATTAAACAACCGCATCCACAGAGCGCACATACTTCGCTCACGGCATTCGCGCCTCCACATAGCAAAAGAGGGTGTCTTAAACTATAAATTTATTGATATTTAACCGCAGCGCGTTAATTAAGCCTTTCACTCGTTTAAATTTAACCCCCAGTTAACCCCAGACATTCGGTTAGTACTAATTTATAGTGCCCCTAATTAGCAGTGTATCGTTATATCGCCCAACCGGAGATTCAACAAAACATTTTTTAACATAGTAATTAAAAATCTTTCAGACTTTGATACATTAATTATTGAAAAAAATGCTCATTAAAATTTACGCGTGTACCAACATTTGACGCCAAAGATCCCGTCACTTTACAAAAGTCAAAAAACTGGTCTCATTAAAACTTTACTGTCACTTGCGTTACTTAATTGCCGTCTAGGCATTACGCTCAAAACCTAACTAAAACAATCTTTGGAGTGAAACAAAAGAGAACCGACAAACGACACGCCACCTTACTTTAGCTCTCGTTAAAGTATATAATAGATTAATTTGAGGTTTTTAGGGGAAGGCTCTTTTCCGAAGTGACATTGCACAGACGACTCCAGACAAAGCTCTGGAAGTGGCAAACGACGCTCTTTGCAAAGTTAAAATGGCGCTAAGGAGTCGGTTTTGAGGCGTCGATTCTGACACATGGGGGATTCGTTTGTGTCAAGTAACTTAGATTGTTAAATTAATAAGATACTTGTTAAAACAATATTATTCTAAAGGGCCGGCAACGCACCTGTCACCCGAGATTCCTTGGTTTCGCATAATTTAATAAGTCATAATGCATAATTCTTCATAATCAACGTTTCGGTTCAGCTTACAATTTTGTTGCTGTCGGTTTTGAGACCCTGGGTCCTTGGGGTCCTGGCGCACACAACTTGATTAAAGAAGTGCAAAAGCGTCTGGTCGACACCACTGGAGACCAAAGAGCTGGCAGCAATCTCTCTCAACGAATCTCCATCGCCATTCAACGAGGGAATGTTGCGAGCCTTTTGGATACGATGACACGGGGCCTTTTTAGACTTAGGGGCTGTTTCACCACTCATTGATTAATTTTAACTGACGGATAAATGTGATGCCGTCTCCGTCTATTCGAACAAAACAAACAGAGACGGCATCACATTTATCCGTCAAATAAATTTAATCAATGGATGGTGAAACAGGGGGTTAGCCTAGTAGTTTTTAAGTTAGATATTGAGTTTATAGTTAAGTTTTATTCATTGTTCATAATATTTGTATTCTATGAATAAATGTGACTTTATTCTAAAGTCAGCAATTCGTTGATTTGTGACTAAACTCTAAATAGGACCAAATCCTGACACACGGGGTTTATTTTATATTATGTTAAGTAACTCAGAATCGCTTGTAAAACTCATGGCCGATTGAGCCAAAAAGTTCTCGAATGGCGTCCACGGACCGGACGACGCAGTATACCTACACGTACCAGTTGTAATAAATGTGTAAGAAAGATGGCGTACTAGAATGCGTGCACATGGTATAGGTACCTTCTTTCTTGTAGTTTGATTAATTACAACTGGTGCGTGACACGTACACGCATATACATAGTCTGCATCGGCCTTTAATCCAAATTCATTTCGTAATCCAAACATTCAAGCATTGAAACATCTTTACACACTTCCTCTTTTATAATATTCAATAGGATTAAGTACCTAAAAGCTCTTTCTTCGATGCCTAGTACCCATAGCACAATCGTACCGTGTGTGATTTACTTAAAAAAAACAAACAAACAACAAAAACAACAACAATACAATACAATTTCTAACGGAGTTTACAAGTATTCAGTTGCACAACTTTTTGTAAATCTTTGTGTTCGTTGTGTTTGTGTTTTAAAGTGGATTATTTTGAAAAGCGCGTAACATTTCATAACTCCCCAAAGTATTACATCATTTCGGCAGTTACTTGGAGTTTGTCTGCTTTCAGAATTATGGCCTTTGGCTTCCTTTGTGACTTTTAAACGGAATTTATGAAATGATTATTCAATGTTTTTTTTTTGCGGAAATTTTTCATGAGCTTTGGGGTGAAGGAAAGCATTGGAGGAAACCTGCACACTCCAGCTAAGTAATTTTTTTTTTTTTTATATATATATATATATATATATATGAAAGGTGAGTGACAGGAGTCTCTATGGTTTCGCATAATTTTACAAGTCATAATGTATCATTATTCATAATCAACGTTAGTCATAAAGTGATTTATTTCTGAAACAGTTTTTTTTTTCTGATTTATTACAAAACTGAACTAAAACTGAAACTGTTTCTGATTTATTGTAGAGGTAGAGCCATGTTGTAGCTAGCTGCTGCATCACGAATGGGCCGGCTCGTCCGGGGCAGTACCACCCTCTCACAGAACATTGGCGTGAAGCAGCAGTAATCCTGCTTGCGTTTCGTACGGTCAGTGAGAGTTCCGGGGGCCCAATACCTCACCCCTTCCCTCTCCCCCTCCCTCTCCCCCTTCCCCTATTTCCTCTCCTTTAGGGCCGACAACGCACTGGTATCGTGTAAAGCGCTGCGGGTGTCTATGGACAGTGGTATTCATTTAACATCAGGTGACCCACTAGTTCGTTTGTCTGGCCTATCAAAAATAAAAAAAAAAAAAAAAAAAAACATACCTAACCTTACCTACTGCATTCTATAAGATGGCATTTGAAAAAGTCCTGAAAAAAATACTGTTTCAGAAATAAACAGGTTTTTTTTTAAACCTAACCTTTGAGAGATAGAAAGGCTCGTTTTTTAAAGACCTCCAAGCTGTATTGCTCCGGGAATACTCTCCTCTATGTTCATTGTGTTTGGAGTTCCCGGCACATAGGTACTGGGCCCGCAAGGGAACTACGGCCCAAGTTCTCATTCTGAGAGGAGGCCTGTGCCATACTCCAACGTCCGAGATGATGGCGAATGACGCTTTCTTTCCCCCAATCATCGACAAGTTATAGCTCATCATCATCATCATTTCAGCCGAAAGACTACTGGATACTTCCCATTACCCTAGAATGTATGAACCTATGTTTAGCAGTGGACGTCTTTCAGCTGAAAAGATAATGATGATGAAAGAGCATTGTTTACAAGGAAATATAAAAAGAGGATATTAAAAAAAAAAATAAACACATTGCGACATACGAGCAGCCATTGTCTAGTAAATAAATTGAAAAGTTACAACTTTTTCTCAATGTAAGATGGTAACATTACGAGGAGGCATGTCATAACAATTATACTGTAGGCGAAAACGTTTCGTAACTCATTATTTTGTTATTCAATCTTTTTAACAGGATTGTTTGTTTTTCACCTACTGGCAGAATTGTAAAGGAAAATGTTTCCAAAGGCAAAGAGTTAGCTCTAACTTTTTCTGTTATTGTTTCTGGTCATAACAATGGATTGCATAAAACAGTGCAAATATGTATTGTTTAAGAGACGCCTCATAAAAACTTTTTATTGTTAATAACTTTTTTTTTTGTTAAAACTTCACGGTGTTTCATAACATTTTAAAATGTTGGAAACAAACGAAGTGTGTTTTTTTATTATAGTGAATGGAGCTTAGAACTTTATATGCACCTAATTAATATGTATATATGTGGGTCGATCGATTGATCGATCGGCCCGACCGATTTCAGCCATGGCGACTACTTCGACTCCTAATTGGATTGGCGCTCATGCGCTCTATGATTTCTTACATACTTATAATAATATAATATAATAATAATAATTTATTTCTGTTAACAACAAAATGGTGTACAAACAAATTGTTGAGACCTTCTAGTAGGCATACATAATGCCTGTGACAGAAGACCTCGAAACTTACTTACTAACTTGACTTAGGTAGCCTATCCTTGCTGCGAACGCACGCCCGCATTGACGGCACGAAAGTACAATCAACAAATCAGTGTCTCATGGCCATGCGTGTCCAAGGACTGGTCTTCTTGACACTGGCCGAATTTGCAGCAAACTTGGTGAAACACCGACATCAGCTGTTGCAGCTCTTCTGGGGATTCGGCTACAAAGCACAAATCGTCTGCGTACATGATCTCTAAGATATTGATATTGAGTTCGTTTAGCCGCACGAGTCTTTCGAACTACCCGCACTTGACCCCTGACTGGAATCAGCACCCGTATCTGGAACTACCCGCACTAATCGGGATCAAGAGCGGGTAGTTCGAAAGACTCGTGCGGCTAAACGAACTTGACAGCCTCACTTCAGTCAACTCATGACCACGGCTGCTGCAATGTGGCCGAAACGTCGAGGTAAATATTAATTGCGTGATAAGTCCCGTTTAGTATAGAGTGAAAATCACGGAAGTTTAAAACAGTATATAGAGCCTTGTAACAAGTAGCTTTGATAACATTACTAGATATAAGACAGCGTAGCGTAGTGATGGTAATGATCTGTTCCAAAATATAAGGCATGAAGTTTTTTTACCTTTTCAATGCCAAGCCTAGCCAAAACGTTAAGTTACTTTGAACCTTATGCCATTGCGCGAAGACCACTTTGACGTTGTACTTTGTGATGCATTTGTCTTTGGCGTTAAATAGGTTAATGAATAGTAAAATTTCATATCAACGCCATCTCAGTATAACAATGACAGCCCGAATGTTAGGCGTTAAATGTGACAGACTGACAACATCACTTATAGGTACTCAAATTAAACGGCTAAACATAAATGCCTACACAAAATAGACAAATAAAAACTTTTTATGGTATCATCGCTACATTAATCGTAATCATCATACTTCATACAACAAAATTACATAAATTTTTGACAGTATTAATAGCATCGTTACACGCAGAAATGTACAATTAACCACTGTTTTGGAAATATTCAAAATACCACATTCTACGAGCATGAATAGTCAATTTACACGACGAAAGGCTTTGAAAGCGAACCTACTAGCGTTACGTTACACAATCAAAATGAAAAGGCACAAAAAATACATTTTTGAAACTTAATCATACGGTATACGAGAAAAATTTAGTACCATGTCACTTTAACTCACAGACTTGATTAATATCGTAAGTATCGTAACGCGTACACTAATTTAAACCGATAAGGTTGTATAAATCGGCGCGCGTGAATAAACCTGTTTACATTGCCAGCAGAAGTATCGTGGCCTGATGTTTAGATATGCCAATTTACAATGTCTATTGACAATTGAAAATTTATCGTTTATAAAAACATCAAATGAGTGAAGTTTTTGAATAGACACGTCAATAGTAAAGTACATCATTTGGCAGCGCAAGCGTATGTCTAGGACCACATTAAGTTCTGCACCTAATAAAATCACATAGACTTGTATTCTATACCGTATAGAGTCAAAAATCGATAATCTTAAGGTTTTTTGAGTGTGTTTTTTACAATGTCAGCTTGTACTATCTGATTTATGATGTGGTTCGGACACCCAGCCAACAAAAACGCCTATCAATAGGACGACCAACAGAAATGAATGCTGTTACAATAGCCGCTGTAATTGTTTAGACAAAGGCACAATCTGACAACCCTTGTGCCGTAAATTCCGACGTCAGTACAATCAAAAGTGAACCATAAAAACATTATCACTTGAGTTAATTTTGCAACGAAGGTATGTCGCTGTTGAGACGTTGCAGATTGTAAGGTTGCCACATTTTGAAGTAATATCTTTTACTATCAAAGCTTTCACCGATGGCACTAAAGTTAATTTTTATGACATCTAAACAACAAAGGGGGCCATTATGGAAGAAAAGACACATTCCATAGTTTCTATTGGGACCATTATGGCGTTGTTTTAGGGGTCGAAAGCCTTTGTGCCACGGACACGCTTGCCCGTAAACTTTAAGATTCGTAATAAACTAGTCATTACATTAGCAATTGTAAAATGTAGATGCGTCTTATCATAGACCGGGTGATATTCATTTAGACATAAATTTTTGTTAAAAAATACAACTATGTAAGTACGTACTTTTTTATAGCATAGAGTCTACATAAACTTGCCAAATTGACCTTAATACCTTGAATCAGGTAGTTATTTTGTTTTAGACACAGCATTAAGCGAGGCCAAATATTTAAAAAATACTCATGGGCTTTAAGAAATTTTTGATTCAATAAAAAATTGGTCAAATTCGACTTTTTAAGTTTAAATTAAGTACGTCCATTGTTGGTTTTATATCATCATCATTATCATCAGCATATGCTCATCCACTGCTGGGCATAGGCCTCTCCCATGGCACGCCACTAAGCACAATCCTCGGCCACTCACAACCAGCTCTTGCCAGCCGCCTTGCGAAGGTCATCACCCCACCGAGACTGAGGACGTAGTTTTATATAATATTATTATACTATTATTCGTAAAACGAACGCATGCCCGGGCTACCCCGTAATTTAAAAAGTAAGTCAGACGTTATTAAGTACTATTGAATCAAATACGTACCTACTATTAAATACTCGTATTAAATGCTATAGCGTGGGAGGGACGGCACGATTATGAAGTTCAAATTTTGAAGTTTGTATTTTTTTATTGGTGGTCTTCCTCCCCACTTCTTCACTTTCTTGGAAGACCACCAATGAGGTGGAAGGACGACATCTGCCGACAGGCGGGTGGAGGATGGATGCATATGGCTGTCGATCGCCAGGCGTGGAGAAATGGAGAGGAGGCCTATGTCCGAAGACGGACGAACTAAGGGCTGCTATGGATGGATGGATGGATTTTTTTATTAGGCCAGTTTAGTTTAGTACGTACACTTATACTTCTCGCAATGGAGTCTTGTTCAGCTCTTCTTCTGTTCTTTGAAATATTTGTACGTTTTACAAATTAAAAATAGGTTACTCCGTCTTAGTCCTCGTCTCCTCGTCATCCGCACTTTAATGTAGCAAAACGACTTATGACAGCTGAAAATCGTTAAACGCATCTAAACATTTAAAACATCGAAACTTGCCAGTGTTTGTAGACATTTCTCTTAACATACCGCATTCATTGTTTTCGTAGAAAATAATATTCTAAGTAACTGTTGTCACCTCAATGCCACAAAGTTACCGCTGGCATCCAAGCGCGAAAAGAACCTTAACCGTAAATAAATAAAGATCATTTTAGGACAACTAAAGCGAGACGACACTAAAACCACACCAGCGGGATATGACAAAACGGTTAAAATAATAGGGGTGCCCAAAAACCCTATTGAAAACTAAAGACTTCATTATATTCCGGTCAAGAAATTTCATGGCCGGTTGGAGTCCGTTATCACAAAATACAATGACAACTGCAAAAAAAACAAACGAAGGCCGTAAACAAAGAATAATCGGTAGGTTGGTCACCATCTTACCTCTGTTGTCGACCAGATGGCCTAGTGGTTAGAGAACCTGACTACGAAGCTTGAGGTCCCGGGTTCGATTCCCGTGTCGTAGCAGATATTTGTATTAAAAATACGAATGTTTTTTCTCGGGTCTTGGGTGTTTCATATGTATTTAAGTATATATATATCTATATAAGTATGTTTATCCGTTGCCTAGCAACACCAAATTTCATCTAAATCGGTTGAGCGGTTTGAGCTAGAAGAGGTAACAAACAGACAGAAAGACAGACATACTTTGCTATTTATAATATTAAAGTAAGTTTGTATAATAATATTGCTGTGCCCTTAAAATAAAATTAAATAAAATAATAAAAAGGGTAAATGTTGATGTTGAAGCTGTAAGTACATACTTTTTATGATCGTCAAAGAAATAAAAAGTTTGAGTTTGAGCGACAGACTTAAGTAAGATGTAAGATAAGAGATTGTCAAGATGTCGTCGTGACTAACAATAAAACATATAAATTTTAAAATAAACGGAATTCGGGCATTAAACGAAGCATCTCAAATGAGTATCCGGGTTGTGTATTTGATTAAGAATACAGAACAAAAAACCATCAACCTCAGCAATTCGTTTTTAATTGGCATCATGGCATAAAAATGTAGCTATGAAAAGGGAACGCTCCAATTTTAAAAATATTCCAGCCAGCCAATTCAATCACAACTTGAGAATAGTTTAAAAGCTGTTCGATTTTTGAATTTCCCGCCAACAACTGGAGTTTGAACAAAACCGGCCAAGAGGGAGTCGAGTTCGTTCACCGAGGGTTCCGTATCAATCAAAATAGCATTGCTCAAATTTTCTTTGAATGCAAATACCAAAAATTGCAAAAAGGTAAGTATGTACCTAAGTCAGGCTGAAAGAAACACTTATCTTTGCTACTAAAACAATCCAATCTTCCATATAATCTGACTCTGTAAATGTACGTTTGTATGCACGTAAACCCTTTATTGTACAAAAATAAAGAAAGAATACAATGTTGACAATCTTTGAGATACATGTACAAAAACGAAATTATCCTCCAATCAACCAGATGTAAATTTGTAAAAGCACAAAAATATAAATTTCATAAAACTACTTGCCACTTGATTCTAGGCCAATATGAAATACCTAGATTTTGATTTTAATTGTCATTCTAAACTTGACAGTCAAGACGGACAATGAAGTGATCCTATAAGCTGTATGTTTTTTCCTTATGAGTCACGGAACCCTAAAAAGCAAATAAAAAACAATCAATTAGGTGAACTGTCACTGGCAGTGGCAAGGGAGAATGATAAAAGTCCAAGTTGTACAAAGATGTTCGTTATAAGGAGCCGGGGGACGATTATCGATTATTGATTCGATGGTTGTTTACGGAGAGCGCTTGGGGCTTCAGAAACGCATATGCTTAACTTTGACTTGTAATGTTGGTATTATGTAATGGCAACTGTGTATTGTACAAAAGGAGATTTGGCGGTGGAATTGAACGGAGAAAAGTTAGGTTTTAGGTGGAAAGGAAACTAATGAGGAAATTTAAAAATTGCTTGTATAAACTGAAAACATTGTAGATTGGAGTTTGAAAAAAATATTCGTTGTTGATTTTTGTGCAGATATTTTTTAGAGAGCTTTCTTCTGAACAGGGGCAGATTATTTTAACATTGGATAAAGATATTTTGTTAAGTAAAACCTTCGATAGTGTGACTGTTACCCAGACTGTGGTTTCTTTGTTTTTCTTGGCAGCATTAAGTGTAGGGAATAATTTATGAATCACAAATCTTATTGAAGCAGACTTCTATAAAACGCTCGCCAAAGACCATAAAGCCGCAAAGTCCTGCCGACAGTGATTGTTTCACACAGCGAACAATGTCAATAAGGCCAATATTACTACGGCCGCAACCAAACCCTCTAATTCTGGGAGGACGTCAAGGCTGAGATATATCAAGAAATCACGAAAGAACATTAAATAATGATAGATTTGTTTGTTTTGTGTATAAAGTTAGTTTTGGTTTTGGTTGGTATTTGGCGAGCCTTGGGGGATGCCTATGTTCAGCAGTGGACGTCTTTCTGCTGAAATGATGATGATGATGATAAGTTGGTATACCTGCAATGTAGGTACACGGAAAGAATATAAAGGCCAAAGGAACCCTAACTAGAGCATACAAAACCAAACAAAGCAAGGAACCCTCACAAAAAGCCCTCATAAATAAAATCAATTGGACAAAATCCTTAATACGCAAGATATCTCCTCTCATATTCACACCCCAATACTAATTGTACAAAAACATCCCTAAAAACGTAACAACAAACAAACTCACAAAAGACAGATTAGCAGACAGGCGAGATCGTATTTAAGATAACCGTATTTTCGCTAAGTGTGCGATCGGCTTTAGATCGAAGATAGCCGGCAGCTGTGTGCGGCGGCCCTAATGTGACGTCATTGTTTAGTCCGGAAGACGTTTTTGTGGATGATATTCAAAGATTTTATTAGAATACTAGCTGTTGTCCGCGACTCCGTCCGCGAAGAATAGTATAAAAAATAGCCTACAACCTATTTTCAGACCTACCAAATTTAGACAAAAATGTTCATAAAAATCGGTCAAGCCGTTTGGGAGGAGTTCAGTAGCAAACACCGTGACATGATATTTTTATACATATATTAGAGAAGAAGATTTGAAGATATCAATACAGAATGTATTTTTAAGTCATGTATCGAAACTAGGATTTCCAATAAGTAATCATACTATTCCTGCTAATATCCTTTGCCTTTGTACCTACTCTTTTTGTTTGATGTTTTTTGTATTATTTTTTTGTTTTATGTGAAATAAAGTATTTACATACATTGTACATATGTGATGACTTATGGCACTGAGACGTGGCTTCTAACGATGGGCCTCATAAGAAAGCTCAAAGTCACTCAGAGGGCGATGGAGAGGGCTATCCTGCTCAGAGTTTCTCTGCGAGATCGCATTAAAAATGATGAAATCCGCGCAAGAACTAAAGTTACCGACATAGCTCAAAGAATCGCCAGACTCAAGTGGCAGTGGCAAATGGGCAGGGCACATCGCTCGGAGAACTGATGGCCGATGGGGCAAAAAGGTTCTCGAGTGGCGTCCACGGACCAGAAGACGCAGTGTAGGTAGGCCTCCAACAAGATAAAAAAAATAAAATAAATAAAAATAAATATCACGGGACAATTCACACCAATTGACCTAGTCCCAAAGTAAGCTTAGCAAAGCTTGTGTTATGGGTACTAGGCAACGGATAAACATACTTATATAGATAGATACATACTTACTTAAATACATATTAAACACCCAAGACCAAACATTCGTATTTTTCATACAAATATCTGCCCCGACACGGGAATCGAACCCGGGACCTCAAGCTTCATAGTCAGGGTCTCTAACCACTAGGCCATCTGGTCGTATATGTAGATAGAGCGACGACCTGGTTAAGGTTGCGGGATCGCGTTGGATGCGGATGGCACGGGACCGATCTGGTTTGGCGAGACTTAGGGGAGCCCATGTTCAGCAGTGGACGTCTTTCGGGTGAAATGATGATGATGATGACGATGAAACCATATTTAAACGCACGCTCTGCAAACAGCCTCATGACCCTATGATTAAGCGTACTTATTATATCGAAACCAAACGCTTTGTACGCGTACATTTAGCGTACACGTTTAAGCAGCTTATTGTATTTTTATAGTTATTTTGATCGTACATTGTGAGGATAATCCAGTATGAATACATCGAATGTAGTGTGTACACACAGCTGAAGTAGACAAAGGGCTGTTTGCAAATCGCCGGTGATCGCGTTTTGTTTTTTTGCTTTTACTTTTAAATACGTAATGGCGGCGGTTTTGATGGTTTATTACTGGCTGGTTACATTTTGTTGATTGTGTGGCTGCATTTAGAATAACATAATGAGAAATAGAAAAGAAAATAAAAGTGGGAAATATTTTGAAAATTGTTCAAAAAACGATTGTTAGACCGGTCTCTTTGTTAAGTTTCTGTTAATTAATGAGGCAGATGTCTGTGATGCCGTCTCTGTTTAATCGAAAAAAATAAACAGAAAAAGTATTATAGATAAGTCACATAAGATAACAGGAACTTGAAAGACAGCGGTGAAACAGGAAGTTATATATATTTTATGATTTTAGAGATAAACGTACTTGTGAAAACATTTCTTGTGTGTTAAAATAGGTATATAAATAAAACTTATACTTTATCAAACTTAAACAGATGTTCGCTTGATATCGAAAACATTTTAAAATAAATTTCGAATCAATTTTTATCGCCGCTAAACCTTTAATATCTCAATAAATTAATACTAAACCCTTTGCTCCAATAAATTCTTACCCATAAATGCCACCATCATAACAATGCAAAATTAAATACAACATAAAAAAATCTAAAAAAGCTAGAACGATGCGGAGAATTCTCTTTACACGCATTGAACTATAGACAATTGTGTGACATAAATCATAGAGTTGACAAGAAAACACTTATGACCAACATAAAAATACAGCTGCATTGAAAATCGCAATCAAAATTGACTTCTTTTACTATCACGTTACGATTACAACTCCAAAAAAGAACTGAATAAGATTCTGTGTCCTGTACACGCATTCGCCGCCCTTTCGTTTAAAAACGACTTCAATCGAGTTTCTCGCGTAAATTATGTGACAACCCTAGACAATGGGTAGAAAAAGCTTCATTCGCTAATGGATTTTGTTCTCAAAAATTAATTTGGGGTACTCAACAAAGTGCAGTGTGTACGCACCCAATCAGGGGCAACCCTATCGCAGGGATGGGAATGTATGTATAAGTAATTGTGTTTTAGTGAATTCTATTTTAATACAATAAGTGTTAAATGTATTATCTTATTATGTGGCTATTAAAATTAAAACATATCGAGTGTGTCAGTTTAAAATAAAACAATTATTTTAACTTCACTAAATCTAAATAGGAAAATAAACACATGTAGGTATCACTTCGACCCCCAAAAACATCGTGCCTGGTAGAGTTGGTTCTGAAACCTAGCGATTCCCGAGAAATTGTAGTAATCAGAAATCAATCCAGTTTTCCTTGAATATTCTCGTAGACCGTCTTGCTTGATTTACTTAGTTGTTACACTTGGTTTAAGCTTGACAGTGTGTAACTATTAAACTGAGTTTAACACCAATCCAAAATACATTTTTTCCAGCAAATGACCAGTAAATTCTTAATACCTTTCAATCAGATTAGGTAAGTACCATAACATCTCATGTCTAGAAAAAGTGCTATCATGGATCTTAACATTCTTAACCTTGTTTTTTAATCCTTACGTAAAAAAAATATCACCACTTGAAATAATTTTTAAACCTTTAAATAAAAGTCGTTAGTAAATCCAATATTTTAATATTTATTTGCTGCATCTGAATTAAAAAGCGGTTGTTGCAACCCTACGCCGGCCGCCTATTAGCCAAGGGCGACAAAACTTAGATCTCCGGGTTACAGGGTGAAGTGGCATTGTCGCACAGCCCTAGCTAACTTTTTAATTTATTAACGCAAGGGTTGCCAGTCGTAAAAATTACTTTTATTGTTTGTAACGACGTCTCAGCCTACGTGATAACAATTTCAGCGTTATAAATTCACCTTTACAAAAAGAAGCGTTGCGCCAACGAACAGTTTAAGTTGAACTGTAGTGTAGGTTTACACTGTGGAACAGAAGGGTCTAGTGAAATTGGATTTAAAGCTCTGCGTGTGGTTTGTGAAGATTTTGAGTCAAGTGCCTTTGTTATTATAAACTTTATGTCCCGTTAAAGGTTGAGACAACGGCATTACAATAGTTAATGTATGAAACCTGTTTAGAGTTTGATTTAGTGCACTGGGAATACTTTCTAGTGTAATTTATATCGTTGCTAACAATTGGTGAGGCAATAAATAAAACGACAATGTAATTATTTCCATGAAATTTGGGCATTATGGAGACCAAAGGGCTGTGCGAGGCTTTGTAGTGAATTCAAAGCGGTAATCGAAAAGATTTCCATTCGGCACAATCAAAGATTTTCCGACAAAAATATGGTAATTTTGTGTGGAAAAAATCACGAATCCCATTCTGAGTGTTCAAAGAATAACAATTTATAACTTCTCCTTGAGGAGTTGGGAACTTTGGAAGTGAATTTGTGTATTCAACCGCGAGGGGACATTACTGTCGACACTTCTGCGGGCCGTGTTGATTCTATCAAAAATCCACTTCCGAGGTTTGCTTTGTAACCCTTTCAATTCAATCTTTTCTTATTATATACACAGTTATCGGTATATGTAACCCGCTCAGACCTTTCAGACGATCGTTTTACATGCTTATAAAGCCGCATTTTTGTCCTATACATAAGATTTTTCTATCTGGCTGGGGACTAAAATTCTTTTGACTCTCCACTACACTATTCTGGATAAGACGAAGAGTGGCAGTGGGCAGAACACATCGCTCGTAGAACATTAGTTACGAGTTAGTTGCTGATGGGGCCGAAAGGTTCTCGACCGTAAGACGCAGTGTAGGTATGCCTCCAACAAGATGGAGCAACGCCTGGTTAAGGTTGCGGGAACGTGTTTGATGCGGATAGCGCGGGATCGATCTGTTTGGCGAGCCTTGAAGACCTATGTTCAGCAGCGCACGTCTTTCGGCTGAAATGATGATGATGATGATACGAAAATAAATGATAATTTAAAATGGTTCACGGTTACATTAGGCCTATTTTCTTGCGCGTCGACTGCGTGCACTTCGACGATTGGATAGCCGGTTACAGAATCTTACTACAAAGTAAAGCTATAGAGGTCCCAGATTCGATCCCAGACCAGGCAGATATATTGTATGAAAAATACGAATGTTTGTTCTGGAGTAGAATAGAATAGAATAGAATAGAAAAACGTTTATTCAGACAACACATCACAACAAAAAATAATTTACAAAATGAGAAAGAATACAAAAACAAACAAATAAGGATGTGAAGCCGAAATGGTCTCCACTCAGCAATGTGGCACGACTAGCGTTGTCAACAGCGCTGGTTTTCTGCAGAGCCAGCGAGGTGTGCGGGACAGCATACTGCGCGACTTACGTCAGACAAATTAAGTAAATAATACATAGTAATAATAATTATATAGTAATATAATATAATAAAATATAAATATAGTACTTACTCGTATTAATAAGGAAGGTAAATATAATAATTTAATTATTTGGCGGCCACCCAGAAGTAAGAAGGTGTCTTGGATGTTTAAAATGTATTATCTTCTAATATTGTAAAAATCTCGACTCACGGTATTTGTTACCGTACTCCTCCGAGACGGTTTGACCCATTGTTATGAAACTTTTTCTCCGTGTTCGGTAGGCCTGAGAATAGGTCGTAGGCTATGTTTGCACCCGTTGGTGATATTCTATCTATTTAAGTATGTTTATCCGTTGTTCAGTACATATCGTCGTATCCTACGATAAGAGCCACAATTACAAAATGCTTACTTTTCAGGAGAAGCGTTTTTGTGTTTCTTTTAAAAGATAACTAACAAATTGATAATTTTGTAATTAAATAATGTGTATTAGTGTTCTAGGGTTCTGCTAAAATAAAATTTATGTTTTAAATGGTATATTATATATCGATTTTGTCCTTTAAATCCTTTTTCGTCGGACTAAATGAGTTTTAAGGGGCCATAAGCTACATTGTGCCTTTTATCGTCGAAAAATACGAGGCCACAACTACCATTAGGACCAAAATTGTAGCTGTTAAAATATTTGAGTGTCAACAATTTTTTATTTTTAAAATAAAGTCATCATCATCCCAGCTTATAAACGTCCCACTGCAGGGCACAGGCCTCCTCTCAGAATGAGAGGGCTAAAATAAAGTACATATTTTGTATGTCATTAATAAAAAAGTACATATTTTTAATTTCAAAAAGTATATTTCTCGTAATGCAGAAAGAAGTGGCAAATAACAACAATATTTTTTTATTTTTTAAGATTTTTTAAATTATAAAGCGTAGGTACCCACAGTAACTTTCTAACACAAAACAAGTCTCTTTTATGGAAACAAGTGAAACTAAAAACTTCTTAATTTTTCATAAACTTAAAAAATAAATAGAATTGCACATATTATTTAATCAGTCTTCAGTATTCATTGGAGAACTTTCATAATTCATCCTCAACGTCTGTATCACCCGCAGTAGCAACACATCCTACCTCATGAGGTAACGATATAAATAAATTATAAGGTACATGTATGTTAATAAAAAGAACTACAAAGTTGAAAATAATTTATACCACGTATTAAATTTTTGCGTTTTTATCACAGGTTCTATTTTTTGGTAAAAGCATGTTACACCTTTTTTTATTTCTATTGACAAAATGTAACACGCTTTTATTAAAAATAATTGGGACTGTGATAAAAACGCAAAGATTTGATATGTGGCATAAATTGTTTTCAACTTTTTAGTTCTTTTTATTAGCATGTAGGTACCTAATAAAAGCTTGTTTTTAAAAAATATTTTTTCTTTTTTTAATATATTTTTAACTTTTTAGAGTTTATTTAGGACCAACGTACCCCCCAAGATGAATTAAACGAGCCTAAACTCGACGGAGTTGCGTCTTTCAATTTTTTAGTTAAGTTAGTTTATTTTACTTTTAATTATAGTGTTAATTTAACTAAACTAATAAATAACTAAGTATTTACCACAAATGCTTAGGTTCGTCTCATTATGGAGTGCCTATTGCCACCTTTCAGCTCCATCATCACACCCTGGTTACCATCTAGGATCAAAGTACTCGTCAAGACGAATCTAACGAGTCCAAATTCTACGGTATTAAATTCTAAAAGTCGAGATAAAATCTTCCAGCTCCATCATCAGATCAGCATAATGTCATAATAATATTGCATTGTCATCCGATTTACACATGCATGCAAAATTTCAGTTTAATCGGCAATCGGGAAGTGCCCCAGGTGAAGGTAGATAAAAGCTTGTAATTGTAATAAATAATAAGTCATTCATGAAATTCTTCAGGAATTATAATATTCGTGCCTATTATTGTCAGACAAAAAATCTTAAAAAATAAATAGATATAATAATACCAAAATCACATGATTTTTTTCAATATGTACCCAATTTTGTAATGCGACCTCCAGAGAAAGTACTCAAAATATTGAAAATAAAAAAATTTACTCAAAGGAAACATTCCTTAATTTTTGAAAAGAAAGAAAACTGCATTCAAATATTTTCGGATATCCGCTTGCCGCACCCGGGAATCGAATCGGCTAAAATCGGGCACCCGGTTCGGTTCCCGGGTCAGGTGAGCGAATTTTCAAAAATATTTGAATGCAGTTTTCTTTCTTTTCAAAAATAAAGGAATGTTTCCTTTGAGTAAATTTTCCTGTTTTCAGTATTTAGAGTACTTTTCCTGGAGATGGCATTACAAAATTCCACCCTGTATATGGCGAAAAAGGCCACAAGTGCCATAAGAACCCAAAAAGGAGACATGCAAAATCAGACGTTCAAAATAATTATTGTTATCAAAAAACAATTATGTTCATTCCATGGAGCCGCATTGTTAATAAGCCTACCAAATATATCTTTAAAAAGTGAATATTTAAGCAATAATTCAATAAAATATAATTCGTACATAGAAAAAGGACACTACCGCAATTGTGGCCACACATTCGCTATACAAATAAAATTGAGCTATTCCGCGGAAAAAGGCCGCAGTTGCCGTTCGGGCTTTATTCTCGGCAATACTAACCACTTCATTAAATTCTTTAAATTTCTTCATTAAACTATGTAAATATATAAATAAGTGAATTTAAAAATATATACTAAGAAAGTAAACCTAAAAGAAGTAATAAATAGGATCTGAATAATGGAAAAACATTATAAATAAATTTAGCGTAATTTACTTGGTGTTTTCCTCTTTCGTTCAGCGTCGTCTTTTGCAACTATTTTCACTAATCTATGTCTTCGACGATTCATTTTGTTGTTCTCATTAACAATTAACGAAAACAAAGATGATCTTACAAATTAAATAACCATTACGAATGCATGCCACTCTTCCGCCGCTGTCCGCCGAATACAGTAGAAACGGCGCTTGCGCCCCCTCCTCGCGCCCGCGTCGATCCTTTTTGCACGGCGAATAAGGACAGCAGCATACTTGTGGCTTTACTCCACGTTAGAAGTGAGACATACGTAATTGTGGCTTATTAAAAATATTTTTTTACTATTTAATAAAAAAATATTAAAATTATTATATAAAGTTATAAATATGTATCTTGAGGTGTAGAATTCAATTTTACAATAAAAACTAAAAGCCCCTATGGTGATAGTGGCTCTTATCGTAGGATACGACGATATAACACAAGCTTTGTTTACTCTGACTAGATCAACTGGTGCCAATTTCCCCGTGATATTTATTTATTATTTACTATCGCTAACAATGGACTAAGTCTTATTTACACAATCAATGACAATCATTATATCACTACGTGCTCTCGAAACAGATTTTGGAAGAGATTTAATAAAAAAAATCGTTGTATTCCAGATATTTAACAATTTCAATCCATTGATTGCAACTCCTACTTTAAGACCGCGTAAATTAAAAGAAAAAACAAGTACCGCAAGCACACTATCGTTTTACAAAATGCCAAATTTGAAAAGCGCTACATTGATAGCGGTTGAAACGCTAGTTGAAATACTACTTTTTTATCAAAACCAGTTTATATACTGTTACAAAAACTAAAATGTAAGAAAGGAAGAATATAAAGAGTTAGAAAAAATAGCGCAGTTTCAATCATGCCTCCCAGGAGGCGACCCATATTTTGTATTGACATCGGCTCCCGATTATACGAAAACCTTGACTTAACCATTTTAGCTGAGCACGTGAGGGTTGATGCGGCTGCCTTAACGGGAATCCCGGAGGACTGTCACTTGCCAAAATTGCTTATCTCCACTACGACGCCAGTTCAAATTTAGATTCAAAAGTAGACAGTGTAGAGTCTATATTCGATTCGGCTCGCAATGGATTTAGGATTTTTTGAAACTGCGAAATCAAGGGTCTTAGTATGGTGGTTGAAACAGAAAATATTTTTAGGTAGGTACTTGTTAAATCTCATTGTCGTTTAAAGAAGTTATTGTGTTTTTGGCTATTATTTAAATCCGTTGTTGGCATGAAGATACATTTATTATGCATGTGGATACAGAGTTTGTCTTATAATATGGTCAAGAGGAATATTTGTAATCTATACTAATGTATAAAGCTGAAGAGTTTGTTTGTGTGTTTGTTTGTTTGAACGCGCTAATCTCAGGAACTACTGCTCCGATTTGAAAAATTCTTTCAGTGTTAGATAGCCCATTTATCGAGGAAGGCTATAGATTATATATCATCACGCTAACACCAATAGGAGCGGAGTGGAGCGGAAGAATGTTTCAAAATCGGGGGTTTTTGAAGTAAAACTTCTATATCTCGGGAACTACTGCTCCGATTTGAAAAAGGAGAAAAAGGTTGGTTTATTATGAAGTTTCACTTCTTCCGGAACGATCTAAGAAGAGCCATAATTGATGAAAAAGCAAATTGGATACAAAAATAAATTGCCCAAATTACTAATTCCACGCGGACGGAGTCGCGGGCAAAAGCTAGTGCATAATAATCGTGTGTGAAGTTCCCAATCCGCACTGGGCCCGCGTGGGAACTACGGCCCAAGCCCTCTCATTGTGAGAGGAAGCCTGTGCCCTGCAGTGGGACGTATAACGTATATAGGCTGGGATGTATCATGGTGTGCACTTACACCCACCCTACTAGATTTAGTTTATTTTGACCAAAGCCACTTCAGATGGCAAGTGAAGATATGAATGCAATTAATTGTTTTCCTGGTGAAGCATGTTTTGCGAATTTCCTTTTGCTGTTTTTGTAACTTAATTTTTCATATTGTAACCTTTGAAAACATGTAATACTAAGCTGTAGATAAGTGAGTAACACACACGTTTCCCAAAATTTCGATTAATTTGCATGGAATTTTCCTTTTTTGTTACCCACCACGAACCATATGTGATTGGGTGCATGCGTGAGTGCGTGCTTTCATATGTGTGTAGGAGGCTGTGTTAGTCAGACACAGTTGCATCCAAGCTGCTTGCCTGTAAATTTCTATGCAACTCGAGTCCAAAATGAAATGTGCAATGTTTTTGAGAAATGCTCACTTATTTACTGCAGTTTCACCATTTTAAGACTGTCTTACGTGTAGTGATAAAATTGTGTAACAATAAATTGTTAAGTAGGTATACTTCTGTGCGTCCATTGTACAGTACGGTAATTAGTTTTGTTTGGTCGATGGGGGATCGAGAGGACACCTGCCTCACGCCTCAGTGATTTGGTTTAAACTTTAAATCAATACTGTGCTGTGATGTAATTCGATAGATGTTTCATGTTAAAATCTTATAAATAAATAAATCATCATCATTATCATCAGCCTATGTTCGTCCACTGTTGGACATAGGCCTCTCCCATGGCACGCCACTGAGCACGATCCTCGGCTACTCTCATCCAGCTCTTGCCAGCCGCCCTGCGAAGATCATCGCTCCACCGAGTCTGAGGACGTCCCACGCTACGTTTGCCGATCCGTGGTCTCCACTCAAGAACTCGTCTACTCCAATGATTATCGGTTCTTCGGGTTATATGGCCGGCCCATTGCCACTTCAGCGTACTAATGCGGCTAACGTCCCTTTGTCTCACACCACGATGCAAGGGGATAGGTTCAGACTGCCGATTCTGGACTTGGACGGCCATAGTAGCGGCGTTGTAAAGACTTTTCAACACTTGGATGTATCGCCAATCGACTTGGCATCGCTGCAAAGATTCCAGAACAGACCAGATCTCGATCGAGTCAAAGGCCTTTTCATAGTCCACAACCGCTAAGCACAGGGGCCGATTATACTCTTCGGTCTTCTGTATAATCTGCCGCACTGTATGGATGTGGTCTATGGTGCCGTATCCCGATCGAAACCCGGCCTGTTCGGGGGGCTGGAACTCGTCGAGCCTTCGCGCAAGGCGGTTCGTGATGACTCTCGAAAACAGCTTATAGACGTGGCTTAAGAGTGAGATGGGTCGGTGGTACTTCAAAAGAGTTTTATCACCCTTTTTGAAAAACAACACGACAACACTCTTACTCCACGCCTCTGGAGTTCTCCCATCAAAAAGAACAGTATTAAAAATGTTCTGGAGCTCCATCATTATAGGTTTACCACCAGATTTCAGGAGCTCAGTCGTAATACCGTCTTCTTCAGGGGCTTTTCCATTTTTAAGCTGTCTGAGAGCCATCGTGATTTCGTCCAGGCTAATTTCTGGCAAGTCTTCCGTAAAGTGGCGTGTTAATGCAGCTCTGGACTCCTCATTTTCGGGATCAGGTTGAGATGCAAGCGTAGCGTATAACTGGCTGTAGAAGTTTTCAATTTCCGAAAGAATCCCAGACCTGGAAGAAACAACTACTCCATCCGTAGTGGTCAGCTTCGTCAGATGACTTCTCCCAAGAGATTTGACAAAAACCCTTGATCCCCGATTTTGGTCGATCGCTCGTTCTATTAAACGGGTGTTGGAGCATCGAGGATCGTATCGTACAAGTTTGCCAATTATCTTGTTTAGAGCATGTCGTTCTGACGATGTAACTGGTGGGTGTTCACGTCGTTCTTCCATGAGCCTGAGTGTTTCTTCTGAAAGCTTCGACTTCTTGCCTTTACGCCGCAATTCGCAAAATCTCACACCTTCCTCCCTGAGGATTTCCACTACATTCTCGAGGGACCGGTCAATCTCAACGCTATTTGTGGTTTCCAAGGCAGCGAATCGGTTCTCCAGATTAGACTAGAACTTTTCAGATCCGACTATAGTTTGGAGCAGGGTTGGTCGGAGCCTGGATTTCATCAAATGGACACGTTCAAGCTTAAAATCGATATTCAGAGAGCCTCGCACGAGTCGATGATCGCTTCCGGTATTAAACCTATTGATCACTGAGACGTCTCTGAATATGCGCTTCTTGTCCGTTATGATGAAATCGATCTCCTTTTAGTCATAGAATCGGGGCTCCGCCATGTCCACTTCCTCTGGAGCTGTTTCTTGAAAAATGAAATCATCAAGAATAGCCCCTCCTTTTCGAGGAAGTTGACAAGCATTTGCCCCCTATGATTCCTGCTACCATAGCCATGGGATCCTACTAACGATTCGCTGCAACTCTGTATTCCCACTTTGGAGTTGAAGTCTCCCATGACAACGTTGTAGTGGGCCTTGGTGGTGAAGTGTAAGGCCTTCGATATATCACCGAACTATCTTCCACTTCATCGTCCGAGTGCGTCGAGGTCGGTGCGTAAACCTGCACAACCTTGAGGCTATACCTCTCGGTTAGCTTAATTACGAGGTACGCAACCCTGTTCGACACACACAAATAAATATCACGGGACAATTCAAAGCCCTTCAGAAACTATTTGATACCGCCATCCGTGAAGGGAAAACACCAAAAGCATGGAACAGAAGTGTAGTGGTGCTGTTCTTCAAAAAAGGCGATAATACCTTATTGAAGAATTATAGACCCATTTCACTTCTGAGCCATGTTTACAAGCTGTTTTCGAGAGTCATTACGAATCGTCTCGCGCGCAGGTTAGACGACTTCCAGCCTCCCGAACAAGCCGGGTTTCGAAAAGGCTTTAGCACCGTGGACCACATACATGCGTTGCGGCAGGTTATACAGAAAACCGAGGAGTATAACCGCCCCCTTTGCCTGGCATTTGTGGACTACGAGAAGGCCTTCGATTCGATCGAGACTTGGGCTGTACTGCAGTCTCTCCAACGGTGCCAAGTAGACTACCGGTACATCGAAGTGTTGAAGTGTCTGTATAATAACGCCACAATGTCCGTCCAACTTCAGGATCAGATGTCGAAGCCCATTCTATTGCAGCGGGGAGTCAGACAAGGAGATGTAATCTCTCCGAAACTGTTCACCGCTGCACTAGAGGATGCGTTCAAGACTCTGAACTGGGAAGGGCGTGGCATCAATGTAAATGGCGAATACTTCACTCACCTTCGATTTGCCGACGACGTGGTGCTTATGGCTGAGACCTTGGAGGACCTCAGTGCGATGCTCGCTGACCTCGGAAGAGTCTCCGAGAGAGTTGGTCTTAAATTGAACATGGACAAGACGAAGGTCATGTCGAACGCCCATGTTGTACCAACTCCCGTCGTAATCGGAGATACTTTGCTCGAAGTTGTTGACGACTATATCTATCTGGGACATACAATCCAATTGGGTAGGTGCAACTTCGAGAAAGAGGTCAATCGACGAATTAGACTCGGATGGGCAGCGTTCGGGAAGCTCCGCAATATCTTGTCATCCGATATACCGCAGTGTCTCAAGTCAAAAGTCTTTGACCAGTGTGTGTTGCCAGTGATGACTTATGGTACTGAGACGTGGCCGCTAACGATGGGTCTTATAAGGAAGCTCAAGGTCACTCAGAGGGCGATGGAGAGGGCTATGCTTGGAGTTTCTCTGCGGGATCGCATTAGAAATGATGAAATCCGCGCGAGAACTAAAGTCACGGACATAGCTCGAAGAATCGCTAGACTTAAGTGGCAGTGGGCAGGGCACATCGCCCGTAGAACTGACGGCCGATGGGGCCGAAAGGTTCTCGAGTGGCGTCCGCGGACCGGAAGACGCAGTGTAGGTAGGCCTCCAACAAGATGGAGCGACGACCTGGTGAAGGTAGCGGGAACGCATTGGATGCGGATGGCGCAGGGCCGATCTGTTTGGCGAGCCTTGGGGGAGGCCTATGTTCAGCAGTGGACGTCTTTCGGCTGAAATGATGATGATTCACAGCAATCGACCTAGTCCCAAACTAAGCAAAGCTTGTACTATGGATACTAGATAACGGATAAACATACTAATATAGATAGACACATACTTAAATACATAATAAACACCCAAGACTCCAGTACAAACATTCGTATTATTCATACAAATATCTACCCGACTGGGAATCGACCCCTGGATCTCAAGCTTCGTAGTCAGGTTCTCTAACAACTAGGCCATTGGGCCGTCTAGTATATTAACATAATGAATTATAATAACATACTGAAAATATAACACTTATTTCGTATCGTCGGTGACAGTGGAAATCAGTTTATCTACCATACGTAAATACCGCGTATCTGCACTACATGTACTTTTACAGGGAATGGTTGTTTTATTTTAACAGATTTGGAGGTAAAATTAGAAATTGGCTTGTCAAATACGCGGAATTATCCTATGCAAGTTAAGCGGATTTGCATCACGATACTTATGTACATTTTCTATCTAAGTAAATATTATGTATAGTCAACTTACATAATAAACCCACAAAAACCTAAACCCCTAGACATTAAAAAAAATGTCCAGGTCACACCCGGCGGGTAAGGTGCCCCGCCAACAGCATAATCACGTTGAATGCCAACTTGAAATTTTAAATTACCGAATAACCGGCTTTGTGTTGAGAAGGCAAGAAATTACGGTATACCTTTTAACCATGGGCTTGGAAGCCCCCTTAAATTTTATTTTTAACCCCCGACGCAAAAAGAGGGGTGTTATAAGTTTGACCGCTATGTGTGTGTGTGTCTGTCAATCTGTGGCATCATAGCTCTTAAACGGGTGAACGGGTGATGCGCTTTTTTTATTTCAAAATTGGTTCATTCGTTTCAAACTTATCAGCACTTTTGTTAGCTCCGGAAGGTCTTAGACGCATAATGGGCATTTACTTTATTTTCGAACATATATGTGACCTACTTGAGTTGGGGGTTTTTAATTTTTTAATTTAGGTATAGTTATAATTATTTTTTATCGTAGGTGCCACAGGAATACAATTTTTAAAAAGTTTGCGTTCACCTATTACGGATCAGAAGATAAACCCATATGACAAATGGACAGACAAACAGCGACACCTTAGTAATAGAATCTCATTGACACCCTTTGGAGTAATAAATCCTAAAAAACGAAAAATGTGGCGCTTAGACGAAAATTCCCAAAAACTAGCGACATGTTTAAAAATAATTTCTCGGAGCAATATGACCGCCTATTGGTTACCTTGTAATTGTTTCTCTATTACAGTCGCCATCATAAGCATCGGAGCATTCAAGTTGGTCAAAAAAACCTGAACACGACCGTATTTTCAATCGCATACGTTACATTTTTGAACATCTTGACAGCTCCAATATTTATGATGGCGACTGTAGGTACCTTGTTTTTTGTATTGCTTACTCTATGGTGTTTAATAAAGAGTAATTGTATTATATTGTATTGTATTGTATGCTAAGCGCCACAGGTCATTATCAAACAGTTATATTAATTTCACGGCATTTTTTTTTATTTCAACAAGTCGCCATTTCGGCGAGTAACTTATTCTTGGTTTTCTTGGTTCGTTTGGTCTACCATACATAACAAAGAATACCATAACTTTCATACTTGTTTATAATTTGAGGTTCCTGGTAACTGCAGTGTCGCCAAACGCGTGAAATTGCACTACAATGCAATAATCATCCTTTTTGAGCTAAATACAACTTACCATTGTATACAAGAAAATATGAAGTACACTCTAATACAAATCCATAAGGTGTCTTTTGGTATCTTAAACGTTTAACACATTCGTACATTTAAAGTTGTACTGAAAAAATGTACGTCCTCGTACAAACAAATTTCATTCCTTATTATCATTGTGTAAAGGGTGATTTTGAGTCAAATTTGATTTTATAAACAGAAAACGCCTCCAAAATTGTCATACTTTTAACATCGCGTGGAATCCACAGGGGTTGTGTAGAAATGATTGTTTAGAAGAAAAGTTTGATTGTATGGATTGTTTTCTTCTTTGTACAAAAAGGGTAACTACCGAGGTTTTAGTTAGTATTTAGTATTGTGGTTATCGATGCGGGTGCAAGTTTTGGGCAAACTGTTTTGTTGCTATTGTGCGTGCGTTACTAACCAAACTGTGGTTTGAAAGAAACAATTACTTGTTTTGGGTACAAAGGAAGTGAAGCAATTTCCAGAAACGTCAAATTGCCTTAAAAGATTTACGATGTAGATGTGTCTTAAGCGACATGGCGTTTGAGAATTTATGCTGCTATTAATTTAGTAATTGAAGTTTTGTTTTTTTTTTATTTATTGTAGTATAGCTTGTCATAGATATATGAAACAAACAATTTATGCTAATATTATAAAGCTGAAGAGTTTGTTTGTTTGTTTGCTTGAACGCGATAATCTCAGGAACTACTGGTCCGATTTGAAAAATTCTTTCAGTGTTAGATAGCCTATTTATCGAGGTAGGCTATATATAATATCATCACGCTAAGACCAATAGGAGCGGAGCATCAATGATTAACGCGGACGTAGTCGCGGGCACCAGCTAGTCATACATAAAATTTGACAAACGAGTCGAGTGGTTAGAACCTGACTTCAAGGCTTTAGGTGCCAAATTCGATTTTTGGTCGGGGCAAAAAATTTTGTATTAAAATTACCAGTGTTTGTTCTCAAGTTTTGGGTGTTTCTAATGAATTTACTTATTTAATTATGTTTATCCATTGCCTAGTACTCATAAGTCTCATAGCACAAGCTGTGCTTACTTTGGGACTAAGTCATAGAGCTAAATCAATTTTAAGTTGTTGTTTAGATTGGTCAAGGATCTGCTGCTATTTTTGGACTTACAGCTTTGGGTATATGTATCTATTTGGGTAGTGTGACATTGTTTTATTTGACAGCCACACTCACCACCTTCCTCGTATTGAGTGCATACATGTTTGTAACTTTGCTGAGTCCTCACCTTTTCACAAAATTGTATTTGTCTTTTTTTTTGTTTCTCATTGTGTTTTCATTGTTTTTTGTTTTAAGTTTGTGAATAAACATTCTTTTATTTTTATTTTATTTGGTGTTAATTATCCCGCAATATTTATTTATTTCATTATTACAGAACAGTATGTCTAGAGATCATTCAAGTATACTACGAAGATATTACCTATTCGAAATAGAAATAGCGTGTTTTTATTCGTTCTCGGGATGGGGCAGGAATAAGTTACCCAAAAATTATGTATACATATTTACAGCATTTGAAAACTGCCTTCAACCGCCTAACTCCACATGTATGACTTTAGGGTTGTCACGCATCTCATTGCACTAATGCATATTACATGTCCAAAGTTTAGGCGAAGACGTGCTCCTGCATATTTATGACAACCCTGAGCTAGGGTGCTAGATTAGCTTAGGGTTTCAAATCGTAAAATGTTAACTTTTTAAATTATTTTTGTAGGGTTGTCTTAATGTGTTTCCTACGACGCAACGGACGGTATATTATATACGTTTGGGATAAGAAGTTGTGTGTTTGAGTATTTGTGTGCATGCGTGTCTTTTACTAGGACTGTCAATGTCTATTATACAACGTCGCGTTACTTTAATAGTACATTAATTACTGCAGCGGCCGCGAAATAGGGGATTGCCGGCCGAGTAGTTATAAATGGCCGAGTATTAACGAGACCATCTAGAGAAACGAGGCCGGCAATCCCTGTTCGTGGCCGAGGCTTGTATAGTGCTTTTCTCAAATAAATCCAAGGAAATAATATGATTGTTCAACTTATAATACTTATGTACTAGCTATTCTTTGGATTTGGGAGGTAGCAAGTTCGACATCCGCTCTGCTTCCGCTCTTAGATCTGGTTGTGTGCAATCAATCTCCATGTCACTTGATGATGATATCGGCAACAATAACACTTATTTTAATTAAAAATCGCTCGTTTTAGGTATAAATCGTATAAGTATTGTTTTTTTTTTCTATTCCCGACAAAATAGGTACATACTCTGTCACAACTTTTTTTTTGTAAGCTAATGTTTTTGCCACCAAATCTCGAGCTGATTTTATTTATTAAAAAATAACGATACCATATTAATTGGTTATTTCAATAAATTATTAACAATAAATGTCAATCCTTGTTTATTTTATTGAATACCTGATTAAATGTAGTCAAATAAGATATTCAAAAATAAGTTCACAACTATGTTTTTCTTAATTGGCAGTATGCCATAGATAGTCAATAATATAAATAAAACCCACTAAAACAAAAGAGAATCTCTTTGCTGGCCATGGCCAATAATGTTATATAAAACGTACCTACTTTGCGTTCTATTGTCACGAATATAAGGACACTTTTCCTTGGATGTTTGAGAAAAATAATAAATAAACTTATTGTAGCTAGTTTTACTATAGAGGTCTCTGTACCATTCATTTCGTATGGCATCTTGATTTCTGCCTAACGCTATAAAAAAAAATATTTAAGATAACTTTGATCCAATATTGGTACGTAAAAATCGTTACGACTATGTTAGTACCTTATTTCTAAAAGAGATTTTGTATTTTTAATCATTATGTCCGATCAGTGGACAATCCCCACAGTCGGCTATGACTTTCAATACGCTGTTGCTGCTGGTGCGTATAGCGTCATCTGTGAACTTAATGAAGAAACTAAATAGAGATAGCGCTGTTGTTGTAAGCAGTCACATTGCCATTCCGTACCATAGGTAATAAGGATGTTAACAAACCATTAATCCCGCGTTCACGTTGATATCTCAAGGCAGCGCCTCTAGCGGCGATTGGAAAGAAACTATCACAGTATTAAAGTGTAAAATCCCAGCCTATATACGTCCCACTGTAGGGCACAGGTCTCCTCTCAGAATGAGACGGCTTGGGCCATAGTTCCCACGCGGGCCCAGTGCGGATTAGGAACTTCACACACACCATTGAATTTCTTCGCATGTGTATTCAGGTTTCCTCACGATTTTTGCCTTCACCAGTGTAATCTATAAATAATCTGTGTACAGTCAAGGGCAAAAATATGTATACACTTTAGTACCTTGTCACTTTAACCACTGTGACAGTTCATATATGGCAGTTCAAGTATGACGAAAATAGACAAGGTACTAAAGTGTATACATATTTTTGCCCTTGACTGTACAAAGCGTAAAATATGTTTAGGCAATTTATTGAATCAGGCGTTACTTTGCGGAGGTCCATATTATTTGAATTACTTTAATGCAATTACTTTTCTCTTTCTTTAAAAGTCTTAAGAGGATACGATGCGCACCATTTCTCCATACAAACGTAGTCCCCTGTTTCCTCCCTGGATAATGGCTTCAGAGCCAATTTTTTTTACTGTGTAATCTGTATCTACCACAGCTATGCCCCTATGTTTCGTTTTTTTCCATATTTCATTTAACATAAGAAATATGAGCTTTCAAAAACTGAAAAAAAAGCCCAATTTCAACGTCATTTTCAGACACACATCAGAAAAGAATCCCTTATATAAACAAAAAAAGGAAAACATAGTGGCATAGCTAAATCTGTCCTCTAATTATTGTTGAAAAAAATAATTTTATTGGTCCAGTTTTCGAGAAGAAAACAGGGGATTACGAAATGCTGTTTTGATCAATTTTACGCGCCTATTAACGGTCTGAGCTGCAGTTGTCCCGCTCTCGCTGTACTGACACGGAAGGGTTCGGGCGAGACAGCGACATTTCATTAAAATACCTATTTCTCAAAAGTCTCTCAGCCATCGTATCCTCTTAAGGTCGCGGGTGAGCAAAGTAATTGTTTCAGTTCATTAATATGTTTATGCTTATGGGAAATAACGATTGTACAGACAAGGCATTTAATTCCCTACCCGTTTCGTAAAAATATCGTTAAACATTCGCAAGGCATTAAGGTCGAATGTGAAACGCAACACGTCAAAACATCATCGTCATCATCAACCCATAGCAGTCCGCTGCTGGACATAGGCCTCTTCCATGGCGCGCCACAACACTCTGTCTTCGGCCCCTCGCATCTATCCGCCGCCAGCGACCCTCTTAAGGTCATCCGTCCACCGTGCCTCAGGACGCCGTCCACTACGTTTCCCCGTCCGTGGTCTCCATTCGAGGACTCGTCTGCTCCACCGCTCATCAGCCCTGCGACAGATGTGGCCAGCCCAACGCCACTTCAGCGAACTAATTCTTATTACTAATTCTTTATTTTTGTTATCTCAAAACAACATCGTAGCTAGCTCTTATGGTGACAGTTTTCTGTACGATATTCAAACTTAGGTGGGTTGGAAATTAAATTCCTTCACTGTACTATGTAAACTCCTCTCTCTGTCTTGAAAAAATAGCCCACAGAACTATTTTTAATATAACTTGGTAGTAAAGCCATCCCCTCCGCGGCGACGGCGAGTCTGGCGGCGCGGGCGCAGGAATGCCGTCGGGCTGCGTGGGCGTCATTGAGTGCGGCTCACAGGTGTGTGGGTGATATGGCCGTTTTTATTTTAGTTTCAAACTGGCAGATGATTCACACCCTTTGGATTTCAGATAGAGTATTTTTTTGGAACAAAATTGGAAATTCGGTACCTTTACTTAATTAAGCAGGTAAATCTTTACTTTAGAGGTAAAATATTAAAATGCTTTAGGTTCAGATATGTTAACTTTGAAATGTATACAAACAAAAGTGTGTTATAACTATGAAATACTAGCTGTTGCCCGCGACTCCGTCTGCGAATTCGTTTATCGCTATCCCGCGGGAACTTTGCTATTTTCCGGGATAAAAACTATTCTATGTTATTTCTAAAGTCTCAAACTATCTCCATACCAAATTTCATGTAAAGTGTGATTGAATAACAAAACTCCAGACATCTTCACAGACTTTCACATTTATAATATTAAGTAGGATAAGCACTTAAAAATGGTTCATAAATAGATTTGACAGATTTTTTGTATTAATATTTAGGTAAGTATAGAAAAAAATTAAGCTGCGAACGCAAGTTTGTAAAAATTATAAGTTTTGTAAATCGATGACTATACCTATCTAAAGAAAATTCATAAAAAATTGATTGCCAGTTTCCATTTTGTATAATATTGGTTGTAATGTATGCTATAACAAATATAGATGTATACGTTAAACTGTATCTATTTATAGTTTTCCATATTTTTAAAGAGCCGTGGGAAAAGGCAAAAACTTCCGTCTCATTCTACTTACCTATTCTTATATTGTCACGTCTTAATATTTTCCTACCTATGTACTTCGATTCGAACTCTGTACCGCCGGCTATTACATACACGATCAGTGTCACTCACTATTGTCAAGAATAACTCTATGTTTACTCCCTGGCCAACAGAATAGTCCGTGATCACCTACGCAAGCGTAAAGAGTCAAATAATAACATTATTATTAGAAACATCAACAAACGTACCACTTCCATCAAAAAAACGTTTGTCATCCAACAATAAACCTTCATCTGTAAGCTTTAAAACTTCATCGAATTTAACAATATTACTTTTAAAATATTGTATGGTGTATCAAGGTACATTTTTAAGCGTCTTTGTTGTTTGATCGCCGTCCAAAATACCACAATGCATACTATAACTATTCAACCTTTTCAGTAACACCTTACCGGGCGATGGCTTAAGCCTGCGACATACTCCCGACCAACTCGCTACGAAATAATCAAATTCAACCTTTATCACGGCTTCACACAGTCGATATACGTTGACGACATTATGTTAGTTCGTTAGGTTTCTTTTGGAAATAAAATTAGGGATCTCACGAGGACCACCGCTTATGTCAATATATGTTTTGGAGAAGTAATATTTTAACAGAAGACTCGAGGAATAAAGTTCTTTTGGTCCATAGTCTTGAGTGCCTCTTTTTATAATGCCTACCCTCGATGACTAGCATCTCTGATTTTCAGGCACTGGGTAGGTACAATAAAAGTAGATTTGTTAGAATTGTAAAAATTACACGTCAATTTCGTGTCAGGTAACCTTGTGTGCCCAACAGCTGCGGTTCCCTTCTAGGTCCATCTGGGGGAAGAGCAGTGCTTGGGACGGTGCACGCTGGGCATCGGTCGATGATTTTCTGTTAAATTGCGGATATTCATTGGCGTGATATACAGAATTGTCTTATTGATCAACGGCTGACATATTTTAAAACTGTCTTCTACTTACTTGACATTGGTAACATTTTCCATTAGACGGCATTTGTTATTTGAAAACTAACTAACTACATGCTGATTGTTATATTTATAAACCTTCAGGAATTTTTGTATTTGAATCAAATCTACTTCAATTTTAACTATCACCTGTTTCTCCGTAATTCTGGATTGTTTTCAAACAGATAACAAATTACGATTCTTTTCACTGTTCGCGTAAAGAATTGTACTTTTATTCTTCATAACTTTATCTTTCTCAATGACAAACACGTTTATCTGAAGCGTCATACCGGTGGGTATTGTTTCGTGCTCACGATTTAAAATCATCAACAATCGTATCGATGTTACGATCGGCGCAAAATATTTACGAAAATATCACAAAGAATAGTAACTGACGGGTCCAATGACGCGGTCTGCTTTTGATCTTGTTAAGATGCAGTTTCATAGGTTTTATCGAGATTTTATTTAAAAAGAGATTGATTTAAATCGCTACTCACTGGGTTCCGCGGGATGATCGTTAAAGTAGAGCCATTATACGAGTCGATGGTAGGACGACTTAAACGCAAATGTGAAATGGATTCGCAGGAACATGCAGGTTTTTGTCTAGCCATGAGTCACCTATAAGTTCTAGGAAAAAATTAATCTAACAATCAACAAATCAAGGATGGAAAAACAACTAAACGAGCGTGCTCTGTCATAGACCATGCTTCCGATTACTCTGTTTTTCGATTTTTTTTGTTTGCTCTGTTGGACAATCGATGAATCGACTCCATTAATAATTTTAGTTTATTATGCTCTTAATTTATTTTTTAAAACATTCCAGTAGCTAAGTCTCTAATTTTTTTTGAATTAATTTAATATCGAAATTTAGGATATTATATATACTTAATTGCCTATTTATTGAAGCACAGACCATACAAAAGCGACAATAGGCATGTAATTTACAACTTTGATACGTCCATACGTAATTATAAGTCATTCGGATCGTTTGAGTAATCTACGACTTGCAAGATTTGAAATGGACAACTCTATTTACTAATCTATTTCCATTACCTATATTATATAGGTACGTAAATTAGCTACAAGTTCAGTAAAAGATTATAAAAAGTTGTCACTCTTGCGACCGTGCTTAAGAGTTAAAGAGTTTCAAAAAAGATTGGGATCAGCGGTAAATTTCCCGGTTTATTTATTTAGGTATCTGTTTCTCTTGTTAACTGTTAATTTTAATATTTTATGTACAATAAAGAGTTTTGCATACATACATAAATACATATTTTCTATATTTCTAAAAGAGTTGACTGAGTGACTAATAGACGGACGATGCTCAGCGGAAACCACGCGGTATGAAGTTGATGCCAGACATATTAAAAAAGAAGGTATTTTTTCGAAAATGCAGCGAAATAAAGAACTACTTTTTTTTTACTTTTTCACGGCAAAGCTTCGGATATAAACTTGTGTTATGGTATTTTTAATACAACAGATCGTCCATAAACAAACCATAGAGTTTCATCTCCTTTGAATCAACCGCACACTTTGACATACTCCGAAACCAAAGGGACTTCACCTTAACGAATCGGTGATACCACAGATAAGAGTAACATTTAAGATTCACTTATTGTTCCCGATCTGACCGCTCTTAAGATGGCCTGATATCTCTGATGTTGACAAAAGAGCGCTGGCTCTTTGTCATATTTTAGGGGCCCGTATGTTTTGCAACCATCGGGATGGTTATAATAAATTTCTTTTATGTTTCCTATGTATATCAGGAATGAGGAGATTCGTAGAGAAACCGGGGTCACTGACATATCCGAATGGATAAGCTCATTGAAATTAGCGAAATGGATTAGCGCATAGGACGGGCTAGATGACCACATGGCCTAGTGTTTAGAGAACCTGACTACGAAGCATGTGGCCCCGGATTCGATACCCGCGTCGGGGCAGATATTTTTATGGAAAATAAGAATGTTTGTTCTCGAGTCTTGAGTTTTTAACATGTATTTAAATATGTATTTATCTATATAAGTATGGTTATCCGTTGTCTAGTACCCATAGTACAAGCTTTGCTTAGTTTGGGACTAGATCAGTTGGTGTGAATTGTCCCGTGATATTTATTTATTCAGACCACATTAGAACGCAAAACAGATGGCCGTTGGGGCCGAAAGTTCTCGAATGGACACCACGGACTGGCAAGCGCAGCGTGGGACGTCCACCAACAAATTAGACGGAATGATCTGGTAAAGGCAAGTTCACGGTGGATGCAAGCTGCTTCCAACCGTAACTATTGGGTATCTATGAAGGAGCCCTATGTTCAACAGACACACACAGCAGTGGATGTCCTTCTGCTGAAATAATGATGATGATGATGGGAACAATAACGTGCCAAGCCATAAAACTCTAGAATTGAGATTTGAATACGAAATTGTACATTCTAAACGAGTTATGTATCATCTTCACAATATCCAAAAACGACAATTTGTTGCATTGCAAAGTTGGCATAAACGCGTTAATTTATCCCTAATAAAAATCATTACCAGCATACAGCCTAATACTCCTACAGAACCCGTATAAAGTCAACAACTGGTCATCAATCCAGCATCTTTGTCTTTACCGCGTCTGATAGGCCGTGACCGTAAGTCATTCTTATGACTAATCACTGCGCCGTGTCATTTATATTACGCATTGTATTGTTTTTGACATCGTGTCCACTGCTGAGCAGCTCTCTGGAAAAAAATACCAACAAACACAAATAATTATAATACTTACGTACAGTCAAGTGCAAAAATATATATAGGTGCATACAACTTACTCTTATGTGGTCGATTTAAGGTAACGGTTCATAATTATGAACGGATTAAACATGTTTTAAATGTTTAAAAATAAACCATGGTTAAAATAACGTTAGGAACAAAATAATGTCTCCAACGTCGATTAAAAAACAAAATTGAAATACACAAACAAATCAAAATCATGCCCAATTAAAATTCTGCCGGATTACGATTTCCCAATAATCATTCACGACTCCCGGCCGTTCGGGGACTAAAAAACAACACGTTGGTCATCAAAACGACAACCCTTTTCACAGGTTTTATCGTAATCCCTGGCAAAACAAACCGCACGCCGACCTTGGAACCTAATAACCGTTCCAAAGATCGAATTTGTGGCTCCGAAGAATATATGAGATGTATCCATAACAATTTTTACGACAACCGTTTAACGTTATGCATATCCTTGTGGGCCGTCTGATTCTGGTATTGCGACTCGGGAGAAACTTGAAATAAACCTAAACTTTTTGAAAAAAAGTATTTGGTGTCTGATTTAAGGGAACCACGCAGACTACACTAACTGTGCTACATTCTTCGACATTCATAAGTGCCTTTTACAGCCTAAATTGAACAATAGGCAGATTTTACAACAAGAGCATAAAATGAGCCATTTTACTAGAGACCCGAGCCGCTACGGCAAGAGTGGATAAACACGTCGAGGGGAAAATTGGTTTAAAGCTCGAGTTCTATACTCTGCTTTTCACTTCGTTTGCATGCAAGGGAATTAGACAACATTGAAAATAAAATTTACAAGCAATTATTTTTCATTTTTATTTTTCATTCTATAATAATGTTCTAGGTATGCCTAGTTTTATTAATATCGTATTGTAAAACATCAGTTATATTATATATAAAAAAAGAAACTTGTTTTTTGTATATTTCTACTGTTTGCGCCTGAATGCCTTGGTCTTAGACGAAGATTTTACTTTATGCACGAAAGCATAGAAAGCCATTTTATGGAGCATTCACTCGTCATTAAGAACAACTTTACGAGCATGAGAAGTGAAAAAATATTTTGACTTTGACTTTATCAGTATATTTGGTTTTCATGCTGCCGCTCAGCAGCAGTATTACGGCTCGGAGTGTAAGACACCCGGGTTCTTGGTTCTAGGTTGGTCGCGAATCTGCGTTCGAATACATACCTACGTAATAATTATATTTTACTGTCAATTTTTAAAGTTTTCATTAGAATAGTGTCACAAACAGATGGTCCTCCAAGAAAAGGTGTCATAGCAGAATGCGCGGTATTTCCGATGTACGGGTATTTTATTATTGTGTTAGTAATTAATAGAGCCTAATATATTTTATGGGGATCGTAAATTAGCGGTTTCAGAATAGGACGTCGAATAAATTAGGATCGCGGCTATAACTTTAGGAAGTAATGAACTGGATTCCTGAAGCATAACTAATTTGGCATATTTGGGATTGTTTAAAGTTAAAATGCTTAATACAAGCTTTGTTGAACAAAAAACGGCCAAGTGTGAGTTGGACTCGCGCACTGAAGTTTCTGTAGAAATACGAAGGTAAGTCAAAATATACGCTGTAAACGGCCGCATGTATGAAAATCCAGTGTTAGTATTGTAGAGAGAGATTTTTTTTTATTACTTAGTTGTGACCCTCCCCACTCTTATTTTTTTATGGTATTTCAAATAAGTGTAGACGCCTAGAGAATGGATTATTCATTAATAGAAAAATATGTCTCAATATCCTTTACAAATACAAATACAAATCATTTATTTTGCTTAAAATATGGTTCAGAAGATGGAACACAGTATAGAGATCACATATTTCACCAAAAATTTTACTACATACTAAGAAGCAAGATGAATTTAAATTTTTTATGCTCAAAGATAACATAACATCATAACATAATGGTCATTGGTCAAAACAGGAAAAATATTCAGCAACAGAGTAGAAGGCTTTTCCCACAAGCCATGCTTTGAGTTTCTGCTTAAATAACTTCAGAGGATTCCTTTTAATGTCATCATCTAATTGATTAAAAATTTTTATTCACGTGTGAAAATTGTTTTTGCCATACACAGCCGTTTTTTTGTGAGGTATAACAAGTCTATCTGGATATCTCGTATTAAAGTTGCATACATCTTTAAGTGTCTTGAAGAGTTCTGAGTTGGTTTTAACAAATAAACATGTCTGATATATGTATATGCATGGTACCGTCATTAACTGTAGCTCTTTATATAGTGGTCTGCAAGACGTCATGGTGTTAACGTCGCATATTGCTCTAATGCATTGTTTTTGAGCTAACAGTGCTCGATTTGCCTGATGCGAGTTACCCCATATTCGGATACCATATCTAATTAATGAACCAACATACCCGTGGTAGGCTTGAATGGCAACCTTTTTACTACAAATTTTTGCAATCCTCCATAGAGCATACGCAAATGTATTTATTTTAGTACACAGTTTGTCAATATGATTGGACCAAGAGCATCTGTCATCTAACAGTATACCAAGAAATGTAGTTTAGTAGTATTCATCTATACTATAACATTACTATCGAAAGAGACATGTAGAGGTTGTTTTTTAGCATTATGGTTAATGAACTCAATGTAAGTTGTTTTATTTATATTTACCTTCAAGTCATTTTAAATAGCCATGTTATTATTTCACAAATCGTATTATTAATATCCTTATTATAATTGTTTATGTCAGTGAATGGAATAACAATAGAGACATCATCCGCGAAAAGTGTACATTCATATTCTGTCGTATTGGGGAGGTCATTAATGTAAAGTAAGAATAGCAAGGGCCCCAATATACTACCCTGTGGGATCCCAAATGCTAACAAATTACTCAACGTCTCAACAAGTGTACTAGTTAATAAGCCACTCACGCACGAATAAATCACTTATTTTCTTACCATTTTTACTTTTCAAGTAACTTGTGGTGATGTGTGAGTGTGGAGGTGTTGTGGTGTGGTGTGGTGGTGATATTATTTGTATTACAGACTTTCTTTTTTTCTAGGACAGAAGGAGGAAGGTAGGTAGCGTATTTTATTATACAGCAATTTTGGCCCCAGACAACTAAGGGTTGAGTAGTTTTCCAGTAAATTATTTTTTTATTTTTAATCCTTCTTTCGACTAAAATTCACTTCATTTTATACACGAAAAAAGCGTTCATCCGGTAGCTAACGAATAAGCGACTTCTTTAAATAAAGAATCATATATTTCTTGCTTATTTTGCGATCTACTATCATTAAAAGCAAAACTCACATTATAAAAAACTCATTTGCTCAACAAAACCTCCGACCATATATCAATTGTCACCAAAGCAGGTGTCGTCTATCATAAAATGTATATCTATATGTTTATGGGTCCTTTTTGTGTGCTAATTGGGCCATGTAGGGGCTATAAATACATAAAAATACATATAAATACACATAGGCGGCTATCGTGTGATTCCTCTTTAATTAAAAAGCCTTTATGGCATTGTAAAAGTGTCTAACCAAAACATAGAGCTAAGAATGCAGAGTTACTTTTAGAACTGAATGTAGAAAAAAAGGATATTCGTCTTGCTTATATACAATCTTTTTACTTTAGACAATCGCGTCCGAGTGGTTCGAGATTTGACTTGAGGTCCAGGGTTCGATTCTCACGACGTTATTGTATGTTACTATTTTTTTCCTAATATTAAAAACGTGAAAGTTTGTATGAATTTGTATTGTTGTTCATTCACAAGGACTTCCGAAAAGTAATGCCTAAACTACACTACACGTAAAACCTTTAAAATCGAGTTCAAATCCACGAACCTCTTCTTAAACACCAATATCTCAAACCACAAGGCTACCACGACGTTCCATCACGTATATTTTTGACATCAACAAAACCTCTAAAAGCCCCTGTCTGCCCCATTCCTAAAAGCAACGCCAGTAGCCCGTCATTAGTACCCGCGGACTTACAACACATTAATTGACGCATATATCATTGCGTCCGTCCGTCCTGAACGGTTTATTGTCCGCACAGTAGCGCCCATAAACTTGTGTAACACGAACTCTTACGATACCTCTATAAAGCTACAGTTTTGATGTAACCCCTGCAGATTCGTATTGAGTATTGTTAAACGAGACTTGGGATTGCTTTGCCTTTTGTTTACTTGGAGGCCTTTTCTGTCTAGAGGCTTTCAATTGTTTCATGCGAGCTCCTTTCTATTTCTGACGTCAAATACTTAGATTATTATTGGTAATTGTTTATTCAAATATTGGCCGATTGTGTAAAACTTATAGGTCACTTAACGTCAGTTCATTGACTTTAATTTAGTATCGGTCATCAACCTATAAGTTTTCGTTTACGACATACGCAATCAGTCAAAATTTATTAATCTTTGAAAAAATAGTCGTTCCCATAATTTCACTTGTCATAACTTCACTTGCAATACTATCGTTTGCCATAAAATATTAGTTCCTGCGGGGTAGCGATAAACGAATTATTTCCAGACGGAGTCGCGGGCAACAACTAGTAGATAATAACTCCACATTGTCTCACACTATACTCCGCAAGTTAACACGGTAGAACGATACAACCAGTGCATTATGACGATACAATGACTGGCCGTAGATAAAATCGTTCAATTAACATTCCAAGATGGCTTCCTGTCACACGGGACTGACGTAAATGTCAAAATGCCATTTTTGGGATTGCGTTCTCACCAGATGTTACGTAAGGTTTTAGTTTTTTGAGGAACAACTGGGCTAAGAAAAAGTTTAAGGATGTTCAAAAGTATATCTAGCGAGATGATACAAATTTAATATGTCTATTATCCTTACGAATATTACAAATGCGAAAGTAACTCAATCTGTCTGTCTGTTACCTCTGTGTTCTTCAAACTTAAGCTGCTGAACCGATTTAAATGAAATTTGGTGTTGAGATAGTTTGACACCATGGGAAGGACATAAGATGAATTTTATAAACGAGCTCTCTGCAGACGGAGTCGCGGGCAACAGCTAGTTGTATATACGTTTATTTAGATGACCAGATAGCAGAGTGGTTAGAGATCTTGACTTCCAAACATGAGGTCACGGGTTCGATCCCCGGTCGGGGCAGACAGTATGATAAATACCTACAAATAAATAAATAAATAAAATAAATATCACGGGACAATTCACACCAATTGACCTAGTCCCAAAGTAAGCTAGGCAAGCTTGTGTTATGGGTACTAGGCAACGGATAAACATACTTATATAGATAGATACATACTTAAATACATATTAAACACCCAAGACCCGAGAACAAACATTCGTATTTTTCATACAAATATCTGCCCCGACACGGGAATCGAACCCGGGACCTCAAGCTTCGTAGTAAGGTTCTCTAACCACTAGGCCATCTGGTCGTCTAAATGTTTGTTCTCAAGTCTTTGGTCCTTAATATGTATTTAAGTTTCTATCTATTCATGTTCATGCGATGCCTAGTTACTCATAATGTCATAATACAAGCTTTGCTTAAATTGGGATTAGGTCAAAAGGGATGTTGACTCCAACAATCAACTGACGTACTTTTTATGAACTGTCAAAATGCAATTCTCCCACAGAGTTTAAATGGCAATAGCAACTTATGACGTCACTTGTTCGCCAACTCAATCAACTTACTATTAATTTGTTTTAAATCAAAAAATCAAATTTTGCGGTTAATCGAAAATTAATCTGGTCGTCGTGTCTTCAAATTATTTTTTAATTGCGTCAAACATCCCAATTGGTGTTATTTGAAACTTAAAAAAAAAACAAATCCACGACACCTTATTTTCTGACACAGTTATGTAACAAGAATTCCAAAACTTTGCTACTGTTTCAACTTTAATACAGTATCTTTGCCCATAAAAGAACATTTGCATACGAAGAAAACGCTCTACAATGATTTATAGGAATAACTGTCGACAGTTATCTTATTAATATTTTAATGACTCAAAACAGCTTTTAGTATAATAATAGCGACACAGACTCAATTAAATTTGCCATAAATAATAATAATAAATCATAATTTTTAAAGTCCAAAAACACGCGAGAAAATGTCTCACCACAGTCACCCGGTATTAATCAAAATACGTCGCAAAAAAACATGTAAAATGGCCACTGGATTAAAATTTCGTAAACCAACCTTTGTGCTCACTCTGAGTCCATAGTGCGCTGAGATTAGGTTGGGTTTCGCTGTTCCCGGTGGTAATTATAAAACTGTATGAGGTGTCAACGGGATGTTTTTTGTTTTTCGTGATGAGACATACTCCCCGCTGTGTTGTAAAGGCCAAACTAAAGACAAGGCAGGTCGACAACATATAGAATTTGCTGCTAGTTATATGTAGAATAGAATAGAGAGATTTATTTACACATATTCAATATACAGACGCATTACGCTGGGTAGTTTCGATCCTACTAAGTAATATTATAAAGGCGATATTTGAATATGTGTGTGTTTGACTTTCACTTTTACTGGTGAAAACATTGATAATTATGATCTATGAAACAGATCAGATCAAAATTCTATGGACTTCTATGTAAAAAAAGTTGAATGAAACCTCACCTGCGCGAAGAAGTATACAGAACAGATAAATATAACTTAGTAATATGTAGACTAATTACTTTGTGAGCTGCAGAACTTGTGTCTTGTTTTGATAACTTAAAAAATATGATATTTTTAAGTTCTCAACACTATCCAGCCGTTTTGAAAAAATCCAAAATTGAATTAGGTAACATAAACACTTCATATACTATCGAACCTGTAGAAGAGAATACCCGGCCATCCGCCGGACGTGGCCGGACAGACATACGAAAACATTTCTATCCAAGATGAAACAGAGACGCTTCGATCTCGCTCGTTCAAATAAGCCATGTGAACTTGTTTGTACGGATACGCTACTACTATGTAGCAGTTGCTACTATGATACTATGTTGCATGTGCAAGAGGGTCTTTACTTAAGTTTTTCATTGTTATTGGGACTATAGGTAGCTTTAACGCATTGATACGTCATTCTTCTTTTTCTTATGGCTCTCCTTTACTGGAGGTCTGCCGTCAGCTCTGCGAACTGTTTCCAGTCTCTTGCCAAGTGAAATAGCTCTTCAACGCTATTCCTGTCCATTCGCAGATGGTGCGAAGCCAGGATGTTTACCTTCTCCCAGCACGCTTCTTTCCCTTCATTTTGCCCGTCATTATTAGCTGCAGCAGTTGGTAACAGGGATTTCTAATTACATGACCCAGGTAGCCAACTCCACTGAACTACAAATCATCATCATCATTTCAGCACAAAGACGTCTACGGCTGAACATAAGTCTCCCCCAAGGTTCACCAAACAGACCAGTCCTTTTTTTTTTTTTGGTGTGGAAAATGCACCTTATGCATCGTCTCCGTTCGGGGAAACAGAGGTATGTGGGGCTCTCCCCAAGGGGCCTACCCACTAAAAACCACACGGATTCCCTCGTTTGCCATTGTGAACGCCACGGGAGCACAAGGAGTCACCGCAACGCCCACTGGCCGCCCCGGGATGGGGCTCCTCTGTCGACACCGTGCAATGCGGGCTCGGCGCTCCCCGGCCTCCCCCGCTGGTGAAGGATTGTTTAAAGAGGTTTACTCCTCGTGGCTTCCGCAGATGCCCACGTTCCCGGCAAGCCGGGTTTACGTGCCCTCACGTTAGCTTCCGCGCCCTCATGTCCTGCTCTGAAAGCAGAGCGGTACCGAGGGCACAGTCGCTTCCGCCCACCAGGCTCCCCCTCGCCTTTCCCTGTCCGCTGTGGCAAAGCAGGTACTCAGTTCGGGTTCGCCGACGTCAAAGGCGCCCGCCCAAGGGCGGGGCGCCATCCTCAAAAGCGGACCCACTGATGGGCCCGCTATCCCTCCCCCCAGTGTGTCAGCAGATCCCACAGGCCATGGGCCCAACCGCTACTCTTCTCCCCCTTAACCACCAGGGTTAACAGGGGAGAACCGTAACGGTCGTGCAGCCCAACCATGCCCAAAATATCAAAAGCGTGACCGGGCACATGTAGAAGCTGCTGACCCCCCTCCCCCCCGTCAGTCAATCGCCACAGGCCATGGGCCCGTCCGCTACTCTTCTACTCCTTAACCACCAGGGTTAACAGGGGAGAACCGTAACGGTCGTGCAGCCCAGACCATCTAATCGTAGGCCTGGTGGCCCGGGCACATGTGGAGATTGCTGACCCCCACCCCCCCAGTCGGATATTAGCCAACGGTTAACTAAATCCCTAAGGAATTAATTAACCGTTGTTGCCCAAGGTGCACCGTCCCAAGCGTTACCCTTCCCCACCCCATGAGGCCTACGCCTCGGACAGAAGGGAGTGGTAACGCCCGGGCACTCGAGGAGGTTTCCGACTTCGCACCCCAAACAGACCAGTCCTGCGCCATCCGCATCTAACGCGTGATCAATCGTTTTCACCTTTTCTCTCTGTCATACAGTCAAGGACAACGATAGAAAGAGATGAGAATGTCATAGCAAGCGCCCGCGCGTTAGAAAAATTAGCCTCAGAGGCTAATTCAAGAACGGGCTTTCACGGGTTCGGTATCGGTAATTCAATCATTTGGGTTGGGTTTGGATTGAACTGCTATTCAGGAACGCCACGAATCACTGGTTTGCGAGAGGTTTGGGCTGATTTTGGGATGAGCCTTATTTATTTATTTATTAACAAAGCGAATCTCCCAAAAGATTGAATTACCGCTCGCAAACAGTGTTGGGCTGTTCCTGAATTTAGCCCCTGGTCGTCGTTCAATCTTGCTGCAAACCTATACTGCGTCTTCCGTTCCGTGGAGCTTTTGGCAACGACAAAATCATTACTTTAAAAAACCGAACAGTAGCGTTCTCGCTCATTCGAGCCGTTCGAGCCAACTTCAAACATGGAACACTCTATGGCTTCGGAATCCGGCCAGCAATTTGACATTTGTGGACTAATAAAAAAAAATAGTTTCCATAATTTCCAGCCAGCTTGTCCGTAAGGCTATGTGCACACCGCCGGCCAGCGACTCAAAGCGTCCGCCCAGCGGGACGCAGCCACCACGAGCGCATAAATTCACTATTTGTCACGGCATTAACACTCGAAAAGGGGTTTTATCATGTCGCCCTCGTATCCGGTAATCGCCCGTATGAATATTACGTGCCTTTTAAATCTTTTGTGGTGCGCCGTGAAAAATACCTCCTTTGTACGTTTCGCTCGTTGCTTGGATATGAGTTTTGTTTGGGTTTTTATTCTTTACATATTTTAAGTGTGTTCGTAAGTTGAAATAAATTGTGTGTATACTGTGGATAGATGCAAAGTTATGGATTTTAAATTGCAAGCCACATCTACCTTAGTACATCTATTGCGCATATTGATATGGAACATACTTGTATATCCCTAATAAGTATTTGATTCTGCATGCATCGGTGTGAATGTACATATGTAGGTACATACCTATTTAGTTACGTTTATTTACTGAGAAGACAGATATCTAGACAGATATCGATGACATACGCAACCCTCAAAAAATTGCTATCGGACAGCAAAAAAAAATCGATTTATTTACAAATTTGATTTAATATCACACTCAATGATTTATAGTAATCGCGTAAACTACCATCTGCACAAAACTAATGAAATTTCCGCGCAACGGAACACACCCGCCGAACAATACCGTACATGCGCGTTAAAAATCACAAAAAAAACTGACGATTCGAGTAAAGAGCGATTGTGAGCGATTGTTGTGCAAACTTGCGATTCGATGCGGTTAATGGGGCGGCAGTAAACGCAGTCGTTTACCCGTACATGTGAACCCAGCTTAATGATTTAGAACTAACTTGTAGTCGGTAGTCCAAGCAAAAGAAGCTTCAAACGTCGCTGATTAAGGTTGATTTTTATTTGTTGCAAATAGTTCCTCATGGGTTAGGATTTAGATAAATAGTGTAATATTATAAAAATAATTTCTATTGTGCTAGTGAGAGCCGTCGTTATAACTTTTTTTTTTTATTATTGATCTGTCGGTGCCTTTGCGCAACTCAACTCATGCGCACTCAAGTAGGGTATTTTCGAAATATTGAATATGAGTAGGTATAATATCAGGATGTGATATCGATATTTCCGTTTTTAGGAAATTCAAGTGGCGGCATCTTTTATACATAATTATCTACTTCCTTTTTTTTATAGTACCTACCTACAATGATGATTGTATTCTTTCTGCATTTGTTGAGCGTATGAATAATCCTACTAATTCTATTTATATTGTAAATACGAAAGTTTGTAAGTGGGTTCTCTAGCGTTTCAAATCCCTTTTGTTACTAAAATCGAATAAAAATACAGTTTGTAACTGTACGAAGAGCAGAACCGATACCGGACCCAAGCCGGACCCTAATTCACCTTCAGTGACATTATGTCGAGAGACTAATTTGTACCACTAGTGGGTTCTTGACACTGAATGTGGTGTGGTGTGTAATAACAATTATGTTGTGAAACGAGAATATTTTTTCTACTCGACATGCTTTTTTTAATGAATGACAAGATATTGCGGAGCTTCCCGAACGCTGCCCAGCCGAGTCTAATTCGTCGATTGACCTCTTTCTCGAAGTTGAACCTGTAAAAATCAAATTTTCAATAAATTTAATCTTTATCTTATCTATCTTTATTGCAATTGATTTTTTATTAAAAGTTAAACAGGATTAGGATGTACACTCAGCAGCAGAAGTAGATGAGCGGTTGTGGTGCTCAATAATCTACTGCGCAGATAATAGGAGGGTGTATAAGTAATTTTGCGCACCGCAAACCGCTACTACCTATACCTACTGCCTGCTGCTGACTGTAGGCGTGTAAAATCCAGAAATCACAATTTTTTTGATAGTGCGATTTCATAAACTTCAATTTTAACGGTTGGAAGACTACGGGCCTGTTTTATATTAATTCCAACTTCATACCTCTACATGTTGCTCAGAAAAAGCACAACGAAGTTATCCTGTAAAGGTTCTTCTCCTCTTAAGCTAGGTTAAAATACCCAGTAGTCAGCCAGGCATCGCTAATCGGCCTCTGTCAGTCTTTCGCACAAGTGGGAAGAGCACGAGAGATATCTTTCGTACTCCTCGCACTCACGACCGACTACGGGTGCCTAAAGTGAACCCTAAAATGAACATTAAAACAAAACCCCAATCGAATTGACAACTCCACAATCCGAACAATTTTAATTACAAGTCGTAACTTAATAACAAAACGACGTCTATTAAGAAATTTCAAAACACCCTTTTTATTGAGATACGATCGATCCTGTATCTATATCTCTGGGTATTAATCAAAAGGAATGCGCGGCTCGGCTTCATAGAAAAAACATATGTATCTAACAAATAAAAACAAAATAGCATTAAGTAGGCAACGAAAAAAGTTCATTGAGTAAGCCTCCTTACGGACACCACTGTCCACCCAAAACGACTCAAGTCAATCCTTCCCAACAACCTAATTCAAACCATAAAACCAAGTAACTATAGTACACTTTCGAAACGCATAACTCTAGCTTATTTTCTTTTTAGTGACTCACAGCGGCAACTCTAACGTACACCTGTTAAAGAACTCCCTTCAGAAATCCTTTACATATTTTCGTAACGCATTCTTCAGAAAGTCTTTGTGTTTATTTTAAAAAATCATTTCTGGACGGAACGTTCGTAAACTTGATTAAAGTGACGCAGCGCTTCCCGAGGGCTTCCGAACGAGTACTGACAATGACGAGGGCGTTTGTGTCTTTAATTATTTCTGTATTGAAATGGAAGTTGCTCGGTTAGTTCGCTGTGGAATTGTGACGATTCAAATAACGCGGATAAATAAATTAATTTAATTAATCATGAGACGAGTGATACCAATTGACCTAACCCTAAACTAAGCAAGGCTTGTACTATAGGTACTTAACAACGGATAAACATGCCTAAATATATATTAAACATCCTAGACTCAAGCACATATTTTTCATTCAAATATCTGCCCCGACCCGGGACCTCAAGCTTCAGTCATAAAGCCGGGATTATAAAACATCTCTATCGCGTAAGCTGGGAGGCTATTTGTACGTGATTGTTTTAAAAGGCATGGATGGTGCATTGTCAGAGTCTGTAAAAACTTAACCTTTTATCTTATAATAAGGATTTCCATAAAATACTACGATATATTGATCAATATGACATCTGTAGGCAGTCAACGACCTCTTTCGGCTCAAAAATTGGTTCTAAACTGTCGTCTCTGTGCACAGTCAAATTGGTAGAAACAGGGATCCATTAGGTATGTGCTACGTAGCTCATTCGCCATCATTAACATTGGATCTGTCTAGGTGTTCAAGTATGTCTGAACACGAGCGAATTATCAATCGCTTGTTTGTGTTTCGGGTATTTATGAACACCTAAACTGCATCGATGCTTATGAACATCTACACAGCATCGACGTTTATGGTAGCGACTGTATACATATAGTATAGATCACTAGATAGAAACATGCTCCTGTAGAGTAGGTAGCTTTCCCCTAGTTTCAAGTAAAGTTAATTAGTTATTATTTTATTTCAAATGCACTTTTTTTTTCATTGAATTTTTGCTATCCCAGATCTGTATTTAACAATTAATATAAGAATGCTTAAAATATATTTTAAAAACACATCTACATTCAAGGGTGTCCCTCATTGGCTATAAACCGGCGTCGGCATGTCTGCGCCTGCGACGGGTTCTCGTTCGATCTATAGCCGCTATTAAAATACCTGCGGCGGGAGGCGGATTGTGTATTTTGAACTTGATTGAAATCCGGTTCGAAGGACCGTTTCGGGAATGTGTTTGAAGGACCAAGGTTATAAAAGTTTAGTTTAGATTACGAGGGAGTAAGGAAAATGGGAGCTATTTAATTGATAATGGAATACATGAAAACTTATTCGTGCTAATATCCATTTTAACTTTTCGTGCAAGCCCACGGATAATAGTTGACTACAATAACTTCGGTTGGAGTGCTAATCCAGGGTTGACAGTTTAATTATTAATAGGTAATTTCGCTGTAGAGACATGAGCTTGTGGTTTAAATGCAATTCTTATGAGCTAAAACCAATAAATTCCAAAGAATGGGCAATGAAGCAAATGTATCATAGCAATTTTTAATCAAGATCGAGGTCGGTTATATCAAATAGGACTGACAATTTCTATACAAAGACAAGTTCCTTTAAAATAATAAAACTGCTGTAGCTAGTTCCACTACAGGGAGGTCTCTATAACATTCATTCGTATGACACTTTGACCTCTGCCTAACACCATCGCGCCATCTATGAATTCAATGAAGAAATTAATTAAAGATGTCGCTAATTAAGCAGAAGTCTAAGTAATATACAAAATGAATGGCACAGAAACCTCACTATAAAAAAACTTGCTACATGAGGCTAAATCTTAAAGCAACACAACATTGCTCTGCTGCCATGCTTCACACTTTTATAGCCAGAATTTATTCGTACGTCACCGTGGTTGCTATTTGAACTTGAGATGTTATTTTTAAATTCTGGCACCGCATAAATATGACAGTCATCGGACATTAAAAACCAAACGAAGGGCTACCGGTCGAAAACAAAATACGTCACGTCAACGAAAGAAGTGCTCAAATTAAACTGCCTCACCGTCACTCGATAACTGTAGTAATTAAGGACAGTGAATCCAAACAACCGATTCGAGGTCGACAATTTAGATGGACACTAACCGTCACATTTAAATAACGTGTATTTCATCACACTCTACGCTAACCTAACCTCAGCGTCCAGCTTCACTGCTAAGAGTGTAAACTTAAGATTGCTTCTTGCGTAACACAGATGGAAAATTAGATTGTAAGGCAAGCGTACATGTCAAGATTCTCTTTTTAAAAAACGTAAGACCATTAAATCGTAATGAGTGGCCGAAAGTGGTTCTTTTGTACGACCACGTGCCACTATAGGCCACAATGGACTAACTACCGTTCGATGTAATACAATGGTTAGAAATAATTGTACAATTAATGTAGTAAATTGTTAGCTAAGTGTGTACACTGTTTCACGTAAATGTTTTGAGGTTTTGGAACATAACAAGCAAAGTTCACTTTTAAGAGGTGGTGATAAAGGTTGAAATAGTTTTGTGTATTTTGAGAAATATGATTCGGATGATGGTGGACTGTACGGTGGCTTAATGACACTTGAAACAGTCGAAGTCAGAAAAGTAATTGGAAGTCAAGAATGAAGTACAATGTATTTATAAGGGTTCGGTAAGAAAATAGTAACTCTTATGATTAAAGAGACTTAACTTTATAAAGCTATTAAAAGTCAAGTATATTACAAAAGTTCAGGGTCTGCCGATTTGTATGGTAGAGTTTATTTAATAGACGCAAACGGAACCAACGTGGAATGTTCATAACTTTTTATATAATTTATAAAATTAATTGCACAGACTGCAGTTGATTGAGTTGCAACAGTCGATTATTGAAAGTTTCAATCAAAGCAGTAACGATTGAAAAAATCATACAAAAGAAAACTACCGAATCCGTTTGTGACTGTCTACCTTTGTTGCAAAACAGGACATAAAGTTGACCCGACTGCGCAACAAAACTAACGATATCAACTTACTATACAAACCAAGAGGGTAAGTATGAAAAATAAATTAAAATCCCATTTATCCTCTATTGTTACTGACCACAATAAGGATAAGACAAGAGGAGCTAATTCTATAAAAGCAAAGGGTGTTACACAATAGATAAACAATACCAGCAACCGCATTTTAAAAACCAACCAAAAAGTAACCATTGTAACAACTTTGAATTCTATTCCGTAGCAGATAGAGACTGATGTAAAATAGAGAGTGTGTACAAGCAGTTTGAAATCATTTTGGATTGGTAGGTATCAAGATATAGCATCAGTTAATTTTTCCACTCTGATGCCTTCTCTGAATGGCGAGGAACTGTTTTATTCTAGGGGTGTCTGATTTAGTAAATAACAATTTTCTCACGGTTACTATTTTTATTTTGGTATAAATGTTATTTAGAGTCACTACGTATCTATACTACTTTATCATAAGCCATTTTATCTTCAAGATCAGTTTTGTGTCAAAAGGTGTATTGCTTTGGATAGTCCACTGACAGTTGCAATTTTGCATTCGTTTTTTGAAGTAAAAATGGTAAAAGTCTTTTTTTTTGTTCTAAAATAGGAAAAATATTCTAATTACAAGAAAAGGCGTTCTTTAGTTTTAAACCGCGATTATTTTAGGATTGAACACAAAATGTCGTTTTTAATTTTATACAGGGTTATTTTTAATTCACTGACATCCTTCTAACCCTGAATTCCTATCACTCAAACAAATGTTTTTTTGTTTTGCGACTTTTTAAAATGAAGCACTTTTTTTTCCATACAAATACACAGAGTATCGTATAAATAAGAGGTAATCTCAAATTTTAAAAACGTTATTACACCAAAAATATTAAGTTATGACAAAAGCCGTGAAACAAAAAACATTTGTTTAAGTGGTAGGAGTTTAGGGTTAAAAGGATGCTAGTGAATTACAAATAACCCTGTATAGGAAATGACTTTGTCAATAGTGTTGAGTGTGCAGATAAATGAAACAATGTACTTAGTTCTGGTACGAAGAAGTCCTAAAACTTGAAAAAAACATAAATTATATTACTTATTTAATTAAATTAAATACAAATAATGTAATTATTATATTCAGGGACAATAATTCCCTCATAACGCCATTGTCATCAGAGCTGCAACATAGTTCATTGCAGCAGCCGTGGTCACGAGTCTCGCCGAAACGTCGAGGTAAATATTATTTGCGTGATAAGTCCCGTTTAGTATATTAATTATAAGTGAAAATCACGAAAGTTTAAAACAGTATATAGTTCATATTATTGCTTAAAACAAAAGTGTATTTTTGATTGATACAGCGATTTAATAACATGAAAATTATGCCAAATACCAAATAAAAGACTTTAACTACAAAATAAATTACAGCATTTACCAAGAAAAGAGTAATATGTAGCGACTGATTATGATGAAGCATAGGTACTTTGTAAATCTATTTAATCTACACCTAAGAGTTTGCACTTAAACTATGAAGATAATATCATAAATTGACTTATGATTCCATTTATTCATATTATAAATACTTTCGAATCGTATTCTTGTTTATAGTTCGAACAAATAATACCTATTTAAAATTTCGAATTCTTCCTAGTAGGCATAGCTACACTGGTAATTGGGTCTGACCATCATGTTCAAACAGAGCAGCCACAATTGCCACTGTTTGCCCAGACGCTGGTTACTACATACAGGAGCCGCAAAGAGATTCTAAACAAACACCATAGAATGTACTCACAAAGAGACGTTGAAGTGGCCGGCTCGCCCAGCTTTACAATGGTGGCCAAGTTGTGAAGCAACCAAATATTATCACGCACCGCTTGACTCCATGCAGGCGCAACCAAACAATACCCTAAATGGAATAATGAATGAAATGGACAGTTGGCTAAAAGACGGTTTCGAAATTAGACCACCTCTTTTAATACAGCACAGCACGTAGAAAGTTATATTTTAGAATTGAAACAGCATCTGTCGTCGATGAAACAAAACGAATTTTCGCTCTTTGCAAGGGACAATACAAAAGCAGATTATTACCATGCGGAGGCCGCAGGCGACGTTCGTTAGCGCAGCTCTGAGACAATTCCAGTTTCGCGAATTCCGATGCGCATAATGCGACCGGCACAATCCCGCGCATCACAATACACTTATTGTCATAAAAATAGCCAATACGAAATGACGGGTTACGAACAGCTTTGTAAGAGCCGAACTTTCAGCCATTATGAACAATTCTTTGTTCGGAATATCCTCGGGGAGTCGCGAGACAACGTCCACAATGCCACCGTGAAACGTATTTATAAACGTTATGATATGAATGGATAATATGCGAGCCGTCGTTGTGTCCATTGTCGACCGACAATGCCGACAAATCGAGGCCTTGAGCTTGTACAATTAGGATTAGATACTGGATTGCGAGCGGTGCTGCAGCGCCCAGTTTTGGAGCTTGTCAGAATAAAAGCGTTAAAAATGTCGACGCCAGCCAAAAACAAAACAAACATAGGTAAGTAAAATACCGCGCCGCAGCGGTCCGCCATTGTGTGTCTGGGACAGAGAGGAATAGAAGATAAAGAAAAAGGTAAAAAAGATTGTGTCGTTTTTCTGTTTGAACAATGCGCCGTGTCACCGCGGCCATGTTGGTTCCTGAGACGCGTGAGCCTGACAATTGGCAAGGTTCGATTTTATAATGTATGCTTTACGCCAACGCTTTCTGAGAAAAGCGCTTGAATTATGGCATTGCTTGGAAAGTTTTTTGGTTACTTGGTCTAAACTATATTAGTATTGTGTGTCTCATTACCATTAAGTGTCTCTTTTACATTTTCTTATAGATTAAAGCTTGGTTTCCACTGTAGGAGTAAAAATTGTTTGAGTACTTACAGATTGCGGAGCTACTGGAATAGAATATGTATGTATGATGTCTTGCTATTTAGATTATTTCGCTCATATTTACACAGTACCCATCTTTAGAGAACTATTAGAGTAGAAATATCGATAAAGAAACTGAATAGATATCGCTAAAAGCCCATCCGTCCGGCTGCTTTCCCTCCAAAAATCAATGATGTCTGAAGCTGTAAACAAGAATAAGAAAACGTTAGACTATGTACTTATGTAAATCTAGGTCAAGATTCATAATTATGTTCATGGATAGGTATCCGATACTTATCCCGTAATTATCCAACAAAATTTACATATAATTTGTAATAAAAAGTACTTTTAACTGTCACGATTCTATTGTCCAGATTCATACAATTGACGTGACACCAAATAAGATACGCAATTATACACACTACTAGCTGTTGCCCGCAACTCCGTCTGCGAAGAATAGGGGTATAAAAATAGCCTACGATCTATTCTCAGACCTACCAAATACCAAAATAATAAAAATCGGTCAAGCCGTTTCGGAGGAGTTCGATAACAAACACTGTGCCACGAGATTTTTATATATTACAAAGAAGAAGATAAGAATAAACTTTACGCATACAGATCTCTCAAAATTAGAGGGCTCGGGCTGTAGTTCCCACCCAGCCAAAGTGCAATTTAGAACTTCACACACACCTTTGAATTGCTTCGCAAATATGCACATATTAGACAACTGCACAGTTTTCTCACCGCAAAGCACTCGGTGAATTTCAAATGTAATTTCGCACATGAATTCTTAAAAACTCAAAGATCCACGGTCCCCTGCTAGACTATCTAAAAAACTGATCTTGATCTCGATGTTTTGGTATAATTCCGTTCCCGCCCAAACACCCGTAAAATTCAGCCAGACTAATCGCTTAAACCAACAAACCAAAAAATTTGCTTCCAATCCCGCTCACGATCTCTCATCGATTAACCCATGAATTCCGCCAAATCGTTTCATTTTGCGAATCGCATTGTCGTCAATTCACGATTTTTTGGTCAATTTGGGGAATTGTGACACCGTGCGTTCGATTGTTCGCGATTTGTAACGCGGTTGTTCACCTACGTTTTTGTCCAGTTATTTTGCTCTGTCTTAGTGGATGGCAACACGAGCTTTTCCTGTTATACTTAAATCGAGCCGGATTCCTGGTACCATCGTGACTCCGGCCGTAATCGTGAGTAGTGAATGTGACGAGATGAAATTAATTGGTTTTTGAGAACCATCGGTAGCAGAGGTTGTAGTTTTTATCTGATGTAATTTGACGTGGGAGGGTACAATGTAACCAGCATAACTATTTACTGTATCAATTACGTCCTTACAACTAAAGTAAATTTGAAAAACAGACCGTTCCACTTAAGCTACCATCTTAGCTTCTGATTTGGGAACAATTCACACCAAATAAAACCAAGAATTTGCTTCAATTTAATCGTTTTCACACCTTCCAATGCGTTCTATAGCAGTAGCATCAACCTAAAATAACAACCTCCATTGTGCCCTGATATTGGATTCTTAGATTGCATGCATTTTTTTTGTTCGTTTTTTCTTCATTGTCAACAACAAAGAGTTTTGATTCGATGACGGATTCTCTCTCGATGGGCTTGGATATGACACCTGAATCTAACATCCCATTGAATTGTACGATTTCTGCATTGTTCGAAGCAGCATAAGCCGGATGTCGCAATTGTTGGAATTTAAAGGTTTTAGAACTAAACTGAGAGGGTGACGCAAATGACATGAATCAGCCGTTAACAAAATATAACCCACGCTACTTCTAATATTATAAATGTGAAATTTTGTGAGTGCATGCGTCTGTTTACAAAAAAAGCTTGAAAGATCTGGATAAAATTTCATATTACCTACAGATAGCTGTATCTCGGCAAATTACAAAATTTCAAACACTAAAACTAGAGGCATGATTTTTTGCACGCTTCCTTATGTAGCCTAAATGACGACCACTATGTAATATTTGAGAATGCCCAAGGGAGTTTAGTAAGGTCCTGAATTATCAATTCAATAGTCGGATCTAATGGTTTAGGCGCAAGCCACACAGAAGAGACGTCGGACGGAGGCGCGTCGTTTGTTCGCAGGCCGCGTCTCCGCCCCGTCTCTTCTGTCTGCTTTGGATCACGACGCTTCTGTACATTTAGTATGAAAACTGATGCAAAGGCGCTGCGACTGCGACGCGCCTCCGTTATAGTCACTAACCAGATTAAAGCTCTTCTCTGACCTAAGACCTAAGCTACCTGATGAATTGAAGAGATGTTTATAAAGATAACATAACTGACTAGACTAGTTGACACTTGTAGAGATACAATTTTATTGATAACAGGGTGTCAACCAGTCTAATCAATTATGTTGTTTTTATAAACATCCCTTCAATTAATGTAGGTCCATTGAATATAAATGGCAAATCCTTGAACTTATCAACTCCTAAGAAATAAGGAACGTGTATTGTTTAAAACCGTGTGCAAATTGTGTTAACACTTATGCATCAAGAAATTTCAACAATTTACCCATTTCGGACGTACAATATTAATTTAAGTACATGAATTTTAGTATTTATTACAAAAGTATTCGTTAAGGTTATAAAAGCACTCGCACCTTTGATCAATTATAACTGAAGATACACATTGCCGAACAAAATCCCCTTCAAAAAGTGTCCGAACTTTTTTATTTGTTTGCATAACAATTAAAATCAACGTACTGAGAAAAAAGAAGGCCACTTTTATCAAAGTGGCGCTCATTTGGCTCGGACATTTTCGGGCGCGCGACTGTGGATCTACAGTTATAACTGATCAAAGACTCGCACACTAAAAAATGTTTCAGTTTATTTTTGAATTGCGCACCATCTAATGGTGATTTCCTGAAATGTGTTAAGTCGTAGTTCTAGGTTTACAAATTCTCATGTTTCATTTATCAATTTAATACCAACGCTACAGTTAACAAAGCTCCCTTTAGATACGCTTTCACATCATTGTAAACTTTAACTGATTTTATTCTTTCACAATTTAAAATCATTTCACATAAGGTCTTTTCTCACAATCGTAACCTACAATTACTGTAGCTACAGGAAATTCATTTAGTATTAACTGTTAAATTCTCTTCTCATACGTTTTTAGAATGGGCTAGCATGTCCCTAATCATCGCAGCGTGTTAGCCCTGCCCATCTTAAAGTTACTACGAAGTAAAATCAAGAAGGGATCGTCAGGACGTCCCGCTGTCTAAGTTTGTATAGAAAACATTGTGATGCATTATAGCAGAAATTATGAATTCATTTGTTGATGTAATATTAAGTGTGATTAATGCTTTTGAGTGCTAGAGTCATTCATAAGTTAGTTGGATGGATGCTCTCCATATGATTTGCACTCGAACTAAGTTGATTAGTGCTAGGAAGGACGATTGAATTAAGAGGACTGTTCGAGGACTTCTGTGTCATATAAAGCGTAAGAAACAAAGTTGTAACTCCTGTGCGACTTTGTTTTTAATTGACGTTCGATATTAAAAAAAAACATTTTTCTTATGTTGGCAGTAAAAAATATCTCGGAAAGTTATATTTTTAATAAAAACCGCATGAATTCTGTTGCTTGTTATAAGCCTAGTTTACACCTGTAAGAAACATCGCGCAAGTGTAGTGCAACTTGCACGATTTTCCTTGCAGGTCTAAACTGGGCTTTAGTGTTGAGTGTAACCTGCATTTAATAATCTGTGGCAGCTAGGCGTATTGTTATAACGACATTACGACACAAGTGCTGTTATGGGGAGAGTATAGACTTTTCTGAAGTCATATTATTATATCTATGTTCATATCTAATTGTGCGTGACCATGTTAAAAACAGATAAAAGTACAAAAGTAGAAAAATAATACATATAAAACTACTAACACCTGCTAACATAGCTTCTAGAAGTTAACTGTTACTAACACTAATCTTAGTTATTCGAAATAAATGACATTATTACTATTAAAGTAATTTCAAAGTACCAGGACCGCATACTGCGCAAGGAGTGTCTGCAAGCCTTGAGAGTGTTGCAGCACTTGTGAGGCGGAGTATTCATGCTGGGCGCCCCACCCAGCGCGTGGTATGCAAGGGAATTTCGCTAATTCACACGTTAATATTAATAACTAGCTGTTTCCCGCGACTCCGTCTGCGAACTATGCAATTTTCCGGGATAAAAAGTATAATGTTAATCTCTATCTAACGCCAATTTCTCCATGGTCGTAAAAGACGCGTTGGACTGGAACCGGTGGAGGCAGATTATCCGCTCCAGATGCAACCCTGATACTGACCACCTGAGGCCGTATTGTCTAACGCTTCTGACGCTTGCCTTCGCTTTCACCATCTCTTTCTGTCATCATTTTATACCGTTTGACACAAAGAAATAGTGATTGGGAAGGCAAGCGTCAGAAGCGTTAGACAATAAGCCTGCTAGTGGGAATACTTGAGCCTAGCTTTGAAAACCATTTAGGTTATTTGTCAATTGTTTGCCCTATAATTCACAGCGAACCTAAAAAGATACCAGGAGAGCATGAGTGGCAAGGAGTCTCACGGGCCACGAAGGCGGTACCTTCATGCTGCGCGACCCGCCCTGCCTTACCCTCGCTCTGTGGACCAGGGTCGCAGGAGTTCACACGGATATACTGCTGTGAACCGATTTGAACTATATAGGGGTCAATACATTGTGTAATGAATTTTGATAATTTTATGCAGTTTTTTGTTTTTAAGAAAAGCATACAAAGGATTGAATCCTGCAGGCTTATTGACTAACGCTTCTGACGCTTGCCTTTGCAATCACTATTTCTTTCTGTACAACGGTATAAGATGATGACAGAAAGAGATGGTGAAAGTGAAGGCAAGAAGCGTCAGAAGCGTTAGACAATACGGCCTCTGGTCAGATAGAAAGAAAGACGATTAGAAATATGGTAGATGTGTCAGTTTAGGAAATCTTTGGTTCAATGTCGAAGTTTTATTTTATTTTATTTTATTTTTATTTATTGGAGAAAAAAACAGATACATACACAATATGAAACAAAGCATATAAATAAGAATGTACCTATAGTATGCACCCTAAATTAATTCTCACTTAGAATTATTGAAGGATGCGGCAATTTAATAACAATGGGTTTATTAAAAAAAAACACATTAAGAGCAACCGCACATCGAGCCATTACTGTCTCAATGTGCGCCCGCACAAGAACCACCACCACTTACAAAAAAAAAGCCAGCAAAAAACAAAAAAAAAACATGCAAAAATAATAATATTAAATTAGAAACAAAAAAAAACATGCGCTTTGATCAAAGAACATGCGGATTTTTTAAAAAAAAAAAGAGAGGAACGAAAAAAAAGGAAAGCATAGAATCTGGGCTCACCAGTTAAAACACATAAATTAACAAAATCACACCTTACAGACTGACATAAGTTCTATTAATAGTTAAATGTCAAAGAAAAAAATTAGTTTAGGCTTCAATTGAAGCTCTTATGAATGTTGAAGAATCTACCTCCGGTTCGGAAAAACGGACTTTTGGTTTTAGGTAGTCTGTCTGTAGGTAAGATGGGACTTTAAGCTTCCCTGTGTTTCTTAGCCTTTGGCTTATCGTCGATTAAAACTACCACTAAAAGATCTGAGTTCTTTGCTTACGTTGTGACCTCGGCGCGGCGTACCGCGGATTTGGTTTATAAATAACGCACAAATGAGCCTCGTTCCCACTAATCCTGATTTACCGACTTACCTGCCCCGCCATATAACATACGGACGTGTCCACATAAAATTCTCAAAACCAGAAATATTCCACACGAACACCCTTTTTCTTAATCCTTATCGATGGTCGTATTCTGTATCATAAGTAATTATTTTCCGTGTCTGAAATAAAATAACAAAAGTGATGTTTATCGTGGAAATTTAAAATTTTATGCCCAGTATGGACTAGACTTTAGTGTGGAAGATTAAGGGGGCTGCCGTAGCATTAGTTTCAATTTGTAAAGCTGTGTGTACATTAACATAAGAGCCTTAGGGCGAGTTCATGATGTCCGTGCGTTGAGTGAATCTAACTGATTTATGAGACAGTTGGCTTGGAGGAATTCTAGTACTTAGAGGAATATTCCTCTAGGTAGAACGCTAACTATAAATATGCTGCGGTTCCATTCCGAATGGGGGGGCTTCCGTAGGTTTTTTATGGCAATTACAACTTACTAAGTTCTTTACCAACTCAATGAACTATTTATTTGTTTTTTTTATTTTTTTATTTATTGATGTTTTGAAGCAACAAATTATAAAATTTTTAAGCACTAACAGATTTTTATACAACTGTCACGTCTTGGAATTATTATTTTGTATCATCTATTCTATTCTGCGACGAGTTCAAAGCCGCATGCGCAGCTATTTTTCAATATTCCACGACAAATTCCGACGTCGCTGTCATAACTGTCGTATTCGCATTACATTCACATCGAGCTCACAATGCTCGCAATGTCAAAGTGCATAATTTCGCCAATTTTACACAGTTATAAAATATGAACTAATGGTGTTCGCATAAAGTGCATAAACTGTGTGTCGCCCCATATATAATGCTTAGCGATTCGAACGCGCGCCGGCGCATCTTTCGACGTAGAACGTAAAGAAAACCGTATATAAAGGGTACCAACACGGAAAGGATATGTCTGGTCACCTAAGCAACTTTTTGAGTTTTAGCGGTTTGAAAGTTAGTCATCGTCATCACGAATCGTAACCATTTCTTTAAAAGTGAAAGAAATCTATAATTGTTTTTGGACATCCCTATTTAATCCCAATGCTAAGGTAGGTATAGCACTTTACTTTTTGATATTTAAATCTCATTTTTCAAAAAAAGTTGACTAATCATCTTTCCATGTACTCCTTCATAAACTTTAGAGCAACTTTACTCAACCTTTTGTTTCGTATGGTTCACAAAATGTGTTGTAACTATATTTCAGCAGGCCACACCATGAATTTATTTAGGTTGTTTATGTGTCTTTGGTGAAATAACAAAAAAACTATCTAGGAAACCTAACGTAATGGATTAACCTAACGCCCTTCATCAACAATCTTCCTGTACCTATTCAAATCTTAAGCCCAACAACGCCCGGCGACGTTCTCAGCGAGCACAAATCAAGTTTACATTCGAGTACTGAAATTGTTATTGATTACGCATTGTGCTGCGAACTGTCCGGTCCATAACTCAGGCTTGCCGGTGTTTGGACGCGCCGTGACGCATTGCGTTAAACGCTTTGCAACGCGACGCGACGCGATGCGCGATTTGTTGCCCGCCCATTCTTGTTGCCGTTGTTAATTTGATGTTTATTTGCATTGATGTATTGTGGAAGTGAATGTTTGTACGTAAATTGTAATCCAGCCGGGTCTGCCTCAGGGTTTAGTTTTGGGTACAATAGTGTAATTACATTTTTGAAAAACATTTAACCGTAAATTCGCTCGCGTAAACCAAAGCGGCTGATTTCTAAATTCCTACGGGAATTTCAAAAAAAATAGTATCTTATGTCAAATTGTTGAATGCACCTAACGTTGGCCATCAATACAATCGTTAGACTGTCTTGTCTTCTGTACGATTTTAGACCCGACTTTTAATAAAAATCTTTAAATGCAGATTTTTTTTTTTTTTAGGGGGACAATCTCACACAAATCGACCTAGTCCCAAACTAAGCAAAGCTTGTACTATGGGTACTAGACGACGATAGACATACTTATATAGATAAATAAATACTTAAATACATAGAAAACATCCATAACTCAGGAACAAATATTCGTGCTCATCACACAAATAAATGCCCTTACCGGGATTTGAACCCAGGACCTGCTTCGTAGGCTAAAGCGGTCGTTAATACCGTCAATACCGACAGTACCGTAATACCGTCGGTCGTTTAGTGTGAATACCGAATTAGAAAGCAGCCTATATTATAATTTCCGATCTTCAGTTGTCTAAGTAATAATTTTAATCCAAATCTTGTTGCGTGCAAGGCTAACAAATGTACTCACAAACTTTTTTGTAAGGATGGGTACGTATCAAAATATATAAAGTTTAAAAATAATAATGGACGAAATACATAATGGTCATTTGATATAATTCAATTTTCTTGGAAATTCTCAACTTTACAGGATTTTCATTAAATAAACCTAACCTAACCTAAACCAATCTGTATAGGTATAACACGATTAAAAAAGTTCGTTTAATCAATAGTTTCATAGAAAATTTTAGTATATATTATGACCATTATGTATTTCGTCTATTATTTGTTTTAAACTTTAGTAGTGGTAGAGCCATGTTGTAGCTAGCGCTACATCACGAATGGGCCGGCTCGTCCGGGGCAGTACCACCCTCTCACAGAACACCGACGTGAAGCAGCAGTGCTCCTGCTGCGTTTCGTACGGTCAGTGAGAGCGCCGGGGGCCCAATACCTCTCCCCATCCTCCATCCCCTTTCCTTTTTCCTCTCCCTTTTATGGCCGACAACGCACTAGCAGCGCGTAAAGCGCTATGAGTGTCTATGGACAGTGGTGATCATTTAACATCAGGTGTCCCACTAGTTCGTTTGTCTGGCCTCTCTAACATAAAAAAAATATATATATATTTGAATAGCCAATATTTTTAGTCAAGTATACATCATCCTGGGCAACTTTCTGTTTATATAAATAAATCTTAAGTTTGCTGACCCGGTGTAGGAGCCAGTTAGCCCTTACACTTTCTTGATGATGTTGGAGTGCGTAGAAAGAACGGAGATGTTAAGTTGAAGTTAAATGGATTTATTGTAGCACAAGTTATAAACAATTTATTTTTAATTGATTGGCAGTTCCTTCCTTTGATGCGTGTGTGTCACGCGAGTTAGTTATGCACACCTTAATACGACTCAAAATAGTATATACAGGGTTATTTGTAATTCACTAGCATCCTTTTAACCCTAAACTCCCACCACTTAAACAAATGTTTTTGTTTTACGGCTTTTGTCATAACTTAATATTTTTGGTGTAATAACGTTTTGAAAATTTGAGATTTCCTCTTATTTTTACGATACTCTGTGTATTTGTATGGGGAAAAAGTGTTTCATTTTAAAAAGTCGTTAAACAAAAAACATTTGTTTGAGTGATAGGAATTCAGGGTTAAGAGGATATCTGTGAATTAAAAATAACCCTGTATATTATTAAATGCGCGACCCGAAAGTAGGTCGCAGCGTTAACAGAAAAATGTACAGTCGAGACTGTACACCCGGAGTCATTAACTTTATGTCCAAAAGATAGACAACTTTTGTTTCTCTGGCTGTGTATGTGTATGTGTATGTGTATGTGTATGTGTATGTGTATGGCCCATCAGTAGTATTTCTTGTAGGTTCAGCCAATCACAGGGGCTCTTATCAATTCGAATTAAGTCCCAAATAACCGCTAACTTGTATCATTAAGCATGACAATGATTGCTTAGTACTTGTCACTTACAACCGCTTTAGCCTAGTTGGTAGTGACCCTGCCTACGAAGCAAGAGGTCCTGGGTTCAAATCCCGGTAAGGGCATTTATTTGTGTGATGAGCACGAATATTTGTTCCTGAGTTATGGATGTTTTCTATGTATTTAAGTATTTATTTATCTATATAAGTATGTATATCGTCGTCTAGTACCCATAGTACAAGCTTTGCTTAGTTTGGGACTAGGTCGATTTGTGTAAGATTGTCCCCTAATATTTATTTTTTTATTTTATTTTATTTTTTACATACCTTCTATAATTAATACAAACCAAAAGCAATAAAACATTCTTTTGACCTAAGTTATTACAACTCTTGTTAGGAAGTAGGGTGTATTCGACCAACTCTTACGATATTTCCATCTTTCTAAAAAAGGCGTGATGCCAGTGTAACCCTTCCGTATAAATTTAGTAAAATGGTAAGATAAAATATCCCGAGGCACTTTTTAATGTAATCTTGACCAGTCTAATTTTCTCATGACCGCACAATTTCTTTATTAAATTATACATTCCCATACAATGTAAACATGACTTATTGTGTAAGGACTAGGGTGCGTGCGTACTCTATGGCATCTTGCTCTATTTGTCTATGGTCATACAAAAATAGTCCTCAAGGCGGTTTATAATGGAGCTAATTATTCTTTATGGTAATATTATGGATAAAATGTCTTTTTATTATCGTGGGGTGTATAATTTTATGTCGGCTATGTTCACTTGGCGTTGTATGAGAATTTGAATGTTTTTAATGACATTTTGAATGTTTTAATGTGTCAGTTTGACGGCATTAGCGGTGGATTAGAGAGAGAAGTGACGTTTCACATTGTAACGGTGGAATTAAAATTTGGAATGAAATAGTAAAAGATGTTATTAGTGTTGAACTAGATGTTATGTATTTTGGTTATGGTACGATTGTTCTTCTTGCTTCTGTTAGGAAAGAATGAAGAGCTAAGAGATAAAATTATATTTCAACAAAATATAACAACAAGTTGCATCCGTTTTTATTCGTAATTAAGTATTGCGAAGAATTGTTATCAAAAAATCTTATTTCACCGTGGATTGAAAACTTTCTGAAAAATTTAAAATGCTTATTAAGATCATTTAGATTTTTTGTGTCTAAAAATATCTTTTTGAACAAATTTGACGCCGACTAATAATTGAAAACTGAAAAAAGAACAGCATCTCAAGGATGATTTACTTTTAGAAGGTGAACAGAAACAGAAAATAAATTTAAACGTATCTTAAATTAATTAATAAAAGAAAATAATAAAAACATCAATTAAGTATTTCCGTAACCAGATGCTAGGCAAACTAGAAAAAGATTCGTAAAAAGCATTTTTAAGCGAGCTTTTTTTTGACTGGACTTTTGTTTAAGACTGTTTTAGAAGGTAAGATCGAGGGACGCGAGGAAGAGGTCGACCTAGGCGCAGCTATCTACATGGATCAAATAAGGAAAAAATCCGCCACACAGCGCCAAAAACAGGGAAAGGTGCAAATAAATCGAGGACTATCAGTGCAAAATTTGTACTTATCAATTACCACAACACAAACTTGATCCGCCCAACATGGGACACATTTCCCGCCGCCAAATTCAAACAACATACGTTTTCTGTCAAGCATTACGCGAAACAATACTATTATTAAAGTCAACAGATAAAGGGTAAACATCCCCGGCGGGCAGGACGTACAATAAAAACGTATGGCGGAATAATTTGCGCCAACAACCAGCTTATTGTTTATTATGTTTGCAAATTGCTGTACAACAAACTATTGTCCAGTTGGTAGCCGCTGGCGCCAGGCAGAAGAGTTTGCGTTGTTGAGCTTAGTCGCTAATGTCATATGATCTTAGTTACAAAAATATGTACCTATAACAAACGTGAAAGTTTGTATGGAACTACTAGTGTTTCAACCGCTATCAGTTTTCTGTCACAGAAATTGCTGTATTGTGAAGTACAGCACTTGACTTTAAAATAAATGTTAAAAATAATTGTTAAAAAATCATTATTTTCTATTGCATTTAAATAAAACCGTGGTGACCTAGTTTGACCTATGGCTTCTCAAGGAGAGGATCGTTGGTTCGAAATCGGGCTCGCAACTCTGAGTTTTTTGGAATTTACGTGCGTAATTACATTTTGAAATCTAGTAGGGGCCGTCCATAAATTACTTCACACATTCAGGGAGGGGGGGGGTCAAGCGATCTGTAACATAGACACAAAATAATTGCGATTTTGATAGTAATAAAATAAGTGTGATAAGGGGGAGAGGGCTCCAAATTCATGTAAATTGGTGTGACGTACCTTATGGATGGCGCCAGTGAGCTTTTATGGTGAAGGAAAATGTTGTGAACAATCCTGGACATACCTGCGAGGAAATTCAATACGCTGATATCAGTTGAAATTCAATGATGTGTGTCTGCAGTGAACCCGCGTGGGAGTTACAGCTCAAGCCTCATTCTGAGAGAAGTCCTGTGCACTGCAGTGGGACGTACATAATATAATATGCTGGGATATTGATGAAGATGATTTATCATATAATTTAATGAGTGAATTACCTTGAAATTTGATACGGCAGCTACTTCTTTCCGTATACCGTATATGCAAGGACATTTTTGATGCCAAATTTCCATACATTAAGGTTATTTCCGTATCAATCAAAACACTGCGCTATGCTCTCGTCACTTGTACCACATAGGCCCTGAAGCAATGCACATGGCACCCTTAAAAGAAGATAATGTGTTTTTGAAAGATAATACACAATACTTATTTCTAGTACATAACAATACACGTGAAGTTATTAAACATGACAATAGCAATGTAATGATAACATCAAAGCCAAATGTACATACAGTAATTGATACAAGCCTTTGTGTTAGTGATTATGTAAAAACTATTAAACCTATTTGTAATTATTTTAATATGTAGCTTGACGTTTTGTTTTTTATATTCGCTCGGTGTCTTTTGAGGTGTTTAATCGCATATAATGGATCCAAAGTATACAAATGTACTTTCGTCTTTCCTCGGGTGTTGAATTCGAACTACATACTTAGATCAATTTTTCGCTCCCAAAAACCGTTATTTTACGTTGGACTAGCAATTGATGTTAATAATTAAAGCCAGATAGCTCGCCATTAAGGCCCATCTAAGTCACTCCTATGCATGTGTATGTAGCGAGTTTGCTGGGCAAAGCTACCCCTCTTGTCCACCATTGCCCCCTGTCTTGAGCCAAATCTGGCCAATCGTTTAATTCCGTGTCCAGGTCGTCTCGCCATCTGCGCCTGGGCCTGCCTCGCCGTCCGTAACCGTCGTGCGGCACCCACTACACTCTGTAGAGGTATATTCCGCAAAAAATATTTTCTTCAAATCGAACAAATCCAGGACACAAGCAGACACCATTTCGCCCGTTACCTCAATAATTCTTGAATCGCCATAATTGACTTATCTTCATTCGAGCATTCATCGCCCAGATTCATTCATTCCTTTATCGACAAGAACGCAATTCCGAAAACACGGTAGTTTGTCCATGCGTGTCCATTGTGGCAGGGTGCCCAGTGGGCCCAAGTTTTGCGCATCTCTGCCCCCATTTTGAGCATGAGCTCGAATCAGCCCATTGTGCAGTGACAAGTAGATTCGGAAAAATATACCACCCTGTTGCTGGTACTAATTTGGACAGGGACGTATTTAAGTAGCGAGGGAGAGTTATAAAATGGGCTTTTTATTGGTATTATTAATGTAAAAGTTGAATCAATTATGTCTAAACGTTTGCATATACATATTTCTATTATTTTTTGCACGCAAGCGATTATGATAAAACTAGCCTTCCGTCCGCAGCTTCGCCCGCGATAAATTAATTTTCCCGTAGGAAAAGGTATTTTCTCGCGGTAAAAAGTAGCTTATGTCACTCAGTGATAACGTAGCTTTCCAACGACAAAAGAATTTTTGAAATTGGTCCAGTAGTTTTTAAGTTAATTTGTTACATACAAAAATACAAATCTTTCCTCTTTATAATATTAGTGTAGATTAGTGTAGATGTAGATTAACAGTTATGTGATAAGTAAAACCTAGTATAATTTTTTTTATTTTATACTTTGTCTAAATATAGAAAGACTAGCCTTCCGTCCGCAGCTTCGCCCGCGATAAAATTAAATTCCCGTAAGAAAAAGTATTTTCCCGCGGTATAAAGTAGCCTATGTCACTCTGTGGTAGTGTAGCTTTCTAACGGCAAAATAATTTTTGAAATCGGTCCGGTAGTTTCGGAGCCTATTCAATGCAAACAAACAAACAAACATACAAACAAACAATCAAATCATTCCTCTTTATAATATTAGTATAGAGTATAGATGAAGCAATGATTCGGTTCGTTTTCGGTATAGTATGTTTTTACTTTCCTATATATGGTGACCTATCTTTGGGATGCCAACCAATTTATCGGCGTCTGTTCGTTCGTCCGCCTTTCCGTCTTTCACGGGGCTGTATCTTTTAAACCGAATTTTTTTCTTTTTGTAAAGCCAAAAATGTAAATTGAGTGTCACAAAGTTGGTAAATCACAATAGAATAATGTATCATTTGGCGAAATGATACATTAACATTTTCTAACTAAATACGCCCCTGCACATCAAGGTGCAACCCGTTGCAAAAACAGTCAGAAATTGTCCAAAATTTTCTAAACGTGATCAGGCCATTGTCCCCACACACCAGCCACAATAGCTCACAATGCGGCCATCCTTAGCTACTCTTTTATCGCCAACAATGGTACTTTGCAACGAACAATACTGAGAAACCACCAGTAAAACGTCCAACGGACTTTTACAAAATAAATAATTTTCAACTTTGTCGTCTACTCCTTTGAGTTCATGTTCTTTTTCTTCTTTCATGGCAGTTATGATGTTCTTGGACTGTGAGGTTGCAATGGCATCTCACATGTTTGCCATAGTGTCATTGTTACCTACACCTATTGTGCGATTGTTCAGGCATTGTCGGTCGGCCCGATGCGAAACATTTTAATATTTGTAAAATTATAAAACGTCTTCCGTGCGTGCAAATTCACGGGAAAGAAATGAGTGGCGATTTGTGAAATATTTTGCTATAAATTTTTAATTATTTTATTTTATCTCTCATCCAAAAAACCTAAATTAACCTGTCTCTAAAAGTTTCACATGTGTAATTAAATTGATTAGGTTAATTATAGTTACACTTAAAGGAGTTTACTTCTATGGCTTCCAAAACTAAATACATATAAACCTATAAACGAATCTAACAAATTGAAAATAAATATTTTTGTTCGCATACACTACTCTCCAACTCCCCTATTCCACCCACGCACGATTTATTGGAATTCGAAACTGTCTCCACATGCCTTTCATTTATTCCAAATCCCTCACAAACAACGAAAACTATAGCTCGGCACGTCGCATCCGGCCATACAACCATACAATATTGGTTTCATAAAATTCTTTGTCGCGAATTGTATCATTTATCACTTTGTTACAATTTTAATTGTTTACCAGCGTCGCGTTTATTGGAACTGTAGCTTTATTCCCTTTACCAATTCAATTCTCGCATTTTGAATCCTAAGCTTTGACAATACAGCTTCCAATACTGTCAAAAATAGCATTGTTATTTTTATTCGCTTTAGATATTAAACAGGATTCCACATCCGGTCAGTTTCCCACATTTTGTACAATTGAGTTGTCAATATTGTCATCTTAATAGCCGGAAGTCAAGTGCTCGAACGAAAGGTAGCACTGAATACGGATAGTGGCTGTGGCCAAGCCTTTTCATATTAATGAATGCAATTTCAGTGAATTGGTCCCTTTATGGCCAAATTGCCTGACAAAATGAAGGCCCTTGGTAACCAACATTGTTGCTAAGATTAAATAAATTCAATATAGCAAAACCAACATCTGTCTTCCTATTATGTTTACACTTACGTAACAAGGCCATTTATATCCTTAAGGTCGTACATTTATACTGATACGTAAAGCTTTAACAATTTTGCTTGGGTTTCAGTCTCGGAAGTAATAAAAAGTAGCTCCATTCCTCGTTACATTTCTGAAAAGAGATCTGATATACAATTAATGCTGATTACAAGTAACTTACCGTTTGTTGACTGATCAAGGGCTGACCATGAAGCGGCAATGAAGCGATTGCGGCAGATCGACTGATATCATTCAAAAGACATCCTTCAGTCTCATTCAGCTCCAACCTAGTTCAGTTTCATTCACAAATATTTACAACAGTAGCATTAGCAGAATGTAAGCTCTTCCCCATTCGCAGGGTTTCATTCATTTCGTTCGTTTCATTCATTTCAGGTCGAAATACGCCTTACGCTAGATAATCGGTCTTTGACAGTCCAGTAATCCGATCTTTGTCCACGTCGATTCTTAGTTCATTCATAAATTATTTTTTGAAGACTTAAGAGATGTTATCGTCGGTTACCGCTTGAGGTTTGCACAGAACTGAAGATATTGTTCCAAGTTTGTTAAGGTCTTGTGAGAAAGCAAACAAACCGCAAGAAAAAAAGAGCAAACCAAATGAAAACATGTTTTGCTCGAAGTAATCTAAATAAAATGCTAAGGATCGCAGCATTGCAAGTCTCACGATCTCTGACAGAGCGACATGTTTTCTCGTTCTACTTAATGAAAGTTTTATTTCAATATACAATAACACGCTGGGTATGCTAAGTTTTAGAAGCATGTCGATACAATTATGAAACATTAAATCGTGACAAAAAATGTTCAATTCTCAAAATTGTCGTTTAAAACTTGAAAATGCTCACAAGAAACCTTTATATTCAAAACACTTTATAATGATCTACAGTTAATTTACCAAAAACATCTGTTAACCCACTTCCTTCCATGCAACGGACATGCTTAATCTCTTCATAATGATAACAAAACCATTAATAAAGTACCGTACAATTTTAAATAACCCATTTAGACTGACAATACCACTGGGAAGTCAAAGCTTTTCGAGGAAGGCTAACAATCGACTTAAGTTCGGTAGCCTAAAATTCTAATTTATCAAGTATACTTTTTCTTTTACACCAGACGTTGAGGCACCGGATTATCTTCATTGTTGTACCCTATTTCATTAACATCCTAGCATCAATTGCTTATGTTTGCTGAAGAGTGAACTGGGCATTGTCAGAAGAAGTTCTTAAGTAGGATTACGCTGGATTGGGAGCGTTTGAGAGACCGACGGTATCGGTCTGACTTTGGTTTGCGGAGGTTGGTGAAAAGGGCAATTTAACATGTGTAACTTTACTATTGCACATCTTAAGATTCTTATGATTTGGGGCACTTCCTTATCTATTTTTGTCGCTTTTGGTTATTTTGTAGGGTATATAGGGACTCAATTTTATTGTTGCAATCAAAATTAAAATGTTTGTTCTGTAAATATCGCAACGATTTTCTAAAATTCCGTTTTTCTAAAGGTCATCATCGTCAAGAAGAATGTGCCCTAAACCCTAGCATAATTAATTTAATCTCAGAAACACTAAAGGGCTGTTTCACCACCCATTGATTAATTTTAACTGACGGATAAATGTGATGCCGTCTCCGTCTATTCGAACAAAACAAACAAAGACAGTATCACATTTATCCGTCAAATAAATGTGATCAATGGATGGTGAAATAGGGTGTAAATATTCCAAATTTTAAAGAACTTTTTGTTTCTATTACATGTGCTAAGGGTACTGGAAAACAGTACAGCGGCTTGCCGGGGCAGCACGCTGAGTTAAAGCTTTTTTCCTATTTCGGCACAATGTTTCTTTTTACTCCAACTTAATATATGTATAAGATTACTAGCTGTTTCCCGCAACTCCGTCTGCGAAGAATAGGAGTATAAAAAATAGCCTACGACTACCTACGACCTATTCTCAGACCTACCAAATATAGAGAAAACCATGACACAAGATTTTTATATATTAGAAAGATGTGAAGTTATACTATTGTTTAAAGTTTTAATGTATTTTTCTTGTTGAGCTGAATTTTGGCAAAGAAATTATTCTCATTCTATGTTAACATTCTGTCAAATGTCGTAAAAGACAAATGAAGGGGAATTAAAGACGTTTGTGGAGAATCGAAAGGAGCAAGTACCGTCTTTATCTCACCATTACAGAATATAGTAAAATTAACATGAAATAATGTAATAAATAAACGCAAAGTACGTCAGAATGGCAGACGATCTAAAGATAAAAAAATAACTAAAATTACAAACGTCAATAAAATTGTCAAACTGATGTCATCATACAATAGACGCATTTGACATATTCTGATCTAATAAACCACCAAAACTTTTCAAAAGCCCAAAAATAAGGACATAAAGCAGAATGCACATAGGATGAGCACTTGAAAGCGTATTGGTGACAACTCGCGCGTGTGATACTTATTATCAGCGCACGATGAAATTAATTGATTAAGCCCCCCACAATGGGTGCACACATGAGATGACGACAATGTGGCCGGGAATCGAACCCGGGATTAGCCGGTACCCACTGGGCTCAATTATTTGCTCGTGAGAGCGCACCTTTATGACTGGCTTTAAACACGCCCACTGTTTTATTTTCTGATTCTTTCAAACGTATGAATGTGATTATTATTGCGTGAATGATGTAGCAACTGGATTGCTCGACTGTATTTATGCGTGTTGTGTGTATGTAAATCCGATTTCTAAATAAAATTATGTATACAATTGGCACGTAAGTGAGCATTTCTAAAAAAGTTTGTATATTTAATTTTGGACTCCGAATGCCATAGAAATTTACAGATAAGTAGCGTGAATGCAATTGAGCCTGAGTAACAGTCCTCCTATTTTTTTCTGATTCATTTACATCTACCACTCAACCATAGGTAGGTGAGGAAGTTATTGTTGTAAAATAACCATCTTTTAGCGATGCTAAGGATTTCAACTTTAAACAAAAGTACCTGGGCGACTGAACTTTGCTGTGACTAAAACTCGGAAGCTACCTAGATGCCTGCATACTAAATTTCATGGAAATCGTTGGAGCCGTTTCCGAGATTCTGATTATATACGTATATATGCAAGAAAAGCTCGTTTAACGGTAGGTATTATATCATATTAGATATATAGCTAGATGGACTAGTTCAAAAAGTTCAGTTTAAAATAGTATGAAAATCTTCCGTTGTAACTCAACGGATATTTTACCTAGCAGTCAATTTGTATGTCACTTAACGTAGTCCGCCTTTTGGGTCTCCATCCAAATCTATCTTAAAACACGCCTTTCTAATCGGAACAATTGAGTGGTCTTCTATAATTTAACTTTAAGTCACAAAGAAGCAACTAGGGGCTAAATTCAGGAACCGTCCACCACGGTTTGCGAGCGTTAATTCAATCGTTTGCGAGAGGATAAGAATGAGCTGAGCTTGGGATGAGCCATATTTTCCTGTTAATTCGCTTTGTAAATAATAGTTATTTGTTATACAAGGGGGGAAAGTTGTATTTTACCAGCGAGTGTTCATTTGAAACAAGAGCTATCGAAAGAAGTCTATGATTGACCACGAGCGAAGCGAGTGGTTCAAAAATAGAATCCTTTCGATAGTGAGTGTTTCAACACACAAGACGTAAAATAACTTTTCACCCGTGTATAACACAAAACTTTTCACCTCACTACAGCGAGGAAAATAATTAGAAAAACATGCGAATATTTAATTGAAAAGTTTTGACTTAAGTTTTTTTTTTATTATTTCGGATGCGTCGCACATCGACTTACTTGGACTGTCATAACATTTTATCCGTTTTTACAACAAGAATGAAGGTTAATGTTGAATGCTGATATTTATGAATTAAAATAAAGTTGTAAGACTGTATTTAGTGTTTTTTACTCGATGCAATTCATTAATTGTGATTTTAAAAATTCAGCACTTTTAACGTTTTATGTTTTGTTAGCTGTCAAATGTCACTTAAGCTGCCCTCAAATGTCAAAACTCTTTCTTCACATGTGGATAAAAAGCGATTTTCTCAATAGATGTCAAACAAACAAAAAGGGCTTTCCGAGCTAGTGAGGTGAAAATAAATAAATAAGGGTCATCCTAAGCTCAGCCCAAACCTCTCGCAAACCAGTGATTTTTGGCGTTCCTGAATAGCAGTTCATCCCTATCCTCTCGCAAACGATTGAATTACCGCTCGCAAACCGTGTTGGACGGGTCCTGAATTTAGACCCTGGTCACCCTAGTTTTCTGCTATGATATATTATCAGACCACGACGAGAAAAGGATTGAAAAATCTGTAATTTCATATACATTCTGAAGTAAGTGCATGTATTATTTTGTCAGTTCCCTTCCTAATCTCATTGCGGGCAAATAATACCATGACTGTTTTCATCATAGGTAACCTGCAGTCGAGAAAACTGAATTACGTACCAGAGTAGAACGTTTTTTTTCACAGTCAATTTTAAGATAATTTCTTTGGCAGGTGTATGGAATGTCAACATCATATTTGCAACGAAAAGGGTCCACTCTACTACGCGATTCAGGTTTTTCGACTGTACTCATTTTCTCCAGCCGAATTGATCAATTATTCATGCTAAGGTACTGAATCAAATCTAATTTATGGAACTACCTAGTACTAGTTTGGGAGCACTAGCTTCATATTTAGTTAATTGCTATCCATCAATCACGTTACATTAATTCTTATAAGAGACATTGTCATCTTACTGGAATCTTATTAAGTAATTTTATTCCTATTTGTTTCTATGACTTCTTGGTAGGTATAGTGTGTACGTGTACAGTAGCGTATCGATTCCTATCGGATTGCCTTCATGTTCTACGTGATGTCACTGATGACAAATATGGCCAAGTTTGTTTACATTAACAAAGATGTTACAACCGAAATACCTAACTCATGCTTGTATAATTGTGTCTAAACCCTTTATTGTACAAAAAAACGCTAGTGACAACCATCGTTGAGATACATGGACATGCGATCTATTCCCTTTAAGGCCCCCGATTAGAGTCTAATCAATCATTAGATTATCAATATTATCGCGAATTTCAAAACATCCTGTTTGTCAATAACCGGACACTCTGTGACCGGCTTGATCCACTGGCTATGCGGAGGGATGTAGCATTCTTATGCATATTGTACCGCATATAACATGGAGAGTGCTCTAATGAATTGTTCGGGTTGTTGCCGGCAGTAAAGTTTCATTACCATTCTTTGCTTAAGCGTTAATTATTTCATCCTCACCATCTTGATGGTTGGCAGTCTAGCACCGTCCGCCATAAGCGGAACTTTTTTCCACACACGACGAAGTTATGGAACCAGCTTCCTAGGACAGCGTTCCCGGAGCGATACAACTTGGAGATCTTTGAAATCCGAGCCTATCTTTCACTCAACGCAACTGTGCAATCCTTAGTGTTGCGAGTGTCTAATGTCCATGAGTGGCGGTGATTGCTTTCCATCAGGTGATCAGGTTTCCACATGCTCGTTTTCCCCCTTTCATATAAAAAAATATCCGGAAATCAACTTTAGTTTTGTTACGATACTCCGATACACGTCAATACTTTTGTGATACGGATCGTGATATACATATTATGAATGCATCGCGTGATAATACATATAGATAGTGTAATCCGCACCAACCTTTTAGTGAATGAGAGGAGCATTTAGGATACGGACAAAGAGTAAGAAAACTTAGAAATCTACAGGAAGTAAAGACTTTGTTCGTGTTTGTTTGTTTGTTCTTTGTTTGTTTGTTTGTTGATGACTATGTTCTGGCAATAAAATAATAACTTTGACTTTGATTTTTTGACTTTGTGAAACGAATGTCAAAGCTCCTAAACAAAATAGTGAAAGCTACCATACAATTCTTTAATAAATACAATACCTAGATATACTCCTAGAAAGAAACCTATTATAAAATATACTAATATACTCGTATAAGTATACCAAATATACAGGATTTAGATCGGTCAGTATGGAAAAGTCAAACTATAAGAATGATGAATTGAAAAAAGTGGTAAGTAGTCATTTCGAACACCTACTAAAATAAATGGAAGGATATGAAAACAATGCATTTTATTAATTTTAGACATCATATTGTTTCGTAGTTAGAAATAGTGTTAGTTTTATTCTTCAAAACGTCCGGATTCGATTTTCGAGCTGAGTAAAAGTTTTTTTAAAATGTATGAATGCAGTTTTTCTTGTTACTAAAATCGATGACATGGTTCCTAAGAACAGATCTTCGTATGTCTTATAGTTTCAGACTTTCCCATACTGACCGATCTAAATGTTACATCCTGTATAAATGTAATTGCATAACACAAGCAGTGTTCCCAATATTTTAATTTGAAGAGATGGTGTGAGCCACATCTCTAAGTTTTCCCTGAACGACTCCACAGAGGGATATTGCCTGGTAGACCTTGGTAACCGATTCTACAGCCAAGCAGATTGCACTGTAAAGAATCAAGAGTATCCTAATGGTTACCTTATAAAAATCTTCAAACCACACTACCTACTATGTTTGATATCTTCAGCATCTCAAGGCTTCATATTTCCTGTAAGTACCTACCCCTCTTTATCTAGATTATGTGAAATCAAATTTAGTTCTACGACAGTCAAGATAAGTAAGTATGTCTTCCTATCCAATAAAAGTAACGACGCCGTCCGCATAGCAACAGATAGGCAACGTATATAAATTGTTAATATACAACAATGCCTATCCATCCCATTGAATGTAAAACGCAAAGCGAGAATAGCATTCAGCATTGTACCGCCACAAAGTTTAATTTAACATCATGGAATGAGCATCAATGAGTATAAAACGGCTCATTCCATTCCTAGACTCAGCCATTATCGCATCAGGCGAAGAAGCGAGTTTCATTTGATATTTCCATTAAATTTCAATTGGGAACTCATCTCGAATTACAATGGAGGAGCAACAATACCTACTGCTACTACGCCGCGTAGTGTTGCCGCGACGCGCGAATTTCACGCCGGCTTACGCCAAGTCTTCCAACGTTCCCAGAATCCAACACCGTTTGTCCCCCGCATTCATTGATGCTTTTTTTCACGAAAGAATCCCCGCCCCGCCCGTCGGCCATTGTCCGAGGCAGTAGATATAAATTTCCGTATGCCTTTTTTCTTTCAACAATGAAGTGTCATTGTTCATGTTTGTATTTTAATATCGTGCCGAACATACGACAAAATCGGAATAGATAAATAATGCTTAGGGGTTTTTTTGGGTCATTTGTTAGCTCGGTTCCAGAGAGTCTGGCGCGGCCATATTTGGTCGATATAAATGGCGGCAAAGGATGCGTTCCATTCATGCTTTATGCATGCGTTCGTCATAATATGTTGTTGCGTTCACAAAGAATGCTTTGTGGTCGGTGGATGGCTTCATTCTTGATCTAGTTGGCGCGTTTGGTGTCGAGAGTACCTGGGATGGGCTCGATTCTTAGTAAAATGGATTTAACTGTACTGAACATTATTGAATCTAAAGCGTTTAGTTGTCACGCAGGGAGGGCACACTTACATATATCACACATTTCATGCGACTGCAGCGACCTTTGGTGTTAGGTGTTTGACGAAGAACTAAATTAGCGGCCATCTTGGTTGACTTGTCAACCTTGTCAGTTGTCATTCATCAGCCATGGCCATGGCGTACCAAATTGTACGGTCAAGGACTTTAATTGATAGGCCACTTGCCAATGTTCGTATTTTAGCCGTATAATGCAAATCGGGTTTAGCCGCATATACTTCGTATATGCTGATTTGAATTAGACGGCTAAAATACGAATAGTGGCAATTAGCCTATCAATTAAAATCCTTGACTGTACATTGCTATAGGTACGCGTATCTATAGCTGTACATCACTACCAACATATAAATATAGATAGGTATACATCTAAACGTCACATTAGTTCTTGAGCAGCCGTAGGGCGGCAGCACCTTCCATACATGCATATTTGACCATAGAGTTGCTACTCTTGTTCATATAATATTACAATACTCTTTGTTGTCACGACAGTTCTGATAATTGCGTAGCACGCCATTAAAGCGTGTTGTTCACACCCAAACAACATACTTGTATAAACTATACTCTAAGTACTCCAACTTGTCATAAAATTATTAATTTGTGTAAAATCCGTTCGAATCGCTACCATCTTATTTGGTAATTCTGCCGCCATGCTTACGCTTCTATGTGTCAGCGTGTTGTGTAAGACAACCGGTGAAATTTCAGCCACATTAGGATAGAATACCTGATCATCCGGTGAAGAGAGTGCTCACTGTCTCGTTTACCACCCTCTTTGATAAAAAAGTGTAATCGTAGCCCCTGTTCTGGCGTGAGTACGAGTAGACAAGCGGCCGCCTTCACAAACAGGTCGGATTGGTCGGTGGGTAACGACCCGTTCGGCCCGCGATGTATGGCCTTTCCTTAACAGGGTTCAGTTCCATCGTAGACGTGATATCTTTATTTTATTTTTTGGGAAACAAACAGCTTAAGTTAATACATAAAATATTAAAAAGATTTCTATTGTCACATCAGCCAAAGCAGTTTCCACTTATAAGGTAGTTTATTTTTAACATTTTTGTGCTCAGATATAGGTAATCTTGAATGAATTTACTACTACACTTAATAGCTATAAATTAAAAATTTAAGAAACCCCCAACGCAATTAAGTCATAAATCCATTCCACACCATACAAAAGAGCTGATAACTTTGAAACGGCTGAACCAATTTAGATGAAACATGTTTTAGAACCATCGCCAAGAAACCTGCTTTCTAATGAAAAACCGCATCCAAATCGGTTCACCCGTTTAAGGGTTATGATGCAACAGACAGACACACACACATAGCGGTCAAACTTATAACACCCCTCTTTTTGTGTCGGGGGTTAAAAAATAGACATTCCCAATTGCATTGTACCATCAACAAAGATTACAGTCAGTGTGCTAAGTTAAAAGTTTGTTTCAAAATCTTTACCGTCAATTAAACGGCGCACCCCAATTTTACCCTTACCCAAAACAAATTAACCCACTTGTTTTACCCAAACTTGTTTTTTTAATCCTGACAAGCAACGGACACGGTCCAACGCCTAGGGGTGACTTTGATAAATACTTACACCAATATCCATAGTGATTTGGGTGGGGCTTTGAAGAGTTTAAACCCCGCGTGTTACGAAATAGTACATTACTGCACCGGCCGCAAAATAGGGGTTTGCCGGCCGAGTAGTTATATATTATTAGAGATACGAGGCCGGCAATCCCTGTTCGTGGCCAAGGCTTGTATAGAGTTTTTCTCAAACATGCATCACCATCACCACCATCATCATCATCATCATCACCATCATCATCACACCATCATCATCATCACCACCATCACCATCATCATCACCATCATCATCATCATCATCATCTTACCTTACCTTAAATAAGCGTAGTGGCAGAATGTCTTAATGAACCAAAACGCAAATATTGCTTATAGTTTTTTTTTAATGGCTAAATGCTATGATGCCATAGACCTATAAACGTCATGGTATGAAACAATAGACGATCACTTTGCTGGCCTTGGCCAGCAAATTTGTATGAAATTCCATTATTGACCTCTCGTCTAGGCGGTCCCCCACCACCGGCTGCACCTGCACCTGCAACGTGACCCTTCGTGGCGTATTATAAGGAACATAACGTCAATATTTCATAGCATGTTTGAGAAAATTTACTAATAATCCTTCAACCAAAAATACCAATGACCACCACAACGGGTGGTGTGTGGCCGTAGAATTGACGAGATTTAATTTTTTTAACACCTGAAAATTACTTCAGGAATCGAAAGTTTTGCCTTCTAAAAACGGAAAAATATTTGTTATAATTTATTACTCCATATTTAAAAAAATAAAAGAAATTAAAAAAATATATCTGAATTTACCAATACTACCACAGAATAGGTGCGTTCCTTTTGCCCTTTTCACCAGAAAAAAGAACTGTAATCATTTTAAATTTGATAACAACCTCAACGTCAGATTTACGCTTACCTCAGTGGATTTACGTCATCACTTTTTTTTAATAGAGACCAGACAAAGGTAATGGATCTAATCTATTGTGTGGTAGTTTTGGAGTTATGCCCTTTTAGAATAAGCACATCTTAAAAAAATTGTTATAAATTAATAATAATAATAATTTTAATTTAAATAAAATAATAAAAAATAAAAAAATAAAAATAAAATATATTTTTTTTTTTTTATATATTAATAATTGATATTGTTAATAATCCTAGTGAAAATTTAAAACTATTAGCGTCTTTCTCTTTCCAAACAGAATACAGAGAACGAATCAAATTATAGTAGAAATATGAAATCTTGTCAATTGCAATTGTTTTTTTGGTCATGGGCATTATCTTATGACACAAGCCACACATAAGAGACGTGGGACGGGGGCGCGTCGCAGTCCGCGTCGTCGTTTGTTCGCAGGCCGCGTCTCCGCCCCGTCTCTTCTGTCTGCTTTGGATCGCGACGCTTCTATACAATTTAGTATGAAAACGTATTCAAGGCTCCGCGACTGCGACTCGCGTCCTTTCCATGTCTCTTCTGTGTGGCTTGCGCCTTTGATTTTCATAACACAGTATACGGCCGTCAATCACGCAATAATGGCAGTACTATTAGTTATACTGTGGCTGAACGGATTTGGATGAAACTTAGCGTACACACGTACAAAGATCTCGATTGAGGTATAGGATACTTAATGTACCGGTAATGCGTTCCCTTGTGACAATTTTTTTTTACATAATTAACTAAAACTGACCCGTGGTTGACCACTATCTCACCTGATGAAAAGTGATGACGAGGCCAAAGGTGTACCTCACTGGTTCAGTAACAGCCAATTAGAGACCTAGGTTGCATTTATCTGGAAATACAGACGACGGGAGCGAATTCCATTCCTTAGCAGTTCGCATTAGGAAGGATGACGCGAAGCGCTTCGTTCGGGCCATTGGATTACTAACTAGTGTTGCCTATCGCTAGTCCAATATCGATAGACTATCGATAGTTAAAACAAAACCAATAGCATCGGTAGTCTATCGATAGTATCACCACGTGACAATACTATCGATACCATCGATAGTGATTTATAAGCAATACTATTGATAATGGCAATACTATCGATAGTTTTATGTCCAATACAATCGATAGTATCGATAGTATTGCAAAATTAGGCAATAATGACCAAAAACAATCGATACTATCGATATTATCGATAGCTTTGTACTATCGATTGTACAAATCTATCGATACTAACGATTGTATTGGACTTAAAACTATCGATAGTATCGATAGTATTGCCATTATCAATAGTATTGCTTATAAATCACTATCGATACTATGGACTATTAACATATGCGATACTATCGATAGTAATATCGATATCCTGAATAAATTGCGAGGTCAACGATCGATAGTCAAACTATCGATAGTTCTGCAACACTGATACTAACCACATAAGGATGAAGACGCTCCCCCCGCCTGGATGTCACACACTCACCAAAAACTTAACATTAAACAAAAATAGTGTGCGCTGTCCGAACGTTGAAAAGTAATATTTAGGTAGAGTATAAATCTTCCCAGGTGAATTTTTCGCTTCGAGCCCTTATCTTTCAAAACAAACGGTATCGTCATAGTATTAAGGTTCAAATTTAATGTAATGGCTCGAAGCGAAAAATTCACCTGGGAAGATTTATACTATAGGTACCTCGGATTTAAAGATGACGCGTTAACTTCGTGCCCAATTATAGATGGCGTTGTCAGAGCGAACGTTGTTATTTAAAATTGTTACCTTAATCTTTTCTTTCTCAAGCCAAATTCTGAGATTGTAAATGATTGGAAGGTATTTCTAACGAAACCAAAGCTACGGGCTGCAGCTAGCAATAAAAATAAAACAAGTGAAAAATTAAAGGGGGGACAAGAACGCGTTTTTTCTGTCGGTACAATGTTACAGGAACATTTCGTGCGCAAATTTGGCTCGAACTTGGCCAGATTTTAACCAATAAACAATCGATATATTATCATCATCTTTTCAGCCGAAAGACATCCACTGCTGAACATAAGCCTATTCCAAGGTTCGCCAAACAGATCGGTCTTGCGCCATCCGCATCCAACGAGTAATGAGCGATATAATATTAATTAGCATTTCCTGGTGCGGCGATTAATTCAATAAGAAATTGTAGCCGTTACACGCATGACATTAACCTCTTAATTGCTACCTTGAACCGGACACCGCAACCGCAAAGTTAAGGGTCCTCCACACCGAATTCCACAAGGCGAATAAAACTGCCTATAAAGGATCAAAGGTGGAGCCACTTGGCTTTGATTCGTGTGGAGAGCCTCTATTAGCTATTATGGGAGTTTTTTTGGGCTGGTGTTATTAGATTAGAGTTTTGAAGGATTTTTGAGGCTGGTATTATTTGAATGGGCTTTTTTTGCTTTTCAAAGGTTTTTCTGTACTCGCACCGTTGAATCATAGAACGTTTGCAACCGCTCGTTATTCTATGTAGGTATTAATTGTCAATGTAAGTCTGTCCACTGCTGCTTGTATCTCTAATATTGTGTACAAGGCACTTTATTTAGATACTTTCTAAACCAGTGCAGGTTGTGCAATAAAAAAATGTACAAAAATTATTCCTAAAAAATACTCCACCAAGAACATAAATGTGAAAAATTTTAAATACAAAAATATGTTTTTCTACTCCTGTACTTCTTTCATCTTTCAGTTATATGGTCAAAAACTACACAATAATAACTAACGTTATAAGTCTGTTCCAAGTTCTATGCTCTATGGTGCAAATTCAGTAACATAATAAATAACCCTTACAATTTTCATTATGTTACGGGACTGAGTAATATAATAACATTCAAAAAAAGAATACTGAAATCGATTTTGATAATCGAGTTTCTTTAAATATGCGTATGCCACGTGATTGGTTGCTTAAAAATGAGTAAGAACTGGTAAGACCAATCACAATCAAGGTTTATTTTTTCAAGCGAAATTTCGTAATTGAGAACACGCTGATCAAGCTCTATGGTACGAGTACGGTCGCAAATTAAAAAAAAATAAAGCGGGAAATTAATATAAAGTCATTATGACATTAATTAAAATATGTTTACATTAATTAAATAATGAATACTTAAATAACAGACAATAAATGAATTTTAAAGTCATTATTAAATATGAATATTTTAACATCATTTAATTTGGCTGTATGACCTAAAGTTCTCGGGTCCATTCTAAGGTTGTGAATAGTGAAAAGAAAAAGTTTCAAAGTAGCGAGAATTTGTTTTGCTTTTGCATGGAGTTCTTTCAAGTTGAAAGAAATAAAAGAGTTAATCACTATTTAAATGATTATCTGTGAGAATTTGTAACTTTGGTGAATTAAGTGATGCAGAAATGATGACGCCGCCAGAAATAAAACAGGCGGCAATGAAAGTGAGCAATAATCCGCTACTCTTAAAATCGAAAAATTCATTTATTGTCCGTTATGTAAGTATTAATTATTTAATAATTGTTTATTTTGAACTCGTAGAAAAAGTAATGTATGCAACTATTCATAATCGGCCATTAAGACGCTCATGCGTATCTATTATGACATTCGGCTTCGCCTCATGTCATAAACTCGCATTCGTGTCTTAATGGCCCTTATTATGATATAGTTGCATAAAATACTATTTATTAATAATAATAATAATAATACTTTATTTCGACCAACATAGGATCATATATTGTGGTTTGATTGTGTTAAATAGATTTTGAGTTTTAATGAGGTCAAAAGTTGCTCCAATGTTAGGGACACACGGTGCTGCTTCGCCGGTTCCTTCAGCTGGAACTTGGCTTAAGGCCCTCGGCCCTACCGAGCTTTTGGCGCTAATCGATTTTAGGTATTTTATGCAGTCGTATATGTGTGCGTGAGAGCAGCTAGAATCAAAGCCGTACGAAAGCGCAAGCGACACGAGTTCCCCGTCCGACGGCCGAAGGAGAACTAACGCAACTAACTATCGGACAAGAGGGAAGCACGATGGCTCAAGATAGGTTGGTTAGAGCGTGAATTTAGGTATATTCATCGTATTACTAAAACAAATATATATTTTAAAAATGTAGCAACACTAGGCCCTAGAAAACATCTTGTTTTATTAACATTCAAAAAGTCATGACCTGCCGTGCAGTATTTAATTACGTCGCACTTACTAAGGATTTATTTTATTTTTTAGAGACGACTTTGGATTTTTCTTTCTATCGAGCGAACCAAAAGTAATCCTGTTTCGACACTGATCATTAAAGTGAATCCTCAAATATCTTACAGGCATTTTCAGAAAAAAGTGTACTCTGTACTTTTTTTAAAAATTAACAAATTTTGGGTTCTTTCTACTCAGAATCCCAAGCACTATCGATTTAAGCAATACAAAAAGTGTACCTCTTTTAATTGTCAGTTTTGTGACGCAGTTAACCATACATCTAATACCTTTAAACGAGCAATTCTTGTATATATATATTGTGTTCTTGATTATTTAGACGACCAGATGGCCTAGTGGTTAGAGACCCTGACTATGAAGCTTGAGGTCCCGGGTTCGATTCCCGTGTCGGGGCAGATATTTGTATGAAAAATACGAATGTTTGTTCTCGGGTCTTGGGTGTTTAATATGTATTTAAGTATGTATCTATCTATAGAGGTAACGCCACCAGAGTTGAGGCCACGCACACAACCACATCTCATGTAATGGCAGCGGGATTTTGACGTTGTGTTGACGTTTAACGACAACACAACGTCAAAATCCCGCTGTCATTACAAGAGATGTGGTTGTGTGCGTGGCCTCAACTCTGGTGGCGTTACCTATATAAGTATGTTTATCCGTTGCCTGCGAAGCTTACTTTGAGACTAGGTCAATTGGTGTGAATTGTCCCGTGATATTTATTTATTTATTTATATATATAATCAGGATCTCGGAAGCGGCTCCAACGATTTCGATGAAATTTGGTATGTGGGGGTTTTCGGGGATGAAAAACTGATCTAGCTATGTTTCATTTTCAGAAAATCGCTTTTACTCGTGTTTTCCGGCTATTTTTGGTTGCATTAGAATACAAAGCTAAATTTCGCCAACTTCGAGCAGATCATAATAGCACAGTAGAAATCGGGTGGTCGCGGATCCAGCCGACCTCGGTTCGATTCCACGTTATTTTTTCAAGGTTTTTAGTTTTTTTTTAAGTTTATTTTTCATGAGAAAACGTCAAGTTACTTTTTTGTGAGAAAAAGTATTATAGGGAAAATGCAGTAACTATAGGCGGCAGCACTAATGCGACAGAAGAGACACTATGCGGACAGTAAAACAAACTTATCAAGGTAAAACATTCAAATTGATGGCACCCTTATGGCACCAGTTGGCAGCACCGTCTATGTGCACGTTCCCTATTGGGAGCACAGAACAGGAAAAGCCGGTTGTCTGTAAAGTCGGTTTACGGACGATAGTTTAACGTGACTCACCCCCCCCCACCCACTCCGGTGTTTTTGTCAAATATCTTGAAAACGGTGCATCCTACGGCAAAATCAATGAAATTTTCATCCCCCCTTTGAGACTCCCGAACCCCCTCCCCGCCCGCCTCCCCCGCACATATATGTATAATCAGGATCTCGGAAACGGCTCCAACGATTTCGATGAAATTTGGTATTTGGGGGTTTTCGGGGATGAAAAATTTATCTAGCTTGGTCTTATCTCTGGGAAAACGTTTGGTACCGAGTTTCTGCCCGAGCAGAGCTCGGTCGCCCAGGTACTGTTGTATGGACCGTCACAAAACTGACTAATATTTTTTGTATGGAAAAGTTAGGGATAATTAAGGAAAACGGGTACATTTTTTTTCTGAAAACTTTTTTTTTTTTTTATGTTAGATAGGCCAGACAAACGAACTAGTGGGTCACCTGATGTTAAATGAACACCACTGTCCATAGACACCCGCAGCGCTTTACACGATGCCAGTGCGTTGTCGGCCCTAAAGGAGAGGGAATAGGGGAAGGGGGAGAGGGAGGGGGAGAGGGAAGGGGTGAGGTATTGGGCCCCCGGCACTCTCACTGACCGTACGAAACGCAAGCAGGATTACTGCTGCTTCACGCCGGTGTTCTGTGAGAGGGTGGCACTGCCCCGGACGAGCCGGCCCATTCGTGATGCAGCGGCTAGCTACAACATGGCTCTACCACTACAAAAAACTTCCTTACACATGAATTTCAGGACTAAAGCTCTGCTAGTAATGATACAGCACGAGATTAAATGAATGCAATAAATGCGCCAAAAGCTCGGTAGGGCCTTAACACGCTGCCGCGTGTCTAAATGATCAAATAACAAACGTGCAGAAAGTTAAAGTGTGATTTTATGGAATAACTTAAGTACGTAGTTGATTGTACAATAAATGAACAAGTAGGTAAAGTACTAGGCGCTCATGAACGACATGTGTTACAGATATAAACAAAAGCATATGGCCAGGTCGCGCGATGACCTCCCGTCGTAATTTGATTTAGTCACAGTGAATTGTTTATTGACTTTGACATTATGTTAGGGGAACAAAATAATTCTGTACATTCGGGGTAGGTACTTTGAATATCACCTAAAATATATAAACTTTTTGGCCAAATAAAATATAAATTGTTCGAAATTACCCGTGATCATAAGGCTGATGCATTTCTCGCCCAACGTATTGGCATCACAATCCAGCGCGGAAATGCTGCCAGCCTTATGGGCACTCCTCCGCAGAGACAATCTTGGGCGAATTGTATATATACAGGGTGTCCCGTAAGTAGTACGACAAACGGAAATATGGGTGATAGGTAGGCAGGTCATCTACTAAATATCAAAAAATTACCTTCGTAAAAGTCGCACAGTTTTCGAGAAATTAAATTTTTTCTGATTTTTTGAAAATATACACTCGCACGAAGATTTTGAGTTATGAATTATTGCGAATTAATTATTTTTTACAATTATTTTTATTGAAAAATAATCTTTAATAGTAAAGTTGTATTATCAGATGCAAAAAACATTTTTAAAAAACTATTGCAGTTTCTTATTTATTTTTATTTCAATTTAAATTTTGCCTTTTCTCCTAAACTTTCAAGATTTGATCCATCACAATGAAAAAAAATTACATGACCACTGGTTAGCTTTACTAGCTTAAAAACATGTCCATTTGATGGACATTCAAAAATGAACATCTACTTAATGAAAGCTTGTTTTTAAAAAGTTTTTTCTTTTAATTTAATAACACACGATTCAAGTAAACTCGAACCCACCCGCTCGCATTTTCTAGAAAAACAAAATCATGCCTATGGAAAGTTAATATTTTTTTCACCTCACTAGCTCGGAAAGCCCTTTTTGTTTGTTTGACATCTATTGAGAAAATCGCTTTTTATCCACATGTGAAGAAAGAGTTTTGACATTTGAGGGCAGCTTAAGTGATATTTGACAGCTAACGAAACATAAAACGTTAAAAGTGCTGAATTTTTAAAATCACAATTAATGAATTGCATCGAGTAAAAACACTAAATACAGTCTTACAACTTTATTTTAATTCATAAATATCAGCATTCAACATTAACCTTCATTCTTGTTGTAAAAACGGATAAAATGTTATGACAGTCCAAGTAAGTCGATGTGCGAACAAAACGCACCCGAAATAATAAAAAAAAAACTTAAGTCAAAACTTTTCAATTAAATATTCGCATGTTTTTCTAATTATTTTCCTCGCTGTAGTGAGGTGAAAAGTTTTGTGTTATACACGGGTGAAAAGTTATTTTACGTCTCGTGTGTTGAAACACTCATTATCGAAAGGATTCTATTTTTGAACCACTCGCTTCGCTCGTGGTCAATCATAGAATCCTTTCGATAGCTCTTGTTTCAAATGAACACTCGCTGGTAAAATACAACTTTCCCCCCTTGTATAACAAATAACTATTTTCTATCACAACAAGCAATTAAGTTACAAACTGTAATAAAACATTGTAACTGAAGCCTTTAAAAAACAATATTTATTAACAGCCAGCAATATAAATTAGAAAAAGAAAGCCGAAGAAAGTGCTGGCCATAAACAAATTGTATTAAACAAAAACTTCGGTGCCTCTCTGTCTGCTGTGGTAGACAGCGCGTCTACCTGGTCCGAACCCTCCTTTATCTCACTCCCACTAATCCATCCAGCGCACATGTGAAAAAGAAAGAGCGAGTCCATTCCTTTTCCTTTGAAAAAATGTGGAGCGGTATTACGAAACGTTGTAAGTGCCTTGGGAATTGAGGGCGCTTATGCTTTTTTCATAGGTTGGTGTGTGTAAGGTTGTTTGTTCTAGCCGCCTCGAACCCGCGTCATAACGGAGTGTTATCTTCGATGAAGAATATATTTTAATGCCTTTTTTATTTTTGATTTGTTAGAGGAATTATGCTTTTTGAATGTGTCGAATATTAAACTGGCGCTGTATATGCAAGGTAAAAGTAGTAAACGTGATTTCGTTTTTTTAGATAAGTTTTTAAATGCGTTCGCTTCGAAAAATAGCTTTGGTACATACCAATACATAGATAGATACTAACTACCTGGCGAATAACTTATAACTTTTTTAACGAACGTGTTACAATCTTCAGTATACTCTTTAGAACGGCCGCTGCAATGTGACCGCAACGTCGAGGTAATTTAAACATTACGGTGATTAAGTCAGAGTGGTAGTAGCTTCAAGTAGATAGGTAAGCAAGGGGTGTTTAGGGTAAAACCGGGCTAGTTGCCCCACTGTTTGAAATCACTCCATATCACTTAGTAAAAAAGAAAAATGTCGTGTTTTCATCGACCAATTCATAAAAAGTAAAACTTTTTCTTAGAGTAATTAGCGATTTAGCAGACCTCTTCATTTTGTGACATCTATCCCATGTATGAGATAATTGCCTGATCCAATCAATGCCGTATAGGATAGAGATGCCCTCCCCCAAAACGGGACAGCTATAAATTTGATCGTTTAATTTATTGAATCAGGCGTTACTTTGCGGAGGTCCATATTAATGAACTAAAACAATTACTTTGCTCACCCGCGACCTTACAATAGTTACGTTTATGCAAGAAATGTGTGTTCATGCAGTTCCTCCACCTCCACACTGTACGAACACACACAAATCACATAAACACAACCATCACCACCACCAAGCTACACTGACGCGTTTCGAACTCAACCAGAGCTCATCTTCAGAGTTACCACAACCGTATGCTATGCTACCAAATGTTAAACTAACAAACCAAAACAAATGTTTTAACTTGTCACTGTAACTTCACAAGTACCCACTTTATTTTTCTTATTCTCAAACTACCTCACAAAAATTAACTTTTATTGACATATTTTATTAATACTAACTGTTCAAATTAGACCCAAGCCGCAGTAAAGGAGATGATACTAAATTTACCTGTTCATTAATAATAGATCCCATAGTGTTGCACCTAATTATTTCCATGCATTCCAGAGCATCCAGACGCAACCCCTTGCCGCAATAATGTAACACTTCATAAGAATCTGAATCTAACAATGAATGATTTGATTCCAACAAATGTTTTGCAAAATTCGATCTATCTGGATGCTCATTCCTATATGCCGAAACATGCTCTTTAAATCTAGTATTAAAACTTCGGCCTGTCTGTCCTACGTATATCCCATTGCAGTCATTACAAGTAAGCTTGTATACCCCCGATCTATTTCCCTTATCTACCTGTTCTTTGTGGTTACATAGCCTAGAGTACAAAGAGTTGTTAGTCTTGAAGGCAACATTAATATTGTTTGATTTTAAAATGCCATAAATCTTATCAGACAAACCCCCAACGTAAGAGATACTAGATCTATATTTGTTAGTAGACTGAGAAGATAACGCAGCGTAAAGCATACTATTTACTAACCGTGCCTGCTTCTTTTGAACTAAACTATCTACCATTGATTGAACTGCATGAACACACATTTCTTGCATAAACGTAACTATTGTAAGGTCGCGGGTGAGCAAAGTAATTGTTTTAGTTCATAAATTTGATCGCTTTTTGCCTTCGTATGCTATCACACAGAGACATGCGACTCGGTCAACTTAGTGGTAGCTAGAAAGTCTCTCGATAAATAATTGAAATAATAAATGATTCATTCCCAAAAGTAGAATAGGAATTATAATCGGGGCAACTATCCTAGTTTTACAAACATACATTACATATTCTCTAATTACATAGTGTAACGATGGACCTCATAAAGGAAGCTCAAATTCACTCAGAGGGCAATGGAGAGGGTTCGGAGTTTCTCTGCAATAATGAACTTTAAAGTCACCGACACAGCTCGAAGAATGGCACATCGCTCGTAGAACTGATGGCCGATGGGGCAAAAAGGTTCCCGAGTGGCGTCCGCGGACTGGAAGACGCAGTGTAGGTAGGCCTCCAACAAGACGGAGCGTCGACCTGGCTAAGGTTGCGGGATCGCGTTGGATGCGGAGGGCACGGGACCGGTCAGTTTGGGGAGCCTTGGGGGAGGCCTATGTTCAGCAGCCTATGATGACATAGTGTAAATACATATTTATTTATTTTTTTAGTTACATTGGTCTTCCATGCTGCATCGGCATATTCTACGTATACTACGGCCACCAGCGCCCGCGCACTGATCAGCCTCACAGCTCCACTGCACAATAAAGGTGTATCCACAATTGTATGTAGATATGTTTGTAAACTCTTTATTGATGAAAATTTAAAGATATAAATGGTTCGCAGTAATAAGGTGATGTTAACCCTAGGAAAGGATCCCTTCCAGCTAACCTAGTTAAAAGAGGAATTAAAAGAGAGGAGTTAAAATTACGTAAGAAAAACAGTTAAAGGCCTACTAATACTAAAAATGTGAAAGTTTGTGAGAATGTGCATGCATGTGCGTGTGTGAGAGTTTTAAAATGGCTGGACGGATTAAGATCAGATACAGTACTCGTATTTAGGTACAAGTAGTTGGACAAGTTCCCAATCCGCACTGGGCCCGCGTGGGAACTACGGTCCAAGCCCTCTTATTCTGAGAGGAGACCTGTGCCCTGCAGTGGGACGTATACAGGCTGGGATGATGATGATGATGACTGTTTTAGTAAACCGAGATAAAATTATCAAATTCGCCAATATCATTGTAAAAAGGGCCGATCTTTGCACTTTGACATTCCGTTGTTTAATCACGTACAAGAGGCCACAAGTCTATCGTATTATCGACCAAGTAAATGTTCTACAATTTTTGAAGACAGTTCCTGCATCAGATCAGAATTAGAACAATAAGGCTGATCGTCACATTGACTTGTACCTAAGTGAAAATAGTCTTTGACATTTAAACCATGCAGTTGACACTAAACAATATGGTCAGGGCCGGATTTAAGGGAGGGCATCCGGGGCGATAGCCCCTGGGCCTTCACGATAGAGAGGCCCCCACATTAAAGACTTCGAAAAAAGTCCAACGAGTAAATATCGATATTATTTGGAAAATAATTAGTGGCAAAAGGAGCCTCCACTCCTCTTATGCCCCGAGGCCTCCAGACCCCTAAACCCGGTCCTGAATAGGGTGGTAAAGGAATTACTTGGCCGAGAACAGCCGAGCATACATAAATTCCAAAAAACTCCGAGGTGCGCACGCGCAGACACACGACCCGCTTGAGAAGCCAAGCCACTAGACTACTACATCATATAAATACAGTGAGCTTAACTATAAATTAAAAATATTAAGAACCCCCAACTCAATTAGGTCACAGTACCTGGGCGACCGAGCTCTGCTCGGGCTGAAACTCGGTACCAAGCGTTTTCCCAGAGATAAGAACAAGCCAGATAAATTTTTCATCCCCGAAAACCCCGACATTGTATACCAAATTTCTTCAAAATCGTTGGAGCCGTTTCTGAGATTCTGATTACATATACATATATACAAGAATTTTTCGTTTAAAGGTCTTAGATAGATATATGTTTGAAAATAAAATAAATGCCCATTACGCGTCTTAGATCCCTTCCGCAGCTAACAAAAGAGCTGATAACTTTGAAACGGCTGAACCAATTTTGATGGAACATATCTAAGAACCATCGCCAAGATAGGCTTTCAAATAAATAAAACCACATCCAAATCGGTTTACCCGTATAAGACCTACAGTACCACAGACACACACACACACACACACATATAGCGGTCAAACTAATAACACCCCTCTTTATGTGTCGGGGGTTAAAAATAGTAGCAATAATTTCCCGAGGACAACGCAAGCAGTTCGCGAACATTGCTCAAGCACATTTCCTAGGTGTGGACGCACCTTTACCTCTATATTGGGCTTAAAACATGCGCATGCGGCTCCCGACGTGGGAACGTGACTGCACGATTGTATTGTCATACCTCTGGGGTTATTGATTATATGGTATTTTAAAAGGTAGTCGGTTGTATCGGTTCTTCATTAGTGGTTGGCCAAGATAATGGTGTCATTGGTCATTGTTATTTTACTCCCCGCCCTATATCGATGTCAAAATTATGATTTATGTATTGGCCAAGAAATTTATTTACCGCCCTAAGGTTCAATGTCCTGTACGTTTTAAAACAACAAAGGCAAAATCAGCCTTTTTCTATTCTACACTCACGAGCAGAATAATTGCATCGCTTTGCTTTTTCATCATCATCATCATCATCATCATCCCAGCCTATATAAGTCCCACTGCAGGGCACAGGCCTCCTCTCATAATGAGAGGGCTTGGGCCGTAGTTCCCACGCGGGCCCAGTGCGGATTGGGAACTTTTCATGCATGCATGCTTTTTTTCTTTGATTTTTCATGTGCACCCAATAACCGGCTTTCCTTGGCTTTCAGAAATTATTTTTATGTGATGCTGTTCCTTGAAATTTAAGCTCTATGAAATTTTAAAATTTTACAAAGTTATTATAAAGGTTCACACAGTTATTAGGTGTAGGTACATGTATGCAAAGTGATGCAATTATTCTGCTCGTGAGTATAATGCAGGAACTATCACTAAAAAGGTAAAATACTTACTTAATTATACAGTTGGCACTGACACTATAGATAGTACATTGTGCATTAAGGGCCGTAATAAAGGGATTACTATCGAGAGTGTATTGGAAGCCCGACGCCGAAGGCGGAGGGCTTTTAATGACTCGAGTCTTTAATCCCCTTACTGTCCGTGATATACATACACACAGATTTTCATCAGATTGCTGCCAACATGTTAAAAAATACTTACTAAAATGATTGCAAACCAATTTGATATAAATTTAAAATGTAAAAATAACGAACTTCCATGAAGCGTAAGTAGATAAGTTTTGAGTTGTACAATTGGGTTATAACTATAAGTTTTAAAGATACAAATAAAACGTTGGCTGACTTGAAACCTCCTTAGTCTGGAATGACATAGTTACTAACTTGTTTACGAAAAAAAACGAAAGTTATAACTCCTCAAGGAGCAAAAGTAGGTAGGAAAACTATTCGTAAATCCATAACTCCCGTAAGAACAATTTAGGCCATTGTCCTTTACTATTCAGGCATGAAATAACACCATAGACGAGCAAGTGTGACGAAAAAAAATTTTTTTTACCGTTACCTACTCATGCATCACTTATTACAAAATTTATTAAAAAACTAAGCAAGCTCGGGCTTAAATCCACGATCCTCTGTTCAAGGTGGAAGCCACACTTAGAGACGTGGGACGGGGGCGCGTCACAGTCCGCGTCGTTAGTTCGCAGTCCGCGTCTCCGCCCCGTCTCTTCTGTCTGCTTTGGATCGCGACGCTTCTATACATTTAGTATGAAAACTGATGCAAGGGGCGCCGCGACTGCAACGCGGCCGTCCCACGTCATTTCAGCGTGTCTAAGAAATAACCGATGTAAATTTACAACCAATTCGTAAAAACTGTCTTCAGAAAATTGGCGCGGTTGGAAAGCTCGATTAATGGCCCCTATGCTTGACGATGACAAACTAAACACATTCAAATAGTCACTTCACACATAATAAAAATAAGTAGATAAAACTATCATGAGTTAGCAAGAATCTATCTTGTCCAAAACCTGTCCAATTCCCGTCCCCAACTGCTACATCACCACTAAGCCAGCCGACCGCAGTTCCCATAAAATATGATTTAAAACTGGGCCCATAAATATGCTCTATTATGTGAGAACAAAACGTATATTATTTATTGTTGCGACAATGCACGTTTGATACATTAATTAGATATGGTTTGAACGCCTTCTTGCACGGCGTTGTAATGTAACTATAAAGTCCCAACACTGTTTGCGAGCAGCAATTCAATCGTTTGGGAGATAGGAATGGGTTGAGCTTGGGATGAGCCTTATTTTCCTGTTAATTCGCTAAGTAAACAAATAAATAAACAAAGAAATAAGGCTCATCCCAAACTCAGCCCAAACCTCTCGCAAACCAGTGATTTTTGGCGTTCCTGAACAGCAGTTCAAACCCAACCCAAACGTTTGAATTACCGCTACCAAACCCGTGAAAACCCGTTCCTGAATTTAGCCCCTGGCGAACGACACGGGTGATTTTTGTATGGCTGCGGCTATAAAAGACGGTTGAGCTTATCCTACACTACGTCTCGAGTTGTGAGGGTGTTTTTCTGTTTAAATCTAAATTTACACGGAAAAGCTTATCATCGTCATTCCAGCCGCTAGACTTCCACTACTGCTGAACATAGGTCTCCCCTAAGGTTCACCAAAGAGACCGGTCCTCCGCTTTCCCGCAACCTCAACCAGGGGCTTGTTGCATAACAAAGTACTAATATTACAAGCGGAACTCTCGCTTCAGTTATATTAACTAGAAAGGGAGTTCCGCTTGTAATATAAGTTGTACTATTTTGTTATGCTATGCAACAGGCCCCAGGTTGTCGTTCCATCTTGTTGGAGGCCTACCTACACTGGGTCAATGGACGCCATTCGAGAACCTCTTGGCCCCATCGGCCTGCAGTTCTACAACCAATCACCCCTTCAACTCGTTACTGATGACATACATTTCTAGTAAAAAATTCAAAAAGCTACAAAAAAATTCAAGGACCTGCCAGCAGTAACAACTAAGTACTTACTATTCTCATTAGAATTTCACGTCACAAACCAACAAAATCTTATAAGAAAAAAAATCATGGGTTAAGTAGATCGCGCGTTGGATGCGGATGGCGCAGCACCGGTCTGTTTGGCGAGCCTTGGAGGAGGCCTATGTTCAGCAGTGGACGTCTTTAGCTTTATTCAAATAGAATAAAGGTGCATTTAAATATTTGGATGCTGATAAGCAATACAGCCCACAAAAACTCAAAAATTGTGATTTGTATAATTACGAAATTGGTGCCTGGCCGTCTCCTCAACATTTTATAATCAGACAGCAATTTCACAAAAGTCAAAAGTCGTGACGTCCATCGCACACTCTATTAGCGTAAGCAGGAAGGCACTATACGAAGTTCGAAAATCGAACTTTTAGAGCGCGCGCACACAGAGAGCGGTCTGGAGTTCCGCGTTCTTTCAAATGTACCGAGTCCCTTACGATAACGCACACAGCAATCGTAAGCGACTCAGTACATTTGAAAGAACGCGGAACTCCAGACCGCTCTCTGTGTGCGCGCGCTCTTAGAGCGTTACAGAGGCGACAAAGCACTACCTTGTTGCAGAATTACCACTCTATTTTTTGATTCCTCGAAAAAACGAGAGAATCGTTGTATGAAAGCACTTTGTACGCGGCGTAGGGCACGTTCAAAATACCGTCTTGGTTTATTCCTTTTGACCGAAAAAAAAGAAAACTGTTGATCAACTGTCATTTTCTGCTAAGCATGGGTACCTACTAAGTCATACGACCCTTAACACATGCAATAAATATGTTATCCATAACAGAAGACCATTATCTTCCGGATAATTTATTAAATCTGATACTGTTACGCCCACTTTCCCCTAAAGTAGCTTCCCTAATGTAAGGAAACACAAATATGACATTTGCCGTTGAACGTGTCGCTGTAATCGACGCAAAAGCTCAAAACTTTGATGCAGCGATCGTAGTTCCAATTTTCTCCGATGTCGTACTTAACTTTGTAAATGCTAACCCTTTTCTTTTTTTAGGGGAGGACAGGGAACAAAGATCTCAATAAATATATTGTATTTATTTAGCGTTTATTGCTGAATTATACGGAATCCTTCCGGGATTGAGATGCAATGTGCGGAATTGATTTTATTGCGTTTTTCAGTGGTAACAGGAAGGCGTGGCATTTTTATTGAACTATTTTAAGGAATATAGTTTTCGGAACTAGAACGGTGGTTAAAGATTTTTTAATGAGAGGTGCCATTTAGGGTTAAAACATTAAATTTTATATAGTAGACTAGCTGATGCCCGCGACTACGTCTGCGAAGAAAAATAGCCTACGACCTATTCTTAGACCTGCCGAATATAGAGAAAAAGGATTCATAAAAAGCGGTCAAGCCGTTTCGGAGGAGATCGATAACAAACACCGTGACACGAGATTTCTATACAGGGTTATTTTTAATTCACTGACATCCTCTTAACCCTGAATTCCTATCACTCAAACAAATGTTTTTTGTTTTACGACTTTTTAATATGAAGCACTTTTTTTCCCATACAAATACACAGAGTATCGTAAAAATAAGAGGCAGAATCAAATTTTCAAAACGTTATTACACCAAAAATATTAAGTTATGACAAAAGCCGTAAAACAAAAAACATTTGTTTGAGTGGTAGGAGTTTAGGGTTAAAAGGATGCTAGTGAATTGTTTTGAAAAAAATTACTTTCTGCCAAGTTTCTTGGCCCCTTTTTCTTGGCAATAATAGTCGTTCCGAAAGCGCTGGTAGTTTCAAAAAGTGAATACTTGCAGTATAAACGTTTTGATTTTATTATTTTTTTTTGTTATAGATGACATTTTCATACATTTAGACCCTATTTATTAACGCTGGGCAAAAAATTATGTTCGGCAGTACATCGGTTCTCAAACTTTTTTTGTGACGGAACCCTTTTGGGAAGCTAAATATTTGACGAAGCCCCAATATAAAAAAAAAACTGTAGACTAGGCATATTATGATCTTCTATATATAAGAGCTGGTTTATGATTATTTTTCTTATTATTGCAAATACTATCTCGATGCCCCCACAGAGGCTTTGAGGAGCCCTAGGGCTGCACGGAGCACTCTTTGATAATGGCTGACCTAGTGGCTCGACCCGCGCTCAGAATTTATGTGCAAAATTAAATTACATTTGAAAGAGTTTATTTCAGCTGTCTATCTTATAGCAAGGATGATATAGACTGGATTGGCAGTCGCCATAGTACGGATCGGCTGTGGTTTTTGTAGTTCGATTATTAAATCTAGATGGCGCTGAAATATAGCCAGAGGCTTTGAAGGCAAAACAATAAGACTACAGATGTTTCTTAATACTACAAATGTATTATTTTTCAAAAATATTGCATAATAATACATTAGCAGTGATCTGTAGTCTTATTGTTTTGCCTTCAAAGCCTCTGGCTATATTACAGCGCCATCTAGATTTAATAATCGAACTACAAAAACCGCGACCGGTCCGTACTATGGCGACTGCCAATCCAGTCTATATCATCCTTGCTAATACCTACGTTTCTTGAGATACAGCCCTGTGACATACAGACAGACAAACCGACAGTAATATGGTTACGTTTGTCATCCTTTGGGTGCGGAACCCTAAATATAACTTTAATTTATTGTTAATCAAAGATGAATTTAGCTCATTAAGTTATTTTATTGCATTGAGTTTTGAGGGATTTGAATTTGAAATTTGTTACAATTTGAATAAATCATAAATCAGGTTGTAAATAAATACGTTACGCTGTCGAATTTGTCAACTTATTAAAATCACATTATTCTAATGTCAATCTTTTTTAGTTGCGCGGTAGTGTGATTGGCCAAGTCTTGCAAAATCTGTAACGCGCTGTGCAAAAAAAGTGTTTGTTTTATTAAATTACTAGCTCCATGCCAAGTTTCATCTAAATCGGATGAGCGGTATGAGCGTGAAGAGGTAAAAAACAGACAGATATACAGACAAAGACACTTTCGCATTTATAATATTAGTATTGGTGACTTATGCAGCAGCCGTGGTCACGAGTTGACTGTCAACTCGTAACCAGGGCTGCTGCAATGTGGCCGAAACGTCGAGGTAAATATTGTTTGCGTGATAAGTCCCGCTAGTATAATAATAACGAGTAAAAATCACCAAAGTTTAAAACAGTATAATAATGACATTAATTGAAATCATTTGCCAATAAATGAAATTAAAAAAAATGAAAAGCAAAAAGCTAGTGTGTGGATAATACGCCCCCGTATGGCAATAACATTAGGGTTTGAAATGCCAGGTCATATATTATTGTCATTCATTCCAGATGGACTTAAATAGGTCGTGTTTTAACCGCACCTACTCAAACTAATAAACGGAAACTTACTGATATATCTACATCTGTTTTTATTTGTTTACCTAAATCAGCCATTCTCAAAGTGTGACCCGCGGAGCCCTGTAGGACTTTTCAAAGGCTCTGTGGAGGCTCCACGAGAGTACTTGTAATAATCAGAAAGAAATCAAAAACCAGGTCTTGTAGATGTCTGGTCAAGAGTTTTTTTTAATTTGGAACTTGTTTTGCCTTCGGGATCCGTCACTAAAAAGTTTGAGAACCGCTGACCTAGATATTTAAAAAAATATAGCTAACGAGATTTTCAAGTAGGTACTATACCTCTTAAAAATTCAATTTTTTTTTTTTAAATTGAGTTACGTGAAAAAATGATGACGTTTGAACTCATTGTTGCTGTCGAAATGAGTCTAAATTTGATACTAAAATCTTAAATCATTTTTCCAACTTAACTTGGCTCTTCTCGTCATCAATCTCCATTAATTAATTCGATGATGGCACAAGGACTACTGAACTATAAAAATTCGCTCATAAAATAACTCAAATGTGGAATTCGTTTAGTCCGAAACCTGTTGCTTATTTAAACCTTGGAAAGTGAATCTTGCCGGCATTCTATAAATATGCTGATCACTTCGGCCAAAATGAGGTCTAGTTATTTTGCCATCTCACAAAATTATGTTTAACCTAGATTCTTATTGAATAGAAAAACAAAGAGACCGAATTTTAATTTTATTTTTAGCTTTTTAGTGCCCACCTTCCAGCTCCATCTTCAGACCCTAATTACCACCTAGGACTAACGTATTCGTCAAGAAGAAGCAAACGAGCCCAAACTCGATGGGATTGTGTCATTTTACTATGAAGTGCCTATGGCCACCTTCCAGCTCCATCATCAGACCCAGTTACCATCTAGGACCAAAGTACTCGTTGAGACGAATCAAACAAGTCCAAACTCGATGGGGTAGTGCCGTTTCTTTATGGAATGCCTTTGACCACGTTCCAGCTCCATCATCAGACCATGGTTACCACCTGCGATCAAAGTACTTGTCAAGACGAATCAAACGAGCTCAAACTCAATGGGGTTGAGTGGTTTTATTACAGAGTTCTCATGGCCATGGCTCCATCATCAGATCAGCTCCATGTCACAATAATATTGCATTGTCACCGGATTTACACACGCATGCAAAATTTCAGCTCAATCGGTAATCGGGAAGAGGGTCAAATTTAACTTGCAAGATACAGACAGACAGATAGAAAGGTGACTAAATAAAAGCTTGTAAAAAATAGTAAAAGTTAAACTAATTTTGTATAACAGCTAGTTAATATGAAGAAGTGCTGAACTTGGTACTTTTTCAGATGCAGACGTTTTATCTCATGAGCGCGAGTTTTTCGTGATTGTGTGCGTCGATGTCAACACATACATGTCTCGGTATGCGTAAGTTACGGGAGCGATAGTATTTTACATAGTGAGCCGAACGGCAGCATTGGCAGTATTGTGTGTGAAGTTCTCAATCCGCGTGGGGCCCGCATGGGAATTACGGCTGACGGCCTCTCATTCTGAGAGGAGCCTGTGCGCTGCAGTGGGACGTACAGGCTGAGATGATGTACTAGTTGAACTTAGAATAGTATGGAATAAATTTATTTGTAAAAATGTAGTGTTGAAATAATTAGGTACAGTATGCGGTATACAGTATACGGTATTAGACCATATGGCTATTAACCCTCGACACAAAAAGAGGGGTGTTATATATAAGTTTGACCGCTGTGTGTGTGTGTGTGTGTGTGTGTGTGTGTGTCTGTGGCATCATAGACATGTTTCATCAAAATTGGTTCATTCGGTTGAAAGTTATCAGCTCTTTTGTTAACTGCGGAAGAGATCTGACGCATAATGTGTAGGTATTTACTTTATTATCAAACAGTGTGACCTATTTGAGTTGGGGTTTTATTTTTTTTAATTTATTTTATTCTAGCTTTACCCGCGACTCCGGCTGCTATAAATTCGTTTATCACAATCCCTAATAGGTACAAACTATCCTATGTCCTTCCCAGGGTCTCAAACAAGCTCCATACCAAATTTTATCTAAATCGATTCAGCGGTTTAAGCGTGAAGAGGTAACAGACAGACAGACAGACGGACGGACACACTTTTGCATTTATAATATATTCGCACAAAATCAACCAACTCAGTGCGAAGCAGATTCACTAAAAAATTGCTCTATCGTGTACAATGCTTTGTAATTTGAAAATAAAAACAGCACAAAGAATAAAAGCATTAAAAACAAGATGGCTATTGCGCACAATGAATCGATCCGTCACCAAATGTCAAGACGATTCGACAGGAGGCCAGGGGTGATCAAATACACAATATAAAGGGTTCAGTATTATCACATGGCGAATGAGTCGCGAAATAAAATAATAATAATAATTGTAATACTAGCTGTTCTCAGACCCAATTTGCAATAGAAACTGGTGGACACAAAAAGGGGAAGCTTTTGCCAAGAATGGGACGCCCAATAAGCTAAAAGAATATATATAGATTTGTACTGAACCCGATTATTACAAAGCTAGTTTTCTTGAACGGTACTAATAGTAGCTACTTAAGTTCATAATTAATACGACGTATTGTATTAAAACTGACATCTTCTATTTGTGATATGCCTAATTTAATTGTATGATTATTTATTGTTTTAAGTTAGACTAGACTAGACCATTTTCGCTGTCCGATCATTGCTGTAGTAATTAAGTAGTAAATAATTTATAAATATATTTTTTTTTTTTAGGCACACCTTTATATTCGCATGCTGGTGATGCCGGCGAGAGCGCTGAACATACTCATTTTATGTACCTATCGAATATCTCTGTAACCGCTACTCAAGTGAATAAATATATGATTTATGATTTATGACGAATTTACGATACACAGCAGTGCATGGCCCAAGTTCTGAAAAAAAACTTGCGCAACCCTAAATTGATTGCAGAAAATCGCTCAATCGTTTCGGATTCGCTGCTCTTGTCTACCTCAAAGGGTAACTGAATTCGAGCCAATATTCAATTTAAAACCCCTTTAAATACAATTCAATGATATTTATTGCGTTTTTTTTCTCGATTCAATTCATACATTTACCGTGTAATGCTCTAGATATGTCGACAATGGACAAAAACGAAGAAAAAAAGGAAGATTTCGCTAAGGGCGATGGGTAACTTGAGGTCATACCGGCTCACACCCCTGTACTTCCTGAATTAAAATTTAAGGGCTGCCAAAAGTTGTTTTGAAATACTATCTAATCTATATCTATACTAATATTATAAAGAGGAAAGATTTGATTGTTTGTTTGTTCGTTTGTTTGCATTGAATAGGCTCCGAAACTACTGAACCGATTTCAAAAATTCTTTTGCCGTTAGAAAGCTATTTGCAGCAGATATTTGGGGCAGATATTTGTATGAAAAATACGAATGTTTGTTCTCGGGTCTTGGGTGTTTAATATGTATTTAAGTATGTATCTATCTATATAAGTATGTTTATCCGTTGCCTAGTACCCATAACACAAGCTTTGTAAAGCTTACTTTGGGACTAGGTCAATTGGTGTGAATTGTCCCGTGATATTTATTATTTATTTTTTTTTAAAGCTAAATAAATAAAAAAAAAAAAAAAAATCGTTTATTCATTCACTTATGGATACATAGTAACAAAGGTTGGTGCCTCTTTTTAAGTATACGTGATACCTGTGCTAAGAGACACCGCTCTTCCAATGTGGGTAACAGTTTTTAAGTAAGAGTAAGAAAAGTAAAGTATATAAAACTAAAAGCTACATTATCATTGAGTGACATAGGCTACTTTTTACCGCGGGAAAATACCTTTTCCTACGGGAAAATTGATATATCGCGGGCGAAGCTGCGGACGGAAAGCTAGTTAGTTATAAATAAAAAAAAATTGTAAAAAAAACTATTTAAAATACTGACAAGCTTTTTTGCTGGCTGTATGTTTTGGCCTTGATTATCAAAATACTCTTCAGGGCGAATCAAACGAGCCAGAACTCGATGCCGTCGTGTATTTTTATTACAGAGTTCCTATGGCCACTTTCCAGCTCCATCATCAGATCAGCTCCATGTCATTAATATTGCATTATTATAGGATTTATACATGCATGCAAAATTTTAGCTCAAGCGGTTGAATATTGACCCCTTATTGCCTAACCGAAGAAGAGTCAATGCGGTCGCACCTGTACCCAACAGTAAATCAATGTATGCGAAAAGACAATTTGCTGCGCAATCTGCTCACCTATATAATAGAATTTGTAAAGAAATTAATATACATCCGTTGAACCTACATGATTTTAAAAATAGACTTGCTGAATGCTTAACTAAACTTGACTATGAGGAAACTGAGACACTCCTAAGATGGGGGTTTTAATGGCTTTAAAGTATTGAATATATAAAAAAAGTCACAAATATGTACAATAGTCATAAGTTTACTCTTAAGATTTAGTATTGTTTAACATCAGAATGAAACCACATATTTGTTTTGGAAGAGCGAGGTCTTCTGTCACAGGCATTATGTACCTATGCCTACTAGAAGGTCTCAACAATTTGTTTGTACACCATTTTGTTGTTAACAGAAATAAATTATTATTATTATTATATACATTGCAAGTTAATAAGAAGCTTGTAAAAGAACATTTATTTCAAACTATTGAGGTCCATATAAAGTTAGTGAAATAAGTAAAATAACACACAATACTAATAATAATAAAGAAAAGACAAAATTTTAAATAAAAAATAAAACCTCCTTCAAAAAACATTCAAAAACCTTGAAATAATAATTGAACCGAACCGACTACAATAAGCATGAAAGTATCTTTCTTCTAATCTGTTTTAAGTCGGTGCCTCAGCTCGAGCCAGCAAGAGTGGACCTAGTAATACCTAGTAATAACTTACCTACATACCCTACTATCTATAGGGCTTCTACACTCCTGCAAGCTCGTGCTGAGGCACCGACTTAAAACAGATTAGAAGAAAGATATTTTCATGCTTATTGTAGTCGGTTCGGTTCAATTATTATTTCATGGTTTTTGAATGTTTTTTGAAGGAGGTTTTATTTTTTATTTAAAAATTTTTATTTTTTGCTTTTTAGTTGTTTCTGTATAAAATAGATGCGTAGGATAAAATCATCACTTTGACTTCGAAATAAGGTTATGTTGAAAATTCTATTTTTAATGCTCGACGGGGTTATGTCGTTTTAATACAGAGTTCCATGATACTTTCTGAATGCAAATGCTCGACTTGTCACCGAAAATACTAAAATCGCTATAAGTTTCTCTTGAATTTTAGAAGAGTTTCTTCAATTCCTCATGGATCCCATCATCAGAACTAGATTTTGGTAACAACGGGACCAACCTTGAAGCATGTGCTTTCAAACAACGAAAAAATTTTCCAAATCGGTTCATAAATGACGGAGTTCTGAGGTAACACACGTTAAAAAAAAAAAAAAAGAATATACAACCGAATTGAGAACCTCCTCCTTTTTTTGAAGTCGGTTAAAAAGACAGGGGTTAGTAGCGCACTTTATAATAACTAACTAGGTACTTAGTTATAGCCCGCGTATTCATCTGGGTCCAACGGGTATTTTGCACTTCAATGGATTAAAAGACTCTTCATACAAAAAATAAGGTTAGTAGGTAAGTATAGTCAAGGATGATATACTTAGACTGGATTAGCAATCGCCATAGTACAGATCGTCCGCAGAAAAATAGTTCGATTATTAAATTTAGATGGCGCTGAAATATAGCCCGAGGCTTTGAAAGCAAAACAATAAGACTACAGATGTTTCATATTACTACAAATGTATTATTTTTCAAAAATATTGCATAATAATACATTTGCAGAAATATGAAATATCTGTAGTCTTATTGTTTTGCTTTCAAACCCTCGGGCTATATGTCAGCGCCATCTATTTTTAATAATCGAACTATTTTTCCGCGGCCGATCTGTACTATGGCGATTGCTAATCCAGTCTATATCATCCTTGGTATAGTCGACCAAGTACAGTCGAGGAAACTGAATTGCGTACCAGGGTGGAACCTTTTTGTTCCAAATGTCATGTTGACATTCTCTACATCTGCCAAACAAATCATCGGGAAATCGATTGAGAAGAGGTTCCACCCTGGAAAGTACGCGATTCTGTTTCCGTGACTGTAACTTGCTTTACCATTTTTAATGACAGTTCCTGCATCAGAACATAAACAATAAGGCTGATAGTCACATTGAATTGGTATTGGATTGGACTATCGATAGGCAACACTATTGCCAAGTTAAGCATCCCCTTTACTACACAAAATCACTTTTAAAAAACCTAAACATTTTTGGCAGCCCTGGCCACGCATGTACTGTACAATGCGCAGTAAGTACAATCCGTACTATTGCGCAGGTCAGGCGCTAAGTTCCGTGAGAACTGCGCACGGGCAGCTGACTCGATGACAGTCGTGACAGCCGTAGATCTTGCCGAGTAAACGACAGTTTTAGGCAAACTAGCATGACTCCTGATGGTAAGAAATCCTGGAGAATCTGAAGCTTATGGTAAAGACTAAACATAATCTAATATATAAAAACCTCGTGTCACGGTGTTTGTTATCGAACGGACTCCGAAACGACTTGACCCATTTTTATGAAACTTTTTTCTCTGTGTTCGGTAGGTCTCAGAATAGGTCGTAGGCTATTTTTTTACACCTACCCCTAATCTTCGTGGACGGAATCGCGGGCAACAGCTAGTCTAATAAATAAAAATCTCGTGTCACGGTGTTTGTTATCGAACTGCTACGAAACCACTACCGATTTTTAAAAAACTATTTTCTCTATATTCGGTAGGTCTGAGTGGTCGTAGGCTATTTTTTATATCCTTATACTTCGCAGATGGAGCCGCGGGCAACAGCTAGTAATGTATGATAATATATGCTATTGTATTTGAGGCATATAATGCGTAACGATAAGTATGGTCTTCTACAGCTTATTATCCAGGGGAAGATACAAGACCGCAGACCACCTGGCAGTAGACGTACCTCCTGGTTAAGAAACCTTAGAGACTGGTTCGGGATGAGTACCAGATCTTTCGGGCGGCAGTCTCTATAATAAAGATAGATCTTATGATCGCTGACCTCCGATAGGAGAGGGCACTAAGTATATAAGAAGAAGAAGATAATAATATAAGGTGCTAATGAAATTGGTACGTACTAATATGTCCAGGGCGTAACTTACTCATCAAAACAAGTCACTTTCACTCAGACAACTTTTCAAAATTTAAAAAAAAAAAACGCAAACTTTTCATACATATCCATCCAAACGGAGTACTGCTTTAGTACCTAATGGAAAATCGAGATTCCTTTTTCAAATTTTAAAAATTTCTTAGATTAAAAATTAAAAGTGACTTGTTTTGATGAGTAGCCGTAGAAATATTGATACCATTCTACATTCTTCATTCTTTTTGATATTTGTAGTGGTAGAGCCATGTTGTAGCTAGCCGCTGCATCACGAATGGGCCGGCTCGTCCGGGGCAGTACCACCCTCTCACAGAACACCGGCGTGAAGCAGCAGTAATCCTGCTTGCGTTTCGTACGGTCAGTGAGAGTGCCGGGGGCCCAATACCTCACCCCTTCCCTCTCCCCCTCCCTCTCCCCCTTCCCCTATTCCCTCTCCTTTAGGGCCGACAACGCACTGGCATCGTGTAAAGCGCTGCGGGTGTCTATGGACAGTGGTGTTCATTTAACATCAGGTGACCCACTAGTTCGTTTGTCTGGCCTATCTAACATAAAAAAAAAAAAAAAAAAAAAACTAAACTACCAATTTACCACTTGCAACGCTAAACAAAACGAGTAATAAATATCTTGACGTTTCGGCTACATTGCCATTGCTTATTACTCGTTTCTTTTGTCTCGATAAGTCCTGGGTGTGGTAATAGTTATGAGTAAAAAATCAAGATTATTTGTATGACGCACGAGCAAAGCCGCGGCCAAAAGCAGCCTATATTCGAGCTGAGAAGCTTAATACAAGTCAAAATAGTGGCGGTGTGATCCAACGCTAGCTGAATGACACAAGATCAGTACCACAATTGTGTCAAAAAAAAACTCATCCGTTTCCGCTGCAGCGTAATGCTAATCGGAGGCACAATGACATCTTATACTTCTGTATAACCAGCCCATACCACGAGCGACTGTCGAGTGAATCTTATGTGCATTGCTTGCTCGACACGCTCACCGTCTACTGGTGAACAAGTAACGCACGCAATGTATTACAAACATGGACACGATGCCGTTGTAGTCGTCTCCAGATTAAATTTAATATGTTGGTAGTCCGAGAGCTTGTAGGTGCAGTGTGGAAACGGCTTTCGACCGAGTTTTTAAATTTGGAATTTTCGAGAGCTTGACATTGAACCCAGTGAAAAGTTGAATTTTTTACATGCCTTGGGTTTTTGTGTTGGTGTTGGAGTTTCAACTCTAAATGCTAGGTTTTTAAGTAGAATTTCGATGATATTCCTGTTGCAGTACAGGCATGTAAGTAAATAGGTCTTTGCGTTAGGTACTTTGTGTTTTAGTGTGGTTTTTTTTTTTTTTTTTATGTTAGATAGGCCAGACAAACGAACTAGTGGGTCACCTGATGTTAAATGAACACCACTGTCCATAGACACCCGCAGCGCTTTACACGCTGCCAGTGCGTTGTCGGCCCTAAAGGAGAGGGAATATGGGAAGGGGGAGAGGGAGGGGGAGAGGGAAGGGGTGATGTATTGGGCCCCCGGCACTCTCACTGACCGTACGAAACGCAAGCAGGATTACTGCTGCTTCACGCCGGTGTTCTGTGTGAGGGTGGTACTGCCCCGGCCGAGCCGGCCCATTCGTGATGCAGCGGCTAGCTACAACATGGCTCTACCACTACAAAAACATTTTGAAATAATCTCTTTATTTACAGATTATCGGTAGAATGGTAAAGTCATGATAGCCTAATGGTTTGACCTAGGTATGGCCTTTCAAGCAGGTCGCGGGTTCGAGCCCGAGCGCGCACCAATAAGTTAATTGAAATTGTGAGCGAAATTAAGTACATTTGGAATTTACCTTTATTTAGCTTTGCGGTGAAGGCAAACATCGTGAGGAAAGCTGCACACGCCTGCGAGCGAAGAAATCCAATGGGTGTGTATGAATGAAGTTCCCAATCCGCACTGGGGCCGCGTATTTTTTAACCCCGACTCCAAAAGAGGGGTGTTATGAGCTTGACTGCTATGTGTGTTTGTCTGGCATCATAACTCATAAACGGATGGACCGATTTGGATGCATTTTTTTTATTTGAAAGCAGGTTTATTGGCAATGGTTCTTAGACGTTTCATTTCATCAAAATTGGTGTAGCCTTTTCAAAGTTATCATCTCTTTTGTAAGCTGCGGAACGGTTCTTAGACGCATTAAGGGCATTCACTTTATTTTTAAACATATGTATATGAGGCCCTTAACTGCGTTGGGGGTTTTCAAAATTTTTAATTTATAGTTATTTTAAGGTGTATAATACAGGATTATTTGTAATTCACTAGCATCCTTTTAACCCTAAACTCCTACCACTTAAACAAATGATTTTTGTTTTACGGCTTTTGTCATACCTAACTTAATATTTTTGGTGTAATAACGTTTTGAAAATTTGAGATAACCTCATATTTTTACGATACTCTGTGTATTTGTATGGGAAAAAAGTGCTTCATTTTAAAAAGTCGCAAAACAAAAAACATTTGTTTGAGTGATAGGAATTCAGGGTTAAGAGGATGTCAGTGAATTACAAATAACCCTGTATAAATCACCCTTTGGTATATTTTCGATATTTTCATCATCATCATTTTCAGCCGTAGTACGTCCACTGTTGGATATAGGTCCACTCTGTACCTGCGGCCTTTACCAAATCGTCCGTCCATCTCGTTGGTGGACGTCCCACGCTGCGCTTGCCAGTCCGTGGTCCCCATTTGAGAACTTTTGGGCCCCAACGGCCATCTGTTCTGCGTGTTATTAAACCTGCCCATTGCCATTTCAACGAGGTAATCCGTTTGGCTCGTTCGGTGACGATATTTTGCTCTACAGAAAACATACTGGTCTGGTAATAAATTACATTGAAATGTCCGAATCACACTTGACTAACCAAACCAAGCTCAGCTATTCATCAATAGGTAATTCACCAAATAGCCGCCACATGCAAAAGGCTGTTATCCCACAAATCTGCAGTTTGTGAATCAGATTACAATCTCTTAATACCCACTTATTAGCGACCAGTTTTTTCTAAATATCCGGTTTTATCCGGTTCAGAGCCACCCCAAACTACCCCGTATTCCTATGACGCGAAGGTTTAGTTTTATTTGCTTGTGTCGAAATGAATTCTTGTAAATTATACAATGTTTATTGTCAAGTCAAGAGCTTTAAAGCAGATGCTCAGGAAGAAAGTGCTTAAGCTTTCATTATTTTTAATGAAGTGAGTTTAATCCCTTAGGTTTTTATACGCGCGCGTGCTTTTGATGGAAACGTCTTTATGTGGTTTTCGTTTTGCGAATTGTGTGGGAAAGTAACGGGTCTGGGTTTATTGGTTATGTAAGGGCAAGCTGCAGTTTTATAAGTGGTTAAGTGTGCGCTTCCATTGAAGCTTAGCGGAGGCGTGCAGAATCGACGAATAGATGCGAGTCAAAGAATTTTAGGATTATCTGTGTAAATTTGTGTATTTTTTTTGAAATATCATCATCATTCCTGCTGTATAGATGTACTGCCAGTCTGCTACTGCAGGGCACAGGTCTACTCTCAGAATGAGAGGACTTGGGCCGCAGTGTCCAAGCGGGCCCAGTGCGGGCTGGGAACTTCACACTCACCATTATATTTCCTATCAGGTGTATGCAGTGACCAGTTCCCAATCCGCATTGGGCCCGCCTGGGAACTATGGCCCAAGCCCTTTCATTCTGAGGGGAGGCCTGTGCCCTGCAGTGGGAGAGTAAGACATAATATAGAGGTACAGGTTTTCTCACAATATTTCCCTTCTCTGTAAGCTCGTAGTAAATTTCAAATGTGATTTCGCACATAAATTCCGAAAACCTCAGAGATGCACGCCCGCGCTCGAACCCACAACCCTCTGCTTGAGAGGCCATAGGTCACAGCACTAGGCCAGTAGGACGCAGTGTAGGTAGGCCCCCAAAAAGATGGAGCGATGACCTGGTTAATGTTGCGGAAACGGGTTGGATGCGGATGCCGCAGGGCCGGTCTCTTTGGTAAACTTTGGGAGAGCCTATGTTCAGCAGTCTTTCGACTTAAATGATGACAATGATGGTTATAATTTAATTTTAAAAAAATTGCTTGCCATATCTTCGCAGAATTCCAAACTCGTTCGCGGAAATTACTGGCCACTTCGAAATTACGCGAAGGACGGCATAATGCAACCCTAAAAAGAACAATGCCGCTCATTCACGCTCATCATTCGCAAGCCACTCGACGACAGCGCCAGCTCGTATCGATTGTTCATCGAATGAATCGATATCGACAAGCACTTGTATGAGAAATGTAAATAAAGCGGCATTAGTGACGGACGTTTGCGTCATTCGGCGTGTTATCTTTGTATTGTGTCGCCGCTGATTTTACGGTTTACTTAACTATTTGCTGCTAAGGACGCTTTGCATGGTTGCCTAAAATGGATACAAAGGTAAATATGGTACGAGAAACTACTTGCGGATCGATCTTTTCAAATACAGGGTTATTCGGGAGATGTGATCCGGAAGCACCCTACACCCACGGTAAATGATAATAGATCGTTCAGTATCCAATTTAAAGTTAAACTACCACACTTTTTTTATTTAAAAACCTGACGAAGCCTGTTGCGGATCTCAATCTGTTGCTATGACGAAGCTTGTTGCGGATAACAAAATGTTTTCTTTTTTTTCTCATTGACGAAGCCTACGCTGCGGATCTGATTTTATTGTATTCTATTATTAATGCCTAAAATGAATAAAAAAAAATTTAAAAAGTTAAAAGCTTTATTTTTTACAAATGGTCACCCTACAACAGCTAATTACATTTTTTTCACTATGAATAGGTAAAGTCCTGGCCTTATACTACGAAATCCGTTTTTCGAACTTCGTATCGTGCCGTTCCGTTCACGCTAATAGTACTAAACATAAGAGTGTAAGGGATGGCACGATACGAACTTCGAAAATCGTATTTCGTATTAGCCCCTCTGGACGGTGGGACACTAATATAGGCTAAGAAAAAAAAATAACGAAAGTAAATTGTCACAAATTGATTATGTACGAGTATCTTAATTGCAGTGACTGAGCAATTAGATTTTTCTTCTGTTTTCGATATGAAAAAAATATATCATAAATTTCAAAAAATTAAATAGATGCGTTTAATCAAACGAATCCGATAGAGTTGATCCTGCTCACGTTTCTCTAATCACCTTGTATATTCAAACTTTTACTTGTTAGACAAATGCGTAGGTAGGTATAGTTTACTTGGAAATGTTTTTCTTTAGGAAGTAATCCAGGTATTCAATGGAGTATTTATTTATCTATATAAATTAACAGTATAAATAAAAATAAAGCAAAACTAACTAAATTAAAAACTAAATAAAATTCATAAATGGTTCCCCCCGCGGCATGGACCCAAAGATACTGGCAGCATTACCTCGCTGTACAGCAATGCTGATACGTTGAGTGAGGAAGCTGCCAGCTCTTCGGTCCCCTGTGGTATCACAGAGCCTTTTCGAAAGTTCTTTATAGAGTATTTTTGCGTTGGGGCCCCACGGACCTAAGGTCTCAACCCCGAATGGTAGAAAGTAGTATTCAGAGCCGAGACCTTTGTATTTATTTGCCTTGAGTTTCTCCGCCGCCTCTGCTGCTGCACCAGCTTGATTTGCTGTTCCGCGGACGTGGGAAGGAGCTAGTGTGTCTACGCAAGTAGCGTCCCACACTAGCACACGACCCAATTTCCACGGAATCAGTGACATTCCGTCTGGTCTCTTGCCATCATCTCTGGCGATGCCCGATGGCTCTAGTAACGCAGGCACATTGACGGTGGCAAGAGAGCGACGGATAATGTCATTGAGAGCAGAGTGTCTAGAGAAGCGGCCCGCACACTTCTGGCATGAAAGGCCGTGGTGTCCCAGCGCGTCGACATCAATGGATAGTAAGCCCGTTATCATAAAACGGTTGACAAGACACCCAATGATATCAGTAGCATAGATTTTGCATAAGAAAAAGATCAAACGTATTGTCAATCAAATCGACTGAACTTTGCGAAAATCTCATTCATACCATTCGTTCACGCCCGTTCATCGACAAAGCTGACACTCGCTGTATCGATTTTAAATTGTCTATTTTTATCAAGAATTTGCATTAAAATGATATTCAACGGATTTGCACGCCATACAAAAGTTTATACAATGTGTTACAAATTTGAAAATGGAGCTTTTTCGAACGTCAATCGGTTTATTACCATATTTGACAGTTGGCGTTGTGATCACCGTAATGGCTGGATCGTATGCTAATGTAGGTTTATTAAGTTTATTGTTGCTGCGTGTAAATTGTGTTGTACATATGGAATTAGTGTTCGCTGATAAAATCGTGCAGCGTGAACCAATTTATCCACGACTGAATCGTTTTCTTTCATTAAATGGTCTCGAGGTCTGTCAATATATTTCGTATAGTGTCAAATATTTTTTTTTTTTTTTTAAATTAAATTACAATCTAGCTCACAAAGGCTAATAAGCAATATTCATTTAATTTAATCGACTATTTTGTTTAAAGTCTCTAAGAATAACGTCCAATGACTTTTCTTAGTGTCTATTAAGGCGAAGCACTTTGTTCATGTGTTCTTCATTTACGTCACTATCACTGTAACACTATTTCGAGTATGATTAACACTACACTAACTCAAAGGGTTTAGTCCTTTTCAGTCTTCTCACTAAGTCCGTGTTGTCAAGGAGTTGGATTGCCTCAACGTTCACATGATGATGAAGTCTGCGTTCATGAGCTTCGGCGTATTTAGATATTACCTCGTGGACGAACTCAACATTAAGGTCCCGATGGAGATCGTCGTTTCTTATGTACCAGGGCTTATGTTTATGTATGTGTCAAATAAATGTTTACTAATGTTCTTTAATAAAAATTTCGACAGCAGCAATTAACATTTTGGCAATTTAATTTTTTTACTTTATTAGACTTAATAAGTTATACACAACTTTGCGAAATTTAAACGTAACGTCGGTTTCATAAAATAAATATTGGATATGTTTGTGGTAGTGTCGATGTAAAGGTATGAGCTACTGGATGTTACCAAATAAAAAAATAATTTTGCTTGACTTGCACACAAGTCAAATACTTTAAATACTTATAAATATAGTAGTACAGTTTATGTTATCTACAAACCTTTTACGATTCCAATGACTCATAAATATACAAAAATCTTAAAATCAGTATTCATTAAATGAATTTTAAATCATTTCTTCCTACGTTTATCGACTCATATTGAGACCTCCACATAATTGAAAAGATAAATGGATTTCCCGGAATTCTACACTAAGCAAAAAAAGTTGGCCCGTTGAATCGAGATTAGGTATACATCATCGATAGTGAAAAAACTTAGTATTCGTGCAAAAGTCATGGAAGATTTTTTTTTCAACTTACCTACTTTTTGTTAGGTATTTGTACCTACTCTCTTTTTTGTCTATCAAATTCCTAGTCAGTTTGACCGTTGGAAGCAAGTGAAATTAGCTAAAGCAACAGACAAACTAACATCAATTTCAGATTGAATAAGGTTTTAAAAAAATATGTGTGGATATTATTTTAAAGTTTTCTCTACTAAAATACACAGGTGAATACGTAAAATTAGATAAACACCCATTTACTCTATTCTTTAATGTTATTGAAATCCAATATGTATCATATTTAACTTAAAACGATTTAACGTAAGTAGGTAAAGCATAATGAAATCATTTGCCTATTAGTAATTTATTTATATCGCTTTGTGAATAACCAAATTTGCAACGGTCTATTAAATTAAGTTGTAAATCTAACAATCCAATTTGAATCACACGTACACATTGCAAGCATTAAACCAAACTACCTGCGCGCACATGTTGTAAAATCTCCATATGCATAGTTTGAATTCAGCATGCCCCCGTGTCATATGCAAAAATCGTTTATCGATTTAAAATTCCTTTTTACTGGCACAAGACCTGTGCGTCGCGAATTTGTGAATGCATTTATTCTATTGGCAATAAAAATTGTATACGTATGTAGTTAATTTGCGTGCTGCATTGTGGTAGCACTGCCGCGGGGCGCGACCCACTGCCCCGCGTTACGTTACAATTCAATTATCGAATCCCGTCATTGTGTCATATTCATAAACATAATTTTTAAACGGTCTCTTTTGTTGCCGGCCATGCCGATTTTTTGACGTTTCAAATTTAAATGTGAATGAACGAATGACATTTTTTACAATATTCGTATCGATTTCGGATTTGCATGTCGCTAGGATTGTGATCTCTTGTGTATCGTTGCAAGGATGATCGACGTATGATAATTTTTCTAAAGGTTTTTGACTATCGAAACCTAGTGATGTGAAAGAAGTTACAAAATTCCTTGTTATTCTTTAATCGGTTTCCGTTATGATATCTATTGAGTTGATAATATTCGGAAGCCACCCTTGTGATCCTTGCTCCTGCTCTTGACCTTAATATATTCCAACGGTCTTGTACCAGGAAATCGATATTTTTATTCTATTTTACACGAATAACATTGAGTTCATGAGAACAAGAATATTTCATTCATATGCAAAAAATAATATCGTTTCTTCAATTATTGTATAGATACGTAAAGTTGAAGTGTTGATCCTTTATGAAAATCTTAACTAACAAGAATTACGTTACCCTGAGTATTGATAGTACTCGGTCCCTGGAGTATATTTAAGTATGAACCATTCTAGCTTTCCAATTTTTTTTTTGGAGAAAACTGATAAACAGATTTGCTACGTAAATTTGATTTATCGACGTGAAGTGGCCAGTTACTGTTAAGTGGTACGTAAAAGAGGTAATCTGTTCAATGAGTTCTCATTTAATAATCACATTAACGCGGTGTTTTTACGTAGCAATTTTCTTTTTCAGTTTTCTCCAAAAAGAATTGGAAAAGCTATAATGTTTCATACTTAAATACATATATACCTATAAAGCTATATTATGAGCGAGTAAGCTACATTTTATTCCGGGAATGTATACAACTATCACGGGATAGAGGTGAAGTTGTAATAAACTCTAATGATGGTTTAAGAAATAACCTTTGACTTTAGCAAATATTGGAAACAAATCATTAAAGGTTTTCACCATTACATGACGAACTGCGTTGTTTCCTATCAAGTAGGTAGACATTAACAATAAACACACTAAAAGTTCCAAAACTAACTAATTTATCATAGTTTTCTGAGGCTAACATAAGCTTAAAAATTCTAACAACAAACCAGGGTAATAGGGTGAATGTTCAGCGCTTGTACGACGTTTTTTTTCTCATTACAGATGGTAACATCTCAGCAAAAATTATTAAAAAGGATGATGTTAGACTTACACCCTGTTTCACCATCCATTGGTCAAATTTATTTGACGGATAAATGTGATGCCGTCTCTGTTTGTTTTGTTCGAATAGACTGAGACGGCATCACATTTATCCGTCAGTTAAAATTAATCAATGGGTGGTGAAACAGTCCCTTAAGGTGGAACGGCACGCTCTAGGCGCGAAATTCAAAATTTTTACAGGTTTTAATTTATTGTGGGTAAACGGTGTAACTGTTTAACTTCATATGGTACTTGCGGTTGTAAAACAGTGTATTTTATATTATTGTGTAAAGCTTTTTAAGAATAAAACTGTTAGCTTGATATAAATGTTGTCAAACATAGAAATTCGAACTTTCATCGTTTTGACAACTTTTATTTCAAGCTAATAGTTTTATTCTTAAAAAACTTTACACAATAATATAAAGAACACTGTTTTACAAGCGCAAATACCATATGAAGTTAAACAGTTACACCGTTTACCCACAATAAATTAAAAACTGTAAAAAGTTTGAATTTCGCGCCTAGAGCGTGCGCTTCCACCTTAAAGAAGTAATACACGCGACGCTGGCGCTGCGCACGCTCAATAAAGTAGTCACTCGAATTGTTCATTTGTTCTTGCGATGAATTTACATAAGTGGCTTTGTTTGTGTTGTCTTCTTAAATAATTTTAATTTTTAAGTCTGAAATGTAATTTTAACGTGCTACATTATCGCATTGGTTAAGCTGTAAGGATAATGTAATGTGAATTAATAAATAAATAATAATAATAACATAATAATAATACTTTTTAAGATGATGGCCCCATAGTATGAAACCCAGTCTGATCACCAATAGGGTTATAATGTATGTAGAATTATCGATCCTACCATTTACTATACCTAATTGATATTAAGACGTCTAGACAGTGTAGGCTGGGAGAATTTACATAAATATAGGACGAATGCAAAAAAAAACATAATGACTTGTAAGCTCAGTATTTGAGGGCTGATAACTCACTTCTCCGCGATTTTTGAAATTCGTTTCCATTTAGAAAATTAAGCTTAAATAACTGGCTTTCACTTGGATTGGAATGCATGCTGTACAGTTTGAACATGCAGGCCAATTTGCGCATCATTCTTTAACTCGACATTAAATTACGGATTAGCCCGAAACATGTCGAGTTCTACTTGGTTAAAGATGTGAGTAATCCGTAATTTTTCACTTTTTGTGAGTCTCACTGTAGTTTTAAGTTAAAAAAGGATGATTCTTAGGGTTAACTTCTTATGAATATTTTTAGACAGTACCGATGCTGAATCTAGTTTAATGAAATTTCGTGCGAAAAATCATCGTCGTGCATTTTCAATCATCGAATGGTAATGAGCCGCTCGAATATTCACCCAATAATTAATTATAATTTTTAATATACCTAAATTCATAAAATAAACCTTTTACAATCAGACTACGACGACCGCTTTAACGACCGCTTTAGCCTAGTTGGTAGTGACCCTGCCTACGAAGCAAGAGGTCCTGGGTTCAAATCCCGGTAAGGGCATTTATTTGTGTGATGAGCACGAATATTTGTTCCTGAGTTATGGATGTTTTCTATGTATTTAAGTATTTATTTATCTATATAAGTATGTTTATCGTCGTCTAGTACCCATAGTACCTACAAGCTTTGCTTAGTTTGGGACTAGGTCGATTTGTGTAAGATTGTCCCCTAATATTTATTTATTTATTTATTTTTAGTTATAGTGACTTGATGATTTTGGTCTGTAGGTAGGTGTACCTATTAATTTGTATTAATAATTTTTACTAAAAAGTACATGTTCCTTAGCTATCTGCGTCGTCTTGTCTTGAAGTCTGGCTTCTTCTGAGTTCAACTATATTGAACTTAGAATTATAATAGGCAGTTGATCACAAAACAAAACAGACATCTTCACCTCTTTCCATCCCATGATCCCATCATTTAATTTATTATTATTATCTTTATTATTCCTTTGATTATTGTACATACAAATGCTAAATCTTCCCTCAAATATATCATAAATCGATTTAACCTTGTTACTCAAATGTCTAAAAGTTTATTTACTTACTTCTTCATAATTTATATATTACATACTTGTTTCTTAGAAAAAAAACACAAAACCTACGTAAACCAAAGTTAGATACTTACTAAGTTACCTACTTCATCGCATTTTTAAGGCGGTTAAGCAGTGAATGAAAACCATAATATTTCTCTCTCTCTCTCTATTTATTGACAAGTACCTACCTATGTGGGTGTTTTCAAGATAGTAAATGTTTCATGATTTCCATTACAATGTCAGTATATTTATATAGGTACTATATTTTTAATTAGTTACTCTTTCGTTTATTCTTATTTGATTAGGTGCCCGTTGTTCAGCATGCTTTTCCTTAGTGCAAAATCTAATAAAAAAATTGTGAAGTTATAACATAATTATGTAGTTAGTACTGGCGTGAAATAGTTAAATGTAGTAGGTAGATACTGTAAACTCTGTGTTAAAATAAATAAACATTGCAGAGTATAGGTGATTTTGTGCAATACTGTCCTAAATCATCGTGAAACTAATCCAATGGATGTAAACAATATCGACAATGGCGGCTGAAACGGGCATTGACTGATTCAGGAGGAACAATCCCGAAGACCGAAGTTCCATACGTATATTCCAACTCCATACAACTAAAGCAATAAACAAAAAAAACTACAAAAAGAAGACAACAGCTGAAAGAGAGCGCGCGGCCGCGACACGCGCGCAACCAATTTACGTTGTTGCGCCCGGCTCATAAACGTTTAAATTCTTATTTCGAATTTCGAACAGTTGGTCTCGTTCTGCATAACAACATCCGTAAGGCAATGGCAGTTGCTTGGCCAATCGCAGCGCGCGGCGCGCAGTCGTGGGCGTATTGCGGCCTTCCCATTGGCGGAGCCGCGCGAGTTTATCGCTGGATTCGATGCGAGCGCGTTCACCGCAGTCGCGCCGCACGATTGTCGTTTGTCGCCATTGTGCCGAGTTGCGGACGCGCGGCGGTTGTATGATTCGCGACACGCGATAATATCGATAATAAACGGGTTAATCGATCGGTGCGTTCAGACAATGCGCGATTAGTTGGTTCCGTTCGATTTTTAAATTTGGAACAGTGTTTTGTTTACGTGCAGTGCCGGCGGACTGTTGGGTGTTTTATCGTACCGTGCAGGCGACAACGTGGAGCTGGACTTACACCAACGTGCCAGCGGTCACTTTATGAGGTAAATAAACGTGTTCTATAAAAAACCTTTTACCTTCAAGTGATGTTCCAACGCGTGAAGTACTTCGGTAATTAAGTACTGTGAAGACGGGGTGAATGAACTTGAAACAAAAGCGATTCGTTTTGGTTCCTGGCGCTCGAAGACAAGTTTGTATGGCCGTTGGCTGTATTGTAATCTTGGTAGAATTGTTTTGAAGAAGTTACGTAAACAACTAATTATTTATAGCATTTAAAACTGTTTGTTTATAGATTACTTGCTTGTAAACTCAGATAATAAAGTTAAAAATGGCGTAACGTCCATATACGTACTTATCTAAATTGATGAAAATCTAATAAGTTTTATCTTTTCTCTTAACCTTTTACTTAAAGGTAAATGGTATGTTCATTAATAGTTATGGAACTCTGTAAAGCAACGTTCGAATCAATTAGGTAGCCATTCCTCTAGTGTAAAAGACTTTCTCATGTATTTAATCTAATTATTTAAACATAATTAAGACCTAATAAAGCCGAAAGTAGGTAGATCACGGATTAGACATAGGTTAAATACTTATTTTTGCACCTTATTGCATTGTAAAAAGGTACGGTCAGCTGCAGATAAAAGGTAGGTGCACCCTAGCGTGGTTGCCGACGTTACAGAGGGGTACCTTTTCTCTACAGCTGACTGTACATACCAAAAAGTATAGATAGCTTTGTACACCACTGTACTTTGTTAGACTTTTATGTTGCTGCTAAGCACTCTGGTTTTGAAGAGTGCCGTTAATGTCCGACCTGGAATGGACGACAAAAATGTATGACCTTATAGAATATTACTTGAGGGAAGAAGAAATAAAAAAAGTCAAATTTTGTTAAAAAGATAAAGACAAATAAACAAATTGTTACGAATGGTCCCAAGTAATGTCATGTATGAGGGCATGAATTAAATAGTAGGGGGTCCATTAATTACGTGAAGGGAGAGGGGGTCTCAGCAAATAAATATCAAGTAGGTATTTTTTTCTAGGAAAGAATAGTGCCAAAATAAGAGTAAATTAGGTTAAATTTAAAAGTTTGGCAAATCTAATTGTGCATGTCTCTGAAATCTCTGAATAATCTCAAATACTAGTCTTAATAAAAGTAATAAAACAAATTGTGTTTTTTTTAATTAATCAACGCGTTTATACTCAATATATATTTTTAAATCTCACGTGAGATTAGGTGAGGGAGGTTGGGGGTCGAGTCGAATCTCACGATATCTCATCAGGGAAGGGGGGGGGGGGGGGGTAAAAGTCCTCAAAAACGCCTCATGTAATAATGGACGCACCCTAGGTTAGGTAAAGTAATTATAGACTCTGCTTACAAAATTTCACGAGAACAAAACATAACAAAAAGCTGTATGCTTAGTATAAGTTTTCCTTCACTTCCATACTTCTCGATCGCGTTTACGTAAAAAAATCAATTACTAGGGAAACATGGACAGCGTCTCCGCGCGCACGCGTCCATGTTTCCATAGAATTGATTTTTTTACGTAAACGCGATCGAGAAGTATGGAAGTGAAGGAAAACTTATACTAAGCGTACAGTACGCTTAGTATAAGTTTTACTTCACCAAAATACTTCTCGATCGCGTTTACGTAAAAAAATCAAATACTAGGGAAACATGGACAGCGCCTCCGCGGCCGCGCGTCCATGTTTCCATAGAATTGAAATTTTTACGTAAACGCGATCGAGAAGTATTTTGGTGAGGTATAACGTATACTAAGCACTCTGGTAAGTATAGACCAAGCTGAAATGGACACGCTTTGCGTTCGGTTAGGTCGGTCAATAAGAACCGAATCGTCTTGTGTGCCCACTGCTGGGCACAGGACTCTTGGAATAAGAGGGTTGGGGTTTGTAGATCCCACGCGGACTTACCTGCGTCACGCACACGCACCAGTTGTAATGAATAAATAAATAAATAAATAATAAATAAATATTAGGGGACAATCTAACACAAATCGACCTAGTCCCAAACTAAGCAAAGCTTGTACTATGGGTACTAGACGACGATAAACATACTTATATAGATAAATAAATACTTAAATACATAGAAAACATCCATAACTCAGGAACAAATATTCGTGCTCATCACACAAATAAATGCCCTTACCGGGATTTGAACCCAGGACCTATTGCTTCGTAGGCAGGGTCACTACCAACTAGGCTAAAGCGGTCGTTAAAACGAAATGAAACTGTAAGAAAGATGGCACACCATGTGCTGTGCCATCTTTCTTACAGTTTTATTTATTCAATTCAGTTCTTTATCTCGGACAATCAAATTATCCATAGAGTAATAAACAAACAGACAAATAAATAACATTTTAATATTTAATATTTGTTCCTGAGTTATGGATGTTTTCTATGTATTTAAGTATTTATTTATCTATATAAGTATGTTTATCGTCGTCTAGTACCCATAGTACAAGCTTTGCTTAGTTTGGGACTATGTCGATTTGTGTAAGATTGTCCCCTAATATTTATTTATTTTTATTTAATTTTAATCTAAGTAGTTTTAGTAGGTACCTATTTCAGTACATAAAATAGAATAAAATACAAAATTGACAAATAAACATGTAAAAGCTACTTTATACAGTTTTAAACTTTCGTGATTTTCACTCATAATAATTATAACACTAAAAGGGACTTATCACGCAAACAATATTTACCTCGACGTTTCGGCCATATTGCAGCAGCCGTGGTCACGAGTTAACTGAAGTGTGGGTGTCAATTTCGTTTAGTCGTTCGCTTTTAAATTAGTTCGAAAGTCTCGAGCGGCTAAACGGACTTGACACCCTACTCTTCAGTTAACTCGTGACCACGGCTGCTGCAATGTGGCCGAAACGTCGAGGTTAATATTGTTTGCGTGATAAGTTCTGTTTAGTGTAGGTAATAATTATAAAAGCTAATTTGCAAAACGTGTAGGTAATACACACGATAATAATCGGTAATCTACAGGGTTATTTTTAATTCACTGACATCCTCTTAACCCTGAATTCCTATCACACAAACAAATGTTTTTTGTTTTACGACTTTTTAAAATGAAGCACTTTTTTCCCATACAAATACACAGAGTATCGTAAAAATAAGAGGAAATCTCAAATTTTCAAAACGTTATTACACCAAAAATATTAAGTTATGACAAAAGCCGTAAAACAAAAAACATTTGTTTAAGTGGTAGGAGTTTAGGGTTAAAAGGATGCTAGTGAATTACAAATAACCCTGTATACGTACTACAAATTGCGCTCGCTACACTCTTTATTTAATCAGTCCAATGTTTTAGTATCGGACAGTCAAATCTATCAGCAATTTCCTTTAAAATGCTATTGGGACTATCTCACACGGCTTTAATGAGAGTAGTTATCCGCATTATAGTCTGAAAACTATTGCAATAGGTGCGTGTGCCACGTCATAATAAAAAAAAATACAGAAGGATATGCGGGTTACTTACTGTCGAGTATGTAACCCCCACGAATGTGCGATTTACTCGCATGCGACGGCAATACCTACGTTTAAGTATTTTTCTACTGCGCCACAACACTTATTATCGGCCATGTTTATTTACACGTGACGTCATAATAGGTATGTCTAAGTAGGTACTTCACCCCTGTTTGCATTGCACGTGTGAGAATAATCATAGAAGAGTGTTTTCTGACAGTGGAATACCTATCACTAGATGGCGTTCGTTATGATTTTTTTCGGCAATGGCAACTCCAGAATTGGCGGGAAACGAGAGAGGTTCTAAATTTAAAAACTGATCTAGTGCGAGACGGACTCGTACCTACCTACATGAAGGGTTTCGTACCTCCGTACAATTTATTTTTGTTATTCGTTAATTATATATATATGAGATAGAAGGTCTGTGACAGACGGACTACACTATCATCGCCACCTAGGTAAATAGTTTCTTACGGACAGTTATAACATAGGTATTCGTAGGTAGATATTTAATAGAAATAATATAATGTCTTGATATATACGAGTAAAATTTTGGAGATTAATGTTTACCCTGGCAACACGTAGCGAAAAACTAGGTACAAATCAGAATAATTTAGATTGTTTCCCAAAATGGCAACCTCATTTGAAGTTGGTTGTTTTTAAAATGTTCATTAAATTTTTTTTTCTCAAATAAACACTAATTCTTTTGTTACTTTTTTTAAATAAAAAATGTGGTAATTTGACACTTAAATCATTTTACAAATTCCTTTCACATTTTTAAGTGTTTAATCCCCTTACAGAATTAAATTCACTTCTTTTTCTTAGCTTGGATAATAGACTAAGAAAAAGATATCGAAGATATCGGATATATATCTGATATATATCAAAAAAAGCGGATTTTTGATATTTATTATAAAAATCGGATAATTTAGAACCCTGATATGTATACATTATCAACTTATTATTATTATAGCTATTGTTTTAAAAAAATTCTAACCTATTACAAATAAGTCCCTGCGGCTTAAGGCCCATGTTATGCAAAACTTCAATAAATCAAAAATAAAAAAAAACTTTTTGAAATCAAACTTTATTAAAGTATTCTTCATTTATTTGAGAAGAAAATCAACATAAAAATCAACAACTGCGATCAAATTTCTTAAAGAAAATAATCATTTTTAAAAACCCTTGATGAGAGCTTTATTAGGAATATAGGCACTTATCATAGCCCGCTTTTAAACAGGTAATTTTTAAATGCTATCGAAACAAAAAATATGTTTATACATTTAACTTCACGCATAATATGAATTTCTCAGGTAATCAGTCTCTTATAATGTATTTTTTGGTCACAAATGGACAGTGGGCCATCTTGGGCTTAGCAAAACTTAATGTACCAAAAAAACAAAAACTGCATAAAATATAATAAAAACAACGTTAATCCTGTGATTATTCTAGTACTTTTGTAAACATAAATAAAGAATAACTTTACAAGTCATAAACTTTTTTTTACAATTTCAGTGGGCCTTATTAGAAATATAGAAAAAAATCCTGCGGATACTGATCATAGCTGCTGCTTTACATTATGTCATATAGTGCTTTTTTACAGCTTCAATGGCTGATTGAAGTTGTTGTCCAGTTCCTTCACCATATCGCTTCTATTGTTTCCATTTATTGCTTTGATCAATTATAACTGAAGATACACATTGCCGAACAAAATCCCCTTCAAAGAATGTCCGAACTTTTTTATTTGTTTGCATAACAATTAAAATCATCACCTACACTGAAATTTGAACCTAGTCTTTACTTCATTACAGTCGAATTTCGGTTGACACTTGACAGCTAAACTTGACAATTTCACGCAACGTACTGAGAAAAAGAAGGCCACTTTTTATCAAAGTGGCGCTCATTTGGCTCGGACATTTTCGGGCGCGCGACTGTGGATCTACAGTTATAATTGATCAAAGATTTATTGTATCTAAAACAAATCAAACTGCAATTTTAAGATAAGAAAATATGAAATCTATAGTCCTAATAAGGCCCATACCAACGGACCATCTTGGGTGCCCGTGTGGTGGGCCTTTATAGGCCCTTTTCTTGGCATCGAGGATTATTTTCATAAATTAAAAATTAACAAAAATATAAAAAAAAACACTTACCTTCATAGAAATGCCCTTGAAACTAAGTAGCTCTGTCTGTACTTAAAAGAAATACGAAAACAGTTTGTTATTTTAAAGAAATAATTAAAAGTTTGTGATTGTGAGGTTAGAAATCGTAAGCCATTTGCAACGTCACTGACAAACTGTCCACCACTACAAAGATGGCTGCTTCCACCATTTGATTTGAACTTGCAGTTATGTCTATGGCACTAACCGAACATGGGCACGAAATTTGAAATCATTCGAACGGTTATAAGTACGAAATTTTGAAAGTGGGCCATTTTAGGCGCTGGGCCATCAATGGCTCAGGTACCTTACTTATAAATGTGATAGATTTACTAACAGACGAAATTTTATGTTTAACTTTTTAAATTATAAGGAGATATCAGATAGTTTCCATTGAAGTTCCGTCATTTTGACTAAAGTAGGTGAAAAATATCAATGAAGTTTCCGTAAAAAGATTGTTATGGAACCCTAAAACTGAATCGACCAGTGGCCTATAAAGCCAATTAGGTATTTTACAGATCGCCTAATGAACGCACAATCGCTCGATCTTTACGACCGGCATTATAAAGAACCTTTTTTTATTTTTTACACGTTTACAATAGTAGTTAGTCTTTGTGGCCAGCCGACGGCCAAATAATTAAAAAAAAATGAGTTATTGACCTTAAATGCGCAATCTGTTTTTACTGGCCACATTCGCGTTCTTATTTTAAAATGGCGCTAGAATTATGTTGTTCGGCGTTTAAAAACATTGTTTTAATTGCCAGGGTTTATTCGGCTACCGCTTTTGTTGCCAGCGATAAAAAAATAAAACGTGCCAGTATTAGTCTGTGAGGTTATTATGTTCCTAAATAAGTTCGGAAGCAAATTTTTTACCTATCCAACGATACCCCACACTATAAAGTTAGACGAGAAAAAAATATATGGGGTAAAATAGGGGATTAAAAAATGGACCAATAAATTAACTGGCAAGATCCACATTATTAATCTTTGACCTTTTCTTAACTCAAATCCATTGATGGAAGTCGGTCCTCACATTTTGCATACTCAACTACATACCTCTAGCGCCTGCACTAAATCGGTTGCGCGCGGGGTGTGTAATGGTGGGTATATTAAATAAACAATATAATTTCTTTTCATATAACAAAATTTGATATATTTTCAAAGGGTATAATCACTCATTTTATATAAATAAATAAATAAATATTAGGCGACAATCTTACACAAATCGACCTAGTCCCAAACTAAGCAAAGCTTGTACTATGGGTACTAGACGACGATAAACATACTTATATAGATAAATAAATACTTAAATACATAGAAAACGTCCATAACTCAGGAACAAATATTCGTGCTCATCACACGAATAAATGTAAGGTTAGTACCTCTTTGCTTCGTAGGCAGGGTCACTACCAACTAGGCTAAAGCGGTCGTTGAATAACGTTTATTAAGTAATATTTAATTATATATTTTTATTTTGTATAGTTATCGTTTGGTAGAACACTTATTTCTGATAACCATCATATGGTATAATGTTCATTTGATATAAAAATCATATTAAACCTTTTCTGGTAGCAGTTCGTTTTGTTGGGGGATGCAGTTCTAACCTAACCTACTTTTCTACCTAAATGAACCTTTGGTTTGGTTTTTTTAATGCCCCCTATTTCTCTATGCCCTAATAACTTATACTTGTTTTATAGGCTGTTTGATATACCATAAGTTCATTACTAAATACTATTACAGTTCGTTGCATTATACTTAAAGAATGTTATATTAAATGTTATTCCATGAAACAATAATTATATCGAATGTTAATATATTAAGTGTTGTTATAAGATTCAATAATTATATGAAATGAGCGTTATTGCGACTGAAGTTACATCAAAAGTTTTTAGAGCCATCGTTACGCACCCGTTGCGCGCGCGGAAGTTCGCAAATCTCCAATGTATCTTATGTTTGACCCTAATTTTGGCACAAAGAATGATGATATTATATTTAAGTTGTCTATATAGCTTGGTGCGAGTAACCCTGATCCTCATTTTCACACATCGGCAGCTAAGACAGACGAGTAAAGTATACACGCGGCCGCTAACGACCTGTGTTCTCGCCGCTCGGCAAACAGCGCGTGTGCGCAGGCGGTTAGCGCCGATGACGTGCGCCGATTTCTCTTGCATATAGATCTTTGGATCTATGAAGGTACATTATTATCCGGCCTATTGGGCGCAAGGGACACAGAAGAGACGTAGGACGCGGCGCCCATTGAATCAGTTTTCGTGCTAAATACATAGAAGCGTCGCGATCCAAGAGACGGGGCGGAGTCGCGGCCTGCGAACAAATGCGCCCCGTCCCACGTCTCATCTGTGTGGCTTGCGCCCAAGCCAACACGTCATTGAATAGCTGGACAATTTTTGTCGTCTATCATCTTTATAAATCCGTGGTTTCACCCGCATTCGTAATATCTTCACGAGGGGAACCTATCGTTGTTTAGAAACTCCTTTACTCGAATTTCATTTATCCGAAAACGGTTCTCCGACTTTTTAAAATCCATACGTTTTGTTTTTCTACAACTTCACAATGCCACGGATTCATTTAATCACAGTTTTATTTGCCAACAAATTCAAAATTCCGAATTACAATAATCCATTTTTTTATTTGCCAACCTAATCAGTTGCCATATTTTCATAATCTAAATGTAACGAAAAGCCGAAAGTAAGTTTTTATTATCTACCTAACCTAACATCATAGTAAGACAACATTGCTTAATTTTTAGCGAGCGAGCGAAGCGAGCGAGCAAGACGGTTCGGAGCGGAAGCGACTCGGATAGATTAGTTTCAAAGGCTAATGCGGGAGCGTTGCGGAGCGAAGCTCCCGCATTAGCCTTTGGTGTTAGTTATTTTTTTTGTAACTTGCTACAAAACCCCCTACCCACATAGCAAACTCAATAAAATATTTGGGCAACATTAATCAACAAAATGAATATTATGCTCCACACATAATTGTATGGTCGCCTTTTGTACCCCTGACCTTTGCGGAATAATAATTTTGCGGAATAAATATATATTTGGCAAATGATCCTACGGAATTTCATGCAGTTGGATTTTGAATCATTTGGCAAATAAAAAAATGGATTTTAAAACATTTGGCAAAAAAAGTATGCTAAATAAAATTTCGGACAAACAATAATTTGGAAAATGAAAAAAAGGAGTTTCGTTTTCGGAATTTTAATATTCGGAAATGAGCTTTTCGAGAATATGGTAGGTAACCCTTTACGAGAAATATAAACAATTTTGGAGGTAGGTCTAAAAAAATATTCGGTAACATTTTTAAAGCACAACGTTCGCTCGCACAACGCCATCTAGCGATTGCAGACGAAGTTAACACGGCCATCTTGAACGCCGAGGTAGTATAAATTTCTGTTATCAGAATTTTACTTAGCCACACATCCGGCCGGTTTCACAAATCTTTATAGTAACTTGGTGTATCTCGCCCTAAACATCTACGATCACTGACTTTTGACCACATCATTTACTTACATAAAAGAGCGGTCAAGTGCGAGTCGGGACTCGTACATGAAGAGTTCCGTACCTTCGTTCGTACAATGTTTTAAAAACAGTTCAGTATACATATACAATCGCCAAAATGCAACCACTAAAATCGCAAACTTATACGTAGGTAAACATCCGAACAGCGTAGAGTCGCTCGCGTTGCCTAGAAACTTCTGGTTGTCGCGTGCCTAGCAACCGTGGCCGGAGTTAAAAACACTGAAAAAAAACACTTTTCTTCTATGTCGACCCCCTTTCATTTTTAACTTTATTTAATTTATTAGTATTTGTTATAGCGGCTACAGTAATCTTTAATCGGTGAAAATTTCAAATGTCCAGTATTACGGTTCAAGAGAGACAGAGACCGTGACAGACGGACGGACAGACAGACAGCGGTGTCTCAGTCCCGTTGGCACCCTTGCGTACGGAACCCCATAAACTTCGAAATTCCAGTCTCACAGCCTTTGACATTTGGAACAAGAATGCGTGTATACAGTTCTTACAAGGCGCCCCGACGTCCCTACGCTAATTGGGTGCGCAAACGCACGCTGATCTGCCTGTCTTACGATCTCTAAGTACTTCACAGTAGCTTGTTTGTCCGTTAAACTAGAGACGTATCTGTTAAATATTCTTACTGAATTGTAGCAAATGGGGTTTCTGTTTGTTTTTGTGATCGAAGAACTGAGCTATCTTTTTTAGGGTTCCGTAGTCAACTTGGAACCCTTATAGTTTCGCCATGTCTGTCTGTCTGTCCGTCCGCGGCTAAGCTCAGAGATCGTTAGTACTAGAAAGCTGTAATTTGGCATGAATATACATATCAGTCACGCCAACAAAGTGGTAAAATAAAAAATTAAAAATATTTTTTTTAGGGTACCTCCCAAAGACGTAAAGGGGGGTGATTTTTTTTTCTCGACTAACCCTATAGTGTGGGGTATCGTTGGATAGGTCTTTTAAAACCATTGCGGGGTTGCTAACATGATTTTTCTATTTAGTGATCTGTTTCCGATCCCCCCTCTAAAATCTAAACTGTTGGATGGAAAATTTTGAAAAAATTCAGAATGGTAGTAAATATATCAAATTTACTAGGAAAATTATAGCGGCTAAGATTTCTTGTAGTTTAAGAGTAAATAGTAGCCTAAGGTATAAAACACACCTAAACTTGGATGATTCCGTACGGTACACATACGAAATCCTTAGAAAAATATTACTTGATTTTTTCGTAATGGCTACGGAACCCTACCTTGGGCGTGTCGGACACGCTCTTGGCCGGTTTTTTTTTATAGACTGCCTCTAGGAGGATTAACTTATTCTGGAGTGTTACAGGTTTTAAAATGAGCCTCATCGTCATTTTCCAAACACATCTGCAATGTTATTAAAATGTTTACATCCGTATGTATGTAACCCATTATTTCACAAACATAAGAATAAGAAAATAAACCCTCGGCAACCGCTGAAATACAATGTTATCCTTTTGAGTGATCTCTACCAGTCAACCTTTATTTAACGCAAAAGTAAAAAAAATAACAACGTAACAATAACAAAGTATGTTTTCACTTCTCATGCTCTTAAAATGTTACTTTAGTCTCTGCATATCGGGACTAAAGCTCTTTTTCGATCTCTAGGGATTAAAGTAATTTTTTTTTAATTTACTTTGGAAACCCCTAAACTGCCAATCACGGTGTTTGCGGATGGAGGATTATTGCCATTTTCAGTGACTGGGCATAGACAATTTTAAAGCTTTTCACAGACCGCAGCGCGTTGCGGACGCTCCGAAGCGCTCCGTAGCGCCCGCTCCGTAGCGCCCGCTCCGTAGCGCCCTGCGCTTCAGTCTGTGGAAGCCTTTAGGGCGTGGAAATAACCTCAAAATGACAACTGTATAAAAAATGTTTAAAAAAATAATAATTTAATGAAACACCACGAATAATTACGAATATTAATCTATTTAATTATATTAAACATGAATTCATTTTATTATGCATACTTAGTCCAATTAGCTATGAAATAATTTTCAAGTTTGAATCTGTTGGCTAAATATGCAAACATTTAAAGCGTCACTCAACAAAAAAAAATCGCGGAACAAATTTAAATTGCTATTGGAATTCTGAACAGACGTCCATTGCTCGTATTGAGCGTACGTTGTATAAAAGTAATATTGTAGATTAGTATACCTAAAACATCATTTTTTTCCTCGCATTCAAAGTGAAAAGTAGAGTGTTTGACGCGAGACTAAACTGCCATAATGACACGCGAATTATATCACGAGTCATTATGGCTTGTTTTAGTCCCTTGTTGAACAATCTACTATTAACACAGCAGATACCGCTATTTTTATTTTAAACTTGGGATCACCGATGCGCATCAACATCCCTGAAATGAAATGAAATATTTATTTGCTGTCCATGATATAATCAAAATCATTCATTTAATAATACTTACTGTTATGCCCCATTAAAACATAATTGCCAGTCGCCGCTTTGGACCACTTCCATCCAGTAGCTGGCAAATATTGACTCGGCGGGTCACTAGCGTTCTTTCAAACGGAGTTTCTCGGAAAATCCGGCTAAAGGCTAAAACTATTAGCTTTAAGGGCTTCGCGACCTCCGAGCTCCGAGTCGAGGAATTGGCAGAAGTATGTGGGCAATAAGAAACGGGAAACGAAACAAACACTATAATATAGGACGGGTATTCTACCAATATTATAAAATCTAATATATAAAAATCTCGTGTCACGGTGTTTGTTATCGAACTCCTCCGAAAAGGCTTGACCGATTTTTATCAAACTTTTTTCTCCATATTTGGTAGATCTGAGAATAGGTCGTAGGCTATTTTTTATACCCCTATTCTTCGCACACGGAGTCGCGGGCTACAGCTAGTCTAATATATAAAAATCTCGTGTCACGGTGTTTGTTATCGACGTCCTCCGAAACGGCTTGACCGATCTTTATCAAACTTTTTTCTCTACATTCGGTAGGTGTGAGAATAGGTCGTAGCTCGTAGGCTATTTTTTATACCCCTATTTTTCGCAGACGGAGTCGCGGGAAACAGCTAGTAATTACATAAGTATTTGTGTTATTGGTTTTAATATAACCTAAGCGTTAGCGTGTCAAACTATCGATCTACAATTCTAACTCATCCAAAATAATCCAAATAATATTAAACATGAAACCGCAATTGCAAAATCCAATGTAATTACCTACCACCTAATTTGCATAACATCTAACAAATCACGTTGGGGTGGTACAGCTAAATTAATGCCCTGTCCTCGAAACGTTTGGAACATATGCTGGTAGATAATTTGTCACCGGGGTTCGCGGCGTTTTAAAAGTGATTTGGCACTTTTAATGGGAATTCTCCTCGTCAGCAACACCTTGGAGTTTGAGACAGATTCTTATTGGATTGAGTGGTATGAATGATTACGTGTGGGAAAATGCTGAGTGGATTTTGCTTCCTGGTCATTCATTATTATCATCATCTCAGCCGAAAGACGTCCACTGCTGAACATAGGCCTCCCCCAAGGCTCGCCAAACAGATCGGTCCCGTGCCATTCGCATCCAACGCGATCCCGCAACCTTAACCAGGTCGTCGCAAATATGAAATGTTCTAATATTATTGAAACTAACTAACTAACTAGTTTGGCTCATCAGTGACCCAAAATGAGTCTTGGCCTCCGAAACGAGAGCACGCCACTTATTGATGAAACTAATAATGATTAAGTATTCCTAATAGTGGATAGACCTAAATAATAACTAGCCATAAGTTCAAATCCTTGTTTGAATGAAATAGTGTAATAGTATTCAGTGTCGAGAGTAACTGGATAAATACAAAAGGGCTTATAAGAAATCGGGTATAAGAAAATAGGTATGACGTAAATTTGGGATACTTAAATTAGGGCTAGTATTTAATAGTGATTTGGCACTTTTAATGGGAATTCCGCTCGTCAGCTACACATTTGAGTAGACAGATTCTTATTGGATTGCGTGATATCAATGATTACTTGATTACGTGTGGGAAAATGCTAAGTGGATTTTTCTTCCTGATAATCAAGAACGATTAAGCCAAGAGAACGATTAAGGTTTAAGCGTGAAGAGTTAACAGACAGACGCACTTTCGCAGTTTCAATGGATATGGATTTGTAAATGAACAGTGTATTTGATTTTTTGCTAAAAATTCGCGATTTCTCCAGCCCTGCCGAACGGCAACAAAACATCACGAGTGTCAGTAATAAATCCCTTCTAATTGTCGCGAAATACCTTGAAGAGGGTCCCGAGATGAGCCAATTAAAAACAAGTTTCGAAACCCTCCCCTTATACAGGCTTTATGTTGTGCGATATTAATATTTTCCACCTTTATGAGCTGGATAATTGTCGGTGATATTAAAAATTGCAATTGTTGGCGCACGTGGAGGATTAGAGCGGGACAGCGGTAGGGAACCAGTTTGGACGGTGTTAGAATATTTAGGTTAGTTTTATCTCACGAGAACGGGTGTCTCATGAATCTTATGCGTGCGTCGATCGATGTACGCTCTCAGAAGTTGCTGAACCCTTTAATTCTTTGTCATTTTCACTAACGTGCGTGACATATTTCTATCTTCGTAGTATAACTTTTTATTGAAACAAAGTACTGAAGTGTTCAGCTGTTTCTGAGGCTGGAGGATGTTGTCTCTGTCTGGTAACCGCCGCCCATGGATCATCATCATCATCATTTCAGCCGAAAAACGTCCACTGCTAAACATAGGCCTCCCCCAAGTCTCGCCAAACAGATCGGCCCTGCGCCATCCGCATCCAACGCGTCCCCGCAACCTTAACCAGGTCGTCGCTCCATATTATTGGAGGGCTACTTACACTGCGTCTTCTCGTCCGTGGACGCCATTCGAGAACCTTTAGACCCCATCGGCCATCAGTTCTACGAGCGATGCGTCCTGCTCACTACCACTTGAATCTAGCGATTCTTAAAGCTATGTCGGTGACTTTAGTTCTGGCGCGGATTTCATCATTTCTAATGTGATCCCGCAGAGAAATTCCACGCATAGCCATCTCCAACGCCCTCTGAGTGACCTTGAACTTTGAAACGATGATGATGATAAACGTTATGTCAAAAAAAGCTTGTATAAATGAAAGTGTGTTCTTTCCAGTGCCGCTGGTGCGATGTGCGACCGCTCCAGCTTCGGCGGGACCATGGGTTTCCCGATGGGCATGTCCATGGGCTCCATAGGGTCCATGGGTCCGATGCTCAGCAGCCAGCAGAAGAAGAGCCCGGAGGAGCACATAAAGCGGCCCATGAACGCTTTCATGGTGTGGTCGCGGCTGCAGCGCCGGAAAATCGCGCAGGATAATCCTAAAATGCACAATTCGGAGATATCCAAGAGATTAGGTATGTTTTTATTGTTTTATCATTCTACTAAGCCTATCCTACGTAATATTATAAATGAGAAACTTCGTGAAGGTGCTTGGATGTCATGTTGGATCGCGCAATAACAGCTGAGCAGTTTTTTTTTATATAAAAGGAGGAAATCGAGCATGGGGGTCACCTGATGGGAAGCAATCACCGCCGCCCATGGACACCTACAGCACGAAGGGTATCACAGATGCGTTGCCGGCCCTGCGAGAGAGATAGATAGGCTCGTTTTTATTAGGGATCCGTACCCAAAGGGTAAAAACGGGACCATATTACTGAGGCTCCGCTGTCCGTCCCTCTGTCCGTCTGTCACCAGGCTGTATCTCATGAACCGTGATAGCTAGACAGTTGAAATATTCAGATGATGTATTTCGGTTGCCTTGCCGCTATAACAACAAACAATAAAAAGCAGAATAAAATAAATATATGAATTCTTCATGTATTTAGACGACCAGATGGCCTAGTGGTTAGAGACCCTGACTATGAAGCTTGAGGTCCCGGGTTCGATTCCCGTGTCGGGGCAGATATTTGTATGAAAAATACGAATGTTTGTTCTCGGGTCTTGGGTGTTTAATATGTATTTAAGTATGTATCTATCAATATAAGTGAATTTTAATGTTTTTATATTTTTAATTTGACATTTTATTCTGATTTCATTTGATTAATTAATTTATTTTTATTTTAAATTGTAATTTTAATTTTGACCTTTATTTTTATTTTTATTTAATTGAATTTGTTTTAATATATTTTGACTACTTCTGATTTTAATTCGATTTGTTTTGTAAGCTATGTAATTCACTATGGATCTAAGAATCTGAAATAAATGGTTTATTATTATTATTATTATAAGTATGTTTATCCGTTGCCTAGTACCCATAACACAAGCTTTGCTAAGCTTACTTTGGGACTAGGTCAATTGGTGTGAATTGTCCCGTGATATTTATTTATTTATATATCTAGATCTCTACACGATCTCTCTAGATAACACAGGCTATAGGTAACGCCACCAGAGTTGAGGCCACGCACACAACCACATCTCATGTAATGATAGCGGGATTTTGACGTTGTGTTGACGTTTAACGACAACACGACGACAAAATCCCGCTGTCATTACATGAGATGTGGTTGTGTGCGTGGCCTCAACTCTAGTGGCGTTACCTATAGTAAAATCCTGACTAGTGATACATAAAACTTTTCTGCAAAGAATCAGGCCCCATTGTCAAATACAGATCCCAAAATGTGTACATAAATATCTCTCTCTCTCAAAATCAATAGCCATTAACTAACCTCTAATTTAAACCCCTATCTCATCAAGCACCTGTTTATTATCTAACCTGCACGCTTGCCATCGCAATCACCATTCCGACCCGTCAAACGTAATGTAGAAAGAGGTAAATGTGATTGTGGCGCGTAAGACAATATGCTCCCGGTTCGAGGGTCCTTTGTGATGGAAAGCACCTGAGATTGGCTTCCACCCTCAAAGCCTCATCTTCATTGCAAATTGACCATTCAGCACTCGAAGGGTTAAGACTACGTGAAGACGTGCTAGTAATAGTTAGTGGGTTGATACTTGGAATTGAGTAAAATCTATACTTAGTTCATTTCAATTTTAGTTAAACTTTTGTATTCATTTTGGGACTAAAATCATTTTGTTTACGGAGGGGGGGGGGGGGGGCGTTGCTAGTGTTGCTACCTGCGACAGAGCTTTTAACTTCTGCGGGTGACATCGTTTTTCATTATTTTGTAATGCACCTAATTGTTACTGTTCCGAATAGAGGTTTTTATATTTAACTGGCAACCCGCCCCGGCTTCGCACGGGTCCAATGCATGGTAGACCTTCCTTTTGAATAACTCTATCTATTAAAAAAAACCGCATCAAAATCCGTTGCGTATTTTTAAAGATCTAAGCATACATAGGGACAGACAGACAGCGGGAAGCGACTTTGTTTTATACTATGTAGTGATATAGGTCACGACACAACACGTCAGATAATTTAGTATGCAGGTCACAATTAATAACCGGCCAAGTGCGAGTCGGACTCGCGCACGAAGGGTTCCGTACAATTATCTATAAAAATCACGTTTGTTGTATGGGAGCCCCCTTAAATATTTTTTTTATTTTAATTTAATGATTTATTTTTAAAGACAATATATAATTAAATATTTTGTGAATATTTCAAGCGTCTACCTGTTGCCGTTATCAAAATCGAGCAAAAACGAGCAAAAAATTCATGTTTGTTGTATGGGAGCCCCCTTAAATATTTATTTAATTCCATTTTTTAGTATTTGTTGTTATAGCGGCAACCGAAATACATCATCTGTGAAAATTTCAACTCTCTAGCTATCACGGTTCCCGAGATACAGCCTGGTGACAGACGGACAGACGGACGGACGGACAGCGGAGCCTCAGTAATAGGGTACCCGTTTTTACCCTTTGGGTACGGAACCCTAAAAATGAATCATAACCAAGCGATCTTAGCTAAGTGTAACAATCGCTTAAAGGCAAACTTCACATGCATTAATTTACATATTATATGTTTGTATATATTTTTTTAAAGTGACATTTCCAGATCTTAACACGACGAGTTTTTCTCCGCCGCGAATCCTAAAGCTAAATTACTTTGCGGCCATTTCTCAAGCCGCTCTCAAAAATTTTAAATCGATAAAAAGGCAACAAAAAGCGCTAGTGCAATCAAGCGGGAGCGTCGCAGCGGGGTACTGGCCACCGAATTAATCAGCAGCCACAGAATAATGGAAGCGTTTTCCACCCACACAGTGGCAGGTCCAGTGCGGATAGGGAACTTCACACACACCTTTGAATTTGTTCAGAGGTGTGTATCTTTTCGTCCAAAATACAAATACTTCAGTGCCTCAAAACAAAAGTCTTTAATCAGTGTGTGTTGCCAGTAATGACATATGGATCCGAGACGTGGTGCTTCACTATGGGCCTGATGAATAGGCTCAGAGTCGCTCAACGAGCTATGGAGAGGGCTATGCTCGGAGTTTCTCTACGGGATCGAATCAGAAACGAGGAGATCCGTAGGAGAACAGGGGTCACCGACATAGCCAAACGGTAATCCGTTATCTCGTTGAAATGGCAATGGGTAGGCCATATAGCACGCAGCCAGATGGCCGTTGGGGTTGGGGCCCAAAAGTTCTGGAATGTAGACCACGAACTGGCAAGCGCAGCGTGAGACGTCCACCAACGAGATGGACGGACGATTTGGTGAAGGCCGCAGGTCCAGGGTGGATGCAAATCGCTTCCAATCGTAATGATTGGGCATCAATGAGGGAGGCCTATGCCCAGCAGTGGACGTCCTACGGCTGAAATGATGATGATGTCTGCAGGTTTCCTCACGATGTTTTTTTAATCGTGAAACTCACGGTAAATTTCAAATGTAATTTCGTACGTAAATTCCGTAAAACTCAGAGGTGCGAGCCCGGCTTCGAACCCACGGCATGCTTGATAGGACTAAGATCACCACGGCTTCACCATACTACATAGATTCAGAAAATACACATGGATCTTTATACTACACTCTGTGCCCCAAATATTGTTTTCATCACACTTGCTCGTCAATGGTGTTATTCCATGCTTGTATACTAAATGACAATGGCCTAAATTGTTCTTAAGGGAGTTATAGATTTACGTACAGTTTTTCTACCCAAGGGAGTTCTAACTTTAGTTTTAAAATTTGCAAACAAGTCATTTCAGACTAAGGAGGTTTCAAGTCAGCCAACGTTTTATTTATTATCTTTAAAACACAAAACTTATCTAAGCTTCATGAAAATTCATTATTTTTATATTTTAAGTTTATATCAAATAGTTTTGCAATAATTTTAGTAAAAATATTTTTTTAAACATGTTGGCAGAATCTGGCCGTATGACCTTTCGAATTCTAAACTAAACACAGTTTACACTATCTATGGTAGATGACTTGAAAAAAGTGACATTCTGTCTGTATTGGCGGGTAGCCATTATTTTATTCAATTTAAGTGTTTAGAGACGAAATAATTTTATTTTTGGAATTTTTTTCTCGCAATGTGATGAAAATCATTGTGTGTATCACGGGCAGTAAGGGGATTACAAACTCGAGTCATTAAAAGCCCTCCGCCTAGACTCTCATTAGTCATCCCCTACTTACGGCCCTAGATGCACAATGTACTATATTTCCCGTTACTGACTGAACCTACCTATAGTGAGAACTAGCGTAGAAAAGCCTGTCAGTGACGGCGGCGGCGAAGGCAAGCGACAGAAGCGTTAGACAATACGGCCTCAGGTTATCGTTGTGTTTTAGACCACCCTGTATAAGCCGAGAAAATGATGATTTATGATTCAGACGAGAGAAGCGGGTTCTGGGAGGAAGCCTGTGTCTGCAGTGGGACGTATATGGGCATTTTCAGAAAAAAGTGTACCCTGTACTGTTTTTTAAAAACCTGTCAAATTTTGGGTTATTTCCACTCAGAATCACAAGCACTATCGATGGAAGCAATAAAATACTTGTCCCTCTTTTAAAATTGTCAGTTTTGTTACGCAGTTAACCATACATGTTGTATGGACCGTCACAAAACTGACTAATAAATTTTGTATGGAAAATTAAGGATAATTGGGCCATTCTACTTTTAAGTAACCATTAATCTTTTGTGGAATATCAGGCATACCTGGTGATTTTTTTCAAGTGTAAATAACTTAGTACCTGACCGAGCTCTGCTCGGGCAGAAACTCGGTAAAAAGCGTTTTCCCAGAGATAAGACCAAGCTAGATCAATTTTTCAACCCCGAAAACCCCCAAATACCAAATTTCATCAAAATCGTTGGAGCCGTTTCCGAGATCAAAACACCGGAGGGGTGGGGGGGGGTTGAGCGGGGGGGGAGGGGATGCGGGGGAGGGAGCGCGGGGGCATTAAAGGGGGATGAAAATTTCATTGATTTTGCCGTAGGATGCACCGTTTTCGAGATATTTGACAAAAACACCGGAGGGGGTGGGGGGGGGGGGGTGTCACGTTAAGCTATCGTCCGTAAACCGACTTTACAGACAACCGGCTTTTCCTGTCTGTGCTCCCAATAGGGAACGTGCACATAGACGGTGCTGCCACCTGGTGCCATAAGGGTGCCATCAATTTGAATGTTTTACCTTGATAAGTTTGTTTTACTGTCCGCATAGTGTCTCTTCTGTCGCATTAGTGCTGCCGCCTATAGTTACTGCGCGTTCCCTATAATACTTTTTCTAACAAAAAAGTAACTTTTTCTCACAAAAAAGTAAGTTTTTCTCACAAAAGAAGAAACTTGACGTTTTCTCATGAAAAATAAACTTAAAAAAAAACTAAAAATCTTGAATAAAAACGTGGAATCGAACCGAGGTCGGCTGGATCCGCGACCACCCGATTTCTAATGTGCCATTATGATCTGCTCGGAGTCGGCGAAATTTAGCTTTATATTCTAATGCAAACAAAAATAGCCGGAAAACACGAGTAAAAGCGATTTTCTGAAAATGAAACATAGCTAGATCAGTTTTTCATCCCCGAAAACCCCCACATACCAAATTTCATCGAAATCGTTGGAGCCGTTTCCGAGATCCTGATTATATATATACATATATATATATACATATATACAAGAATTGCTCGTTTAAAGGTATTAGATATTCAAACTGAAACACCTAAATTTAATGTTTTAAAGCAATAAAAGTTTAAATTTTGTGGAAAAAATTGGTAACTCAGCGGAAAATACATCAATTTCCATACAAATGGCGGGGACATGCATGTCCACTGCGTTACCTACTTTATAGATAATAATGATTACTTTTTGTTGTAAATACTTATACTGTACTGGCTAATCTAAATTATTTTTAATAGGTATTCAAATAATGTTCTATTTTTTATTATGACTTTTCTTATTTTGAATATCTTAAGTCACTTCAATTATACCATCTATACAAACAACACGTCTTTATATTTTTTCTAGCATATAATAACGCCAATCCAAACCAAAATCACAACACGTTATCAGCACGAAGGTGTGCGTTATTTATTGCATTGATTTATTTTTCGTGTGTGTTTATTTTTCGCATCCTGGAAAAGTAAAAGTTCCGTGACAAAATGTCAAGCGAAAGTGGAGATAGTGGTAATGTTTACAAACAGTTGCAGTCCGGAGTTCCCTCATTCTGCCTTAAAAACAGAGATGGGTATCCAACGTGGAAATTTAAAATGCGAAATTTTCTTATCCACGAAGATTTATGGTATGCCGTAATAGGATATCCCGAAGGCGATGGAACATCCACATCATTAAAGGCAAGGTATGATTGTAAGGCACTTGCTAAAATATGTCTTACAGTAGACGGTGCTGCTATCACTCACGTAAAGGGAGCAAAAACTGCAGCCGAAGCCTGGAAGTCCTTACAGAAAGCCTACGAAGATAAAGGTAATAAGAAGACAAATGTTTTACCTAAGAAAGAAGCTTCTTCGTATACAGCACTGAATACTTCTGGTTCAGAAAAGGATGTGTGGTACGTTGACTCTGGTGCTACTAAACATATGACTTCTAGACGAGATTGGTTTCATAGTTTTACAACTTCAGATAATGGAAATGTTACTGTCGCAAATGGCGAACGAATTAAGTGTTGTGGAGTAGGCAATATCTCCATTAATACACCTGATAAATCGGTGGACATGATACGAGATGTAGCTTTTGTACCAGAATTAAAAGCTAATTTATTATCTGTACAGAAAGCAGTTCAAAAGGGCTTTATATGTATTTTTGATAATAATGGTTGTACTTTCTATAAAAATGATGCAAATTTTTGTGTTACAGGTGATTCAGTTCTTCATGCTTCGCCCTGTGGTGGTCTGTACACATTAGATTGCACTGTAAATGTTCCCCGGGCAAATGCAACACAACATGAGCACTCTGACTGTCCGAGTAACTACAGACTCTGGCACAAACGGTTAGGTCACTTATGTCGTATCGGAATGAGCATGTTGAGGAATCATGAGGTAGGTATAAGCTTTACCGAGGTAGACAAAAATAATTGCATCGCTTGCGTAGAAGGCAAACAAGCCAGAAAACCTTTTAAGAAGATTGCACACAAAAGAGCATCTTCACCTTTGGAATTGGTCCATAGCGATCTCTGCGGGCCAATGTCCACGTCATCTTTCCAAGGAAATAAATATATTTTAATTTTTGTAGATGACTATACACGTAAAATTTTTGCTTATTTTATTAATTCTAAGACAGAGGTAAAGAACAAGTTCTGTTTATTTCAAGCTTTTGTTGAAAAACAGTTAGGCTCACAAATAAAGGCTATTAGGACAGATGGCGGTAAAGAATATGTAAATAAAGAATTTGCTGATTATCTCGCTTCTAAAGGGATCGAGCATCAAACTACAGTTAGGTACAGTCCGCAACAAAATGGGACTGCGGAGCGAACTTTTCGCTCAATTGTAGAAAAGGCAAGATCGATGTTAGCTGAGAGCTCATTACCTAAAGCATACTGGGAAGATGCATTCAAGGCAGCAGTATACTTGAAAAATAGGTCTCCTCATAGAGCCTTAGACGGACAGATACCTTACGACCGATGGTGTGGTCGCAAAAGTGATTTGAGTCATCTAAAAGTGTTTGGATGTAGAGCTCTTGTTCATATACCTGATTGTCACAGAAAGAAACTAGATTTAAAATCTGAGGAAGGCATATTTGTTGGATATTCAGAAGATCCCAACACGTACTTATTCCGTGATCCTAAAAATCCTAGAAGGGTAATAAAATCTAGAGACGCAACATTCTTTGAGAATCGTTTTGCATCTCTGAAGAAAAGGGAACCTGATTCACATGTTGAATCGAATCCCATCTTATTATTTGATGCTGAAGAAGAAGGTTCGCAATACTTCGATTGTATTGACAGTTCCAACTCAGGTGCTGAATCTTCTGTTCCCGTGAATCCAGTGAGAATGGAGACGGACTCTGAGAATATTCCAGAGAGAGTGGAAACAGAGACAGCGAATGTGGAACACCCTGAAGTTTTGTGTGAGTCAAGATATCCATCAAGGAATCGAAAACCACCCGATTACTTTTCGTATCAAGTGTCAAATAACGATATGGATGAACCAACTAGCTATTATGAAGCTATTCATGCCGATGATGCTGCAAAGTGGCAGTTAGCCATGAATGATGAGCATAATTCGCTTATGAAACTTCATACCTGGGAATTAGTGGAGAGACCTAATAAAAAGGTTATTCCATGTAAGTGGGTATATAAAGTGAAGAAAGATGCGTATGGAAATATCACCAAATATAAGGCAAGACTTGTCGCAAAAGGTTATAGTCAAACAAAAGGTGTGGACTATCATGAGACATTTGCGCCGGTAATACGTCATTCTTCACTACGTACTTTATTTGCATTAGCTGCAGAAATGGGTTTAAAGATGAGGCATATGGACGTGGATACTGCATTCCTTAACGGCGATTTACAAGAAGAAGTCTACATGGAGCAACCTCTTGGTTTTGCGGCAAAAGGCCAAGAAAATAAGGTTTGCTTATTAAGGAAATCGCTCTATGGTCTTAAACAGGCTCCACGCGCCTGGAATAAAAAGTTAAATGAAACTCTTTCGAAAATAGGTTTTATTGTAACGCCCTCTGAACCTTGCGTGTATACAAAACTTTTTGACAAGGAACTTGTATTGTTAAGTGTTTATGTGGACGATTTGATTATCTATTACTCCTCTGACAAGACATTTGAAATTGTCAAAAATGATTTGTTGACATATTTTTCCCTTAAAGATTTGGGCTATTTGAAATCTTATTTGGGCTTGCAAATAGAAAGCAACAAAGATTGCATTAAAATAAATCAATCAAATTTCATATTGTCAATGTTAGAAAAGTTTAATATGAGTGATTGTAAGACGACAGGAACTCCTTTAGCGCAATCTAAATTGCAAAGGAATTTAAATAGTGAGTCACCGTTATTGCCTTACCAAAACCTTATTGGTTCTTTAATGTATTTGGCAGTAAACTCACGGCCTGACATCGCATACGCGGCTAGTTATCTTAGTCAGTTCAATACTTGTTTTACTAAGGAGCATTGGAATGCTGCGAAACGGGTGTTACAGTACCTAAAAGGTACTTCACAGTATTCTTTAACTTACAGAAGAACAGGAAACCTTCTGAAAGGATACGCTGATGCGGATTGGGCTAATTGTCCGATTAATAGGAAGTCGTACACGGGCTTCGTGTTTAAGTTAGCTGACGGACCGGTGGCATGGGAATCAAAGAAACAGCCCACCGTGGCTCTCTCATCGACAGAAGCTGAATATATGGCACTTACAGCAGCTACAAAAGAAGCCTGCTATTTACGTCGCTTTATTTCGGAAATCACAGGTATACTTAGTTCAGTTACATTAATGTCGGACAGCCAGAGTGCCATTAACTTAGTACTCAATCCAGTGCACCACAACAGGACGAAGCATATAGATACTCGTTTCCATTTTATACGAGAAAAAGTATCTGACTGCATCGTTACCCTTAATTATTTAAAGAGTAGTGACATGCCTGCAGACGTTCTAACAAAACCTCTTGGGCCTGTTGCACATAAGAGATGTACAGCTAGCATAGGTTTAGTTGTATAGTTCTTTGTATTATTTTATTTTGCTCTTGGGATAATTTCGATTAAGGGGGAATGTTGTAAATACTTATACTGTACTGGCTAATCTAAATTATTTTTAATAGGTATTCAAATAATGTTCTATTTTTTATTATGACTTTTCTTATTTTGAATATCTTAAGTCACTTCAATTATACCATCTATACAAACAACACGTCTTTATATTTTTTCTAGCATATAATAACGCCAATCCAAACCAAAATCACAACACTTTTTATACGTAGTGATAATTTTAAATGTAAGCTTAATTATGTGCCTATTTAAATCTTAAATGATTTAAACCGAGCACTTTACCGTTTTTGTAAAAAAAATATTTGAAGTGCACAGTACAAAAAATTACTGGTCAACGAAAAGTAGAATGCCCCAATTAAGACAAAATGAGTACATTTTTTTCTGAAAACCCCCATATAGGCTGGGATGATGATGATGATGATGAAGCGGGTAGCTAGTCAGGTATCGAGAATGAAAAACATCGTCACCAGCTATTTGGAAACAGTCAGTGACAGTTGCTTTTCGCAAACATAGCTAGGGTGACAAAGCTGCGCTTACGTAAAAGTGGACCGTATTGTCCCATACAAACATACAAATAGAATGTATTATTCATGGAGCTCTTTCACTGTATGCTTGTGTGATGGATTTGTGAAGCTTTGAAGGATGGGCGGGAAATGGGTTTTGTCTCGGGTTTTTTCGCCATATTGTTTCTTTGAGGTAGGTACCTTGCCTTGGCTTAGCGTAATCGTGGACTAACGACTTTGCATACGTTGAAGATAGTTAGGAACTGAAAAGGACATAGAATGGTTAATTAATTTATTTATTTATTCATTTATTTCAACCTCCCCCCCCACCCCGAAAATGGCATACTTAATTAGCGTTAAACGAACTTTTCGCAGACGGAGTTTCGGAGAACAGCTAATGACATCGATTTAGAATACCTACCCAAACCGATGTCTAATAAGCTAATAAGAAAAAATCATAAAAGTTCAAAATTAATTAATTTTATTTCTGTACTCTGCTTGATTATACTGAACATAAAATTGCTGGTTGCTGTTTACGACATAACGATTTTTAATACAAACATACAAGACAGCATAATAATAGGATATCAAGAACCCTCCCCAAATTAAGTCTCTCATTGTCAATAAAAACAATAGTTGAACATCCACAGAGACCGTATATTGCATCTGCACCTGTCAATAATTGTTTAAGACCACTCAAATATCACCCCTAATTCTTCACCATAAGGTCCACTTGGTCATGCTACACACGGCCCCAACGATCAGCGAACAAAACGTTTTGTTTACGGAATCAATCGAAATGCCGTGCCGATGCGAAGGTGATGCACAATGACGGTTGAAAGTTGCGGGATACACGGAGCGAAACGATGGAGAGCAAGTCCATGACTAAATTTTGCTAATTAAAGATTACCTGTACTAAGGTTCATTAAGCCGTGGTGGCTTAGTGTTTGACCTACGGCCTCTCGAGCAGAGAGAGGGTCGTTGGTACAAATCCCGGCTAGCACCTCTGAGTTTATGTGCGATACATTTGTAATTTACCATGAGCTTTACGGTGAAGGAAAACATCGTGAGGAAACCTGCATACACCTACAAAGGAATTCAATGGTGTGTGTGATGTTCCCAATCCGCACTGGGCCCGCGTGGGAACTACGGTCCAAGCCCTCTCATTCTGAGAGGAGGCCTGTGCCCTGCAGTAGGACGTACATAGGCTGGGATGATGATGATGAAAAAATTAAAGGGGGGGATGAAAATTTCATTGATTTTTTTTTTTAATGTTTTTTTTTATGTTAGATAGGCCAGACAAACGAACTAGTGGGTCACCTGATGTTAAATGAACACCACTGTCCATAGACACCCGCAGCGCTTTACACGATGCCAGTGCGTTGTCGGCCCTAAAGGAGAGGAAATAGGGGAAGGGGTGAGGTATTGGGCCCCCGGCACTCTCACTGACCGTACGAAACGCAAGCAGGATTACTGCTGCTTCACGCCGGTGTTCTGTGAGAGGGTGGTACTGCCCCGGATGAGCCGGCCCATTCGTGATGCAGCGGCTAGCTCCAACATGGCTCTACCACTACAAGGATTTTGCCGTAGGATGCACCGTTTTCAAGATATTTGACAAAACACCGGTTCTCGACCGATCACAGAGGTTAAGCAACGTCGGGCGCTTGGATGGGTGACCGCCTGGTTTCATTTTTGTTTTTTGAATGTTTTGTTATGACGTTGTCACGTTAAACTATCGTCCGTAAACCGACTTTACAGACAACCGGTTTTTAATTTTGTTAATAAATGAATATGAATATGATGTGCGTAAGGTTCATGGGCAGCAAGGTTTTATAGTGGTGACCGCGAAGCAAAAGACATAGCATGGGAACTGGGAAGGGCCTCAAGACGATCTGACGATTTGGTAAAGTTTGCTGGAACTACTTGGATCCGGCAGCGCAGGCCTTGTACTACGAAGATCATAATTCGAACTTCGTATCGTGCCGCCCCGCTCTCGCAAATAGCATTTAATACGAGAGTGAGGAAGACGCTACGATACGAAGTTCGAATTTCGGAGTAGCCCCGCAGGACCGATCGCTGTGGTACTCTTTGAGGGAGGCCTTTGTACAGCATTGGGCGTCTTTTGGCTGCTATGTGTGTGGGTGTGTATGTGTGACGGCTCGGTCTTATTGATTCCTCTCGCGGCGTCAAGTGCCGTTCCTGAATAATTGTAAGAGAGCACTTAAAAATGTTCATTTCGTAAGAAAGCCACGAAAAATAATTCGGCAAAATTAACACATTTTTCTGACAATATACATTTTATTGAAAAAAAAATCCGCGAAACGCTGCCTACCATGTTCATTGAATGTCGTCATTGCGATATGTAAACAAAACAGACGTATGGTACTTAAATTGTACATCGATAAAAATTGTTTTTTTTTTTGTATATTTTTACGGCTTGACGGAGTTGAGACAGCTGTTTATGACTGGACTGATATATTATAGCAAATTGTTTGTGCCCAAGTATATGATGTCACACCATTGTGGTTCTTGTTTCAAATCACGTGATATGCATATCAAAAATATCAACTTTTAATAATAATTTAATAAATTCCTTTTCCCTCTTGGTTTTCCAATGTTTGAAGCATTACTAAATTTCAAAATTATTCTGACCCTCTCCTTAAAATTATTCGGCATTATGAACCCATCTTAAAATTCTGTCTTTTCGTACGAAAGTTTACGTAAGTGCTAGCTCTATAGTTCCCTCTTTTGAGATCACCCAAATCTTTGAACAAAATTTAACAAAACGACTATGTAATTTAGAAAGCCTGACTACAAAGCTTGAGGTCCCGTGTTCGATTCCCGTGTGCAAATATTCGTATGAAAAATATAAATGTTTGCTCTCTTGGGTGTTTAATATGTATGTATGTATCTATCTATATAAGTATGTTTACCCTTTGCCTGGTACCCATAACACAAGCTTTGCTTACTTTGGGACTAGGTTAATTGGTGTGAATTGTCCCGTGATATTTATTTATTAGCTACCGAAAGTCTAGAACCCTAACTGTATGGTAAACTTTAGTCTTGCCTATATCGAGCATGCCCATTTAAAAGCTCGTATCCCCTCGCCCCCGTGTGTCGTGTTTGTTTTCCCTGTCGGATGCACCTTCCCTCCCTACTGTTAGGGGGCGTTACACTACTCGGTTAATATTAATTAACGCTGGAGCGACAAAGCGCGCCCTTATGTCGGTTTGTCTCGACTTACCGTAATAGCATTACGATTATAGGGGCTGTTCGATTTATGTTGTAACAGGAGAACATGGTTTGATTTGGAAAACAAGTGTACCTATTGCTAAATAGTGTCCAACTATCTCCGTATGTTTCATCTCAATCGATTAAGCGGTTTAAGCGTGAAGAGATAAGATAACAGATAGACAGACATGTTGCTGGACGAACCTTCGGCAGACTTTTTTAATATTTTTATACTAAATACAAACTGAAACATGGATACACAGAAAAAACCCAGAAAAAGAGACCAGCGTTGGGAATCGAACCCAGGTCCTCAGCATTCCGTGCTGCGGGCTTATACCCCTAACGTGGCTTATCCCCACGAACACATTGACAAACGCGATCTACACCAACAGTGGTCTAGACCAGACCAGTATTGACCAGTGTTGTGTTGGTGTAGGGGTATAAGCACGCAGCACGGAATGCTGAGGACCTGGGTTCGATTCCCAGCGGTGGTACTCTTTTTCTGGTTTCTTTCTGTGTATCCATGTTTCAGTTTGTATTTAGTATAAAAATATTAAGATTCACGGGATGACCGTAAAAGTAAAAAATTTGGATTTAAAAATAAAAATACAAAAAGACTCCAAAAAGCAATCTTGACTAATTTCATGTAAATTTGAGTCATTTTTCTCTCATTCTTCAAAATTGTCATGTAAAATAGATCAATGCTAAATAAATTTTAAGTGGTTGTCTGGTTTGGGGAAGGATCTGCTGCTATTTTGCTACAAGTGTATCTACTTGGGTAATGTCACGCGGCGGACACGACGTACAAATACGCGTTCTTGAATCTACATAAGCACGACGACGTCTGTACACGCGTACGCCTACATACATCGCGCGCGCACTCTTCTGTATGTTTAGTATAAGTTTTACTTCACCAAAATACTTCTCGATCGCGTTTACGTAAAAATTTCAATTCTATGGAAACATAGACGCGCGCGCGCGGAGGCGCTGTCCATGTTTCCCTAGTAATTGAATTTTTTACGTAAACGCGATCGAGAAGTATTGAAGTGAAGGAAAACTTATACTAAGCTTACTGGATTCGGGCGGTTTCCGGCTATCTGCGCCTTGAGGGGTGGGGTTATTCGAATCGGTGCGGGGCGGACCGTTTCCATTCTGTACGTCAGTACTATGATATATTCTGTGGTAATGTGACGTCTTATGACCACAGCCACACTATCACCTTTCTCGTATCGGGTAAGGACTGAGAACCAGCATCTTTACCGAGTCCTCACCTTTTCTTCTCTTCTACTTTCTTTTCTTTTCTTTTTTATTAATTTGGTTTTTACCTATATCTCATTCTGTTTTCGTTGTTGTTTTTAACACGCTTTTTTGTTTTCATTTTGTGAATAAACTTTTTTTATATTATTTTATTATTTTCGCTATTAGAATATTATTATGGATAATATTAGGGGACAATCTTACACAAATCGACCTAGTCCCAAACTAAGCAAAGCTTGTACTATGGGTACTAGACGACGATAAACATACTTATATAGATAAATAAATACTTAAATACATAGAAAACATCCATAACTCAGGAACAAATATTCGTGCTCATCACACAAATAAATGCCCTTACCGGGATTTGAATCCAGGACCTCTTGCTTCGTAGGCAGGGTCACTACCAACTAGGCTAAAGCGGTCGTTACAAAAGAGTAATTAATTTTTTTTGTAGTAATTTTTTTTTTAATTTTTAAATCGTGGTCACACTTCTCAAGTCTATCACTGAACACGCGTAAAAAAAACACAGACGAAAATAAAAACTCTTTTCTTAGCTGAATAAAAGGGGTATTTACTCGACAATAGCTACTGCTGCGGCTACTATAATACAAAACCGTTACTCCCACAAAAAAACCTCAACTAATCACTAAGAAACTCCTAACTTCATGTATATTTTTAGGGTTCCGTAGCCAAATAGCAAAAAACGGAACCCTTATGGATTCGTCATGTCTACACTGTCTGTCTGTCCGTCCGTATGTCGCAGCCACTTTTTTTCCGAAACTATAAGAACTATGCTGTTGAAACTTGGTAAGTAGTTGTATTCTGTGAACTGCATTAAGATTTTCACACAAAAATAGAAAAAAAAAACCAATAAATTTTGGGGGTTACCTACCCATAGAACTGAAACTCAAAAACTTTTTTTTATCAGTACCATACGTGTAGGGTATATCCTATGGATAGGTCTTCAAAAATGATATTGAGGTTTCTAATATCATTTTTTTCTAAACTGAATAGTTTGCGCGAGAGACACTTCCAAAGTGGTAAAATGTGTGTCCCCCTGTAACTTCTAAAATAAGAGAATGATAAAACTAAAAAAAAAATATATGATGTAATTACCATGTAAACTTCCACCGGAAATTGGTTTGAACGAGATCTAGTAAGTAGTTTTTTTTAGTTCCTCGTATTAATTCAAGGCGCACTAACTGTTTGTTTTATATTCCGTTGAATCGTAGTAAATATGCTTCTAATACTTTTATATCCAGAGCTTGTAAAACATATAATAACTCATTTTTTGAACTAGATATTTTTAATCTTTCACTTAGCAGGTTTAAAGGTGCTCTGTCAAAACTTTAGATTTATACATACTTAGACATATTATTTATTTAACGCCCGTTTCACTTTTTCTCATTTTTGGCTGTTTGTAGTTTTACGTGTTATTTCATTAGCATAAATTAACTGTGGCATATTTGCTGGCCTATGTATTACTTAAGTTTTTCTTTAAGTTCACTCATTATATTGTGCCGTTTTTTGCCCAAATAAACATTAAACATTAAACATTAATACGTTATAAATTGTAAACCGCAATTTTTTTTAGATTGTACGGAACCCTTCGTGCGCGAGTCCGACTCGCACTTGGCCGGTTTTTTCTCACCTCGCACCAGATATTTCACACGCACATAACGACATATGGCGGTATCAATTTACTCCAATTTTCCCCGCTTCGGCTTACATAACATTTTTTCCCCCAAACCAATTTTTTGTTTCAAACTTTTTGTGGCAGATGCAGTAATTAAAGAACCGTATCCCGCCATGCCATTGGCTGCTGCAGTATACCCATGCCCAATAGAGGCGTATAAAATTGTATAAAGCCAGCATAAAGCCTTTTTTTCAGTACAATGAGTATACTCTCGATACTATAGGTATTGTTACCATGGTTCCTATTAAAGTGGCTATTTCGTTAAAGTTATACTGAATATAGAATGTTATTTCACTGTGTGGGCCGGGAGCGTGATGGTGTTTTTCTTCGTGATCGGCTACGTAATAGATTTCTTTTGGTGCATGTGTAGCTTGACGAGTTTTTTGGGTATTCACGTTCGGGTCGCTGAACTTTGCAAGCGGTGCAATGTCTGTGGCCAGAAGTAAATAACGAATTTTTTGTAGACTGCTTCATTTGTGTTGTCCGGCGTCTGGAGAGAAGACTACTTATAGATGGATTCTTTGTTATTATTCTGAAACTTTAGATATACTATACACTAAACTCCGTAATCACATATCTATTTCATATAGAATTGTATACTTAAAATAACAATTTATGATGTGATATCTAGTAGCAGTACCTACCAATTAATATTTATATATGAAATTACGTATTTATTTTGTTTTAGAAGACTCCAATTTAGCAAGCTAAATGTATGTTTGCATAGTAATTATATTGAAATTGAATATGACCCAATTGCGACGCGCTTTATTTTAATACGCTAATATTTGCTACAATTTCCTAAATATACAGGGTTATTTGTAATTCACTAGCATCCTTTTAACCCTAAACTCCTACCACTTAAACAAACGTTTTTTGTTTTACAGCTTTTGTCATAACTTAATATTTTTGGTGTAATAACGTTTTGAAAATTTGAGATTTCCTCTTATTTTTATGATACTCTGTGTATTTGTATGGGAAAAAAAGTGCTTCATTTTAAAAAGTTGTAGAACAAAAACATTTGTTTGAGTGATAGGAATTCAGGGTTAAGAGGATGTCAGTGAATTACAAATAACCCTGTATAGCTTACATAACAGGTGAATGAGAGTGTAGCATAGTAAATGAAATGAATGTTCATGCCTTAAGCTATAATTACCCATTCTGGGTACTATTTTCATATATATTTTCTGACGCAAATGCTCATACATATAGGTTCTATTTTTTTAAAGTATTTTTCTAATCAGACTACTTGTCCGAGCGAACCGAAGACTGTTTAATGTATCCAAAAAGTCTGACAAGGTACGAAATCTTTAAATTCGAAGTTTAATCTTTTGGCATCCAAGAATCTAGTTATTTCAAACTAAAATTTACTAAAAAAAGGAAGAAAGATTGTTTATTACCACTGCTAGGGACAATGCGTATGAAAGACAAAAAAAATATGTAAAAAATATTAGTGACATAGTCGGTAACAAGTGATAGCGGCTCACATGAGCGTAATTTCAGCGCTGTTTTTGACCCAGAACCTACACGCTCCACCATTTTAACCCGTACGCCAAGTTTTCTAACTTAACTAAACACCAGTTATTTGTTCCACTTATTATTACCTTTAAAGGAACACATTTACATTCTAATATTGTTACCCACTGTAAACGAATACGTTTTATTTCAGTATTTTCGACACCCGCCATTGTGTCATCTGCTTACGCAGGGAGGCTTATCTGTGGCACGCAGGCTTCGGAGGGGCAAAAATACCGTCGTCTCCTGCCTCCTGTTCGCGCTTGTTTAATTATTACATTTTTTCATTGTGTTTTTTTGTGAACCGCTCCTGGACTAACATTGTTATTTCGGTAACTTTTTGCGGCGCTCGCTTTTAAGTGCTTTGGGACATGTTTTTGATTTCGTATCTGTACGTTTATTTGAGTCCCTTAAAGCCTAAAGGATACTAACATAATTAGCAGTTAGTCTGAACACTTGTGATATTATCTCAGAATAAGAGGGATTGGAAAAAGGGATGGGAAAAAGTCTGTGCATATATCAAAATAAATATTTGTATTATTTTAATTTAATTATATTTAAAGTGAATATAGAACTTAATATTCTGTGAATATTTCAAGCGTCTAGCTGTTGCCGTTATCAATATCAAGCAAAAAAACCGGCCAAGTGCGAGTCGGACTCGCGCACGAAGGGTTCCGTACAATTATCTATAAAAATCACGTTTGTTGTATGGGAGCCCCCTTAAATATTTTTTATTTTAATTTAATGATTTATTTTTAAAGTCAATACATAATTAAATATTCTGTGAATATTTCAAGCGTCTACCTGTTGCCGTTATCAATATCGAGCAAAAACGAGCAATAAAATCAAGTTTGTTGTATGGGAGCCCCACTTATTTTATTCCGTTTTTTAGTATTTTTTGTTATAGCGGCAACCGAAATACATCATCTGTGAAAATTTCAACTCTCTAGCTATCACGGTTCCCGAGATACAGCCTGGTGACAGACGGACGGACGGACGGACAGCGGAGCCTCAGTAATAGGGTTTCCGTTTTTACCAATTGGGTACGGAACCCTAAAAACCACGTGCTTTACGGTGAGGAAAACGCGCACACACCTGCGAAGAAATTGAATGGTGTGTGTGAAGTTCCCAATCTGCTCTGGGCCCGCGTGGGAACTACGGCCCAAGGCCTCTATGTACATAAGCCGCGATGAACTCGCCTTGCAATCTTAATATTATGTGTAGGTACATCAAACGAAACCTAAAACAATGCATCTGCCCGTGTGTAAAGATCCCTTTGTGTCTATCGTGTAGTGGATGCGTTGTCACTGCAATTGCTTTTATAGTAGGTACATTGTGCATCAAGGGCCGTAAGTAGGGGATTACTAACGAGAGTCTATTAGAAGCCCGACGCCGAAGTTGCCGGGTTTTTAATGACTGGAGTTTGTAATCCCCTTACTGCCCGTGATACATACAATGATTTTCATCACATTGCAAGGTAAAAAAATCCAAAATAAAATCCGAACACTCAAATTGAATAAAATAATGGCTACCCGCCAATACAGATTGTCACTTTTTTCGAGTCATCTACCATAGATAATGTAAACCGTCTTTAATTTAGAATTCGAATACGGCCAGATTTGATAAAAAAATACTTTTTTATTTTTTTATTGTGAGAGGGAGGCAAACGAGCAAGCGGGTCATCTGATGGAAAAAGATCACCACCGCCCATAAATATCAACAACTCAAAGAGAGTCGTCAATCTGTTGCTGGCCTTTAAAGTAAGTATTAACCCTTTTCTTGAAAGCCCCGATGTCATAGTTGTCTGGAAACACTGCTTACTTACTAAAATTATTGCTAAACTATTTAATATAAATTTAAAATATAAAAATAACGAAGTTTCATGAAGCGTAGATAAGTTTTGTGTTGTAAAATTGGGTTATAGCACTTATAGCTAAGTTTTAAAAATATAAATAAAACGTTGGCTGACTTGAAACCGCCTTAGTCTGAAATGACATACCTACTAACATGTTTGCAAATTTTAAAAATAAAGTTTAACTCCCTTGGGAAGAAAAACTGTTACGTAAATCCATAACTCCCTTAAGAACAATTTAGGCCATTGTCATTTATTATACAGGCATGGAATAACACCATTGGCGAGCAAGTGTGATGAAAAATCTTTTAATGCTTAAAGCTGTTTTTAAAGGAGCGAAACTTTGGTGCGAATGACGTCTTATGACGCCAAGTCTTCAGTATTTATTCGATTACAACATTTCTTACAATGTTTTCTACGAAAATGATGTCCTGTCGGGGCATAGCAATTACGTATACATTGATTAAGTAATTGAGTTAAAAAGAGTTTTGAACCCTGACCTGACCTGACGACCTGGTAAAGGCTGCGGGACGCGTTGGATGCGGATGGCACGGGACCGATCTGTATGGCTAGCCTTGGGGGAGGCCTATGTTCAGCAGTGCGTCTTTCGGCTGAAGTGATGGTGTCAATGAGTTACATAATGAATAACAATCATCAACATTATTTCTCGCCAAACAGATCGTTCCCGTGCCATCCGCATCCAATGCGATCCCGCAACCTTAACCAGGTCATCGCTCCATCTTGTTGGAGGCCTACCTACACTGCGTTTTCCGGTTCGTGGACGTCACTCGAGAACCTTTTTGCCCTACCGGCCATCAGTTCTACTGCCACTTGAATCTGGCGATTCTTCGAGCTTTGTCGGTGACATTTCTCGCGCGGATTTCACTTAGCCCTCTCCATCGTTAGCGGCCACGTCTCAGTGCCATAAGTCATCTCTATAACGTCATATGAATAACATGACATTATGACCTTCAACAATCATGCAACCCGGACCTGTAGCTCTCTTCACCGCCCTGTCTGCTGGCGTTCTTTCAAGGTGTCCTAGCCATCGAAGTCTTGCAGACGTCATTTCTCCCATGATGTTGGGCTCAGACACCATGTCTTCCAGTCCTGGTTTCTACGGATGCTCCCCTACTGGCCTCATAATCTTACGGTATATTTTCCTTTCGCAACAAGTAGTTTTTTTAAAGTAATGTAAATTAAAAAAAAAATCTTCCAAGTGCGAGCCCCTTAAATGTTTATATTTTATTCTATTTTTTTGTATTTGTTATAGTGGCTACCGAAATACATCATCTGTGAATATTTCAACTGTTTACCCATCACGGTTCATGAGATAGGTACAGCCTGGTAAGTGGTGACAGACGGTCGGACAGCGGAGCCTAAGAAATAGGGTCCCGTTTTTACCCTTGGGTACGGAACCCTATAAAGTGTGAATTATCATTTATTACGCAATCTGATTGAAACAAAAAAAAAATTCCCTTGCTTGAGTATGTACTTTTCGACTCTATGTCAATGAGTTAAGGTCGAAAGTGACCAACCTTTTCTTACCCCGACTATACCTATAATGAAAGAACAACAAACAAACGCATCTTCTTTCTTATTTACATTAATTTAACTTGTAAATGACACTTGAGTGTAACAAAAAATTATACTTTAAAGCAGCGTTTCTTAACATTGCGTCGCGACCCAAATTCAGATCGCGGGCGATATTGGGATGGGTCACGAGAATTAATTTAATACAAAAATTAATAGAAAAATTTAACTTTTACTTGAATATATAAGAAAAAAAATGTTTTGCTGATATTTTATGAAACATTAGCGTCGCGGGCTTCAAATATATAAGTACCTATTCATTCTTTGGGTCGCCAGCTAAAAAGGTTAAGAACTGATTTACAGAATAGAGAGCTAGTAGTTTTTTTATTCCACAGAAGCAAAACCCCGGGATAAAACTAACATCTTATATAACAGAAGACAATCTTTATTGATTTATTATTTTAACCTCTAAAAAGCTCTAAAATCCTATACATAAGGTATCTACCTATCTGCTTAAAAAAAACTATTAACATTTAATAAAATCATGACCCAAAAAGCGTTTCTTACGATTTCAATTTTCCGGCAAAGGGTGGGAGCCTTCGCCATGCGTCTTTGTTACGCCCCCGGCCCTCGCCCCCCCAAAAAGGGGCCACCCCCCCTTTCACCATTGTCGCATCGCACACAAGCTTTCAGTGTAATGAAGAGCATTTTCGTCCGATTTCGAACACAATGCTGGCTTTAATACAGCACACAGAGAGGCAAGTCCTTTGTTACGTTTTGCATTGTGCCTAACGTGTGTGTATTGTGATGTGTATGTTTGTTTGTTTCTACGTTTGTGCTAGACAATGGATGTTGATAAAAAACGGGTGCTTCGTGCGATGTTGCTGGGCTGGAGACGTCGATGGGATAGAGACTGCAAAATCTAAGCTTACGTAACGTACGTTGGTACCGCATACTGCATGCGAACATCATGGAGTTCTTACCTCCAACTCAGGCGGCCCGAGGAGTCATTGGTTCAAACCTGAGCGTGACAAAAATTGGTGGTTGATAAGTTGAGACCTAAAATTAGGACCACTTTAAAACGAAGTTGGCCATACAAAACGACTGACTGGAAGAAGTTCCGCTACACATACACTAACAATGTATGGTGAATTTTCGTGTCAAAATGGAAAACTTTTTCTCCGGCTTTTTCAACTCCACCCTTATCTGAAATCAATTTCTTGTTCAATTTTATAAACATAAATCTTTTTGATCGGGTTTAAACATTATGTTTTAGCTTAAAGTTCGTTCTTATGTATATGTATGTAAACTCTTTATTGTACAGAAAAAATAAGAAAAAAATGAAAACGCATTTGACAACCGTTGAGATATATGTACCATCGCCCCAGACGTCAGATACCCATTTTCAAAACAAATTTGCTTGCAGCCGTTGATGTTTATTGCTATGGATTGTTATGGACAGATGTCTAGCCACTGCAAAGGTGGTTATCTGGCGCTTGGGGCGATAGTACCAAGGCGAACTTATCCCTTAAAGGATCTGTAGTACCAGTCAACCTTTGAGTAAATGAAAAGAGCATTTAGCAAGGGACCGACAATAAGTAAGTTAACAAATACAATACGTAAACCCATAGAAAGAAAAGTAAGTTCTTAATTATTAGGTCAAAAGCACGTAAAAATGAAAAATCCAAAAATATCATATCATGAAGTTGACCTATTTTATTGGTTTTTCTTTAATTTTATCCAATCATTTCTCTCAAAAATATACCTTAAAATATTTAAAAAAATTGACTAATTCAGGTCCTTTGTGGAGTTAATATCAATGAACTGTATGTTTATCTTGCTTATCCGCTATTAATTACTATTCAAGTTCGAAACTCGTGGTATTTTGTGTGGCTTTCGTGATACTTAAGCCTGTGTGGTGTACCTATGTATTATTTTATGGTTTGTCGTTAAAATACGACCGGGAATGAATGACAATAATTAATGTACGACCCAATAATTTAGGGCTGGAAGTTTCTCTACGGGATCGAATCAGGAACGAGGAGATCCGTAGAAGAACAGGGGTCACCGACATAGCCAAACGGATTAGCCCGATCAAATGGCAATGGGCGGGCAGGCCATATAGCACGCAGAACAGATGGCCGTTGGGGCCCAAAAGTTCTCGAATGGAGACCACGGACTGGCAAGCGCAGCGTGGGACGTCCATCGAGATGGACGGACGATTTGGTGAAGACCGCAGGTTCAGTGTGGATGCAAGTCGCTTCCAACCGTAACGATTGAGCGTCAATGAGGGAGGCCTATGCCCTGCAGTGGAAGTCTTACGGCTGAAATGATGACGATGATGATGATAATAATTCAAACCCTCATGTTAAAGTTAGAAGTCATGAGTGGCTTAATTAAGGTATGAGATTTTTAAAGCACGCCTTTTCTTAAATTAAAAATTATGAAGTTAACCAACCATGAAATTCTTTAGGTGACCTAATCAAAGCTTTTTAAAGTAAAATGCATAGTTCTGGAAGTTAGTTTTAAAATTCTCGTAAATTATTTGGGCTAACTACTTTAACATCTTCCTGAGAATTACTGGATAAAATACCGCTTTCCAGTCAATTTAAGAATTTATTTGTTAAAACACGAAAATAAGTTGAACATGGTTTAAGGTGGAAGCGCACGCTCTAGGCGCGAAATTCAAAATTTTTACAGGTTTTAATTTATTGTGGGTAAACGGCGTAACTGTTTAACTTCATATGGTACTTGCGCTTGTAAAACAGTGTTCTTTATATTATTGTGTAAAGTTTTTTAAGAATAAAACTTTTAGCTTGATATAAAATTTGTCAAACATAGAAATTCGGACTTTCAACGTTTTGACAACTTTTATTTCAAGCTAATAGTTTTATTCTTAAAAAACTTTACACAATAATATAAAGAACACTGTTTTACAAGCGCAAGTACCATATGAAGTTAAACAGTTACACCGTTTACCCATAATAAATTAAAAACTGTAAAAAGTTTGAATTTCGCGCCTAGAGCGTGCGCTTCCACCTTAAGTTCATTGTCTACTACTTAGTATTAATTTTGAATAATTAAGCGAATCATCAGGCAACAGATTGGTCAGATGTCAACTCATTTCAACCAATCAGGAAGCAGCAAAATATTTGACAAATCCAGTGAAGAACGAGTTCGAGCAACGACGTTCTTTTTTTCGAATTGTTTTTACTGTTATCTGTACCTATACAGAACTTTTTTTTAGATGCAGTTGCCAGTACCACAGACAATATACTTGGTTCAGCACTAAAAAGTGCGCCTTTCTGATATTGTCCGTGAATAATTCGCGGATTAAAGTACACGGGTAGAAAAAATTGTTTATTATGCAATACCAACATTACTAAGTGCACGCAATCGCAGTGTTGCCAGCGCATTGTTCCCGCGCGATGAGGTTGTAGGAAATAATTACTCTACAGAGTGGCAACACTCGAACACGTGCTCTTTGTTGTTCTGGTAACTGTTAATTAAAGTTGTTAATTATGATTTTGATAAAGGTACGGATGTACTCTTGTGACGTTTAATGTTTATCGTACTTTTACGGGAAAAATTCAATGAAAGATTAGTTTCAGTTAAAATTGGTGGTTGTGGCTTTATTAAGTCAAAGTCAAAAATATATTTACTAAATTAAGGCTATAACAAGCACTTATGAAGGTCGAATAATCTACCACCGGTTTGGAAAAATCCTGTTGAAAAGAATCCAACAAGAAACTTTTTTTTTCAAAAAGATCAATGTTTTTATATTAAACATGTAGGTACATCTAAGTATCTAACACAACTATTTTTTTTAACAGTAGATAAACTGTTTCGAACTATGGATCGCGAATGTGGAACAGAATCATTTCCAAACACCTGTCCATTGCGGGTTGGGAATTTCACAAACAGGAGAGATGCGAACCAAAAAAATGTTTTCATCACACTTGCTCGTCAATGGTCTTATTCCATGCCTGTATACTAAATGACAATGGCCTAAATTGTTCTTAAGGGAGTTATGGATTTACGTACAGTTTTTCTACCCAAGGGAGTTCTAACTTTAGTTTTAAAATTTGCAAACAAGTCATTTCAGACTAAGGAGGTTTCAAGTCAGCCAACGTTTTTTTATTATCTTTAAAACTTAGCTATAACCCAAATTTTACAACACAAAACTTATCTACGCTTCATGAAAATTCGTTATTTTTATATTTTAAATTTATATGAAATAGTTTTGCAATAATTTTAGTAAAAATATTTTTTTAAACATGTTGGCAGAATCTGGCCGTATGACCTTTCGAATTCTAAACTAAACACAGTTTACACTATCTATGGTAGATGACTTGAAAAAAAGTGACATTCTGTCTGTATTGGCGGGTAGCCATTATTTTATTCAATTTAAGTGTTTAGAGACGAAATAATTTTATTTTTGGAATTTTTTTCTCGCAATGTGATGAAAATCATTGTGTGTATCACGGGCAGTAAGGGAATTACAAACTCGAGTCATTAAAAGCCCTCCGCCTTCGGCGTCGGGCTTCTAATAGACTCTCGTTAGTAATCCCCTACTTACGGCCCTAGATGCACAATGTACTAGTATGACCCAAATATACGAAACCATTTTAGCCCAAACTCGCTCGGTTATTAAAAGAACTAAGCTTCAATTATGTTATTTATTGTTAATTATTATACATAACCCAGAGGGGAAAGCAAGGAGTTAAGAATCCACAAGAAATTACAGACAATTTATTGTACAACTGATTATAATATGAAACACTTAGTAATTATTCGTTTGACTAAGCACAAAGCAGTTTCCATGTATTCAGTTTTCAGACTTTTGTTTTAAAACAGCCCGCGATCCGCACTCGTGCAAAACACACACTAACAAGTCTCAATGTCGTCTTAAACATATTTACATTACAATTACATTCACAACAAAAGCTTTAGAATGTGACAGTTGCGGTGCCATTGTGTCCTCGAAGTACGGTGGCCATCAGTCGCGCTTAATTAGGACAAATGAAGACTTTGCATCTCTTTCGTATTGATGCAGGTGAAAGGGATAGTGGATCTTAGCCTTAGCCTGAGAATGACACGTGAGGCTTTGTAAAATTTTGCAAGTGTCGAATTGTTTGTAATACATAAGTACTTAAATCATGTTATACAGGGTTATTTGTAATTCACTAGCATCCTTTTAACCCTAAAATCCTACCACTTAAACAAATGTTTTTTGTTTTACGGCTTTTGTCATAACTTAATATTTTTGATGTAATAACGTTTTGAAAAATTGAGATTACCTCTTATTTTTACGATACTCTGTGTATTTGTATGGGAAAAAAAGTGCTTCATTTTAAAAAGTCGTAGAACAAAAAACATTTGTTTGAGTGATAGGAATTCAAGGTTAAGAGGATGTCAGTGAATTAAAAATAACCCTGTAGTAGCATTGATAGTAAAACTACATTTATTTGCTATTTGAACATTTAATCAATTCATTAATAATTGTTCGTGACTATGTAAAAAACAGATAAAAGTAGAGAAGTAGAAAAATATGTTTATGATCTCTCTTGGTAACAAACATACAGATAATTATTACCTTGATTGTATATTATCTTTGACCCATTGGAGGGTACATTTCTCCCATAGGAAGACTACTTGAAGGTTCTAATAAAAAACAAAAATTTGGGCAGCCAGCTAAAACCAACCATATGACAATATGCCATTGTTTCATGGGCCTCCTTCAGGGCCAAAGGGCCAATAAAGAATATTTGTATTGTATTGTATAATTTTCTAATTTACATAACTGGGAATTCTTGGTGCGGTATAGGTTAATCTATTTTACTTCATGCCTGCGCTGAAAAAACTGATCATAAACACTCATCATCCCAGCCTTTATACGTCCCACTGCAGGGCAGAGGCCTCCTCTCAGAATGAGAAGGGTTGGGCCGTAGTTCCCACGCGGGCCCAGTGCGGATTGGGAACTTCACACCCACAACATCGAATTTCTTCGCAGGTTTATGCATTTATTATTTTATTTACTAACATCTATGGATGATGTGCCTAAATGTATCATATTATATCCGAAATAAATATTTTTGAATTTGAATATACAGGTTTCCTCTCACATTTGAATATGGTTTTCAAATGTGATTTCGCACATAAATCCCGAAAAACTCAGAGGTGTGAGCCGGGACTTGAACTTACGACCCTCTGCTTGAGAGGCAATAGGTTAAACCATTAGGCCACCACGGTCTAAAAACACATAATCAAATAAGTAGTAATTATATAAAAGCAGCAAGTTTCTTTACAGCATGGTAACCCTACCTCAGAGCTGTTGGCGTTCTAATCGCATTGTGTGCATCACAAAGGAAACATTTGTTTTAAGTTTCGTATTCTGCATGCAAATGCAGCTTCAGACGGATGACATTAATTCGACACACGCAGCAATCTTTGGAGGAAAATACGTCTTGCTTTTGTTTTTATTAGCGAGTCTGTGGGTCGAGCAAGACGGCTATATCTCTGTGACATATTCGCACCTTCAGAACGAGACTGACCCAATTCGAATTATTCTCATTTCAAAACTAAACCGAAATTAGATGTTGCTACGAAATTAGATTTTTGAACTTCGTATCATGCCATTCCTTTCACTCTTGTGTTTACTACTATTAGCGTGAACGAAACAACACAATGCGAAATTCGATTCGAATATCGGGGTAAAAAGTGGCCTATACATATATGTGTTATACTTGACGTCCAACTATCTACATACCTACCAAATTTCGTCAAAATCCGTCCAGCCGTTTTGGGATAAAGGAAGGAAGAGCCTATGTGCTAATTTGTTACTCATACTCACACGTACAGTCAGCAGTGATTCCTAGGCCACTATAGAACCTTGTCGCATTGACTAATAGACAATTATAACGCCAGTGCGGGTCAAAAGATTATTATTTTTCCGATTACAACATGCAATAAACGTAAAAAGCCCCATGGCATGAAAAGAAAAAGAAGTTTTGACCGACGGACAGTGATTTAAGTTTATTCATACATTTATATATAACGCAGTCTGTAGGAACGTGGACATTAAGAATTGTACAACGTCAAAGGCGTCTTACATGACTAGGAAATGGCTTACGTCTCTGTCATATGCTCAAAGAGAAAACATGCTCAATATTTGTTCTTAGGTCTCAGGATTCATACATCCATACACAAACACACACACACACACACACACACATACTCACACACACACACACACACACACACACACACACACACACACACACAATACATTATGCGCTCACATCTTGACTATTGACATTTCTGTATTGTACCAACTACTTTAATCAGTTATTTGTATGTATAGACTAATTATCTTAGGCTTTCCTAAAAACACGCAACTGTAAACTAAGATGTAAACCAACTCACTGGGCCCCAAGATACAGGCTCAGCCTAATTTGGGGATCACTATTAATGTAATATTGCTTTTATGTGTAATAAAAAATTTCATTTTCATTTTCATTTAATACAAAGCTAACTCTTTTCCTATTCATCATTGTTGACACATGTTCACAAAGATCGAGATGTCAGCCAGCATGACATAAATCACGCAATAATCACTGTCGTAGAAGATAAACAAATGGATACATTATCACATGGTGCTATAGTGGCTTAGAAATCAAATGGTTGACTCACACTCAGTGACAAACATTCCCATATATAATTTTAGTGACATTATATTACACAGTCCCAGCTAATTAATGTCAAACCTCCACTCCACACGAGCATAACCAATAAATAATTCAAAAAATCAGCTCCCGTCGCCTCCACGTCACCGGCTGTCATGCAACCCAATTTATCTGTAACTACGAAATATTGAAAACGCACGCCATTTCAAGGAAATTAAAAAGCGAAATCTCATTTGGGAAAAATCTCTGGCCACAGTACCGCTGCGGTGGCGCCGTTGTGGGCTTTATTCGCGCTAAGTACACGATCCTTATCATACAGCCGACAAAAGGACTACCCTCCGAAGTATCGACAATAATGAGGAACCGGGAAAAACTTCTGTAGCGGAATGAAAAGCGCAAATTCGTCATTAGGCGGCGCTTTCCGCCATTGTTGTTGCCGTCTTCCTCGTTCCGAGCCGGCCCGGGTGCTGTGCGAGCGGGAGCGCAAATGGTCCTCCGAGCCGGATTGTTCCTTTCTGCGTTGGCGACATTGTTTTCGCTTTTGTGCCAGCCTGAATCGGGATTGTCTTGTCTCTTTGAATGGCCGGTCTCCCCTCCACGGTATCGATGAATACAGCCTTCCATAAATGGGGGGGACAAAGGGTTGGTCTCTTGAATTGCGCTGGGAGACGGGTCGTTCGGGCTTTCGATTATGTTGTATCGATTCAATGCCATTGTCTGTGGAATGGGGGATGGTTAGAGCAAATTACTTTTCTGTTTTTGTTTCAATGTTATAATGGTGGCTTATGACAGTGGCTTTGTGGCGGCATAATGCACTGCCAGCCAGAGCCGTCCGCTGAAAGGCTGTCATTGGACAGAACTGGTAATGGCGTCGCTGCTACTGGCCATAATGCGTCACGTCGAAGCTTACTATTGGTCATTCAATACGTTGTTTGAAAACAGAAGCATATTTGCTTTTGTTTTTACCCTCATAACGAGATAAAGAGGTTCTAAATGAAGGCTTCGTCTAATAGCATTGTTAAACAAAATCGGTTTTTCATAAAATACGACGTGCGTTTTTCATTGTTTCAACAAATCTGCATTAAATAAAATTGTCGCTCCCTAGCTAAATGCTCCTCTTATCCCCTCAAAGGTTGACTGGTAGACATTCCTTAAAGGGTTAAGTTCAAGTTTAGGTGACTGGATAGCCCATTGGTTAGAGAGGCTGACTATGAAACTTGAGATCCTGGGTTTGATCCCGGGTCCGATATTTGTGTGAATAATACGAATGTTTGCTGTCATAAGTCTGTTAGTACACATAGTATAAGCTTAGGTATAGTCAACAGTAAAAGTGGATGCGGTTCTCGTGCTCATATATAATGATCTAGACACGACTGTATTTCGAAAGTGATCATATAAAGTGTGTAGAGCGTTTTGAGTGCCACAAACGCCCCTCCACTTTTGCTACTTCACTTGACTAGGTACGTCAAAGTTTGTCAATTGCGTTTCCTCCTTTATTTTTTTACAGTAAAGGGCACAAACATACATATATACGAAGTTAATTTCAATACTAGATTAAAAAACATCCGCCTGTATAATTCCCGTTCCCATGGGAATTCTGGGAAAATATATACCTTATGTCACTCGCGGAACTGAGACGAATCTAATGAATGACACTTCAAAATCCATTGAGCCGTTTAGGCTACAGGGTGTGTCAAAGAATGATACATCACACTTCACACTAATATTATAAAGGCGAAAGTTTGTGAGTGTATGTTTGTTACTTCTTCACGTCTAAACGGCTGGAGCGATTTTAATAAAATTTGGTATGGAGCTAGCTGACACCTTGGATTAACACATAGGCTACGTTGTACTGCGGGAAAATATCTAATTCCCTTGGGAAAATCGATCAAACGCATGAAAAACATAACCCTCCTTCGACAGTCGGGTGAAAAAGCGTGTATCACGGAACATAAACCGTGTTTAATTTTAATGACCTAACGAGTTCTTCATCCCTTAGAAAATATTCATGAATCATTTAAAACTAATAATACCATTTGTTTCCACAGGCGCTGAATGGAAGCTTCTAACAGAAGACGCCAAACGTCCCTTCATCGATGAAGCGAAGCGTCTCCGAGCCATGCACATGAAAGAGCACCCAGACTACAAGTACCGGCCTCGGCGGAAGCCCAAGACCCTGAGGAAGGAGGGATATCCGTACTCCATACCGTACCCCAGCGTACCCATGGACGCCTTGAGGGCAGGTCAGTGGTGTTTATGTTTAAATGTCTCAGCCTCGTCATCGTCATAAGTTTCAACTTTAAGCCGAGCGTGAACGTGCGAGAACCAATTTATTGGCACATATTTATTTTAATACAGTAATTATCTTGGACGTTTCAGAGATCAGTTGAGGTCCAATTGGACTCATATTTATCAGTAAACTGTGTAAGAAATCATCAGCGATTTGATCCCGATTTGTCATGTTCGTAATTGGTCATATTTCTAACTCGTCATATTCCGGATTCGTCATATATTCCTAACTCGTTATTGTACAGTCCGTTTCAAAGGCCAGTCGAGGTCCAATTGAACTCATATTTATCGGTAAACTGTGTAAGAATCAGCGATTTGTTCCTGATTTGTCATTATATCTGTATTGATTTTATTGTTTATTGTATAGACAATAAACAATAAAATCAATACAAATATAACTTAGTATTAATAGTAATACTAAGTTTCTCTTGTCTGTTATTTCTGCCACCTACATTAGTCTGTTGATATTTATTAATTTCTGAGTAATTGGTTGTCTGGAAGATATCGCTTTTTAGCGATAAGACCGCCTATTGTCTACCTGAATTTTTATTTTTGTAATGTTACTGTACTGTTTTTGGTGATCAATAAAGAATATTTGTATTGTATTGTATTGTATTGTTCCTAATTGGTCATATTTCTAACTCTTCTTATTTCGGATTCGTCATATACCTAACTCGTCATTCTACAGTCAAATTAACCGTGAACACGTGCTTACGGGATTAATATGTATTAGGACAGCCAGGTTATACTTCGTGCTACGGTTATTAGACAATAATTTACTTAAGGCGGATCGGATGACAAATCAGGAATATGACGAGTTAGGAATATGACCAATTAAGAATATGACGACACAAGAACAAATCGAAATCAGAATTCTACACTAAGATCTAAACTACAACCAACGCCAAAACAGTCTTCTATACTCCATTTAATTTAGAATTATAAACCACAACAACATTATATTGCGGCTCGTGAACTGTAATCTCTTTACAATTTGTACTAGAGTAGGTAACAATTGACGACACGCAAATAAAGTGATATTAAAACAATTTTATTTTGCGGCTCCCAGACTATTGTAATGTAGGGGAGACCGAGGACAGTTGACACAGAGGAGAGTAGAAACAACGTCGTTTTTTTAGAACTATTAACTGCTAGAGAGCTCGCAATAGCGCGCGTTTTTTAGTTCAAGTCTCGAGCTATCAAACACGCGCTATTGCGAGCTCGCTAGCAGTTAATAAGTTCTAAAAAATCGACCTTGTGTCTACTCTCCTCTGTGTCAACTGTCCTCGGTCTCCCCTACTATTTGCTAGGTAAGAAATAGTTGACGAGCCGCAATATAATGATGTTGTGGTTTTCAATTCTAAATTAAATGAAGTATACATAGTTAAGAAAAATCTCTGCATCAAAAAAATTACGGTGCATTTCACTAAAAATATTATCAAACCATCATCATCATCATCATCCCTGCCTATATACGTCCCACACAAGAGCCACAATAGAGAAATATATCTCAAGAGGATATTATGCCTCCTCTCAGACTAAGAGGGCTTGGGCCGTAGTTCCCACGCGGGCCCAGTACGGATTGGGAACTTCACACACACCATTACATTTCTTCTCAGGTGCGTGTAGGTTTCCTAAGGATGTTTTTCTTTACCGTAAAGCTCGTGGTAAATTTCAAATGTAATATGGCGCGTAAATTCCGAAAAACTTAGAGGTGTTGCCCGGACTCGAACTTACGACCCTCTGCTTGAGAGGCCAAAGGTCAAACTACTATTATCAATCAGGAATCGTTGACTTTTGCTTTGATGTATACTACTTAGTATGCTGGGCCTTACAAGGTGAAGGTTCATCAGCATCCCAACCTATATACGTCCCACTGCAGGGCACAGGCCTCCTCTCATAATAAGAGGGCTTGGGATGTAGTAACCACGTGGGCCCAGTGCGGATTGGGAACTTTCAGATGATGCTTATAGGGCTTGCTAAAAATGACACTACATACTGTTTAACATCAACAATTTTTTTTTTTGATAATAATGCTAACTTTCTTATTAAAAGTAGTAGGCAAAGTTGCGGGCAACAGCTAATACCGGATATAAAAATAATGGTATTAATTGTCCTTAGTCCTTATCCATAAATTCCAGATATTCGAAGTCTTTTAACTTAATCCAAGGAAAATGTACGTAAAAGTCGTTGACCCCGGGGTATCGACCTCGACCCGCAATATCCAACTCGAATCCATGTCAACCGCGGATAACATCCGTCACGACCCTCAACTCTAAACCCTTAAAAACCCTTTGCCAACATCTTTCAATAATTTTAATCGCCCGTCAATACGACAGAGGGCGCGAATGACGCACCCCCGAACTAGCCATTGTCGTGAAAACTGTCAACTGTCAAAAGCAGTCAAGACTTTAAACTATGCGTCCTATTTTGGAAAGCTTTTCATACGGAATCTTTTGTTGGGGCGCGGCGGGCGATGCGTAGGGTTTGCAGTGTTTGCGTGTAGAGTAAGTGGAAATGGAATAATACAATCCAGTACGCCTTTGGGGAGTTTTGAATAATGTCCCAATTTTGGCAACATCTTCGCTAAAGCAGACTGCTAAAGAATGGAATGAGGAGGAAGGAATACAATTGGGAATGTCTAAAAAAAATTACCAATGGGGTTTTATATTTTTTTTTGTATAGAAAAGTCAATTATAAGCAGGGCTGGGCAGTATTTGAATTACTTGTAATTGAAATACGTAATTGAAATACAAATACGTATTTGGTATTTGTATTTCAATTACTCGCTGAAAATGTAATTTGTAATTCGTATTTCAAATACCTGACGCTAAGGTATTTTGTAGTTAGTATTTCAAATACTTATGACTTCAAAATACATTTTAACAAAATACATTTAGATTTCATTTAGCGATCTTAAGTTGAACATGAAAACGCACCGGTGTAGACATGACTTTATTCATTCCCCTATGAGAGGCAGATAACACTTAAGTCTGGTGTTTAGGAAAGGAAACTCTGCTTTTAATCAGTAAAAGTACCTAGTTTTCCTTTAATGAGAGTAATTTTTAGTAAAATAATACTGATTACCCACGTCTCAAAACTAGTTTAAGTCGACATAGGTATTTCAGACCGTAGCGTACTTGAGTGCACGTTTGGCACAGCCGTAGCGTGCTCTTCCGAGAGGAAGGGTTACGGATTAGCCCGAAACTGTCGAGTTAAACTCGACTCGTTTTGAAACGCGAGTAATAGTAGGAGAGCTGGCACCAATTTTTGGGTAGGTGTTTGAGGCAAGCTGAAAACTTGTCACATACTTCTCCTATTATACCCCAACACAAGACTACAGACCTGGCTGGTGAGTAGCGGGGCTAAATGAACCTATGAATTTTTAATTTTAATTTTTTTTTGGTTCCAAAAATATATTTGAGGCAATATGCAATTTTTATATGTTGTAGTTTAATGTTTAAAGAATAAAAAAAAATAAGACAGACGATTTAGTCGGGGCTTTAATATTGCCTGGCGCGTGCAAACATATTTTGATTTTTCAAAAAAATATAAAAAAAATATTTGTGGCAACTTGAAATTTTAATAGGGTATTATTTATAACTAAAAAATAAGATTCTCAAAAAGACAGGTTGTACGAGCAAACTCGACATTAATATTAAGCTTACGCTGCACCCGCTGTGCACGTCACACGTTTATACCTAATTTGCATAATATTTTGTAATACAATTCAGTGTCAATAAATCACTCAACCTAAACATACGTTTTTGTCAGTTAACAACAGTTTTACATTAATTACATCCTTCCACGGGCAAACAGCTCGTACACAGGTCATTTTGGTGGGACTTTCTACCTGCCAGGTGATCTAACAAATGATATATCCGTGCGAGTGAGTATATTTGTTAAATCACCTGGCAGGTAGAAAGTCCCACCAAAATGACCTGTCTTTTTGAGAATCTTATTTTTTAGTTATAAATAATATACTCTATTAAAATTTCAAGTTGCATCAAATACATTTTTTATATTTTTTCGAAAAATATGTTTGCACGCACCTGGCAATATTAAAGCCCCGACTAAATCATCTGGCTTATTATTTTTTTATTCTTTAAACATTAAACTACAACATATATAAATTGCATATTGCCTAAATATATTTTTGGAACCAAAAAAAAAAATTAAAAAGTCATGGTTTCACTTAGCCCCGCTACTCACCAGCCAGGTCTACAGTTTTGTGTTGGGGTATAATAGGAGCAGTATGTGACAAGTTTTCAGCTTGCCTCAAACACCTACCCAAAAATTGGTGCCAGCTCTCGGACCATAATCTGTATTGTTTCACTATGAGTGAGTCTCACGACCTCACGGTAGTTTCATGTTTAAAGAGAGTAATTTTCTTTTACTCTGCTTGCCCATGCCGGGTTAGATTCGTTTTAATTCTACTTAGTATTTTGTAATTTGTATTTTGTATTTTAAATAAAAATACCTGAAATACTGTATTTTGTATTTTATATTTCAAATACTCGACTTAAAAATATTTTGTAATTCGTATTTTAAATACATGCGAGATAGTATTTTGTAATTTGTATTTTAATTAAAGCAAAGCATGTATTTTGCCCAGCCCTGATTATAAGAAACTAATTTCAATATTTTTTCATTTAGTTCACTACTTTTTTCAAAATTAATTATTGAAACTATTTTGGTTGATGACGTCAGATTATATTTGAGGCCTCCCAGCGTTTTTCTCTTTCCAAACAGAATACAGAGAACGAATCAAATTATAGTGTCAGAAATATGAAATCTTGACAATTGCATTTTTTTGTGAACGACCGCTTTAGCCTAGTTGGTAGTGACCCTGCCTACGAAGCAAGAGGTCCTGGGTTCAAATCCCGGTAAGGGCATTTATTTGTGTGATGAGCACGAATATTTGTTCCTGAGTTATGGATGTTTTCTATATATTTAAGTATTTATTTATCTATATCTAATACCTTTAAACGAGCAATTCTTGTATATATGTATATATATATATATGTATATATATAATCAGGATCTCGGAAACGGCTCCAACGATTTCGATGAAATTTGGCATGTGGGGGTTTTCGGGGATGAAAAACTGATCTAGCTATGTTTCATTTTCAGAAAATCGCTTTTACTCGTGTTTTCCGGCTATTTTTGTTTGCATTAGAATATAAAGCTAAATTTCGCCGACTTCGAGCAGATCATAATGGCACATTAGAAATCGGGTGGTCGCGGATCCAGCCGACCTCGGTTCGATTCCACGTTTTTTTTCAAGATTTTTATTTTTTTTTTAAGTTTATTTTTCATGAGAAAACGTCAAGTTTCTTCTTTTGTGAGAAAAAGTTACTTTTTTGTGAGAAAAAGTTACTTTTTTGTTAGAAAAAGTATTATAGGGAACGTGCAGTAACTATAGGCGGCAGCACTAATGCGACAGAAGAGACACTATGCGGACAGTAAAACAAACTTATCAAGGTAAAACATTCAAATTGATGGCACCCTTATGGCACCAGTTGGCAGCACCGTCTATGTGCACGTTCCCTATTGGGAGCACAGAACAGGAAAAGCCGGTTGTCTGTAAAGTCTGTTTACGGACGATAGTTTAACGTGACTCACCCCCCCCCCCACCACCCCCTCCGGTGTTTTTGTCAAATATCTTGAAAACGGTGCATCCTACGGCAAAATCAATGAAATTTTCATCCCCCCTATAATACCCCCGCGCTCCCTCCCCCGCATCCCCTCCCCCCTCTCAGCCCCCCCCCCCACCCCTCCGGTGTTTTGATCTCGGAAACGGCTCCAACGATTTCGATGAAATTTGGTATTTGGGGGTTTTCGGGGATGAAAAATTGATCTAGCTTGGTCTTATCTCTGGGAAAACGCTTGGTACCGAGTTTCTGCCCGAGCAGAGCTCGGTCGCCCAGGTACTCAGTATGTTTATCGTCGTCTAGTACCCATAGTACAAGCTTTGCTTAGTTTGGGAACTAGGTCGATTTGTGTAAGATTGTCCCCTAATATTTATTTATTTATTTTACTTTTACGGTTATCCAGTGAAATCCATATATTTCATGCTAAATACGAACTGAAACATGGATGCACAGAGCATAGAAATAACACAGAAAAAGACCAGCTCCGGGAATCGAACTTGGGTCCTCTGCATACCGTGCTGCGTGCTTTTACCCCTACACCACAACTGGTTGCATTGCAACTGTCGCAACAAGGGCGTACGCAATATGGTTTCATTGAGCGCTGACCCTAAGGTCAATAACCTTTACACTAGATTTACTTGAAACGAAGTTTACTTTTCTTCCCCATTGTGGCATTCATCGATTACAAAAGCGTTTCGACAAATCGATACAATTTAACTCACGTTACATCGCACCCATTCCAATAGAAATATAACGCAATAACCAAATACCGTTATCGTAATAAGTTTTGCTACAAAAACAGCTGTTTCTGTTTGGATTCGTATAAAAACCGTAGTTTAGGAGTCACGGAGAGAAGTCGTGACTGTACGTGCTATTGTCGTGACGGGGCGAGTGACCCGCCGTGCTGGGTTCACTACATTCCAGTAAGGAGGCGAGTGAACGTGCGAGTAGACAGTGGTCTACTTTGGATCCAGCTTGGTGGCATAAAAAAATACTCATATTTCATAATGAACTGAAAGAATTAGTTTGCTCACCCGCGACCTTACGATAGTTACGTTTATGTAAGAAATGCGTGTTCATGCAGTTCCTCCACCTCCACACTGTACGAACACACACAAATCACACAAACCCAACCATCACCACCACCAAACTACACTGACGCGTTTCGAACTCAACCAGAGCTCATCTTCAGAGTTGGCTCCACAATCGTACGCTATGCTACGAAATGTTAAACTCACTTGAGTTTAACATTTGCCATTTGAGTTTATCAGCGCCTAATAAGTCGTGGTAGATTCTTTACGGTGAAGGAAAAACATCGTGAGGACTTAATACACCTGCGAAGAAGTTCAATGGTGTGTGTGAAGTTCCCAATCCGGATTGAGCCCCACGGCTCGGCCCGGCCACGGGAACAGCACAAGCCTTTTCATTCTGTGTGGAGGGCACGCCCTGCAGTGGGACGCATATAAACCGAGACGCATTTATTTATATTACATTTATATTTATTTCTAGTTTTTGGAAGAGTGAGGCAAAGAGTATTGTAATATTATATAAACAAGAGTGGCAACTCTATGGTCAAATATGCATGTATGGAAGGTGCTGCCGCCCTACGGCTGCTCAAGAACTAATGTGACGTTTCTATAGATGTATAACTATCTATATGTATATGTTGGTAGCGATGTACAGCTATAGATACGCGTACCTATAGCAATGTATAGTCAAGGATTTTAATTGATAGGCTAATTGCCACTATTCGTATTTTAGCCGTCTAATTCAAATCAGCATATACGAAGTATAAGCGGCTAAACCCGATTTGCATTATACGGCTAAAATACGAACATTGGCAAGTGGCCTATCGATTAAAGTCCTTGACCGTACAATTTGGTACGCCATGGCCATGGCCGATGAATGACAACTGACAAGTTTGACAAGTCAACCAAGATGGCCGCTAATTTAGTTCTTCGGCAAACACCAGAGATCGCTGTAGTCGCATGAAAAGTGATGATATATGTAAGTGTGCCCCCCCTGGAGTGAGGCCTCCTAACACAAACACAAGTCACTGACTTAATGGGAGGCCTCAACCTTGGTATAACATACTTAGTTACGTAACACGCATAAAACCTTATGTATTTGGCAAAATCCCCTGATAAATAAAGTTCATTTTATGAGCCATTTTTTATTTTGTTGTTTTGTTTGAATTTTTTTCAATTCGGAAAATTTTATGTGTTTTCTGCTCAGAATTGCGAGCTTTTTCGATTCTACTAGAAGAAAAAATTAAAAAAGTGTCCTATAACTTCCATATAATTTTCGATTCTTCCATTGCGTTACGGTCGTGATTCTGAGCTAAAATCACAAAATTTTCCGAATAAAAAAAATCGGAAGACAACAAAGTAACAAATGACCCTTATTTGATATTTTATTTATCATTATGTTATGAATAAATGATACTGTCAAAGGACTGGAACGCAAGTAGCTAACAAGTCTAAACACATCATCGCAATTGTGTAATCTCTGTAACAGCAGTTCCGATGACATCGTACGAATGGATCATTTTGTGCGCGGGAGTGCTATTGTCTACGGTTTTGATGTACAGTCGGCGGCAGAAGTGGCTAAGCGGTGTGAGGCTCAAAATTATTAACTTCCCTCTTATTCATCATCATCATTATCATCATCATCATTTCAGCCGTAGGACGTCCACTGCCGGACATAGGCCTCCCTCATTGACGCCCAATCATTATGAATGAATGAATGAATGAAAGAAGTTTATTTCACACACAAAACAAAACACATAAGATTACAAAAGAAAGAAGAAAAAAAAAACATTAAAATGTGTGTGAAAAAGGTCCCGCCTCAGCATAAATGCGGACTCCTGAGGAGGAGCCAGCGCTGGTCTTCCGATGGATTACGGTTGGAAGCGACTTGTATCCACCCTGAACCTGCGGTCTTCACCAAATCGTCCGTCCATCTCGTTGGTGGACGTCCCACGCTGCGATTGCCAGTCCGTTGTCTCCATTCGAGAACTTTTGGACCCCAACGGCATTCAAATGTATGATAATAATTATTCAAAGGTTACGTTAAATGATGTCTTATCTTATGATACCAATGTAATTTATAATTGTTATTTTTACACGCTTTATATTAGCTTCACCTGTATGTTTGTATGTTTGTATGTTTGTATATTTGTATGTTTGTATGTTTGTAACCGACTCCTTAGGGCGCGATTTTGACCCACTTCCCGGTTTCCGATTGAGCTGAAATTTTCTCTTTTTAGCACATGGAAACTCTCACTGTGAAAAAATGCAACTAAAAAATAGAAAATAAATAATAGTTTAAAAAAACTAAAAAACACGTTTTAAAAAATTAAAAAAAGAAAATAAAAAAAAATGTAATAAATTTCAATTCACTTTTCTTATAGTGCAGTACAAATATTAATAAGCAATTATTATATTGTTATATCCAGATCAAAATTTGTAAACAATTCTAAATATTGATAAAATAAATAATAATAGTTTAAAATATTTTATTGTAAAAAAAGCGTGGGGTGCTTTTTAAGATGTTATCAAAATGATAATCCTTGACAATTGACACCATGCACCCCACGCTTTTTTTACAATAAAATATTTTAAACTATTATTTTTTATTTTATCAATATTTAGAATTGTTTACAAATTTTGATCTGGATATAACAATATAATAATTGCTTATTAATATTTGTACTGCACTATAAGAAAAGTGAATTGAAATTTATTACATTTTTTTTTTATTTTTTATTTTTATTTTTTTAAAGCGTGTTTTTTAGTTTTTTTAAACTATTATTTATTTTTTTCTTTTTCATTTTGTGTAATGTGCTACTCTATCGCATTGGGTAACTGTAATGATAGATGTTATGTGGAAATAAATAAATCGAGGAACTAAGGAGAGCCATAATTGATGACAAATCAAATTGGATAAAAAAAATTAGCTGCCCAAATTACTAACTCCACGTGGACGGAGTCGCGGGCAAAAGCTAGTATGAAATAAAATTTTGATCTCTTCATACTAACTCTGTCAGCTGATCGAATGTTTTGTATGGACAGTCCAATTCTTTTTTTTGTATTTCGACCCCTGTCCTTTGGGGAAAGTTGTTCAGTTTAATGAGTACTGTCACTGGTTTTCGGATCGTACGGGATTTAAAACACCCTGTATAATCAATAGGTAGTTTAATTTCCCATCTATTCGTGCACGTTACTTTGTACGGAAGCAACATTAAATACTATACAACTAATTGACATCCCAGATTAAATCTAAACAACAAAGTAGGAGTGCAGGGGTCGTAAACAGTTGGCACTTTTTTAAATATCACAGCGATTGTAAACCTTTTACAGTTCATAATGAAAGCTCGGGCCAAAATGGCGGCTGCGGCACCTGCCCACGCTCGGTCAATGCATTTGTTTTCGAGAACCTAAAATTTTGATTTGGTTTGTATGAAGTACAGCTAAGTAATATATACTATATTTATATACTAATAACGACCGCTTTAGCCTAGTTGGTAGTGACCCTGCCTACGAAGCAAGAGGTCCTGGGTTCAAATCCCGGTAAGGGCATTTATTTGTTCCTGAGTTATGGATGTTTTCTATGTATTTAAGTATTTATTTATCTATATAAGTATGTTTATCGTCGTCTAGTACCCATAGTACAAGCTTTGCTTAGTTTGGGACTAGGTCGATTTGTGTAAGATTGTCCCCTAATATTTATTTATTTATTTATACTAATATTATAAAGCTGAAGAGGTTTATTTGTTTATTTGAACGCGCAAATCAGGAACTCCTGTCCGATTTGAAAAATTCTTTCAGTGTTAGATAGCCCATTTTATCGAGGAAGGCTATAGGCTATATATCATCACGCTAACACCAATAGGAGCGGAGCGGAGCGGAAGAATGTTTCAAAAATTGGGGGTTTTTGAAGTAAAACTTCTATAGGCGCTAATCTCAGGAACTACTGCTCCGATTTGAAAAATTCTTTCAGTGTTAGATAGCCCAGTTAGATAGGGCGGGTTGGGGGCGGGTTGGGAGCGGGTTGAGAGCGGGTTGGGGGCGGGTTGGGAGCGGGTTGGGGGCGGGTTAGGAGCGGGTTGGGGGCGGATTGGGAGCTGGTTGGGAGCGGGGTGAGAGCGAGTTGGAGGCGGGCTGGGGGCGGATTGGGAGCGGGTTGGTTTATTATGAAGTTTCACTTCTTCCGGAAGGAACTAAGGAGAGCCATAATTGATGAAAAAGCAAATTGGATAAGAAAATAAGCTGCCCAAATTACTAATTCCACGCGGACGGAGTCGCGGACAAAAGATAGTTTATTAATAAAATGACATTCCAAGTTTCGCGGAAACTAATATAAGTAATGATGGATGGCAGTTATGGCCGAAATGTTCTCGATAAAGACCATGGACTGGCAAACTCAGCGTGGGACATCCACCAACCAAGTAAAGGTTGCAGGATTCACTTGGATGTGGGGAGCGAGGACCGATTGTTGTGGAACTCTTTAGGGGAGGCCTTCTGTCCTAAGTTTTTTTCCTTTGCCTTTTGAAAATGACCTCCAGAACTTGCCACTCATTTAGACCACAATTCTTTTGTCGGCGAGATCGCCACGCATATTTATAATGAACTTGGCTCACATTTTCACATATGTTTTTGATGGGATATATTTTAACAGTTTGACCCCGCGGTTACTGGACTATCCGTGGGCGGGGCCGCACGTGTGCGCCCGGTCTAAGCTAAGGGCAGCCGCACACTGGCTTTTAAGTTAATTGATGTCGTGAATTTATGTGGTGGGGTGCATAATTAATTTTAAAATTTTAGTTTTTGTGTTACTTTTAAGGAGATTAGATTTTTTTTCGGAGATAACGTGGAGTGTTGTTGAATTAAACGCCACAGTTGATACAAGTTCGTTTTCTAAGAACAGCCAGTATAGGTACAATTCAAGGTAGATAATTGGAGTAATTTGAACACCTCTCTAATGATTTTTAGCATAAAAATGCTTAAAAAAATTAAAAAATTAAAAAATTCAAATTGTAGTCACCAATTTGGCGCAGTTATGTTTCTACAAATACAGCTACACCCATAATTGCTATATTAAAAGGGACTTATCACGCAATTAATATTTACCTCGACGTTTCGGCCACATTGCAGCAGCCGTGGTCACGACTTCTCTCTCTGTTGAGTTGGTGTTAACTCGTGATCACGGCTGCTGCAATGTGGCCGAAACGTCGAGGTAAATATTAATTGCTGATAAGTCCAGTTTATTATGCTACTTAATTACGAGTGAAAATTACGAAAGTTTAATACAGCTACACCGCTCACCACGCAGACGGGACGCAGTGTAGGTAGGCCTCCAGCAAGATGGAGCGACGACCTGGATCGCGTTGGATGCGGATGGCACGGGACCGATCTGTTTGGCGAGCTTTGGGGGAGGCCTATCAGCAGTGGACGTCTTTCGGCTAAAATGATGATGATTTCTGATTTATAGTGAAAATAAACGGATCACTCTCGTCTCAAAACGATTTTAACTCTACATGTTTCGGGCTAATCCGTAGCACGGACGGACGGGCGTTTGAGGTGTGCACGTTTGGCAGCCGCCGTGACGTGACGTCTATTTTCACTATGAGTGAGTCTCACGGTAGTTTCATGTTTAAAGATTTCTGATTTGATTTCTTTCTTGGTTTATCCCTACTGGCCTATAAACGTAACACCTCACTGGTTACACGCATTTAAATAAACGGTTGAATTCAGTTTAAAATAATGTACTAAAACAACCTAACTTTGAAATCTACCAAAACCAATTCATCTTAATACTACGCTAAAAGCCTAATAAAAGGGCCATTGAACACGCGACGAGCACGTGTCTAAGGGCGGGTCCACACCGACACATTAGGGTCGACACACACTCGCACATTAGGCTCGGTACACACTTGTAAGGGCGAGCGCGCCGCGCCGCCCACCGTTGGCCAATTTGGCCATAATTGATAGTTTGATAAGTTATTTTTGGTTGATAAAATCGAGGGTCGGTATAATGAGATGTGTTCGAGACAAGTCTGGATATGCTTGTATATAAAAATATAAGTCGTGGTGGCCAAGCGGTTTGACCTAAAGCCTCTCAAGCAGGGGGTCGTGGGTTCATCCCGGCTCGCACCTTTGAGTTTTTCGGAATTTATGTGCGAAATTACATTTGAAATTTTCATGAGCTTTGCGGTGAAGGAAAACATCGTGAGGAAACCTGCATACACCTGCGAAGGAATTCAATGGTGTGGACCCGCGTGGGAACTACGGCCCAAGTCCTCTCATCCTGAGAGGAGGCCTGTGCCCTGCAGTGGGATGTATATAGGCTGGGATGATGAAAACAATATAATTGATTAATGAACTGAAACAATTACTTTACTCACCCGCGACGTTATGATTACTACGTTTATGCAAGAAATGCGTGTTCATGCAATTCCTCCACCTCCACACTGTACGATCGATTCGATTTGTAGTATTCGAACAGGGCGGATGTAGACAGTATCTAATTTTGGTATTTAGAAAGAAAGAAAGGAAGAAAGAAGACATTTATTCACTTTTACAAGACACACACATACAAGAAAGTACACACAATATAACACAAAAAAAAAACAAAGATAACAAACAAGGGAGTATTTCTGTTTCTTTGGCTAGTTGAAGTATAATTTTGATAGTGTTTTATGCGGCGATTAACCTTAATTAACAGTGATCACAAAATTCTATACTTAGTGCTCTCGTGTCTGACATTTTTTAATGCGCAAGTTGTCTCCACGTGGTTTCTGGAATTTCACTATCAAGTTGTAGAAACTACAATCACCGTACAACGCCGCTCCCAAAGAGAGCTTACTTTGACACTGGCGAAATTGTCCTTAAATAGGACAGAGGCCATAATTTAAATAAATAAATAATAATAACACTGTACGATCACACACAAATCACACAAACCCAACTATCACCACCACCAAACTACCCTGACGTGTTTCGAACTCAACCAGACCGCAAGCTTCATAGTCTCCAACCACTAACCCATTCGGTCGTCAATTTCCCAGAAACGACTTTTGTTTTTGCCAGTCTGTAAGATGAAACTAAGCTTTCGACACACAGCGGGCGGGGCGGGACCTCGACGGGACGGGTACAATCTGTAATGTACTACTTTAAATAGACGCTGTCAAACAACGCCGTTTGACGGCGTCTATTTAAGTAGTACATTACAGATTGTACCCGTCCCGTCGAGGTAAGCTGTGTGTCGAAGGCTTAAAGCTTTCCTGTGTTTCTATACCTTAACAAGCACGTGGTGCGTGTGCGTGACTTTCGGTACAACCCTGTCGCAGTCAGCATTTGACGCACTTATTAAAAACAATCTTGATAAGGACAACAGAGGCTCCCTGCGACAGGATTCTATCGAGTGTCACACATGAACTTGTCAAGGTATATTTAGTAGCCATTGGCTTATCACCGTTAATATGCTTTCTTACATACATGCTTATCTCAAATAAAAAATTTACGTATATAAAGTGACGGCAGGGTTACAATACCTATTTTATTCATCGAATGTGTCTTAATTTCATCTAATTTGCCATCATTTGACCCTTGCACGTTGTCCTGGTATAACCTTGTATAAGAAAACAATAAATAATTAGAAAACAATAAGTCCTAACATACCGACATGTTTGCGTTATACATTCCTACTGCGTTGTTTGTGGAGAATAATTCTTTTATCGGCCTTTGTGGAGGAACAATGGATAGCGCATTTATACATTGTTTGGTTTGATTGGGATGTACAGTTGGTTGCGAAAAAAATGGTTAAGCAATATTTTTATATTAAGTACCTAATAACTTATTTGGTACGGGATAAAGACCGTGATTCATCATCATCATCATCCCAGCCAATACACGTCTTACAGGCCCCTCAGAATGAGAAGGCTTGGGCTGTAGTTCCCACGCGGACCCAGGGCGGATTGGGAACTTCACACACACTATAAAATTTCTTCGTAGGTGTGTGTAGATTTCTGATGTTTTCTTCACTGTAAAGCTCATCATCATCATCATCATTTCAGCCGAAAGACGTCCACTGCTGAACATAGGCCTCCCCCAAGGCTCGCGTTCCAGCAACCTTAATCAGGTCGTCGCTTCATTTTATTGGAGGCCTACCTACACTGCGTCTTCCGGTCCGCGGACGCCACTCGAGAACCTTTCGGCCCCATCGGCCGTCAATCCTACGAGCGATGTGCCCTGCCCACTGCCACTTGAGTCTGGCGATTCTTCGAGCTATGTCCGTGACTTTAGTTCTTGCGCGGATTTCATCATTTCTAATGCGATCCCGCAGAGACTCCAAGCATAGCCCTCCCCATCGCCCTCTGAGTGACTTTGAGCTTTCTTATGAGGTCCATCGTTAGCGGCCACGTCTCAGTGCCACTCATACTTGATACTAAACCGGGAAGCGGAGCGAGGACAAGGATCAGGTGCTAAATTCAGTAACGGGGCTTCACGGGTTTGGTAGCGGTAATTCAATCGTTTGGGTTGGGTTTGGTTTGAACTGCTATTCAGGAAAGCCAAAAATCACTGGTTTGCGAGAGGTTTGGGCTGAGTTTGGGATGAGGCTTATTTATTTGTTTATTTATTTATTTACAAAGCGAATTAACAGGAATATAAGGCTCATCCCAAGCTCAACCCGTTCCTATCCTATCCTCTCCCAAACGATTGAATTACCGCTCGCAAACCGTGTGGGGCCGTTCCTGAATTTAGCCTCTGATGGCTAACGAAAATGTTCATTCCGCGCCACTATTGCTTTCATACAAACATTGCAAATTAAATATAAAGCTTATCCTAAAACTACGGCTTCGTGTCCGACTGTACGCCACTTGGCCGGTTGACACAGGTGCGCGTTATTGGGCCCATTGTACTTTTCACGTGTTTGTTATTCCCTTACTACCAACGCGCAGCCTAAACTAATACTGTTTGGCTATAGACAGTGTAGTGGGACGTGCGTTCATTTAAATAAACTATACTAGGTTCATTTTGATATGTTGAAATTGTGTAAGAAAAGTTAAAACGTTTTTAACTCGAGCTTGACCAAGTTTTATCGTTTTTAAGTCCAGTTTAGATCTGCAAGAAAAATCGTGCAAGTCCCATTACATTGTGGCGCTTGATTGACCACTACAAACTCGTTCGCTTTACGGGCTCGCAACGTAATGCAACTTGCAAAATTTGCCGGCATGGCACGGCGTGGCATTTTGTGACTATCAAATTATTTTGAATCTTATTTCAATGAGTTTAGAATTCATGTTACTTTATTTCGATATCACGATGCCGCGACGTGCCGAGGGATGACGCAACGCATAACCAATAAAGTAACATGAATTCTAAACTCATTGAAATAAGATTCAAAATAACTTGATGGTAATAAAATGCCATGCCGTGCCATGCCGGCAGTGAGCGCCGGCCCTTAACTAGGCTTTAGGGCTCCGTAGCCAAAATTGTTAAAAACGGAACTCTATAGTTTCGCCATGTCTGTTTGTCCGTCTGGCTTCGTTCGTCCACGAATTAGCTTAGAGCCTATTAGCACATACACTATCACACTAGAAAGTTTGTTTTCAAAGAACAGCCAGTGTTCAATACAAGGTGAAATACGGGGTGAAATCTAAAAGTTGATACAAAATTATACTTCGTTTTTTTTAGCATTAGAAATAAGGTAAACAATCTTGACGGGTCTTTTTATTGAAAAACACTTTAAAAAAAATAGTAACTATGACTTATGAAACCAAAAGAGTGTAAAATAACCATATTTCCTTTCATATTTTCATTTTTTCCAATATTTTTATTTTTAATTTTTTCCTTTTCAATTTTTTTTTTGACGGTGGAAGCATTCTACCTACACTTCCACTTAACGTAGATATAGTTAAGATGTAGGTATTGTTTTAGTTTTTTAACTAAGGGATCCAATACATCCCTGTATTGTTTTTTTATATAATTATTTTTTTTATTTACTTAATTCTATATTTGTATGATTTTTTTAATTTGTAATTATTATATTTTAATTTGAAAAGATGACTTTCTGCCAAGTTTCTTGCGGCGCATTCTTCTTGGTAGTTTAAAAAAAAATGTCATGTAAAAGAGCCCTTTGCGGCCTACTTGCAGAATAAACGTTTTGATTTTTTTCTTTTTTGATATCGTTTCATATTTGCCGTGACTTAATTTATAAGTGTTTTCAAATAAAAAAACACACCAAGATCACTTATCTTCTTTCTAATGCTAAAAAAATGAAGTACTGTTTCGTACTCAGTTGATGCTGGACAATACAACGTGTCCACCAGGTTTCCACGAGAGTCTAAGCACGCATTCCTGAGGCCATAATGGAGTAATAAATGTTATCTGAACCTAGGTCGAAATATGCTTAGTTCTTGAGATATTTCATGATTAAATTTTACTATGAAAGTGGTGGCGTGAATTTTAGAGTTTTGTTTTGTTTTGATGTGCTTCTTACTTATGAATATGACTTTGTAGGTTCGAGTGACTGGGTTATAAAAAGCTTCATAATCATCATCGTCCCAGCCTATATACTTACCACTGCAGGGCACAGGACTCCTCTGAGAATAAAAGGGCTTGGGCCGTAGTTCCCACGCGGAACTTCACACACACCATTGAATATCTTACCACTATTTAACTTATAAATTGCAATCTTCTTCTTCTAATCTTTCTTCTAATAATATGTAAAAATCTCGTATCACAGTCTTTGTTATCGAACTCCTCCGAAACGACTTGACTAATTTTTATGATTTTTTTGGTCTATATTTGGTAGTTTTGGTTGGTTCTCCGGGACCTACCAAGTGACTGTGTGAGCCCATTTTTTGTGGGTGCATGCGACAGACGTCAATAGGTTAATTAGGTACTTAATATAAAATTCTGAAATTAAATTGGATTTCTTGGAGAGAAGGATTTAATTTAGATAACGCTTTCTCTTTATAACAATTAAAGGGTACGTTTTAAATAGAAAATTCTCATTTGTGTAACACATTAAGATATCGGTGCCCCTAATATTTTATTTTATCAGAAGTCGGTCAATTTGTCAACTATTAATTTGATGAATAACGGTATTATATAACGGTATTATCAGTTAAAAAGCATAATTCGACCTAGGTTCACATAACATTTATTACTCCATATGGCCTTAGGAATGCGTGGTAAGACTCTCGCGGAAACTTGGTGGGCACGTTGTATAATGACCTGAACCTGCCCTGACCTGACCTGTAGGCTTATTGTCTAACGCTTCTGACGCTTGCCTTCGCAGTCACTATTTCGTTCTGTCAAACGGTATAAGAATAGAATAGAATAGAATAATTTTATTTCAGGCTGCATAGGCCCATATAAAAATACCTTAAAGACTAACATACATATTTATATTACACTTAATTAACAACCTAATTACAAGCACGTGAAGTCTGTGACGTGGGCACTTTTGCAGTGTCACTTAACCGGCCACGAAACCGACGGTAAGCGACACCTTTCGGCCAAAACTCCTCTCTTGTGAAGGTCGAGAGTTGATCAGTCGGAACCCTCACCACAAATGAATTGAAATTCACATCATGGCGGGACTCCAACCGCTCAACCCTCAGAGTGAGCTTGGTCTTCACACGCACATATTCCACGATGATGATGATAAGATGATGACAGAAAGAGATGGTGAAAGCGAAGGCAAGCGTCAGAAGCGTTTGTTACTTTGACTTTCGTTTGACACGTGTCTTATACTTCCTGTAGAAGTCATCTGAGTGTCCACCAATCTGAGTCAGTTTGGTAGGTTCTGATTCCCTACGAGGCAACGGACCCTCGTCAGAAGCGTTAGACAATACGGCCTCTGGTGAAGATGGCGGGAACGCATTGGATAAGGATAGCGCATACCGATCTGTTTAGCGAGCCTTGGGGAGGCCTATGTTCAGCAGTGGATGCCTTTCGGCTGAAATGGTGATGAATGATGAATATAATGCACTCGAGGTGTCCATACATTGATTTTGTATCATTTCAACTAAGTACGAGCATCCTAAATTATATCAGACTAATTTTAACAATTGGGGATGTCTATTTTTTGTAATTTTTTTTTTATGTTAGATAGGCCAGACAAACGAACTAGTGGGTCACCTGATGTTAAATGAACACCACTGTCCATAGACACCCGCAGCGCTTTACACGATGCCAGTGCGTTGTCGGCCCTAAAGGAGAGGGAATAGGGGAAGAGGGAGAGAGAGGGGGAGAGGGAAGGGGTGAGGTATTGGGCCCCCGGCACTCTCACTGACCGTACGAAACGCAAGCAGGATTACTGCTGCTTCACGCCGGTGTTCTGTGAGAGGGTGGTACTGCCCCGGACGAGCCGGCCCATTCAAGAATGTATAGTAAATCGAAAACCATTTTGAGATAAATGCTTTTTAAAACGTTTTCGGTAGGTATTTAATTTTAATATAATGTAATGCATTTATTACATATCAAATTAGCAAAGACCTTCATTTGACATTGAAGTAAATGTCGTTGACGGTCCAAGTTGTACTTTAATTAATGTTGAATAGCATTATTTAGAATTCTTCATAATTTACGCGTGGATTAAACTACGGAGATTGATTATTTTGAAAAAAGTAGTGAACTAAATGACAAAATATTGAAATTAGTTTTATTCTTAACAAGAAAAAGTTTAATTGAGAATAAAACTCTTTACTAAACTCTTTTTACTCGAAGAAGCTATCACAGCGGGTTTTGTAGTTATCGTCATTTTTGTAACCGACCCTTTATTTTTGCTCGTCAGTGTAACTCACACGATTGTTACAAAACTATATTTATTTTCCTATGAATTTCAATACATTTTCGCCTATTCGTCGTCACGTATTCTTCAATAACAACAATACGCACAAAAGTAATTGTTCCAATTCAATTTTTAAATTCATAAATTCAAACAAAGAAGGCACGCAACTGTTCAATTCTCTATACTGTGAACCTGATCAAACAGTTTCATAATTAGGTTATTGTTTCGCAATTTATACTGTCACATAATGCGGCTCGTGAAACTCTTAACACATTACGTTAAGATCGATATTCCAGTGGCCAGAGTGCAGTTGTTGACAGAGGTATATATATGGACTGTGTATTTGTTATGTACTTATGTAGATTAACTGAATGTCGGTTTACGTATACGAATGGATGTTTTTAATGTTACAACATATAATTATGCTAATTGACGCAAGATAGACGATTATTCTTTTAGTATATTTGTACTGTATTGTTCTTTGGAAGTATTGTTTCGAATGATTAATAGGAGTAAGAAACAATGGCTGTCTTTTGGTTAATTATAAATAATAATATATGTGTAATATAAAATAATTATTTTTTAAAATAAACTAACCACCGAATGGCGTCCACGGACCGGAAGACGTAAGTGTAGGCTAATAAGATGATAAAAATGATCTTGAAAAAGAATGGCTTAGTTTAGTAGCGACATCTCTTGGTCCGGGTGAGCGGTTAGTTCCGAAGGAGTGTTGACGTCTCTCGTTGAGAGTATTAACATAGGTGTTGCTTGTATCACTGCTATAAGTGATTAAGCGGGCTGAGACGTGTGATGCATATATCCCGACCAACTGTGGTGTAGGGGTAAAAGCACGCAGCACGGTATGCTGAGGACCCGGGTTCGATTCCCGGAGCTGGTCTCTTTCTGTGTTTTTTCTGTGCATCCATGTTTCAGTTCGTATTTAGTATGACATATACCTATTAATATGAAGCAAGGATTTGGTTAAGGTTGTGAGAACGTGATGATGATGATGATGACGATGACCAGTGACCACCGATGATCTCTCAAATATAATGATTTAACCAGATTGAGGTTACAGAAACTGACTACGAAGCTATACTTCATTTAATTTAGAATTGAAAACTACAACATCATTATATTGCGGCTCGTCAACTATTTCTTACCTAGCAAATAGTACAGTACAATAGTCTGGGAGCCGCAAAATAAAATTGTTTTAATGTCACTTTATTTGCGTGTCGTCAATTGTTACTCTAGTACAAATTGTAAAGAGATTACAGTTCACGAGCTGCAATATAATGTTGTTGTGGTTTATAATTCTAAAAGTTCTAAATTAAATGGAGTATAGAGTCCGGATTCGACTCACGCTCGCGCCAAGATTTATTTAGTTATTTTAATTTGATTTTGAGACGCACCCTTACCAAAAACCATAACTCAATAAATAGCCTAATCACGCGCATTATGTATCCAAACGGAAGTGTCCAATCGCGTGCGCGCCGGAAGCCCCCTCCCCCCACCAAACTGCTTCCGGCCGCGTGACGTCATTTACATGACAGTCGCTCGCCAGCCGCCGCTGCGCGCTGACGTCTCTAAGGCAGTAGCTCCCAAACTTTAATATGTATATGCTCAGTGTCAGAAATTTAGACAAAAAAAAATGAACCGAATTTATACCCTATTTAATCCAGGGTATGACTGTTAGGTATCATTTGAAAGGTAACAAAATGTACTTTTAAAAAAGATTAAAAATAATCATTGTTGTACCAGGATTTAAAACAAAACAGTTTATTGCGAAAACATGAAAAATATTTATGGAACCTTAAGGGGCTGTTTCACCACCTTATTGTCAAACTACTGGTTACGTAACCAATGAATAAACTAAGTACTGCACAAATCTGTCGGCCAGTTTTTTTTCAGTTTCACCACTCCGGTCCTGTGCAAACTAAGTACCACATAACTAATCGTCGGTTTAACAAAAAGTCGGAATAGCAACGTCCCATTTCACGACCACGGGTTCCTGTTCGCATATTTTCGTTCAAAGAGTCGCTCATTATTAAAGCAAAATAAATCGTTAACTATGTAATTTTTAAACACATCTAGTTTTTTGCATAAACAAATGTGTAACATTATAATTAATCCAAAAACGGTATTTATTTACGATACTTTGGTTAACAATAACAAAGAAAAATAAAATCACGTAAAACGAATCGAAAAGTGGCGCCAAACCCTTTGACAGATTAACTTTTTTTTTTAATGGCGATGTACAAGTTCAGGTAGAGCAAACGATTGTGCCACTGAAAAAGTCTGTAATTAAAAAATATTACGAAATTTTGGATTTATTTTTAAATACTAAAAGCGTACCTATATTTTTTATTCAAAACTTGATATTTAAATTCTCGTTTGCAATTTAGCATGACTTCTTTCTTTAAAAAATAAAAAAAACATTGATTTATTTTTCTGAAACCGGCTGAAGGGCTCTCCAACCATGGCCACAAAAAAATAAACTAACTAATTAAAAAGATATGTGACGGATAAAAATGCTAAATGCCACCTGATCTGATGGTCAAATTAAGAAATAGTTTGTCCGTCACTTAGCGCTAATCAAGACTGGTGAAACAGAAATTTTTATTCCATGTGACAAATAAGGTTATGACCAAGCTAATCCGAACTTTAAAAAAAGTGGTGAAACAGCCCCTAAATCAATCAATTAAATGGATATAAAAAAAATTTAAAAAATACACTTTAAGTTTTATTTTTCGAAAAGTTCGGAAACATTATTTTTTATTTGAATTAAACATTGTTAATTTGAATTGACTTAATATGTTAATTATATTAATTTATTTTTTATATTAATTAGAACGTATATTTTTGCTAAGGGCTAGATTAACCTGAATCTGATTTTCAACGAGGTGCGATATTTTTGAAGCCGAGTGTAGAATGAAAGAGAAAAATGCTTACACACACACTACACCTTATATCACATTTGAATTCTTTTAACGTTTCTTTTCTTGATGGTAAGTTCAGCAGGTTTTTGGTGATTAGGGACCATTTTGTGACACGCCCATTTTCTTTTTTTCATTATTGTTTTATTATTTTTGTTTTTTACCATGTTGTCACAAATAAATGTTTTCCTTTTTTTCTCGAAAAGGTTTTAGATGAGGTCCGAGTAAGTTTGGGAACCGCTGCCCCGACGTTTGTTTACGGAGGAAGTGACGCAGATATGCGTGTCATTGTTGTTTATGCCACGGTTGGGATGGATTTTTTGGAAATCAGATGCCTTAAGGGGTCGAGAGAAGTTAAAAAGAGAGAAGTTGGACGTTGAAGACTCAACCACGATCACTAAATAGAATAAAAAATTGTTTTTTTTTTTTTTATTATTGTTTAAGTGCAGTTTTATTATGAATGGTTTAACTAATTGAGCCTCTAATGAAAACCGAAGAGGTGTAAATAAAAGTTAGCGAAATCACGCACATCTGATCTGATCTGAACCTTAGATTATTTATACACTAGATAGAGTGTCAGTAGCAAACATTGCGATACAAAACGTCCACAAATTTCTTTTGACAGCTTCATATTACGATCGCGTTACGTCATTAAAACTGAAGGGAGGCAAATGACATATAAGCCAACGGTTGGCTTATATTTTTCGAGACGTTTTCATGCCGCCGAAGCTCTATCTAGTGTATAAATAATCTAAGATCTGAACATAATCTTTGGTTATTATCGCATCTTCGGAACGAGACTGGCACAATTCTAATTATTCTCATTTCAAAATTAAACTTTATTTAAAAAACACAGGATTATTTTTAAAATTAGAATAATTCCAAGTGTAAGAACAATGGAATTTTGTACTAATTTAAAAATGATTTAACTTGGAAATGGAAAAACTTGTGACGCCGCTCGTTGACACTACTTATTTTACATTTAAAAATTACTTAATCTAAGCACAATAAATTAAAACTAAGTGCATTTTATTGATTCTCAAGCCAATACTATGGTAAAAAACTTAACAAAATGTAAAAATAAAGACTAAAAAAATGAATCTGATTCTGAGAGAAGGCCTGTGCCCTGCAGTGGGACATATATAGGCTGGGATGATGAAAAAAAAAAATTTTATTCATAAGTAGGTCTCGCGTAATATCCGGACATCTAAACCCCAAATTAAATTTAAAAATTTATAATTCTCGAATGATGAATATCATGACCGTCGGCGGTAAAGTTACTAAAGAATGACTAGAATTGCCAAACAAAAATTAATATTTAAACTCGAAAACCATACCTGCTAAAAAATGATACGTTAATTAGCCCCAAGATCCCAAACGACCATTTCCCCGAAATTAACGAAAAGCAATAACGTCCACAATACAAACATTAGAGCGTGTCGTGATTTGCAAAAATGTGGTTAATCTATCAATTTAACCATGGTTTGTTAAGCCCGTGTCCGCCCAATTCCCGAAGTAGAATGTCGTATGTGCGCCAAGAGTCGGTCCACATACGACATTATTCGTCGGGGCTTCTCGTATTTGTGAAGCGGCGAAAATTTTCGCTTGTCATTTGTTGGGAGCGTTGCGAACCGCAAACGGACCTTCTGGTGTCTCGCTGGTTATCTTGGGGTGACGAATCGGTACTTATGTTTAAATGTTTTAGCTAGGCGAAGCGTAGAATGAATATTCAAGAGGCTCTATAGCGTTCCAACCGCCGCTGGCACTGGTACATTGGGCCATTATGTTGGGCCAGCGTGTGGAAGGCGTAGTGGTGTCAGATGGCTTATGGCGCGTGTGATGGTTGTGGGTTGGCGTTGGTGGGTCGTTCTTCTTTTTAACCTACAATAGTCTGTCATTCGTCTTATTATGGCATCTCATTAAAGTATTGATATTTTCGGTTTTATAATGCTCGAATAATCGTACATATTTTTCTATCTGGGTCAATCAACTTTTTTTTGTTAACGATTTTCTGCTACTTTCTATGAAAACCGAAATAAGTAAAAAACTGATTATTTTTCCTTATTTAAAGTATACTTTTAAAAACGCTAGTTTGTTGTAGTCAATAATGGTATAATTGCCATATTTATTTTATTTTGTTTAGCTTCTATTTCGTGGGTGACCCAGGGGACAATTTTCCACGAAGGTCACGGACATCGTGGAATATGTGCGTGTGAAGACCAAGCTCACTCTGAGGGTTGAGCGGTTGGAGTCCCGCCATGATGTGAATTTCAATTCATTTGTGGTGAGGGTTCCGACTGATCAACTGTCGACCTTCACAAGAGAGGAGTTTTGGCCGAAAGGTGTCGCTTACCGGCGGTTTCGTGGCCGGTTAAGTGACACTGCAAAAGTGCCCACGTCACAGACTTCACGTGCTTGTAATTAGGTTGTTAATTAAGTGTAATATAAATATGTATGTTAGTCTTTAAGGTATTTTTATATGGGCCTATGCAGCCTGAAATAAAATTATTCTATTCTATTCTAATTTTGTCCCCGAAATTTGTATGAAAATAGTGGTATGTCCCCTGGGTGACCGGATTTTTTCATAGAAATACTTATTTTTTCTGGTTTTCACATACGCACTATGATAAACAGTTTATTTAATTACTACAAAATCATGGTTTCACTAACCAGAGATTACAGAGTTACTTGTAAAGGAGTAAATAGAAATTTACAAGAAAAAGTTGATTGACCCATCTACATATTAATGTTATGTAATCTTTCAGTTTCTCTAACCAGCATTTTTTTCAAACCTTTGTTTTTCGTAGAATGCCTTGACAGAGTGGCAATTCAAAATGTGGTCTCCGCTGAAAAGGACCACTCTGTCACACTTTTTAAAAAAACACAATTAAAAAAAAAACAGTATTGGGCGTAAAGGAAACTTTAATTAGTTGTAATAAAAAAAACAAATACAATTGTTTTTAAATCGTACTCTGAAACCACAATTATCGATAGTTCAAAAACCCAAAAAACGGAAAATCTCCATTTATTGTAGGTAAAAAAGAAGAACGACCCTGGCGTCGGTTTTTGGTCGCACATCGAAAGCTCACATCACAACTGAACGTCGCCATCATGTAGATGCGTTGCAGCCATCGCTGGGGCATCGCACCGACCATTTAATGGCCCATCGTGTAGAACTAAAACAAATGCGAAATTATAGATAAATCACTTTATTGAAGCAATTCAATTGTTTTTACAAAGCAGTGCAGCTAGCGAATGGCTGAGCGTAGAGAGAGCGAAAAAGCATAGATAAATCTACGTTTTTCTTAAAAAATATATATTTTTTTTTTTTATGTTTGAAAGGCCAGACAAACGAACTAGTGGGTCACCTGATGTTAAATGATCACCATTGTCCATAGACACCTGCAGCGCTTTACGCGATGCCAGTGCGTTGTCGGCCCTTAAGGAGAGCGAATAGGGGAAGGGGGAGATGGAGGGGGAGAGGGAAGGGGTGAGGTATTGGCCCCCGGCGCTCTCACTGACCGTACGAAACGCAAGCAGGATTACTGCTGCTTCACGCCGGTTTTCTGTGAGAGGGACGAGCCAGCCCATTCGTGATGCAGCGGCTAGCTACAACATGGCTCTACCACTACTGCTACAAATGTTGCTATTTTACAATAATGTCAAATACACAAAAACTGTTTTATGAATGTCTTTCAACTAAAAATTACAAGTTCAATCAATTTTCAATTGCAATCGGTTCATGGACATTATCTTTAGATTTTCGTAACATACGAGATGTGACGGTTGAAATGGTTCTGGGGCTCTGAAGCGCCATCTGTATTGTGTGAAGCAGAAGTGGGATTCATCATCATCATTTTAGCCGAAAGACGTCTACTCCTGGACATTGACCAGGACGTCGCTTCATCTTGTTGGAGGTCTACCTACACTGCATCATCCGGTCCGCGGACGCTACTCGAGAACCTTTCGGCCCCATCGGCCGTCAATTCTACGAGCGATTTGCCCTGCCCACTGCCACTTAAGTGTGGCGATTCTTCGAGCTATGCCGAGTGGATTTCATCATTTCTAATGCGATCCCGCAGAGAAACTCCGAGCATTGCCCTCTCCATCGCCCTCTGAGTGACTTTGAGCTTTCTTATGAGGCCCATCGTTAGCGGCCACGTCTCAGTGCCATAAGTCATCACTGGCAACACACACTGGTCAAAGACTTTTGACTTGAGACAAAGCGATGCGACTTGGATGACAAGATTTTGCGGAGCTTCCCGAATGCTGCCCAGCAGAGTCTAATTCGTCGATTGACCTCTTTCTCGAAGTTGAACCTACCTAATTGGATTGTATGTCCCAGGTAGATATAGTCGTCAACAACTTCGAGCAACGTGGGATTATTATAATATAATCGATCCCTATTTATTAAGTTTTTATTTTTTTAAATTTAATTTAAATTTCATCCTCAACCGAAATTCACCGCTCTTCAAAGGAAACGAAAACTGTTCGGTTCCAAACGCACCATTGATAGTTAATTTGATTTACAGAACCCCTACAACGAACGCCCAAAAGCCGCTGCAACCATTATTAACCCTTAAATAGCTGGCAAACTTCGATCGTCTACCTCCAATCACAATAACGACAAAAACTCAATTAATTCGCTCAAGAAAGGGTTAAATTTACTGGGGAAACCGCAAAAATGTTGAATCAAAAGTGTAGCATTCAATGGATAAAATTAATTAACTAACGGCTTTCCTATAATTTCCAACGAGTAAATGCACGTGCCTGAAACTTCAGAGCTCTTTGGCTCGGAGTTAGGAATCATTTTTTTGTTGGCTTCTCAAACTTTTTGAGATGTCCCGCCCTTGTTTCAATTTCGTATATACTTTTGAAGTGTGTACGCCAAAGTCTGTAAAATTTAGAAGTTGGACTGTGAACTTTTTATGTTTTCATTCGAGATATTTTGTGAACTCCGGTGGTTATACTTAAACCGACAAGTTACCTTTATGATTGAGAAGTAACTTTCAAAGGGCTTTAAATGGTACAGAGTTACATTCAAGAAGGATATTTCGAAAATATGCAGGTATTATTTTGCGACAAGAATTTTCCTGTGTCATTTACGTAGGTAAACATCGACCGCTTTTATCAAAAAAAGCTTTTAAATTATGTAAAAAGTTTTTCTTGAGGCTTTGAATTTTAGCATTCCCTGCCAACTGTCAGACCCAAGTTTTCTTCGGGTGCCACGATCGCACATGTGCGTTTAAAACCATTACCGAATTATGACAGCGGCACGGAGAAAGTCACGAAAACGCATATATGCGTTCCCGACTGTGAATGCGTTAAAAATTGTTTCGCGTACAAAGATCCGTGTCCACACTTACAAATACACGCAAAACGTCCGATGGTCCAGAAAATAGCCGCTTTTCCGTGAAATTTAACACATTTCACCCCACAATAATTGAAAAGAGCCCCGGGATGGGAATCCTTTCACCCGCCTCTACCCTGGTCAGGGCATTTGTATAATGTTATATTATATCGGGGATCCGGTCATTATGCTCTGAATAGTGAGATATGGAAGCACCTGCGGGTGGAGAAAATTACTATTGTTGGCTAGTTTTTGAATTTAGTTCGGGATGACTAGGTAAAAAATAAGCATAAAGTATAAGTAAAATTGAAGTAAGATTTATAAGATTAATTTACTTACTCTCTTATTTCCCTATTTTTCATTTTTCTTCGGGGTAAATTCAGTGTCCACGTCAAAACTTCGCAAGTAGGTTCTCCAGTGAATACAGAACGTTTTAGCGAGACCATTAGAAAACGCCGTTCAAAATTAATAAAACCCTTCAATTGAAGGAGAAAATTCATCGCTTACCCGCCAATAACAGACAGACTAGAAAATACCACAAGAGATGACAGCGGATTTAATTATAAAATATAATAATAAAAACCCCGATCGTCCCTTTCAGACGCTCCTGCCGGCACTCCAAACGATTCTAGACCCTAATCCCTTAATAAACCGTACAGACGTCTGCAAATGGAGTTTGGTTGTGGTTGTAATAAATTGTAGACTCGACGTCACTGAGGGCGTCATATTTTTATTTAAATTCAAAATTCTTGGTGACGCGTTCGATTTTCACGTACTGGTATATCGAGTGTTCGAATCGGGATGACATCCTAATTCGGTGGTATTCTAACCGTCGAATTATTTATTAGAGTATTTTAGAGTGCTGAGTTGACGTGGATTGCCGATTATAGGACGTGGAGTGTAAATAAATTAACCGGATCGTTGGGCTCCTTCGTTATAATGAATCCGATGTCAATTTACGCTATTGATTCTGGAGCTGTTTATTTTTGAGATTGCCAATTAATCGAGTGTTTGGTATGTTGTGATTCTCTTCCTTAGACTTAACTTCTGCCGGATCAATCAGTCGTATTTAGCAGTTCGGCTATCAAATTTTTTTAAAGCTTGAAATGTGCTAGCAATATAAAGAAATCATTATGAAAAAACCAAGGATGATATAGACTGGATTGGCAGTCGCCATAGTACGGATCGGCCGCAGTTTTTGTAGTTCGATTTTTAAATCTAGATGGCGCTGAAATATAGCCAGAGGCTTTGAAGGCAAAACAATAAGGCTACAGATGTTTTATATTACTAAAAATGTATTATTTTTCAAAAATATTGCATAATAATACATTTGCAGTGATATGAAATTTCTGTAGTCTTATTGTTTTGCCTTCAAAGCCTCTGGCTATATTTCAGCGCCATCTAGATTTAATAATCGAACTACAAAAACCGCGGCCGATCCGTACCTACTATGGCGACTGCCAATCCAGTCTATATCATCCTCATCGATAAAACAAAACAACCTTCGATCGTTAATTAAAACGGGCACTAGCCCACATAAACACGTATCCATTCATAATGCAGACCTAACCCCAAACTAAGGCGTATTTGATAAACACCTCTAAGGAACTGACCGGTAGTTAATGGCACTCGAGGGCCGGATTATTCCGGCACAATGAAATAATTAATTGGTGCTCAGAGTCGGCCGTTACGAGTCGTGCTCAATGGAGCTATGTCCATTACGCTGGTGTGAATTTGAATTTGGAATGTTTGGAACTATTTCGAATCTGGAATTCGGATGGGTTTTTATGGCTTCGTGCGATACTGGCCAGGATTTTTTTTTCTCTTTTTTTAAATGTGGCCAGTATTTTTTTGAGATCCAAAAATTCAAGTAACTTCATAAATATAGAAGTATATTTAAATGGTACATCGGCAATATCTAATTCAATTTTAATTAGATAGTTATTCATGCAAGGCAATTCTTGCATTTCATCGGGCCTGATTCTCGCTGGAATAATAGGAATCGTTCCTTAGTCCGTAATCTCAAATGAAATGAAAACAAAGTGAGGTATCATTTAATACTTGGCATCGAATTGACATAGAATTATGTATAGAGAGGTTACGTTATTGAATTGTAACTGTAAGTGTGAAGCTGTCGTTTCGGCCAGTTGTTTACTTTTAACCCACTTTGTTAGATGTAGGTATAGTGAAGTGACGTGACTAATGTGATACAGTATGCTTTAGTAATAAGCCTAGCCTAGCGGTTTGACCTATGGCCTCTCAAGCAGAGGGTCGTGGGTTCAAACCCCGGCTCGCACCTCTTGAGTTTTTCGAAATTTATGTGCGATACATTTGAAATTTACCATGAGCATCTCTCATTTTGAGTGGAGGCCGGTGCCCTGCAGTGGGACGTATATAGGCTAGGATGAATGATGGTGCTTTAGTAATCTTATACTGTTTTAAACTTTCGTGATTTTTTTTTTCTTTAGTAATCTTAACAAGTTTGATATGAAGTATTTTTTTTTTATTTATTTAATTTATTCATTTATTTGCAGATCCCCACATTAAAAACTTTCCCACATTAAAACTTTCTAGGTCATCTAGAACTAAGTTAGGTTTTTACATATACGTACAAAACATAATATCTTTAAATAAATTAACACTATAATTATAAATAAAATAAAAACAACTGAACTAAAACTAGATAAAATTAACAGTATCTTTTGTATTTTTATTTTTCAACTTCATTTCTTATTACTTTTACGGTCATCCCGTGAAATCCATATATTAATGTATATGTATCACTGCAGAATGTGATTATCTAACAGACTGAGATGTGCGATGTATGGGAAAAATTTGTGTCTAAAACTCCTCACCTGTGGTGGTGTTGGGGAATAGCACGCGGCTCGGAATGCTGAGGACTTGGATTCGATTCCCAGTACTGGTCTTTTTTCTGTGCATCCATGTTTCAGTTTGTATTTAGTATGAAATATTTAGTAATGTTTTTGTTGCAGGCATGGGAGGCGGTATGAGCCAAATGGGCGGTTACTACGGGGCGGCGTACGGGCCGCTCGGCGCGAGCATGGCTGCGGCGGCCGCGGCGGCTGCGCAGCAGAACGCCATATCGGCGGCGCTTACGCCCAATGCACAGGTACCTAATAACATCTGTTATGTATGTTACTAGCAAATACTTTTACAAATTAAAACAAACAAACTAATATGTAAAAATCTCGTGTCACGGTGTTTATTATCGAACTCCTCCGAGACGGTTTGACCGATTTTTATTAAACCTTTTTTACAGTACTCGGTAGGTCTGAGAATAATTATGTTTTAGGCTATTTTTTATCTTCGCAGACGGAGTGGCGGGCAACAGTTAGTCTAATATATAAAAATCTCGTGTCACGGCGTTTGTTATCGAACTCCTCCGAGACGGCTTGACCGATTTTTATGAAACTTTTTTCTCTGTATTCGGTAGGTCTGGGAATAGGTCGTAGGCTATTTTTTGTGTACCTTACTTTGCAGACGGAGTCGCGGGCAATAGCTTATAATAATAATAAATTTATATACTAAAGATAAAATAGGGCAAAAGGACTAATTAAATCTAAATTAATCAACTGCTTATCTATAAAATTTCCCTAATATTAAACAATTTAAATAAAAAAATAAAAATAAAAATATTTTATTAGTTTACTTAACACTAAAAATCTACGAATTACAATTTATTTCTTATTCTCTAAACGTTTATTTAAAATATCACTTTCAACTAAGTAGGTATAAAGATTATTTCACTATGTAATTAATAGCATAAAATCCGAAACTTTGTATGTGTTTGATACTTATTCGCGTAAAAACGGTCGGACGGATTTGAGTGAAATTTGACATGTAGATTAAATAGCTGGATCTTAGGATTAGGAAAAAAAAAAGTTTTTGTTGTTCCTTTTTTGGAAAGCGTTTCGTTCGGATCTGCGTTCGATCTTGCTATCGACTTATATGGATTAAGAATTAGTTATAAAACAAATGACCGCCTTGTGCTTGCTGGACGATAATTTCTAGAAAAACGGAACAAGCCTCTTAAGTTTGGCAACACCAATTTGTTTGCGATCACTCCCGAGGCATGACGCGCCCCCCGTGAACAGATTAATGATATCGAATCGAGTACGGCCATCGAGTTTAAATCGTTAGTGACGGATTTTTGTATGTAATCATATTGGGGTTGTTGGTTAGATGGTTTACGGGGCGATTGAGATGGTTTTCTACAGTTTACTGGTATTCTTTATGGAACGCAAAAAACAGTACAGAAAAATAAACAAAAATAAAAATACAGGCAGACAATAGGCGGTCTTATCGCTCAAAGGCCATTCCAGACTGCCAATGTTGGATACATGTAGAGATATGAAGAGGTTTATGTAGGTAGGTGGTATTAAAAGGGGATATATCCCACTGTGATAACAAATTTCTTAAAATTTTATTTAAATGGTTACTTGACAAATGTTTTTACTCCGTTACTGAGTTTTTGAATTACGAAACTTAACTTAATTTTATTATTAATATTTTATTACTTTATATTGACTTTGAATAATGTTTCTAATCTAATTTATTGTTTTTTATTTTAATATTTCTACGCCAAAACTGGCAGAATATGTTGATCTCTTGTTGATTATAAATTGTAATATCTGTACCTACCATATTCTAAGAAATAAACCATTTCTATTCTATTCTATTCTATATAATACATGCATAATATAGTTGCACCCGTGCGAAGCCGGGGCGGATCGCTAGTTTTATAAGTATTTAAAGATTTTATTTCCGAGATCAGTCAAAGGAAGAGTATCCCTAAACATTTGAGAGCTGCACTGCACCAAAATATTTTTTCAAACAACACCATCGCCTTATTAACTTCTCCATTCCAATTAAAAAAAAACTTGAACTAATCATTATTAAACTAAACGCGCAAAAAAGCGTAACCCACACAAGAAGCGCTAAATTATGAAGACGATATCCTCGTTCATTACACGCTTGTCGTGCTACCGGGTGAGTCTGTGAAACAGTTTTACACGGTTCGTAACAGAGGCCCTACCACGAAGTGCATAAATCGAACTTCGTTTCGTGCCGTCCCGCTCACGCTAATATGATTTGACACGAGAGTGAGAGGGATAATACGATACGAACTTCGATTTTCGAATTTCATAGTAGGGCCTCAGGTAGCCCATCTGTCGTAAGTGCGTACAATAATGGCGTAAGTGACAGTACTATCTTAAGATTTTTTTTTTTTTAAATGAGTCGCCAGAGGGGCCAAAGACGCGAAGTCTTTGCTGTTTTTTAACTTAAGGGTAGGAAGAGTGACTTGTGCTCGGGAAAAATCCCTTCGGACGAACTGGGAATGGAGGGCCCAGACAGTGTCCGACTTGCACGGACTAAAAACCCGGTCACAAGTCCCCTTCTCTATTGATTATTAATACAAAAAACGTGTGCTTTATATTTTGAGGAGGGGAGGGGTAGGGAGGGGACTTAATCTACCCACAGTGTCCTGCCTCAGCCATTTGCTGGAAGGCCGGGAGAGGAGCATGCATTCTCCCGCTGGGCACTGGGGGGTGCTTAGGTCGGTCTTTACTATATTAAGATTTAAGGTACCTACTTGGTATTTTTTACTACATATCACCTACCTATAAAAAAGCGGTAGTAGGGTCGTGGTTTCCAGTCCCAGGTCGGCCCTTGTGTTCTTTGAAAATTGCATTTGAAATTTGAAAACATCGTCAGGAAACTGCGAAGAAATTCAATGGTGTGTGTTAAGTTCCCAATCCGTACTGGATCTGCGTGGGAACTACGGGCAAAGCTTTGTCATACTGAGAGGAGGCCTGTGCCCTCTGCAGCGGGGCTTTATGTAGTCTAAGATGATAATGACAAATACAAACTTGTAATTGTAATGTTAGTTATATTTATTGTAAAGTTTTGCATGCAAGATACTGGCGAAATATGTGAGCCGTTATAATATTATGATGGTTGAGACATCTTCTGTACCATATTTCTAACGAAATAAAGTTATTTGTATCTACACACATACGTGTTAAAGAAAAGTACTCACTGTAGAAGACGTAAGGTGGACTTTCGAGTGCTGATCAGTATGCTTAGTATAAGTTTTCCTTCACTTCAATACTTCTCGATCGCGTTTACGTAAAAATTTCAATTCTATGGAAACATGGACGCGCGCGCGCGGAGGCGCTGTCCATGTTTCCCTAGTAATTGAATTTTTTACGTAAACGCGATCGAGAAGTATTGAAGTGAAGGAAAACTTATACTAAGCGTACTGATCTGTCCCAGCAGTTGCCACCTTTGGAGGTGACAGTAGGGTGTAATTTATTGAGCATCAGCATGTCAAACACTAGAACATTTTCCTTAAGACCTAGGTAAATTGATGACGAGCTTTACTCTATCCGTATCCTTATCTCTTAATAAGAAAACGAAAAAAAAAACTCAAAGAGCAACGTTCCGAAGATACTGCCAGCGTTCCTTTAGCTCAACTAATTCTTTGGCTGAGGTAGCTGCCAGCTCTTCGGTCTTCTGTGACGTCGACTAACCTCTGCTATTTCTTTATAGAGCCTCATAGGACCCCGTGGACCATGGGGCTCGACAAATATACAAACAAAATTTCTTGATTAATTATCTTAACACTGTATGCCGAGCACAGGGGCTAAATTCCGGAACGGCCCTTCCAACACGGTTTGCGAGCGGTAATTCAATCGTTTGGGAGAGGATAGGAATTAGGCTGAGCTTGGGATGAGCTTTTATTTCCTGTTAATTCGCTTTGTAAATAATAGTAGATTGTTCAACAAGGGACTAAAACAAGCCATAATGACACAAGATAGATTCGCGTGTCATTATGGCAGTTTAGTCTCGCGTTAAACACTCTACTTTTCACTTTGAACGCGAGGAAAAAAACGATGTTTTAGGTATACTAATCTACAATATTACTTTTATAAAACGTACGCTCAATACGAGCAATGGACGTCTGTTCAGAATTCATATAGCAATTTAAATTTGTTCCGCGGTTTTTTTTTTGTTGAGTGACGCTTTATATGTTTGCATATTTAGCCAACAGATTCAAACTTCAAAATTATTTCATAGCTAATTAGACTAAGTATGCATAATAAAATGAATTTATCTTTAATATAATTAAATAGATTAATATTCGTAATTATTCATGAAGAAGAAGTGTAGGCAGACCCCAGATGAGATGGTGTGATGACATAAAAAGTTACGCCGGACCGTACTGGCTCAGGAAGACGAAGATTAGGACGAAGTGGAGGAGATTAGGAGAGGGTTACATCCAGCAGTGGATAGAAAAAGCCTGAAAAAGAAAAAAGAAGAAGAATTATTCATGGTGTTTCACGAAATTATTATTTTTTAAAATATTTTTATACAGTTGTCATTTTGACGTTAGGTATTTCCACGCATTAAAGGCTTCCACAGACCGAAGCGCAGGGCGCTAAGGAGCGCTACGGAGCTGGCGCTACGGAGCGCTTCGGAGCGTCCGCAGCGCGCTGCGGTCTGTGGAAAGCTTTAAAATAGTCTATGCCCAGTCACTGAAAATGGCAATAATCCTCCATCCACAAACACCGTGATTGGCAGTTTAGGGGTTTCCAAAGTAAATTTAAAAAAAATTACTTTAATCCCTAGAGATCAAAAAAGAGCTTTAGTCCCGATATGCAGAGACTAAAGTAACATTTTAAGAGCATGAGAAGTGAAAATAAATGAATAAATAAATAAGGCCTATCCCAATCTCAGCCCAAATCTCTCGCAAAACCAGTGATTTTTGGCGTTCCTGAATAGCAGTTCATCCCTATCCTCTCGCAAACGATTGAATTACCGCTCGCAAACCGTGTTGGGCCGTTCCAGAATTTAGCCCCAATTATCTCATTCCGAACCATATTTCTCTTTGATACAGTTCTGTATTATGGTTACAGTTCTGTTTTAACAAATCTAGATTTTCTAGATTATAACAACATAATAGTTATTTGTTATACAAGGGGGGAAAGTTGTATTTTACCTGCAAGTGTTCATTTGAAACACAAGCTATCGGAAGGATTCCAAGATTGACCAGTGACCACGAGCAAAGCGAGTGGTTCAAAAATAGAATCCTTTCGATAGCGAGTGTTTCAACAAACGAGACATAAAATAACTTTTCACCCGTGTATAACACAAAACTTTTCACCTCACTACAGCGAGGAAAATAAGAAAAAGGGTTTGTACTATCAATTATTATTTATTTATTCACTCGAATCACTCATTTTTAATAACAAAATAAGTAGAAAAACATGCCAATATTTAATGTTGACGGCTTAATTGAAAAGTTTTGACTCAAGTTTTTTTTTTATTATTTCGGATGCGTTTTGTTCGCACATCGACTTTGTTGGACTATCAGAACATTTTATCCGTTTTTACAACAAGAATGAAGGTTAATGTTGAATGCTGATATGTATGAATTAAAATAAAGTTGTAAGACTGTATTTAGTGTTTTTAACTCGATGCAATTCATTAATTGTGATGTGAAAAATTCTGCACTTTTAACGTTTTACGTTTTGTTAGTTGTCAAATATCACTTAAGCTGCCTTCAAATGTCAAAACTCTTTCTTCACAAGTGGATAAAAAGCGTTTTTCTCAATAGATGTCAAACAAACAAAAAGGGCTTTCCGAGCTAGTGAGGTGAAAACGTATTTGTAAGCAACAGACTGGAATGCTATCCCTGAGTACATTTGTCACAGCAGACATTCAGACCTGTACTCCATATTAGGTATACAAGTTGCGTCCATTTATGTCGCAGTTACGCCCTTCTGAATTTCAGTTACGCTATTATTCACGCACGCATCCTCTATTTCACGCCTGTTAGTAATTCCGCTAAACGGCGTAAGTGATTCGAAGCTACCGCCCACTACCTACAAGGTTTTTACGACATTTTAGATTTTTTTCGATAAAATGGTATATTAATAATATGCTCAATCATCTGCTTTAAGTAATATTGTCGGCGCTCAATTAGTGCGATTTTTTACGCTTCAGATTTTGACGGTTTTCTTGGAAATTATTAATTATTTTAAAAAGACGTGGTCATCGAAGCGTTGGTGTTATGAACCAGTTAAAATTCAGGAAACTATTTTGCCGTTCAAGAGCAATTGCTATTAGCCAGCGTTTTTAATTATGCCAGCCTATATACGTCCCACTGCAGGGCACAGGCCTCCTCTCAGAATGAGACGGTTCGGGCCATAGTTCCCACGCAGGGCCCAGTGCGGATTGGGAACTTCACACACACCATTGAATGTCTTCGCAGATTACAGGTTTCCTCACGATGCTTTTCTTCACCGTAAAGCTCATGGTAATTTTAACATGTAAGTTCGCAATTAAATTCTGAAACCCCGCTCTCTAACCCACCACCCTCTGCTTGAGAGGCCTTAGATCAAACCACTAGGTTGCTACGGCTTTTTTTTAAGACACCTTGTGTTATTACAATTTGTGAACTCGTAATTATTTAGCCATAAAACCCATAACCCTAAAAAAAGGTAAAACGATTCAGGTCGTAAAAACCTACCCAATCATTAAAATCATCAACTCACTCACCCATCAAACAAGCTCACCAAACAGATCAAGATAGAAATCGCGAATTAAAAAAATTGCAAAAACCAATACTAATCCAATAAACCAGAAACAGACTCCTTACAACCCTCACCAGGGGTCTCCACCCTCACTGTTAAACTCACACAACGTAGAATCTACCGCAAGGTCGTATGCCCCATGCATTAAAAATTAGACTTTATTGTTTAAGATTTAGAGTTGAATTTAGATTGGTTAGAGACTGCACATAGAACTATGTGATAGAAGAGTTGCGAAGATTAGACGAGAGGGTGTAAAAATGAGAGGGTTGCGGAATTAATTGTACAAGTTTATGTGTCAAGTAGCTTTAAATGATGTGATGTTGTGATTCGTGTTAGTAGCTTTTGCCCGCGGTTTTTCGTCATTTAGGGTTCAGTAATAGAAATGCCAAAAAAAACCTTTCGGTTGGACGGTTTTAAAGTCCGTATCGGACATAGGTACTCGTAGAAACAGTTTTGTGTTTTACATAAAGGGCCATTTTTTATTTTCTTGTATGTTTTGACTTTTTAAATTTGGAAAATTGTATATAAAGAAAGAAAGAAAGAAAGAAAAATATTTATTCGTGACAATCTTAAAGTAACAGGTGAAAAAAACGGTAACAGATATGATTTGAAATCATCGTGAGGACCTGCACACACATGAGAAGAAAATCAACTGCTTATGTGAAGTTCCCAATCCGCATTGGGAAGGCGTGAGAACTACAGCCCAAGCCTTTTCATTCTGAGAGGAGGCTTGTGCCCAGCAGTGGGACGTATACAGGCTGCGATGTTGATGACGAAGAAGTGACTGAGAAATAGTAACAGATCATTGTACCAAATTCTTCGTGCATCGCGACCGTGCTATATCAGTATTAATCTCGAAGTAATTATGACAGGAGATGGCAACACGAGCTTTCCCTTTCCCATAAAGTATGGACAAAAACTACATAAGTCATTGCATATATTTAAAAGGTGTCAAAATCAAATCAATAAAACGTCTTAGTCGAAAAACCTTTACAATGTCAGTCTGTCAAACGCCGTAGCTTGCAAACTATTCAAACAGTGGCTCCAACGACCGTATGGGATATATAGACACCATTAAAAATACGCAATAATTCCTGTCAATCATACAAACAACTTAATTGAAAGTTTGTTTGTACCTCAAGTTACGTAACGGATGGATAATGAAATTATTTTAATTGAATTCAAATTCGGTTGAATTCATCGGCTAATTGAATGCGTGTAACAATGGTGGCTTATCGGGCATCGCGTTTCGAAAGCGAAAGGATTACGTGAAAGTTTTCGACAAAGTTGCGATTTGAGATAAGTGTCGACAGATGAGATAATGCTTTGAGATAGACAATGGAGAAATACAGCAAAAATAAAGTTCATCTGTCAGAGATTGTGTCTGAAGTTTTATGTATATTACTCAACAAAGACTTATAGTAGAGTCAGAACGCATTCGCATTTCTTTTTCGAACTTTTGCCAGGTCGGAGTCCACAGTGACTCAAACGCATATAAGCGTTTATTGGACTATCACCTAATGCCTAAAACGCATAATAGCGTTATGTTTTACAGTAATACAGCGACCTCATAATGAAGTCACAGGCGCTAAAAGAAAAATAAGCGGCGAAATTTTCAATGTTGGCTTATACAGTTGTGGAACTCTTTACTTAAAGCAATCTAAGTCCTTGTTTGTTGGTCTGTCTGTCGTCTTGTACCTAAGTTTTTTGGCTGCCTAAATCATGTATAATCCATACATGTTTATTTTACTGATTCTCATCTGTTGATAATTGCATCATCTGCTGAAATCTGTTTCATCTTTTTGTTTTCAAACGTAGCCCGGAAGGTGTGGTTTTGTAGCGAAAAGGCCACCCATTACTTACCATGTAGATTTAATGTACTATTTATTGCTCTAAACTGTCTATTACTAATATGGTATACAATAAAGAGTTATTGTATTGTATTTCTTGAATTGTACACGGATCAAGGCACACGAAGAAAGAAAATGTACGTGTAAATTTGAAAAATACTAATGCTCTAAAAGTAGGCAAGTCCTGACAATCCATCACCAAACTAGAAATCGTTTATTTTTATCAGATACGTTCACGAAATTGCTTTCTTTCCTCAAAAAAGATATCTTACAGATATTGTACGGGCTATTACTAGTCTGAAAAGAAAAAAACGTATCAGTAGCCCCGTCCCCGATCCGTCACCCATTGTACCACCTTAATAGACTCGGAACTATCATGAAAACGCATTTTTTTCGATTAACGTGTCGAATCGCCCCCGAAAGCGAAACAATATAATCAGCTACCATTCATGTGTGTACTATAAACAGTGATTTTTACCTGTATTAAAAATAATGATTGGGCGCTTTTTTTCGAAATGAGTAACGAACCATTGTGGTTTTCGAATTCGATTATTGGGGGGTTATTGGGTTGCTTTCACGGTTGGCGTGGCGAACTGGGCGAGCCACAGAGCTAATGAGAGGAATAGAATTATCGAGTGTTCTTTCGACAATCGATATCGCTACTGTTCTGCCGCTGTGAATATGAAGTGCCATTACCATTAATGTCGCTACACAGTACACTATCTCTTGTTTGTCACGGGGCTGTACCTATATCAAGTACCTACCATAATAGATAGAGAGGTGAAATTTATACATAACTAGCAGTTGCCCGCGGGAAACTATGCAATTTTCCGGGATAAAAAGTATCCTATACTTATGTTAATACAAGTTATAAACTATTTATTTATTTATTTATTCAGTACATCTACATCATATATATTACAATCCGAGCCATAAAAACTAGTTACATGTATATTATTCTGATATATACGACAATTACAGAGTACATATCATTGACCATAAAGCGAGACTTCTGTTAAAATTACAAAAATATCAAAGTTAAAACCAGAAAAAAAAACACTATAAATAAATTAAGTTAGGATTTTTAAAATGTGACTCATATAAAATCGAAGAATTCAAATCATCATTTCAGCCAAAAGACTTCTACTGCTGAACATAGGCCTCCCCCAAGGCTCGCCAAACAGATCGGTCCTGCGCCATCCGCATCTAACGCGTTCCCGCAACCTTAACCAGGTCGTTGCTCCATCGTGTGACCTACCTACACTGAATCTTCCGGTCCGCGGACCCCACGAACCTTTCGGCCCCATCGGCCGTCAATTCTACGAGCGATGTGCCCTGCCCACTGCCACTTAAGCCTGGCGATTGTTCGAGCTATGTCGGTGACTTTAGTTCTTGCGCGGATTTCATCATTTCTAATGCGATCCCGCAGAGAAACTTCAAGCATAGCCCTCTCCATCGCCCTCTGAGTGACTTTGAGCTTTCTTATGAGGCCCATCAACTACACCCATAATCTATCTGTGTGCCAAATTTCATCAATATCCGTCAAACCTTTTTAACGCGAAAAAGTAACAAACATTCATACAAACTTTCGCGTTTATTCGCTGTAAGAATGTGTATTTATATTGCTCAATGAAGATGGCAGTGATTAGTATTTAGATTGAGTGATGGTGCCAACGGCGACAATTTGGTGCATTTTAATTGGGTGCTCGTTACTATTCGATTCATTGAATGCAGAAGCTAGGGATTAAGGTCATGTGTCAAAAATAGTGTCAGTCAGTGATTTTAAACGTAAAAGATACGTCATATGGTTAGGAGGCTGGATAGTTTAGTGTTTTGAGAACCTGACTGCAAAGCTTGAGGTCCCGGTTTCGATTCCCGGTCGGGGCAGATTATGTATGAAAAATACGAATGTTTGTGCTCGGTCTTTTAGTTTTTGTTCTCGAGATAAATATAATTTAATGAGCCGGAAGAGTTTGTTATTTATTTTACTTAATTTTGGGACTACGTATAAGAACGATGAGCATTCGACGTTAAAAATACCGAAAAGACCAATTATTTATAATAATATGTACTTATACATTAAGAGCGTTTATACCCGCTGCGCTGGCAACGTTGCATTTTTGTTAGTTTTTCTCGATTATTCCATAAAAATTGAATGAAAATGAAAAATGTTTTGTATACAAATTGTTCTAATATATAATTTAATGTAGTACTGCAATAATAATTCGTGTTAGGACTTTTATTTTGTTTAAAAACCGTTAGGTAATAATTTGTTCGTATCAGAGTTATCAGTTTTAGTACTAGATATTTCCGAAAAAATAGTATTATCGCTTAGGTAAGCATGGTTTTTTTTCAGAACTGTCCATGAATTTTGATTTACATTTAAGCACGATTTCACCGCTTATTTTTTTTTTTAAGTTTTGTAATTTAAACGTTGCCGAAGGTTTTTACGAAAAAAATAAAATAAAAAAATAGTAAACAATTTTTTCATTTCTAATGTAACCTTAGCGCGTTTGACAATCTATGCGAAGCCGCGGGATAGTATTATTATAAATATCCTATATATTTTTTTTATTAAAAAAACAGGTACATTTATTTGTACGTGTATACCTTAACATAAGGGCTCCTCCACAAAGCTCGTAAACAATTGTAAACTTGGGCACAGCGTATATCAACGCGGCCGGTCGGTCGTTACGAACGCCGTAAAATAGCCGCCGATTGTGCCGGCCGTAAACTGGTGTCGCGCTAAGCCTGATTTAGCGGCCGGTGTATACTATACGCTAACTTAGGACGCATGGGCAATGGGGATGGCGAGCAGACGAAGGAAAATTGCGAAATACGGTACAAATTAGGCTCGGGAAATAGCAAAAGAAAAAACTATTTATCAAATGACGACTGGATGACCTTGTGGTTTGAACTTGACTATGAGTGGGTTCGATCCCAGGTCTGGGGAGATATTATTATGTATGAAAAATATGAATGTTTATCCTCGAGTCTAGGATGTTTAATATGTATTTAATTATCTTTCTACGTTGGCTAGTTTCCATAAAAATAACCTTTGCTTACCTTGAGGTTAGGTAAATTAGTGTGAATTGTCGTGTGTAGTGTGTTTATTATTTATTACAGCACTCAAAAGTCTAGCGAAAGCAATTGGTGGCAATTACTCCACCGACAAAAGTGCAACTCTTGAATGTTGATTATGATTTTACCTACTATTTTATTTAATATTAAACGGCGTACTTCTGTGACATTTATGTGCATTTTCTTAAGAAAAATGCTATAGAAAGACATGAAAAATGCTATACATATTTACCCACTATGTAAATTACAAAATAATATAAATAATATAAATTTTAATACTTTACAAAATGTAAAGTATTAAAAAAAAAAAAAATTATACTTTACGTATTAATTATGAACGCAATTTATGGTGAAATGGTGTATAATCATAGAAATTTTTACCCACTCACATTAAAGTAGAATGAACGGTTTGGATAAATCAAAACTTAAACAACATAAAAAGAATATTCTTTTATTTTATGTAAAAAAGTGCCGTACCTCACATTCTCGTGACATTAAAATTAACGACATTAACGTACTACCATCTGTGGCCTTTAAAATTACTCTTCCAACTAAACGGTCGTGTGTAACACATATAAGAGATAACTTTTCCCACAACACCGAACTGACACAGTTCATTAAATTCCTAATAACCGATGCATTTCTGCCTTTTATTATTTAATGATTTGTGGACACACAAACAACCTCTGAATATACCTACGTGAAAGTTTACGCGCCTGTTGAGATAAGTGATGTAGGTACAGAGAGAAATTCTAGAGACATTTACAAACGCCGTTAATGTATTTTGTATACTAGGTAAGCCACGTGGACGTTTTCGAACGATGTGGGTTCGTGGGGTCGTGGTGTGGTTCATCACAAACGCCGAGAGAAAATCCTGCTCTATTGCTTTTCTTGTTACGAATTACTCAGATCCAGATCTACATAATATTCTATTATTGATCCGCTCTTATTGCGATATAAAAGAATTTATTTGAATTCGCATGCGTCATTAACATTGGACATATTGGTAGTGGAAGTTTACCTGGTTGCTCTTCAGGGATCGGATTTTTCTATTTACTTAAGATACCAACATATTTTTACAGCAAATTGCACATTATTCCATGAGTGATCCTTAAAAAATTGCTTTATGTTCAGTATTTTTCGAGACATATAGCAGCATACGAATCAGTCACTGCAAATGTTTGTCAGCCACAATGACAGTGAGATCTGTTCCCTGTTTCTGTCACAAGCCACACAAAACACAGTAGGCGCGTGATTCAATTTGAATGAGGCATGTTTATAAAGAATTATACATTCAATAGAGTTATTATTATTAATGAAGTACTTAATGCAAAGCTGGATTAAGATAGTCATAGTCGTGACCATCCACATATTTGATAACAATTCAGTAATCATTTAAATAAATTAAAATACGTTTTATACCTTATTGTGATCGGTCGAGGTGCCGATTTGAAAATATTTCGACTTGTTATTTATCTTTTATTACTATAATCTGGTGTCAAGGGACAGTAAATTATATATTGACCATTAAAGTTACGTGAACATTTATTTTAAATCTCGTGTCATGATTTGAGTGGAGTGTCGTCCAATTTATTTAAGCATTAATATAGTGATTTGAATTCATTCTTTAGCTATCTTTAGGCTCGCTAATGTTTTAACTATAGTTAGATTGGAGAGGCGCATGTCCAATAGAAGGCGAAACTGCGCTAAAAAAGAAAAGAAGATTATAGTTCTAAATAAACTCTCGTAGGGCATGATTCTTAATATTGAAAAACTAAACGTCTCAACTGATTTTAAGTTGGAAATGGTCTTACTGTCTTACTAATTCGGGTTTTCATAAGACCTTTTTCAGGGGCGAAATCAGACATGAGATGAGCCTTTAGTCTACTGTTACATTTTTGTCACGAAAGGTATCCTCTACAACGTTGTAGTTTGGAGATCCCAAATAACAATATATACCTGTTTTACCGCTTATTATTTTTTCTCACGTATATTTCCTTTGTTCTAGGTCGGTTCATCAATGGACATGTCAAAATACTCCATCGAGGCCGAGAAATACAGGAGCTACGGCATGTACCCCGATCCCTCGCGAGGCTACCTGGACTCTGCTGCTTTATCCAAAGCTTATATGTACATGGACCAGCAACAGCAACGATCCTATCCCATGGACATCAGCAAGATGTACTCTGAAGCTTCAGCAGCAGCCATGGCAGGGTTAAACTCGGTTGCGCCAGCTCCGTCCAGCCTTTCTCCGCGCTCCTCCGCTGAATCCCCAGACATAACAGCAAAGAGCAGTCAAGAGAGGGCAGAAGGCAGCTCTTCTTCAGGATCGAATCCTTCCCCGTCCTTACCTTACTACCAAGGATCCCCTAGTATCCTTATGCCGCAATATCCAAACCAGTACGCTCAGAGCGCCCAAGGCGGTGCAGAGTTCAGGCGGCCGCTCACAGTCATATTCTGACCTGAAGCCTAAACCCACTGTTTTTCATACACTGTGGCGGTTCATTAAAAAGTTTCCATGCGAGCGGTGTGAACGTTTTTTATTTATAAAGTGCGTTTTGTTTTTGTTTATGTTTATCGACATCGAACCAGTGCGTTCATTGTGCGCAGTTATGTGCGTTGTTTCCTTCTAGTTAATTAATTGCTCGCGCGCTTTTGTTTTCCTAGTTTTCACGATTTCGTGTTTTTCCAAAGTTCCTTATTCTGTTTCCTCTTGTAGGATTAGATGTTATAACTACTTAGATATTCATGTATATTGTAAATATTAAAGTTTCTAGCCTAAGTTATTGTAAAAATATTTATAGTCTAACAATTATTATACGAATTTTCGAGCCGGTCGGTGCGTCGTGTTTGTTATACGAAGATATAATTTAACAATAAATAATTATGAGAAACGTTTACCTGGAAGTTCACTTTTTTTTCAGTTTTTTTTTTTGATAATAAATCTTAAAAACGAGTCCAGCTAATTTCACAACGATTCTATGTGGTAGATAATTAAAAATGTAAATAATGTATCTTTGACAATAATGTCAATTTGTAAATAATAAAGGACTAAGCTAATTTAAATTAAAATGTCTAGATTTAGCTTGCGTACGTTAAGGTCTGATTTAGGGAGATTTTAATGTTTTATCCGCTGTTTAAAAAACGCTGGCACGAAACGCTGCGTTTTCCGTGGCTTGAATGAACAGGCCCTTTGCATTTATGTGTTGCCATACATAATTAAACGTCAAATTAATATTATTTCTGTTTAAAAATACAACTTTTATTTTATTTATAATGACTTTTCTCGATAAGGTATGGCATAGAAAGGTACCTAGATCTCTCTAACGTGGCTTATCCCGACGAACACATTAAACAAATAAAACATATCGTTGGTACATTGCGTTCTCACTATGTCGTACTCTATTGTTTTTCATTTTTAATCTAAATTAATAAAGATATTTTGTTATTTCTCTCGTATATAATTATGACTAAGTTTTTTTATTTATTTATTTGATCATTCCGCGTCAGCCATGATTGTGTATGACAGAAGTAATAAAAGAAGGAAATCACTCATTTTTTGTTTTGATGTGTTTTTTAATTATTTTGAACTGTTATAAACTAGCGACAACTATGCGCACTAGTTAAAATGTTTTCAAAACAAATCATAATGTGATGCAAGAAAGGAAAAATTCTAGTTTTTTTTTTTGATCATTTTTTAACGCCATAAGGAATGAATCCTATCGATTTTTGTTTTTTTTTTTCAATTCCTGCTATTAATGCGATTTTTTGTATATTGAAGTCGAATGTATAGATGAGACTACTTTACTAGAACTTAAATAAAAATTATAATACGTAAATAAAAAATATTGACAAAAATGTTTTTTTGCTTTAATTTTTCTCTCTACCAATAACTCCCAATACATGTAGAACATTTTCATTTGTTCATTAAAAACCCATAGAGAACATCTAAAAAATATTCAAACGCTTAATAACCCTTCAAAACCGTCCACTTGAAATTATTTTCGCAAGCCATAATACAGCAATATTTACTCTGTCATTATCACCTATCAATTATTTTTAAACCGTTGTAATAACACATCGGCACCCCTTTAATAAAACAATCGACTGCCGCTACAATTCCCACCACAATTTAAACCTAACTCAACAGTATATAAGGTTTAGATTCGTATGAGTGGAAAATGCTAATAGTGACGTAAAAATTAGTTAAGGGTGCTCACTCCCTACTGTTTTTATTTTTATTTTTTAATAAAAATATGCGTTGATAGATATCACTGCTGGGGAAGTGATTTGGCATAAAGTAAACAGCAGGGCTTGCTGGCAAAATGCGCTGGAATAATAAACAAAGCACCCTCTCGTGTTGAAAGGTGAAAACTTGTACAGGATGCTCCTTATTTTGCATTATAAATAACTAATTGTCGTGGTTGGCCTGGGCTCGCTTCTCTTGAGTTTTCTTTTAGTGCAAATCCACTTATCTACCATACGTAAATACACACATGTAGTTTTAGAGGGGATGGTTTTGGGCGAATCTACTTTTTCTTGCCACCTGTTCTATGGTTACACAAATTTTGTACCTTGGACAACCTAAGCATTTTTCTATGAAACAGTATGAAGTCGTCACTCGGACAACCGGGGACATGACAGAGTCAAAGTCAAATTTCTTTATTCAATTTAGGCATCAATTAATCGTATGAATGTAGAAGAATCTACCACCGGTTCGGAAAAACCCTGTTGAGAAGAATCCGGCAAAAAACACAAGGCATATTTTTTGACATGACAACGTCTAATAAATCGATGAACGCCGGCTGCATACACGAAAAAACATGACTCATTGTAACGTACATGTAACGTTACGTTACATTCTACAGAGCAGCGAAGCAGGAGGCCAGTTGCAAGAGAGCGACGAACGGCAGGATGTACGGTGCGGAGGGGGGGGGGGGGGGGTTGAATGTTTTGTTATGACGTTGTCACGTTAAACTATCGTCCGTAAGCCGACTTTACAGACAACCGGTCCACGTTATTTTTAAATTACATACATCTAAAGTAAACAACACAAAGAAGTTGATTCACCCTTTTAACCTCATATTTGTTTTATTCTAACAAATTTGGAGTAAAAATTGGAAATTGGCTAAATTTGCCAGAACGCGGAATTATCCAATGCCAGTTAAGGGGATTTGCACTATCGCCGACGATTTGATATTTACCACGAGCTTTATGGTGAAGGAAAACACAGTGAGAGAATCTAATCAAAACTCAGAGGTATGACTCCGAGAGCTGTCATCTAGTAGTCACTTCGTAATTTTTTGCGTCGAAGTCGAAAGACGTTAAATGTCGAAGATGCCAGTTTTGGATCACTCTGTAGCCGCACCCTCACAGACGCAAAACCAACAGGCGTCCGACGCAGGCGCTGTTTGCGCAAACAATCACTAATAAATACACGCTCACTTGCTCTTGTCACTATACTGCACATCATTGGAAATACAAACAGACACAGATTCAAACAAACGATTGGATACCTATGTATGGGTGTTGTGTTCGTGATCTTTTACGGGCGGATGATGCCGCTAGGGGACAAAACCAGTTTGCATCGGTTTAGACAGTAGACAATTCTAGACAGTGGACAGTTTTAGACAGTGGACAGTCTTAGACAGTGGACAATCTTAGATAGTGGACAGTCTTGGACAGTGGACAATCAACCCTACCTACAAACAACCTTAGATACAGTCTTATTAGTCTTCTTCTTTAGTTTATTCTTCTTTATTACTTTCTTAGTCTTAGTGGGTTTGAAACCCACTCTGTATGTTCCAAACTCTTCATCATCATCATCAGCCTATGTTCATCCACTGCTGGACATAGGCCTCTCCCGTGGCACGCCACTGAGCACGATCCTCGGCCACTCTCATCCAGCTCTTGCCAGCCGCCTTGCGAAGATCATCGCTTCCTACGCTACGTTTGCCGATCCGTGGTCTCCACTCAAGAACAAACTCTTATTGTACCTAAAATTGTGTGAAATAAATTTTATTCTATTCTATTCTTATATTTACGGGTTTTCCTTTATTTACGGCTATGATCAAATCATGTGCCGGTAATTTCAACGCCAATTCTCTCCATGTCGGAAGCATCAGCGCAAGCACTGGTGTTTAGCGGCAAGATTAAGAAGGTGAACGACATTTGAACAAAAATTTACGATACGATTATTCCGTCAAAACGTCTACTCTTCTGACTGGACGGAGTTGAATGAAGTTTTTTATATAGATAGCTGAACGTCCTGAATACACATTGGCTAGTTTTTGTCCCAATATTGCCGTGATATCGGAATTAAATCCCGAAATTTCAATGCCAGGTTTGGAGACCTTAATTTGGCTCAGGTGCTTTTTTGCAAAATTTTCAAGGCCGTGATTTTTTTTGGGAATTCCCAGTGATTTTTCGGAAAACCCCGAATTTTCAATTCAAATGCCAGATCTTTATAGTTTACGCAAAATATAGTATCAAATACACTAATAAGTAGGTAGGATACGCCAATCACAATAGAGTTGAAATGTCCCCTGACCCACCCAGTTACCTAATAACAAACAGACAACCCACAATTAGCATGTTATATGAAGACATACGAAGCCAGTTATTACGCTGTAATACCTAGGTAATCCGCATTGATTAGTGTACGGGAAAATACGAAGAAAATAATGAATATACAGCCGAGGAACTTGAAACTTTGTATGTTTTTTAGGGTTCCGTACCCAGAGGGTAAAACGGGACCCTATTACAAGACTCCGCTGTCCGTCTGTCCGTCTGTCACCAGGCTCTATCTCATGAACCTTGATAGTTAGGCAGTTGAAATTTTCACAGTTAATGTATTTCTGATGCCGCTATAACAAAACATACCTACTGAAAAACGATAAAATTATTATTAGGTATTATTTTTTTTTTTATTTAATTTTTTTTTCTGGGTTCGTTTCCCAGCGCTGGTCTCTTTTTCTGGGTTTTTTTCTGTGTATCTATGTTTCAGTTTGTATTTAATATAAAAATATTAAAATTTCACGGAATGACCGCAAAAGTAAAAAATTTGGAGTTAAAAATAAAAGTACAAAAAGACTCAAAAAAAAAAACAATCTTGGTATTGCGATTGCTTAAGAGCGACATCTCTTGTCTGGGTGAGCGGATAGTTCCGAAGGAGTGTTGACGTTTCTCGTTAAGAACATGAAGCATGTTAAGAGACTATAGAAAAACAAACTGAAAAATGTTGATATATAGAGAAAATTTGTGTCTTAACCAGTGGTGGTGTAGGGGTATAAGCACGCAGCACGAAATGCTGAGGACGGGTTCGATTCCCAGTGCTGGTCTCTTTTTCTGAGTTTTTCTGTGCATCCATGTTTCAGTTTGTATTTCGTGCGAAATATATGCAGTACTAGCAACCCGCCCCGGCTTCGCACGGGTGCAACTATATTATTCATGTATTATAAATATAATAAACCTTCCTCTTGAATCACTCTATCTATTAAAAAAAACCGCATCAAAATCCGTTGCGTAGTTTTAAAGATCTAAGCATAGGTACATAGGGACAGACAGACAGCGGGAAGCGGCTTTGTTTTATAATATGTAGTGATTAAAACTATGATCTACAATCTAGGTAGGTAGGAAGATAATATACATTGTTATAAATACCTCCCCGATTTCAATTTCCAACTACGGAAATCTTTGAAATCTTTTCGATCTATTCAATCTTTCTTGGGGGGTGCATACAAAAGCTCCCACAATTACACCACCCTCGTGATAATTTTAAAGCGGCGCCACGTGACAGTTGACAGTTGACAGGTCAGCTGTCAAAGCGGCGGTCAGTATTGTTCGCTGTGACTTTTGACCAGTGGAAATAGCTGATTAGTGATTATTTCACACGGTGATTGTTTTGAAAAAAAGCGTAGTAGCCTAGTAGCTTGACCTATGGTCTCTCTAGCAGAGGGTCGTGGATTCGAATCCGGGCTCGCACCTCTGAGATTTTCCGGAATTAACGTGCAACACATTTGAAATTTGAAAAAGCCGTGGTGGCCTAGAGAATTCGCACATAAATTACGAAAAACTCAGAGATGCGAGCTGGGATTTGTACCCACGACCCTATGCTTGAGAGGCCTTAGGTTAAACCACCAGGCCACTACGGCTCATGTTGTAGAATACCAAGGTCATAGTTCTATAATGAAACTTTTGACAAGAAATCGATAAAGATCCGTGCCCAGTACCTACTACAGTTTGAAAAGTGAAAACGCGACGTTCCATAACTCCATCGAGACAATCTCAATATTCGAATTGACAGGGGATCTACCCCCCTTTACTTTAAAAGTCCGTGGAGGGTAGTTAACAATGGGTATTTTTCGTATAAATAGGGTACGACATTAAGTAGGGCTGTGAAATAGAAGATTGTTATTCAGGCTGTAGGTGTATGTAGAAGATTGTTATTCAGGCTGTAGGTGTTTTTAGACGACCAGATGGCCTAGTGGTTAGAGACCCTGACTATGAAGCTTGAGGTCCCGGGTTCGATTCCCGTGTCGGGGCAGATATTTGTATGAAAAATACGAATGTTTGTTCTCGGGTCTTGGGTGTTTAATATGTATTTAAGTATGTATCTATCTATATAAGTATGTTTATCCGTTGCCTAGTACCCATAACACAAGCTTTGCTTAGCTTACTTTGGGACTAGGTCAATTGGTGTGAATTGTCCCGTGATATTTATTTATATTTATTTATTTATTATTTATTTATTTATGTAGGTTTGTGTTGAAGGAATTTTATAGGTGTAGGTACTGGTATCTTTGTCGAAATTGTGAAAGCGAATGAGGTTTCGGGAAGAGGACAAATGAGCATTTTTCAGAACGTTACCGTGTATACAACTCGACGCACGTAAGAAGAGCTCCGGGCATGTACCTGCGCAGTGACCGAAATACATATAGTCTGCGTCTTAAATTATTTATGCACTAGATGGAGCGTCAGTAGCAAACATTGCGATACAAAACGTCCACAAATCCATTTGACAGCTTCATATTACGATCGCGTAACGTCATTCCGGTTGTCACTGTGTGCGTGCTTAATGATACCAGTTAATTTCACATTCCCCAAAATGTGGGGAAAGTGAAGCTGATTTGGGAATGTGTGGGGAGAGCTTCAATTCGGGGAAAATGAGGGGATTTTAAGTATGAACACAAATACGCGACATTTGACATCAAATTTCTGCTTGTCTTGATTAATTTCCTACAAGTATTCGCAACAGCTCTAAACTAAGTCACACGGCCCACATAATTTTTCATTCCCCACACGTGGGGAATTTCGACAATGCGTTTGGGGACTTTAGCATATTACTATTGGCAACCCTGCAAATGACGCAAATGACATATAAGCCAACTGTTGGCTTATATTTTTACGGGATGTTTCCATGCCACCTAAGCTCTATCTAGTGCATAAATAATCTAAGGTCTGCGTGTATTTTTCTCACTGCGCAGGTACATGCCAGGAGCTCTTCTTACGTGCGTCGAGGTATACTTAATTCAAATAAGACTTAAAACAATTGAGTTAATGCGTTACATTGTAGGTATCATCATCATCATTTCAGCCGAAAGACGTCCACTGCTGAACATAGGCCTCCCCCAAGGCTCGCCAAACAATGCGTTCCCACCACCTTAACCAGGTCGTCGCTCCATACATTGGATGTATGTAAACACTTCATTGCACATAAAAAAATACAAATAAAAGCACAAATGACAACCGGATGGCCTAGTTGTTAGAGAACCTGACTACGAAGCTTGAGGTCCCGGGTTCAATTTCCGGTCAGGGCAGATATTTGTGTGAAAAATACGAATTTTTGTGCTCAAGTCTTGGGTGTAATATATATCTATATAAGTATGTTTATCCGATGTCTAATACCCATAGTAGCTTTGCTTAGTTTAAGACCAGGTCAATTGGTGTGAGTGAATTGTCCCGTGAAATTTATTTATTTGTTTATTATTTAAATGAGTAGAAAAGAGCACAAATGCGACCATTGAATTGTTTCGCAGTATGGAGCCTTCCGCACGTTTCAATTCACCGAAAATCTCGTGATAATTTTCAACTGTAAAAGCTTGATAGCGTAGTGGTTTTAACCTATGGTCTCTCATGTCCGGACTCACACTCGTGAGTTTTTCGGAATGTATAAGCGAAAAATCACAACGAATTTTTTTTTTCTCTCTCCTATTTTTACCTTATTGAATAAAAAAATAAAAAAAAAAAAAAAATATTAGGGGACAATCTTACACAAATCGACCTAGTCCCAAACTAAGCAAAGCTTGTATTATGGGTACTAGACGACGATAAACATACTTATATAGATAAATAAATACTTAAATACATAGAAAACATCCATAACTCAGGAACAAATATTCGTGCTCATCACACAAATAAATGCCCTTACCGGGATTCGAACCCAGGACCTCTTGCTTCGTAGGCAGGGTCACTACCAACTAGGCTAAAGCGGTCGTTTAATTAAGATTAGGGTAAAGGGAGATTAAGAGTATCGCCAACCCTACTGACGTGGGTAAATTATGTGTTTTCCCAACTGTCACCCGTTGGTGGACAATTTACGGCAGTTCTAGGCTTGTCGAACTTGGACGAACAGGGTTATGTAAAGTAGACGCTGATAAAACTTTATCTATTGATAGCCTGTCTTCTTGAACGTAACCTTTGCGCCCATATGTCTATTATCATCATGGGTATATCCCTGGAGTTCCATAGTTCTAGTTCCATGTGGAACAATCAGTACATAATCATCATCATCATCATCATCATTTTCTATGTATTTAAGTATTTATTTATCTATATAAGTATGTTTATCGTCGTCTGGTACCCATAGTACAAGCTTTGCTTAGTTTGGGACTAGGTCGATTTGTGTAAGATTGTCCCCTAATATTTATTTATTTATTTTATTTTTTAAGGCTCGCCAAACAGATCGCCCCCGAGGCATCCGCATCTAATGCGTTCCTGCCACCTTCGCCAGTTTGGTACTAGGTCAATTGGTGTAAATTGTAATTGTCTGTATTTGGTAGGCCTGAGAATAGGTCGAACTGGGCGAAGGCTATTTTTATACCCCTATTCTTCGTGAACGAAGGCGCGGGCAACAGCTAAGTAAATAAATAAGAAGGTAAAAATGAAAGTGTTTGTATGACGTCGCGGGAACATAGCAGGTAACCTTTGATCAATTATAGCTGAAGATACACATTGCCGAACAAAATCCCCTTCAAAGAATGTCCGAACTTTTTTATTTGTTTGCATAACAATTAAAATCATCACCTACACAGAAATTTGAACCTAGTCTTTACTTCATTGCAGTCGAATTTCGGTTGACACTTGACAGCTGAACTTGGCAATTTCACGCAACATACTGAGAAAAAAGAAGGCCACTTTTATCAAAGTGGCGCTCATTTGGCTCGGACATTTTCGGGCGCGCGACTGTGGATCTACAGTTATAATTGATCAAAGCAGGTAACTGTTGTTGGTGCGCTCGTTAGCAATGAAGGGGTAATTGGTGTCATCTGTCACCAGAGGCGTACGGACGCGTTGCTTTGATTAACGTTGTACATCGTTATACTACGGCAACAGTTAGGCGCTTGAAATATTCACAGAATATTTAGTTGTATATTCACTTTAAAAATAAATAATTTAATTAAAATAAAACAAATATTTAAGGGGGGCTCCCATACAGCAAACGTGATTTTTTTTGCCGTTTTTATAGATAATGGTACGGAACCCTTTATTTTAACCCCCTACGCTAAAACGAGACGTTGTTATAAGATCTATTTTGATTGTGTATGTTATGTATGTATGTAAAACTCTTTATTGTACGTAAAACATGAAAAATAACAGTTAACAAGAAAAACAGATGCACAAAGGCGAACTTATCCCATAAAGGGATCTCTTCCAGTTAACCTTTGAACGATTGACAGGACATCAGAGACAAGAGTAGGCATACAATGCTGAGTAATAAAAAAGAGTCGAAATCAAAAGTAAACCCAAACCAATATACTTAACATAAACAATACACATACATACAAAGAATACACGCAACTACACACTAATATATTATATACTTAATGAATACAGTAGACTAATACATATCATATCAACACAAATAGACTACCTACATAAAAACTACATACATTAATATACGCATATACACTAAACAGAGAACACAATAGAGGTTGTCTCTATTTAAGAGGAACTGTTTGTGTTATTTAGAGATAAATGAACCTTATCAGTAACCCTATCGATCTGCATCATAAAATACGTCATGTTATTTTTGTCGCATTGGACTGGGTTCGAGTCCCGACTAAGAAAAGCGATTTTTCAAAAGTACATAAAATGCAGTAGCTATATTTTGTTTTAAAAAATAAGCTACAAGACTACTAAAAATAATTTTAAAGAATGTGCTTTTTTCCAATATTTAAAGTCATCATCATTTCAGCCGAAAGACGTCCACTGCTGAACATAGGCCTCCCCCAAGGCTCGCCAAACTGATCGGCCCTGCGCCATCCGCATCCAATGCGTTCCCGCCACCTTCACCAGGTCGTCGCTCCATCTCCGTTTCCCGGTCCGCGGACGCCACTCGACAACCTTTCGGCCCCATCGGCCGTCAGTTCTACGAGCGATGTGCCCTGCCCACTGCCAGTTAAGTCTAACGATTCTTTGAGCTATGTCCGTGACTTTAGTTCTTGCGACTTTAGTAGGTATATTTAAAGTAGTTGCTTTATAATGAATTTTTTACTTTATTTAATGAAAGAGATGATGAAGCTACCGCAAATTTGATTTTTGCGCGAACGAAGCCGCGGGCAAAAGCTAGTGTAGGCATAAAAGTATAGCACATGTGTTTATTCATAACGTATTAGCTAATAAATATAAATTGTATCACGCACAATAGCGTGTGGGTGAATCAAAGATGTGATCCCTGCCTACCCACTTTATCGCGGCTTAAATATACATACAATGTAACGTTTGTTTGATACCGTTTCGTGATTTTATTTGGAGATAGGTACTTATTTGTATGTATACCTAGCAATCTGCTTCGAATTTGCCTGTAATTGAAGCCTGTGAGTGCGTGTTTGTTTGATACTTTTTAATGGTATTTTACGCAACGGTTGTAGTATGTGTTCTTAGAAGGCGAGCGACATGAGTTACGATACGAACGAATGTGAGTATCGTGGAAGACGGCACGAGCCGTTGGGCCAAATAGTACACCGTTTTTAGGGTTCCATAGTCAACTAGGAACCCTTATAGTTTCGCCATGTCTGTCCGTCTGTCTGTCTGTCTGTCTGTCTGTCCGCGGGTAAGCTCAGAGACTGCTAGTACTAGAAAACTGTAATTTGACATGAATATATATATTAGTCACGCCGACAAAGTGGTTAAATAAAAAAAAGTAAAAAAGTGGGGGTGATTTTTTTTTTCTCGACTAACCCTATAGTGTGGGGTATCGTTGGATAGGTCTTTTAAAACCATTGGGGGGTTGCTTACATGATTTTTGCATTCAGTGATTTGTTTGCGAAATATTCAACTTTAAAGTGAAAATTTTCATTAAAATCGACCGTTCCCCCCCCTCTAAAATCTAAACTGTTGGGTGGAAAAATTTTAAAAAATTCAAAATGGTAGTAAATATATTAAATTTACAAGGAAAATTATAGCGGCTAAGATTGCTTGTTTATAGATGGATTGGTATGATGTTTGACATGTAGCACCGTTGGAGAGACTGCAGTAGCAGTACCTAAGTACTGCCCCTAGTTGCAATCGAATCGAAGACTTTCTCGTATTCCACAAATGCCAGGCAAAGGGGGCGGTTATTACTCCTCGGTTTTTGTATAACCTGCCGCAACGCATGTATGTGGTCCGCGGTGCTAAAGCCTTTTCGAAATCCGGCTTGTTCGGGAGGCTGGAAGTCGTCTAACCTGCGCGCGAGACGATTCTTGATGACTCTCAAAAACAGCTTGTAAACATGGCTCAGTAGTGAAATGGGTCTCTTTCTTCAATAAGGTATTATCACCTTTTTTGAAGAACAGCACCATTACCACTTCTGTACCTCTACCATGAGTTACACTAGTTTACAGTGACCGTACTTGCTAGCGACGGCGTAAATGATTTGTATGGAGAATTGTACTTCCGTAAGTGACCGCTAGAGGCGCTGTACACAATTCTCCATATAAATCATTGACGCCGTCGCTAACGAGTACGGTCACTGTAAACTAGTGTAACTCAAGGTAGAGGTACTGTTCCATGCTTACGGCGTTTTCCCCTCACGGATGGCGGAATCGAACCGTTTCTGAAGGGCCTTGAGGATTAGTTTTCCACCTGCCTTCAGAAGTTCAGCCGTTATTCCGTCATCACCAGGGGCTTCGCGGTGTAGGTAGGCCTCCGACAAGATTGAGCGGCGACCTGGTTAAGGTTGCGGCAACACGTTAGATGCGGATGGCGCAGGACCGATCTGTTTGGCGAACCTTGGAGGAGGCCTATGTTCGGCAGTGGACGTCTTTCGGCTGAAATGAAGATGAACCAAACTTAACATAAAATCATAGAAACTTTTTTTTCGGTTTTAAAATGATTGTTGCTGAAGCTAAAGATACATATATGTCAGGTCAGGACAGGATCGTAGCAGGTGGAAACAAATAGTCTCTGCCTATCCCTTTGCTAAAGGGGAAGATAGACGCCCTTGAGATGTGGTGCTGGAGAAAGATGCTCAAACTATCATGGACTGAGTTTCGCACCAACGCTTCAATACTCCAGGAGTTGGGCATTAAGCAGCGTCTATCGACAGTAGTACAGTCACGCATACTGCAGTACTTTGGTCACGTCTCTAGACGAGACAAGAACTCTATAGAGCGATTGGTCGTACAGGGAAAACTGGAAGGCACTGGATCACGTGGCAGGTCACCTATGCGCTGGTCTGACAAAGTGAAATCCGCATTGGGGAGCTGCGTATCTGATTGCGCTAGCTGTTTCCGCCTCTACTGACGTGGACGCCTCAACGTGACCATGACTACTCTGTCAAGAGTGAAACGACAAAGAGGAAGAAGATCCCTTTGCTGGGAAGGAGTCGTGATTGTATGTATGGTATGTATGTATGTTTAAAATGATGAAAACACGAAAAATATCTATGCTTTCCTTTTGTTTAGTCTTGTGCTACATTAATTCATTTTGCGCAGACTATTCTCTATATTACGTATACAAACCCCAAAACAACGCGAAAGGCGTTAGCATAAAAAGCAGGGGGGCTACGAAATTCGAACTTTGTATCGTGCCATCCCTTTTACTCTTGCGCTTTATACAATTAACGTGAAAGGAACGGTATGATTCGAAGTTCGAAAATCAAGTTTCGTTATGTAAGGCCATTCATAATTACGATGCACGCGCGCGATATGCATCGCTATTACGAGTGTAAGAGGATGGGCGTCGGTCTGTCTGTGCCTGATACTGAACCTACTTAGATTGTATTCAAATATTGACTGCTGTCATAATAGGGAATTAGATTTTAGTAATCATCTCGGAAAAAGCCGTGGTGGCCTAGTGGTTTGACTTATGGTCTCTCAAACAGAGGGTTGTGGGTTCTAGTTCGGGCACGCAGCTCTGAGTTTTTCGTGTGCGGAATTAATTTGAAATTTACCACGAGATTTACGGTGAAGGAAAAACATCGTGAGGAATCCTGCATACACCTGAGAAGAAATTCAATGATATGTGTGAAGTTCCCAATCCGCACTGGGCCCGCGTGGGAACTACGGCCCAAGCCCTCTCATTCTGAGAGAAGGCCTGCAGTGGGACGTATATCGATACCGGAAATCTCAAATGGCGTAAAGGACAAGGACATTAGTGTCCTTTACGCCATTTGAGATTTCCGGTATCGATATAGGTTGGGTTTTCACTATGACAGATTCACATCGTGCAGTCGAAATGATGAGGAAGTGGGTTCGATACCAAACCACCGCTATTTTTTTCTGGATTTTAGGGTTCGATATCTCAAAAGGAAAAACCTAACCTTAATAAAATACGTTTATTTTTTTGTCCGTCTCATCATCATCATCGTTTTCGTCCACTTCTGGACATTAGCCTCCCCCAAGGCTCGCCAAACATGGCCCTGCATCTAACACGTTCCCGCAACCTAAACCAGGTCGGCGCTCTTATTGGAGGCCTAACTACACTGTGTCTTCCGGTCCGTCAACGAACACGATATTGACATAATAATTACGTGATTCCTGACCACCCTACCCTGGTTATAGTCAAGAGGATATGTAGATAACACCCTACACATACACACATACAATGTATAGCCAAGGCGACTCGGATTTGCCTGACAAAGCACCCGACGCGTCTCGGCGTGTGTAGGGTGACCAAAACGTTGGCGGGACTAGATTTTTTTCTTTCGGTACCTACAATAAATCATGTGATTATATTTTAAGAATACAGCTGTATTTTCAGTATGACTGCTCGCAGTGTGCAACTAAGATAGCTCTACCTATGTGAGTCTCGTATATTTTTCCACATCGAGTAATTTACAAAAACCATCTTCTTATAATAGTCAACGGCCATTATAAGAAGTAAATTCTGACACATTGCACAACTATGAAGTTTCTGAATAATGAAAATCTGAGCCAAAGGAAAAAAAATGCAATACATATTTACTATTCTGTCACACGTGACAAGTATAGTATAGTAACAGTAAGTAGGTATAGTAGTTAGTAAGTATAGTAATTATTTTTCTATGTTTCACATTGTCAAATTTCAGGAACTTTATAGTTGTGCAATGTATCAATAATACAATGTACCTATAGGTAGTCATTTTCATGGTATGTATCTCCGTGTGTGTACAAACTACTAAATTACTAAAAAAGTAACCATTAACGAGCACCCAAGTCATTTAATAAGTGATCGCTATGAACCAGAATTCCATATTGACAGACAAAAATCAACTCATCATCCATCATCATCATCGTTTCACCCGCAGGTTATCCACTGCTGGTCATAGGCCAGGGGCATCCACCCTGAACCTGCGGCCTTCACCAAATCGTCCGTCCATCTCGTTGGTGGACGTCCCACGCTGCGCTTGCCAGTCCTTGGTCTCCACTCGAGAACCTTTGGGCCCCAACGGCCATCTGTTCTGCGTGCTATATGGCGTGCCCATTGCCTTTTCAACGAGCTAATCCGTTTGGCTATGTCGGTGACCCCTGTTCTACGGATCTCCTCGTTCCTGATTCGATCCCATAGAGAAACTCCGAGCATAGCCATATCCAAAGCTCGTTTGCGACTCTGAGCCTATTCATCAGGCCCACAGTGAAACACCACGTCTCGGATCCATATGTCATCACTGGCAACACACTGATGTAATCAACTCCCAAAAATTTATTTAATACTGTCCCAATTTTTCCCAAACCGCACCCCCCCTACTCCGCAGCGCACAATGCCGCGTAATAATATAATCGGCGCCGCGGCACTCGCCATTAATTAAATTTAAAACCGCCAGTGTGCGCCCAGCCTTATCCCGCTAGGTGTGCCACCCTTATTGTCATTCTTTATAACTTTTGTGAGTACTCGCCTTTTGTTTGTAGAAAAGCTGATTTTTTAGGCTTTTCTGAGGCTCATCATGTACAATAACAACGGTCTACCCAGTGGTAATTTTCAGCAAGTTTATAAGAAGTCGTGGTAGACCAGTAGGTATAAATCTTCTAATATATAAAAATTTCGTGTCACGGTGTTTGTTGTCGAACTCCTTCGAGACGGCTTGACAGATTTTTATGAAACTTTTTTACTTTTTTTTTATTAAACGGTATCGCCATAGTATTAAGGTTCAAATTTAATGTAATGGCTCGAAGCGAAAAATTCACCTGGGAAGATTTATACTATACTAACGTACAGAAGTATCACTCTCGAACAAAAGTCAACTATCGAGCGTTCATTTTCCGTTGGGCACCGCTGATCCGAAACCAAGGGTTCCTACTCGCCGATGTTTGGTAGGTATAAAAATCAAGAAAGATAACAGTGTGTATTAATTAAGTAAACTACCTTTAGTAAGTAAGTAAGTTATTTATAAGATCGTTTAGAAGTCATTGTTTGTTGCAAAAATCACAGAAAAAAAGATGCTTCATTACGCGCAAGTCGCGCGACGCGGCTAGCGTGCGAAGTGAAGGCCAAGTGACAACCTACTGCCATACGACGCCATACGCCTCGCCTCCCCGGGAGGCGCGCCGGCCGAACGGACATACCTGTAGCGACTACTAGCGCCATCTAGTCATCACATAAGGAACTAACTACTACAATCCTACATCACGCTATCGAAGTTTCTCAACTTGGCTGCATAAACCCCCTGGTATTATTTCTACTTGCAACCACACAATCACACCTCATTCAGGCTTTTTTAACCCCCGACGCACAAAGAGGGGTGTTATTAAACCTTTATACAGCTACCAAATAGGCATTATAAGTAATCTATTTCAGTTGAATAGTCAGAGTCTGGCACAACGACGTTTCGTTACGGCTGCCCAAAAAACCATGGGACCGAACATTCCTCGCCGCCATTCTGCCATGAATGGCCTTGGGGTTCCGCAGGCAGATTAAAGAACCCTCGTAGAGTCATTACTTCACAAGTTTGTCAGACAACTGTTTCTAAGGAAGGCTGTTTGCATGAACCTGTAAATGTTTCTCCGAATTTTTGAGTTTATCATCGTCACGTCATCTTACCCTATATTACGTCCCACTGCGGGGCACATGTCTCTTCTCAGAATAAGAGGGCTTTTTGATTTTTCAGAGGGAGAGGAACTTTTGAGTGTAGTTGATGTTTCCATACATTGGTCGATGTTCCAAGTATACCGCATCAAATTGGTGACAACACACATTATGAATCAAAAATCAGCTGAAAAACCTTTACTCCTCCCCCCCCCCCCGAGTTTAGTCAAATTAACCTTTTTTTCATTTTAAGACATTTTATAAGTACCTAAGTATATTGAAAATGTCTAAGTAACTACAGTGAAATATATAAAAAAACCGAGCGTGTTAATTTCTGAATACGTGATTTCGATAAAATCTAGAGGTAAGTAGGTAGGAACCTCTTTGAATTACTCAGATTCGCACAATTCATCATCTTTGCATATTCATTCTTCATCATTGTTATTCAAATTTCACAGAATTGTCCTCGAACCTTTTTTTAGCATCTACAAAGTCTTCAAATCAAATTCAAAAAATGGTAACCTAAAATACCAAATAATGCGAAATATTTTTAGAAACCACTTAAGTACCTACCTAGTTGGCTCGATTCTCTTATAGGAAGACAATTATTTTACATGATAAAAAATGTGTGTAAATATACGAGACCCATTAGCACTATTCCTATTCACACTCCACCCTAATCTTTTTTCTGACACCTCCCAAAAGATTATTTTTATCACTGGCAACTCTAGAGATGACGCGGCAAAAAGTTTTGATACCAATTTATTAAAGCCTAAAATCGAACTGGCCGTCAAGACGGCGTAAAAATTTTGTCAATGAATTTTAAAAATAAATAAAGTCAAGATGGCCGTTTCACATATTTATAGTGTTAAGGGTTAGATTTTTTTTAATAGTTTTTTCTTTTTTATAACTTCCTGGTCTTTTGAGGCTTTTTTTATAAATGGTTGCGTAATAAATGGGCAGGTGTACCTTACACCTCATGATTAGGCAAACTGTGGGTTGTTAGGCAAGTTTTGTTGTCAATAGGCTCTTTATGGTCGGCAAGATGAATGTTTTATGGCTAGTAGAATATTGGGTGTTTTTTGGTGCAAGATTCATTAGACTGCTGGGTTTGCGCCGCTTTGTTATTTTATACTTTTTCGTATGCGTTCGAATCACAAAGGATCATGAAAAAAATTACTAACACGATGATAGTTCACTTTACACTGAATTCTTTCTGCCAGTAAGTACCAAATGGCACCATATCCAGTGGTTCTATAAATAAAGATACGTCATATGTATTTTTCTCCGGTGTATCGATATATGTAAGTAAATAAATATCTCTTATGACCATTCAATCACGAACCGGAAGACGCAGTGTAGGTAAGCTTCTAACGAGATAGAGCGACGACCTGGTTAAGGTTGCGGGACGGTGTTAGATGTGCAACGGGGAAGACCTGTTTGCCGACACTTTTGGGAGCCCTATGTAGAACGTCCTATGAACTATGAAATATATATACAAAACTTTGTGTGTTACCCATTGCTGAAGAGGGCAACAACTAATGCTTTTTATTTGCTATGTTTATTTTAGTTTTAAGAGCTTAGTAATAGCACACTTTGTTAATTTGTAAATATCTTATTGTATTTAGTTAAATGCTTGCACGTGGGCGGTGCAGTAATTGCCATTCTGTCCTTGGTGGGCGGTAAGTTTAATATAGAAAAAAAAATTAGTTCACAGTGTTTCGTTAGATGGCGCTGTACTGAATGTAAACTCCCTAACGTTGTGTCGCCCTAGAAAGCATAAAAGAGAGTTTTGTATTTCGTTGTGCGCTTACAGCTTAGAAATCATTAAAGCAGTTAAGTAACAATAAAGTGACTTTAATTACGAGCTCCCTAAACATTGCGGTCCTTCGAGCCCCTTCGTTTACATCTCTCTCTCTCTCTCTCACTCGTACATACATACAGATTCCCATTTATAATATAACATTAGTAAACTTGTGGGATTCCCAGTAAGCTGAGCACAGCTACCTATTTCAAATAAGTAAACAACTCCATTCCCTGAATAGCGGCAATTACTTCCCAGCATTGTGGGACCTAAAGTTTGATTGGCTAGAATCGGCCAATTATCCAGAGAGCCAATTATGCCGCGTTTCTGCGCCGCGTCACCGCCAGCAGCCAATCGGCGGCCAAGAAGGTTTTTAATTAAATTGTTTGTCTGTCACGGTGAAGTCTTGAGACTTGTTTAGATAGCCAGTGACTTGACGAACTAAAGTCACGACCATGGCAGTGTAAAGTCGGGTGCGTTGACCCAAAGGTAGCTTTAGCCTATAGATGTTTCTGGATCTAATCTAACAGTGAAAAATTACGGATTAATCAGTCATTTGATCAAATCCCTGACCCTGTTTAGTGAAATGACGAAATCAGCCAAAAAGGCAACTGGTCGTTTCAATTCATGACCGGATAGCCTAGTTATTAGAGAACGTGACTACGAAGCTTGAGGTCCTGGGTTCGAATCCCGGCCGGGGCAGATATTTGTGTAAAAAATACGAATATTTGTGCTTGAGTCTTGGGTGTTTAATATGTATTTAAGCATGTATTTATCTTACAGTACAAGCTTACAGAAAAAAAAATCATAAAAATCGGTCAAGCCGTTTCGGAGGAGTTCGATAACAAACACCGTGATACGAGATTTTTATATATTAGATTATTATTTCACCAGATTGGTTTAGTGATTTGATAAAATCCCTGAAACATGGACAGCGAGTGTTGATGAGAAGAACTCGCAAAGTGAACTCCTTTTATTATTTTACCAGACACGTTCGTTCAGTGAAATGATAAAGTCTCTACTGTGGCATGGTAGGTAGGTATGGCTGATTGATTCGAAAACTCAGAGGTATCATAGGTCAAACTACCAGGATAACATGACTTCACTAGAGAATCGATGAAATTTCAGATCGAAACCACAGAGTAGAATTTAAAGTTACCCTTGCTCCCAAATCCTCTCGAAGGTCCTTCAAAACGCCTTACAAAGGTGTGAAAATGGACATTGAATCAGACACCTACATACATACATATCTGATACTGTATCTGTTGAATGTCCAGTAAGTTAAGCTGGGCTTAGCAAAGTCAACTGTGGGGGAGATATAGAACTAATCTAAAGAATATAAATGATATTGATTGTATTTACTATCTACTATCTTTTTAAACCTACCTATGTACCTAAATTAAATAATTTATTTGCATTGTAGCTGCTGGGTCTTACTTATCTCATCATCATCATCATCATCTTTTCAGCCGAAAGACGTCCACTGCTGAACATAGGCCTCCCCCAAGGCTCGCCAAACAGATCGGTCCCGCGCCATCCGCAGCCAACGCGATCCCGCAACCTTAACCAGGTCGTCGCTCCATCTTGTTGGAGGCCTAGCTACACTGCGTCTTCCGGTCCGTGGACGCCACTCGAGAAACTTTTGGGGTTTGGGTTCAGTAGTGGACGTCTTTCGGCTGAAATGATGATGATGATGATGAGGTAAATAACTGTAACCTTTTTGTCCATGGATTTCTAACACGGGCGAAGCTGCAGGTTTTATTTGGAAGTCTTTGAATGACAGATGTCGCGTTTGTGTAATTTTACACTACCTTTATACCAGGAGATCAGCTGATAAAAGGAACTCCGCAACATTACTGAAAGTACTTACTTACATTTTTCAGTATAGGTAGGTACTTAGTTCTTTTTGGTAGAGACAATACACATCGCCCTATCACAAATGCATTCTCAGATTCAAAATTGGAACAAAGAACTCCACCAATCAAAACACGCACATTCCGACACGTAAAAACAAAAATTTCAGCACACACATTGTAGCCACACCTCCTTGTAAGAATCACTTGATTCGCCGCCCACGCGCCACAATGGGCCAACAATAGCTCGAACAATGAACACAAAGGGCGCGACTGTCTTCCCATTGTACGGAACAATGGAGGCCACGCCCCCCGCATTGTTTCATCTCGGCCGCGACGCACGTGATTGGTTGAGGAGGTAATTGACCACCCGTAGTTTGAAGAATGTTTGAAAAAAGAACGTTATCTTTGGGCTACCCACTTAAGTGTATAACAAGGTTAACGATTTTGAATTCTATGTGTGGTAGCGCAAGGGTGTTGTTGGGTTGTTATGGTGGTGGCGTAGGCAGATGGTTTGAATGCAACCGGCAGCTTTGATCGGTATTAAATTGACAGTTGTCTATAAATATATTTCCTCTTGGTTTTTTATGCAGCCCTGGTACATGTTGGAGCAGTTTGTTATATTAAAAGATGCATTCAAATTGTATGACGTTTTGAATTAAGCTGACGTTTTGTAACATTTAATTGACATTATACCTACCCTATTTTAAAATTAACTCACTATTATTATACTAGTTTCACTTATCGTTCAATAAGGTCTTTACCCTTAGCCTTTCTTGCGAGAAGCATTGAGCTGGCATGAATGGAATTTTCAGAATTTTACAAAACTCCTACGGGATTCCTTAAACATTACATCATGTTCTTTAGGTTTCATAAGCAATCGAAATTCCGGGAAACCACTTGCGTGCTTCCCAACCTCGTGAGAATATGGGGATGAATGTTATTCTAAGTAGAGATTCAGCGACCAAACCAAACTTTATCCAAATCTGTCCAGCATCTGAATTATAATTATTGATTTGTTTCAACTAAACTACCTGCAGCAAATTTATTTCTGCTTTGAAAAGTAGGTACTTAAAACAGATATATCTCTGTTAGGTATATTTCGACTGCACTTAGTAATATGCAAATGTGAGAAGTTTTTTAAGTTTCCTAACTTGTTTGATGGCACACTGCTTGTATATTTTGCATGTATTTTTCAATTATAATTGTTTTTGTGTAGGTACCTATGTTCATTGATGTTTCAGCCTATTCGTGGCGCGTTTTTTCAAAATTCTTTTTGAATATTTTTTTTTCTGAAAATTGTATGTTTAATGTTTATTACACGCTTTATATTAGCTTCACCTATATGTTTGTTTGTATGTTTGTTTGTGTGTATGTTTGTATGTATGTATGTTTGTAACCGACTCCTTAGGGCGCGATTTTGACCCACTTCTCGGTTTCCGATTGAGCTGAAATTTTGCACGTATGTGTAAATTGGATGACAATGCAATATTATGGTAACATGGAGCTGTTCTGATGATGGAGCTGGATGGTGGCCATAGGAACTCTGTAATAAAACGATACAACCCCGTCGAATTTGGGCTCTTTTGATTCGTCTTGTCGAGTACTTTGATCCCAGATGGTAACCAGGTTCTGATGATGGAGCTGGAAGATGGCCAAAGGCACTCCACAATAAAAAGACACAACCCCATCGAGTTTGGGCTCGTTTGCTTCGTCTTGACGAGCACTTTGATCCCATATGGTAACCAGGGTCTGATAATGGAGCTGGAAGATGGCCAAAGGCACTCCACAATAAAACGAAACAACCCCATCGAGTTTGGGCTCGTTTGATTCATTTTGACGAGTACTTTGGTCCTAGATGGTAACAAGGGTCTGATGATGGAGCTAGAAGGGGGGTAGGTGGTGGGGTGGGGGGGGGAATGGGGGGGATGGGGGGATGGGGGGATGGGGGGGGGGGGATGTGGGGGGATGGGGGGAATGGGGGGAAATGGGGGGGTAAGGGGTCGGGGGGTTAAGAGGGTTGAGGGTAAGGGTGTGGCGGTTGGGGTTATGGGGTGGGGGGGGTTTGGGGGAAATAGGGTGGGGGTGTTGGGGGGTTCGGGGGTTAGGGATTTTGGGGGGTTGTGGGAAATGGGGAGGGGGTAAGAGGCCTAGATGGTAACAAGGGTTTGATGATGAAGCTGGAAGGGGGGGGGGGGGTAGGTGGAGGGGTGGGGGGAGGTTGGGGGTAAATGGGAGGGGAAGGGGGTTTAGGGGGTTGTGGTTAAGGGTTTGGAGGGGTTGGGGAAATGGGTTGAGGGATGTTGGGGGGTTGGGTTTAGGGGGTTGGGGGGGTTGGGGGTTGTAGGTGAGGGGGGTAAATTTAGAAAGAATGAGGTTTACGTTTAGTAGTGTAGAGCAGTGCGCGCGCACCAAAGACCAAGTATAAGATAGACTGATTCTATTTAAGATGAGCAAAAAACCGTTTTGTGTCTCTTTCTAGCACATGGAAACTCTCACTGTGAAAAAAATGCAACTAAAAAATAGAAAATAAATAATAGTTTAAAAAAACTAAAAAACACGCTTTAAAAAAATAAAAAAAAAAATAAAAAAATAATAATAAATTTCAATTTACTATTCTTATAGTGCAGTACAAATCTTAATAACCAATTATTATATTGTTATATCCAGATGAAAATTTGTAAACAATTCTAAATATTGATAAAATAAATAATAATAGTTTAAAATATTTTATTGTAAAAAAAGCGTGGGGTGCTTTTTAAGATGTTATCAAAATGATAATCCTTGACAATTGACAACATGCACCCCACGCTTGTTTTACAATAAAATATTTTAAACTATTATTATTTATTTTATCAATATTTAGAATTGTTTACAAATTTTGATCTGGATATAACAATATAATAATTGCTTATTAAGATTTGTACTGCACTATAAGAATAAATAGTGTATTGAAATTTATTAAATTTTTTTTTATTTTTTATTTTTTTAAAGCGTGTTTTTTAGTTCTTTTATTTATAATTATTTTAAAGATTTACCTTTAATCCTAAGAGCAAAAAATGTATAAGCCATTAGTGGAAGCTGTTTTGGCTAATGTATTATTTAGAAAAATTAATTTGAATTGTATTATATTATGCTGTATGTTTCCCAATACAATAAATAAATAATAATTCCGGGATTTTGCAAAAAATCTCGTGAGAGTTCCCAATAATTAACACTGTGATCTTTATTAACGTTGCAAAAAAGATATCCGCGTCATTTTCATGTCCTAAGCGTAGCGGTCGAAATTCCGGGATTTTTATCCCAGTCCCGGAATATCTAGCTTAGGTATGTGTTATTCCAGACGTTTAGGTATATACATACCAAATTACAACCTAATCCGTCTAACCGTTTTAGCATGAAGGCGTAACAAACATACACATACACACACAGTCATGCACGCACACACTTCTCGCAAACTTATGCATTTACTTACAATATTATATTACACTAGTTTTATCCTGGGAATTCGCCCATGTTAGGAACTTATGAAAAAGGTTATGGTAATATTTTTAACAACAGAACACATGGACAACATTCATTAACTAAGTACTTAATGATGATGATGATGTATGGGGACGCCTCGCTGAGCCAGGCGGGCTGTCGACCGTTTTGCACAGTCATTCAGCCCAGTTCCCCGAGGTTGGAGCCGACGGTTACTGTCCCAGCAGCGGTCCCACACAGCATCTCTCCTCGAATCTTCTCGTTCTCCTGCTGAACATAAGGACATAACAAAGTACTTACCTAAATGTAATTTTTATTTTTCTCGCCTGAAACACAGGATTATCCTAGTTCAGGCATATGTGTTACTATTTCCTATAAGTCTCCTAGATAAATTGTATTGTATTGTAAGAAAGTATTTTGAATAAAGATTTATTTATTTTATTTAGTTATTTACTTATTCTTGTTTAAAATAAAATTATTATCCCACGCGAACACATTATCGGAATATTAAGTATCCAATGTAGTCCACCTTTATGCCAAGTTTCATTTAAATCCGTGCTGGTGTTATTGCGTGATTGATTAAAAAACATCCAAACATCCAAACGCAATGTAAACGGGGGTTAGACTCAAAATGACCAATATGTATTGGAAAAAATAACGCAGACGGACCAAAACGCGTAGTGACCAATATCTAATACACATATTGACTAATCTTATTAGTTTATTGAATCAGGCGTTACTTTGCGGAGGTCCATATTAATGAAATAATCATAATTCATTAATCTTATTAAGTATAGGTTATGTGAGTTTGCATGGGACCGAAGGGCCAAAAAAGTACACAGAAGTAGGAGCTCCGTGCGGAGCTCCGTCGATACAGTTTTATGTATATTGGACTTAGGAATAAAATGTATAGGTACTATACATTTGTCATGATACCTATTCATTTTACACCGCGGTAATTTTGCATTATGTGTCAATTTGCGCATGTGTCAATTGCGTGTTGTAAACGATCCAAACAACATAATATTAGTTGAATAGGATGTACGTTACAAAGGCTTGAACTTTAGGCGCGTGGTATATGTGCATCGTAGCTATGGGTACGGTAGCACGCCAGACAATGATATCGATCGGGTTCGAACCGACTACCACACTAGAAGGGTTCACTTGGTCGAGCAGGTTTCATTACAACATCGTCCCAAATATTAAAATTGGTCAAAAGTGCGAGTAGGACTACATACATGGAGGGTTCTGTAAGAAAGAAAATATTTTTTACACAAAGTAAAAGTTTATGTGAAACAGTAGGTATCCGGTGGATCCCAAACTAGGCTGTGCCTTTATCTTGGGATCCGGAACCTTAAATCTGTACCGTACAATGCTTTAAAAGCAGTTCAGTGGGTACTTACGTAAAGAATCGCCGAAATGTCAAGCACTAAAATCGCAAACTTATACGTGCCTAGGTTTTCGAAAAACATCCAAACGGCATAGGGTCGCTGGCGCGTAGGTATGCTATTTCTATGTAAATCGTCAACTTGCCAAATTGCCTAATAACTGTCAGCTGTGTCCTAACAACCAGCGCAGCTGTTAAAAACGCTGAAAAAGACAATTTTTAACTTTATTTTAATTTTAGTATTTGTTAGTAGGTATACCGCCCACATTACAGTACCCAGCTATAAAGATTGCACATGGTCTTAGAAAAAAGACTCGGCAAAGATCGGATGTCTCGGATGTCGGTCATTTGCAGTCTTTTTTCAAAGACCGATGTGTTTTTTTGTGTATCACACACACACACACACACACACAAAAAACACAAAAAAACACATCGATCTTTGGAAAAAGACTGCAAATGTCCGACATTTGCCGAGTATTTTCTTCAAAGACCGCGTGCAATCTTTATAGCTGGGTACTGTAATACATAATTTATGAAAATTTCAAGTGTCTCTAAACACTTGAAATTTTCATAAATTATGACATTGTAGCGACTACTAGCGCCATCTAGTCATCACATAAGGAACTAACTACTGCAATCCTACATCACGCTATCGAAGTTTCTCAACTCGGCTGCATAAATACAACTTCCAACTTTCATCCATTGGACTTCGGTACCCAGGCATAACATCTGCCTGGAGAGAGATCTCTCTATTGTAACTTCCCCCAAAACATCAAGAGTCAAGAGATAAAGCCCTGTAACAGAAGAACAGACAGACAGACAGCGGAGTCTCAGTAATAGGCGGCGCTGCACCCTTTTGTTATGGAACCCTAAAAAATGTAAAAGTGTGTGGGTGCAAGTGTGTTTGTTACTGATTCACACTAAAACAACTGGACGGATTCAAATGGACTTAGGTATGTAGATAACTAGACGTCTGTAGGGCCATTCTACTTTTCGTTGACCAGTATTTTTTTGTACTGTGCTCTTCAAATATTTTTTTTACAAAAACGGTAAAGTGCTTGGTTTAAATCATTTAAGATTTAAATAGGCACATAATTAAGCTTACATTTAAAATTATCACTACGTATAAAATGTAATTATTATTATCTATAAAGTAGGTAACACAGTGGACATGCATGTCCCCGCCATTTGTATGGAAATTGATGTATTTTCCGCTGAGTTACCAATTTTTTCCACAAAATTTCTTTGAATTTAAAGTTTTATTGCTTTAAAACATTAAATTTAGGCGTTTCAGTTTGTATATAAGTTATTTACACTTGAAAAAAATCACCAGGTATGCCTTATATTTCACAAAAGATTAATGGTTACTTAAAAGTAGAATGGCCCTGTAATAATCTTCCCAGTACCTCTTACCATGAGTTACACTAGTTTGCAGTGACCGTACTCGCTAGCGACGGCGTAAATGATTTGTATGGAGAATTGTACTTCCGTAAGTGACCGCTAGAGGCGCTGTACACGATTCTCCATACAAATCATTTACGCCGTCGCTAGCGAGTACGGTCACTGTAAACTAGTGTAACTCATGGTAGAGGTACAGGTGAATTTTTGCTTCGAACCCTTATCTTTCAAAACAAACGGTATCGTCATAGTATTAAGGTTCAAATTTAATGTAATGGCTCGCAGCGAAAAATTCACCTGGGAAAATTTATACTATAGGATACTTTTTATCCCGATGTCTCCAAAGGATCCATCTACATAGTTTATTCTATTTACCGCTAAATGTCGCTTGGATAATTTCGCCTCTCAAGCGTCGAACGGATGGTTATTATAGAAGGTTGAATCAAGAGCCTCTGTTCCCCACCCGATTATAATAATGATTGAGGACGACGACTCCACCACCATCAATTAATAATCGACGGTTAAAAGGCAAAACGCATGAAGCGACATTTTTTGAACTTTACATGAAACCCGGCTCAAACGACGGAGAAAAATTCGCTGATTTCAAATATGTACATATAACTCATTTTGACAAAAAGTGACGCTTCATGCGTATTGCCTTTTAACCGTCATTTAACGACCGCTTTAGCCTAGTTGGTAGTGACCCTGCCTACGAAGCAAGAGGTCTTGGGTTCAAATCCCGGTAAGGGCATCTATTTGTGTGATGAGCACGAATATTTGTTCCTGAGTTATGGATGTTTTCTATGTATTTAAGTATGTATTTATCTATATAAGTATGTTTATCGTCGTCTAGTACCCATAGTACAAGCTTTGCTTAGTTTGGGACTAGGTCGATTTGTGTAAGATTGTCCCCTAATGTTTATTTATTATTTATTTTATTTATTTATTTATAATGTGTAAACTACAACATCAAAATCTATAGGTAAGTATCTCTAGAGACATGATTGCACGAATGTTCGTCATACGACGTTAATGAAGACTTTAACGAAGATAAGTATTTTTCGGGAATTCCCGTGGGGCTATAGTAAAATCCCGGGATAGTTAAAATCTTGCGGGACTTAATCACGAACTAATATTTATTGCTAAAATTACCTACCTACCTACCTACCTCAAAGACTGGAAGGACACCTCTCAGTATCGGGATGAATGGCGAAAATGGGGGGAGGCCTTTGCCCAGCAGTGGAACACTTCTCCAGGCTAACTAATTATAATAATAATAATAAAATTACCTCGACATTTCGACCGTAATTACAATTTAAGTTACCCATACCCATAGTACCCATTTGAGTTACCCGTTATCCGTTTTCGCCGTAATACTCACATTCATTCTCTTTTATACAGCATACTCTTTAATCCTGCAACTCCTCAATATCTTCAAGAGCGTTTTATGTTCATGTCCTCTATTCGCTCTGCACAAAATTTTCTTCTTACCGTTCCTCCTTCTTCCTCCAAATTCTATCATAACTCCTTTACTATGACCGCCATTCGTCTTTGGAATTCTCTTCCTTTGGCGTTAAGGCAAGCAAAATCCCTTCCCATTTTTAAAAACCTTCTAAAGGCTCATTATTTGTCACTAACATAATACACACTTCTTTGTTCTTTTTGTTTTTTGTTTATATTGTTTCTTTAATTTCCTTTTTAAATCCTTTTCTCACATGCGGCCTTTTGACATTTTTCCATTGATATTTTGTATTAAGTATATGTAGTGTATATGTATTATATTGAATATATGTGTTTATTTATAAAATTTATATTATATTTGTATTGATTTTATTGTTTATTGTCTATTAATACTAAGTTTCTCTTGTCTGTTATTTCTGCCACCTACATTAGTCTGTTGATATTTATTAATTTCTGAGTAATTGGTTGTCTGGAAGAGATCGCTTTTTAGCGATAAGACCGCCTATTGTCTACCTGAATTTTTTATTTTTGTAATGTTACTGTACTGTTTTTGGTGATCAATAAAGAATATTTGTATTGTATTGTATTGTAAGTTACAATACGATTACTTCCACTTTGGCACTCGGTATTTCTTGATGTGTTTAATTCCCGCTCCAAAGGGAGGATCAATGAAAGCGCACCATTAACCGTCGACATCGACATATATAACATAAACGTACACTTTATGCCAAAATATTTCAACTTAGCTACTTGAGTCTCCTGATCCCCTAGTCCAATCATTACAGTGGCGAGCCAATTTGCCGCTGTCGGCAATCTTGCTCGAGGACCTTGTAATGGCCTCAAGTGTAAGAAGTGAGGTTGTGGCTGGAAGTGCATAGAGTGGGTTTAGAATGTTTAGATGGTTAAACACGCAAGTACTATTAACTAAAGTAAGTAACTGATTTCAAAAATGGCGAATGAAAGTTGAATTTCTTAAAAAAAATTTTTAATGGTCCCGCCTTGTTTTAAAAATGCTTCGGTTGTTTAATAAAAATACTTAATACATAATTTAAATTAGAGTTAATAAAATGACTACCTATTTATTGAATATTGATTTGGCAGTTATAATTATAAGCACAGAAAACTCGATAGGGGCCCATTCTGGGTTATTAAGAAAGTGGCGCCCTCTTTTAATTAGTACTTACTTCTTGTGGACGTATTTTTGACTCAATGTTTTGTTTCAGCAACTATTTAATTTAAGGTGTTTTTCTTTAAATAATTTTAGATTAAATCAAGAGTCTCAGTTCCCCACCCGATAATAATACCTGATTGAGGACCCTACCGCCATCTATTAACATGTGTAAACTTAACTGTCGCCTCCAACTAGCGCCATCTAGACCGTTCGGTTAACAACACAGACTATTGAAGTTAGCTACTTCTTACAGCGCCATCTAGGTGATTACGTATGCATTATGTAAGCATTTCGTGCGTTCCTAGTGCACGTGCTTGATACTTTGGATTGTACGGTGTAGATGGCGTAGTAGGAGAAAAATAGTACAGGGGTGCGGTGGGGTTAGGCCGTTCACATAACGAGTCTCTTTGAGTAGACTCCATGTGCGGCGAACAACGGCCTAGTGTACGTTTCCGTATTTGTCGCCCCGCAATGCAATGATATTGCACGACCTTGATATTTCGAACCCATGATAATAATTATTAATTACTTTAATTAGTAATAATAACAAATGAGGATTTCGTAAATTATTCCAGGGTCAACAATAACAGCTTGTGTTTTAACCTCACCCGAAATTTTTCCAATAGTCCGGTAGTCGTGATTTATTTAAATTTTCATCATCATCATCATTTCAGCCGAAAGACGGCCACTGCTGAACATGGGCCTCCCCCAAGGCTCGCCAAACAAATCGGTCCCGTGCCATCCGCATCCAACGCGTTCCCGCAACCTTAACCAGGGGCCTGTTGCATAACAAAGTACAACTAATATTACAAGCGGAACTCTCGCTTCACTTCTACAGGGTTATTTGTAATTCACTAGCATCCTTTTAACCCTAAACTCCTACCACTTAAACAAACGTTTTTTGTTTTACAGCTTTTGTCATAACTTAATATTTTTGGTGTAATAACGTTTTGAAAATTTGATATTTCCTCTTATTTTTACGATACTCTGTGTATTTGTATGGGAAAAAAAGTGCTTCATTTTAAAAAGTTGTAGAACAAAAAACATTTGTTTGAGTGATATGAATTCAGGGTTAAGAGGACGTCAGTGAATTACAAATAACCCTGTATTAACTAGAAAGGGAGTTCCGCTTGTAATATAAGTTGTACTTTGTTATGCAACAGGCCCCTGGTCGTCGCTCCGTCTTGTTGGAGGCCTACGCCTACCTACAGTGCGTCTTTCGGTCCGTGGACGCCACTCGAGATCTTTTTGCCCCATAGGCCATCACTTCTACGCTACGAGGTCAATTTCGAAACAAAATATGATTAATTTTTTCGTACGGTGTTATTTCATTTGGTTTCGCCCATATACGAAAATACTTGTTTTACAAACTTTTTTTATTGAATTTAAGTAGTTCTTTACAGTATTGTAGTACAGATTTTTATTCCAGATAATCTAATAGTTTCCATAGAAAACGATCATTTAGCTCCATTCACATGATTAAGTATTAAAGAAAAATCTTCTTTAAATTTTAAAGTCAATAAGTAGATAAGATAATGCAACAAGAAGCGATCAAATGTACTGAATTATGTGTCAACCTCATGCCATTGTTTGGTAGTTTGGTAACAATTAATTATATTTCGAATACAATGTAAAATAATTCTTAATTTAATTGTAATAGGGTGCAATAGAAGGGCTTCAACCAAATAAATTATTTTTACTATGTTGACTTAGTAATTCAATTACTATGTAATTTTGTAGATTATGTTTATTGGTTAATTTTTTGCATTTTTGTTTTTCTAGCTGTCGTAAAATGTCATGATAAGAATTCTTTGACGAACTGATCGATTATTTTACGTTAAGATGATTAATTTCAACATCATTTAACAAGGACCGTGTGGCCTAATGGATAAGGCGTCGGACTTCGGATCCGAAGATTGCAGGTTCGAGTCCTGTCACGGTCGAAGATTTCTTTTATCATTTTTTTGTTTTGTTTTACTCATTTAGATTTTTAACCGACTTTAAAAATTAAAAGGAGGCTCTCAATTCGTCTGTATGTTTTTTTTCTTTGTGTTCCATGTTCTTTTTCTAATATTACCATTTTTAATTTATCTTCACTTCCCAGACATTCAAGTTTCAAGACAGACAAGTTGTTACTTAAACTATTCATAAATAAATACAGCAATGTACTTGTAGGTTTTTTTGACTTGTGCGGTTTAAATATTTGCCCTAAACAAATAGGTACAAAACAAAATTTAAAAATTTCTTTACAGCGCCCTCTAAGAGATTATACGTGAAACATGTTTGACTGTAAGCAATGCCAATTGAATGACGTGGTGCTTAAACCAACCTACGATATCTAAAAGTGTCAATCTTTTGTGGTAGATGGCGCTAAAATAAATCAGTCAAAATGTAAAATGTCACTTCAGATTTTACTTTTCGTAAAATAACGATAATAATTTTTACTAAAACGTTTCAGGTGGGAGTCGAACTCGCGTGCCGAGGGTTCCCTACTAATATATAATTATGTATATTTAAGTTGCAAAGAAGTGCCAGTGGATTCTAGCCAACACTGCAATACCTACTTACTTAATTTTAATTTAGTTTAAGTTCTATAATCAATTGAAGACGTGAGTGGATGAAGGGGGTATGTCACGAAATATTATTTTAAGTAAATCGCAGTTAAAGGTTTTTACGTTGTAGTTGTATTTAAGTATTGATATTTTTGTAAAAATCAACCAATTAGGCGGATCTATTGTTTTTTTATTAAATGATTTTAAATCACATTTTTTTTTATAAAAAGTACATAACCCCTTCTTTCTCTTTTAAGCCGTTCTGCAAAAAAAGAACTTAAATAAATGAAAGTGTTTATTGAAACAAAATCTATTAATTTAGAAGAATTTCTTTGTAAAATACCTGCATTCATGATTTATATTTCGGATATGTCAGAATGAGACGAAATAACATGGATGAAGGAGCAAGTGCGTACATAACACTTTCTTCTGTTACATTCACTCGTAAACTGGTAACCGCTTCTAGAGTCATGTGCCCTTAGTGTTAGTGCCCCTTAGCACGTTCATTCACGAAGAACGTAACTTATTCTTGTACATATAGGTCCTTCATACACTGGGTGAGAACTAAAGGCGTTCGGTGTTGCATTGTGACTAGCACCTTCATTTTATGGCATAAAAGCGAAAATGAAAAAAATGCGACATACCCCCTTCATCCACTCATGTCTTCAATTCATTAAACTATTAATTAGTAAGTACTTAAGTATGTTAGTAGAGTCGTATCAACTTCTAAACAAAATGTACTTACGTAGTGCTGGGTCATTTTATGTTGGTAAATGGGACTGACCTTTATTATTAATTTAATTAAGTTTTTATTATTTGTTGTTGTTTTTGTCGTCGTGTATTCGTTTCCTACGGCCATTAATAAACGAGTATCTTTATAACAAACGTAATGTATGTCATCCATCATCATGATGATGATGGTTGGATGCGGCTTACATCCACTTCGAACCAGCCGCATCCAACCGTAATGTATGTAGGTATGTAAGTACTTTATTGTACCTACATAAAACACAAAAATAATACAAAAACATCAAAACAAAAAGAGTACAAAGGCAAACTTATCCCTAAAAGGGATCTTTTCAAGCTAACCTGGATTGAAAGGAAAGCTTAGAAGATAGGCGAACAGTAAATTTGTCTACTTACTTATACAGAGAGAAGAAAGGGAAAGGGATATATACATGTAAATAAATAAACAAATACACAAAATAATGAACAATTAGTTACTTCGAGGAATATACATACATTACAATGAACAATATAGACACTTACACATATGAATAAACAATACATATAAATAAAAAGGGAACGTATCAAAATATATAAAGTTTAAAACGAATAATGGACGAAATACATAATGGTCATAATACATACTAAAATTTTCTATGAAACTATTGATAAAACGAACTTTTTTAATCATGTAATCTACAGATTGGTTTAGGTCAGGTTAGGTTTATTTTATGAAAATCCTGTAAAGTTGAGAATTTCCAAGAAAATTGCATTATATCAAATGACCATTATGTATTTCGTCCATTATTAATTTTAAACTTTAGATATTTTGATACGTACCCAAATAAAAAACCGGTTGTCTGCAAGCAAAGTCTGTAATGACAACGTCATAACAAAAAAACAAAATTGAAACCAGGCGGTCACCCATCCAAGTACTGACCGCGCCCGACGTTGCTTAACCTCGGTGATCGGACGAGAACCGGTGTTTTGTCAAATATCTTGAAAACGGTGCATCCTACGGCAAAAACAACGAAATCAAACAAAAGCAGACTACTACATACACACTCTTTCGTAAGGATGTGATATAACACATTGAAGTAGTTATTTGGAGGGGCGGGCCATGGTTATCGTAGTATCTCTATGTACTATCGCCCCAAGCGCCAGATAACCACCTTAAAGGCCCAGTTTGCGTGCAGTGGCTAGACATCTGTCCATAACAATCCATAGCAATAAACATCAACGGCTGCAAGCAAATTTGTTATGAAAATGGGTATCTGACGTCTGGGGCGATGGTACGGGTCAAATCTTGGAAGTTGAATTTGACCCACTTCTAGTGGTCGAATTTGCTTGAAATTTGGTAAGCCTAGATAGGTTGGATGACAATGCAAGTACAGTCAACAAAAAGTACAGTGAGCTGAAAAGCTAGCTTTAAAAATAAAAATTAAACAAAAACTTATTCTTAACTTAAATCATTCAAACACCCCCCTTATTTTTTTTTATCTACAACCCACGTTTTTTATTCCTAATTCGTCTAGCTCCGTGAGCGATGGCGCGGCAACATTGATGGAATGCCGGGAAAGTCGTTTATCGGGGTGGGGGGGATCTATGGTGGTCATTTGTTAGTTCAGTCTTTTGTTCCTGCACTTAAGGGGTGAGTCCCCAAAAAACGCTTGAAAGATGTTTGCGGTTTGCAATAATGCCACGAAATTCACCGTATATTTAATACTACAAAAATTATTTTAGAAACTTAATAGATGTATCTACAGCTTCACCGCGCTACATTTGTAAAATAATAATTAATTTCCGAGAAATAAAATCCCAAAGTCTTTCAAAAACATTGAAATCGTCATTTTCTATTTACGCTTTTTAGATAATAATGGAACAAATTCATGAAAATCTCTTTGGTTGAATCGTAACACAAAAGTATGAAAAATATTATCACCGTTTCATTTTAGGCTAAATATAATCTCTATAATGATAATATGCATCTAAACATTATCTATTTTTTACGCAAAAATGTTTGCCGTTTTACATACTTTTTACTATGGAGCGAACATTTCCCGTAATTTGATTTTTAAATAGCGATCGCGGCCGAAAAATATTCAGTGCTGTCAAGGAATCCAAGGAGAGAGCACGCTCCGTTTGTAGCCGCGCACGCACACACTCGCACAAAATACTACTCCTGTGGTAGGGTAAGGGTGGATCCCAACTGTTCGATTTCAGCTGTCAAAGAGGTCAGACTTTTACTAAGGTAAGTAAGTTTTCTTAATAATTACAAGCTTTTATTTGTAATTATTGCAATCGTCGTATATAATTATGTGTGTTTTTAACACGTTTTTACAAGCTTTTTTTTAAATTGCCCTGTTAGTTTAGGCCAAATCTTGTAAGCTTTATTTAACCCGCTTCTAGTAGTCGGATAGACTTGAAATTTGGTATGTGTAAAAAAACGAAAAATTAAAAATAAGTTTGTAACAAAATGTCTTGTGCCATCTTCTTTACTAATGTCCTTTTTGTCGATAGGAAAGTTCTTTGGTCTTTGTCAAACTCACATTGCACCTGATTGATTATAAGAATATTGTTAAATCTTATATCTTTATACTATTTATTTGATGTCTGTATCAAGACAATGTCAACTTTTTAATTAAATGCGTGTTGTACTTTATAAACAATCGAATCGTCTCGCACGCAGGTTAGACAACTTCCAGCCTCCTGAACAAGTAGGATTCTGAAAGAGCTTTAGCACCGTAGACCACATACATGCGTTGCAGCAGGTTATACAGAAAACCGAGGAGTTTAAACGCCCCCTTCGCCTGACATTTATAGACTATGAGAAAACCTTCGATTCGATCGAGACTTGGGCTGCACTGCAGTCCTCCAACGGTGCCAAGTAGACTACTGGTACAGTACATTACATCGAAGTGTTGAAGTATCTATATAATAGCGCCACAATGTCCGTCCGACTTCAGGACCAGATGTCGAAGCGTATTCAATTGCAGCGGGGAGTCAGACAAGGAGATGTTATTTTTCCAAAACTGTTCACCGCTGCACTGGAGCTGAAGGATGCTTTCAAGACTCCTGACAGGGAAGGGCGAGGCATCAATGTAAATGGTGAAATACATCCCTTCGACCTAAGTGCGATGCTTTCTAACCTCGGGACGATCTCCGAGCGAGTTGGACTTTAATTGAACATAGAAAAGACGAAGGTCATGTCGAACGCCCATGTTGTACCATTTCCCGTCATAATTGAAGACTCTACGCTCGAAGTTGCTGACGACTATAACTATTTGGGATATAAGTACAATCCAATTAGTGGGTTTAACTTCGAGAAAGAGGTCAATCGACGAATTAGACTCAGCTGGGCAGCGTTAGGGAAGCTTTGCAATATCTTGTCAGCTAATACACTGCAATGTCTCAAGTCAAAAGTCTTTGACCAGTCTGTGTTGCCAGTGCTGACTTATGGCACTGAGACGTGGCCGCTAATGATGGGCCTCATAAGAAAGCTTAAAGTCACTCTGAGGGCGATGGAGAGGGCTATGCTCGGAGTTTCTCTGCGGGATCGCATTAGAAATTATAAAATCCGCGCAAGAACTAAAGTCACCGACATAGCTCGAAGAATCTCCAGACTCAAGTGGCAATTGGCAGGGCACATCACTCGTAGAACTGATGGCCGATGGGAAAAAAAAAGTTTCACAAGTGGCGTCCATGGACCGGAAGACGCAGTGAGGTAGGCCTCCAACAAGATGGAAGACGACCTGGTTATGGTTGCGGGATCGGGTTGGATGCGGATGGCACGGGACCAATCTGTTCAGCGAACCTTGGGGAGGCCTATGTTTAGCAGTGGATGTCTTTCGGCTGAAATGATGATGATGATGATGACTTGACAATAACTGCGCACTATATCTCCTCTACGAGATTTGGAATTGGAATTGTAAATACACGGACAGGTCAACAATAATTTATTGAATCAGGCGTTACCTTTCGGAGGTCCATATCAATGAATTGAAACAACTTCTTTGCTCACCCGCGACCTTATAATAATTACGTTTATGCAAAAAATACGTGTTCATGCAGTTCCTCCACCTCCACACTGTACGAACACACACAAATCACATAAACCCAACTATCACCACCACTAAACTACACGAGCTCTAGTTGAGTTTCGAACTCAACCAGAGCTCATCTTCAGAGTAAGTATCGCAACCGTTTACTAAGCTGCATAAGCATATACATTTATTTTGCTTTTCTTGCATAAGTATCATAAGGTCGCGGGTCAGCAATGTAATTCTTTCAGTTTTTTTTAGGTCAACAATAATAGTAATTTTGAATAAAGACATTTTCGATGTTTATATTTTTTTGATGTTATTAAAGTTCTGATTATTAATAAAAAGATCCTTTAATAATGTAAAATCGTTTTAGTGAAAATAAACGGATCACTCACGTCTCAAAACGAGTTTAACTCGACATGTGAGTCTCACGGTAGTTTCATGTTTAAAATCGTTTTATTTGTACTTACACCAAGTTTGAATATCGAAAGTCATCAAAATAATGTAGATTACATTTGTACAAAATCGGAAGGCGACTCTTTAATGTTCCCTTGTAAGTACTTACACTGGGACTCCACCCTTAGCTGACGGCTGTATAGCGTATCACGCAAAATGGTTCTGTGTAAGTGAAAACTGTCAATGTGCGTACGAAAAATAAATTCTCAAGGTCAGGGAACTCACTCTTATAGGGGGGAGGGTTTGGTTTTATGTGATTTTACAGCTAAAATGTGGTAGCCTAGTTTTACTTTTCGTCCGGGATAATCCAAATTCGGTCTATCATACGAAAATACCCACAGCCTCGGTACGTATTTAAATATAATTGATTAATGAACTGAAACAATTTGCTCACCCGCGACCTCGTGATACAGTGGCGCGGGCAGGGCACATCGCTCGTAGAACTGATGACTGATGGGGCAAAAAGGTTCTCGAGGGGCGTCCACTGAACGGAAGACGCAGTGTAGGTGGTCTCCAACAAGATGGAGCGAGGACCTGGTTAAGGTTGCGGGATCGCGTTGGATGCGGATGGCACGGGAGTCGCGGGACCGATCTGTTTGGCGAGCCTTGGCCTATGTTTAACAGTGGACGTCTATCGGCTAAAATGATGATGATGAAAAAATTTACAGGATTTTTAGTTGACTCTAATTTATCTTTTTTTTTATGTTATAGAGGCCAGACAAACGAACTAGTGGGTCACCTGACGTTAAATGATCACCACTGTCCATAGACACCCGCAGCGCTTTACGCGATGCCAGTGCGTTGTCGGCCCTAAGGAAAAAGGAGAGGGAATAGGGGAGGGGGAGAGGTATTGGGCCCCGGCGCTCTCACTGACCGTACGAAACAAACGCAGCAGGGAGTACTGCTGCTTCACGCCGGTGTTCTGTGTATCTCGACTGAAAAACTTAATTTTGAATAATTTATCGCCTATAAGCGCGGAACCCTACCTGAAACATACTTGACCGGTTTTTCAATAAAACGCTCAATAGAATATTAATCGTGATCATGGATCCAAAATGGCGTTTACCGCACCGATCATTAGTCATTCCGATTGCTGACGTTACCCGAAAGCTGTCGCTTAATGCTTTTGCAGAGTCATTAACCTTTGACCAATACTGAATTTCAACTGTATAAAAGACTTATTCACTGTTTTAAAAGAGACATTCGGTTTTTTGCCAATAATTATCCTTTCGATATTTTAACCAAAATGAAGTGAAGTTCCCAATCCGCACTGGTCCCGCGTCGGAACTACGGCCCAAGCAAGCCCACTCATTCTGAGAGGAGGCCTGTGCCCTGCTGTTAGGCTGGGATGATGATGATGTTGATGATGATGATGATGATGATGATGATGATGATGGTGATGATTGTAACCAAAGTAAACAAAGTAGGGTACGTGAATGAAATTATAGCTAGTTAAATGGAACGTTCGCCGCCCGCACCTCTCTCGGCCCCTTAACCGTCATACCCCCCAACCCCTGTACCGCGCGAGCGAGGATTCATTTGAACGGTTTAGCTATAATATAGGTACGTAATGTGTTACTTGTATTGTTAATCATAATTATATTCTAGTAATTTGGGAAGGAAAACACGATTTTAGAAAAAAAAACTAGTCAGATTTGAGCTCCAAGACCCCGTCCCATTATAGTGTAGGTTGTTGTACAACAAGTGCATAAAACGCGCCAATTTACAATTAAGATTTTCAAAATTCCTAATTTCAATACACCGACGACTAATAAATCCGACTAAACAAAAGTCCGAAACATCAGAATAGCATTCATTTTCACGACTGTGGCTGTTTATGTTTGTAGTTGGTTTGGTATTTAATGTATTTAGTTAAAAGGGTATATGTCTTCATAAGTATGTATTTATTAGGCGACGCCATTACAAGGAAGGGAGGAGGTCTAGCACAGATTATATAATATGGCCGAAATAATCATAACTACAGACATGACAACAATGTTACCACCAAACATCCCCCCTTTATAAGTAAAATATGAACTTAATATACAAATAACCCCATCAACTAATCAGAGTCTGTATCTAAACAATAATCCTTAAATTTAGCAGGTTTTCTCACATTTCGCCCACTTCTAGAAACTCTGTTCATATTATTTTCAGACAAACTTCTTTGTAAGGTAGAACAAGGTGGATTTGCATTGCCTTCAACAGAAGCATAAGAACTTGAGTCTGACATCTCAATATCTTCAACAAGGTCATTAGTATTACTGTTATTTATTTCAATAGGCATAGATTTTTCTGAATTTATACATTTAACATAATCTTGCTCAGTAATTGAGATGTCAGGCCCATGATCAAAACAACAGAAATCAGTATTACAGCTTTTCTTATTCTTAACTATTTTATCATTAATCCGAGTAGTCCCCAACTAAATATGAGCCACGTTCATATTTAGTTGGGGATGAGAGGGGTAAGATATATAGGAGAAACAGAAAATATCTTACTACTCGGATTAATGATAAAATAGTTAAGAATAAGAATAGCTGTAATACTGATTTCTCTTTTCAGAAGCCCCATCCAAGTCGTTGGCAGTGATGAAAATTTCTAGGCGTTGCTTGAATAACTTGAAATTTTCCGCTAAGTTACCTTCAAATTTCATGGCCCTTAGGGAGCCCATTGCACCTGACATCATGTTAATGTTTGTAGTTGGTTTGGTATTTAATGTATTTAATTAAAAGGATATCTGTCTTCATAAGTATGTATTTATTAGGCGACGCCATTACAAGGAAGGGAGGAGGTCTAGCACAGATTATATAATATGGCCGAAATAATCATAACTACATACATGACAACAATGTTACCACCAAACAGTGGCACAAACTCCAGTTCCCGGAGTACCTATATATCCCGCTTAGGTAGGCGCTTGACGCTTTGACGAAATTCTATCCTAACCTGATAGATACAGATTAGATTGACCTAAAACAGTGGTTATTTTTATAAATCCAAATTTCATAATTCTGAAGAAATAAAAGTTAGGTTATTACACTTCTCATCCTTCGGATAAATTTTGAATTTCGACAAAATACGTTTCTTTTTTTTTGTAATCTTAATTGTAAGTCTTAGGAATTGTGAAATTCGGAGTTTTTTAAAATGGAATTAGCAAATTCGGCATAAAATTTATCGCAGTGTTTGGGTGTTCCCACTGTAGGTAAATAACAGTCTTCTCAAAAACAATAACTTTCTGCATAATACCTACCCATTAGGGTAACATAAACATATTGTTTTATCGCATTTGTAAATAACCCTTTGTTCAGGGTCCATGGAATCCCCATTAGTAAGTTCCTGCATAGGGACGACTCTATACTTGTACAGTTACTAACTACAAAACAGTTGTTCAAAAGGGTTTACAAGACTTTTAACTTGAGATTATATGCAAATTTATTGGGCCGTCTCAACTAAGTGGACATAAGTTTAGTCCTTTGAAGTCATTGCTAATTAAACAGTTGAGATAACTTCTTATAACAAGAGTTTATTGCATTTTGTGTGTCCTATAAATGATGCCCCAAAAACTTAATTATGTAATCTATATCGCGCGAGAGGCTAAGATTAACAGTTCTGGAAAAAATAAGAAAGAAAATCCACGTCTCTTAGTAGGGTGAAAGTGTTATGTGCGTGTTATTTTTTCTGTAAATAAAAGGTAATCAGTTTGGTTTCAAACCAACCTTGTTAAAGTATGGCCTAGTAGCGACATCTCTTAGTCCGGGTGAGCGGTTAGTTCCGAAGGAGTGTTGATGTTTCTCGATGAGAACTGAACATAGATGGCGCTGTATCACTGCAAAAGTGATGACAGCAGGCTGGAATGTATAATGCATAGGAAAAATTTGTGTCTAAACTCCTGACCAGTGGTGGTGTAGGGGTTTAGCACGTGGCACGGAATGCCAAGGACCTGGGTTCGATTCCCAGCATTGGAATCTATTGGAATTTGGCATTGGCATCTATGTTTCAGTTTGTATTTAGTATGAAATATAAAAGGTAACCGTTATTGACTGATCTATCAACGCACAGCTCAAACCACTGAACGGATTGTGCTGAAATTTGGCACACGGTTAGATAATTATGATGTCGGGATCCGCTAAGAAAGGATTTTTCAAAACTCTTTCAGGACAGGGAATAAATAGGATTTATATTTTCGCTTCAAAGTAGCCACATCTCCGAAAACAGACACTTCAAATTTGGCAAGCAAGTAGGTGATTATAAAAGTAAAAAAGTAATTTTAGGATTCTCGGAAAATCCCACAGGATAAAGAGAAAATGAGATTTATATATTCAATTCAATGGGACCGGTAACCCTGTCTCAGTAATCATTATTACTTTAGGGTCATAGAGGTACTTAAAGTAAAAAAAATCCCGCGAGACAGAGATCGGCAGGCTTATTGTCTAACGTTTCTGACGCTTGCCTTCGCAATCACTATTTCTTTCTGTCAAACGGTATAAAAGGATGACAGAAAGAGACGGTGAAAGCGAAGGCAAGTGACAGAAGCGTTAGACCAGCGATTCTCAATCTTTTTTGGTGACGGAACCCTTTTGGAAAGCGAAATACTTGACGGAACCCTATAATAAAACAATAGTGATATCGATTCACGTGATACGCCGCGCGTCAGGTGTTTTGAATTTTTTTTTCAATTCTTGCGTTACCCATACAGGGGTATCGCGGAACCCTAGGGTTCCGCGGAACACACTTAGAGTATAGATGCGTTAGACAATACGGTCTCGGGAGTTGAGCATAAATATTATTTGAGTGCGGACGAAGTTGCGAGAAGAAGCTAGTAAATTATAAATGATATAATGATCATTATCATGTCATCCGAAATATATCCAATGCTGAACATAGTGAACATAAGCGTCCCCCAAAGTTCGGCAAACAGACCGGCCCTGTGCCGTCCACACCCAACGATACAAACGCTGTAAATTAGCTGCTGTGAGTGAATGTAGGTAAATTTTCGTTTCCAGTGAATAAAAAATGCCAATTTCACATTCGCATCTGCATCCACGGATGTAAATAAAAAAAAAAAGAAAAAAAAAATAGAAGAATGTTTATTCACAAACTTAAAACAAAAAAAAATGAAAAAAGACAAATACATTTTTGTGAAAAGGTGTGGACTCAGCAAAGTTTCTGGTTTTCAGTCCTTACCCAATACGAGGAAGGTGGTAGTGTGGCTGTCAAATAAAACAATGTCACACTACCCAAATAGAAACATTATACTTAAATTAAAGCCATAAGTCCAAAAATAGCAGCAGATCCTTGACCAAACTAGACAACAACTTAAAATTGATTTAGCTGCAGGTACATTTACCCATTTTAGACAAATAATTTTTCACTTCTGACCATCGTAAAGCAGCTTCACTGCCATAAAATAGTTTTTTTTCTTTTTTTTAACTGGCGTTTTATATTCCGAAATTGACAAAACTAGGCAAATCCAGTACATTATTGTAGAATTGTGTTTTATGCCCCGTTGTACAATCTACCATAGAAGGATGAGAGAAAAATGACTCAAATTTACATTAAATTGGTCTTCAGAAGGTTTCTCCAGCAACATGCTGTTTTCTGTTGTTCAAAAATCCATTTTATGCATTTAAATCTAAAAAGAAAATGAATGAGAAATGATGAGAATGTGAGTCTTTATAAATCCTCATCCGCATTCGCATCTTCATCCACATCCACATCCGAATCAGCATCAACATCCTTATCCGTATCCACATTCTTATCCCTGCTGTGAATAATGGCATCCGCAACATTGAAGAAAGAGTTACTAGTTAGTATGGAAATTTCAATAAATTTAAATGATATCGCAAGCACACTATCGTTTTATGAAAACCTTCCGCTAGGTGTGGTCATTTCTTCAATATAATTATGTTGAAGGATATTGTTAACGGTTGAAACTCAAGTAGAAATCTCTAGATTGCTATTAACGTTTCGTATACTGCATTGGCCGGCCAATAGTGTAACATCCAACAACAAAGGTCCATTAACAGCCGCACTTACCCTATAATTTCAAATGGTTTAAATGCAAATTGGCGAAATGCGACGAAATTAAGACGTAATGCGGGCTCCTTAAATTTCAGTGGCAATTCGCTACGGCCATGTACTATTTGTAATTTATGGTAAATTTGTGGTGGATCGCTTGGCATTAAGTGGGGGTTGAATTGTGTTTGATAGTATTTTGGAGAAAATGAGGGGATGCCAAAATTTCATGTTTTATATATTCCACGAAATAACAATATTGCGTAAATTATCATGGTCTCGAAATTCGAATAGAAAAGATCGGACGGATTGGACGAATGGGCACTTCGAAGACCTGGTATCCAGAATATTAAAGAAAATTTGATTAGCTATGGACATCATCATCATGCCACCCTATAATTATATAATGTCCCACTGCAGGGCACAGGTCTCCTCTCAGAGTGAGACGACTTGGGCCGTAGTTTCAAGCGGACTCAGCGCGGATTGGGAATTTCGCACACACCATTGAATTTCTTTGCGGGTGTGTGCAGATTTTCTCACGATGTTTTCCTTCACCGTAAAGGTCATGATAAGTTTAAAATGTAATTTTGCACGTAAATTCCGAAAAATTTCAGAGGGTACGAGGTGAAGCTATTATGAAAGTATGTTTATTGTACGTTTCTAGATGTAGGTAAGCTAATGAGTAAGACAAAACCTATATGTTTGTGTCAAAAGAGAGTAAAAGAATAAAAAATAATAACAGTTCATGTTCCATAGTTTGGTTTGGAACACATATAAAATGCTAAAGCGTTTCGAATTCTTTACGTGTTCATTCTCAAAGCTAAACTGGAGTTCTTTCGTCATATACTTAGATTAATCCATCCTTCTTCTTTTATATTAAAGACCAATACACTTTCTTATACATAAAAATAAACAGGAAAAAAACAAAACATTCAAAACCGCAGTTTGCAAGCGCAATTACTTAACCTATTCTACAAAAAAACCTTTGTTTCTCCCCAAGATAGGAAGTTTCTTTTAAAGTGAAGCGAGCGAAGTGCGGGTAGACGTAAAAAATGGCAACCAATTTCACTCGCGCCCGCGGATTGTCATGAATATTAACCATTTTGCGCCACCCTCACTGAGCAAGAGCGCAGACGGGACACTGCTTTGTTATATGAAGCTTACTTACTTACTTACTTTCGCTGGCTCAGCGACCCGAAGTGGATCTTGGCCTCCGACATCAAAGTGCGCCATTCCTTCCTGCTCTGTGCCAAGTCTGACCAATCGGACACGTCCAGCTCTTTCAGATCTTTAGCAACTTCATCCTTCCACCGGTATCTTGGTCGACCCACCGGACGCCGTCCGGAAGGTCGCCCAAGATACGCTCTTTTGGCAGCTCGATCCTCTCCCATTCTTTCCACATGCCCCAGCCATCGAAGTCGGGCAGCCTTTATTTCCCCGATGATATTCGGCTCAGACACTAGTTCCTTTATTTCCTGGTTGAACCTTCGCCTCCAATTACAGTCATCGTCCCTTGTTGGACCCAGAATCTTTCGCAAAATCTTACGTTCCGCAACCAAGAGTTTGTTTTCCTCCTTCAACGTTAGAGTCCAAGTATAAGTGTTATATGAAGCGGAGATGGATATTTGGTTCATGTTTCCGAGTCGTTCTAGCGTTCGAGCGAATCGGAAGAAGTGCACGGTACGAAATGAATGTTGATTGGTAACCCCAAGAGAAAAACGGTAGAAGACGTGCGTGGATGAAGGGGTTATGTACGTTTTTTCGATTTTCGGTTTTATGCCATAAATGAAGGTGCTAAGTCATAAATTATGACTAAGCGAAAATAATATAATAATAAATAATATTAGGGGACAATCTCACACAAATCGACCTAGTCCCAAACTAAGCAAAGCTTGTACTATGGGTACTAGACGACGATAGACATACTTTTAACGACCGCTTTAGCCTAGTTGGTAGTGACCCTGCCTACGAAGCAAGAGGTCCTGGGTTCGAATCCCGGTAAGGGCATTTATTTGTGTGATGAGCACGAATATTTGTTCCTGAGTTATGGATGTTTTCTATGTATTTAAGTACTTATATTTATCTATATATGTATGTTTATCGTCGTCTAGTACCCATAGTACAAGCTTTGCTTAGTTTGGGACTAGGTCGATTTGTGTGGGATTGTCCCCTAATATTATTTATTTATTATTTATTAATAGATAAATAAATACTTAAATACATAGAAAACATCTATAACTTAATATATATATATATATATATATATATATATATATATATATATATATATATATATATATATATATATATATATATATATATATATATATTTTTTTTTTTTTTTTGAATGAGTCGCCAGAGGGGCCAAAGACGCGAAGTCTTTGCTGTTTTTTAACTTTAGGGTAGGAAGAGTGACTTGTGCTCGGGAAAAATCCCTTCGGACGAACTGGGAATGGAGGGCCCAAACAGTGTCCGACTTGCACGGACTAAAAAACCCGGTCACAAGTCCCCTTCTCTATTGATTATTAATACAAAAAACGTGTGCTTTATATTTTGAGGAGGGGAGGGGTAGGGAGGGGACTTAATCTACCCACAGTGTCCTGCCTCAGCCATTTGCTGGAAGGCCGGGAGAGGAGCATGCATTCTCCCGCTGGGCACTGGGGGGTGCTTAGGTCGGTCTTTTATGTTTTTACCCGTTGGTTTATTCCTTGACCGACCCTCGCCCGTTTCTGTACATTTACTTAGAGCTATTGGTTGGGTTGGTGGGATTTCCTGTCATATGCATTTATCTATAACTACGGGCTTCCTTTCTTTTGCCCTGCGATGGAAGGGTGGGTCGGAGATCTTTTGGGCCCATTGTGTGGCTTTGGATGCCATCTTTTGGGTGGGGCTACCCTTTATGCCTGATGGTTTTTTGGCATGCTGTGTGTTTTTTTGCGCTTGTCTCCTAGCGCTACCCTCTTTTCGTTACCGCTTCCATCGATAGTTTTCCTGCTATAATAATTCGGAGGGATGAGGAGTGCCCCCCGGACGGCTGGACGCCCCAGTGTCTCACAAGGGTCATGTGGAGCCCAGCGGATCCATACCCCAGCCAATGCTGAAGGGCCAGAGAAGAAACTTTTAGTCTCGATTCTCTGTTTAGACTTCCGCCGTTGCTCCCACGAGTTCCCCACCGAAACTACCGGGTGCGTCCTCCGTCCGGAGCTCACCTGTCGTATGGGCGGGAGATGCATATGTCAGGAATTCTTAGATCTAATTATACACTAACCAATATTATACAGAAACTACTATACAATCCAATCAGTAAAAAAGGTTTGACAATTTTTTATATATACTGCAAACAGTGTCTAGGTCCAGGTGAAGCGAAAAGAGAATGGTTTTATAAGGAGGGAATATTGAATGTGTGTGTGTGTGTGTGTGTGTGTGTGTGCTACTTATTTCGAAGACATGCCACGCGAACCACTCTTTCCAGGAACTCTTTAGTGTGGTCTCTGTTCTTTGCCGATCCAAGCAAATCACTCCAGGTCGAGCTATCTTGAGTTACCTTGACTCCGGTTTTTTGCTCTAGCTCGAACCTTTGTGTGTCAAAGCGGGGGCATTCACAAACAATGTGCCAGATGTCCTCGTCTTTAGCCGGGTCACATATGCACGAGGGTGCATCTTTGATTTTGAAACGGTGTAGATAGGCTGCGAATCCTCCGTGCCCGGTAAATGCCTGAACCAAGAAATTTGTGAGTTTGAGTTTTTTTACGATGCTGTTTGCATCTCTCACTTGTGGGAAGAACTTCTTGGTTATTGCACCGGTCCCGGAGGCCTCGTAGCGGATCTGCCATTTTTCGACCGTCTCTAATCTTATTGACCTTTTGACGTAAGATATCGGCACCTCGTCGTAATTCGGAGCGGTCTTTTTCCTAATTGCTGCTTGCTTTGCCAGTTCATCTGCCCTCTCGTTTCCTGGCGTTCCAATATGAGCTCGCAACCAATAGAATTTTATGTCCACTCCTGCCTCCCTCGCTTGTACAGTTTGGGTCTTTATTGCTTGGACTAGTGGGTGCGTCGTGTGTGGCGTTTTGAGTGCCTCCAGCGAGGACTTGGAGTCGCTGAGAATGCTGACGCTTTGCACTCTGTGTTTCATTGCGATCTGCACTGCTCTGAACAGCGCGTACAGCTCGGTTTGATACACTGTGTTGTAAGGTGCTAATTTAAAGGTTGAGTGGCGGATTTCTTTTCCACCTTCCCACCATGTGAGCGCCGCCCCCGTCTTTCCCTCAATTTTGCTACCGTCGGTGTAAATTTGTGGGCCTCCCAGACTGTACCTATCCACCATGTCCTGGTTGTATTCCTCCAGGCTTACATAGTCGATAGACACGGTCTTTGACGGATGTGGTCTCGCCAGAGCGTCTGTCGCATTCTCAATTACCATCCCCGGTGGTAGGTGATCCTCGCTGAAGCCTCTCTTTACCTCGTAGAGTCTTGCCGCCTCGTGAATGCGCAGGTCCAGCGGAAGAGTTCCCGATAGGACCAGCGCCGATGTCAGAGAGACCGTCCTATACGCCTTGCATATCTTCTGGGCGAAACCACGCTGTATTGAGTCGAGCTGATTCCGCACCATCAACTTGCTTGCTGCTTTGTACCAAGCACTTGCAGCGTAAAGGACGATCGGCTCTATCACCGCCACGTAGATGGTCTTTAGGATCTCGCTGTTGAGCCCCCATGACACCTTTGCCGCACATGCTAGCTGCCTGTAAATATTGGTAGCTTTTTGGCACGTTTTCGCCACGTGTGCGTTGAAAGTTAATTTATGGTCAATGGTAAGTCCCAGCAGCTTGATCTCGTCGACAAGCTCCACTTCGGTTCCAGCCATTACGACGCGAATTGGATCCCATTTTAATTTTCTAGTGATGATCATGGCCGCTGTTTTTTGTGGTGCAAATTTGAGTTTGTTGTTAGAACCCCATTCGACAACTTGTTGGAGTGTCCGGTCCGCTCTTGCTTTTATTTCCCCTGAGGTTTTGCCGGAAAACACTAAGGTGACGTCGTCAGCGAAAGCTTGGCAATGAGCATCCGTGCCGTTGAGTTGCTGTAGGAGGTCATCTAGAATGATATTCCAGAATATTGGGCCTCCTATAGAACCTTGGACACATCCCTTTGTCGTCGGCTTTTCGCAGACCTCGCCCGCGTAGTGTACCTTGATCACACGATCCTCAAGGTATGAGCATACCGTGCGATAAAGGTTTTTTGGACAACCTTTTTTCACCAGTTGGGTTTTTAGTTTTGGCCACCAGGCGTTGTCAAAGGCTCCCTCTATGTCTAGTGAGACAAGTAGTACGATGCGTTTCCTCGTTTCTACTTCAGTTCTTATGTATCTCAAGAGGTCATAGAGGGCGTCCTCCGTCGACTTTTGGGGCATAAATCCATACTGACGTTTGTTCAGGGTTGGGAGGATGTGCCACTTGATCCTGTTTACAAGCATTTTTTCCAGGATCTTCCCCATCACCGACAAAAGGCCAATCGGTCGGTGTGATTTGGGTTGCGTATAGTCCTCCTTTCCGGGTTTCCGCAGTATACATACGTGTGCTGACTTCCAGGCTTTGGGGAAGTGGGCTAGCTTAAGGCAGGTGTTGGCTAGGCACAGGAACACTTCCCTGTTGCACTGAATTGCAGCTGCACATATGTCTGCGGTGAGCCCGTCCGCACCAGGCGCCTTTTTCGGGTTCATACTCTTGACGACCGCTTCCAGTTCAACTTGTGTGAATGGAGGATCTTCGTCTGTGAGGTTTTGCTCCATTATTGAGGCGTCTCCCTCCGTATCTTCCCTGGTGCGCCTGTGATGGTCGGACTCACCTTCCTGGCGGTCGTCCGGATAAAAGCATTGAGCTAGTCGTTGGGCCGACTGTTTTGGTGTTAAGGTGTGCCCCTGTTCGTCCCTGAGCAGCGTGTCTTCGTGACGTCTAGCTGTTTTCCGGATTACACGGTAGATTCCGTCCCACATTGTCTCCCTGTCCTGCGTGGAACAGAATTCCTTCCAGCTAGTCGTCTGAGCCTCCGCCGCTTTGGTCGCATAGTCTTCCTTTGCCTGCTGGTATTGGTCGACTACAAACTGCCTTCTGTTTGGGGCTGCGTTTTTTATTCGCCTTTTGCGTCTTAACACCTCTTTTTGGAGTCGGTCCAATTCTTCGGACCACCACGGCGGTTTCCGTTTTGCCTTTTGAGCTCCGGACCTTGGGATACTTTCCTCGCATGCTTTTGAGACTGCACCGATGTAGGTATTTACCACCTTTTCCATCTCTGCTGCATCTCTCACGTTGCTTATGGAGTCTTCTGTGAGGTCTTTTTCTAGGAGCTCTTTGGACAAGACGCGACTGAATTTGGTCCAGTCAGCCTTTTTAATGTTGTAAACCCTGGTTGTTTGTTTGGGTACTGGCTTTGGGCGAGTCTGGCTGCACACTGCAAATCTTATGGTGTTGTGGTCTGATGTAGTTACATCTCTGTCTACTTTCCAATCTTGGATTCTTGACAGAATGTTCTCGCTACATGCCGTTACATCTACTATGCTTGTGTAAAGCTTTCCTCCCCGATACGTCTCAAAAGTGGGCGTGTTTCCGACATTCAAGACGTGCAAATCCACCTCATTGAGGAAGCTGTTGTACGCTACCCCTCTGTGGTTCTCCGATCTGCTACCCCACCAGTAACTCCAGGCGTTCACATCACCTCCAACTATGTAGCTGTCTGCACCCAATCCAAGCATTATCTCCTTTGTTTTGGCAATGTATTCTTCTATGTCTTGGTCTGGCTCGAAATAAACCGAGATTACTCCAATTGACATTTTGCCAAACTTCAGGAGAGCCACCGCGATGTTCTCCGTCACCAGTTGTGGGTCGTGTTGGACTTGGACCCGGTCGCCTGAGATCACTATTGCCGATTTAACGGGCTTTATGCGGTTGAGTGTGCACTGTACCACTTTGAAGCCCGGCTGCGCCACCATCTCCCCTCTCCCGCCCACGTACGGCTCCTGTAGCAGTGCTACTTCGCAGTTACCTTTCTGCATGGCTTGGTGAATTTCTACTGTCACCAGTCTCGACCTTTGCAGATTGGCTTGCAGGAACCGTGTCTCATGACGTGTGGCTGGAGCGGGAGGGGGCGGCTTTGCTGTTTGTGCCGGCACCACCGTATCAACAAAAATAGGCTACTTTGGACCTTGCTATAGTGTCCCACTTTTTACGTTCCCTGCACTCGGGGCTGAACGCCTCGTGCTGTGCCTCAGTGTGGTTTCTGCCTGCCCTGGTGCAGTTTATGCACGTAGATTTTTCCTCCGGACAATTCCCTGGTCCGTGGCAGTTCAGGCAGAACCGACAATTGGTGTCCGCTTCCTTGCACAATGCTCTCGTGTGGCCGTAGGCCAGGCACTTAGTGCACTGTACTAGGGGCGACTGATCCTCCACCCTCTGCCTCTGGAAGCCTATGTAGACCTTCTCGGCCTCCACAAACCTCTTCCAGACAGCGGGCGGAAGCTCAAACACCGGGTGACAGCACAGGGGGTTTCTCGCTTTTTTGCGGTATTTCAGCTTTAGTTCAGAGGGCTCGATTTTTAGGCCCCCTAGAAGATGGCGATTCTGCGAAAGCAACATCTGCGCTAAGTCCTCGTCCTTGTGATAGCTGAGGACATCTCTTATGCAGATCAGAGGTTTTTTCATCTGCGGATATTCCGCATTAAGTTTTCCCTCTGCTGCTTTTTTCAAGAGCTCGAGATCCTGCTTGCTAGCACAGTTTACCACCACCTTCTGGTTTTTGGCTTTTCTTACCCTCTCAAACCTTACTCCTGTGCTCTGAACATTCAGAACTCTACCCAGTTCCTGTAGGACACCTTCGCTGGTCTTGTTGGGGTCCTTTGACGACATGATGACAGTGTGCGTGTTGTCATGATGAGGGGCTCTTTTTGGTGCTTTAAGTTTTTGGGCGTACGTTTCCGGCCCGTGCTGTTTTTGTTGCACGACTTCCCTGTTGACCTCATCGATCGAGTTTTTCAACTCGGCCAATGCCAACTCTGTGTGCAGGGTCGATGTCGGGGCTGAGGCTTTTCTCCTTTCCATTCGGACCTCCTCTGTTAGGGTCCTTACGTCCGAACTCATAGCCTCTAGCTTTTCCCCGAACTCGGTTACACCCTGTTCTGGATTTGGTCTCGTGGGCTCCGTGTCGTGCCGGCTTTTTAGCTCCTCTGTGGTGCTGGTTAGGAGGTCAATCTTTTGGGTCAATGTTTTTATGGCATCACTCAGCCCTGTGTCTTGGGGTGTTATTTCGGACGTCTCTTTGACCGCCGGCAAGAGGCCCTCAATGGTTAGAGGGATCTTCGCCGTCGCGTTGGCCAGCTTGTCCAAGGTCTTCCTTATCTCGTCTAGTTGGTTCGAAACCCGGGTGACCTGGACATGCAGCCGTAGGACGTCCTCTTCCACCCTTCTGACCTGGGCGCTGTCCTGGGAGTCCGTTTTTTGACCCATCTTATTGATTGTAGTTTTGACCTGTTCGATTGAGGTTCTAATTTCCCCGATTGTGTGGAATGGGGATGCCGTTTCGTAGCCGAGCCAGTTACGTACGTTGTCCGTTTGTTTGGAGGTCCTTTCAGAGACCTCCATGAGGTGTTCCAGGCCTGTTACCACCTTTTCCCTTACCTCAGCCATTTCCTTCGCATGCAACCTCTCCAGTCGGACTATCTCTTGCGCGTTCCTTGCTCTTTCCCGCTCGAGATTGTATTTGTGTCTCGACCGTGAGTCCGACAGCGACATATATATATATATTATATATATATATATTATATTAGGGGACAATCTTACACAAATCGACCTAGTCCCAAACTAAGCAAAGCTTGTACTATGGGTACTAGACGACGATAAATATACTTATATAGATAAATAAATACTTAAATACATAGAAAACATCCATAACTCGGGAACAAATATTCGTGCTCATCACACAAATAAATGCCCTTACCGGGATTTGAACCCAGGACCTCTTGCTTCGTAGGCATAGTCACTACTAACTAGGCTAAAGCGGTCGTAAAAAATATACATAACCCCTTCATCCAATCACGTCTTCTGATAGACTGACTGAACAGTGAGAATCAAAGTTACCTAACAGTAGGTAACTTTGGTTCTGTTAGTATCTGACATAGCTTAGACCAGCCTTAGGTACTCAACTTTGTTCTGTGTGGGCTACAAATGCGTTGTAGCGATGGTGCAGCGGGACCCCAGATTGTCAACAACGTTAAAAGTTCAAATGGTTGAGAATCGATACGATTTTTATGCCAAGCGGGCAAGCTTGGTGGGCTGCATGCGGCCTACGGGCCGCAGATTGAGTATAGCTGGCTTAGACAGACAGAGATATTGCTCGTGAAACCGATGGCCGTTGGGGCAGTAAGCCTCTAGATTGGTGACCAGGGGCGGATTTAGAAAAGGGCATCCGGGGCCACAGTCCCGGGGCCTCCACCACAATAGACTTAGACAAGCTCTACATAAGTTCGAGATAAGTATTGTAAGACAAAAATACATTCCAGTAATCTTATAGGTACGATCTGATATGATCACCTCTCCCAGCACGCACCTTATTTTAACTCGTCGAACCACAAGTGCATGAACTTGCTCGTATGTCTATATATCGGCGTTCGAGTTGTCTTGTGAGGAAGGACTAAAGTACACTTAGTTCAATAAACAAAACTCTGTCGTGTCTGCACCCGCCGTATCAGCCGAGGCAACCAGTAACGACGCTTCGGGGCCGTATTTCAGTGAAACTGCCGCGTTACAGATTACTCCCTATTTCCTCGCGCTACATTGAAAACACCTCAATTGGCCGCTATTGACGGCGCGGGACCGCTGACACTGACTGTGATTCGTCAATGTGTCAACGGATTTACTGTGGCATAGTGTGGTAAACAGGTAGAGTCACGTGATTGTCAGAAGACGCCAAAAAATAGACGCCGAAATCAATGTCTAAAATATCTTTATTCAATTTAGGTATAAAAAGCATTTTGACTGTCGAAGCATCTACCACCGGTTCGAAAAATCTGAGTTGAGAATAATCTGGAAGAAACTGACCAGGGTGCGTTTTTTTTTCAAAACAGGTGTACACAGATGTTATAGTATTTTATGCAACTGTATCGTAATAGGGGTCCTTAAAGCATGAGTGTGGTTTCATGAAAAGAGGCGTAGCCGAGTTTCATAAAGGGTTACATGAGTGTTTTAAGAGGCTGACAACACCTAATTTTGTTGAAATTGATGTCATTTAAACAGTTTTTTAAGAAAAACTGCTTGTTCTAGCACATCAAAAAAATTATATGGTAATATTCATCATATTTCAAAGACCGTGGACAGACTCGATACATAATTGGACGAAATCGGCTCGATAGAAAATAATTGCAAAGATAGGTCTTAAAATCATCATTAAACGGTTCTATGTCTTTATTTTTTTGGCGTATGCGTCTGCAATTAAAAACATGAAGTCAACATATTCATACCTAAACCGCTAACGAGTCATATTTCATGAATAATCCACAGTTTTTTTTTAATTAAATATTTGCCCGATAAATTTCGAAAAACCCGGCTGCCCAGTAATAGCGGCATCTCGTTTACTCCGATACAAATAGACAGTGTGCGCCGACGTTAGTGTTGACAGCGTCTTAAGGCCTAATTACGTACAGTTGCATACAATATTTTATCTTCATCCATATATTAAATCCTCTATCATGCATTCAAGAAAATTTTTCCATTGCATATACCTAAAATTTCGTTTCCACCAAATAAACCCCAAAATAAACCCAAATCACTTAGTAGCAGCCAATCAAAGGGCGCTAGACCGCCCATAAACATGGCCGCTAGCAATAAATCGATGCTGGCAGTTAATTTTTAATTCGGTCCACACGTCCGCTCGCGGCCGCGGCCGGAGCAGACTGATGTCTTGCGGTGGTGGGGCGGACCGCGCGCTTAGTTTCACCGACTACCCTCATTTGTCACTGACCTTTAAAGTTTCGGAGGAGATTTTTAACTTGATCGCAATGCAATGTTAAGTGTAGTATCGATGGTGGGGTCTTCGATATATTGGATACTTAGGCGTGTTGAGTAGGTATACATCTTCTCATCTAATATATAAAAATCTCGTGTCACGGTGTTTGTTACCGAACTCCTCCGAGACGGCTTGACCGATTTTTATGAAACTTTTTTCTCTGTATTCGTTAGGTCTGAGAATAGGTCGTAGGCTATTTCTTATACCCGTAATATGGCAAAACAATGTTTGCCGGGTCAGCTAGTTCTAATATATAAAAATCTCCTGTCACGGTGTTTGTTATCGAACTCCTCAGAAATGGCATGACCGATTTTTATGAATTTTGTTGTCTGTATTTGGTAGGTCTGCGAATAGGTCGTAGGCTATTTTTTATACGGCTAATTCTTCGCAGACGGAGTCGCGGGCAACAGCTAGCTATCTTATAAAATGGCAATGATATTTGCGTGTAGACGAGACCTATATCCATTTATAATATTTCAGTGCGTAGTTACAAAGTTTTCAGTTTACGCAAATTGATCTTTCGTACTTACTGTCCCTTAATTATGAACTTGTCAGGGTTCTTCAGCTATTAGCTATAACATACTGGAATGTAGAATTGGTTGAGTCTGTCTGTCCGAATGTTACTCTATTTTTCTTGTATTTTATTTTGTTTAAATTCTTCGCAAAATTGGAACTATGTAGTTACGTCATGATGATGAATTGATGTTGACATATTTCAAACGGCCGCAAATAGGCACAAATATTTTTTTGGCTTGGAGATGGAGCGACGACCTGGTTAAGGTTGCGGGATCGCGTTGGTTGCGGATGGCACGGGACCGATCTGTTTGGCGAGCCTTGGGGGAGGCCTATGTTCAGCAGTGGACGTCTTTCGGCTGCAATGATGATGATGAATTTTTTGGCTTAAAACGTGCCGGATCCTAAAGAAAAGGATCAACACCACCATATCAGCCGAAAGACGTTCACTGCTGGACAAAAGGGTACGTATCAAAATATCTAAAGTTTAAAATTAATAATGGACGAAATACATAATGATCATTGGATATAATGCAATTTTCTTGGAAATTCTCAACTTTACAGAATTTTCATAAAATAACCTAAACCAATCTGTAGATTAGATGATTAAAAAAGTTCGTGTTATCAATAGTTTCATAGAAAATTTTAGTATGTATATTATGACCATTATGTATTTCGGCCATTATTCGTTTTAAACTTTATATATTTTGATACGTTCCCGGACAAAAGATTCCTCCAAAGAGTTTCGCAACGATCGGTCTTGTTCTATCCGCATCCAAGTGGTTCCAGTAACGTTTACCAGATCGTCGGTCCATTTTTTTGGGAGCTTCACGTAACGTCCACTGGTTCGCGGTCGCCATTCCAGAACTTTACTGCCCCAGTCGTTAGTTATACGAGCAATGTGCCCAAGTTACGAAAAGACCACGATAAAAAGATGAAAGACATCATCATTTCAGCCGAAAGACGTCCACTGCTAAACATGGGCCTCCCCAAGGCTCGCCAAACAGATCGGCCCTGCGCTATCCGCATCCAACGCGTTCCCGCCACCTTCAAAAAGTCGTCGCTCCATCTTGTTGGAGGCCTACCTACACTGCGTCTTCCGGGCCACTCAACCTTTCGGCCCCAACGGCCGTCAGTCCTACGAGCGATGTGCCTTGCCCGCTGCCACTTATCTAGCGATTCTTCGAGCTATGCCCGTGACTTTAGTTCTTGCGCCAATGAAAGACAGTCACGATGTGCAGTAAAATTACATAAAGTTTACCACTGACAGATGGTTTGCCTTCATTTCATATTCAACTTTAACGTCCTACAAATAAAGCCAATTTTAGAATACTGTTACCCACGGTTACAGATTTTGTAATAGCTGCTTTATTTGTATGGTGTTAAAGTTGGAAATGAAATTAAGGCAAGCCATCTGTCTGTGGTAAACTAAAAGTAAACGTATTTTACAATACATTTGCTCGAAAAATTCACTTTCAAAGGATGTATACATGGCTCGTAAGTTCATTTTACCGCACTAGTGCGATTTTTCTACAGTTTTTTTTAATTCTCCATTTTAAAAGTTTACAAGCAAAGAGTTTAAAGTGACAAAAATAAAAAAATATCGATTTATACGTAGAAAAATGTATAAATATACAAAACTAAGTAATGAATTTGCAAAATTGATTGTTATTATTATAAACTGTAATGTAATTACCGCAGATTTTAATGATTTCCACCTTTTATTTATTCGAAAAAATCGCAGTGGCTGAACGCGTCGAACCTTTGCCTGATAATTTTAGTTAACCAACTTAAAAACAAAACTTACGCATGCGCATTACGGATGCGCCATTTTTTGTAAAACTTTCAAAACTTTGCGTTGTTTTGAGTTGTTGATTATAGTAATGTACAAAAACCAAACAAAATGAGCGATGTTCAAGTGATGAAGTCAACAATAACATGGAATTTACTCCGCCCAATATTTAAAGTAAGGCGCAAACCGCGCAAAATAATCTTTTGCCACCAATAAGTATCTCGAGTTTGTTTTCATTTTACAATTTTGTGTTATTAATTGCCTATTTTCTCACAAATGTATTGTAAAACGTCGTATGATACAACACGGTTGGCAAGGTTTTACGAACTCGTGACGATGAAAACCCTCGCCGTGCGGCTCGGGTTTATAACTCGTCAACTCATTTGTAAAACCATCTTATACAACCTTGTATCACAAATAACTATTAACTCAACTTGTGTCATTATTGCGGGTCCTTGAATTCCATCAACTTACGACGCTTTACTTCAGCATCCCAATAATTTCACAGCGAATTGTATTTTTTTTCTCAACAAAATGTAATCTCGTCGTCGAAATCATTCCGGCCATAAACCGGGTCGTAAAATGATAATCCGGCAAGACACGGCAGCACCCCCCGGGGCGCGATAGGCCGTAATATGCAAAGCGTACTCGTTAGTGGAGATGTTTTGATTAGTTCGTATTAACATACGTGTGTTGTGCAGTTTACAGCTGTAAGGTATTATAGTGTCAATCTACGGCTCTACGCGATGTTTTACGGTGTGTTACGGTGAAGGAAAACGTGAGGAAATCAGACTTGCGCAGAAGTTCAATGGTGTGTAAGGAGTTCCCGATCCGCATTGGGCCCGAGTGGGAACTACGGTTCAAGCCCTCTCATTTTGGGAGGAGGCCTGTGCCCTGCAGTGGGTAGTATACAGGCTGGGATGATGATGATGATAAAGCGATGTTTTACAATGTGCCGAATTCATGCTATCAGTGTAAACTATCACGTAAGTCTTTTTAGGGTTCCGTACCCAAAGGATAAAAACGGGACCCTATTACTGAGGCTCCGCTGTCCGCCTGTCCGTCTGTACGTTTGTCACCAGGCTGTATCTCACGAACCGTGATAGCTAGACAGTTGAAATTTTCACAGATGTTGTATTTTGGTTGCCGCTATAACAACAAATACTAAAAACCAGAATAAAATAAATATTTAAGGGGGCTCCCATACAACAAACGCGATTTTTTTGCTCGTTTTGCTCGATATTGATAATGGCAACAGGTAGACGCTTGAAATATTCACAGAATATTTAGTTATATATTCACTTTAAAAATAAATAATTTAATTAAAATAAAACAAATATTTGAGGAGGCTTTTTATAGATAATGGTATGGAACCCTTCGTGCGCGAATCCGACTCGCACTTGGCTGGTTTTTTTATATCTTTGCGAAAGGGATGGTGCGAATTTCTTAATAGCCCCCTGGCCAGCCTGGGCCAGTCCTTTGCGTCCTAGCACTTACCAAGATACATACTACATATCTGATACTTTTTAAACGCAGTAATATCGTATCTACGTACAAGGAACCAAATGAAGTTACAGCATAACCGTTAACGGGTCCCCAACAGTCCCGCACTTTCAATTCAGCAAACGCGTGCAAAATTCAAATACCCAAAAATACAAGGTAAGTAAATAGGCCCGTGATCAAAGAACGGCCGGCCGGCAAACCGGGGTAACTCGAGATATAACAAAACGGTAACCCGAGATATTACAGAAAGCAAGCACGTAGCCGCCAAAAATTCGCCTTCGCAGATCAACAAGAGATCTCGACGAAATCATCGGAGCGAAAAAACATCGGAACCACAGTTACGGCACGACGCGAGCGGCAGCGGATAATGGGGCTTAAACGGCATTTTAGTTATTTCAATGTTTTAGCTAAAATATAACATTTATAAAAATAACAATGAGTAAAACTTAACTATAAACTAAATATTTAACTTAAAAACTACTAGCTTAAGTCTAAAAAAGGCCCTAAAAAAATAGTACGTATATTGTTGATTTTCCAACTTCACATGTATCTATAATTAACAATAAATTATTTGAATTTGAATTTGGTACACGTTAAAAATAATTTATGATAGTGGTTTGGCAAGTTCGATCGATCTCTGATGCTGTCACAAAAAAAAACATTTTTTAATTTTGGTTAAAGAATAAGGCCGCCAAGCGTTTTAACCGAAGATTCTTCTGTGTTACTAAAACTCAAGGAATAAATACGTCCATGAAATAAAACTTTGCTAAGAAGATAGTCACATTCATCCTGTCTTGTTGTCTTCTTTAATAAATTCCTGCAGAGATAAACCCTGCTACGAATCTGGATACCGAACATTTGAAAGTCCTGTGGCGATGGGAAGATGATGAAGTTTGGATTCGTGAGTCATATTTATTTGCCCACACGAGCGAAACAAAGAATGGTTCGCAGTCGACAGATACGTCGTGGATATCATCATCACATTGTGCATCAGCAAGTTACTTAATTGGCTCACAAATAAGAGTATAATCGTCAATTTTGGTAACGCAGAAGATAAAGCGGTTGAATCGCTTCGCATCCTTATCCAAATAATTTATGAACACATTTTAGTTTGAACACTATAATGCGTGAAAGACGTGACGTTCCCTCGAAAGGCAGCAGATGCCTCTTTAAAAGTTAAGATGTTAGACGTCAACGCGTCTTTAAAATGACACCAGCTTCATCAATTAAAAAACCGCGCCCCGTAAATCTCACCATTCCCCTCTCCCTTGGACCATCTGTCCTATTCCTATCACGTCTGTAAAGGTATCCCCGTCAAAAAGTTAACTCGTGCGTTCCCGGCGCAGCGCCTGACAAACATCCCTTTGAGAAATCATGGATTTTTTACTTATGCGCCTTCTGTTTCGGCCGGTGATAAATGTCGAGCGGTGTTTGCGGTACTGATTACCTTAGGTGTGAAGTGAATGATACTGGCTGGTTATGACGGTTGAATTTCAAATTTGGAATCGTACATTTTTTATTATCTTTAACTAAGTGTTGCCGGTGGCTTCGGAAGCTGGTTTGTGGTACTCATTATTAGCTCAACTTTGGAACTTTTGTTTTTTTTTTCTTCTTCATAAGTAGCTGTTGCCAGTGTCAAAAATATAGCACTAGTAGGAAAAATAAATACAGTACAATAGATTCAACTACAAACTTAGTTGCAGGAAGCGTGTCAATAAAAAAGTTGCGTTGATATTAAAAAACTCATTTGTACAGATTCACAGTTGTCATCAATCATCAATACTAATTATAAAATAGTATTAGGTACCTTCACATCGGTGACTTCATTTGTAGCGGCACCATTCACTTCAACAGTATTCCATTGTCCATGACATAGTTGGAGCCGGTGACACTCTTCGCCTTGTCACTGGCAAGGAAGAGGATCAGCTCTCCGAGCTCCTCATTCTGAGCCATGAACCCTTGGGCAGTTCCGTCCATCCTAGTCTGCCGGTCGAGGTGTAAGTAGCCGTTGTTGGCCGGGAAGTCATTGTCCACGGGGCCAGGGACCACCCCGTTGACCCTGACTCCTGACGCCGCCATCTCCAACGCCGTGCAACGCGTGAAGTGATCCAACGTAGCCTTAGACACGAAGTACGGTACCATAGTCGGCGACTTGCACACAAGCGTCCCGACCACGCTCGATACGTTGACGACGTTACCTTTGGTCTTGACCAGGTGTGGAGCCGCTGCCATCGTCAGCTGGATCACCGCTTGCACGTTGACTTGCATTACTTTGTCATACACTTGTAATGCTTTACCATTTAGTAAAGATCCTTCTACGTCTATTCCGGCGTTGTTGACTAAGATGTCCAGTTTGCCAAAGTGTGATATGGTTTTAGGAATGACAGTGGCTATTTCGGCTTCTTTGGACAGGTCTGCTGTGATGACCAGCGCTTTTCTGCCGATGGCTTCGATTTGCTTGGCGACGCCTTGTAGCTTGGTCTGTGTGCGTGCGACGAGGGCCACGTCGGCTCCCTCCTTGGCGAAGAGGAGAGCTGTGGCAGCTCCGATGCCCATGCTGGCTCCCGTGACGACCACCACCTTGTTTCGGAAACTCATGTTTGTTTACGTACTACGTCGCGCGTCGCGCTGTGTAATGTAAATAGAGACACTCGGGCTTTTATACTCGTTTATCGCCAAGAGATAGTAATTAAATAATAAGGCTTATTGATTCTTATTGGTTGGAATAATGAAGATGTTATTTGCAGATTGGATAGTAAAATAATTATGGGGTTTTCATAATAACATTCATAGATAAGAGATAATATATTGTTCATGAACTAAAACAATTACTTTGCTCACCCGCGACCTTACAATAGTTATGTTTATGCAAGAAATGTGTGTTCATGCAGTTCCTCCACCTCCACACTGTACGAACACACACCAATCACATAAACACAACTATCACCACCACCAAGCTACACTGACGCGTTTCGAACTCAACCAGAGCTCATCCTCGGAGTTACCACAACCGTATGCTATGCTACCAAATGTTATAATCCGGATCATAGCATAGCATACGGTTGTGGTAACTCCGAGGATGAGCTCTGGTTGAGTTCGAAACGCGTCAGTGTAGCTTGGTGGTGGTGATAGTTGTGTTTATGTGATTGGTGTGTGTTCGTACAGTGTGGAGGTGGAGGAACTGCATGAACACACATTTCTTGCATAAACATAACTATTGTAAGGTCGCGGGTGAGCAAAGTAATTGTTTCAGTTCATTAATATGGACCTCCGCAAAGTAACGCCTGATTCAATAAATTATATAAAATATATTGTTCATTGCATAATATTTTACAATATTTACGATTCATCATCATCATCATCATCATCATCGGCCGGAAAATTATTATTGAGCATAGGCCTTCTTCTTAGATTGCTACAATGAACAACAACCTGCAACCGTATATTCGGCTGGGAGAGATCCCTTAATGGTATAAGTTCACATTTGTACGTGTACCTCAGTGATTTTCGATTGTATTTAATTCTTTGTATTGTACAATAAAGGAGTTTACATATTTGCCACCAATGTCAAGTGCCAGACATATCCTTCTGTGCGACATACGGTTGATTGGTAGAGATCCGGATTCCCAATTGGAAAGGATAAGCGTACTTTTGTACATATTTTACATATATCTTAATGTCTATTCATTGTATTGGTTTCTATACTTTCGTACATAAAGTATAAAGATGTAAATATTCATGCTAACACCCATCCATTATCATCATCATCATCATTCCAGCCAATATACGTCCCACTGCAGGGCACAGGCTTCCTCTCACAATGAGAGGGCTTGGGCCGTAGTTCCCACACGGACCAAGTACGGATTGGGAACTTCACACACACCATTGAATTTCTTCGCAGGTGTATGTAGGTTTCCTCACGATGTGTTCCTTCACCGTAAATGGTAAATTACAAATGTTATTTCCTAGATAAATTCTGAAAAACTCAAAGGTGCGAGCCGGGATTTGAACCCACGACTCTCTGCTTGAGATGTCATAGGTTAAACCACTAGGCCATAAAATACACTAAGTATAAAGCTATTGAGTAGATTAATATTTAAACGCATTGACACATAGAAAAGAAAGGTTCAGTTGACCAAGTAAGTGCTTAGAGTACCATTTTTCATGTTAGTCATCACAATAAAAAAATTAGTAAGTACTAGCTGCTGCCCGCGACTCCGTCTGCGAAGAATTAGTTTATCGCTATCCCGCGGAAACTATGCAATTTTCCGGGCTCAAAAGTATCCTATATGTTAATCCGGATTATAAACTATCTGTGTGCAAAATTTCATCGGAATCCGTCAAACCGTTTTAGCGTGAAAGAGTAACAAACATCCATCCATCCATACTTACAAACTTTCGCGTTTATAATATTAAGTAGGGTAGGATATGAAAATAGCCTTTGAAGTTTCAAGCAGTCGCCATCATAAACATCGGAGCAATCGAGGTGACCAAAAATATCTGAACACGCACGTACGCGTTTAACAATACGATGTTCAGATATTTTTGACCTATTCGAATGCTTCTGGTGACTGTACAACTGGCATTAAACCTTAGCATGGAACAATAATCTTAATTAGATGGTGCGAGAAATATAGGGCGAGTTCTAAGCCTAGTGTTCTTTATAACCCGCTGCTCGAAACTATCGCAGTATAGTTAGTCCACCTAAAAGCTCACTCACTCTAGAACCACCCTTGTCTGTCTGTGCTTCAAGCGATGTCTAAAACAAGTTTTATTAATTTTCTTCAGCCATCGTCACACGTTTCACTGCAGGGCACAGGTCGCTCGCTACTCCATACGAGAGGCATTGGGCCGTAGTTCCCACGCGGGCCCAGTGCGGATGGAGAACTTCACACAACATTAAATTTCTTGGCTGGTGTGTGCAGGTTACCTCATGTTTTCCTTCAACAAATTCTAATTTCATACAAACAAAAAACTTAGAGGTGTTAGCTCGGGCTCAAACCCACGACCCTCTGCCAGAGAGGTCATAAGTCAAACCATTAGGCTCATCATTTCAGCCGGAAGATATCCACTACTCGCTCGCCAAGCAGATCGGTCCTACGCCATCCGCATCCAACGCATTCCTGCAACATTAACCTGGTCGTCGCTCCATCTTCTCCACGGTTTTTTTTTTTATTTTCTAACCATCAACAAATCGCATCACAGCACACCCAATCAATTAAATACATTCAGACACCATAAGTGCCTATCAAAATAGAGTCCGGCAGATTTGATGAAATTTCCGGCAAGTCGAGCCGTTCACGGGCCGGATATTGCGACGGTCCGGGTCGCTGCCGGCCCGCGGGCCGTCGATTATCCGAGAGCGATGCCACTTTTTAAGGTGGACACGGACGTTGGAATGCGGCAGTGGCATTTTATAAGATAACAGTACTTTTTTCAAATATGCTCGGAAATTCTTGCTCTCGTTTTTAAAAAACTAAGAACATTGTGAAGTGTCTCATGTTGGCTCTTCAAAATCCTTCCTACCTTTGTATTTATAATATAACAATTCCAGACAGCCAAACCGATTGCTTCTATTTAATCAAAATGCAGTGTAAATATGTTTTTAGACGACGGTGAAATCAGTTCATAGTGCGTGACTGATTCTATCAATTGTAAATAAGTGCTTATATTTCATACTAAATACAAACTGAAACATGGATGCACAGAAAAACCCCAGAAAAAAACCAGCGCTGGGAATCGAACCCAGGTCCTCAGCATTCCGTGCCGCGTGCCACTCCCCTACACCACCACTGGTCAGGAATTTAGACACGAACTTTTCCCATACATCCATATCTCAATATGTTAGATAATCACTTTAATTATAATATAGCAGTGATACAGCGCCATCTATGTTTACACCCTCATCGAGAGACTTCAACATTCCTTCGGAACTATCCGCTCACCCGGACAAGAGATGTCGCTACTAAGCCAAACTTTAACAAGTTTTATATGAAGTATATATCTTTGTGTATATATTTTTTTTTTCCACTTTCGAACCGCAAAATATTGTTGAGAGGAATGAAACAAAACAAAATACCAATGGTGAGTCTACATAGTTTGATTAAAATTTCTTCCATTGCAGCAATAATTCTGGGAGAGTCATCATCATCATCATAATTTAAGCCGAAAGACGATGTGCCCTGACTGCCCTGCCCACTGCCACTTGAGCCTGGCTCTTCTTCGAGATGTCGGTGACTTTAGTTATCGCTCTGATTTCATCTGGGAGTGTATTGAAAATGATTTGTATTCAGAGTCTTAATTAAAATAATCGATACACAAGCCAGTATAGATCCAAATCAATACAGTGAGAGCCTAAGCCGCCGTGTCACCGACGGTTTCGTATGCAAATTGTTCATCAGCTATTCAGTGTTTGGACATTCGTTATGCGCGTCCAGCGGGCTGGCCGAGGCGCGGGCGCAGGGGAGGGGCGGAAGCGATATACTTACTGCTTTTAAATAAATCCTCAAAGTTCAACCATTCGTCGCCAATAGGGCAGAAACTATACTATCGGGGCGCGGACTCTTAGATCTGGCATTTTAAATAAAATTCCGGGATTGCACAAAAAATCCTGTGGGGAATCACAAAAATTAGATCAACCAATCAAATGATATCGTGGTTTTCATTAACTTTGCGAAAAGAACATCCGCGTTATATCTCCAAATCTAACGTTTGAGATTCCGGGGTTTTCGAGGGCGTGTGAATATTGATCGGTATATGTGTTAAAGTAAGCAGCACAATGAATACCTAAACGATTTACTACTTATCTACCTGCACTTTAAAACCACTGCCGTTTTATGCCACAAAGAACGTGTTCACAGCTCGTCCAATGTCTAGTTGTGTCATTCACCAGCCCGCAATAATTTTAAAAATACCGCCTATGGCTTGGACGATACATCTGGTGCACCAAACGGAAAGTGTTCTATTGGCAACGTAACGAATACCTAAAAATTCATCCACGCCTATATTTACAATTTACTTACACGATTTACTGCTTACCTGCACTTTAAAGCCATTGCCGTTATGCCTTGAGGAACATATCCACAGCTCGTCAGATGTTTAATTGCGTCATCAGACTAGTGATTTGGAAAAAGCTGTCGCTTTACAGTAAAATTACATAAAGTTTACCACTGACAAATGGTTTGCCTTCATTTCATATTCAACTTTAACAACCTACAAATAAAGCCAAATTTAGAATACTGTTACCCACGTTTGCAGATTTTGTAATAGCTACTTTATTTGTATGGTGTTAAAGTTGAAAATGAAATGAAGGCAAGCTATCTGTCAGTGGTAAACAAAAAGTAAACGTATTGTACACAATACGTCCAGTGCACTAAACGGAATGTGTTATGTCTCCGAGGCAACGAATGCCTAAAAATTCAATGCGCCTATAGCCTTAACTTATCAAAATCGCTGCCTCGAGAAATGTGTCCATAGCTCGTCAAATATCTAGTTACGTCATCAGACTACAGTAATTTAGAAAAAGCTGCCGCTTATGCCTTGGACAGTACGTCCAGTGCACTAAACGGAATGTGTTATGTCGGCGGCGCAACGAATACCTAAACGCTTTATTGGCCAACGGCGATATTTATTGCGAGTCCGCGAGTTAGCGGATTTGCGCAGTCTAGATTTTAGAACAACGTAGCAACATAGCGAGAAAAGGGTAGTTGGCATGTAGGCAATCAATCCTAATTAATATAAAATAATTAATTATAACAAAATAACTACGTAAAATCGACACGCAACGCGGGCGAGTGCTAAGACAGGACTCTTGAAATTTTTGTTTTCTTTCCGCGCTGCTTGTTTACGAATTTAACTGTTGGTCAGTTGGTTCACAGCGTAGGTATGGGACCTTTTTATACACTACCGTATATGAAACTACCGTGAGACTCACTCATAGTGAAAATAAACGGATCACTCACGTCTTAAAACGAGTTTAACTCGAAATGTTTCGTGCTAATCCGTAGCCCTTCTTCTGTGTGTGAGTGTGAGCGAACCTTTACAAAGTGATGTTGTCAGTGTTGTGTGCTACCCTACATTTGACGATGGCAATAAAAGTGATGATGAAAACGGGGGTAGTTGTGTGTCGCTGTCAGTTGAGTCGAGTAGCCGCGCGGCCAGGGCGGTAGCACGCAGTGCACGTCTGGCAGCCGCCGTGACGTGTGACTCTGAGAAGAAGGGCTACGGATTAGCCCGAAACGAAAGAGTTAAACTCGTTTTAAGACGTGAATGATCCGTTTATTTTCAATATGAGGACTTATATCCTAATGTTATAGAAAAGTCCTGCAATTTGATCGCAAATCTACCGCAAATCTGTGCATTAAGGTTCCTCCTCCGGGAATTACAGTCCAAGCCCTCTCATTCTGAGAGGAGGCCTGTCTACAGCAGTGGGACGTATATTGGCCAGATAATGATGACAATTCCCCTTTCGGGCCGTGCATTTTCTTACCACACAGAAACCGTGCATCATCTCACAACTTTAGCATAAACACGGCAACCCAAAATCGGCCACCAGAGGGCAATGGTTCCCCAACTTTGTCTGACCACACCCGTTTCGTGTTATTGGCCTCCTCGGGGCCTCGACCCCGACCCCTCAACCCCCAATTATAGTGTCTTGTATATTAATGAAAGGGGTTGCATTGTGTATTAAGGCATGGAGCGGTCTCGTTAAGTTTGAACGACGTTGTTACAAATTATTTTTGTTAGTTGTTGTAATTTTTTTTCACTCAGTCATTGATAATTATGACGAAAATCGGCCAAGTGCGAGTCGGACTGCGTACTGAGTTTGCGCATCAACAAAATGAAGAAAAAAATATTTACTCACACATATATCAACTTCAGAAGCCGTGGTGGCCTAGTGGTATGACCTCTCAAGCAGAGGGTCGAGGGTTCAAATCCCGGCCCACATCTCTGATTTTTTTCAGAATTTATGTGCGAAATTAATTTGAAATTTACCACGAGCTTCGTGAGGAAACCTGCATTTCGAGGAAATTCAAAGGTGTGTGAAGTTCCCAATCCTCACTGGGTCCGCGTGGGAACTACGGTCCAAGCCCTCTCATTCTGAGAGGAGGCCTGTGCCCTGCAGTGGGACGTATATAGTCTGAGATGATGATGTATCAACTTCAATAAAAATGTTGGAAAACTTTCAGTTGGGTATTTCGAACTAAATCCGAAAAACCCTGACCAGTTTTCATTGCTCTTGGTATAATTGCGATTTATTCCAGGCGCTGCAATAAGTCAGTTTGAATTGAATTAATATTGATGGGATGGGAATTAAAAAAAGGCACCAGCTAATCGGGAGAAATCCCGACGGATAGAACTGGCGATTGTCTCAGCCATTAAAGTTTGTGATTCATTGGAAAGTTTAGATTTTAATTATTTTTTAATAAAATGTAGACAGAAGATAACAAACAAAGCGAAAAATCGTACAAATCGTAGACTAAGTAATTCAATCGGTTTATAATCTTGAGAGATATTTAATTATTTGTTCTGAAAAATTATATTTCACTATTAGGAACAGGTTTCCTCTGAGAATGAGAGGGCTTGGCTGCAGTTCCCATGCAGGCCCATCGTGGATAGGGAACTTCACACACACTATTAAATTACTCTCAGGTGTGTGCTAGTAACCTCACAATGTTTTCCTTCACCGTAAAGCTCATGGTAAATAAATATAAAATCTCGCACATAAATTTCGATAAACTCAAAAGTGCAAGCCTTAGCTCCTTTGATCGATTATAACTGTAGATCCACAGTCGCGCGCCCGAAAATGTCCGAGCCAAATGAGCGCCACTTTGATAAAAGTGCCTTCTTTTTTCTCAGTAGGTACGTTGCGTGAAATTGTCAAGTTTAGCTGTCAAGTGTCAACCGAAATTCGACTGTAATGAAGTAAAGATTACGTTCAAATTTCTGTGTAGGTGATGATTTTAATTGTTATGCAAACAAATAAAAAAGTTCGGACATTTTTTGAAGGGGATTTTGTTCGGCAATGTGTATCTTCAGTTATAATTGATCAAAGCTTAGCTCGAACCAACGACCTTCTGCTTGAAAAACTATTGGTCAAACCACTAGGCCACCATGGCTTAGTGGTTTGGACGGAAGTAAGTAAGGAAATACTTTCTCCATCCATTTCTTGGTCCAGGTGAGCGGTTAGTTCCGAAGGAGTGTTAAGTCTCTCGATAGAGGGCATAACATAGATGCGCGCTTTATCACTGCATAAGGTGATTATAACAGACTGAAATGTACGATGTATGGGAAAGATTCGTCGCTAAACTCTAGACCAGTGGTGGTGTAGGGGTATGGCACACGACACGGAATGCTGAGGACCTGGGTTCGATTCCCAGCATTGGTCTTTTTTCTGGGGTTTTTTCTGAGCATCTATATTGTTTGTATTGTGTTTGAAATATATGGTTTCACGGGATGACCGTAAAAGTAATAAAAAATGAAGCTGAAAAATAAATACAAAAAGATACTTCATACCTAACTTGTTAAATACTTTTTCGTAAAAAAACATCATCATCATCATCGTCCCAGCCTATACATGTCCCACCGCAGGGCACAGGCCTCCTCTCTGAAAGAGAGGGCTTGGGCCGTAGTTCCCACGCGAGCCCAGTGCAGATTGTGAACTTCACACACACCACTGAATTTCTTCGCAGGTGTAAGCAGGTTTCTTCAAAGCTCATGGTAAATTTCAAATGTAATTTCGCACATAAATTCCGAAAAACTCAGAAGTGAAAGTCGGGATTTGAACCCACGATCCTCTGCTTGAGAGGCCATAGGTCAAACCGCTAGGTCACCACGGCTTTAACACTGAATTATAGCAAAACAACATACTTCCTAATATTTAGCTGCTAAATCCAATATCAAATCGACTGTTCTCTGACTCAACCTCGTATATGAAGTTTTACGAAGTTGGAATAACCACTTTAAGCCGTGTGTCTAAAGTAGCAATTCCAAATTAGTAAAATTTCATATACGAGGTTGAATTCAGAGAACTGTCGAAATGTTACCCCGTTTAAAACGTATGGAGGTAACACAGGATGGATCGCTGCGCATCTGTCGCGTGACGCTCCGCTTCACGCGGCACCATCTGAAGATGTCGGATGTAGAAAATTTAATGTTGGAAAATACGTTATGAAAGAGCTGTTTATGGAGGACTAAGGGTGCGACCAAACCGCCACTTAAAAAACGGTGACGTTACGGAATCGCAGTGACGCACCGTAAACGTCAAAACTTTACTATGGTGAGCATGCGGTAAATTCGGTATGCTTAGTATAAGTTTTCCTTCACTTCAATACTTCTCGATCGCGTTTACGTAAAAATTTCAATTCTATGGAAACATGGAAGCGCGCGCGCGGAGACGCTGTCCATGTTTCCATAGAATTGAAATTTTTACGTAAACGCGATCGAGAAGTATTTTGGTGAAGTAAAACTTATACTAAGCGTAATGGACAGCGCCTCCGCGAATCCACGAAACGCGATCGAGAAATATTTGGTGAAGTAAAACTTATACTAATTATACAGGTCAAGGTAGCGGGAACGCGTTGGATGCGGATGGTGCAGGACCGATCTGTTTGGCGAACTTTGGGGGAGGCCTATGTTCAGCAGTGGATGTCTTTCTACTGAAATAATGATGATGTATTTAAAAATAAGAAGAAAGTTTCCAGAAATTAGTGGTATTGGAATAGGGATGGTGACACCATTAATAAATAATTCGAAGACACGACTCCAGTAAAGAAACGCTTTATTTTACCCCTGAAAACCAGATTAATATTCGATTAACTGCAAAATTAGATTTTTTGTTGCTTTAAAACAAATAAATAGTTAGTTGATTGAGTTGGCGAACAAGTGACGTCATAAGTTGCTATTACCATTCAAACTCTATGAGAGAATTGTGTTTAACAGCTCATAAAAAGTACGTCAGTTGATTAGTGGTGTCAACTCAACATCCCTATTCTGCGCAAAAGCTAATATTCTATACGGCCAGTTCTTTTGCTTACACAGCTTAATAATCCACACGCTGCACTCTGTTAAAGATAGTGCACTCCATACATTTCTTCCCGCCCTGCGTTGCATGCAACTTGCCTCGCGGTGAGTTATCTGCACCGAGCAACAAACGCGGTCGCGAAATTTTCCGCCACATTAGACGACTTTTGTTTTATCGGGCCAACAGAGCGCCGCGAAAAGTTGCCAGTGCTATTTGCTATTTTGAATATCGTGGAGATGTGTTGGAAAAGTTTGTTTCTAGAACAAAGAAATAAATCACACGTTTACAATGAAACTAACTCAATCCGAATATTCTTAATTCAAAATTGAATCTGATTTTTTTTATATATAAAGTTTATTATTGAAATGAGAATGTTTCAGATTGAGCCAGTTTCATTCTAAACGCGCGAAACAATAGTCTAAGATCCATCCATACAGGTCTAATAGGTTAAATTATCCTGACACGGCCTTTGATACATTGCGTTGATACATTGCGAAACATATCTACGGTGGGTTGGTTTAAGATATTGGGCTCTATCTCCTGATCATGTGACAGACAGACAGTGGAGTCTCTTAACAGGGCCCCGTTGGCACCATTTGGGTACGGTCGGTACCCTTAAAATGGCTGCCATAAGCTCCGTTTATACTCAGAACATCAGAAATTGTATTTTCAAGTATCCTTCTCACCACTAATAATGTGGATTGAATATGTCAGTAAAAATCAGTATTGACCGCGCCGTATCCATGTCGGCTGCCGGTTGTGACCGGAATACGGTCCGGCGCGTGGCCGGAATACCGCAAGTGTGCAAGTTTCGGGATCATATCGACGGTAGCGAAGAGTAAACGGTTAGCTACGAGATTGCAATTTTACAGCACTGCGTTAAGAAAAAAAAATGTTTTTGACGTGACAACTACTAATAAATCGATGAACGCTGGCTGCACGAAAAAGGATGACGCAATGTCTCGTACATGTCCATATATGTCCCGTACATGTCCCGTACAAGAGAGAGCAGTGAACGCCAGGATGTATAAGAGACCAGCGCGCGCCAGGATGTACAATCTTAGTACTAGCGCTCGGGTAATTTTTAATTGGGGGCTGGGGGTCTTTCACCGTTTTCAAGATATTTGACAAAACACCGGTTCTCGTCCGATCACCGAGGTTAACCAACGTCGGGCGCGGTCAGTACTTGGGTGGGTGACCGCCTGGTTTCATTTTTGTTTTTTGAATGTTTTGTTATGACGTAGGGGATTACTAACGAGAGTCTATTAGAAGCCCGACGCCGAAGGCGGAGGGCTTTTAATGACTCGAGTTTGTAATTCCCTTACTGCCCGTGATACACACAATGATTTTCATCACATTGCGAGAAAAAAAATCCAATAATAAAATTATTTTGTCTCTAAACACTTAAATTGAATAAAATAATGGCTACCCGCCAAATTGATTGTCACTTTTTTCAAGTCATCTACCATAGATAATGTAAACTGTGTTTAGTTTAGAATAGGCTAGACGACTAAAAAAAACTGTTTAGTCCGTCAGTTAGATTATTAAAAAATATTGTACACGTATTTTTTCTTTTGTTTGACAAACAAAAAATGAGGAGGATACAGTGCTTAGAAGTTTCGAGTGACGTCACTATATGGTACAATTTCTACCTAAGGGTGACGTCACAAGCCCCCACTCCGGAAGTTTGATGATCTATATCTTTGTCGTTTTTTAATAATTTGATAAACCAAAAAATACGTGTCCCATATTTTCCCATAATCTAAATGACGGACTAATTAGAATGACCAATTTTTAACCCAGTCGTCATCCCTATTCGAAAGGTCATACGGCCAGATTCAGCCAACATGTTTAAAAAAATATTTTTACTAAAATTATTGCAAAACTATTTGATATAAATTTAATATATAAAAATAACGAATTTTCATGAAGCGTAGATAAGTTTTGTGTTGTAAAATTTGGGTTATAGCTAAGTTTTAAAGATATTAAAAAAAACGTTGGCTGACTTGAAACCTGAAATGACTTGTTTGCAAATTTTAAAACTAAAGTTAGAACTCCCTTGGGTAGAAAAACTGTACATAAATCCATAACTCCCTTAAGAACAATTTAGGCCATTGTCATTTAGATACAGGCATGGAATAAGACCATTGACGAGCAAGTGTGATGAAAAAGTTTAAATGAAAAGTAAACATGAAAACTGTAGTTGTTCGTTTACTCTTTGCTGCCGTCGATATGAAGGGTATCATCAGGACCATAGTATTAATCAGTATGTACCTACTAATCATAGAACTAATTACAAGAGAACTAAAAAACTGTTATTTCTTGCTACTAATGTGTACACTTTTTTTTTATCTTTTTATAGATTTTACTAATATTATTAGGTACAAGTACCTACATACGTACAATTAAAAAAAACTAAAACGAAATACAATACAACACAAAACAAATATTCTTCATTGTACACCAGGGTATGTATTACAATACCGAAGTACGAAAGACCGAATGTATTAAAACATCGAATGGGTCAAAAGACCGACACGATTTTTTTCTGAAACCGTTAACTTTTTAAGATTGTTATAAAACAAACCTAACCTAACCTAATGGGTTCTGTATGATGCCGTTTTAATAAATTCTAAAAATATTACGGTTTCAGAAAAAAATCGTGTCGGTCTTTTGACCCATTCGATGTTTTAATACATTCGGTCTTTCGTACTTCGGTATTGTAAAACACACCCGTACACCAAAAGCACAGTGACATTACAAAAATAAAAATTCAGGTAGACAATAGGCGGTCTTATTTGTATATTCAGACAATTTCATACATTTTGTTAGTAAAAAACATAGCGATAACAGAGAATGCCTGCAGTCATCCAAAAAGCTTGTATTAAAGCACACCGCGGTCGCTAATGCCGCCAAAATTTAGCCAAAAATGCCTCCACGAATTTTTAATAATTTTAACACAGACATGCAAAATTTTTAGATAAACGCAACTAACCAACGCGGCCGCAAGCTAATACGGGCTTTAGCTCGGTCGCAGGCTTTTAGCAAAATGGCCGGCCGATTCCGTAACACATCCAACTGGTTACAAGTGACATTATGAGGTATCTGTAATTTGAACCTTATAGTTACTGTTTTAAGGTTGATATCTGTTTGAGACGATTGCGATAGTTGGAACCTTTGGTCCCGATGGTTTTATTGAAAGCTCTGGAATTTTGTTTATGAGGTACAATGTGAAGACGGATTGAAAAACAGTTATTTTATAAGCTTTTGTTTAACTTGCCATAAGTTACGACCGGTGGTTAGAAAACCTGGCTACGAAGCTTGAGGTCCCGGGTTGGTTCCCCGCTCGGGGATGATTATTTGTATGAAAAATACGAATGAACAGAGACAATTACTTTGCTCATCCGCGACCTAGGTTTTTTGAATCAATCTAGCAATCAATTATTTGAATTTATTTTGAAGGACCAGGGTATTGCGAAGGCAAAACACTAAAAATTAATTCAATACACAGGCGTTAAATTGAAAAAAATCTGGCAAAAGAGTGATTTTTCAAAAAAAATGGCTCTTTCTGAAAAACCGTGCAACTTAGCATAATATTAAATGTGGTCAAAATGTTAAGAATGATCCTTACTATCATCCCTTAAAACCCCTACACTCGACTGCCAAACACCCTGTATATTAAAAGAATTATCCTTGATATAATATGTAATGTACTTCCATGAATTTTAATAACTTGATTTTATATTAATTTAAACGAATATAAACATTCGAACAGAATATCTAGCGGAACAATGACTAATTAGAAAAAATGGCCAAGTACAAATAATGGGGACTGACAACGAGAAAATGTCAAAACTCTAATAAGAAAAAGCTCGAGACAAAGAGATGCAAATAGCGACAAACCGAGTTCAGCAGCTTGTACAAGCCGTGCAGTCTTGCAGCAGATCGCCGAGTTGCAATCCAGATTACCATCAGTTTTTCATAGGCTAAGACGAGAACGGACGAACAAAATCTTGAGATTAAGTGGAGGTGTTTATTTTAAAGGGGAGTGCACAGCGCTGTGATATTTTTTTATGGTGTTTTTCCATGCCTGTATACTAAATGTCAAAAGCCTAAATTGTTCTTAAGGGAGTTATGGATTTACGTACAGTTTCTCCTCCCAAGGGAGTTCTAACTTTAGTTTTAAAATTTGTTTGGTTTGAAGTATCTTTTAGTATTTTTTATTTCTTCAACTTCAACTTTTGTTTGCCGAGACGACGACGTCGGAATGCCGAGGACCTGGGTTCGATTCCCAGCATTGTATTTAGTATGAAATATATGGTTTTCACGAGATGACCGTAAAGGTAAAAAATTGAAGTTGAAAAAATAAAAAATACAAAAAGATACTTCAAACCAAACTTGGTAAATATGCACATAAATTATGAAAAACTCAGCGGTGCGAGCCGGGGCTCGAACTCACGACCCTCTGCTTGAGAGGTCATAGGACAAACCACTAGGCCACCACGGCTTCAAACCTTTTGTTGTTTTTTTTTACATAAATCTGACCTCTGTCTCACCTGATAAAAACTCCAGATGAGGCCAAAGTGTACCTCACTGGTTCAGTAGCAGCCTATTCACTCTAGCCTTGAAGAGTCCTATGTTGTATTTATCTGGAAATAAAGACAACGGAACCGAATTCCATTCCGTAGCAGTTCGTATTAGGAAAGATGAAGCGAACAGAATTTTAATTTGGATTGTTTATTTTAAACCCACAAACGTTTTGAGTGACTGCGGTCAAACATTTTAGGAATCGCGGCAAACGATAATAGGTTGTTTCAAACAGATGTGGTTGAATGGTGAAATCGTTCGAGTCCTATTTATTTTGACCGCAATGCGGTGAATAGATCAACTAAAGGCTTTGATCAATTATAACTGTAGATCCACAGTCGCGCGCCCGAAAATGTCCGAGCCAAATGAGCGCCACTTTGATAAAAGTGGCCTTCTTTTTTCTCAGAACGTTGCGTGAAATTGTCAAGTTTAGCTGTCAAGTGGAGTTTTGCCGCTACCGAAATTCGACTGTAATGAAGTAAAGACTAGGTTCAAATTTCTGTGTAGGTGATGATTCTATTTGTTACGCAACCAAATAAAAAAGTTCGGACATTCTTTGAAGGGGATTTTGTTCGGCAATGTGTATCTTCAGTTATAATTGATCAAAGACTATAGGCTACTAATTGCCATTTAAATACTAGCTTGTGTACTACACGTAATTTAAAGGGTTTGCCACACGGGATGCGTTCTGCGGTCGCGGTCAGGTCATCAAATTGAACGCAAAAACAATCAATTTGTCCTGAACGCATCCCGTGTGGCAAATCATTTACCGTCCGAGATTTTACTTTTCCACATTCCGGACAAGTTCCGAACAGTTTTTTTGCGCTTCGAGATGACAACAATGAAAACACAGCAAATATCATAAATAAGTAAAATCGCTGTCAATTGAAATTGCGAACAATGTTAAACCATTTAATGATATATCCGTATTCTAGCACTTGTTTATTGTATTAATGGTTTAGGATAGTGCTGTGGTAAGTATTGATTAAATAACACACGGATTTAGCAGTATTTGATGAGGGAAAATGGAAATTAAAGACATTTCAAATACAAGGTATGTTTACATTGTTTGCAATTTCAATTGACTGACAGTTTAGTTGTAGACATCCGATATTAAATTACTTAGTAAGAAAACAAACTTTTGTCCTGCCTCAATTTACTGTGGTTTTTGTAAAATGACCTTGTCAGGTACCTTTAACTTATTTAAGGGGGTGAACCCAAAATTCTTTTTGTCTTCTAGTTCTTTGCATGTAGAGTAATAAAGCAAGCAACTGCCGACGTTCCAGGAAGCTCATCGCTCCTTCCTAGCGTAATTACGCGTGCGTGGCGTGTAGTTTTTAAAGAGAGCTATCCCTTAACTGCGCCTCACCTTCGAGAAAAGACGTAAGTGCACAAACTAATCATCCGTTTTTTTCATGCCACATCGGACCGTTAAAAATCGGATGCCGAACAGTAAATTCCTTGTAGTGCAAAAGCGCCCTCAGGTTAATACCTCTAGGATAGTTGGGGTATCCAAATTCTAAATCTATTTCTGCAAGTATATATTTTTCTCCTGTGAGTGCTCACCCTAACACCAAAGCTAAGGCTGCCCGCAGACGGAGTTCTGAATAAATGAGTAGAATCGCTTGTTCGCAGCCAGCCTAATTAATAAATAATGAACTTGTGCGCTTCGTGAAACCGCTTTGTTTTAAATGTTTTTTTTTTATTATAAAAATAAAGTTTTTATTAGAAATGAAAGGCAACAGTTTCGAACAATGTTAATATGTTAATATGTTACATATAAAAGTAGGTATGTAAAAGTAGGATAAGTTCGCCTTTGTACATCTGTTTCTCTTGTTAACTCTTAATTTCATGTTTTTTATTTACAATAAAGAGTTTTATATACTTACATCATATAGAGTAGTTTGTAGGTAGTTAAGATACACAAAATGTAATGTCGAGAAGGAAGAGGAGCGGTGCCTCCTGACACAGGCTTTTTTAAGCTTACAAGGAGGCTCCAGCGACTATTTTGTATAATCTTATTATCTTACTAATAAAACATTTTTCATTTTTTTCATTTTCATTTTATATTGACTACTTCGGCTTAATACTTTAGCTTAGATAGGTCTTGACTATCGCTCTGGGTCGTTTTATGTGCGGTTGGTGTATTGGGCTTGGGCTTTGGGCTCCTGGTACGATCCGGGGCGGTTTATTTGACTGACTGTTTTTAGGGTTCCGTACCAAAAGGGTAAAAACGGGACCCTATTACTTTCGCTGCTTCGCGGGACTTCGCTGTCCGTCTGTCAGTCACCAGGCTCTATCTCAAGAAACGTGATAGCTAGACAATTGAAATTTTTACAGATGATGTATTTTAGTACGGACCGGAAGACGCAGTGTAAGTGGCCTCCAACAAGATGGAGCGACGACCTGGTTAAGATTGCGGGCTCGCGTTGGATGCGGATGGCACGGGGCTGATCTGTTTGGCGAGCCTTGGAGGAGGCCTATGTTCAGCAGTGGACATCTTTCGGCTGAAATGATGATGACGATGATGTACTTATTTCGGCTGCCGCTATAACAACAAATACTAAAAAACAGAATAAAATAAATAGTTCTCCCATACAACAAAAGTGATTTTTTTGCTCCTTTTTGCTCGATATTGATAACGGCAACAGGTAGACGCTTGAAATATTCACAGAATATTTAGTTTTATATTCACTTTAAAAATAAGTAATTAAATTAAAACAAAACAAATATTTAAGGGGGCTCTCATACAACAAACGTGATTTTTATGCCGTTTTTATAGATGATGAATGGTACTTTTATTGTCATTTGTGTATAATACCTGACTCTGTGTATTAGTAAAATAATTAATTGTTATAGTAGAAATAAATTCCTTCTTAGGCTTTCAATTTTCTATAGTTTACGTTCCAAGGGTGGTTACCAAAGCAGAGGCAGACCGAAAAGAAGATGGCAGGACGACTTTTTTCACACAAATCGCTTTTTTTCATAGGCCAGTGGGAAGTGTAGTTTACAACAAAACTTAAATATGGCAACACTTATGTTATTTGTACGAAAAGCCGCAAGTACAATACCTACACGCTCTTGAACACGACATTTTAACATACTTAATTTTTCAAGATTGGACTGGAATATCTTTTTGTATTTTTTTAGTTTTCAATTCCTTTTTTTTTACTTTTACGGTTATCCCGTGATATCCATATATATCATACTAAGTAGGTACGAACTGAAACATGGATGCACAAAAAACCCAGAAAAAAGACCAGCTCTGAGAATCGAACCCAGGTCCTCAGAATTCCGTGCTGCGTGCTATACCCCTACACCACAACTGGTCGGGCTATAGACACCGTAACTTTTCTATGCATCACACGTCTCAGCCCGCTTAATCTTCTTCTAATATATAAAATTCTCGTGTCACGGTGTTTGTTATCCAACTCCTCCGAACCGGCTCGACCGATTTTTATGAAACTTTTTTCTCTGTATTCGGTAGGGCTGAGAATAGGTCGTAGGCAATTTTTATACCCCCATTATCCTTCGCGGACGGAGTCACGGGCAACAGCTAGTCACTTATACAATTTCTCTAACACTTCTTAATTTAAAACGAACCAACACAACATTCATCTCATCCCATTAGAATATAAGGAGAGCCTTACGAAAGTTAATCCAAACACTCTTGACCCTGATTCTTATTCCGCTCTGGCACTGCAAAAAGTACCGGTTGAATGAATGAACTTTTTTCATTATCCCGGTGTTGCCTCTTGAATCTCCTTTTTAGGCCCCGAGGCGAGAGCGGAATAGACCTCGCGATGTTTTGGTCGGTGAGGAGCGCTAGTATAGGGTTACGTATATTGCAAAAAGTTTGAAAAGAATGATGGACTCAACTTAATCAAATTTGTTGATGGCGCGGTCGAAAAAGTTGCATTAGGTAAGTGGCTTTATAAACTTTATGACATTATGCACATATCAGTGCCTCCAGTGAAAAAGGGAATAACTCAAAATCGCTACTTTTCAGGTGAGGCAGAAAACATAACGGTATAACATGAATTGTGTTAGTCAATTCTATGATACTTTAGGACATGAGACAACTTATTCCCTTAACTACGACTGTTTTATGGTTATAACAATACTTATTCTACCGATCTCTTTCACAAATAAAGGAATAATGCGACTTATTCAAGCAAATTGATAATGTATTATGGGTACAACTGTGCCACAAAGTAAAACCAAAATATTGCACTGAAATTTGTCCTTATTATTTTTAAACTTTATGCATTTTGATACCAATTTCCACATTTTAACATCTAGCGTGATTAGGACATATACCTTAAATATTTGTTCAATTATCCCTGCGAAGACAAGGAAAGGATAGAAACGCTGAAAAAAAAGTGTAATTCTGTAATTTTTAACTTAATTTGATTTTTGGTATTTATTGTTATAATACATAAATGGCACATAATTGGTCAAAATTACTTGATTTTTTTATCATTTATTTACTCAAATAAAAACAAAAGAAGTACAATAAGTAGAAACGTAGTAGTAGTATTTAGCTATTTCGATAAACGCTTGAAATTTTCACCGATTATGTATTACCGGTTATTACGGTTCAAGAGATATAACCCTGTGACAGACGGACGAACAGACAGCGAAGTCCTCAGTAATAGAGTTACGCTGGCACCTTTAGGGTATGTAACTCTAAAAACGAATCAAACGCCTTCAAACTATTGCTCACCGCGATAACAGTTTAAACACGCGATTTATCAATGGTCACAGTGTCTCAGAAATACTGAAACTACTAAACAACGATCAAAGAAACAACACCATTTCATTTGTCTGCGAAGTATTTGTTTATTCAAAGGAACAAATCCCGCCGGCTGAGATTCGGAAGTTTGGCGAGCCGCTATCCCGGGATTTTTCCGGGAATGTGTGCTGAAAAGTTTTCCGTTGCACCGGGACTCGTCTCATTTTACACGGAAAACCTTAGTGGCTGTTGGAGTTGCAGTTTTTCTCGAAGTCACCAGGGGCTAAATTCTGGAACGGTCTAACATGGTTGGCGAGCGGTAATTCAATCGTTTAATTTATAACTTAGTCAAAGGACAAGTCATTTTTTATTTTATTATACTGTTAACTATACTATCCGTATTAAACAAGTAATATTTTTCTAAGGATTTTGTACGAAATTTTCCAAGTAGGCCTATTTAAGACAGCGAGGCTGCTATTTACTCTTAAACTAGGTACTAATTCTGAAGTAAACTTAGCCGATAGTTTTCCTTCTTAATTTTGATATGTTAACTCCCATCATGAATGGATTCAAAATTATCGAACAACACTTTTGGTTTTAGAGGGGGGGGGGGGGGGGACGTTTGACTTTAACAAAATTTGCACTTTTAAGTTGAATATTTCGCAAATGAACAGTATCGAAAAATTGTCTTCACAACCCCTTCACAATGAATTTAAAAGACGTATATCCAACGATACCCACACACACACGACAAAGGTCACCCCTCAATTTGTTCAATCCTAATCCTAATTCCTAATATTCCTACTTCCTAAACCTAATCTTGTCTGGGGGGTGGGGGTGGGGGGTGCCATAATTGATTGATGAAAAGCAATTTGGATAAAAAAAAAAAAAATAAGCTGCCCTAATAACTAATTCCACGCGGACGGAGTCGCGGTCAAAAGCTAGTAAAGAATATTTGTATTGTATACTGTACGCTTAGTATAAGTTTTACTTCACCAAAATACTTCTCGATCGCGTTTACGTAAAAATTTCAATTCTATGGAAACATGGACGCGCGCGCGCGGAGACGCTGTCCATGTTTCCCTAGTAATTGATTTTTTTACGTAAACGCGATCGAGAAGTATTGAAGTGAAGGAAAACTTATACTGAGCATACTGCCCGCAGAATCGCCAAACTCAAATGGCAGTGGGCAGGGCAACATTGCTCGTAGAACTGACGGCCGGCGGGCCAAAAGGTTCTGGAGTGGCGTCCGCGGACCGGAAAATATGCTCCAACAAGATGGAGCTACGACCTGGTTAAGATTGCGGGAACGCGTTGGATGCGGAGAGCGCAGGACCTGTATGTTTGCCGAACCTTGGGGGAGGCCCATGTTCAGGAGTTGACTTCTTTCGGCTGAAATGATGATCAGATATTCTGTTCTGTATCCAGGGTTGGTAAGGGTCACACGAAACCCTCTCTCGCCCTCACCCAGTTACGGAGTGTGCATAATTGCGCGCGCGCCGCTGTCGCCATCTGCATCGCCATAAATCATGCCGGCCGCGGGAGCTAGGGACTTGGGACACTGCGAAAAAACATCTAAGGTGGACATGGTAAATTTGATTAGTTCAGGCTTCTGACACTGAACTGAGGGTATCGTTTTTAGGATTCCGTACCCAAAGGGTAAAAACGGGATCCTATACTGAGACTTCGCTGTCCGTCCGTCCGTCTGTCCGTCTGTCACCAGGCTGTATCTCAGGAACCGTGATAGCTAGATAGACAGTTGAAATTTTCACAGATGATGTAATTCGGTAGCCGCTATAATAACAAATAAGTACTAAAAAACAGAATTAAATAACTATTTAAGGGGGCTTCCATACATTAAACGGGGTTTTTTTGCTCGTTTTGCTCGATATTGATAACGGCAACAGGTAGACGCTTGAAATATTCACAGAATATTTAATTATATTTATAGACTTAAATAAATCATTAAATTAAAATAAAATTATATTTAAGGGGGGCTCCCATACAACAAACGTGATTTTTATAGATAATTGTACGGAACCCTTCGTGCGCAAGTTCAACTCGCACTTGGCCGGTTTTTTATATGATACGGCAAACGAGCAGACGAGTCACCTAATGGAAATCAATCACCGCCGCCCATGTACACCCACAGCACAAGTTGATTTTAGTAAAAGTAAAACTTGTTATCGTGTTATGATTGTTGTTGCGATAATTTGAGGCTCTGGTTGAGTTCGAAACGCGGCAGTGTAGTTTGGTGGTGGTGATAGTTGGGTTTGTGTGATTTGTGTGTGTTCGTACATTATGGAGGTGGAGGAACTGAATGACCACACATTTCTTGCATAAACATAGCTATAATAAGGTCGCGGGTGAGCAAAGTAATTGTTTCAGTTCATTGATATGGACCTCCGCAAAGTTACGCCTGATTCAATAAATTATCAAAGAGCCTCTTAGGCATTGTTCTGATAAGATACTGGCATTAAATTAAAACGTACGCCCGCATTTTTTTCTCGACCGCCTTTTTCCCAAGTCCATAGCATCAGCACTCGTTCGCTGTAAATTTTAAAATGGATGACAAGTTACGGCTTGCTTTGTGGCGGGTGTGCAATTTGGTGCTGCATCTCGACTGTCATTCGTTTGATGCACTGTAATGGATGCACGTTTGGTTCGAGGAGAGATCCGTGCGATTTGGGTCACAACTTCAGGGAAGATCTGGCGATTAAGCGTCGGAAATATCTGTCATTTACAGTGATCGGTTATTTGGATTCTCCCTCGCGGGATATCAAGTAGAAAAGTTAATATAGATAGTTAAAATTCCTTAGAGATAATTTAAATTGTTTTATTTTTGTACGGTTTGTTCGGTATCGCGGGAAACTGTCGTATCTATTAACTTGTCTACTTGATATCCCGCGAGGGAGAATCCAAATAACCGATCAGTGGTCATTTATCATCTTTGGCGTATAAAAGATGTTTTGAAATGTTAACCCTGGAAATTGAGCGACGACCACTCCTGTAATGATTTTGTCGCAATTTTTTTACAGAATGTAGTGCGGCTTTGCAATTACTTTGAATATCTGAGCTGAGCATAGGCTGGTCAGAATGAGAGGGCTTGGGTTGTAGTTCCCACGCGGGCCCATTGCGGATTGGGAACTTCACACATCCATATTTTTATGCACTTTATGATTCTGATGGCTAATAACCCAACACGGGACGGTGTAAAGAATTATTTCATCGAAGAACGGCCGACATGTTTTAAAATTATATTTTGCTTAGACAAAATTGACACTGATAGGGCCCATATGTCTTGAAAAATGATCTGGGTTGGTGTATGAAGATCAAAGTTAAGACTACTTAGAGGGAGAGACTAGGAAGTCACTTTCAAATGCTAAAACATAATATATGTATGTATTCCACAGAATAATCGGTTACAGTGAATGTGGCGCGAATCGACTTATGCATAGTACAGTGGCCGCTGACCGCAAACTAGCTGCGTCCAGGGGTTGGCAAACTTTGGCTGCGATATTAATAACTATAAATTAAAAAAAATAAAGGCTCCGAACGCAATATGGTCACATGTATGTTTGAAAATAAAGTAAATGCCCATTATATGTCTAAGATCCTTTCCGCAGCTAGCAAAAGAGCTGATAACTTTGAAACAGCTGAATTGATTTTGATGAAACATATTTAAGAACCATCGTCAAGAAACCTGTTCTCAATTAAAAAAACCGCATCCAAATAGGTTCACCCGTTTAAGACACAGACACACACACACACACACACACACACATAATTAGCGGTCAAACTTATAAAACCCCTCTTTTTATGTCGGGGGTTAAAAAATATTTTTTACTCAAAAAAAAACTCAAGTCTACTGTCCCTTGGAGCTGTGAAAAAATCAAACATCTAAGCCAACGCAATCAAAAGATACAGCCGTTTATGACGCAAATTTCCGCATATTTTCGAAACTCGCAAGGGAATCAAAACCTACAGGGTACTTCCCGTGAATTAAATCTTGAAATTTGGTACAAAGCAAGGCCTTATAGCACAGATAAAGGAAAAATTGCGAAAAGTATAATTTTTTTTTGTCTGTCTGTCTATATCAGTAACCAATCTACAATGATCCCACACTGCGCACATTTTGCTTAGGAGCAGGGGTCTGCTAAAGACTGGATGTTCATAGATACATATAAATTTGTATGGAACCCTCGGTGCGCGAGTCCGACTCGCACTTGGCCGGTTTTTTAAAAATACCAGCGCTTTCGGAACGACCATCATTGGCAAGAAGAATGCGCGGCAAGAAACTTGGACTCAGACTAAAATACGATCGTCCACCGCTATAACAGACGCTAAAGGTTCACGACCCCTGGCTAGTCGCGCACTACAGGGCCATTCAAATTTATGGTACCCCCTTCTGATCTACTACAGACCCAGAATGCTATCATAGCTGGCGAATTATTAACGTCGAATTAACGTAACCGGTTTACGTTACGTTATCGTTAACGTTATTGGTGTCTGGGTTAAGTTTAACATGTTTATTGTCTGTTGTTGATGTCACATCGTATTGCGAATGCACTTGGGTGCATTGTAGATCGCAATGGCGGTGTTACATCTGAACATTATTAGTGCCTAATCAGAATCCTACTCGGTGGAATAGGAGCCCCGCTGTGGAGTTCCATCGAGTTTGTCTGATAGTCGTTTACTTTCAGTTATAATGCGCCTTATGTATTTTAAATATTACATTGTGATTATTAGTGATCGGCGACCTTTAGCAATTTTTCGACGCAAATAATACATGATTATATTTAAATTTCGTGCAAAATTTATATACCTATTAAAAATTGCCGCCTTTTTTACTTTTTAAATTGCCATTGGAACGAGCTATTCGAGCACCATTTTTAACCGCACATAAGTATAGTACCATAGATTTTGTTTTTTTTTTAATGTCGCAAGTATTGATGTCTAGTGGTGGTTGGCTGTATTTAAGTTTTCCTTTGTCAGTTTAATGTTAGTCATCATCATCATCATTTCAACCGAAAGACGTCCACTGCTGAACATAGGCCTCCCCCAAGGCTCGCCAAACAGATCGGCCCTGCGCCATCCGCATCCAATGCGTTCCCGCTACCTTCACCAGGTCGTCGCTCCATCTTGTTGGAGGCCTACCTACACTGCGTCTTCCGGTCCGCGTACGCCACTCGAGAACCTTTCGGCCCCATCGGCCGTCAGTTCTACGGGCGATGTGCCCTGCCCACTGCCAATTAAGTCTAGCGATTCTTCGAGCTATGTCCGTGACTTTAGTTCTTGCGCGGATTTCCATTTCTATTGCGATCCCGCAGAGAAACTCCAAGAATAGCCCAAGCAAGCAAGCATAGTCCAAGTATAATGTTAGTAAGCAAATTTAAAAAGTTAGAGCAGCAAATAATTGTTTTTCATACTTGCTTTTTTTGGTTAAGACCAAGAAGTAATGTAGGGAGCCGTAAACTAGAAACTTCATGTCTTAATTTAACGCATATGTTTCCGAGCACGTCTGAGAAAACACATACGTGCACACGCACACACAGAAAAACTTTCGCATTTATAATTTTAGTTCTAGGGATAAGTCATAAATATCTAAATTCACAAATGCTTTGTCAAAAACCACAAACACTCGAGCGCGGCTTGGGACAACCCTATTCCTCCCGCGCCAAACTTTTAATTACCTGCACTCCCCCCATTATTCAGGGCTGCCAGCTATGAAAAAAAAAATTGGAAAAGTTTAAAATTTACATCGATATAGGTAATTACAATTAGCGACGGCTAAGTTTAATCGGGGTCGTTCAACTCAAGTGTTCGAATTTTGAAGTTTTATGGGAGTTTTTGATTGGCTGTTGTGAAATGCATTGTTTTCAAAGTGCTTTGAGGGGATGAAATTGTGCAGCTACCGCCCTGTTTATAAAATTACTTTGTTTTTTTTACTGAAAGCTTTTTTGCGAACTATACTTGCATTGTCATTATATCTTCATATTCTTACAGAATTTTAAGTCAAACTGATTGGATGGAAGGTTGAAATTTGATTTGCAGTACCCTGCCATGAAGATTGCACACGGTCTTTGAAAAAAGACTCGGCAAATGTCGGACATTTGCAGTCTTTTTCCAAAGACCGATGTGTTTTTTTGTGTGTTACATACACACACACACACAAAAATACAAAAAACAAACACATATTTTGTGTGTGTGTGTGTGTAACACATAAAAAAACATCAGTCTTTGGAAAAAGACTGCAAATGTCCGACATTTGCCGAGTCTTTTTTCAAAGACCGCGTGCAATCTTTATGGCCGGGAACTGTATAGTCGGGGTAAGAAAAGGTTCGTCACTTTTCGACTCTATGTCAACGAGTTAAGGTCGAAAAGTGACGAACCTTTTCTTACCCCGACTATACCTACATCACATGAATAGATAAACGAAACAGAATAAAAGCTGTCGAACAGAGCTCGAAATTCTTACCTATTATCATAGGGTTGTCGCTCGGTAAAAAAAAATAATTAAAAATCAAAATATTTTATTCAAACAAGTACTTAAGTATCTAATATCTGTATATCTACAACACAACACACACAACAGGTAGGCATCTGTAAAAACAACCGAACACCCGAACTATGTAGCTAAAAGCTAAACGGTCGCGTCGTCGCTGGCGGCACACCTGAACTTTGTCTACTCACTGAGCTAGTACAAACCGGTTTGTCTCCGAGCGGGCGCCGGTGCACGCCCCCCCCGTCCTGTCTGTGACAGGTCACGCACACATATGTTGTGCGTGTAGTAGTGTAATGCGTGCGCGGCGTTGTTTGAAGCATTTATTCTGTTCCGTTTATCTATTCATGTGCCTACATCCTAGAAGATTTACTTTGGTACTTACATACTTATTACAAATTAACTACATTCATCATCATCATCATCATCCCAGCCTATACACGTCCCACTAAAAGGTACTCTTGCTCTCAGGATGAGAGGGCTTGGACCGTGGTTTTCACGCGGGGCAGTGCTGCTTGGGAACTTCACACACTCCATTGAATGTATTCGTAGGTATGTGCAGGTTTCCTCGCAACGTTTTCCTTCACCGGGTCGATTTCAGAGCGTTTTGTCAGCGTTTTTCAAATTTTTTTTATTTTTTTATGTTAGATAGGCCAGACAAACGAACTAGTGGGTCACCTGATGTTAAATGAACACCACTGCCCATAGACACCCGCAGCGCTTTACACGATGCCAGTGCGTTGTCGGCCCTAAAGGAGAGGGAATAGGGGAAGGGGGAGAGGGAGGGGGAGAGGGAAGGGGTGAGGTATTGGGCCCCCGGCACTCTCACTGACCGTACGAAACGCAAGCAGTATTACTGCTGCTTCACGCCGGTGTTCTGTGAGAGGGTGGTACTGCCCCGGATGAGCCGGCCCATTCGTGATGCAGCGGCTAGCTACAACATGGCTCTACCACTACAAAATTGGTTTACTACATTTCATTAGTGTCACTCGATTATTGCTGTAAAATAATGATAAATCGCGACAACTTTGGATAAAGTCAGACTAAGCCTCGGTACCGCCACACATTTATATAAAAAGTTAACTCTGATCATCATCCCCCTCTGCAATATTTACGTCGACACTAATGAAAAAAAACGCGGCGGTCAAAACGCTCTGAAATCGAACCAAAGCTCGCGGCAAATTTCAAATATAATTTCGGACATAATTTCGGAAAAAATCAAGGATCGAGCCAAGGCTGCTGAGAGACCATTCTATCATGACTTCAATTGACCACATTGATCTCGAGAAACATTTTGATTGTGCATTTGAATTCCAGTTTTCTTTTTCTATCATTTTCACAAGAACGTTACTCACTAATTTTGCCATGCCACTAAGAATCTAGTACAAAAAAAACTTAAAGCCAACTCCCGTCGTAAGTACTTGAAAGCCGTGGTCATAACCATTAAAAACTCCAACGCACTAACGAAACGACTCCTGCTTAGTATTAAAGCATATCTTGTCAAAGACAACTAAATCCCAGGCTAACAGGGATAAAAAGCAGAGCTGAAAGCTTGGCCTGCCTCACTAATGGCTACTCCATTAAAATATGAAGCTGCCAGCACAAAAAAAATCTGCAAGTTTTAGGGTTCCATTGTAAAAGGTTCCTTACCTCACAATATACGCATTTCCTTCCAATACCAAGCTCCCCTGACTGTCTTTCCACTTGTTTGTATCTTTGAGTGGCGTGGCGCAGAAACAATTCGATTCTCATCGGATTGCCTAATTTAATGACATGTGTGGCAAAAGTTGCGTCCAAGTTGCCTAGGCTAATGTAAATGTTCCCTTTTTAGAATAATAGCCTCTCTATTGATCACTCTTGCCAATCTTGATCGTAGTCTCTTGTTAATATTTTTCTGATTGTTATCGACTAATCCGTACGAAATTTTATGAGTGTGTGTGTGTGCTTTATACTCCTTCGCGTTAAAAAGGCTGAAATTTAGTAGGTACGTAGATTTTTTTATAAACATAGACGTCGGTGCAGTCCATAAAACATCAGGAAATCTGTTGTACGCATAGAACAGCTTTCTTCCTCGTTAGTAGAGCTGTTGGTTAGCTACACATCTGGAATACATATAGGCTATTTTTCATCCCAACATTCCCCGTGGATCCCCGTAAAATCCAAGTAAATCCCCGTAAGTCTAGATACATGAAATTTTGCACGGGCGTTCGTTATACAAAGTAATTGAAGACCACGATGTGATGTCGAGAATCCCCAATTACATTTTCCCTTTCCAAAAGCACCTATTATCGTAGAAAGTTTACAGTGTAAAGAGAGACAAATAACCAATTTTTTGGTAACATGCCATTTTGGTACAAATGACTAAATATACAAACGCTTAATATATAATACGCTTCAAAATGTCTCACTATCAAAATGTAAAACTGTCATAAATTACGTAAATGTAAACATGTTATAATGAACAAAAGAATTAGATGCCACAAAAACCCAAGAACCAAATTGTATGAAAAAACGAACAGAAGATAAATAGCCAATATTCGAAAATGCTCAATGGGTTCGAAAATCCCTTTGCTAAATTGTAATAAAACAAAAAGTATAAAATAATTTCAATAAAGCGCCTTTAGTCAAATCGCATTTTACACATTTTGACCCCAGAGTATTCTGCCGTAAAAACCTCCAGACACAAGGACATCTAGACCATAGTGAATGCTGCCCCGGAAACATTCTGACTTAAAGAACATGTCGGCCAAAGCATATTCTGCCCCTAAAATATTCAGACAAAACCATTCACCATTCACCATTTTGTACTTTTTGACAATGTTACATCTAAACATTTTATGCATTCTGGCAATTGTGCCAAAATTAACTGTTAAGTACCAAATTTTTTGCGTTATTAGCTCGATTTTAGTAATACGGAACCAAGCATGCGCGTGTCCGACTCGCGCTTCGCCTGTTCTAATCCGATGAAAAGTTGCGCACTAAAATACTACGTGCTAGTATGAAGAACATGAACACTCTGTATGTATTGTGGAGCAAATAAATAAAGCTTACTATAGAATAACACTACCTATCACGGGAAGTACCCTGTAGGTTTTGATTCCCTTGTGAGTGTCGAAAATTTGCGGAAATCTGCGGCATAAACGGCTGTATCTTTCGCCTTCGTTGGCTTAGAAGTTTGATTTTTTCACAGCTTTAAGTATTTGATATAAATTTCAGCTCGATACCTCTACGCGTTCCTGAGAAAAAGGGTCTTGACAGACGGACAACAAAGTGATCCTATAAGGGTTCCGTTTTTCCTTATGAGGTACGGAACCCTAAAAGTTAGCACTTTAAAGCTGAATATTTGTCACAGCTCGTGGTAAATTACAAATGTAATTTCACACATAAATTTCGAAAAACTCAGAGGCGCGAGCCCGGACTGGAACCCACGGCCCTCTGCTTGCGGGACTATAGGTCTAACGACTGGGTTATCACGACTTAACAATGTAAACAGCATACCTACTTTAATACCAACATCGCATACCATTATGACGTCCAAAGGCGGCCATATTAATAACGTGTAGTGCCCGAAATAATGCACTCGTCTAACCGCCGCTCCACGGTATATGAATTTTCAGCCATTTTGTGCTGTAAAGTCCAGACATGACTTATAACAGAGCTTCCTAAATATTGGCTTTTACCCGCAGTTTCGCACGGGCGAACTATTAAATCATCAACGTCATGAAGTTGTGTGTAATGATGGTGTGTGTGAAGTTATCAATCCGGAAACTAAGAAAGAAAGAATGAAAATACATTTACTTACAACAACACAAGACACATAAATATTGTTACAAAAAGGACAATACGATAGCTAAAAATAGTGTGTCATTGTGGTTGTAAATTAGACACTAGCTCAGCATAATTCTTAGGCGTTTATAACACCCTAGCGCTGATTTTCAGCCAGTACTGTCGGTAATAACTAGAGATAAACTACGATAATATGGCCCGCCCCTCCAAATTACTATTTCAATGTGTTATGTCACATCCGTACGAAAAAGTGTGTACTCGTATGTAGTAGTCTGCTTTTGTTTGATTGCTGTCTCAGCACGCACACATGCATAGAAAGTTTTGGTAGTGCTTTATAAACACTTTCACAAAATGCATTGAAGACTTCTTGAATTTTGAAGGGGCGGGTCATGTTATCGTAGTTTATCTCTACGGCCCAAGCCCTTATGAGTGGATACCTGTGCCATACAGTGAGATGTATATAATATAAGCTAAGATGATGTCTGTGCTAAATTGATACTAGGTACAATACAATACAATACAATGACTCTTTATTGTACACCACAAAGAAAACAATACAGAAAAACAAGTACCTACATGGAAAAAATATACAAGGTAAGCAATAGGCGGCCTTATCGCTTCGAAGCGATCTCTTCCAGGCAACCAACATAGGTAGGTACTCGAAATTTTGGGTCGATTCCGGATCCGCATGGCAAATGCTTACCGAATCCGCTAATTCGCATAATTCGGCATCTGAATTAGCAATTCGCATACAATTAGGCGATGATGAACAGACTGGCTGAGTAAACGTTGGCGGGATTAAACTCCGCGCAAACGTTAGCGCTTCGGATGCAGACGCTGAGCTGTCTTTACAGTCTGATCCGGAATAGTCTGATTGATATTACGATAGTTTTGTGCAAATGAATTGATGAAGTCAATAATTTCAATGAGGTTATACATGTTTACGGAAACATAGAACCATTCCGTCTCTTTGTCACTGTCAATTTGGTCCGAATCTACTGGACAGGTTAAATGAAATAATATTTGGCATACTTATATACTTAGTATATTGTCTAAATACAGAACGTGTTACGGAAAATAATGACTACCTATTGAATGAAAAATGTTGAACAAACTCAATTTATATGTATAGGTATGCTATAATTATATACACATTAAATATCCAAGATTCGAGCACAGACATTCGTCTTTTTCATATACTTAAATAAATACCTGATGATGGTGATCTTGCCCAACCGGGAATCGAACCCGGGAACTCAAGTTTCGTAGTTTCTCTAACCAGTGGGTTATCCGCATCGTCAAAACCACGGTCTACTGACCTTTTATGTTCAGATGTAGTGTGACCCAATTGCGTCCCACTATGATTTAATGTTGCTGGCGAAGCCCTAAGCCAGCAGGAGTCGGAGCACGAGCCCTAATGACGATAAACGAAGGGCCCAGGAGCGGGATCCCGGCCAAGGACGCAGGTGACAGGCGGACACACAGCCGCTAAGGAGAGGCAACTGAAACTATCAAATGCAAGTTGCCGTCCGCGGCCCCGTCTGTAAGGAGTTTGTTTTTCGTTATCCCTCGGGAACTGTGCAATTTTCCGAGATAAAAACGCTCCTTTAGAACAACACTGACCCAATTACAAATTATTGTAATTTCAAAACTAAACTGGTTTTTTTTTCGCCCGACACAATAACTACTATAAATTAAAAATTTTATAAACCCCCAACGCAATTTGGATTATGTTTAAAGATAAAGTAAATGCCAATTATGCGTCTAAGATCCCTTCCGCAGCTGACAAAAGAGCTTATAACTTTGAAACGGCTGAACTGATTTTGATGAAACATGTCTAAGAACCATCGCCAAGAAACCAGCTTTCAAATAAAAAAAAACTGCATCCGAATCGGTTCACCCGTTTCAGAGTTATGGTGCCACAGACGGACACACAGACACAGCGGTCAAACTTATAACACCCCTCTTTTTGTGTCGGGGGTTAAAAAGAGGGGTGTTATAAGTTTAACCGCTATGTGTGTGTGTGTGTGTGTCTGTCTGTGGCATCATAGCTCTTAAACGGATGAACCGATTTGAATGCGGTTTTTTTATTAGAAAGCAGGTTTCTTGGCGATGGTTTTTAGATATGTTTCATCAAAATCGGTTCAGCCGTTTCAAAGTTATCAGCTCTTTTGTTAGCTGCGGAAGGAATCTTTTACAAAAAATGGGCATTTTCTCCATTTTCAAACAAACGTGTGACATAATTGCGTTGCGGTTTTTAAATTTTTTAGCTTATATTTATCTTATTACATAAAGTTTAGTTTTGAAGTGACAATAATTTGTAATTTTGTGTCAGTGTTAGTTCTAAAGGGGCGAAAAGTATCCCATATGTTAATCCAAAGTCCGCATTGTCTAACGCGCTGACGCTTCCTTTTGCATTCACTATTTCTTTCTGTCAAATGGTATAAGATGGCGATAGAAAGAGATGGTAAAAGTGAAAGCAACACAAAGTAAAGCTAGGAAAGCACAAAGTAAAGTGTTAGACAATACGGTCTCAGTTTAAAAACTATCTGTGTGTCAAATTTCTCCTTTCATGAGTCTGTGAAACCGTTTTACCGTGAAAAAGTAAACATCCACACATCCATTCCTACAAACATTCGCGTTTATAATATTATAAGTGTGGAAGACGCAGTGTAGATGCCCAACGAGATGGAGCGACGACCTGGTTAAGTTAGCGGGAACGCGTTGGATGCGGATGGCGCAGGGCCGATCTGTTTCGCGAGCCTCGGGGGACGCCTATGTTCAGCAGTGGACGTCTTTCGGCTGAAACGATGATGATGATGTTCAAGTGTGACCCAATTGCGTTCCACTATGATTTAATGGCACTGGCGAAGCTCTAAGCCAGCAGGAGTCGGAGCACAAGCCCTAATGACAATAAATGAAGTTTTCTGAGCCATGTAAAGTGAAAATGCCTGTCAACAAGTTCATCTAGCTGTCCATCTGCCGTGTGCTTGTGTCCCATGAATGAGACAAAGTGGGGCCTTTACATAATAACCGCGATGTAGCGAAGTTGAGCCGACTCACAATCTGCCTCCCAGAGCCTTAAGTTCTTACCTTTGTTGCTGCTGAGGAATGTTAAGTCAACGCTCAGACAATTAAGGTCAACTGAAGCGGATTAATCACGTTAAAGTACAAGAAATCGCATGGAGTTCGCTTGTATTTGTAATAGATAAAATCTAAAACGATTTAACTGATCATCATCATCATCATTTCAGCCGAAAGACGTCCACTGCTGAACATAGGCCTCCCCCAAGGCTCGCCAAACAGATCGACCCTGCGCCATCCGCATCCAATGTCGCTTCATCTTGTTGGAGGCCTACCTACACTGCGTCTTCCGGTTTGCGGACGCCACTCGAGAACCCTTCGGCCCCATCGGCCGTCAGTTCTACGAGCGATGTGCCCTGCCCACTGCCACTTAAGTCTAGCAATTCTTCGACCTTTGTCCGTGACTTTAGTTCTTGCGCGGATTTCATCATTTCTAATGCGATCCCGCAGAGAAACTCTAAGCATAGCTCTCTCCATCGCCCTTTAAGTGACTTTGAGCTTTCTTATGAGGCCCATTTTAACTGATATTGATCATTCATTTGGTGGTAGTTTTGGAAGTGCTCGGAGTTTCTTTGCGGGATCGCATTAGAAATGATGAAATCCGCGCAAGCTCAAGTGGCAGTGGGCAGGGCACATCGCTCGTAGAACTGATGGCCGATGGGGCCGAAAGGTTCTCGAGTGGCGTCCACGGGCTTGAAGATGCAGTGTAGGTAGGCCTCCAACAAGACCGAGCTACGACCTGGTTAAGGTTGCGCGATCGCTTTGTATGCGGATGGCGCAGGACCAATCTGTTTAGCGAGCCTTGCAGGAGGCCTATGGTCAGTAGTGAACGTCTTGCGGCTAGAATGATGATGATAATGAAGTTTCTGACGGCCAGGACCGTCTCCGCAGAACGGAACTCTTCAACAGTTAATGGCATCGACTTGAAACTTGGTACGGATACGACAATGAAAGTATAGTTAACAAAAACTACAGTCAGCCAAAAATATCGTTAATAATAGATATGTATATTAGCGGAGCTTGTGCCAAAAAATCGTCGTACATTCAAATATTAAGTTACGTTTCCGAGAGCGGCAGTTAATTTCAGAAATACATTACCGCATTAAGAAACCTATTAAAATTGCATTCGTACCCCGTAAACGCATAAACCTTAGATTGCCACAGTCAATATAATTCAAGCAGACACACCCGCCTTTATGTAACTCAAAATAAGATTTAAAGTCGAGTGGTGGAGCTGTAAATGGGGATAGAAAGATTTACACTGGCGTGCAACGTGGCGAGTTTACGATCGCGCTCCGTAATCGATTGAGGACGTGCCGGGTGTGCCAATAATTTTGCACTCAAGTTTTCATGGGATACCCTCAGACGCTGTAAAGTGCACTATTACGTATATAAAACTCGTGAACATTGGGATGGCGTGTAAGTGTCATCATAACTAGCTAATGCCATACAAAATCTACAAGAGGATCGTATTTTGACAGTCCATAAAAAGTACGAAGGATCGAAGGATTGCCAGACTTAAGTGGCAGTGGGCAGGGCACATCGCTCGTAGATGGGGCCGAAAGGTTCTCGAGTGGCGTCCGCGGACCGGAAGACGCAGTGTAGGTAGGCCTCCGACAAGATGGGGCGGCGACCTAGCGCAGGGCCGATCTGTTTAGCGAGCCTTGGGGGAGGCCTATGTTCTGCAGTGAATGTTTTTCGGCTGAGATGATGATGATGATAAAAAGTACGACAGTTGATTAGTGGTGTCGTTATCCCTATTATTTAATCGCTTTAGAGAGGTCATTAAAAACTGACAAATTCGGTATAATTACAAAGATACCTACTTGACAGCGACCACACCATAAAATTAAGTAAAGCCATGGTGGCCTAGTGGTTTAACCTATGGCCTCTCGAGCAGATGGTCGTGGGTTCAAATCCCGGCTCGCACATCTGAGTTTTTCTAAATTCACGTGCGAAATTACATTTGGAATTTACCATGAGCTTAACGGCGAAGGAAAACATCGTGAGGAAACCTGCATACATCATCATCATCATCATTTCAACTGAAAGACGTCCACTACGTAAGTCTCCCCCAAGGCTCGCCAAACAGATCGGCCCTGCGCCATCCGCATCCAATGCGTTCCCGCCACCTTCACCAGGTTGTCGCTCCATCTTGTTGGAGCCTGCATACTCCTGCGAAGAAATTCAATGGCGTGTGTAAAGTTCCCAATCTACACTGGGCCCGCGTGGGAACTACGGCCCGAGCCCTCTCATTCTGAGAGGAGGCCTGTGCCCTGCAGTGCAGGCTGGGATGATGATGATGATGATGACACCATAATGTGTACATAATTCCATACACATTGTTCCCATCATTATTCCTTGTACGTACACGTCTAAATTCTCAACAACACATCCTATCAAAATGCATGAAAACCATCCTAATACACAGCAAACCGCATCAAAACAAAGATCTAGACAGAATTTCATTCAAATTGAGTTGTAAATCCACTAAACGACAACATAAACTAAAGAGCATACATGTCATTTTGATCGCGTCAACCCAAATGCATGACATGCCAACGCATTACTGTCACACCAACATAACTTTACCACCACCAAATGACAAACAAACAAATTTAAACTTTATTAGAAAGTGATAAGGTGGTACTAAAATATTGCGAGGGTAGAAGTAAGTTTGTAAAACTTTACACAGCGTAGCCCAAGTTTGCATTGCAGATTGGACAGTTCAGTGAAAATGCAAATATACACATTGTAAGCCTGACCACGTGATATTAGGTCTAGATTAATTGATTTATGTGTAAGTTGTGTGTTGACTAATTTTAATTGTTGGCCGTTTAGCGCGTGTAAGGAGTTTGATATTCCCGGAGAATGTTTATATTTGCAAGATTATCTTTTTATTTATTTTATTAGCTTTATTCTAAGGCTTTATCCCTTAGCTTCGGCAGAGTTAAAAATACGAAACAAATAACCCGCCTGTAACTATACATGGAACTATCCCATTTCCATGGGAAAATAATTCCGGGAAAATATATATATACTAACCCAATGTCACTCGCAACTGAGACGAAACATGCTACACATGTACATGCAAAAGTACAGCTTTCCAGCATTAATAGCCTCTGAGCTAAGCCGCGGACGAATGGACGAACGCACAGACAGACATAGCGAAACTATAAGGATTCCGTTTTTGGTATTTTGGCTCCGGAACCCTAAACAAACCCAAGTCTTGCCTAAGTGGAACGCTTTACCTTCCCCCAGCGCAAACATCCCATTTTTCAGAATACTAGGCAATTTTATGTCTCCACTCAAATACATCATGTTGTTGACAGCCGCCATTTTGTTTGTTGTCATTTGTTAAGTATGCGGAAAACGCGGAATATTCATAGATACAATAATGTTAATGCTATTTGTGACTACGTAACGTGGTATGATGGATAGATGGAATAAGAGGTTTTCGTTTGGATAATGCTTTATGCCTATGATCTCAAAAGGAAATAAAGTAAACAACAACTAATTTGGTATGTACATACCTACATTGCTTGACGTCTGGAAAAACACGTAGACTACTTTTATCGTAATATATTTCGGCAGATTAAGATGAAACTTGGCGTACAGTACGTGAGTGTAGGTGCTTGGACCGTAGTTGCCACATCGGCCCAGTGCGGATTGGGAACTTCGCACACACCACTGAATTGCTTCGTAGGTGCATACAGGATTCCAAACGTATTTCTTTTAATATAGTAATTTCGCTCATAAATTCTGAAAAACTCAAAAGTGCAAGTTCCAGTTTGAACCCGCGACTCACTGCTTGAGAGGCTGTTGGTCAAACCACTAAACCACTAAGCTACCTCGGACTTTAATTAGGTGAGATTTGGCATGAAAGGGTCACGTACTCGTAATTAAAGGGACAAAAAAACGCATCGCATCGTATTTAAAATTTAGGAAGCTTCCTGTATAATCGGGTACCTATGATTTAGAGAGGTAGTTAGAAATCAAACTTGTGAGTAGGTTTTTATACTGGTTTTATTCTTAAAATAAATTAAAATTCATTTGCTTTTAATACAATCTGAGGCAGACAAATAATAACGCGATGTACGAATACGCTCCCAAAGTTAAAGCGCCATCTAGCGGCAAATAGGAGAACTAAATAACTTATACAATGTGTGGTAGACAAACGATAGCGCGTTGATCAAATATACTCAGAAGTTAAAGCGCCATCTAGCGGCAGGTAGGTAAACTAAACAATACCACTTCCTATATAGGAAGCGTTTATTATTTAAACTATTGATATGAAATACAATAATAATTGTCATTAATCAATACTTAGTTGTTTATTTTCGCATCTTTAAAAAATGTGTTATTTTCCCTTTCATAAATGAACTTTTATTTTAAATTGTCCCTTTCAATACGCCCCTCTCCCTTAGATACATTGCAGTGCAAAAATATTGTAACAAAACTGTCTATTTATTGCTCATCAGTGAAGTAATGTCGCTTCCTCTACAGTCCCACAAATCTCACTAGGTACTGCTCTTAATATAAATTACATTACAAACTAATCGGCAGTTCGCATCCCGGCCCGGAACACCCTTCTAATCAAATTTGTTACAATGTTAATCACGTTCAGATTGCCTTTGAAAGGGCTGTAGTGTTGTTTATTATTAATTAACTTGGGGTGCAATTAGTTAAGATACCGTACCGTTTTTTAATAGGCAACAAATGAATGTGCAAAAATATCGTCACTCGAAATTAACTTGAAGCTTGAGGGTAAAATAGCATTTTCATACTTTACTTACAGTAAGATTATTTACAATGCACATGCTCGGAAAGTGCCTCTTGTCGTGAGTCAACACATCTATAGAAAGTTAGTCATCCCAGCACGCTTCCCCGAGTGTGAAAAAAAATTGTATGGATTTTACTTTCCACACGCGTGCGGAAAAGTAACTTTTTAAATTGCCAAATCTCAAAAAGTTGTGTCCAAACTAGTGTTTAAAAAATAAGACCAGAGAGTTGTGTTTTTATAATAATTCAGCTTCGCACAAATAAGAAAATGTTTGATGCAACCAAATTAATATTTACTGATAAAATAATAAAACAGATTGTTCTAATATTAAAACAAACAAATTTTAATTTCTTCAAAAGTTTTGAAAAAAAAATTAGTACTAAAATAATTCCTTGAGTTCATTTCGGACCGTACGACATCATGCGCGCGTAATCGAAATTCAACCAATGAGCTTTCAGTGCGCGCGCATGGCGTAACACGAACCAATCATGGTTACCCGTTCGCGCCTGTCATGAAAACCCGCCACAGTAATGTTCATGAAATCAGTCCGGAGAATTAATTTTAGTTTAGCAAATTAAAATGGAGAGTTCAAGACAAAGTGATTAATTTACATAGGACTTAACGCCGCCTGACGTCCTAGACCAAATGCAAATGTGACAGCCTCCTGCCGACTAAGCCGATGCTGAAATATGTAAACACCTACGAGACTTTTCCTCAATGAAAGGTAAATAAGAAAGCTTTTTCCGTAAATCGCACGCTTAATCATAAAATGCATCAATTTTAATTATTCTTATTTCAAAACTAAACTTTACGTAGAAAAAAAAGGTTTAGTTTTGAAATAAGAATATTTAAAATTGATGCATTTTATTATTAAGCGTGCGAAATGTTTAGCACCAAAATTTTCCACGCTTAATGCATTGCAAAAAGTTGTATGATATGATATGATTATGTGTCGAAAGTAGGAAATTCCCAATACCAACTCATGTCGGCTAAACCACACTCGCTTCACTGGTGTGGTTAGATCTCCGCCATTCGTTGAGAATTGCCTACTTTCCGCACTTGTATCATAAATAACTATTCCACTTTGACACTCGAGACGTCTCAGTTTTAACTTTTAACCGTAAGGTTCGTGTTTTCTCATAGGGTACTTAAATAACCTATAAACCTATTTTACGTAATTAATAACAAAACCTAAATACTTAGGTATTGCACTTCCGATCTCTCTCGATGTATGTCGAGAATAGGGATGTTGACACCACCAATCAACTGACGTACTTTTTATGAGCTGTCAAAACACAATCCTCCCATAGATTTTGAATGGCAATAGCAAGTTATGACGTCACTTGTTCGCCAACTCAATCAACTAACTATTTATTTGTTTAAAAGTAGCAAAATTTCGCTCAGGACAGGGAGCTGTGGAGGACCAGAGGGGAGGCCTTTGCCCAGCAGTGGGACACAATTATAGGCTAGTAAAAAAAAAAGTAGCAAAAAATCTTTCTAATTTTGCGATTAATCGAACGTGGTTTCCAGGGCTAAAATAACATTTAGTCTAACATTTGGAATCATAGCGTACGGTTGTGGTACCAACTCTGAAGATGAGCTCTGGTTGAGTTCGAAACGCGTCAGTGTAGTTTGGTGGTGGTGATGGTTGGGTTTGTGTGATTTGTGTGTGTTCGTACAGTGTGGAGGCGGAGGAACTGTATGAACACGCATTTCTTACATAAACGTAACTATCGTGAGGTCGCGGGTGAGCAAAGTACCTAATTGTTTCAGTTCATTAATATGGACCTCCGCAAAGTAACGCCTGATTCAATAAATTATCTAAAATAAAGAGTTTTTTTACTGGAATCGTGTCTTCGATTATTTTTAATGGCGTTGTGATGGCGTCAACATCCCCGAGTGCCAAAATGGAAACAATCAATAAAAGTTAATACAGAATAAATGTTACTTTTGTACCCATCTCCCCTTACTCCCTTACTATCCAATTTGACTAGAAAATACTTTATAAGACAAAAAGAGTCCCAGTCGTATTTAAGTTCAATGAGCTGAATAAAATTAATCAGTCCGATTGTAGAAAAATGTAATTAATCAAGATTTATTTCAGCAAATTAGTTTTTGTGGCTCGTGAGACGTTCAGATGATTTATTAAAATAAAGATTTAATATTTGACAAGTTTTAGCCTTTTAATGTCTACACTACACATCAGGCCAAGTAAACAGAAAAAGTAGAATAATATATAGAAGAAAATACCTACGTACGTAATGTAACTAAATAAATAAAATACAACCTAGGGCTACAGTGAACAGGCTGTTACTGAACCATTAAAGCCATGGTTCTAGCGTTTGGCCAATAGCCTCTCAAACAGGTCGTGGGTTTAAATCCCGGCTCGTGCCTGTGAGTTTTTCGGAATTTATGTGCGAAATTACATTTGAAATTTACCATGAGCTTTACGGTCAAGCAAAACATCGCGTGGAATCCTGCATAGGTGTATGATGGGAAATTCAATGGTGTATGTGAAGTTCCCAGTCCGCAGGGCTCTGCAGTGGGTGGGTTTAACGACCGCTTAGCCTAGTTGGTAGTGACCCTGCCTACGAAGCAAGAGGTCCTGGGTTCAAATCCCGGTAAGGGCATTTATTTGTGTGATGAGCACGAATATTTGTTCCTGAGTTATGGATGTTTTCTATGTATTTAAGTATTTATTTATCTATATAAGTATATTTATCGTCGTCTAGTACCCATAGTACAAGTTTTGCTTAGTTTGGGACTAGATCGATTTGTGTAAGATTGTCCCCTAATATTTATTTATTTATATATAGGCTGGGATGATGATGATGATGACGATGATAATACACATTGTTACCTTTTGTATTCTAGTTCGCTTACCATCAACCCACCCGATCATCTTATGATTCAAAAAATCCATGCACATCCAACTAAAATCAACCAACAAACACAATGCATGGCACACGGGCTTACCACCCAAAGCCATCTCCTCCAGTTAACAGTGTTTGCACACTCGATCCACAGATTATGCGCATGTGCCGTAAGTACGGACACGGATTTCTATTGTGCCCGGACGCATTACATAAGCGAGTTTGCATTGCAGATTGCTTTCAGTGCAATGCAAATACTAATAGATGCGGCGAGTAGGGCGAAGGATGTGGGCTTCGCCGAAACTTGTTTTTTGGGCGATCACAAGCCAAGTTTTTTGCGGCTGGGCAGCGTTCGGGAAGCTCCGCAATATCTTGTCATCCATTAAACGGCAATGTCTCAAGTCAAAAGTCTTTGAACAGTTTGTGTTGCCAGTGATGACTTATGGCACTGAGAAGTGGCCGCTAACGATGGGCCTCATAAGAAAGCTCAAAGTCATTTAGAGGGCTATGCTCGGAGTTCCTCTACGGGATCGCATTAGAAATGATGAAATCCGCTCAAGAACTAAAGTCACCGTCATAGCTCGAAGAATCGCCAGACTCAAGTGGCATTGTGCATTGGGCAGAGCACATCGCTCGTTGAACTGATGGCCGATAGGGCAAAAAGGTTCTCGAGTGGCGTCCACGGACCGGAAGACGCAGTGTAGGTAGGCCTCCAACAAGATGGAGCGACGACCTGGTTGCGGAATCGTATTGGATGTGGATGGCGTGGGACCAATCTGTTTGGCGCGCCTTTGGGGAGTCCTATGTCACAGAATATATAATAGTACTAACGTACAGAACGGCCACGCTCCGCTCCGCACCGATTCGAGTTACCTCTCCCCCAAGGCGCCACTGCTTGTCGCCGCTGTTCACCAGTATGGTGCGCGCGCGATGTATGTAGGCGTACGCATCGTGTACAGACGTCGTCGTGCTTATGTAGATTCAAAACGCGTATTTTGTGCGTCGTGTCCGCCGTGTGCCTATGTTCAGCAGTGGACGTCTTTCAGCTGAAATGATGATGTTGACTCTGAGTGGACGAAGACAGGGCGCTTAAAAATGTTCCCGCTTTCAACAGTATATAATATATAATCTTGTGTTAAAATTTGATGTTTGATGCACTGATTGTTGACTATCGGCTTTCGAGCTAAGGTGATGGACGTAAGAGTATTTTACGATAAATAAAAATTGGTTTCGGCTAAATAGAACGTTTGCCGAAATTAATCCTCGGCGAACTCTAGCGCCGTCCGTTCCATAGGTACACTCGGGGACAAAAACACGGCGGGCGAGGCAAATTGAATTTTTATAGATACGCTCCGGATACGGCATTACGCTTTTAAAGCGGCATTGTTCTTGAATTTGTTAAGTGTGACGCTTTTACGGGCCGGATTTGTACTCTTGAATAATTATCGTGTATTCTAATGTAACCCATTTTAATGTGAAGGGTTTAAAATTTAACGTCAACTTGAGCTTGGGTTTACTAATTAGGATTTGAAATAGGGGATTTTTTTTTATTTCTAGATGGGTTTTGACCTAATGAAGGCTAACTTTGGTAATATAGAGTGAGTGGTCAGCAAGCACCAATCATATACGTTTACGTGCATTTAATTTTTATTTACTTATTGAAAAAACTAACAGGAATAAAAAAAAAATTCTTACCTACTCATTGACACTCGGTAAATTGAAAGATAAGAAGACGTGAAAGACAACACTTATCAATATAATATTTAATACAGTTGGTAAAAGTATGGGCTACGGTAATTCGTAGACCGCTACGAAGCCTACGGCGTAGACCCATCTGATTCTACGGATTCTACGGATCACATTACGAACACGACCGTGGAGTTGGTCAAAATATTTGGCTGTTTTTACTCAATCACGCGATAACGCCTAAATGGATTTGGACATAGTCCGGGTTGAGACGTAGGCTACTTAATAAACCCAGTGATGCGTTCCTCTATATATATTAATTTACTTTTAAATAAATTTTTGTTCAAAAATTAATTTTTAAAGCAAGCTTTTTAGCTGACTGTACTTTTTGTTGACTATTTTGCATTGTCATCCATCTTACATGGGTATACCAAATTTCACGTGAATCCGACTACTGTAAGTGGGTCAAATTCGACTTCCAAGATTTGACCCGTACATACATAGATATACCTGATATATTGCAAGTTAAATAGAAGCTTGTAATAACTATAAATTAAAATTTTAAAAACCCCCAACGCAATTATGTCACACGTATGTTTGAACATAAAGTAAATGCCCATTATGGGTCTAAGATCCCTTCCGCAGCTAACAAATCAGCTGATAACTTTGAAACGACTTAACCGATTTTGATTAAACACATCTAAGTACTAACACATCTAAACCTAAAACCTGCTTTCTAATAAAAAAACCGCATCCAAATCAGTTCAACCGTTTACGAGCTATGATGCCACAGACAGACAGACAGACAGACGTACAGACAGACAGACACACACACACACACACACACACACACACACACACACACACACACACACACACACACACACACACACACACGCATAGCGGTCAAACTTATAACACCCCTCTGTCGGGGGTTAAAAAGAATACAGGGTTATTTGTAATTCACTAGCATCCTTTTAACCCTAAACTCCTACCACTTGAACAAATGTTTTTTGTTATACGACTTTTTAAAATGGAGTACATTTTTTTTCCATACACGGCACAGAGTATCGTAAAAATACAGGTAATCTCAAATTTTCAAAACGTTATTACACCAAAAAAATAAAGTTATGTCAAAAGTCGTAAAACAAAAAAGATTTGTTTAAGTGGTAGGAGTTTAGGGTTAAAAGGATGCTAGTGAATTACAAATAACCCTGTAGAGGTCGGCGTCCAAAAATTCCAGATAGGTGCCTCAGTTGTCCAGATGACGCGTTAACTCCGTCTGCAATGAATAGATGGCGTTGTCCAAGCGAACGCTCATCATCATCCAATACGTCTCACTGCAGGGAACAGGCCTCTTCTCAGAATGAGAGGGGTTGGGCCGTAGTTCCCACGCGGACCCAGTGCGGATTGGGAACTTAACACACACTACGTTTTTTTTACTTGGTTTTTTGGTTTTTGTAGTGGTAGAGCCATGTTGTAGCTAGCCGCTGCATCACGAATGGGCCGGCTCGTCCGGGGCAGTACCACCCTCTCACAGAACACCGGCGTGAAGCAGCAGTAATCCTGCTTGCGTTTCGTACGGTCAGTGAGAGTGCCGGGGGCCCAATACCTCACCCCTTCCCTCTCCCCCTCCCTCTCCCCCTTCCCCTATTCCCTCTCCTTTAGGGCCGACAACGCACTGGCATCGTGTAAAGCGCTGCGGGTGTCTATGGACAGTGGTGTTCATTTAACATCAGGTGACCCACTAGTTCGTTTGTCTGGCCTATCTAACATAAAAAAAAAAAAAACTATTTAGACGGCCGGATAGCCTAGTTGTTGGAGAACCTGACTACGAAGCTTGAGGTCCCGGGGTCGATTCCCGGTCGGGCAGATATTTGTGTGAAAAATACGATTATTTGTGCTCAAGTCTTGGATGTTTAAGTATGTATTTATCTATATAAGTATGTTTATCCATTGTCTAGTATCCATAGAACAAGCTTTGCTTAGTTTGGGACTAGGTCAATTGGTGTGAATTGTCCCATGATATTTATTTATTTATTTTCTATTGAATTTCTTCGCAGGTGTATGCAGTTTTCCTCACGATGTTTTCCTTCACCGTAAAGCTCATGGTAAATAACAAATGTCATTTCGCACATAAATTCCGAAAAACTCAGAGCAGTGAAAATTGAACCGTTGTGTTACGGGGTAAAATTACTGGAATCCTCTAATGTTGCGGGGTTCCATGAGCGATGGCACTCCAAAATTGTATCAATTCACCAACTTGCTCGTTTACCACCTTATTACGTAAAAATATACCTTATACCTCAAAACTAAACCTTAAAATACGAGGAGTCTTAAAGAGATTCATAAGGTTTTTTTTTCTAATTTTCTACGGGATTCAAACCACTTTTCTTTCCACGGGGTAAAAACCCGCTACGCTAGTCTTATATAAAAATAAAAGTGGCTTCCTGACACAGGTACATTATACCTAATAGGAAGACTCTACCATTTATGTACATACCACCTAAGTTGGAATGAAATAAATAATTTGAATTTGAATTTGAATAATGACCGAAAAAACTGTATGAATAACTAACTGCATTGCCGACACACAAAAAAACGCCATAGAATAATTACACAGATCTGGTAACACTTTACCAACAAAACAAACGACCCTCTCCCCTTGCGTAGGTCAAGACGACATAAAACACACCGCTGTCACTCATAACCGCTTATTACGGGATCACTTGAATTACAGACGCCGAATTACAGTAATAGTGCGTAATATTCGGCACGCGGCTGTAATACTCTGTAATACTCGGCAATATTTTAACGGCGGCAATGGACGGTGGAATGGCGATAATCAGATAGCAGACGGCTACTTGTGGGGTTGTGTGAGTGGGTGTTGTAGAGTGGACAGGGTTTTGGGGGTATTGTGCCTATTTGTGAGAGCTCTTGTAGAGGAGCTGGAAGGAAACGTAGTTCTGTGTGTTTTTTATTGTGTTTAAATTACAAAAGATTGGGATTAAATTTAAAATTGACCAGCAAATTATGGCGTGGCGTGGGAAGGCCCTCAACAAGATGGATGAACGATATGGTTAAGAATGCAGGAACTACTTGGTTACGGGTAGGGCCGGACTGATTGTTCTTTGTGGAACTCCTTGGGGGAGGCATTTGTTTAACAGTGAACGACTTGTTTATGATTATGACGATAATGAGCTTCTGGGCCTTCTTCAATAAGATTTTTTTATCATGTAATCAAGGAACGTTCCTTTACAAAGCGAGCGCGAAGCTTCTCCGTTTCAGTTTGGGCAGAAAATGCTTTCATACTTATATCTGTCTGTCTTTTTTTTATTTTTTTTATTGTGAGAGGGAGGAAAACGAGCAAACGGGTCATCAGATGGAAAATGATCACCACAGCCTATAAATATCAACAACTCAAAGAGACTCATCTTCGTCTTTTCTCATCTATTGGTGGAGTTTTTGGAATTTTTAGTCTCAACCTGTTTGAAATTCTACATTGCAAGTAAGTAACAGACGTTGGCCTATTCATAGTAGGTAAATGAACTTTATCGGCATGCACCCTCTACACGAACAATTCACACCCCTCTTTGCCCCATTCCGGAGCAACTCAAGAGCACGTGACATATGGGGCGCGGGTGCGGTTGAGGCGTGTGACAAATGCGGTCGCATGTTCGTGGCGTGCCATGGCATGGCGAGGTCTATAGGTGATAGCTGTGGTAATTATGTCTAGGTTTTGTCCAAACGTGACGTACGAAGCCATCGATTTGAAAGGGAGAAATTAGATTATATTATTGGCATTAAAATAAAAATAAAGTCACGGACATAGCTCGAAGAATCGCTAGACTTAAGTGGCAGTGGGCAGGGCACATCGCCCGTAGAACTGACGGCCGATGGGGCCGAAAGGTTCTCGAGTGGCGTCCGCGGACCAGAAGACGCAGTGTAAGTAGCCCTCCAACAAGATGGAGCGACGATCTAGTCAAGGTGGCGGGAACGCATTGGATGCGGATGGCGCAGGGCCGATTTGTTTGGCGAGCCTTGGGGGAGGCCTATGTTCAGCAGTGGACGTCTTTCGACTGAAATGATGATGATGATGATTGTCAGAGCGAGCGCGAAGCGTCTCCGTTTCAGCTTGGCAGAAAATAATTTGTATACCTCTCCACAGTTCGCCGTCCTGTTGTCCAGTAGTCCAGTTCTCTGTTTTCATCTATTCAAGTAAGTAACAGCGGTAGGTATAAATGAACTTTATCGGCATGCACCCTCTACACGAACAATTCACACCCCTCTTTGCCCCATTCCGGAGCAACTCAAGAGCACGTGACATATGGGGCGCGGGTGCGGTTGAGGCGTGTGACAAATGCGGTCGCATGGTCATGGCAGGCCGTGGCGTGGCGAGGTCTATAGGTGATAGCAGAATGATAATTTTATTGTATCTAAAGAGGCTAAATCCAAACGCGACGTACTTACCCGTAGATTTAAAAGGGAGAAATTAGATTTTATTTTGCGAGCGCAAAGCACGAACGAAGCTTCTCCGTTTCAGCTAGTTGGGCAAAAATGCTTTAGTATATCTATCCGCCCTTCGCTGATTGGCTGTTAGGCTCTCTGCTCTCATCTCATCATCTCATTTCAGGCTTACCCTATTTGAAATTCTAACAAGTAAGTAATATATAACAGTTGGCTAGTCTATCGTAGGTATAAATGAACTTTATCGGCATGCACCCTCTACACGAATAATTCAGACCCCTCTTTGCCCCATTCCGGAGCAACTCAAGAGCACGTGACATATGGGGCGCGGGTGCGGTTGAGGCGTGTGACAAATGCGGTCGCATGGTCGTGGCGTGCCGTGGCGCGGCGAGGTCTATAGGTGATAGCTGTGGCAATTATGTCTAGGTTATGTCCACACAAATACTTAGTAGTCGATTTCAAAGGGAGGACCTATGTATCTCTATTTGTAGCTTTTAAATGTCATGTGTTAAGACAGGGGCTCGCACCTCTGAGTTTTACGGAATTTATGTGCGAAAGTACGCTTATTTATGGTGAAGGAAAACAACGTGAGACCTGTACAACTGGGAAGAAATTCAATAGTGTGAGTGATGTTCCCAATCCACACTGGGTCCGCGTGCGAACTACGGTCCAAAACCTCTCATTCCTTGCAGTGGGTCTAGGCTGAGAAGATGTAATCGAAATTTTTTTCCTTTTCTGTATACAATAATTAAATGCTTTACTGATAGCCAATGTATTTAGGCACTTTATAGTTAGCAAAAGATAGTGTCAAGTAAGTTCAAATATGAAATGTACACTATTTAATTGAATTTCTTTGCTGATGTGTGCAGGTTACCTTACGACCCTAAAAAAAAAACATTTTATTTCAAAATAAACGAAAAATAAAAAAATACAAAATAATCTTAAACCGTGTGCATTTTTAGCGCACACCGCCAATTTCATACACAGCGCTACCAAAAACGAGCTCGGAAGTGCACAGCCAAGTCCAACAATAATTTCACGCCGACACGAAATAGATTTATATGACAGCGCGAACATTATGCACCGTGTCGTGTATTTTACGACCACAACCTTACTCCTTCGGAATACACGACGGAATCGCACGAATTTGTTGAATTACATGTTTAATGCAAGAGATTATCTCATTGCATGCGTGTGCTGGGTTTAGTTTTAATGGTGGTGTTGCCAGTAATTTCGTGTAATGGGACATGGAGGATCTCTCCGCGTGGGCTATAAACTGGGATTGTTTGGATGACTGCCGAAGGAGGGTTATGTTTTTCGAGTTTATATTTATACTTACTTCGTTTTTTTTAGCATTAGAAAGAAGATTAGCGATCTTGACGTGTCTTTATATTAAAAAAACACTTTTGAAAAATAACTAATAGGTAGCTAATTATGTATCAATTTGAAAGGAAATTTAGAAACGGAAGAGTTAGTTAGCTTACTTTTAACGCAGTCGGATTTTTATTTTTTAATTAATTAATGTTTTTTTTTCAGTGCTGGGACTTGGCAATTTTGTTACGTGTTAATTTGCGTACATAATGATGAGCTATACCGCAGTGCTTCCAAACGAAAGTCTTTGCCCAGTGTGTGCTGCCAGTAATGATTACTGGAATTGAGACGTAGTCGCTTACATAGACTTTACAAGGAAGCTCAAGGTCACTCAAAGAGCGATGGAGACACCTGCGTGATTGAATCAGAAATGAAAAGATCCGCAGGAGATCCAATGTTACTGACATAGCTTGAAGAGTTGCCAGACTTAAGAAGGAGTGGACCGGGCAAATAGCTCGTAGAACTGACAGCCGATGGGGCACTAAGTGTGTAGAGTGGTGACTGCGAACCGAAAGATTAGACGTGGCGTGGAAAAGTCCCCAACAAGATAGACCTGGTCAAGGTGTGAAGGTGGCTGTAGAGGTTTCCACACGTGATGACGTACCGGCCAGCTGTTCAGGGTGTAGACTGTAGGTTCAGCTGGGGCTCGGTTTGACAAATAGAAATTTTGATAAAGAGAAAGCATAGAAATTAAAAAAAAAAATAACTTCAGGAGATTTGCTATTTGAGGCCGAAATAGAATAAAATCATCGGAGCCGACACCTCATTTTTAAGATGCAAAATCTTAAAAGGCCTGCTCCCGTGTCGATGAATTTATCGATCATCTCCCACTGTCGATATCGATGAAAAGACTGCTAATAATTTACAATACACGTGAACCTTGCGAGAGTCAAATGGAAAACAGACTAGTTTTTTTAGTAGTGGTAGAGCCATGTTGTAGCTAGCCGCTGCATCACGAATGGGCCGGCTCGTCCGGGACAGTACCTCCCTCTCACAGAACACCGGCGTGTACTCCAGCTACGTTTCGTACGGTTAGTGAGAGCGCCGGCGGCCCAATACCTCTCCCCCTCTCTCTCCCCTATTCCCTCTCCTTTTTAAAGGCCGGCAACAGATCAGTGACTCTCTTTGAGTTGTTGATATTTATGGGCGGTGGTGATCATTTTCCATCAGATGACCCGCTTGCTCCGTTTGCCTCCCTCTCATAACAAAAAAAAAGATTAAAAAGGCGAAGGGGTCGTAGGACCGACGATCTGATAAAGGTCACAGGAACCACTTGGGAGGGAGGGGGGGGGGGGGGGGGGGCTTACCGGAGCTTTCGGAAAGACCCATTGCCAAGAAGAATGCGCCGCAAGGATATTGTCAGGAAGTCATTTCAGCAAAACAAAATTATATTAAATTTGCTATATATGTTTTAAAACCACATAACATTAATCATAGAAGGGAAAAGGAAAAGGGGAAAACGAAAAAGGACATACATATATGGAGCAAATAAAAGAAAAACTAAAAATTTCATAATAAAAGAAGTGAAGGAAAGGGCGGAATGTAGAATAAGCTGGAAAGTACTCCACCGACAAGAGCCAGCTCTACATGATGATGATGATGAAAATTAATCAAATACTAGAAGTATCATAAATACACCGAACGATATTTCCCACGTTGCACCTCTCATACTTCCCTCCCGTTATCCGCGGAAAATTCCAAATGTCAGTCTGTATGTAATTGTGGAAATTTATAGTTTTCGGAGTATTTGATAGTCTCCTGTGTTTAACGCGTCTGCGAGGAATCGTTTTGTCCCCTTCGAGGGGTGACTTGTTGAGGGTACTTTTAAAGGTTGTTGGAAATATAAATTTTCAAAGTTTGATCTGCGGATTTGTTCGGAAAAAAGCTTTTTTGGACGCTCCCAATTTTACCATGAAATTTTGCACGGTGTTAGTGTCCACTTAAATGTGTGTTTATTTATTTACGCTAAAACGGCAAAATGGATTTGGACTAATCTCCCCTATGTCTCACTGTAGCGCAAAGGCCCTCTCTCAGAATAACAGGGCTTCGACTGTAGTTCTCTCGCAGGCTCAGTGCGGATTGGGAACTTCATACACACCATTGAATTTCAACGCAGGTGTGTGGCTGTGTGCGAGTTGCCTCATGTAATTTTCCTTCACCGGAAAACTCAGAGGTGTGAAACTTGGCTCGAACCCACTACCCTCTGCTTGACACGCTATATGCAAAACCACTAGACTAGCACTTCCACTTTTACCTAACTTTTACTCTTATCAAAATCCGAACTCAACGGGTTACTCACGTCTCAAAAAACCACAACACTCACTCACTATGATTGAGTCTTGGGGTAGGTTCATGTTCAAAGAAGTCAACACAAGCACTTCGAATTCGCCCAAAACACACAGAGCGTTCAAAACTTGCTCTATAATCAAACATCGTCACGTATCAAAGAAGCAACTAGCGGCTCAACGAAATGTTTTATCGCGATCGACATCTGTAACTCCGATGGGCGTCTCTAAGTGACTAAGTTTCGACAAGTTTTCGCATAAATTACGCGAGATAAGCGAAAATATTGTCTTCTGCGGCATATTTTCCGAGTATCTCTGCGGAAGATAATAAAGTTTCGGCCAAACAATGGAGCAATTCGATTACGAATCGTCCTGTCTTAATATGGGCCTACGTCGAATTTATTGGCCCTCCGTCGTTGGTGGGTCTATTTATTGAATTTTATTTAGTCGTACAAAGCTTATGATGTGATACTATGTTAGATATAGGAAACTGTATCGTATACCAGGGTGGAACCTTTTCACAACCAATTTCACGATGACTTACTTTATTGGCAGATGTATGGAACGTCAACATGAAATTTGAATTGAAACAACTGTTTGTATATTTATAAATAGCCAGAAGAATTCGGTAGGTAAAAAACCGATTTAAAGGCCGGCAACAGATTGGTGACTCTCTTTGAGTTGCTGATATTTCTGGGCGGTGGTGATCATGCAGCCCCACATGATTATATGTTGTGTGCTACCCTACATTTGACAGTGACAATAAAGAGTCATTGTATATTGTATTGTTTTGTATTGTAATGCATTGTATTGCATTGCATTGTATTGTATTGTACTGTATTGTATTGTATTGTATTGTTTTGTATTGTATTGTATTGTATTGTATTGTATTGTATTGTATTGTAGCGTGTTCCTCCGAGAGGAAGGGCTACGGATTAGCCCGAAACATGTCAAGCTAAACTCGTTTTGAGACGTGAGTAATCCGTACTATCTCACTATGAGTGAGTCTCACGGTAGTTTCAAATGTTAATATTGTAAGCAAGTTATGATATTGATGTACATAAACATACTTTTTTAACTCGCAGATGTGTTTGGAACCGCTTATACCTACCTATATGCGTGAGCCAGGCCTTTCAGGTTTTGATTAGCATTTTTATTTGATTTTTACGATCTGAAAACTGCGTGGAAACTGCGAGTGACAGGACATGTTAAAAGACAAATTTATGTATGAAAAATTACACGTAGAGTTACGTTATATTATGTTTCGCAGCTTCATTCTTTGCGATTTAAGGTTTTACATAGTGTAGTAGCGCCCCCACGCATTAGCCTTGCACGGATATATTTAAAGAGAAAAAAAAACAGTTATTTTTACTGGCAACATTTATATAGTCTACCCCCACTGTACCGTATACTATTCCGGCCTATTTCTAGTATAATGTTCCGGCCGCCTGGGCAGTTGGCAGTCACTTTTTGAATCATTCAACGTTTCCGTGCTAAAGCATTCGCACGTCAACCGGAGCGCACCTACGAAATGGGAAAACGGAAAAATGACGCCAATAACGACGACGATATTTGAAATAAGATTCGAAAGCTGGAAGCCCAGTTGAAAAATAAATCACGCCGTCGGATAAGAGTTCTGGATTCCTCAAGCAGCGAGGCTGAGGGTAAGTTTTAACAAAGTGTCTTACCCACTGCAAATTGAGCTGTTAAGGGTACAATATTTGCCCTACATAGCAGCTTTTAATGTAATGCGAGCTAACTAACTTTGGGTTATCTCTGTTACTCTAATACTAGGTAACTCTTTAGCTGAGTATATTTGCGATGCGAGCTACTATTACGGGTTACCTCTGTCGCGCAAAAGTTATTCGAAAGAATTAACTACCCCACATAACAGCTTTTAATGTAATGCGAGCTAACTAGCTTTGGGTTATCTCTGTTACTCAAATACTAGCTAACTTCTTAGCTGAGTATATTTAAAGGTATTTGTATATGTTCTTTACAGATGACGCCACCAATCACATGGTAGATGACGGACCAAGCATGCCGCTTTCCAGACCGCCGCGCCAGTATTCACCACCTCATAGTTCGCCACGAGCTGGCCCGTCTCGTGAAGCCCCGCCATCTCCTATCCAGCTACCCACAGACCCGCCACGACCCACATCGCCACAACCAGACCCGTCGGCGGCACCAGACCCCGTTTTGGGTGTAACTGACGAAGAAATCCTCAAGCTTCTAGACGATGCCCCGAAACCCGACTCTGCCTTAGGTAAAGGTATTCATAAGGATATCGCAAGCAGATGGAAGGAAATATTGACGAAAGGGTTACAAAAAGAGGTAAAAGATAAAATTTTGCAAGATTATCTTATACCCAGCAACTGTGAGTTGTTAATCGCTCCAATCCTAAACCCAGAAGCAAAAGCAGCGCTTCCTGATTATCTCGTTATCGGGACGTACCCTTGATGTATAGAAAAAAACAAATAGGTTCTACCTTAGCAGCACTGGCCCCGGCTACTGAGCTAATAATCAAGAAAGATTCATAGCCTCAAAATATTCTTAAGCCGCTAAGTGACGCTTGTCGCTTATTATGCGATAGCCACTTTTCAGAGACCAAAATCAGAAGAAATTTTGTAATTTCAGCTTTGAATACCAAATTGAAGGATGCACTGATTAATACAGAACGGGATAAGAAGTTTCTATTCGGTGACAATGTGTCTGATAAGATTAAAGCCGCACAAACAATTCAAAAATCAGGCGACACATTAAAAATTACACCAAAGCCATCATAATTGGTAATCAATTTAATAAAAATAATTTTGCAGTTAAACTTCAAACCCCTGCATCAGAAACCCTCGAACCAGAGCAAACCCGATGCAGGGAGGCCTCGTCCAGCGCAAGCAAATACAACCTGGGTCTCTTCAAGGCTAGAGTGAATAGGCTGTTACTGAACCAGTGAGGTACACCTTTGGCCTCATCTACACTTTTCATCAGGTGAGATAGTGGTCAATCACGGGTCAGTTTTATGTAAAAAAAAAAAAAGCAGCGAGTCGGCCGAGCGCCCAGCAGCGCGCGAACCGGCCGCGCTCGCCTCCCCGGAGACCGTACCGCCGCCGATAGATAGACAAGAGGTAAAATATGCTGGCCGATTATAATAGTACTTTACCCACAATTGGGCACAAATTACAAAATATCCTGTAATTCTAAGACGGACGCAAGGATATAAAATCCCTTTCATATCTCCGCCGATTAGGTAATCACGACTATCCTCGAGTGTACTCTAAATCAGAACAAGAACTTGCTGATTTCAATAAATCGATTAAAAAATTGATAGACATAAATGCCATTTCAATTTGTAACAGCCATATCCCTGAAGAATTTATATCGAGTGTATTTTTGGTACCTAAACCAAACGGTGAAAAAAGATTCATTTTAAATTTAAAATTCCTTAATAAATTTGTGCGAACTACCCACTTTAAAATGGAAGATTATCGAACGGCTTCAAAGCTAGTAACTCAAGATTGCTTTATGGCAACAATTGATTTAAAGGATGCCTAGGTACTTCCTAATTCCGATTATCGAATCTCATAAAAAATATCTCCGATTTATATTTAATGACGTCCTACATGAATTGACAACAATTCAAATGTACTAAGTTAGTAAAATAAAAAAACCATTTGTAGATTTTCACTCCTGATTTCAGTAAAAATATTTTCGGATTTTTTTGTGCGGTAGTTTTTTTTATATTTAGGAAAAAGAGTAAAAAAAGTTGAATTGCGAATTATAGGCATACACTTAGTGCCCCTTGGTTCATCTCATACCATAAGACTTGAAAAATAAAAAAAATACAACTGTCAAGTGACAGTCCATTTTTTATCTGTCTGACGGATTACTTGATTCTAACGACACGCTTCGCTTTCGATTCTCTATAATAATTGTTTTGTTTTGTATTACGCTTTGAAAACATTTATATAAAATGAAAGTGACTGACGGATTTGTAAAAGCGGATAGCCGCAACCTGCCCAAAGTCGACGAATGGATGTTGTTACAGTTCATGCGGGAAAATGACTGTTTCAATGTAGCAGAAATTCGAGGAGCAAAGATTCTCTTGTCCTCTAGAGAGGAATATGTCGAAACATGTGTGGGATATGTCGAAGTGCGACGAGAAAATTCGCTTTGCTTTGTTCAATGCAAAGTCATGCCTGAACATAGAGTTCGCACCAAAATGTACACTGTGTTTGCTACTATAAACGAGGAACAAGATGTTATACAGAATGTGAAATGTGCTGACTGTACAGCTAGCGAAGGTGGCTGCAAACATGCCATTTGTTGTATAATGTGGCTTAAAAAGCGAACAGAAGAACCATCTGTAACCTCGGTAGCTTGCTATTGGGCACAACCAAAATTGTCCATTGCTGTGACAAAAGAAAAAATTATCTTAGCCGAAGATATTGGGAAAAAGGTGAAACGATCGGCTGTTATTACACCCAACTTGGACTCTTTTCTAGAGGAGTGCAAAAAAAGAAAAATTAGTAATTCATTACTTTTAAATTATAATCAGCCAAAACAAACACTGGACCAATATAGTGTATTTGATATTTTGCTAAAATATAAATCAAACAACTGCACCAATGATGTTGATTGGGACAATTTTAAACATTTTGCCAATAGCTTACAGTGGCGTGCCTAGGGTATCAAGCTATGGCAAGCCGAGAGATATGTTTTATTATTTTTTTATAATTTAATGTAGGTAAATCCATCTTGTTGCCGCTTTACTCTTCAGTTTGGACAAGCTTACCAAAGCACACTTCATTCTATTTTTTTTAAGATCACTCATTAGGTATATTGTGCCGTTTTTTGCCGAAAGCATCCATTGAAGCAGAAACCAGACAGCAAGCTAACAGTGTATTGTGGCATACCCTTCGACAGGGTAGAATAACAGCCTCGAGAATTTACGAAGCTACCAGGTGTTCAGTTGATGGTGTCTTAGTCCAAACAATACTTGGAGGCTATAAAGTACCAGATACTAAAGCTATTAGACGAGGAAAACGTTTAGAAAAAGAAGTGATAAAAAAAATTGGAGACAACCTAAAAGTAAAAATAAGAGAGTGTGGTTTTAAACTAATATCGCCTTTTATCGGAGCCACACCAGATGGTGTTTGTGCTGATTTCTGTGTGGAAGTGAAGTGTCCAATGAGTAAGAAAACACTTGAAAATTATGTAAAAGATAACACTATACAGCCAAAATTTAAAGCTCAAGTTCAAATACAAATGCACGCTACGGGAAAAAGTAAGGCATTATTTTGTGTGGCTGATCCCAGTTTTGAGACTACAAAAATAATCAAGCATTATTGGCTTCCATACGATGAATCATATGTGAATGATTTGTTAACTGGTGCAGAAGATTTTTGGAGAAAATATATATTAAAAAAAATGTGTGACTCTACTATGTTATAAAAGTGTCAGTTTAATATTATAATATTAACCCACAAATTCAAGTTCTTTTATTACAATTACATCAAGTCATGAACCTTTATGAGTTATTATCATAACTAGGGAAAATTATCCTGTACTTACTTGTACTGTATTGTACAAAGACTGGTCACTTTATAGAGGGTACTAACAAATTGGATAAGTACCAATATTTTCTATGGCTTAACCTTTCATATGCCGGAAGTAAAAAAAAAAGTTGTGCATTCTAGTCTCAACAGTTTCATATAAATCCAATGATACACTTTTTAAAAAAAATACAAAAAGAATGCCTTAAATTGGGTACGGATCCAGTACAAGGCTTATGAAGGGTTAACAACCGTTTTAGCCTAGTTGGTAGTGAGCCTGCCTACGAAGCAAGAGGTCCTGGGTTCAAATCCCGGTAAGGGCATTTATTTGTGTGATGAGCACGAATATTTGTTCCTGAGTTATGGATGTTTTCTATGTATTTAAGTATTTATTTATCTATATAAGTATGTTTATCGTCGTCTAGTACCCATAGTACAAGCTTTGCTTAGTTTGGGACTGGGTCGATTTGCGTAAGATTGTCCCCTAATATTTATTTATTTTATCTACTCATCAAAACAAGTCACTTTTATTCAAACAACTTTATAAAATTTGAAAAAAAGTCTTGATTTTCTATTACTAAAGCAGTAATCCGTTTGGATGGATATATTGTATGAAAAGTTTGCATCTAATACCTTTAAACGAGCAATTCTTGTATATACGTATATATATATATATATATATATATATATATACGTATATATATATATGTATATATACGTATATATATATATATATATATATATATATACATATGTATATATATAATCAGGATCTCGAAAACGGCTCCAACGATTTCGATGAAATTTGGTATGTGGGGGTTTTCGGGGATGAAAAACTGATCTAGCTATGTTTCATTTTCAGAAAATCGCTTTTACTCGTGTTTTCCGGCTATTTTTGTTTGCATTAGAATATAAAGCTAAATTTCGCCCACTTCGAGCAGATCATAATGGCACATTAGAAATCGGGTGGTCGCGGATCCAGCCGACCTCGGTTCGAATCCACGTTTTTTTTCAACATTTTTAGTTTTTTTTTTTAAGTTTATTTTTCATGAGAAAACGTCAAGTTTCTTCTTTTGTGAGAAAAAGTTACTTTTTTGTGAGAAAAAGTTACTTTTTTGTTAGAAAAAGTATTATAGGGAACGTGCAGTAACTATAGGCGGCAGCACTAATGCGACAGAAGAGACACTATGCGGACAGTAAAACAAACTTATCAAGGTAAAACATTCAAATTGATGGCACCCTTATGGCACCAGTTGGCAGCACCGTCTATGTGCACGTTCCCTATTGGGAGCACAGAACAGGAAAAGCCGGTTGTCTGTAAAGTCGGTTTACGGACGATATACGTGACTCACCCAACCTCCGGTGTTTTTGTCAAATATCTTGAAAACGGTGCATCCTACGGCAAAATCAATGAAATTTTCATCCCCCCTTTGATACCCCCGCGCTCCCCTCCCCCCTCTCACCCCCCCCCTCCGGTGTATATAATCAGGATCTCGGAAACGGTTCCAACGATTTCGACGAAATTTGGTATTTGGGGGTTTTCGGGGATGAAAAATTGATCTAGCTTGGTCTTATCTCTGGGAAAACGCTTGGTACCGAGTTTCTGCCCGAGCAGAGCTCGGTCGCCCAGGTACTTTTTTTTTAAATTTTGAAAAGTTGTCCGGGGGAAGGCGACTTGTTTTGATGAGTAAGTTACACCCTGGAAATATTGGTCACTCACTCACTCATATTATTTCATAACATTCAATTTCACAACAGTAGGTACAGTTTAGTTGAGTATTTTCCCCAGTTACCTGTTAGGTTAGGTTAGTCAGTTGTATTTATGTCAACTTTGTGGTTGTGGGTTCACACCCGGGCTCACACCTCTGAGTTTTTGGGAATTTTTGTGCAAAATTAAATTTGAAATTTATTTACCATGATCCATGCCATGGTTAAGGAAAATATCGTGAGGAAACCTGCATACACCTGTGCAGACATTCAATGGTGTATGTGAAGTTCCCAATCCGCACTGAGCCCGCGTGTCGACTGAAATACTGATAGGTCTGAAGGATAAACAAATTAAGATTAATGTTTTATTTACTATTTGGGAGCCAAAAGTAAAAATGCATGTATTAAATATTTATATTTTATTTGGTTAAAGTTAAAAGTTCTTTATTCTTAAATTTTGGCAAATTATTATGCAGTTCAGTTCAGTCTGAAGCTACAACCAGTGCCTTTCTTGAGACTATTACATAATTTTTCTAAGAGCTTTATAGCGTCTGGTTAATGCCACTGGGAGAGGTCTGGCAGTTTTGAATACTAATTTTTAACAATATTCTCTACAAAATACATAAAAATCAGCCATGACAAATTATAAAAGGTGAGTAGTGTTTTCACATACCTCTAGCACCTGATACCTGTAGAATGGCCGTCGCCCAAGGTACCAGGTATGCCTGTCTATGCTTAAAATATATACTAACTTTATTATTATCCCATATATTTTACTCATAAAAAAATAAGTAACTTCTGGCAGCACTGGGATCTTGGATTATTAAATCTAATGGCACTTTACTATAGGTGGCTGTAAATTAATAAGTCCACATGCCACAACAACAGCACCATCTAATGAACTAATAAGCTTATTATTAACTACAGAGTGTGGTTTCAGCATTCTGAACAACCGCACTCTTCTAATAACCCTTTCAATGTGAATTCTAAGGCTAGCTACAACTTTAGTTCTGATCACTTCAGATCTAGTTTGTTTCTTGTCTTTTGAGGCACTAGGTGGTCGCAAAACATTAGCATTTTTTTTACTTTTTCTTAGTAGTGCTTCTAAATGTTTAAAACCTCTGTCTGCTAATATAGTGCACTTTTCTGGTATAATGTCCAAAAAACCACTTTTTTCTAAAATGCACATATCAGATGTGCGACCACCATAACCTTTTGAAATAAAATTGATAAAACCATCAGGGGTTGCTCCTATTAAATATTTGATGGTGTTACAGTGCTTATATTGTGACCATGTAAGTGCTTGATATGCAGGATTTCTAGGTTTTTCAATTTCCACTTCAAAACAATCAATGATAGTGTGCACACTAGAAATTTCTTCATTTGTTCGGAATGATGATGGTAAATTTGTCTTGATCTGCAGCTGATCAGGGAGGTATATCCAGTTGCTGCAGAATGCTTTCAGACAATCTAATGTTTTATAAAACATTCGCCAAACAGTAGACAATGAAACTTGAAAAATGTCAGCAATCCTTGAAAATGTCTCATTGTTTTTGATTTTGTACAGTGTAATGATGATATGCAAAGAAGGGATTTTACAATATTTTTCTAGATAGTCAATCATCCAATAGTACTGCTTACAGACTCCTATATAGCTTAAAGGTTTTTTCTCAATCAGACTTAACCAATAGTTTCTGCCAAAAAGATCCTTGGGTTTTTGTCTTGAAGCTAACTCTGATTCGCTGGAAGTTTCAGACCCTATAAACTCAGTGGTGCTACCATCAACAGAGGGATATTCTGATCCTGACAAAGGCATCACAAGAGATTTTTTATCATGCTTACTGTATCTTTTTGTCGACACTGAACAGTCTACTGTTGTTGGTTGAGCCTGGACATACTTTTCATACGTCTCCGGTATGCACATGATGATTTTTGAATTATTTTCATAGTTGGATGGTACAGGCACTGTACTTTCTGTTATTTGTTCATTATGTAACAAAACCATATTTTTGAAATGATCAGGGACTCTGGGCTTAAGTCTAGCTCTGACATTTTCAAATTTCCATGCGTAATAATTCTGTAAATCGTCTTCAAGCTAAAAAAAAAGGAACAAAAATACATTAAAATATATGTACAATAAAATTAAAAGATTTAAAAATGTTTATTACTTACATAATTTACATTGTAAAGAACGTCTTACGTACCTACTTACATTTAAATGATCTTCACATATATAGATTGCACTTTTCGGAACCTTTTTATTTAGGACCGAACACCATTCCAGTCTACATGCACGAGGAATATGAAAAAAGTGTTTATCTTTTTCCATTAACGCCGTATTTTTGCAACTTGGGATGAAACATATTATCAATGGATCTTGATGGTACTTTCTTCCGGTCGTCATTATAAAGAAAGATTTAATAAACTCAAAACTCTAAGCAGTAACGCGGAAAATAACAAATTCGTGAATTGGCAACGGATTGTTTTGATAACGATGCGAATTGACATGTTGACATGACATGACAGTTCTGTTTAGACATTTAAGTTTACTTTTTAAATTTTATTTTATGCTAAGACTGCGTCATTAGTATGCCAATTTTTGTATATACGGCCTTTTTAATGACCATTTCTTTAATAAATTATTAACGACCAATTTAACTAAAATAAAGGAAAACCGAGAAACACGGGTAGGCTAATTTTTAACCAGCTATTATAAACGCGAAAAAACAAAAATGTTTATTTTTTTGAAATGTTGTCAATTTAACTGTTTGCCGTTTGGTTTAAGTACCGGCACCATATGTGTTTACAAAAATGTTAAAACCAGTTTATGAATTTCTTAGATCGAACGACTATTTATCGTGTTGTTATTTAGATGATACCTTATGCATAGGAAGAACATATAACGAATAACTTTTGCCCGCGACTCCGTCCGCGTGGAATTAGTAATTTGGGCAGCTTATTTTTTTCCTTTCTTCATAGTGTCATCTCTTTCTAACATTATTCTCTTTTTTTTATTTTAGCCATGAAGCCGATTACACGCCCGTTTTGATACTCCATCGACGCAGACGACTTCAACAGTCTCCGGCAGCTTACACGCGCCCAAGTTCATGCTATCCAATCCCCCCGGTTCCAGTAATCAGTATCACCGCCAATAGCTCCTCGAAAACGCCCAATCCATGCTTACAGATGCTACTTTTACTCCGTCCCCGCCCACGGTGCTAACGGAATCATTCACACCGAATGCCAGCTTAACAGTGTTATATTTAATATCGGTATCCATTTTCGCTCCACCCGCAAGTAACTATTACACATGTGACTAAATGTGGTCGTTGCAAATTCCTGTACATCAATGTAGTTATCCTCGAGCAAAATTTTAAGCTTACTCAAAGTGTTGTCAATGACGTCTTTGTTTTTAATGTCAGGGTCTGCTCTAAGTTGAAACTTTTTTGTTCTTTCCATGCGTTTCTTTAGCGTTTCTTGAAATACCAAAATACGGGCAATGTTTTCTGCTGTTTTGATCCGTTCGCTTGCGTTCCGTTGAAACATGAATTTGATCCCCTCAGGCGTTTTCGTAAGTATTTTGTCTCCGTCTCCCGTTGTAAAGCACCTTTGGTCCACAAACAGCAAAACAAGTTTACCATTGGTGATATAATCATTTGCTGTATCTCCTCTGCTGATATTCCCGTATCGTCTTGTACCCGGCGCCGGTTGAGCTCCAAACTCAAGCTGTTCTTGTTCATCGACCATTCCCTATCCTCCAGCTGAAGATAACATTGCATCGGAGTCACCAATTGTTTCACCCATTCCTCGCTCCCCCACGGCAGGTGCATCGCCTTGTGCTGAATGTGCTCCAGCTCGCCATTCAGCGTCAATATCGTGGCCGTCTTCTTCGGGTCTTCTCTGATCGATACCTTCCACGCTATGAAACGAACACTTGCAAGCGTGGAAATCATCTCTGGTGAAAACGTTCTTAACGACTTTACGACTATCGTCGCTATAAAGGTACTGAACCAGGCAAGCGAGGCAAGTAATGCCCTCGCATTTGTATTGGTTCGTTCGAATAATTCGTCCAAGTTCGCTGTTATATCCCCATTGCATAGCACGACTGATATAAATAATGCGACAGTGCTTTCATTTTGTTCCGCATCCTTGCTTATGCTCACAGAATAGCTTCCAAGGGCTCTTGTGAAAGTTGTAATTAGATGCCCGAATGACGTTTGAATTGCCCCGTGAGCCTCCAGCAGGTGGCTCGCGATAATCTGCTGTTCCTCCAATAATTAACACAGCATGTCGTAAATTCTACTGGAAAATTTAACTCATTTAATTTATCATTACAAATCCTAGTATACGATTCTATTTGTTCTGTGTCTCTCTCCTCCCCCACAATATCATTATTACCATTATTACACTCTCTATTACTATAATTATTACTTGAAATAAATAAATTTAAATTACTTTTATTAATTACTAAAGGAAAATGGTCCGACCAGTACATATCATAATTTATGCTAACATCAGCAATAGCCAGCCACGCTGCCTCGGTGACGAGGCAATGGTCCAGCCATCGTTCACACCCGTGAGCCTCACTCACGTATGTGTACGACCCTGAACCACTGCCCAGAAATTTCATGTCCGCACAACGCCACTTCTGTTCCGTACAAAAATTAGACAGCTCATATTAAAAATGCTCACCGGGATGGGCATTAAAGTCCCCAGCGTAAGAACACTATCCGCACACTGAGCTTCAATAATTGCACTCACCTCACTCAAGCAATCAGTAAATTCCGAAAGATTGTTTACGTCATCGATGGGCTTATACACAGAAAATATTAGCAGCAACGGCCACAGATCTGCCCAGCTAGATGTATACAAACTTATATAAATAAAACAAATACACTTCGAAGTGTCAATAATGATTACCTTTTTATTAGTTATAAAAAACCACACTCAAAAATCACAGCGCAACGATTTAGTCATTGGATTAAATATACACTTAGTAGCAGTGTATAGACACTACAATATTCACTGCACTAGCACTCGTCACGCGGCTACGTCCACTGCCAGCAGACTTGGTGTAAGTCTTGATGTAATCCGCAAAACAGCTGGCTGGAGCGAATCTTCCTGTGTATTCGCTAAATTTTACAATAAAGAAATTGTAAGTGATTGTAACCAATTCGCTGAAATAATTCTTTCATCCACAGTCGATCTGTAATAAATAATTATTTATTAGATTATACATTCGGAATATGAAAAATAAATAACACAATAAACAAAGTGATTTTATTTTTTTATAAAATTATATTGAGACAGATTATAGCATTATGGTTTGTTTACTTATATAGTAGTTAGTCTGAGAACCTGGAACAAGAACATGGAAGGACATAATATTATGATAGCATAGTGGTTGTCCCAAAAACTGTAATATTCCCACGGGATAACTATGAACGCTTGCTTCGCAGACGGAATCGCGGGCAGCAGCTATTACACAAAAAATGCAGGTTTAAATTGTTTAAAATAAAATATCTTGTTTTCCTATCATTATTCACTAAAATAACAGCTTGGTTTTACAGTTACTGTAAAATGTAGGTTTAGTATTTTTACTTGACTGCTCAATTGCTCATACTTAGATATTTAAGTTATTGTTTCTCATTCTACTTCTTTTCCTCCTTTTTTGCGCATAAAGCTGACCACTAACGTACAGATTCAATTACCCCTTGCCAGTGAAAAACTACATTATTTCCCTAGCTAATGCTGCGATGTCCGTCCTCGCAAATTTCCGCGAATGGCTAGATTTATAGTACAACTGACAACACATATCTACTCAGAAAAAGCCTTATAATCTATACTGGCTCTTCGTGTCTTTATAATAGAGTCGCTAATGATTTTGATGTCTTGGTCGGTGAAGATATGTGTCGGTGGGTGTACTACGGAAATTGACCGGCGACTTGTATACCCCTTGTCACATGGAATGTAAATTGTTGTGCGGTGTTGTACCTAATGGATATATTTCCTACGCGTGAATAGTGTTTACTATAAGCATGTTGGACTTTTTTTTTAATTGAAAAAAAAATGCCAGAGAAAAGACGGTTTGTACTTCCTTTAAGGCTGCGTATCCACCGGAGCTGTCATGTGCGAGGATGCGTTGCGAGGGATGTGTTTGTCATGAACCAATAGAAACACTTCATTTACAAGGTCCTTGTAAACATTTATAGCATTATGGTATGTAAGTATGTTGTTGTTCATGACAAATACATCTCTCGCAACGCATCCTCGCACATATAGTTTTCTACGTGAAAACTGTACGCTTCTGTATATTTTACTAGCTGGTGCCCGCGGCTGCGCCCTTGCCTCCTAGAACGTATTTTCCCATGGGAATTGAGATATTTTCCCGTAGTAAAAGTAGCCTATGTCACTCTCCAACCCTTCAACAACATACATACAAAAAATCACGGCAATCCGTCGCTGAGTTTCGACGTGAAGGAAGAACAAACAAACAAACTAACACACTTTCACATTTATTATATTAGTATGAAAGTATGGATGGCAAACGTTGGTATGGTAAGTGAAATTATGGCTTTGTTTGCCAAAAGGATAGCCTCAAAAAAGGTCAATATGGCAAATTTTGCAGAATTATGAAAACTCCAAAGAACGGACATTGTAAAAAGTATAACAGTAGGCGTCTAGGGTTGTCTTGTCGTTATTGCCAGTTCAAATAACAAAATGTTCTTGCCTAATATTTGACCCCAATGGTCTCGAAGCCGCGACCGCAAAGCTACAGTCATTTATTACACGTCGCCAGCAGCCGTCGCCAATATAGAAAGATGACGATACTGTATCGATTGCTTACTGATTTAGTAAACGATAGATGCGATATAAATTCTATCTTTATTTTGATACGTATTATGAAGATTGGACGAAATCATCAATGGTATTTTTTTAATTAAACAACAAATAAGAAAGAGGGTGCAATTAAAATAAAAAAATAGCCTAAAAATAACTTTACTTGTGATATTAATAATTGTGATGATGAGGGTAGTTTTTCGCCGCCAATGGCCGCGCCGAGTAGCTGAGCTGCAAGAGCACTGGCGCAAACTTAACACATTCGCAGCCACGCATTGCTACGCGCTACGCTCGTAGCCAGTAGCAGCGTTTTTCCGCTTTGTAGCGAAAACTGCCTACGAACGCAGAACGCGATATCGGGTTCTTGGCACTCAACTCTTGGCTTTCTGTTCGAAACCTTGAAAAATAACCACGGATAGGTTCGAAACAGATACGAACAGAACGTCCATTTCCGAAAACGCGCGTTACCGTATAAAATAAAGTTCCCAAAACATATTCATTTCAATCAATAACGATAACTATATTAAGAAAATGATTTTCTAGCATTTGGTTATTACTGCAAACGTGTCTACTAGAATTTGGGTGCTATGGGAAACGTATCTTCTCTTGATTTGGATATTTTAGGAAGCGGATCTTCTAGGATTTGAACATTTTGAACATTGGAGAAAATGGATCTTTTAGGATTTTGACGTTTTAAGAAACGGATGTCTCCTGCCTAAACGGTTAAAATTATCATACCACCCTAAAATAAATAAATAAACGGGACAATTCACCCTGTAACGTATCTACCTTTTTAAGACCCTGGAATTCATCTAAGCCCTTTAGTACCACGGGGTGTCGCATTCCCATAAATTACCGACCGCCGTGGAGAACTTAACGCCAAATTAAACAACAATTCGGGCGGCAGGGTGAATAAATTTTACAACTTACAATATGGCCGGCCCTTGATTTGAGAATAATTTTAGTTTGATATAGAATGGGATAGTTTATTTGGCAGTTGTTTGTTTCCCGGAATTGTGATGAGGGGACGGTCTGTCTGTTTGGCGGACCATCATCAGGTTTTAACCTTTTTAGGAAACATGTATTTCAAGGTCCTAGTAAGCTTCGCTTAGTATACCTATTATAGTCCGACAAGCTTGTGCGCGACCCTCCGCGGAACCCTGTCGCAGTCAGCGTTTGCCGCACTTATTAGAAACAATCTTGTTAAGGACATATATTTCATACTAAATACAAACTGAAATATAGATGCACAGAAAAAATCCCAGAAAAAAAGGCCAATGCTGGGAATCGAACCCAGGTCCTCAGCATTCCGTGCCGTGTGCCATACCCCTACACCACCACTGGTCTAGAGATTAGACACGAATCATTCCTATACATCATACATTTCAGTCTGCTAAATCATCACTTTATGCAGTGACAAGCGCACGTCTATGTTACACCCTCTATCGAGAGATTTTAACACTCCTTCGGAACTAACCGCTCACCTGGACAAGAGATGGCGCTACTGTGCAACTTTAAACAAGTTAGCTATGAAGTATCTTTTTGTAATTATTTTTTCAACTTCATTTTTTATTACTTTTACGGTCATCCCGTAAAATCATATATTTCATACTAAATACAAACTGAAATATAGATGCACAGAAAAAACCCCAGAAAAAAAGGCCAATGCTGGGAATCGAACCCAGGTCCTCAGCATTCCGTGCCGTGTGCCATACCCCTACACCACCACTGGTCTAGAGATTAGACACGAATCATTCCTATACATCATACATTTCAGTCTGCTAAATCATCACTCATTTTTTATTACTTTTACGGTCATCCCGTGAAATCATATATTTCATACTAAATACAAACTGAAATATAGATTTTTCTGGGGTTTTAGATTTTTCTGGGGTTTTTTCTGTGCATCTATATTTCAGTTTGTATTTAGTATGAAATATATGATTTCACGGGATGACCGTAAAAGTAATAAAAAATGAATTTGAAAAAATAATTACAAAAAGATACTTCATAGCTAACTTGTTAAGGACAGCAGAGGCTCCCTGCGACAGGGTTCTGCCGAGCACCGCGCACGACCTTGTCAAGGTATAGTTTATTAGTGCGATGCCCAATTACGAGTAGGTGTATCTTTTAACGAAGTAGCGATCTGGCAGGGTATTGTGTAAATTTTTTGACACTTGGCATCGGATTGAAATGACAGTTCTTGTATGGCTGTGACAGCTGGCTGTTTCCGATACCAATTGTCAGCCCATACAAGAACTGTCAAAATGAACGCAATGGCGATTGCGAGGGAGTTAGACAATAGGGATGACGACTGGGTTAAAAATTGGTCATTCTAATTAGTCCGTCATTTAGATTATGGAAAAATATGGGACACGTATTTTTTTGTTTATCAAATTATTAAAAAACGACAAAGATATAGATCATCAAACTTCCGGAGTGGGGGCTTGTGACGTCACCCTTAGGTAAAAATTGTACCATATAGTGACGTCACTCGAAACTTCTAAGCACTGTATCCTCCTCATTTTTTGTTTGTCAAACAAAGGAAAAAATACGTGTACAAAATTTTTTAATAATCTAACTGACGGACTAAACAGTTTTTTTTAGTTGTCTAGCCTATTAGCCTGCGGGTATCACCGACGGCGCTGGCTGAAAATCAGCGCTGGGGTGCTATAGAGGCCTCAGCATTATGCTGAGCCGGTGTCCGATTTGCAACCGCCATGACACACTATCTTGAGCCTTCGTGTTGTCCTTTTTGTAAAAATATTTATAAAAAAAATAAAAATAGTTATTTACCAAAGTAGGCTGAGCCTGTATCTTGGTAGCCTGCGAGTGCGATTAACTAATTAACAGAACTAAAGTGTTAGAGAAGTTGTTATTAGTTACAAAATAAAAACGGATTACGCGATTACAGTGTGTTCGAATTTGTGTGTGTGCATGTGCATACGCGTGTGTGGGGTGTGTGCGCGTGCGTGTTTGTATGCGGTGAAAGTGTGTGGGGGAATTTTGAGAATTGGTTGTTGTAAATAAATGTATTTTCCTTCTAAGATTTTCCTTTTTTCTTTCTTTAAAATATAGACTTGCACTCTCTCAAAAATTGTTCGGATATTCTTAAAGCATTATATCTTAAATCATCATCATTATCCCAACCTATACTCTCACTACAGAGCACAGCACAGCCGATGGGGCAAAAAGGTTCTCGAGTGGCGTCCACGGACCGGAAGACGCAGTGTATGTAGGCCTCCAACAAGACGGAGCGACGACCTGGTTAAGGTTGCGGGATTGCGTTGGATCCGGATGACACGGGACCGATCTGTTTGGCGAGCCTTGGGGGAGGCCTATGTTTAGCAGTGGACGTCATTCGGCTGAAATGATGATGTTGACCTCCTTTCGGAATAAGAGGGATTGGGCTGCAGTTCCCTGGCGTTCCAGTGCGGATTGGCAACTTCACACGGTTGAATTGCTTCGCAGGTGTTGGCAGGTTTTCTAACGATGTTTTCCTTTACCGTAAAGCTCCTGGTTTCAAAATGCAATTTCGCACATAAATTCTAAGAAACTCAGAGGCACTAGTCCGGGCTCGAATCTACGTCCCTCTGCTTGCGATAACATAGCTCAAAGATTCACAAATAATGTACGTATAAAAACTTTATAAAATTGATGAACAGATTAAGCGAAAATTTTTAGTTTTTTACGTTCCAAAATGGCCACAAAAAACACCGCAAAATTTGCTCTGAAACATGACCGAAGTAAGACGACTTAGGAACAGACACCTTTTTTGTTACTTTTTTCTCGTAAAAACGCCTATCTCCAAGCGAAAACTGGGTTAATTCCGCCCCGAAATCCTTTATACTGAATTATTATACGTGGCATCCGTACATTGTGCGCGTACGCCCCGCAATTTCAATTTACGAGTGGCGATGCTATAAAATTGGCACGTGATCACGTCGAGACAAATAAGTGGATCGCTTATGTGTATTACTAACACTGGCCTGGAGTGGATGCGTGATAGGATGAGCGGGAGCGGTAGCGGGCTACAACAAGCGGGTACAGTCAACCAATTTGATTTCTAGGCAAGTATAGAACCTTGTAGCATTAAGTACTAGATAATTCTATACAAGATTAGAACACAAGATACAAGATTTTTGTAGTGGTAGAGCCATGTTGTAGCTAGCCGCTGCATCATGAATGTGCCGGCTCGTCCGGGGCAGTACCACCCTCTCACAGAACACCGGCGTGAAGCAGCAGTACTCCCTGCTGCGTTTCGTACGGTCAGTGAGAGCGCCGGGGGGGCCAATACCTCTCCCCTCCCCTATTCCCTCTCCTTTTTCCTTAGGGCCGACAATGCAATGGCATCGCGTAAAGCGCTGCGGGTGTCTATGGATAGTGGTGATCATTTAACATCAGGGTACCCACTGGTTCGTTTGTCTGGCCTCTCTTACATAAAAAAAAAGAATGTCAGTGCGCGTCAAAGGATTATTAACTTACCGATCACAACATGCAATCAACGTAAAGAAATTTGGCAGACTGACAGTGACAATTTAGACTATTACACAAGAAAAGTCCTTTCCTATTTATTATCGTTGAGACATGTTCGCAAAGATCGAGATGTACGACGACGGTACTTCACCTCTGAGTAGCTCTTAAATCTTTACAGAGCTCAAGTTCGCTCTTGCTTGGAATACTGTTCCCATCTGTGAGATGGGTCTGCTAGGTATCAGCTGGATGCTTTGGAATCGTTGGAGCGCCGTGCGATGAGGATCATAGGCAGTGACTCACTCGTGGGGGCAAATCTTATGAGCCTTGAACACCGTAGACGAGTGGCCTGCCTTTCGGTTTTTATCGGTTGCATTTCGGTGAGTGTGCGGAGGTTCTGCATAACCTGATACCCCCTTCCTCTTTCCGTCACCGAACGACTAGGCGCGGCGTGCAGTTTCACTCTTGTGTTGTAGACATTCCTCCATTACGCACGAAGCGGTTTGCCTCTTCTTTCATTATGCGGACGGCTAAGGAGTGGAACTCTCTGCCGAGGTCAGTTTTTCCGGAACTCTATAATCTGGACATCTTTAAGGTCAAAGTGAACAGACACCTTCTAGGCAAGCGTGTACCATCTTAGGCCTCATCTTCGCCTTCCATCAAGCGAGATTGAGGCCAAACGTAAGCCTATTCTTTTATAAAAAAAAGTCATATCGTGACATACCTATATCACGCATAATCATAATGACTGTCGTAAAAGATGAACAAATTGATTCATTATTTCATGGTTCTATATTGGCCTAGGAATCAAATTGGTTGACACGGAATACGCAATATGTTTGAGTGGAGTTCACAAGATTTGGATATCTTAACAGCATTATTAAAATGTTTAAAGTATGAAAAATAGAGGTTACACGGCAGACAGTGAAGGGTGTCACGGGCTATACTTAGTTGGAGCTTTGACTTATTATGTCATGTGACACACAGAAACAGTATTCATTTTCTGGGTGACATCCACTGCAAATCGAGCCGACTGAAGGACGATGGAACAGACGTATAGTATAAATCTTCCCAGGTGAATTTTTCGCTTCGAGCCCTTATCTTTCAAAACAAACGGTATCGTCATAGTATTAAGGTCCAAATTTCATGTAATAGCTCGAAGCGAAAAATTCACCTGGGAAGATTTATACTATACCTGGGCCATTTTTTATTTTGTTGCACCTTTTGAGTTTTTTTTATTCGGAAAATTTTATGTGATTTCTGCACAGAATCACGAGCTCTTTGGATCCTACTAGGAGAAAAAAAGTGTCCAAAACATTCATATAATTTTCGATTCTTCAAATTCCGTTACGGTCATATAAAGTCTATGAAAAATGGTAACAGAACGGAAAAAAAAACTTGGGACACATTTTTCTCCTAGAAGGATCGAAAGAGCTCGTGATTCTGAGCAGAAATCATGTAAAATTTTCCGAATTAAAAAAAAGTCAAAGGGTACAACAAAATAAAAAATAGCCCACCTATGCCCAAAGTTGGGCGCAGATAAATAAATAAATAAATAAATAAATATCACGGGACAATTCACACCAATTGACCCAGTCCCAAAGTAAGCTCAGCAAAGCTTGTGTTATGGGTACTAGGCAACGGATAAACTTTCTTATATAGATAGATACATACTTAAATACATATTAAACACCCAAGACCCGAGAACAAACATTCGTATTTTTCATACAAATATCTGCCCCGACACGGGAATCGAACCCGCAGATGCGCCGAAGAAGAATATTAATTTTTCACAGCGAGTTCCGAGCGTGGCCTTATAATCGCTACTCTTGTATTTCTATAGCCACACCTTTAAGCACATGTGGGTATAGAATTGGACCACAAAATGACAAACGGCGGTTACTGGTGTAAACCTAATATTGAGATTTATTTGTAAAATTATAATCCAATTAGCTTTAGTTTCATTGACAAATTTAGCACTAGCGGATGAAAATTACATTCAGTTGGTTCAGCACGTGGCATGGTAATATGTATGGTCTGTGTCATCATCATCATCATCAGCCTATGTTCGTCCACTGCTGGACACAGGCCTCTCCCAAGGCACGCCACTGAGCACGATCCTCGACCTCTCTCATCCAGCTCTTGCCAGCCGCCTTGCGAAGATCATCGCTCCACCGAGTCTGAGGACGTCCTACGCTACGTTTGCCGATCCGTGGTCTCCATTCCAGAACTCGTCTACCCCAACTGTTATCGGCTCTTCGGGTTATATGGCCGGCCCATTGCCACTTCAGCGTGCTAATGCGGTGGGCATGATAAATTATTAGGCGACTAAATTAAAGAGTACGTCGTTAATTATTAAGCGACTAAACTAAAGAGTACGTTGATAATGCGACGCGTGAAAGTCAATTACAAATATTGCATTGGCTGGTTAACCCTATGTCGCTATAACTGTTGGTTGTTCATGTTTGTTTACATTTAGTTAAGTACTTAAACAATCCTAGTATATTAAGTAATCTGTGCTTTTACTAAGACCGCGGACTGCAAGCGTTTTCTTTGTTCATTGCGCGGCCGAGACGTTCGCCGCACAATGGCTACCTCACACCACACGCAATACGCAATGAACTGAGAAAACGCTCACCTCTCTTTTGTCCTCTGGTGCCCACTTCACGGACTGAAGGATTTTCTTTACGATTCAAAACAAAAGACAACCTAGCTAGTAATACCATACTTTTAGCCGTTATACTTCGTTTCGACCACAATGTCGTATTAACCCCGCTTCTGAGGGTAGTGTGAGCTAAACGCAGTAATAAAGGCACCCCTGTATTATCCATAATTCTTACGAACAGCTGAGGGTCGAAGGAAGACCATAATTCCTCAATAACATACGAATTGCATTTCTAATGGTATAGCTATGGGGGTGTAGAGACATGAACGGTATAGAATTTGTATTTGCAGTCTTTGTTTTTGAGTGTTCTTGTGGCAAGCCATAAGGAACTTGCGTATTTTTTTTCAAATAAAATTAAAAATGGTAATATAATAATAGTATAATGTTGGTATGATAACATAATTTAACGCGATTTTTCTAGTTTACGACGAATATCTATGTAGGTAGTCACTGTCGACTCGAACGCTATTTTAACGTGTGATCTTATTATTAGCCTGAAGCTCCATTTTTAACCGACCTAAAAAAAAGTAGGAATATTTTCAATCTAGAAATTAATAATATATGTAAATTTACTGAGGAACAACAGTAAAATTTTACAACTTGAATTGAATATATATTTTTATACGATAGTTAAATTTTCACAGAAAAAGATTATTAGCTGATCATTTGATCATTTGTCACTAACAATATAATCTAAGCTTTTATGTATTACTATGATCCTAAGGTGGTCGAAATAAAGTATTATTAATATTAATATAATTTTTAGTCTACGTCTGTATACATACATAATTATATCAACTCTACTCCTTCACCGTCTGTGAAAACTGCCAGATGCTGTTAACGCAATTTCGATAATCGTTTGAGTAAATAAATAGCGGTGCGAAACGCAATTAGGGTACTATTGAGAGCCCCCGGCGGTAGGGTATTTGACACGATTGCTGGGTTTTAATCCTCATGGCCATAGGGGTGGATATTTGCTATGCGATATTTATATGGAGTGTTAAGGGTGGCGTTCAAAAAGTTGGACAACGGTTTCCTATCGGTCGCCTGAAGTTCATAAAACATAATGTACCATTTTTCATTATTAACATTTACCATAAAGTTATTTCTGAAACTGTATTTTGTTCAGAATTGTTATTAATAACCTTAACTGCTTTCTATAAGAGGACTTTCTGAAAATTCCCTAAATTTTCTGTTTCGATGTGAAAGACAGACAATCAAACAATCACTTTCACATTTAACTGCCCATATGGATAAACGGCCAATAAAAAATCATAGGTTGTTTTTTTTTCTTGATGAGTCGCCAGAGGGGCCAAAGACGCGAAGTCCTTGCTGTTTTTTACTTCAGAGTAGGAAGGGTGACTGAGTCCGGGAAAAATCCCTTCAGACGAACTGGGAATGGAGGGCCCAGACAGTGTCCGACTTGCACGGACTAAAAAAACCCAGTCACAAGTCCCCTTCTCTATTGATAACCAAAAAGAAAAAACTTGTGCTTTTAATTTTAAGGAGGGGAGGAGTAGGGAGGGGACTTACTCATAGGTTGAGTTAGATGTAACTTCGATTAAAAAAAAAGTAAAGATCAGAGAAATAAAATCCCAAATCAAATGCCATTTGAACAAGCTATGATGGCGTTCGTGATAAGTCTTTTCGCTGTAAAGCAAAGTAATTTATTTGCACTGAGTGTCTAAAAAAAAGGATATTTCTAGCAATGTCTTGGTTCCAAACGATAAAGAATTTCTTTCACTGGGCATGAATATCTGTAGTGTGATTCGTTGATAAGTGCGTTTATAGTAACATCTGGAAACCTGTCTGAGATAAGGAGGTACCTATTTCATTTTGAAATATTACAATGGTACCGTTTTAAAACTCTGCCGTTGTTTTAGTAATCTAAAACTATCTTTGCATTATTTTCCCTTCAAATGAGCCCAGTTTGGGGCACATCGATTAGACAGTTTCAATGTCCATAACGGACATAGGTAAAAAGGAAGAAAGAAAGCATTTCTTCACTTTCACAAGAATACACACACAATTTCGCACAAATAAACAAACATATCAAATACACGATTCTGCATGTGTGTCCCCGCAGAAGTGAAACGGTCGCAAATTGATTCAGCATTATACTAGATTATACTAATAAAGCATTTAGCGTATTTACCGTATTAAAGATAAATAAATAATAAATAATAAATATCACAGGACAATTCACACCAATTGACCTAGTCCCAAAGTAAGCTTAGCAAAGCTTGTGTTATGGGTACTAGGCAACGGATAAACATACTTATATAGATAGATACATACTTAAATACATATTAAACACCCAAGACCCGAGAACAAACATTCGTATTTTTCATACAAATATCTGCCCCGACACGGGAATCGAACCCGGGACCTCAAGCTTCATAGTCAGGGTCTCTAACCACTAGGCCATCTGGTCATCAAATAGAAATATAAAACATTAGCAGAGAGAGTATGATGTTGCAGATGATAGTGGCAGCCTGGACTCTACTTGTGAATGTACAGTCAGCTCCATAGAAACGTGACCCCCCTGAATTCAAAGCTTGTATGCAGTGGGGGCCACGTTTCTTTGCATCGATATGTATCTGTTCTCCTTTCTTCTCTAAAGGTCACATTTTTCAACCAATTATCTTAAAACTTTATTAGCAAGTTCGATTACACGGAATTTTTTTCCCATTTAGTTTTGGATTTTTTTCTAAATAACGAAGCCGCGGGGGTTCAGGTGTTTCGAAAAATCTTAGATTTTGGTTCATTAGTCAAATACCCTGCCACTAGGTCATTCTGTACTTGGCCCATTGCACTGGCTGTCTCAGAGGTTTCGGAGCATCTGCCCTAATTTATATCGCTTAGTTTATTGGATTGAGATGTCTACTGTATAATTAATTTGCTTTTAGGGTTAGTCGGTTGTTCAAATGTCGTGGATTTAAATTATTCGAATAAATTAAAGTTTCATGTAACTAATACACCTGACTGTACACATAAATACAATAAAATGTAAATAACAAGTTAGTCAAATAAACCGCCCCGGATCGTACCAGACGCAAAGGTGCCCAACACACTAGCCGCATTGCCCCGTTGAACCTTGATGGACAACCTTTACACCAGAAACGACCCAGAGCGATGGTCAAGACCTCTCTCACGAAGACGACGCCCTCTTCTTTAAAAAAAAGTATTGCTTATAGCTTATAGCCGTTTTGGTTTTGTTTTGGTTTGACCTACGGCCTCTCAAGCAGAGGATCGTGGGTTCGAATCCCGGCTCGCACCTCTGAGTTTTTCGGAATTTATGTGTGAAATTACATTTGTAATTTACCATGAGCTTTACGGTGAAGGAAAACATCGTGAGGAAACCTGTATACACCTGCGAAGAAATTCAGTGGTGTGTGTGAAGTTCCCAATCCTCACTGGGCCCGCGTGGGAACTACGGCCCAAGCCCTCCCATTCGGAAAGGAGGCCTGTGCCCTGCAGTGGGACGTATTTAGGGTTCCCATGGAACAAACGTGATTATTTTGCCTTTTTTATAGATAATGGTACGGAACCCTTCGTGCGCGAGTCCGACTCGCACTTGGCCAGTTTTTATCCAATTCAGTTTTCCTTTTCACGCGACCTCTCCCCTACGAAGTGTCAATTAACAAACTCCTTGTCAAAACAAACATCTATAAACTTTTTTTTAATTGACCGGAATTCACAATGACCCGTCGCCTATAAATCTCCGGATAAAGAAACTGAAAACGGCCAAGTTTTTCCAAACAATCTATTAAGGCGATAACGCGAGTCGCTTTAAAATAAATTGATTTTATTCAAATTTCTATTAAGGCTATGTTTCTTGAGATTGCTATGGGCAGCGTCTTGTTTGGGTACGTGTGAAAAGGTTTTTTCGGATGCGGCATTTGTAAAAGCTTTTATACATTGTAAAGTTGTTTCCGAGGCTTGCACCAGGCCAGGGAGGTAAGGAGCCATTCATAAATGACGATAAGACCTCGAAGGCGAAGACGTTTAAAAATGTCCAAAATTGTACTTACGTAATAAATGAAAACTCTTTTTCATCTTGAAATCTAGAGTAAAATACCCAGTAGTCAGCCAGACACCGGCAGTCAGCCTAAACTTTCGCACGAGTGGGAAGAGCACTAGAGATATCTTTCGTACTCTTCACACTCATATACGGCCGACTACCGGTGCCTGGCTGACTACTGGGTACTTCAGCCTATTTTTTTTTTTTTTTTTTTTTTTTTTTTTTTTTTTTTATCTTAGATAGGCCAGACAAACGAACTAGTGGGTCACCTGATGTTAAATGAACACCACTGTCCATAGACACCCGCAGCGCTTTACACGATGCCAGTGCGTTGTCGGCCCTAAAGGAGAGGGAATAGGGGAAGGGGGAGAGGGAAGGGGTGAGGTATTGGGCCCCCGGCACTCTCACTGACCGTACGAAACGCAAGCAGGATTACTGCTGCTTCACGCCGGTGTTCTGTGAGAGGGTGGTACTGCCCCGGATGAGCCGGCCCATTCGTGATGCAGCGGCTAGCTACAACATGGCTCTACCACTACAAAACTTTTTTTTCGCTTTTAGTTTTTACGTGTGATATATGGGTTTTTAACACTCCAGTAATCTTCATGTAATTACCTTCCCACACAAACTTAGTGACAAGGGTTGGCCCAGCATCCGCCTGCACATTTTTATACCCTACTTATATGCCGCATCCAAACTTTAAAACGCTGATCCTGTAATTTCCATCCGAAGCTTGTAATTGAAAAGTTTGCGCCGCTGAGATGTAAAGCGATTTATAAGACAGACGGACAGACGGACTGCGACCTCGCGGGGTTCCTCTGACAATTCATATTGTTATTCGTCTTATACTGTGTAGGGCAATAAGACTTAAATAAGTTTACCTACTTGAATATCCTCATTACTATAAAATGATCCTATGTCAAATCATTAAACCACACACACACACACACACATCGAATCGCATCACGCCGTAAAGCTCATGGTAAATTTCAAATGTGAAAAACTCAGAGATGCGAGCCGGGATTTGAACCCCCGACCCTCTGCTTAACAGGCTATACCTAGGTCAAACCAGGCAATATTATATTAACAATATTAACAATAGAACAGTTTTAAAATAAAACGGCAAAGAACGACGAATTGAAACAAATAAAAAAAATACAAAACTTTCTCTCCACAGGGTGTCCTATAAAATGAAACTGGAACCCTCTCAGAATTTTTCCATCACAATCTCACTCGCAATGGATATCTGAAACAATTATTCGGGCCGACATGACAGCCGGCTTAGCGAGATTTATGTCGCCGGCGCAGGCTTACACGGATTTACTGCCACTGGCTTCTGACCGCGGCCGTGTCTGCGTCAAAGTCGCCAATGCGCCAAATCTTACGACCACTGTAACTTTACCGAGGAAAAAACCGGCCTAGTACGAGTCAGACACACTTGCGCTCCCGAGACTTCGAATTCATTACATAATTTGACGCCTGGATGGCTTAGCTAATGGAAAAAGAACGTAACTACAAACATTCCAACAGGTCTAACATTTGGTAGCATAGCGTACGGTTGTGGTACCTACTCCGAAGATGAGCTCTGGTTGAGTTCGAAACGCGTCAGTGTAGTTTGGTGGTGGTGATAGTTGGGTTTGTGTGATTTTTGTGAATTCGTACAGTGGCGAGGTGGAGGAACTGCATGAACACGCATTTCTTACATAAACGTAGCTATCGTAAGGTCGCGGGTGAGCAAAGTAATTGTTTCAGTTCAGTAATTACAAAGGTTGAGGTCCCGGGTTTGATCTCAGATCGGGCTGATAATAGGTACGAAGAATACTAAAGTTTGCACTCGATGTACCTATTCAAGTATGTTTGTCCGTTGCCTAGTACCCCTAACACAAGCTCTGCTTACTTTGGGACTAAGTCAAAATTGTTGTAAATTGTGCCATGATATTTCTTACCATTTATAATCTTCTTTAACGTGACTGACTGGCAGAAAACGGACACTCTAAACCACTAGAAGAAGAGATTTGAAATTTGGAAAACTTTTTGGTATTTTCACTTATTTCTGCGCGATCGAAGTCGCGGGCAACAGCAGTACCTAATTGAATTTTTTATGTATAATTAGGGTTTTCATCATTATTATAATACGTATAAACATAATGACTGATGTGATGTTGATGATGATGATGATGATATAGTTATAGCTTGTATTAATTTGTTATTCGTGAAAAAAATTACGATGCAATGACATTCACGTAGGTACTTCCATGGTTACCGCGGGTACCTTTTTCACCCGGCTGTCGAAGGAGGGTTATTGACTATTATACTATTTATTTATTATGCTATCACAAATTATGTCAGTCGTTTTTTATGTTTTCAGAAAATATGCATTTTGGTAGTTATTTTTTATTTCGTTTATATTAAAAGTGAAAATAAGCAAATATCGGGGTGAATTTTTGGAGCCCACACTCTAAATAATTTCAGTGGGTAATTTTTTTTTATTTTCTTTTTCTATACTTTTAATTAATTATTTTAATTAATTATTTACAGGCCCCAATTTCAAGTTATTATACTAATATCAAAAAGACTTTAAAAAAAATCTCGACGAAAATGACACGAAAACTATGTCTGATGATGATAATGATGATGATGTTTCTAAAATACCCATTCATCACATCAACTTCAGCGTCGTAAAGAAAATAACAAAAATGCACACAAGATAAACATTTTACTAACATTTTTTCTTTAACGGCTGCTTCCCATCTACAGGGTGAGACTTCGCCGAAAATTGTCGGCCAAAATAGTCGTCGTGTTGGCGGTACTTGATTTATGGCCAGCCAGCAATGGGCAATATGGCGGCGATCCATCATAGAAACTACGGTGACCACAGTTTGAAATATCGCCGGACTTGTCCCTATGACTAATGACGAAATCGTTTGCTGATGTCGTGTCAGTAATAATAGATTATTTTGGATTAACTTAGCCGTGCGTGGACGTCGATTTGTAATGCGGCCATATGTCAACGTCTGATTATTTCTTGCTTTATGTTGACGAAAAATTTATTGAAAACTATTTGTTACAAATTATATAGTAAAATGTATTTATAATTTTATATATAACTAGCGTTAACTCGCGGCTTAGAAATACCTTCACGACAAACATACAATCGTAGAATTGGGCCTAAAAAAGTTACAGCAGCATTTATGAAGCATACAGTCGCTCAGACAACGCCGTACATACACGGTACTTTATACGGGAAAGCTTTACCGAGATATTACGTATTCTCTCTCTTCGTGTCTCTGTATATCTGTATTATGTCCAGTTTCGTCTAATTCTGTTTATCTGCTATCTTTTTTTTTGCTGTTTTGAGATCATATTTTAAAACCGAACTATAGGAATGGCGATTGCAAACCGGAAGATTCCCAACGAGATGGAGCCACGATGTGGTAAAGGTTGCAAGAACCACGTGGATGCAAGCAGCGCATCGATCGTTCTGGAACTCTTTGGGGAAGCCTTTGTCCAGGAGTACAAGTCTATTATTATTATGATGATTATGCTCCTGTCGGAGTCGACTAACAGACTGTTGTTGTGGTCACTCTACATTTCCATTGCTAAATTAATATTAATAACATTATTAGGTACCGGAATGATTAATGACAAACGAATTAGATCTAATTTTACTGAATAGTGTACATTAGTATTGTATGCCCCAGAAAAAAAAAACAAAGATAAATAAATCACGCACTTTTTCATACTAAACAAGACAAACAAGGATCTGGGTCGCCTGGTGTCATAGTGATTGTCGCCTATGGACACCTAACTATTAGTACATCTATACTTGTTAAGGAACTCTAATCTTAAAGCCGCCGCCGGACCTCCGAGAGAATGCACCACGCGGGGGAAGTAGATGCATCGAATTTGCATGTGACTCTTCGCCGTTCGCTGTTAACGAGCGCACATTGACTTACGTCCTTTCAATAACTCAAAGCTAGTGAGCAAGTGCTGTAGTTAATAAGTTTATATAGTTTAAACTGCATGTAGTAAATTTGTTTTGCATTAAAATCATTCAAAAGTTACTTCATACGTTCTTCTTCAATCATCCTGTCATCAACCGAGCATCACAAGTTCAAAACCAAAAAAGCAATTGACGCTAAAGTCTACAATACTAATATTATAAAGCTGAAGATTTTGTTCGTTTGTTTGTTTGTTTGAACGCGCTAATCTCAGGAACTACTGCTCTGATTTGAAAAATTCTTTCAGTGTTAGATAGCCCATTTATCGAGGAAGGCTATAGGCTATATATTATCACGCTAACTCCAATAGAAGCGAGCGGTGCGGCAGAATGTTTCAAAATCGGGGGTTTTTGAAGTAAAACTTCTATAGGCGCTAATCTCAGGAGCGAGTGAGAGCGAGTTGGGAGCGGGGTGAGACCGAGTTGGGGGCGGGTTGGGAGTGGGTGGGGCGGGTTGGGGGCTGATTGGGAGCGGGTTGGTTTATTATGAAGTTTCACTTCTTCCGGAAGGAACTAAGGACCGCCATAATTGATGAAAAAGCAAATTGGATAAAAAAAATAAGTTGCCCAAATTACTTATTCCACGCGGACGGAGTCGCGGGCAAAAGCTAGTATTATATACGTATTTTCTCTTGTATTCTATTTTTCTTTTATAACTACGAGTTTTTTTATTTTTGTCAACCGGCTAGCTAGTTATAATAAAATTGATTATTCGTACCCAAAAACCATCATCATCATCATTTCTGCCGAAAGTCGTTCACTGCTGAACATAGGCCTCCCCCAAGGCTCGCCAAACAGATCGGCCCTGCGCAATCCACATCCAACGCGATCCCACAACCTTAACCAGGTCGTCACTCCACCTTGTTGGAGGCCTACCTACACTGCTTCTTCCGATCTGTGGACGCCACTCGAGCGTAAATCCCTCAAATTGTATGTAATTTCAACGAAATCGTTAGACCCGTATCCAAGATTTTTTAAATTAAAAATATATACAAGAATTGCTTGTTTCAATATAAGATAGATTTTGTATTTAATTGCCTACATATTCCTCATTTGCAGATAGACATCATAAATTAACGACCGCTTTAGCCTAGTTGGTAGTGACCCTGCCTACGAAGCAAGAGGTCCTGGGTTCGAATCCCGGTAAGGGCATTTATTTGTGTGATGAGCATGAATATTTGTTCCTGAGTTATGGATGTTTTCTATGTATTTAAGTATGTATTTATCTATATAAGTATGTTTATCGTCGTCTAGTACCCATAATACAAGCTTTGCTTAGTTTGGGACTAGGTCGATTTGTGTAAGATTGTTCCCTAATATTTATTTATTATTTATTTATTTATTTAAATTAATCTTAAAATAGTAATGACGAGACACTTTATTCGAAATAATAATTGCTATCGGTTTTCTCATTTTAACGTACGGTTTTTTTATAGGTACTCAATCTCTCTTACAAAATATCGATGACGACTGATTAAACTTGTATTTATTTTTTACTAGCTTTTGCCCGCGACTCCGTCCGCGTGGAATTAGTAATTTGGGCAGCTTATTTTTTTTATTCAATTTACTTTTTCATCAATTATGGCTCTCCTTAGTTCCTCGATATAAAAAAATTACCCCCCCCCCCGCGCCCTCCGCAACCCCCCCCCCCCTCACCGAACCCCCCCCCCCCCCCGCACACCCGCGTTCACATTCACCACCGTACCTACTCCCAAGTCACTACTTCTAAAAACTGTTCTATAAATTCTTAAAATAGACGTATCTTTCTTATTTGAGAACCGATTCAAATGAAACAAACACTAAATGTTAATCCAAGAAAATACCAACATATCAGTGAAAACCGCATCCGTCTAGGTTAAGCCGTTTCTTAGATTAGCGCACACAAACGCACAGACAAACAGACAATAATTCTAAAAAACATTGTTTTAGGTTCTATTGCCGACCAGATGGCCTAGTGGTTAGAGACCCTGACTATGAAGCTTGAGGTCCCGGGTTCGATTCCCGTGTCGGGGCAGATATTTGTATGAAAAATACGAATGTTTGTTCTCGGGTCTTGGGTGTTTAATATGTATTTAAGTATGTATCTATCTATATAAGTATGTTTATCCGTTGCCTGGTACCCATAACACAAGCTTTGCTAAGCTTACTTTGGGACTAGGTCAATTGGTGTGAATTGTCCCGTGATATTTATTTATTTATTTATTTATTTTATTGCGCTAGTAAATAGTCCTAGTGACAGTTTTTCTCAAATATCTTCAATGTACAGACACCGTCTTGTTACAGATTTATTATATGTATAGATAGATATAGATTATTTGATTGTGTCAATTGTGTCAATAATATCTAATAATGTTAGTGTTTGTATTTTTAAATGAAAATTAAAATCTTCTAATATACAACGTGTCCACCAGGTTTCCGCGAGAGTCTTACCACGCATTCCTCAGTCCATATGGAGTAATAAATGTTATGTAAATCTAGGTCGAATTATGGTTTTTAACTTTTTTATTTTTTCATACATAATAAATACGCAATCCCAGCACCTCCACCACTTTCATAGTAAAATTTAAACATAAAAATGGAAATATCTCAAAAACTAAGCATATTTCGACCTAGGTTCAGATAAAATTTATTACTCCATATTTATGGCCTCAGGAATGCGTGGTTAGACTCTCGCGGAAGCCTGGTGGGCACGTTGTATAAAAATCTCGTGTCACGGTGTTTCTTATCGAACTCCTCCGAAACGGCTTGACCGATTTTTAAGCATTCTCTCGACATAAAGAACAACTTTACGAGCATAAGAAGTGAAAACATTTAGTTCCAAGACGCGACTCTCGTAAATAAACACAGTATTTTAAATTAATTGCATAATTTGGTTTTGTGGTACCATCAACCCTATAATATATTGCCGGCCGGCAAAAAACTCAAGTCTAATTAGTATTTTTTGTACCACGTAATTTGTTGCAAGTATTTAGCAGTACTTAATACTTATTCCAATGTTTCTCGTTATTTTCCCCAACTGTCACGTTAGACGGAGCGTGAGATCGCGTGACCAACAAAATTGTTTTTCTCATTAGAAAAATAATATTACCGAGGATTACGGCCTTGAATGATAACATTATAATTGCACAGGACTGCGTAATAACCAAATTATGATTTATTGCTGATGAATAAACGCAATTTTGTTTTTAAGACAATTTGTTGGAAGGTGAAGAGGACGAGGGAGGAGGATAGGAGGATGGAGAGGGCTATGCTTGGAGTGTCTCTGCGGGATCGCATTAGAAATGATGAAATCCGCGCGAGAACTAAAGTCACCGACATAGCTCAAAGAATCGCCAGACTCAAGTGGCAGTGGGCAGGGCACATCGCCCGTAGAACTGGCGGCCGATGGGGCCGAAAGGTTCTCGAGTGGCGTCCGCGGACCGGAAGACGCCGTGTAGGTAGGCCTCCAACAAGAGCGACGACCTGGTGAAGGTAGCGAGAACGCATTGGATGCGGATGGCGCAGTGCCGATCTGTTTGGCGAGCCTTGGGGGAGGCCTATGTTCAGCAGTGGACATCTTTCGGCTGAAATGATGATGATGATGTTTGAAGATACATACAGAAAATAGGAACTGCTAAGGAAAGGAATTCGCTCCCGACGTCTGTCATTATTATCATCATCAACAGCCTATGCTCGTCCACTGCTGGGCATAGGCCTCTCCCATTGCACGCGAATGAGCATGATCCTCGGCCACTCTCATCCAGCTCTTGCCAACCGCTTTGCGAAGATCATCACTCCACCGAGTCTGAGGACGTCCCACGCTACGTTTGCCGATCCGTGGGCTCCACTCAAGAACTCGTCTACCCCAAAACGGTTATCGGTTCTTCGGGTTATATGGCCGGCCCATTGCCACTTCAGCGTGCTAATGTCCAGATAAATACAACCTAGGGCTCTTCAACCCTAGAGTGAATAGGCTGTTACTGAATCAGTGAGATACACCTTTGGCCTCATCTGCACTTTTCATCAGGTGAGTGGTCAATCGCGGGTCATTTTTATGTAACAAAAAAGATGAGAGATTGGAAGATTTAGATCAGTGAACTAAAACGTTTATGCAAGAAATGTGTGTTCATGCAGTTCCTCCACCTCCACACTGTACGAACACACACAAATCACACAAACCTATCTATCACCACCACCAACACTAACTGACGCTTTTCGAACTCAACCACAGCTCATCGTCATACCATAGGGTCGCGGGTAAGCAAAGTAATTGTTTCAGTTCATTGGTATGGACCTCCGCAAAGTAACGCCTGATTCAATAAATGATTTGGTTTAGAATTGTAAGCGAAGCGTTCTTAGACGCGGAGGCGAATAGCTTCGTCTCCGCGGAGGCGGAGGTAAACGGAGGTAAAGGCGGAGGTAAAAGTCGGAGTAAACAAACTCTTGATACTTCGTAACTCGTAACTTAGCGAGCAGTTTGATGGCTACCTTACATTAGTAATGTGCAATGTTAGTAAAACACTTTTTTAAATTGAGTTTTCAGATCAATTTTGGTATCTATTCCCATACATAGCTACAACGTCGTGACTTGGATGTTTGTATTGCGTATCACAAATGTTAGGTAGTTTCAACAAAAACCATTCACTTAAAGCCGATGATGTTCGATTGAATTTAAGACATGTAAATGAATGAAATCGTTTAGGGGGGTTTTTGCCTTAATTATCCTTAATTTTCCATACAAAATTTATTAGCCAGTTTTGTGACGGTCCATACAACATGTATGGTTAACTGCGTCACAAAACTGACAATTAAAAGAGGGACACTTTAATTATTGCTTAAATCGATAGTGCTTGGGATTCTGAGTAGAAAGAACCCAAAATTAGATAGGTTTAAAAAAAAAGTACAGTGTACACTTTTTTCTGAAAATGCTCTTAGAAGTATAAATAGTAACCTCGTATCCACCGCATGCTTACAAAAAACGCTCAGGCTGTTCCAAAATAAAGTTTGAATTTGGAATAAATGTACGTTATGGAATTTCGCGAGGGTGTATAACAGTTCGCTTTGTTAGTGGCCAGTGACATGGGTCGGTGTCGTGACGGATCCGCTTCGCATTGTGCGGGATTTAGATGTACATTTTTATTGATGTCGGGTGAAATTGTAAAGGCGAAAATAGAATTTTCTTGCTCCGCTCGGATGTATTTTTATGACTACAGGTTAAAAGGTCAATGGAATCAAACTTATATGTATCCAAATACATAAACTGGAAAATATTTTTTTTAAAAAAAAGGCGTCTGTCCAAAGGGACAATTTTGAAAATATAATTCAAGACCAAAAAAACTACGATAGAAATGTTAATAGCATACGTGTTGAAGTCGTCTATGTCATTGTCAATCGAACATTTCAGATTTAGACAACCTTTTTGTATTTATAATCAAATCGTTCTAAATATTTGTAGATTTTAATAAATTTTCAATTTTTTATATTAACAGTTATATATGCATTCAAAGTTTTTTTTCTCCGATTTTCAAAAACATTAAAATACCCCAAAACAAATATTTTCCGATATAATGTGTTAGTCATGACAAAATGGCGTTTGATTTGTGATTATAAAGTGAGCTACAGACTTTTGGCCTTTCATTTTGACGAATAGCTAAACGCATGTAATATTTAAAAAAATTCTCAGTATGTGATTGTGCTTAATGTACATACTTATTCATGATGTACCTACTTACTTATTTCATAATAATAATTATAATAATAGTCCTCTACATCGATTTCGATGACGGCGACCAACCGGTATGAATAGCCAGGGTCATTTATTTTAAGTGGACAAACGGTCGCGCTGGTGCAAGCCCACTCTCTCGTCCCGCTCTCTGTGTTCCGGTGGATCGGGGAACCGATATGATCGGCAGAGATTGGGATGCAGCGAAAGGACGTAAACCACTACATGGATCCTGATTAACGCCCTTAAGGCTTTTCGCATTGCCTATTTGCATCGTACGGTCAGAGATAGTGCAGCGTCGATACGGATTTGATTGGGGATCATCCGATAGCTACCCCACAGATGTTCATAGATGTAGCCCCCTTCCCTAGGTTTAGCCCACTGACGTGGTTTACCGGAGTGTGGCCGCTGTGACTACAGCTTCTTGGAGCCACTAGGGAAGAGATTATGGAGGTTGAATAACATGCACACTCCACTACACTCCATAATAATTATAAACTGTACCTATCATATATTAAATCAGGCGTTACTTTGCGGAGGTCCATATTAATGAACTAAAACAATTACTCACCCGCGACCTTACAATATTTACGTTTCGTTTCGTTTGTACCTATCATTGAAAATTTTATTTAGAAAAATTCAGGGGCCCACATTATAAATAAATATCCTTGTTCCTTGAATACATATTTTATTTTTCTAAAAACGTTAATTGACCCTATTAACGAATTATTACCTACATAATTATTTGAACACACTCTATATTTTTTTTACAAACAACGGATACTCAACTCCGCTCTTAAAAAAAAAAACAAAATTGAATTTCGAATTCAAACAACCTTAGACACAACATCGAATTCGACGCAAAAGAAACTCATACTTGGTGCTGGCCAGTATTCAAAACTGAAAATAAAAATAAACCTGCCCAACTAATCTCAACTTTAATGTCGTAGCTTTAAAGTCTAAAATGCAATAGTAGTATTTAAGCAGGCAACTAATGGAAGTTACAAAGGCTTCCATATTCATACAAGTTTGATGAAAAAGTTCAGAGTACAATGCGCCGTCATTAGGGAGGTGAGTGGAAAGTTGGTTGAAGCGGAGTAATGGATTTTTCATAATTACTTCAAGTTTTGATTTTGAACGACAAGTCAGCGTGTAAGATTTCGACAATGTGTTATTTCGAAGTGTGCGGGAATGAGTTTTCTTTTACATTTTTCAGGTTTTTACAAACATTTAACAAGTTGTAAAACATTTTTTTTACAACTTGTAACGTTTGTGTGTACGTTGTGGTTTCAAAAGTTGTAAACCATTTTTCAACTACTTCCTGGGATCCGATTGACCTGAAATTTGGCATACTTCAGTAAGTTCCGTTCGGTGACAATATAATAATCTGATGAAGTGATGACAATACAAGTACAGTCAGCAAAAAGTACAATCAGTAAAAAACCGGTTGCCTGTAAAGTCGGTTTACGGACGATAGTAAGTTTAATTAACGTGACAACGTTATAACAAAACATTCAAAAACAAAAATGAAACCAGGCGGCCACCCATCCACGTACTGACCGCGCCCGACGTTGCTTAACCTCGGTGATCGGACGAGAACCTGTGTTTTGTCAAATATCTTGAAAACGGTGCATCCTACGGCAAAATCAATGAAATTTTCATCCCCCTTTTAATACTCCCTCCCCGCACCCCCCATTAAAAATTACCCGAGCGCTACAAGATTCTACATCCTAGCGCGCTGCTCTCTTGTACATCCTGGCGTTCACTGCTCTCTCTTGTACGGGACAATATGTACGGGACATGTACGTGCATGTACGTTACATTGCGTCATCCTTTATCGTGCGTGCAGCCGGCGTTCATCGATTTATTAGACGTGTTGTCACGTCAAAATTGCGAAAACTCAGTGCAATCCCGGTTTCGAATCCACGACGCTTTGCTCGAGAGGCCATAGGACAAAGTAAACCAGCTACTACGATGTCAGTCAGAGCCAGAGGCAATATTCTCTTTTCCAACAAATGCCTACAATTCATACGACTCTCTGATGCAAGCAACTGTTCTCGCGTCATCACATGAAATACGTTCAAGTTGTCGCTATTGAAAAGAGCTCTTTGCATGCAGCTCTTTTTAGGGTTCCGTAAGGATCCAAAAAATGCCATCAGGTCTTGTACTGACCCTGACCGTTCAGAAGCTTATGACAGACATACGTACTTATCAAAGAAACGATCCAAGCAAAAATCAGGTCCTTTAAAAACTTTAAAGCACCTGGATGTCAAAATCCACCAATATCGATACGCGCCGCAAAGGGGAATCCCCCTTTTAACTCCAAAGAGCGATCTCGAAAACTCTCGAAAGATCTCGAAAGTGCGTCTCAGTTTCGTTCAGTTCCACTCGATTCGAGAAGTTTCAAGGCAGAGGTATTCGCGTTACGGTGTTATTGCGTTTGATGTTGGCGCCATTGATATTTCAGAGTCGATAAGTTAAAATAGGGTTCGGTGGTTAAAGGGTTTCTACCAAGAGTGAATTGTCGACCGGGCGGAAGCAAAAATGTTTTAAATAAAATAAAATAAAAATTGTTTATTTTCAGGCAACATAGCCTATAGTACATAATTTATTAGTAGGAACATTTGCTTAGCCTATATTAGTAAGTATATAGTATAAAATAAAAACATGTCATATTATTTATCAATTAATTAACAATGCACTCAAATAAATATCACAGATGTCGACCAACCAACAATTAATTAATTTTTAGTATGTCCGGCGGATGTTTGACTGTTCTCTTCACAGGTCGCATTTGGGTCATACTCTAATATATGTTGGTGGATGTCTTGTTCAGGAGATAGGTGAGAAGATCAAACACTTGTTATGTCCATGATTGTCGTATAATGAATGTCTATCATCTAATACAATTATGCTTAATGTTACTTAAAGCTACGTCACTATTATATGCCTAAATGCGGAGTAAGCGGGCCGTTCGTTGCCCTAATTGCAGCGTTATTTCGTAATACTAACTACATACTACAACTCCCCTTAAAACTCTACTTCACCTTCCCTTTTTTTTAAAAAAAGGAAAAAAAAAACTCTGCTATAGTTCTCAAGGAAATAACAACAACTAGCTTAAACTTATTCATCATATTTAGTACATATAATTACTTAATACAAAGCAAGAATTTGGTACGAAAACATTGCTACACATAAATTAGTAGGTACTTAAACTAATTACTAATAACAAAATAATAAATTTGCTATAAAAAAAATAATTTTGTATTGTTTTTATGCACAATAATTTCTTTACCATTTTTCGAAATTTTTACGTTTGGTGAGATATCTTTAATTACTTTATAAGGACCATTATAAATGTTATCTAGTTTATCTCCTATTTGGTTTCGCAATAATACAAAATCATCTTTTTTGTACATAATTGGATTCATTTTCTTATCATAAATCTCTTTTCTTTGCACTTTATTTACAATTAAATTATTTCTTGCATCGGACTGTGCCTTTTGTAATCTAAATCTAAGTTCCTGAGGGTAACTATCATAATTATACAAAGGGTCAACAGACGAATTTAAATTACTAGGTAAGTTGCAAACTTTTCCGAAAACTAATTCAAATGGAGTGTATTTGGTCTCAGTATGTACAGATGTGTTAAAAGAAAAACACCAGTATGGGAGCCAACTGCTCCAGTTTGTTCTGTTGTTTTGACATTGTATTCTGAGATAAGCACCGAGTGATTTGTGAGTGTTTTCAAGACCTCCTAGAGTTTCATGGTGATACGCAGTTGAGTTTAGTTTTTTAATTTTTAGTAAACTACATAATTCAGTCATAACAGAGGACATGAACTCAGTGCCTTGGTCGGTTATAATTTCCTTTGGAATGCCGAATCGTAAGATAAAATTGTCTACAAATGCTCGTGCAACTGAAACCGTATCTTTAGTTTGTAGTGGATAAGCTTCTACGAATTTGCTTAGGTCGCACTGTAAAGTTAAAACGTATCTACTATTACTATCGTCTATATCTATTGGACCCATAATATCTAAGCTTACTCTTTCAAAAGCCGAGGTGGCTGTCGACGTTATAGTCATTGGCTCCTTTATTTGCCTATTTGTATACTTTTGTATCTGACATTGTTTACACTTTTTAACGTACTGAGTAACATCATTACTTATACCTGGCCAGAAGTAATATTTTTTGATGTTATTTAGCATACGATTAATACCTGCATGACCGCTGGTTGGTAGCAAGTGAAAGTCATTTAAAATTACTGTCTTTTCGTCTCTATCAGTGACTCTAATAATATTTTTCGTAATCAATAAACGTGGTGCACCTATCTTTAGAGATTTCATAGCTCGCACAAGGCTTTTCATGTAACCTTCAATGCTTTTATTCTTAGCAATTATAAGCTCTGTAATATTTAATCTGTTACATAAACTTTCTAAGTCTCTCGCTAACACCTCTGGGGTAGATAACGATCGAGAGTTTAGATAAATTGCTGACTGCGCTGGCGCATATACACAATCGCCGTTATTAGATATATTATCTTTTCTACAACCATAAATAATTTTATCAAAGTTATGAAGAACAAATAAAAGTTCTATTACGTCATTTGGTCTTTTGAGAATCTCTACAGCCACAGGTTGATCAGGCCTGGAAGAAGTAGGGATCTCAGTTGTCACGTCAGTATTTGTCGTAGTTCGGTTTTGCTTAAGTTGTCTAGTTTGTGCGCGCGTAAGGACCGAAACTACTTGTTCTCTTATAGACTTTAAATCGGTACTAGTCATCGGTAATCGACTCAACGCGTCTGCAGCTGCATTGTTTCGACCCGGGACATATTCGATTTCAAAGTCGTACTCCTCAAGGTAAAGTCTAAATTTCGTTAATCGACTTGATGGATCTTTTAAACCAAATAAATAAACTAAAGGCTTATGATCCGTAAGGATTTTGAATTTTCTTCCGTACAAATAAGGTCGAAAATGTCGTACACCCCAAACTATAGCTAAAAGTTCTAGGTCAATTATTGGATATCTGGTTTCGGCTGGCTTTAAATTTCGACTGGCATACGCTATAACCTGGCCATTTTTGTTTGAAATGATAGCAGCTATTCCTGTCCTACTTGCGTCTGTCTGTAATTGAAAAACGTTATCATCTGAAAAATCTGGGTACTGAAGAACTGGTGGTTTCATTAGAGCGGTTTTCAACGTATGAAAAGCTGTTTCACATTCGTCAGTCCATTCAAATTTTACATTCTTTTTACAAAGTTTATTTAATGGGTACGCAATACTTGCAAAATTATGTATGAAACGTCTATAATAATTTGCGAATGCGACAAAACGTTTGACTTCGTCGGAGTTCATCGGCACTGGATACTTTCGCAACGTTTCAATTTTGCTGTCGTCAGGTAATATACCTTGTGAAGTTATTCTATGGCCTAAATAAACAATTTCTGTGCGTAAAAAATCACATTTTATAGGATTTAATTTTAAGTTAACTTGCCTAAGTCTCTCTAAAACTGATATTAAATTTTTATTGTGGTTTTCTATGGACGATCCTATGACGATACAGTCATCCAAATAAATAAATGCTTGTTTATAATTTAAACCAGACATGGCAATAGTCATAAGTCGTGAAAATACACTGGGTGATGTTTTGAGACCCATGGGACAGCGTTTCATTTGGTACATTTTTGCGTCGGTAGTGAATGCTGTGTACTTTCTGGATTTTTTATCTAAATTTAACTGATAATAACTTTGCGAGAGGTCTAATTTTGAGAAATAAATACTATTGGATAGTGAATCTAATATATCTGTGATATTAGGCAGAGGGAACTTATCGTCTTGAATGCAATTATTTAACTGTCTGTAATCAATGACTAGCCTCCATTTTTTCTCACTAGATCTGTCTGTCTTTTTAGGTACTAACAATACTGGACTAGACCACTCTGATGTTGCTTCCTCTATGATATCATTTGCTAACATATCATCTATCTGCTTTTGGACTTCTTGTTTCATAGCATGTGGGATCCTATATGGCTTAACGTAGACTGGTGCAGTGTTATCTTTCAAAGTGATGTTATGCGACATTAAGTTCGTTACTGATAACTTGTCGCCGGGCAGATGAAACACATCTGCATACTTAGCGCATATACTCTCAATACTCAAACGTTCCTCTTTATTTAGTGAGGATACATTCAGTAAGTCAAATAAAGTTTTAACTCGATCAGCTGTAGCCTTCTGTGGCTCGAAACGACATGTATTAAAACTACAAAGACTATGAATTTGCAGATCGTAACAATCAATAGTTATCTCATTATCAGTAGTATTTAAAATTCTTATCGGGATGCGACCTTCTTTAGGTTTCGCAATTAATCCCGCAACAAAAACTCCTTGTTGAATTTCGTTCGACAATACTACGCAATCTTCTCGTAAGGAGGTAGGTATGTATTTTATCACTTCACACCGAGGTGGGACAATATGCCTGTACCTATACCTATCCTGACAGTTGATATATATGTTAACTCTATCATTATTGTTAGTTAATCGTAGGGTATTATTTTCATAATTAATAATAGCTTGATATTTACTTAAGAAGTTATCACCTAAAATTCCGTTCACTGAACAAGACAGATTCTTAAAAACGTAAAATTTTTCTCTAAATATTATTCCATCATACATTAAATCTAAATAAATCGATCCTATTGATTGTAATTTACCACTAACACCTTTTATAATAATCTGATCTTTACTTAGCGAGCTCAGTAAATGAGGGTTCTCTTGTAGTAGCCACTCATATTTCAAAACACAAAGACTGGCTCCGCTATCGACTAAAAGGTTAATGTCGCTACTATCTAAGTTAAAAGTTACGGTACTACTGTTATTATAATTCAAAATAAAATTCTCATTGGGAACGAAAAAATTCTCTAGGCTCATTGTTAATGTCGCTAGATTGGTTAGTGCTAGAACTAGCTTGTGGTGCGGCATTCCATGAGGCCATTGAATTCATGTCATTGTACCTTGTATGCTGAATTCGTGGAAAATATGTGCGAGTACCGCGAAATCTATGTGCGCGACCGCGGGCTGCGCCGCGCCGCGGGTCGTGTCCACGCAGCGGTTCACGTGACGCATGCGCTGGTGTCATGTCGCCACGACTATAGGTATGCTGTCGTTTATATGTATGCGGCTGAGTGAAGCGGCTATTGTTTTGACGATAGTTATGATGCATCTGATTAGATGGGTTAAAACGCCTAATTTTCATAACTTCCTGGTGATTTGAAGACAGGTTCTGTTCATCGATAGCGCATCTAATCGCTTCAGGCAAGGACTCGAATGTTCTAGATGCTATGATTGTACTCAATCTCGCGTTTTCTAAACCGTCGGCGAACCGTTTGATTGCTACCTTCTCATTAATCGGCCGTAAAATATCAAACTTGGCAGCATCATTATCTGCTTGAGCTATTGTTAAATTAACAAAAAGATTCTCCAACTCGGATCCGTATGACTCAATTGACCGGTTTTTCCCTTGGCAAGTGTTAAGTAGTTTTGATTGCAAGGAAACAGCAGATTTTTTCTGTATAAGGTACTTATTCATATCTCTTAATAAGTCTTGAACAACGTCATACTTTTGTTTAAGACGCAGTTTGGCGCTCGATGACAACCTAGTCTTCAAAACAAAATTTATTAACTGTTTATGGGAGTCAGCATCAATCATTGAGCTATATAATTCTATTCCGTCTATCAATGCCTTAGTAATGGATTCATGTCCTGTCATGACAGGTAACAAGGCGATAGCGGTTTTTAAATCAAATTTATTGTCTGACCCCATTTTCAGTTCTGTTGGCGAGTCAGTTTTCTTAACAGTTTCCACACAAGTTAATGTTTTAATCTTACCGTAAATTAAATCTATTTCTTTAAGTAATGTCTGAATTACAGCATAGTCATCGGTGTTTATCTGTGACTTTACGATTTGATTATTTATCTGAGACACAATACCCTCCAATTTTGAATATGCTAAATTTGCCTCTTCGAGTTTATTTTTACCGAGGTGCTGTGACCTTCTTTCTGGACCTAGCTTAGTTAAATACTCTAGAATATATTTTAAGTTATCGCGCAAGCTTTGTAAACTATCTATCTCATCTGTCATAATACGGTCATGAAAAAGGTCAATTAATTTCTAAAAAAAAAATAAAGGCAATATATTAACTTACTATTACGTTGACATAAGTACATTACGCGCTGCGGAACTAAACAGCTGGAGGTGGCGCGATGACACACTGATAGGAGCGTTGAACTCGTACTGCTGACGCGTCGGCTGCAAGCTACTGCATACTGTAGAACTTGGTGGGCCGGGCTATCCCTGGACTCCCCGGAACATGGGCCGGGCTTTCCCTGGACACCTCTTGAGATGGGCCGGGCTTACCCTGGACACCTCTTGAATTGCGAGCCGGGATATCCCTGGACAACGCTCTTCTTTCTTGAGTCTTCTATCTTCTTACTTGAGTTATTTCAATTTTAAAAACATTTGTTTCTTGCTCTTCTATTATTGTAATTTCTTTTTCTGAATTTGCATTTCTTCTTTCTTCGCGTAATATACAAGTAATGTAGCTTGATGTCTGTGTTTCATATCATAATTATTTGCTTGATATCTTCATATTCGATTTTACATCTTCTTTTCGCGGCGTTTTTTCTTCATTTCTTCTTTTTTCCTTATTTATTTCTTCATAATTTCTTAATAGTCGATTTTTTTCCAATTTTCTGGTATTGAGTATTTCATGCTTCTTGGCTCTTAGGCAGGGTCGCCATCTAATATATGTTGGTGGATGTCTTGTTCAGGAGATAGGTGAGAAGATCAAACACTTGTTATGTCCATGATTGTCGTATAATGAATGTCTATCATCTAATACAATTATGCTTAATGTTACTTAAAGCTACGTCACTATTATATGCCTAAATGCGGAGTAAGCGGGCCGTTCGTTGCCCTAATTGCAGCGTTATTTCGTAATACTAACTACATACTACAATACCTACACATGGTAAGAAACAAAAGTTGTCTTTCCTGTGGGCATAAAAGAAGCGACTTAACACTTTCGCCGCCACGCGTTGCTACGCGCTGCGCTCGTAACCAGTAGCAGGGTTTTCCGCTTTGTAGCAAAAACTGCCTACGAATGCAGAACACACCTGCAACCTGAAAGTGGTTTTATTTAAAAGGGCTGAAATTTGGCCTTGGAAACCTCGACTAAAAAATATTACCTATAGACCCAACGACGGGAACAAAAAAAAATGTATGACCGATTTCTCAACCGATTCACGTGAAATTTTGTGAGCAGGTTTGATAATCTTTTATTGATTCAGCTTTTGAAAATTAGCATGAGCTTTACGGTAAAGAAAAACATCGCAAGGAAACCTCCACACTGCTAAGAAATTTTGATATGTCGAAGTTGCTAACCCGCACTCGGCCCGCGTGGGCAAAAATAACAAAAGTGAAAATCGTGAATTTTAATATGATTTAGTAGTGAAACCCGTATGCGAGAATCCAGCTCACTCTTGACCAATTATTTTATTTTTTAATAACACGTCGGCAATTTAAGTGGGCGAGCCGCGTCGCTATACAACTGATGGCGTTGGGGTAGGTTCAGAAGTGGCAACTTTGCTTTACACTTGAGAGCAGTGAAAACGGTGACTACCCACACCCACACCGTGCTCTGTGGGTGTGATATACCCACAGAGCACGTCATGGTCGAAGTTGCCTTTAATATTTGAAAAAATAAAATATTGTCACAAAAAATCACTAAATATTATACATTCACAAAGCCGTGGTAGCCTAGCGGTTTGACCAATGGCTTCTCAACCAGAGGGTCGTGCCGTGGGTTCAAATTCCGACTCGCACCTCTGAGTTTCTCAGAATTTAAGTTAAATTACATTTGAAATTTGCCTTGAGCTATAACGGCGAAAACCCGCTTTCAAATAAAAAAGAAAAACCGCATCCAAATCAGCTTAAGAGCTATTACCAATAATGCCACAGACAGACACACACACATAGCGTTCAAACTTATAACACCCCTCTTTTTGTGACGGGGGTTAATAACGCTAGCAACAACCTTTCACATTTTAATCCGTATTTTATAAAGGTCGCTCCTAAAAGAATGTCATTTGGTTATTATAATTTACCAAGTTAAAAGTGCGCCGCGAGTGCTTAAAAAGCTTAAAATATACACGCTAACATCGTCATACGGCAGCTTTTAGGGCAGTTTTAACGTTTTTTAGTCACCCTGTATAACAAATTATAATGTGTCACGCGAATATGAAACATAATTTCAGGTGTTAGAGTCTATTTTACCGTGGGCGCATGTCGCGTGTAAGTTTTTAAATTCAGCCTGTATTTCAGAAGTAGGTTGTTTCTGACAGGTTGTATTTTCAGTTAATTAGTACGGTTTCAGTTATTAAAAGCACCTGAAAATGTTGCAGTTTGAAGTTACGTTTGCAGTAGTTTCGTGTTTTTAGGGTTCCGTTCTCAAAGGATAAAACGGGACCCTATTACTAAGACTCCGCTGTCCGTCCGTCTGTCACCAGTGCCTCTACCATGAGTTACACTAGTTTACAGTGACCGTACTCGCTAGCGACGACGTAAATGATTTGTATGGAGAATTGTACTTCCGTAAGTGACCGCTAGAGGCGCTGTACACAATTCTCCATACAAATCATTTACGCCGTCGCTAGCGAGTACGGTCACTGTAAACTAGTGTAACTCATGGTAGAGGTACAGGTGTATCTTATGAACCGTTAGTTAGACAGTTGAAACTTTCTCAGATAATGTATTTCTATTGCCGCTATAACAACAAATACTAAAAAAACAGAATAAAATAAATATTTAAGGCGGTTCCCATACAACAAACATGATTTTTTGCCGTTTTTATAATAATGAGAGAAGAAGAGAAGAGATCGCTTCGAAGCGATAAGGCCGCCCATTGCTTATTTTTTTTTCATGTACTTGTTTTTCTGTAGTGTGTTATTTTGTGGTGTACAATAGAGTCATTGTATTGTATTGTATAATGGTACGGAACCCTTCGCGCGTGAGTCTGACTCGCACTTGGCTGTTTTTTTTAGAGTTAGCACAGTTAAATAGAAGAGGGTTCAAATCCAAAATTTACCACGAGTTTCACGGTGCAGAAAAACTCCTGTGACGCCATTCGATGGCGTATGTGTGTGAAGTTCCCAATCCACACTAGGCTTGCGTGGGAACTACGGCCCAACCCCTCTCATGCTGAGAGGAGGCCTGTGCCCTGAAGTAATATTATAAATAAGAAAACCACAAAATTTCATAGTTAAAAAAAGTAAAAAATTATTGAAAATGCCCTTTCATAGTACCTACGACTCTAAAATTTCACGTTTTTACTAAACTTAGAATATGTTAATGTCAGCATTAACTCTAAAATTTACGCAGCAGCATAGCATGCTAAGCGATAACTCGCGGAATAATAAGGAGTGAGTAAAAGAAGTGAATGAAGAATGGAGGCACTCAAAGCAAAGTTAAGGAGCGGACGGGCATTTGCAGAACGGAGGTAGAGTGGCTGGATGGGGTAGGGATAGTAAGGTACGCTTTTATGTAAGCAGAGCCAGTGGCATTACTATAGCTAGACCGTTTGAATGAATCCTCGTCCGTGAGGTACAGGGGCTGGGGGGTATGACGACAAAGGGGACCGAGAGAGATCTCATGTTTCTGTCACACAGCACCTTGCTCATCCTGAAGAACGTCGATTGAATCATCTCAATCCGAACTCTGATGTCCTGCACGTGATCACCATGTTCATTCAACCAGCAACCTTGGTACTTGAACTGAGCAACCCGTAAAACCTCTTCCTGTCCCGTACCTAACGGATACGGATGAGAATAGAGAGAGATGACGAATGAGATCGCGAGCACTCCCGTTTTAGACACTACAACCTCAGGATGTAACGTATCTTAACTTAAATAACATTACAAGTATCTCTTCCAGACGAGTTTGAGGCAGTGCTCTACGTCCTCGGTTCCCCTTAAACTTTAGATGGAGGCAAAAAAATCCTCCTTTCAAAGTACTACAGAACCCTCTAATGGAGCGAACCATTAGGCAACAATCGATCCCTAATTTATCTTTACTTTTTAATTGTTCTTTCTTTGCAATCGGCAAATTCATTCGACTTTCCCGTATCGAAATCAAACTCAAAAGTGTCGTTAATCTACCCGATAATATTGTCAATAAAATTAAGTTTATGTGGCGAAGTTTCTATTATTTAATTCAAGAAATGTGCAAGAAATGTGCGTTCATGCAGTTCCTCCACCTCCACACTGTACGAACACACACAAATCACATAAACACAACTATCACCACCACCAAGCTACACTGACGCGTTTCGAACTCAACCAGAGCTCATCCTCGGAGTTACCACAACCGTATGCTATGCTTCCAAAGTAACGCGTCAGTTCGAAACGCGTCAGTGTAGCTTGGTGGTGGTGATAGTTGTGTTTATGTGATTTGTGTGTGTTCGTACAGTGTGGAGGTGGAGGAACTGCATGAACACACATTTCTTGCATAAACGTAACTATTGTAAGGTCGCGGGTGAGCAAAGTAATTGTTTTAGTTCATTAATATGGACCTCCGCAAAGTAACGCCTGATTCAATAAATTAAATAAATCAAGTTTTGAACTTCAAATATTTTACAGTAGTTATGCGGTGTTATGGACGCCTTCGTCTCACAATTAGCAAGAAAATTATAAATGACTAATGTTATCAATATCAAACCTCTTATTACTCAACCATTAAAAACTCTTTGTTCAAAACAAGAAAAAAAACCAGTCAAAATTAATCAATGTCATCAATCACTTCAAATTCACACACAAAATCATTTTTATTGAATGGAAGGCTATGGGTTCCAGTACCCGCAGTATCCCACGGCGGGTGACTATCCCCACGGGGAATTCCCGGCTCCGGTGGACTATCCCGACCATGGGGATGGGTACCCGGAGTACTATGGCATGCGGCCCATAAGTTCACGGGACATAGATCGGAGGTATGGGGCTGTTATTCTCATTTTGTTTACTTACTTCTTCCAGGGCTATGCTCGGAGTTTCTCTGCGGGATCGCATTATAAATGGTGAAATCCGCGCAAGAACTAAAGTCACCGACATAGCTCGAAGAATCGCCAGACTCAAGTGGCAGTTGGCAGACACATTGCAAGTCAAATTTGACCCACTTCCCGGTTTCCAATTGAGCTCGTGTCGAGTACTTTGATACTAGATGGTAAACAGGCTCTGACAGGTTACCTGAAGCGATTACTTCGGCTCCTTCGTTGGACATATTTAGGAGACGACTCAAAAATTGGCTTCTCGAGCACACATTCTACACTTTTGATGAATTCCTTAACTTTCAGCCAGAAACTTCTACTTACTAATTATTATGATGACTATGGAATAATATATTAGAATAATTTTAAGAATGACATGTAATAAATATTATGAATAAATGAGTATGAGTATGAGTATGAGTATGACGATGGAGCTGGAAGGCCATAGGAACTCTGTAAGAAAAATACGTAACCCCATCGAGTTTGGTCTCATTTGATTCTTCTTAACGTGTGCTTCGGCAACCAGGGGCAAAAAAAAACGGTCTACAAAAAATATCCAATAAAAAAGGGGTTACCTGGAAGAGATCGCTCTTAAGCGATAAGGCCGCCTATTGCTTACCTTGTAACTTTCTCTCTGTGTACCTGTTTTCTGTCATCATCATCATCATTTCAGCCGAAAGACGTCCACTGCTGAACATAGGCCTCCCCCAAGGCTCGCCAAACAGATCGGCCCTGCGCCATCCGCATCCAATGCGTTCCAGCTACCTTAACCAGGTCGTCGCTCCATCTTGTTGGAGGCCTACCTACACTGCGTCTTCCGGTCCGCGGACGCCACTCGACAACCTTTCGGCCCCATCGGCCGTCAGTTCTACGGGCGATGTGCCCTGCCCACTGCCACTTAAGTCTAGCGATTCTTCGAGCTATGTCCGTGACTTTAGTTCTTGCGCGGATTTCATCATTTCTAATGCGATCCCGCAGAGAAACTCCAAGCATAGCCCTCTCCATCGCCCTCTGAGTGACCTTGAGCTTCCTTATAAGACCCATCGTTCGTTCGTTCCTTCGTTCGTTGAGAAGTTCTATGGACAGCTGTACACATCAACGAAGAAACCCGTCATGGATCTAGCTGAAGACCCGAGAGCTAGATTAACCCGGCACTATACCGAAGACATCCCGGACGTCAGCCTGTACGAGATTAGTACGGCTCTCAAACAACTAAAGAATGGCAAGGCCCCTGGTGATGACGGAATAACAGCCGAACTTCTGAAGGCGGGTGGAAAACCGATCCTCAAAGCCCTTCAGAAACTATTCGATACCGCCATCCGTGAAGGGAAAACACCAAAAGCATGGAACAGAAGTGTAGTGGTGCTGTTCTTCAAAAAAGGCGATAATACCTTATTGAAGAATTATAGACCCATTTCACTTCTGAGCCATGTTTACAAGCTGTTTTCGAGAGTCATCACGAATCGTCTCGCGCGCAGGTTAGACGACTTCCAGCCTCCCGCCCGAACAAGCCGGATTTCGAAAAGGCTTTAGCACCGTGGACCACATACATGCGTTGCGGCAGGTTATACAGAAAACCGAGGAGTATAACCGCCCCCTTTGCCTGGCATTTGTGGACTACGAGAAGGCCTTCGATTCGATCGAGACTTGGGCTGTACTGCAGTCTCTCCAACGGTGCCAAGTAGACTACCGGTACATCGAAGTGTTGAAGTGTCTGTATAATAACGCCACAATGTCCGTCCAACTTCAGGATCAGATGTCGAAGCCCATTCTGTTGCAGCGGGGAGTCAGACAAGGAGATGTTATCTCTCTGTTTTCTGTATTGCTTACTATTTCTGGTGTACAATAAAGAGTCATTGTATTGTATTGTATTGTATCCGATTGTATTGAAAGTAGAATTAAGAAAAAAACTTATTTACAGAGCCAGCCGCACAAAGCACCGATCACGCGCAGGCAAAAAGTCCCGGAGTGCCAGCGGGTCCAAATCCCGGTCCATATCCCGGTCCAATCGTTCAAAATCCCGATCCCGGTCGCGATCAAAGTCCCGGTCGACGCGCAGCCGCTCCGTTAGTCGCGTTCGGGATCTGAATCTGAGAGAACCAAGCTTTTTGGATGCGTTCAGAGTTCTTTATTTGACACGTGAGTATGCAGTTTGGCAAACGTATATATAGAGATAAGTAATATTCTGGCCATGGGCCATGGGTTGTTAACATGCGGGCTCAGTGCGGATTGGGAACTTCACACACACCATTGAATTTCTTCGCAGGTGGAACAGGTTACCTCACGATATTTTCTTTCACCGAAAAGCTTGTGGTTATTTAATTTAATAATTTCAAATGTAATTCGGCACATAAATTCCGTAAAAACTCAGCAGTGCGGAGTGACAGAGGTGAGACGTGGTGTGACGTGGTTGTTAAGTGAAGAAGTATTAATGCTTGGGACCTATTCAATGTTCCTACAATGTATATTTTAAAAATAAAAAAAAAAACAATATATACACGTATATTGAGAACCAATGATTGATATCATCATCATCATTTCAGCCATAGGACGTCCACTGCTGGACATAGGCCTCCCTCATTGATGCCCAATCATTACGATTGGAAGCGATTTGCATCCACCCTGAACCTGCGGCCTTCACCAAATCGTCCGTCCATCTCGTTGGTGGACGTCCCACGCTGCGCTTGCCAGTCCGTGGTCTCCATTCCAGAACTTTTGGCCCCCAACGGCCATCTGTTCTACGTGCTATATGGCCTGCCCATTGCCATTTCAACGAGCTAATCCGTTTGGCTATGTCGGTTACCCCGGTTCTTCTACGGATCTCCTCGTTTCTGATTCGATCCCGTAAAGAAACTCCAAGCATAGCCCTCTCCATAGCTCGCTGAGCGACTCTGAGCCTATTCATCAGGCCCATAGTGAAGCACCACGTCTCGGATCCATATGTCATCACTGGCAACACACACTGATTAAAGACTTTTGTTTTGAGGCACTGAGGTATTTTGGACGAAAAGATGTTGCGGAGCTTCCCGAACGCTGCCCATCCGAGTTGGATTCGCCGATTGACCTCCTTCTCGAAGTTGGACCTACCTAGCTGGACGGTCTGTCCTAGGTATACATATGCGTCAACAACTTCAAGAACCGAGTTCTCGACCACAATGGGGGCAGGGACAACATGAACATTAGACATAACTTTCGTCTTGTCCATGTTCATTCTTAGTCCTACCCGTCGAGAGACTCGATTGAGGCCTTCGAGCATCGTGCTGAGTTCTTCCATCGATTTTGCCATGACCACGATATCGTCGGCAAACCGAAGGTGAGTGATGTATTCGCCGTTGACATTGATGCCTAGTCCTTTCCATTCCAGGAGCTTGAAGGCGTCTTCCAGAGCGGCAGTAAACAGTTTCGGAGATATTACATCTCCCTGTCTTACGCCTCTTTTCAAGGGAATCGCCCTCGAACTCTGTTCCTGCACTCGAACCGACATAGTGGCATTTTTATACAAACACTTCAACACTTCGATGTACCGGTAGTCAATATGGCACCGCTGGAGAGACTCGAGCACCGCCCATGTTTCGACCGAATCAAAGGCTTTCTCGTAGTCCACAAACGCTAGACATAGCGGCAAGTTATACTCTTCGGTCTTCTGTATAACTTGCCGCAGCGTATGTATGTGGTCTACGGTACTGTAGCCTTTTCGAAACCCGGCTTGTTCGGGAGGCTGGAAGTCATCAAACCTGCGCTCAAGACGATTTGTAATGACCCTGGAGAACAGCTTATAAACATGGCTCAAAAGCGAGATGGGTCTGTAGTTCTTTAACAAGGTTTTATCACCTTTCTTAAAGAACAGCACCACCACGCTTTTGTTCCATGCTTCTGGCGTGGTACCTTCGAGCAGGACGGAGTTAAAGAGTCTCTGAAGGACTTTCAGTACCGGTGATCCACCCGCTTTCAGAAGCTCAGAAGTAATTCCATCCTCACCCGGCGCCTTGTTGTTCCTAAGCTGTTTCAGGGCCATCCTAATTTCATACAGGCTGATGTCCGGGATATCCTCGGTATAATGTCGGGTCAGTTTGGCTCTTGGGTCTTCAGCCGCACTAAAATCAGGTTTTGTGACCGAATCGTAGAGGCGTCTGTAAAACTCTTCGATTTCCCTTAACACGTCCGCTTTCGTCGACGCTACACTGCCATCATCCCTCTTCAGCTTTGTCATCTGGCTTTGCCCAATAGACATATCTCTTGCGAACACTTTGGAGCCTTTATTCCGCTCTATTGTATCTTTAATACGAGCAGTATTAAAGGTACGAATATCGTGTCGCAAGGATTTCCGAATTCGTCTATTAAGCTGCCTATGTGACTCAGCAGCATCGGGAGACTGCAGTCTCAGCGAGCGTCGTTCAGCCATAAGGTCAAGGGTATGCTCCGAGAGCTTCAGAGTTCTACTAGTACGACGGGTCTTATAAAACTGAGACCCTACCCTGTTGACAGTTTCTACGAACCTGTTATTGATTTCGTCCACTGACGCGTGATCATCCAGGCAATCAAAGCGATTTGAGAGCTCGAGTTGAAAGCTCTCGGGGTTTTCGATCTGAGCGCGAGTAGGTCGGAGCGTGGACTTCATCAGACGGGACCGTTCAAGTTTAACGTTAATATTCAATGTGCCTCTTACTATTAAGTGATCACTGCCGGTTTTCACCCTGTGTATCACAGAGACATCATTGAATATCCGTCTCTTGTCGGTCATGATGAAGTCTATCTCGTTTCTCGTGAAACCGTCGGGGCTCATCCACGTCCATTTCCTGTGAGGTGGCTTCTGGAAGAAAGAATTCATCATAAAGAGGCCTTCTTTCTCCAGAAAATCGGCCAGCCTCTGTCCCCTACGGTTCCGTTGCCCATAACCGAAGCTCCCCACTTTCAACTCATTATCGCCTCTCTTGCCCAGTTTCGCATTGAAGTCCCCCATGACAACATTGAAGTGAGTCTTGTGAGTATGTATGGCCCTACTGATGTCCTCATACATAGCCTCTACTTCCTCATCTGGGTGTGACGAGGTCGGCGCATATACCTGAACGACCTTCAGCGAATATCTTTTAGATATTCTGAGTGTTAGGTACGCCACCCTGCTCGACACACTGTCGATGGTAATAATGTTGTTAACGAGGGACTTGTGGACGAGAAATCCGACACCCCCTTGGGACTGTTGGTCGCCCTCCCGGTAGAAGAGGAGGTTACCAGATTTCAGGGTTATCATGTCCTCTCCCTCTCTACGGACTTCAGATAACCCCAAAATATCCCACCGCAATCTGCTCAATTCTTCTTCCAGCTCGGTGATCTTTTCGTCTGTCCTCAAAGTGCGGATGTTGTGTGTTGCCAGGGCCAGTTGTCGTCGTAGGGGCAATCTTCCGGGTACCTTCTTTCGTGCGTTGGTCGTTGGACAGTTAATCCTCCTCACCCGGAGATTATCGCCCCTGACCCTGGGGGTTCTTGGCCTACTGTCATCAGCCTCACCCCCAGTGTCGCCGGGTACTTGGGGACTAATTTTAGGGCTTTGGTTCATCATTAAGGGGGGGGGGGGGGGGTTGGACCGTAAAACCCACCACGCTGGTCCAGTGCGGGTTGGTGGGTGGAGCGCCAGAGCCTCGTTTGTTATACGGCAGGGAGTACCACGGGCCGGTGAGGTTGGCTTGGGTTCCGATTGGTGTTGTTTGGAACCCCTTACTCCCTTAATGATTGATAAACCAAATTAATTACTTGACCAGACGCCATTCTTGCTTGACACGCTTAACATCGCAACATTCACCATCTTTTTCTACCACCATTTTACCTTTTGACAGAAAGAGATAGCGAGCGTGGTAATTCTTGTTCTATACTGAAGATAAATCACGTCTTACTTTTATATTGCCAGCCAGTAAAAGCAGAAAAAGCACGACGAAGTACCTCGCAACGAAGAAGCGCCAGGACCGAATCCAAGAGGTCCTGAAGAGTGACGGCCTTGGTTCCAAGAGGTGGCTATTTTACCCTCGTTCTCACCACAGCGAGCCGGTTGCCGCCACGGTGCAAGTTGCAGGTTTGTAAAGCCAAAAACCGGGCGTGGAGAGTCACTTCATCATCATTTCAGCCGAAAGAAGTCTTCTGCTGAACATAGGCCTCCCCCAGAAATCGCTAAACAGATCGGTCCTGCCCCATCCACATCCAATATGTTCCTGCAACCTTAACCAGGTCGTCGCTCCACCCACGCCCACTCTCACATACTTTAAAATATTGACGGGTTTCTGACTCAACCTCGTATATCAAATTTTACTACATTAGAATAACTACTTTAGACACACGGCTTAAAGTGGTTAGTCCAACTTCGTAAAATTTCATATAAGAGGTTGGGTCAGAGTACCGTCGATATAATTTAATATTAGCACCTAGTATTGACAACCAGATAGCCAAGTGGTTAGAGAACCAGACTGTGAGGCTTGAGGTCCCGGGGTCGGTCCTTGGTTGGAGCAGAAATTAAACTTGTGTGAAAAATACGAATGTTTGCTCCTGAGTTTTGGACGTTCTTTTGGATTTTTCAGCTATAATGAAAACTCTCGTTTATTGTGGCGTTATAATGGGGAGACCTTTGATCAACAGTGATTGTGGATTATGTAATCTTGGACTGTACTTTCTCTTTCCTGCAGGACCCAGAGACAATTCCGACCAGCGTGTTAAGATCGACGGACAGTTCTTCAAGAAGTACAAGCGCAGCAAGTCGGTGAACCGCGACGCGCCCGTCGCCAAACTGAAGCGATGGGAGCTGGTGCTATACAAGAATCTCGGTTTTATTAGGGCCGAGTAGTTTTGTTACGTTTATTTTAATATAGGTTTATGGAAGTCGGCTGTTTTGCTTTTATTATTTCAGTTCTCTGTTTAAAATCGCAGCATTCTTGTACAGTAGACTACACAGATATTGATATGGCCAAAGTTACAAAAATGTGTATACACAGTGTTATTAACTCATAACTATAAATTAAAAATTTAAAAAATACCCAACGCAATTATACCACTCGTATGTTTGAACCGATTTTGATGAAACATATCTAAGAACCATCACCAAGAAACCTGCTTTTTATTTAAAAAAAAACCGCTTCAAATCGGTTCACCCGTTTAAGAGCTGTGATGCCAAAGACAGACAGACACACATACATAGCGGTCAAACCCTTTCTTACCTTAGGCACTACTGCTTGGCCCTACCAGTAGTGTCATGGAAAATTTTGTTTTCCCATGACGCTACTTCTCTGATTGGCTCATTGGACGCATACAACAAAATTACCCGTGGCCACGCGGCGGACACGACGTACAAATACGCGTTCTTGAATCTACATAAGCACGACGACGTCTGTACACACGTACGCCTACATACATCGCGCGCGCACTCTTCTGGTTTCTGGCGGTTTCCGGCTATCTGCGCCTTGAGGGGTGGGGTAATTCGAATCGGTGCGGGGCGGACCGTTTCCATTCTGTACGTCAGTACTATTATATATTCTGTGCCGTGACACTACCATCCAGTGGATTTGGATTTAAATATTCGTTTGTGAACTTTAAAGAAATTTAATGAAAACGAAAGTATTTAAACGAAAGTATTTAAGTAGTGCGGCCTTTTGACATTTTCTCATTGATATTCTGTATATGTAGTGTATAAGTATTATATTTTTATGTATATGTTTATTTATGTATATAAATATTGCATATTTGTATTGTTTTTAATATTTTATTGATTAATATCTCTTCATTTCTCCTGTCTGTTGTTTCCGCCACCTACATAAACCTGTTCATATTTGTATATGTATCCAGTATTGGTTGTCTGGAAGAGATCGCTTTTGAGCGATAAGACCGCCTATTGTCTGCCTGATTTTTTATTGTTATTATTATTTTTTCTGTACTTTTTTTTGGTGCTCAATAAAGAATATTTGTATTGTATTGTATTGTATTTATCTTCTATTAAGTATTAAGCTTACTTTTTTTACTTTTTCTCATACTGATGCGTATTTACGCACGCTGAAAATCTCTATCTCAAATTTTCCAACGTGTTACAAACCGATAAATTCTCTGTTGATATGAATAGAAGATACGGATTAGAACAAGCTCTAAGTAGTTTGCATTGCAGTTACGACTGTTGCGATATGGGTATGAAGATAATTAAGGGAAATTAATTTTCCCGCGACACTACCAAGGCCACTGTAGTGTCACAGGAAATTCTTTTTTACCCGTGGCACTACCGGTAGTGTCATGGAAAAGTAAAATTTCCCATGACACTACTGGTAGTGCCAAGCAGTAGTGCCTAAGTTAAGGCGCTGTCAACACCAACGTCGGCGCACACTGTCTGTTTGTATCGGAGTAAAGGAGATGCCGCTATTACTGGGCAGCCGGGTATATTGAAATTTATCGGGCAAATATTGAATTAAAAAAAAAACTGTGGATTATTTGTGAAATATGACTCGTTAGCGGTTTAGGTATGAATATGTTGACTTCATGTTTTTAATTGCAGACGCATACGCCAAAAAAATAAAGACATAGAACCGTTTAATGATGATTATAAGACCTATCTTTGCAATTACTTTCTATCGAGCCGATTTCGTCCAATAATGTATCGAGTCCGTCCACGGTCTTTGAAATATGATGAATATTAACATATAATTTTTTTGATGTGCTAGAACAAACAGTTTTTCTTAAAAAACTGTTTAAATGACATCAATTTCAACAAAATTAGGTGTTGTCAGCCTCTTAAGAAAGGGGTCAAACTTATAACACCCCTCTTTTTGTGTCGGGGGTTAAAAATTAGGCCGTGTACGGCGTGTGGGCAAGAACTAAAGTCACTGATGTAGCTCGAAGAATTGCCAGACTCCAGTGGCAGTTATCAGGGCACATCACGCTCGTAGAACTGACGGTAGTAATATAACCGTTTCTTTTACTCTTTTATAAAAGGAATAAACCAATCATTTTCCTGCGTATGCTCCTGAAAATTCAAGTGAACCTTGAATCGTAAACATTGGCCTGTAATACTGAAAACAATTGAAACATTAACTTGATCTCGGGGTAAATGGGGCGGCAAGTTAAATTAGCAGCTACCTCCAGCCAGCTTTATCGCGCGGAAAAATTAAGTGTATCCCTTTTTAACTAACGTTGTTGGACGGGGATGCAACGACTACCAGCAAGAAATTAGCAAGCCTAGCGTGGTTTCTTTCAATTTTACTACGGAATCCTAAAAATGGTATAACGCTCGTAAGATTGCTTCAATGTGCGTCTGTTCTTCTGTCAAGTTTTCACAAGCAAATCTACTATATAAAAATAAGTCGGGTTTTCCTTCCTGACGCTATAACTCCAGAACGCACGAACCGATTTCCACGGTTTTGCATTCGTTGGAAAGGTTTCGGGCTCCGTGAGGTTTATAACAAAGAAAATTCAGGAAAAATTTCAACAGAAAAGCGGGAAAATCTTTTTTCACATACAGCGCCATCTCTGATACATAGCATGTACTACAAACCAATACTATTCTCCGCGGACGGAGTCGCGGGCAACAGCTAGTCTAATATAAAAATCTCGAGTCACGGTGTTTGTTACCGAAATCCTCCGAAACGGCTTGACCGATTGTTATGAAACTTTTTTGTCTATAATCGGTAGGCCTGAGATTGGTCGTAGGCTATTTTTTATACTCCTGGGTGATGGATGTATGGGAAAACAACGTTTGCGGGGTCAGCTAGTAAATCTATAGTTTTTTCATCCGACTTAGCCTCGCAAGTCCAAGCGTACATTATAATATAAAGTGCAAATCAATTGAAAGAATAAATGCGCAATATAATAATGTATGTACAGTACGAATTTTTAAATGAATTAAAAAAAGGAACAACATTTATTCGTAAACTGAAACAATTACTTTGCTCACTCGCGATCTTACGATAGCTACGTTTATGCAAATAATGCCAATGCATGTTGTTGAAATAATTTCCAAAATCATAAAATTGAGAATTTTCGGCTCGGTCTGTAATGAGATGTCAGTTACAAAAAGTTGGGACTTAGGAGGCTACACCTAGAGTCATGACATGAAATTTGGCAAAGAAACAATGGACAACACAAGTGAACAGAAAAATTCTAAAATCGTTCAAGTATGTGGTTATTTATCACTTTGAACAAAAACTATTTAATGCATTTCATGTAACTATATTATTGTTGTAACAAATCGACTTTTTATCCCTATTTCTAAGCTGCACCCATGTTTATCGATGTAATAAAATTGGGCATACCCTATAAAATAACAACGATACAGTTTGCGTGTTACAGATATATTGACAGTCGAACGAACAGCAATTATTAGGAATAATAGGAATTATTCCTAAATGGCGGAAGCTATCACTCTTCTAAACAGAGGGTGGTGCCCCTGAGTCGAAAGTGTGTGAAACATTCGGAGAAAATGAAAAAGAAATAGACGCTTATTGCTTGTAACGACCCTTCGTAATGTAGCAAATGGTGTCGTTACAAGCTTGTCGAAAATAAAATTTATTTTACGGATTACTATAGTGTAGTATTCATAGTTTTTAGATTTTTTTTGGAGGTAGTTAAATTATTGAAACTTCAGGCGATCATTTGTGTAGAGCTTTTGAAATAAACTAACCTAAAAGAATATTCTATGACAAGCTTATTTTTGACAATGATTATGCTTTTTTAGCTGACTGTACTTGTTTCTACATTGCCATCCAGCCAGCATTAAAGCTTTAAATTTGTAGATTTAGAACTGACTGTACTATAAATTGAAATGAGAATATTTCCAATTAAGTCAGTTTAATTTTGTAGCTTACTATAAAAGTGGGAAAATTTACATAGATACTAGCTGTTGCTCGCGACTCCGTCTCTGCAAAGAATAAATAGGGGTATGAAAAATAGATGTTGACAGATTCTCAGACCTACCCGATATATGCACACAAAATTTCATGAGAATCGGTCGAGCTATTTCGGAGAAGTTTGGTAACAAACACCGCGACACGAGAATTTTATATATTAGAAATAGGACCATTGGATAGGACGAACGCAAAAAACAAAATACCTATACCTACTTTAAACTCACGTATTTGAGGGCTGCTGATAACTCGCTTTCGTTTGAAGTTTGTTTTCATTTTAGAAAATTAAGTTTTAATAACTAGCTTTCACTTGGTATGCAAAAGTATGCATGCGGTTCGTATTGGCCCTGCAGACCAATTTGCCCATCATTCTTTAATGTCAAACCGACCAATTAAGGTCAAATTTGACTTGCAAGATTTCATCAAACTTAGACACAATTTCGTACAGACAGACACCGGTACAGGTGAAAGTGGTGAAACTAATACAAACTTGTTAATTTAAACTGAAAAATGCCGCAGAACTGTAAAGGAGTCTATACCTAGGTACTTTATAGGCGGCGGCGATATTGCATTCTTTCAGCACTTCAGTTTACGCTTGCTTCTTTGCAAAAAAAATCTACGCAAATGTTGCTGCTTGCCGCCCATAACAGACTACGATGTAGTGCAAAATGATTTTCCATCAGGAAAACTCGGATCTCAATCTGAATACGATGGCACCCGAACTGTCAATCAATGATTGTATTAAATGAGTGACGTTTTCGTATCCATTAATATTGAATTTTATTTTTTAGTGTCAAATGTTACATTTTTTAAATTACACGGCGGCTGTGAGATAGGTACTGAAGCTAATAATAATTGAGAGAGCACGATAAATACGAACTTTTCCGATAAACTAAGACACAGAGGATCAGCATTGCCATCCAACGTGGCAATGCTGCCAGCCTTCTGGGCACGCTACCCATAGGCAGCGATCTGGGGCTAATTTTTTATTTATAATTTTTATTTTTAAGTCTAGTTTTTAATTTTAGTTTTAATTTTTATAATTACTGAATAATTGAGTACACGGAAATAAACATAATTTTTCTAGGAAAAAAAAAAAAAAAAAACTAAGAAGGATAATCATTTTGCGCTACATTCTGTACAAGGGAAAACAATTATCATTTTTAATTTTTGTTCTATTAACCAACTGAATCTTATCATTATCACATAATATCAGCTACATGTATTGCTATCTTAATGACTCATAGTATTTATCGCGAACAGATAACAAACCTGTGAACGCTGTCTTCAGAAATATCTGCGCATAACCACTCCGGTATCCAATAAATTAGTGATAGCCGCAAAAGCAAGGACATAATCTCAGATATTGTTATGGCGCACATGACTCACATTTCAATGATTACAAAGCTATTATATCCAAACTATATCCTAAGTTTTGTATGTCGTGGATTGACCTCGTGACGTCATATCTAAACGCGTCGACTCAGTCACGCCTGTTAGTAGGCCGTTGTATTTTGCTGAGGATGCCCGTTTGCACTGAATTTAATGATAATATTGAATGCAATTTAATAGTTTTTAAAACAATAGCAGCGCTACAGTGTTTTGTTTGAGGTGAATTTGCTATGGAATGATATAATCCGAATGATACAAGGTGAGATATTGACTAAATTTAGTTTGATTGTTCTATAAATAGAAGACCGATCGAGCGTTTCGGAGAAGTATTTATATTGTTTGTGTTATATTGTTTACGAATGTGTATTTAATTCCTATTGTCACAGGAAAACTTACGCTGTAACTACTTAATAATAATATTTGATTGAATACACATGAGTGAACGAGATGCACTTACTTATAATTGTCCCATAAGGAAAGAAAATATAATCACAAAATGTGGTTTATGATTCAATGCTGGAGATAGAATTAATTATGATAAAGTAATTTTGCGATTGTTATGATTACACACAGGACTTAAACGCGACGTGAAGCCATAAAATTTTGAGCTAAACGCCCAGTGTACATTACACTGTACATAAACATTTATGAAATTTCACTTTTAATATTTTTGCGCAAAAGTGAAATTCGTCGAGAGGTCGTGAACGGTCGGTTCTTCGGCTGCTATTTTGACAGCTGACGTTTGACAGATGTTCACAGACAAGTTTTTTTACCCCGTCATTTTGCCGGCTTGCCGCCAACATGCACGACACGTAACGACGTTTAACGTAAGTTAAATAAAAATGAATCTCCACTTTTTTGTTTTAAAAGTAATGTAAAAATGATCTTAAATGTGTGATTTATTAAAATTTCATGTTCTTTTTAGTCAAATACTATTTTTATTTCGCTATCATCACACATTACATTGGGCATTACTGTTACAAAAATAATAATTACTTTTTTTTAGTTCTATCTGACAAAAAATCAATAATTTCCTTAATGATTCCAAGCTGGAGAACTTCTTACTCTACGGTACCGAGATTTGCGAAGCGTTGATTTTTATTTATTTGCATATGAAAAGTTTTATCTTTACTGCTGTTATGTATGTTTTCTATTTGTCAATGCTTGTGATTGAGAGTTATTAAGGCTTTTAAGCATTTTGTAATGAATCAAACAATTTTATGTTATTCAAGTTCCATAAATATTTATAAGGAGGCTTGTTATCAAGCATTTTAGAGTCCTTATTTGGATAATTAATTGATTAAAAAAAGATAGAATTTGCAAATAATAAACTTTTGGTTCACTTTAAATTTAACTTTTTGGTAATTGTAGCTTAATCTAATAATTATATAAAAATCTCGTGTCACGGTGTTTGTTACCTAACTCCTCCGAAACGGCTTGACCAATTTTTATGATTTTTTTTTCTCTATATTCGGTAGGTCTGAGAATAGGTCGTAGGCTATTTTCTATGGCAAAACAACGTTTGACGGGTCAGCTAGTTTCAAATAAAAATTGAACTCAAGAGAAGAGAAGAGAAGAGAGAACTCGTTTATATAATTGACCATAACGTAAAAATACAATGTGCATCCAAATGAACTAAAGACAAGTAGAAATTAGGCTTACTCTATTTACCCTAACTTACATACATATACCTACAAAATTATATAAAAACAATCCTGGTTAACTTTTTAATAAAAAAAAAAATATTCGTGGGAAGTTAGGACATTAAAATGTTTTGGCCTATAAATTGCACATTGGGCGTTTAGCTGATCTCGCGTTTTTCTTTCTTAGGCGGCAGGAGTATAATAGTACATTACTGCAGAGGCTGCGAAATAGCGGATTGCCGGCCGAGTAGTTACAGATGGCCGAGTATTAACGAGGCCATCTAGATAATACGCGGCCGACAATCCGTGTTCGCGGCAGAGGCTTGTATAAAAACCAAAGGTTTATTTCTAGAGAAATTATAACTCAACTAGATAAAAAATATACCTTACAAATTTATTACTGAACAGAAGTAAGTCATAAATATTTATTTTAAATAAGCGAAGTGGCAGAATGTCGTAATGAACCAAAAAGTAAAAATTGTTTATAAGTAGTTCTTTATTAATGGTTGAGCGCCATGATGCCGTGTTACTCCGTGTGTAATGGAAATGAAAAAAGATAACTTTGCCGGCTGGCCTAGGCCGGCAATGTTGTATGAAATTCCATTATTGACCTCTCGTCTAGCCGCATTTGAAACGTGACACTTCGTGGCCTATTATAAGGAACATAACGTCAATATTTCATAGCATGTTTGAGAAAAATTGGTTTTTGATCACATGGTTATCATGAGCAGCAGTTATCATATTTATTATACCATAATATTTAATTTGGTGCTCAAATAAAAGATCACGTTAATATACAAATATTCTAACAAGTTTCACCCTCAGTACAATTCAATAGAAGCGTATCATGCTATCTTCTTTAGTATTTTCTTTAGTATTTTAAATAAAAAGAACGATCTATCTCTTCTTTAATTTTTTTTCTTACTTTCAGATGACTCAATTCATCCCAATTACTTTATCCGGAAACACTTTGGGGGAGCGCCACCGGCAGCTTAACTCTTTAGTCAACGACGCCTACAAGTCTTCAATACCATTCAAATCCATACAAGATGTTCCTGAGACATCTCCCATAGACCGACTCTTTAAAATCGACCTCGCTTCAAAACACAAGGACGTTGATTACATAATGGAAAACCTCAAGGATACTGATATGCTGTACGTTTCCAGGGCCTTGAAAAGTACATGGTTATTGGATTCACATTACAATTATATAGTAAATCCAGATTATTTAGAAAATAAATTGTTCCCAGAGATGATAACAACGGCTATTAATAAAACGAAACATTGGATACAAGATCACCTACAAGATCCAGGGCGATGTCGAATATTTTATGAGTGTTACAAGAAAAGTGACTTTCAATTGGCAATGAAATTTCTCCGGCATTGCTCCAACGAGTATTTACTTAAAGAGTTCGACGGTATTATGTCAATAATTAAACCAAAACAGTTAAAAGTACTCAGCGAAAAATGTCCAGAACTGACTAAAATATTTTACGAAAGGATAAAACATGCCAGAGATCTCTTGAAACAATATTTGCATCACGAAGAAGAATTCTTAAGCAAATTAAAATACCTCTTGAAATCTGATCCTGACACATTTTTTGACATTTTAGAAAAATATTACAATGTACAGAGAAACAGACCATTTCGTTCTGATATCACACAGCATATAATGGTGAATCACAGAAACACGTTCTTCAAAAAACCAGAATTGTACACAGTACATTTATTGGATATGAACACTTTAGCCAAGTGTTTGAGTCCTGAAGAAGCGAAAGGTCTAGTTGTAAAACTCGCTCATGCGGCGTATCTTGAATATTGGTTCACATATAAAACTGTAGAGCCTTTAATTTTAAGGCTTGATAAAGATGCAAGAGTAACTCTGAAAAAATTGATATTTGTTGACAAAAACCTGGGAGCCAAAATTACAGAATGGCCGTATAACCTCCCGACTTCACCCATTCTCGAGAAAAAGCCCGGATACAGCTTGTTTTTGGACAAAGTTCATAATCCCCGTGATTATAACATGCGTGACGACCATATAGCATTAAAATATTGTAACAATATTGATTTTCGGCAGATAACCATGAAACTTGAGTGTTATAACAGACCAAGGACACTGCTTGATGAATTATTTGATCACTACCGGTTTTCGAGTTTTGAGAGCACGTTTTCTGAACTCCGAACGCGACTGAGATCAGAAAGTTCACCACAAAATCGCCAGTATATGATGCTTGTGCTTGTTAGCAAGTGTGGCGGACGAGAAAATAGCCTAAGAACCTTGTTCGGACTATTAGCGCAGTATAAAAACGAGCCCGTTAATCTACGAGCTGCTGTTGTCCGAAGTCTTGTAAAACGTGCATTTGCATGGCGGTTGCCTGAAGATCTGTGGAACAATCTTATAGAATGGGCTCATGGTCTGGGCTTAGACGGAAGTCAACCAGAAGCTTCTTGCGATGAGGGACTTCACGCCGTCGTGTTGCGTGATCTCATTGCCACGGAGACATTAAAACCACCTGTGCTAAATACATTCTTGAATCACTTCACTAACTTCTCAGAGTACTCATTGACAGCAGCTGAACGCTGTTGTGTACGAAATAGCTTACCAGACTTATTAATGGTCACAGTAGAGAAAGAAATTAAAGACGAAAAACTAAAACTTTTTAATCTGGTTTTGGACACGCTTCAAGCTTATAATACTCCCTTCAATGCATTTCCTAGTATCATAAGTGCTATTGCCACTACTGCTCAAGAAGACCCGGAAAGTTATGAGTATATCCTGCAGCGTATATTTGTCGCTCGTACTGGACGAAGGCAACTGTTTAAGTTAAACTTTTCGCGAATACAAAATAACGCATCTTATATGAACGCGTTACGGCATGACATAACGGTTTTAGATGCCAAAAAGTTTAGCGATTTGCATGCCATTGACAAGAGTACAAATTATTATAAACCACGATTCCAATTTGATCAGTTTTTAAAAAAACTGTCAATTTATTTCTCAGAAGATGGTGGGCTGGCCAAAGAATTTTATGCTGCACTTAAAATTGAGGCTGAAAGAAAACCAAATAAGTTATTAGCACGACCATTAGCATTATTGTCTGGTAATGACTTGACCATGCTTTTGAAAACTTTTGATCGCGGTACTAAGCGGCGGTCAAAGACAGCGGAGCAAAGTCTAACAGCTGCGCTTAGAGCAAATGCGCATGTAGCAAGACCTCCTCTCGATTTGGACGACATTGGCTGGGAAGCAGCTGGAGTAAAAGCAGTCGCTAATATGGTGTCTATTAGTCCTAAAATGAAACGAGAAGAGATGATAACTAAGCTAACTACATGGAAGCGAGCTCTAAGGCTGGCCTTTGGTTTGTCTATTAATGAAAGCACAAAACGTACCATTTTAAAGATTTTAGTAGCTTTGAGGCCTGGTACAGCGCTCAAAGCATTTCTGCAATATTTGAAAAGTAAGAAGTTTGGAAACTGCTTTCTTGCAATTTGGAATGAAGTCAAACCACTTATTACAAAACTAGATTATAAAAACCGAGATAGACTTTATAATAATCTGGACAATATATCTGTACCAGAATCTATCCGATGTGAGTACTATATGCTTGTTTATAAATTATATATGAATATAAATGAAAGAAAAGCGTTACCTCTACTTTGCGAACTGGAAAATATCTGCTCTGAGGTGGATGAAATTTTTTTGTTTGAAAGACTGAAAACTTTTTTGGAGAATGATTTTACATCAGAAAAGATTTTAGCACAACGTTATAAATATAATATTTATCAATCTACTAAATGTTTTATGTATATCCGTATCATTGCCAAGTTTCTGTTACTGTGTAATTCAGAAGAAATACAAAAGAAGAGACTTGAAATAATAGGCGAGCCCTTTTTAGCTCGCTTTGAAAATATCTGGAAAGCTTCGGAGTCTGGAAAGCATTTGGATAAATTTCTATTTGAGTTTTTGACTACACTGAAGTATAACAAAGTAATGTTGGATGACAAATATGTCTCTTCCATGCCGGTGTTTGAACGAGTCGTGTCATGGATGCAAAGTATGTTATCAGTAGAAAAATGGTTCGATGTATACGTTGATATACACTTGACCATGCTTTACCATAAAGCTGCCAGATATAGCATAAAACAGAAACCTGAGTATTTTAAAATTGACTCCACAAATTTGGATAAAGGTGTAGAAATGTTTGGAGCTATTTTTGGAAAACTGGTTGCGCATGAATTTGAAGAACTGAAATCAAAGTATTTTCATTCAATCAAAGAGATATACAAGAAGGAACTAATTGACTATTTTGTGACAAGTTTAGATTATCAAACTTACGATGAGAGTAAAGAAAAGTTTGCAATCGCTTTTGTCAAAAGCGTTTTACAAGAGAGTAAGACAAAAGGGGCACATTTAATAGCTTTTCACGTATTTCATGAGCACGTTTTGTTTTATTTTAAATACGATTATGATTTAAGTGATGTTATGAATTTGTTGAAGAATATCAGCAACAATGAATTAAGATTTCATTTTGAAATTATGATGACTGATGATTCTGAGCGTTGTAATAAAATAAAGAGATATATTGATGAAGCAATTGCGTAAATAAATACAATATTTATTCTTTGTTTACAAAATAAAATAACTGAAATAATGACTGTTTGCTTTACTTTATTTTGTAGTACGACCCCTACATGATAACAACGCCAGTTTATTACATAGTACCTGGGCGACCGAGCTCTGCTCGGGCAGAAACTTGGTACCAAGCGTTTTCCCAGAGATAAGACCAAGCTAGATCAATTTTTCATCCCCGAAAACCCCCAAATACCAAATGTCATCGAAATCGTTGGAGCCGTTTCCGAGATCCTGATTATATATATGCGGGGGAGGGGGGGCGGGGGAGGGGTTCAGGAGGTTTCAAAGGGGGGATGAAAATTTCATTGATTTTGCCATAGGATGCACCGTTATCAAGATATTTGACAAAAACACCAACACCACCACCAAGGGGTGGGGGGGGGGGGGGGGGTGAGTCACGTTAAACTATCGTCCGTAAACCGGCTTTACAGACAACCGGCTTTTCCTGTTCTGTGCTCCCAATAGGGAACGTGCACATAGACGGTGCTGCCAACTGGTGCCATAAGGGTGCCATCAATTTGAATGTTTTACCTTAAAAGTTTGTTTTACTGTCCGCATAGTGTCTCTTCTGTCGCATTAGTGCTGCCGCCTATAGTTACTGCACGTTCCCTATAATACTTTTTCTCACAAAAAAGTAACTTTTTCTCACAAAAGAAGAAACTTGACGTTTTCTCATGAAAAATAAACTTAAAAAAAAACTAAAAATCTTGAAAAAAAACGTGGAATCGAACCGGGGTCGGCTGCATCCGCGACCACCCGATTTCTAATGTGCCATTGTGATCTGCTCGAAGTCGGCGAAATTTAGCTTTATATTCTAATGCAAACAAAAATAGCCGGAAAACACGAGTAAAAGCGATTTTCTGAAAATGAAACATAGCTAGATCAGTTTTTCATCCCCGAAAACCCCCACATACCAAATTTCATCGAAATCTTTGGAGCCGTTTCCGAGATCCTGATTATATATATACATATATACAAGAATTGCTCGTTTAAAGGTATTAGATATCCTGCGCGCACGACTACACTTTTACTCGTATTATTAAAATATATTTGGATTTTGGTACCAACGGTCCTGTACAAAACAAAATAAAATTTAAAAGTATCAGAAATGGGTTTCTACAAAGTATATTGTTTCTTGGAAGCCGACACTCTTGCCAAGTTTTTATTTATATTTGTCGCCAAACGCAAAAATGAGTCGTTTTCAAAAAAATTGTATACAATTAAGGGATTAATTAAAAATAAAATTTAATTCATTATTTTTGTGTAACGGAGTTACCCATATACTTTATATGAATAACTTTCGTTACACAAAAATAGCAATCGTGATTTTTGTGTTGATTAAGCCGTTAACTATGTACAATTTTTTTGAAAACGATCCAATGACAATTTTGCACACAAATACTAACTATTATCAAGTTGTACGAAACCCTTAGTCCATATTCAGATTCTGATTTACCCGATTTTTTATTGCACTAGCAATACCCAAACCACTATCCCAATAACCTATTATATTTAGCACAAACACGAACAGCGATAATGTCTGCGAATCGACCTTGTAACGTCACCTCCTAGTTTAGTTACCGGCTGATTTTTGCTAAGGACGCCCGTATTTTGTAGCTTTAAAACTAGTAATAGTGAAACAATATTTTGATCGAGTAGGATTTGCTAAGGAAAAAGAAGTGGATAATAAACTAAGGTAAGATATTGAATAGGTTATTCTGTAATTAATTGTTAAAAAGTAACACACTGAATCGAAAAATTGTCTGTAACTTTTATAGATCGCTTTTTTTTTGATGTTTCGTCTGATGCAATAAGTATGAAAGCGCATAGTGTATTCTGGTATTCAGATTGTTTTTACTTCAAATCTACCGATTTACTTTTTTAACCGACTTCAAAAAAAGGAGGAGGTTCTCAATTCGGTTGTATGTTCGTTTTTTTTTAATGTGTGTTACTTCAGAATCTTTAAAAATGTTTTTAAAGATAGTCAGATTATTTTTTAACAGTATCAATGGTGTTCATAGTTCAGTGCTGGAAAAATTCAAGATTATCTAATTCTGAACAATATAACTCAACCTTTTTGATACTGCGATTCCCCTCACATTGTACAGTTGGAACCAAAAATATCTTTATCACGTCAAATATATGAAAACACCAGCCTTATGGTTAGTGACAGACTTGCATAAATATTTTTGATGCTTCCCTAATGTACATGTATTTATGACCTTGATTGTATTTGTTTTGCGGCACCAATTATCAATTACAACTAATTTAAATACAACCGGACTAATTCCACGTGGATAAAATTATACATTTGATGAAGATGTGTTTGCGCAGTTAGTTACAAGCCAAGCTAGTAAAAGCAAGCAAGCAAAAGAGCAAGTAAAAGAGTGTTAAAAAAAGGAACATTTTAAAGTAAAAATTACCAAAATGGCTTCAGACACTTTTACATAATTATTTTTATTTAACCAACGTGAAATAAATATACTTTAGTACATGAAATAACAATATTGCGTTATACATCGCTCACCTGCGCCTATAATTTGGCTAATTCTGACTGTTCATTGACTACACCGGAAAGGGAGCCCTTCGGCAAAATTTCAGCTTCTTCTATTCCTAGGTTCAAAGATTCGAGCTTGGTATTGTGAAGTTAGTCAGGACCTTTTTATGCTAAACTGATGAATATAAGTCAAGTAAAACCAGTGCGATTATTTTTAACTAGATTGTAATTTCCAAAACTAAGTATTGAAGGTATGCATCACTAACACAAACTTTTTAGCCTGGAAGTCCAATGGTCTCACGAGACACAGATGCATTTACAAACAAGTAATAGTATTTTAACTAAAAAGAACGATCTATCTCTTCTTTAATTTTTTTTCTTACTTTCAGATGACGCAATTCATCCCAATCACTTTATCGGGCAACTCTTTGGGGCAGCGCCATCGGCAGCTTAACTCATTAGTGAACGACGCCTACAAGTCTTCAATACCATTCAAATCCATACAAGATGTTCCTGAGACATCTCCCATAGACCGACTCTTCAAAATCGACCTCGCTTCAAAACACAAGGACGTTGATTACATAATGGAAAACCTCAAGGATACTGATATGTTGTACGTTTCCAGGGCCTTGAAATGTACATGGTTATTGGATTCAGATTACAATTCTATAGTTAATCCAGATTATTTAGAAAATGAACTGTTCCCAGAGATGATAATAACAGCTATTAATAAAACGAAACATTGGATACAAGATCATCTACAAGATCCAGGGCGATGTCGAATATTTTATGAGTATTACAAGAAAAGCGACTTTCAATTAGCAATGAAGTTTCTTCGGCATTGCTCCAACGAGTATTTACTTGAAGAGTTCGACAGTATTATGACAAGGATTAAACCAAAGCAATTAAAAGTGCTCAGCGACAAATGTCCACAACTGACTAAAATATTTTACGAACGAATAAAACATGATAGAGATGTGTTGAAACACTATTTAGACCATGAAAAATATTTCTTAAACAATTTAAAATATCTCTTGAAATCTGATCCTGACACTTTTTTTGATGTTTTAGAAAAATACTACTATGTACAGGGAAACAGATCATTTTGTTCTGATATCACACAGCATATAATGGTGAATCACAGAAATAAGTTTTTCAAAAAACCAGAACTGTACACAGTACATTTACTGGACATGAACACTTTAGCCAAGTGTTTGAGTCCTGAAGAAGCGAAAGATCTAGTAGTAAAACTCGCTCATGCGGCGTATCTGGAACATTGGTTCACATACAAAACTGTAGAGCCTCTAATTTTAAGGCTTGACAAAGATGCAAGAGTATCTCTGAAGAAAATGATATTTGTTGATAAAGATCTGGGTGTCAAAATTACAGAATGGCCGTATAACCTCCCAAATTCACCAGTCCTCGAGGAAAAGCCTGGATACAGCTTGTTTTTGGACAAAGTTCGTAATCCCTGGGATTATACACATATTGATTTAGATTTCCGAAAAAAGCGCAAGAAAATAAAATCACGTAATCAATTTTTAAAAAGTAGGCACAGAAAACAAAAGACATTACTTGACGAATTATTTGATCACTACCGATTTGCAAGTTTTGAGAGTACGTTTTCTGAACTCCGAATGCGGTTGAGATCAGAAAGTTCACCTCAAAATCGGCAGTTCATGATGCTTGTACTGGTTAGTAAATGTGGCGGACGAGAAAATAGCGTAAGAACCTTGTTCGGACTATTAGCGCAGTATAAAAACGAGCCCGTTCATTTGCGAGCAGCTATTGTACGAAGTTTAGTAAAACGTGCCTTTGTATGGAGGCTTCCTGAAGATCTGTGGGACAATCTTTTAGTATGGGCTCATGGTCTGGGCTTAGACGGAAGTCAACCAGAAACTTCTTGCGATGAGGGACTTCACGCCGTCGTGTTGCGTGATCTCCTCGCCAGTGAGACATTAAAACCACGTGTGCTCAATGCATTCTTGAATCACTTCACAAATTTCACAGAATATTCATTGACAGCAGCTGAACGCTGCTGTGTAAGGACTTGCTTACCAAATTTGTTGATGGTTGCAGCAGATAAAGAAATAGGGTTCGAAAAATTGAAATGCTTCAACCAGGTTTTAGATACGCTTCGAGCGTATAAAGTTCACTTTAATGTATTTCCTAGTATCATAGCTGCTATTGGTACTGCTGCTCAAGAAGACGTAGAAAGATACACACACATCTTAAAACGCTTGTTTGTCGCTCGCGCTGGACGAAGGCAACTGTTCAATGTAAACTTTTTGCAAATACAAAATAACGCATCTTATGTGAACGCGTTACGACACGACATAACTGTGCTAGATGCGAAAAAGTTTTATGATTTACAAGCCATGATTGACAACAGAACACACTTGTATTTTCGTAAGCGACGATTGAAATTTGATCAGTTTTTGAAAAAACTGATAATTTATTTCTCAGAAGATGGTGGACTGGCTAAAGAATTTTATGCTGTACTGAAACTTGAAGCTGATAGAAACCCGCATAAGTTATTAGCACGACCATTAGCATTATTATCTGGTAAAGACTTGACCACGCTTTTAAAAAGTTTTGACAATGATACGCATCGGCGGTCAAAGACAGCAAGGCAAAGTCTAGCAGCTGCGCTTAGAGCAAACGCGCATGTAGCAAGACCTCCTCTCGATTTGGACGTCATTGGCTGGGAAGCAGCTGGAGTGAAAGCAGTCGCTAATATGGTGTCCATTAGTCCCAAAAAGAAACAAGAAGAGATGATAACTAAATTAACTAAATGGAAGCGAGCTCTAAGGCTGGCCCTAGCTTCGACTTTAGATGAGGGCACAAAATGTGCTATTTTTAAGTCTTTAGTAGCATCGCGGCCTGGTACAGCGCTCAAAGCTTTTCTACAATATTTGAAAAGTGAGAAGTTTGGAGATTGCTTTCTTGCAATCTGGAATGAGGTAAAACCAATAATTAAGAAACTAGACTATAAAAACCGAGTGAGACTTTGTAATAATCTGAACAATATATCCGTACCAGAATCTATCAGATGCGAGTACTATATGCTTGTTTTTGAGGTGTATATGAATATAGATGAAAGGAAAGCGTTACCTATTCTTTGTAAACTAGAGAATATTTGCTCTGAGGTAGATGAAACGTTTTTGTGTGAAGCACTGAAAACATTTTTGGAAAATTATTTTAAACTAGAATTGATTTTAGAAGAGAATTATGACATTTACAATACTTATAAATGTTCCCTGTACATTCGCATGATTGCTAAGTTTCTGTTACTATGCAGGTCTGAAGAAATACAAAAGGAGAGACTTGAAGTTGTAGGCATTTCTTTCTTTGCTCATTTTGAAGATATGTGGGTGGATCCTACAAATAGAAAACATTTGGTTAAATTTCTATTTAAGTTTTTGATTACGCTGAAATATAACAGGGTAATTTTTGATGTTAATTATGTGTCTTGCATGCCAGTGTTTGAACGGGTCACATTGTGGATACAAAACATGTTACCTATAGAGAAATGGTTCGATGGATACGTTAACATACAACTGACTATGCTTTACCACAAAGCTGCCAGATGTTGCATTGAACATAAATCTGAGTATTTTAATACTGACTCCAAAAATTTAGATAAAGGTGTAGAAATGTTCGGAGCTATTTTTGGTAAGCTGGTTGCTCATGAATTTGAAGAACTGAAATCAAAATATTTTCAGTCAATCAGAGAGATATATAAGAAGGAATTAATGAATTATTTTGTGACCTGTTTAGATTATCAAAATTATGATGAGAGTAAAGAAAAGTTTGCAATTGCTTTTGTTAAAAGTGTTTTAGTAGAGAGCAAAACGGAAGAATCAAATTTACTAGCTTTTCACGTATTTTATGAACACATTATGTTTTATTTTAAATACGATTATGATTTAAGTGAGATTATGAATTTGTTAAAGGATATCAATAACAATGAATTAAGATTTAATTTTGAAATGATGATGACAAATCATTCTGAGCGTTGTAATAAAATAAAGAGATATCTTAATATAACTACTAGATAAATTAATATTTTTCTCAAAGATGCAATGAAATGTTAACCTTACGTTCTAAATAATAGGCCGGGACGTATCACGTTGCGGGCGCGGTTAGACGAGTGCTATACTGTAATGGCTTTTCATACAGAATTGCAGGCCCAGGCCGGGAAAGCGCATTATTATTTCATTGCATGTTTGAGAAAAGCACTATACAAGCTTCGTGTACCACTCGGCCGTCACACCTACTCGGCCGGCAACTCCTTATTTCCCGGCCTCTATAGCAATGTACTATTGTTGAATATACGTAACGCTACCCATCAACAGAATTGTTTTTGTACCAAGAATTAGCTGTTACTGTCTTCTGTGCGGTTTTCCGGAGCGTGTCATAGCTTTTGAGATATTTCAAATAAATATTATATTTCACCTATTTCCACCCATTTATAATATATTTTCTAACTTTCTTTTACAAAAATAAATATTCATAAATATAATGATTGTTTTTCTCACCTCTTGTAGTTCAACCCCTTCATTTAAGGACTTCAGTTTATGGCATATCATGCGCAGACGATTGCATTTTTACTTTCAGTGCACAATCATCGTCATGTCCGGCCTGTACACGTCCAGTAGGACTTGCCCACCAACCAACCAGTACCAGCACCACCAGAACCAGCAGTAGCTGTGATTAAAAGGGGTTCGGTTCTAGTTTTTGGGGTTCCGTACCCAAAGGGTAAAAACGGGACACTATTATCAAGACTCTACTGTCCGTCTGTCTGTTTGTCTGTCACCAGGCTGTATAATTATGAACCGTGATAGCTAGACAGTTGAAATTTTCACAAGATGATGTATTTCTGTTACCGCTATAACAGCTAATACTAAAAATAAAATAAAGTTAAAAATTAAAGGGGGTCGTCATACAAGAAACTTGTTTTATTTCAGCGTTTTTACCTCGATCTTTATTACTTATAATGGCGTTAAATAGACACTTGAAATTTTCACCGAACTGTGACCGCTGTTACAAAAAATAATAAAAATATACTAAGTTAAAATAAACAATAAGAGGGGTCCCGAATAACAATTTTTTACATATCTCCATTTGGGCCCCACACACTTTCATGGTCAATTTTAAACGTGATTTTTCACATTAGGTAATTAAAAAAAAAACTTTGCAAGCCCGAGTTCGAAAACACGATCCTAGCCTTAAGAATCTGTGGGTCAAACTACTAGTCTATCTCGGCGTTCTTCATGACAGTTTTAGTTTAAGTAAGTAAGTAAGAAATTCAATCCAATCCACACAGGGCTCGCGTGGGAACTACGGCCCTAGCCCTCTCATTCTGAGAGGAGGCCTGTGCCCTGCAGTGGGACGTATATAGGCTGGGATGATGATGATATAACCATAGCTGGTCGCAAAACAATTATAAAACAACTAAAAAACTAAACTAAATAAGCAAACTAAAAAAGTTCAAATGCTAATTGCAAAAATATTTGCTTTAGATGATTATAGTCTTAAGTATACTATTACGACTCTATTGAATTTTGTTCTATTTCAGTTATGTTTTTACGATAAACCGTCCGAGCTATGATAACCATGGACCACGATTGCCAGTTTTCCGCTAAATTCGTATTTTTGAGAGATGCATTTTCGGTGTTCATTTCATAATATTAACTCTCTCAAAAAGTCATTTGGAATCGAAGGAATTTGAAAGCTTCTCATAAAGCTTGCTGAAAGAAATATGAAAAGCTCGGTCTTGCGGAGATACGGTGTGTAGCAATGCTTACATATTTCATTCGTTATAATTTTAATTCAAACTGCCATTGGATAGTGAAACTCGTGGAGTGGCTGGAATTATAATAACGAGACTTTTATTCACGTGATTGATTTTTAAAAATACGTAGGTACCGACTCTTTGTAAAAGATAAACAGATAGTTGTTCAATGTTTAATACAATCACCTATTTCACACACGGTTTTGACTAGTATTACACAATATTATACTACAGATTAAGACACCCTCATTCATCCTGCTCTTTATACCAGCAGTGAACTTCTTTTAGCTGATAATGATGACTATTCATCACAATGACCGGACTACGCCGCCCACATCCATTAGATTTCTACTACCTTCACTAGCTCATAAGTCCACCTTGTGACGGGTCTATCCAAGCTGCGTCGTTTGATATGGATGGGTCATACAGTACAACAATTTTTTTTTACTTGTTTCCCTTCTGTGGACAAGGTAAAAGTTAAGGGTCAATAATAAGCCAATACTTTTTGGGGGTACGTATCAAAATATATAAAGTTTAAAACAAATAATGGACGAAATACATAATGGTCATTCATAATACAGTCATACTCAAATTTTCTATGAAACTATTGATTAGACGAATTTTTTTAATCGTGTAATCTACAGATTGGTTTATGTTTAGGTTAGGTTTATTATATGAAAATCCTGTAAAGTTGAGAATTTCCAAGAAAATTGTATTATATCAAATGACCATTATGTATTTCGTTCATTATTTGTTTTAAACTTTATATATTTTGATACGTACCCACTTTTTATTCAAGTCTACATCGGGGTGTGGCCAACTTTTGTCCCATTTAACCCCTCGTATGCTTAAGGCGGCCCCTAAACGGTCAATTATATTGCGTAATATTGCGGATTGTGCAATATTATTGACCGTTTAGGGTTAATATTGAAGATTGCGCCATGATTGCCCGAAAGTTTGAGCGAGTTTAATTTTTAATGCACAATATTTTTCCATTGCATCGTGTAGGGTCAGTATTGTGCAATATTTTAGTATCCGACTGAACACGAAAACATTGTGCTGTTCCTATTATTATACAATATAATTGCTCGTTTGGATTCAGAGCGCCTTTCAATCTTATTGTACAATAAAAAGTATTGTACAATGTTATTGTAGGTGTAGGGGCCACCTACGGATGAGTGCTCCATTTAAGGCATTCTTTTTGTATTTTTTTCTTAATCTGCTTGATTAGATTCCCGCATCATCATCATCATCATCATCAGCCTATGTTCGTCCACTGCTGGACATAGGCCTCTCCCATGGCACGCCACTGAGCACGATCCTCGGCCACTCTCATCCAGCTCTTGCCAGCCGCCTTGCGAAGATCATCGCTCCACCGAGTCTGAGGACGTCCCACGCTACGTTTGCCGATCCGTGGTCTCCACTCAAGAACTCGTCTACCCCAACGGTTATCGGTTCTTCGGGTTATATGGCCTGCCCATTGCCACTTCAGCGTGCTAATGCGGTGGGCTATGTCGATAACTTTGGTTCTCTGTCGGATAACTTCGTTACGAATACCATACGAGGGATTAAATAAATCTAAAGTTTGCTGACTTGCAGTCGCTAATTTTATGTCTACAGGAGAGAACTTTTGTTTCTTAGATTGTGTATGATTTAGCTGCAATTTTATTGTGCTACTGTACGTAATTTAAAGTAATCTCCACGTTTTACGAACTCCGTGTGGCGTTCCATTCCTATTCCCTAGGGAGCAAAGAGGGTCTGAATTTCTATATTTGCATTCGACTTAAACCTGCGTTTTTAAGTAATTGCATGCATTTTATTTACGGAGCTCCTGACTCGGGTTCATGGAGGAAATAATCTACTTCGCATTACGTCTATGTTTTTAGGGGTCCTTAACCGAAGAGTGACAAACGGAATTCTAAACGGAATTTTAAATGTCACTACACTGTCTAACTGTCCGTCTGTCCATCACAAGGCTATTTCAAGAACCTTAATATACAGACAGCTGTAAGAATGATGGGCAGATATGTCTCTCTTACCTTTGGACATAGACGATTAGGGCGTGTTGATTAGGGTAATTATAAGCTATGTACAGTACAAAAGTCTCGTATCAAACGCCAGAGACACTCGTAACAGAGAAATGACTGATTTACGATTTAATACTTTGGAACAACTTGTATGTACAATCGGCCCAGACGCCAGCTTGACACCTTAAAGGCCCAGTTTGCGTGCAGTGGCTAGACATCTGTCCATAACATACCATACCAATGAACTTCAACGGCTGCAAGCAAATTTGTTTTGAAACTGGCAAGCCGGCGCTTGGGCCGATTGTACATACATGGTACCTAATTAAAGAGTATTTCAACTTGATCAATCTCTGAACCGCAAAACTCATTACGAACAACTAATACAGCATGCTCCTACTTATTCTTGATTTGTTTGTAGGTAATCATCACATTTTTTTTATCTAATCTAAGAATTTTAGGAAAGTAGAACATTCCTGAGAAGGAACTATACTCAGGATTCCGATCTTTGTCCAGAAAGTGGAGACACGTTGTATATGAAACCCAGCCTGATCACCAATAGAATTTTAATGTATGTTGAATTATCGATCCTAGCATTTGCTATAATTATTAAAGTCAAAAATAAAGAAAATGTTTGATTGACACATATTGAGATTCATGTAGGTACACAGGTTAACTCATCCCCTTAAGAGATCTCTACGAGTATACCTACTATTTTATACTAGTGAGAGTCTACTAAGCATTTTAGTTAGAGACAGACGATGAGTGAGTCTTGTTTCCATTAAAGCAATTTTCACGGAACATGTTCATATAATTACGAAATTATTCAAACCACAGGGGACGCCATTCTCGTTACACTTTCTTTTATACGTTTTTTTCATCAGGTACATAAAGGGGACCTTTTTAACGATTCTAGGGCCATTTAACTAAATGCATTTGCAGAGAAAGGGTGGAGTCCGATCAAGTGTGAGCGCCTAATGTTTTTATTTGGGCAATTTAGGAGTTTGTGGCCCATAGAGTTGTGCTATTAATTTCGACTAGGCGCCGTTTTCCCGTTTACGTGTAAAGCTTAATTAATTGGGGTGGGGTTAATATAATTGCGGGCTTTTTTAACTTTCTGCAAAATATCTGGGTTGAATGTCCGTGCTAGTAGGTATTTGGGATCACAGGGAATATACTAATATCCATCACTAAATAATTTAGACATGCCTAATGGTTTTTTTTATATGAAATTTGTCATGTGTGTGTATTAGCTGAAATTGTTTGCCAATGAATTTAATTATATTGTACCCCAAACACTCAAATAATAATAATCATTTAATTCGGAAGATGTATTATTATCATCATAATATTAGTAAAAATTGCAATATTATGCCGAAGTTATTAAAAATACCTACGTTAAAAGATTATAATCAACTAGCAACCCGCCCCGGCTTCGCACGGGTACAATTATGCATGTATTATACATATAAGCCGTCCTCTTGAATCACTCTATCTATTAAAAAAACCGCATCAAAATCCGTTGAGAAGTTTTAAAGATCTAAGCAAACGTAGGGACAGACAGACGGGAAGCGACTTTGTTTTATACTATGTAGTGATAATACGTTTGGAATGCGTGTTTAATGATTCCACTATCTCGTAATCTTTAATAAAATTTAAGAAAATTAGATAATAGTTGGGTTTTTAAGGCAACTTTTGATGCACAGTAGCTCGCGTAGATACGATTGCCTGGATGTGGCACGAAGGCGATTCCAAGTATGATCATAGTTTTGGCAATAGAGAGATCTCTCTCCAGACAGATGTTGTGCCTGGGGACCGATTAAGTCCGATAGAAAGAAAGTTGGAAGTTGAATGCATGTCATGTATGTATGTAAACTCTTTATTGTACAAAAATTAGGAAAAAAAAAAGAAAAACAATATTGACAACCGTTGAAATGCATGTACAAAGGCGAACTTATCCCTTTAAGGGATCTCTACCAGTCAACCTTTGAGTGGATGAAAGGAGCATTTAGTAAGGAACCGACAAAGAGTAAGTAAAAATAAATCTAGCTGTAGTATTTATCTAGCTGAGTTTAGAAACTTCGATAGCGCGATGCATAGGATGTATTAATTAAGTAGTTCCTTATTTGATGACTAGATGGCGCTAGGAGTAGAGTAGAATAGATTATGGTTTTTTGATCACCAATTAAAAATCACCGTGTATAGTTTAGAAATGTAACATGTGCTTGCAATGTCTTCAATAATAGGGATGTTGACACCACCAATCAACTGACGTACTTTTTATGAACTGTCAAAACAATTCTCCCATAGAGTTTGAATGGAAATAGCAACTTATGACTTCACTTGTTCGCCAACTCAGTCAACTAACTATTTGTTTTAAAGCAACAAAAAATATAATTTTTCAGGGCTAAAATAAAGCGTTTTTTTACTGGAGTCGTGTATTCGAATCTTTTTTTAGTGGCGTCAACATCCCTATTATGAGGTCGAATATCAAAGCTGACTGCGACTGCACATCCAGTAATTATGCATCTTTATTCCCGGAGGAGATTCAAATGCAGTGCCGAAGAAGTTCCGTACATGTTTGGGGGCGCATATGCCGTTGTATTTCATAATAGGCACCTCGGGGTGAGAATGATGCCGAATGAGGGCGATTTATGATCGAGACGTGGGTCTGGAGATTTAATACGGTTTAAATGTCTTTGGTGTTTTAAATTTTCTTATTTGGTGTCAACGAAGCGTGTGCTTATTTTGTTAGGTTGCAATTGTCGTCTTTGTTGTTGGTTCATCTTTATTCATGCATAAGATTACCTTGAATTATATGGATTAAAGGTCCTGCCGGCGGAAATAATTTAAATGTAAGGTAGGATAGGTATATCGTGTTCTTATTCATTATGGGTAATAGGTAAGTCATCATCCATCCCAGCATTTATGACGTCCCACTGCAGGGCACAGGCCTCCTCTCAGAATGAGAGGGCTGGGGCCGTAGTTCCCACACGGGCCAGTGCGGATTGGGAATTTCACACACACCATTAAATTTCTTCGCAGGTGTATGCAGGTTTCCTCACGAGGTTTTCTTTCACCGTAAAGCTCATGGTAAATTACAAATGTAATTTCGCATATAAATTCTGAGACTCAGAGGTGCGAGCCTGTGAGGCTGCGCTAAGTCGGCGCAGGCTTCAAAATAATGTAAGCGATACAACTCGGGTTTTACAACGCGTATAATAAGAAATTAAATGAAAGATTTACAAAATTTGTATGTTTCATACTAAATACAAACTGAAATATAGATGCACAGAAAAAACCCCAGAAAAAAGACCAATGCTGGGAATCGAACCCAGGTCCTCAGTATTCCGTGCCGTGTGCCATACCCCTACACCACCACTGGTCTAGAGATTAGACACGAATCTTTTCTATACATCATACATTTCAGTCTGCTAAATCATCACCTTATGCAGTGACAAGCGCTCATCTATGTTACACCCTCTATCGAGAGATTTTAACACTCCTTCGGAACTAACCGCTCACCTGGACAAGAGATGGCGCTACTGTGCAACTTTAAACAAGTTAGCTTAGCTATGAAGTATCTTTTTGTATTTATTTTTTCAACTTCATTTTTTATTACTTTTACGGTCATCCCGTGAAATCATATATTTCATACCAAATACAAACTGAAATATAGATGCTCAGAAAAAACCCCAGAAAAAAGACCAATGCTGGGAATCGAACCCAGGTCCTCAGCATTCCGTGCCGTGTGCCATACCCCTACACCACCACTGGTCTAGAGATTAGACACGAATCTTTCCTATACATCATACATTTCAGTCTGCTAAATCATCACCTTATGCAGTGACAAGCAGTGCAAGCAGGTGCAGTGAAAATTTGTATGAATTGTACGTATGAAAATTGGAGGCGAGTGACCGCGGGCTCGCTCCTTGGCCGAAATGAAGTGGAGCTACGGCGCGCGCGACTGCCTCAACTTGCGCTGGCGTGCGTGAGACGCCGGCCGCACTCACACATGCGCGGCGTTAATTCCTACAAATGTGTACGGAACCCTCGGCGCGCGAGTACGACTCACGCTTGGCCGATTTTTCTACATTTTCATTAAGCTGCGTACGGACTGCGCGCACTGTACGCAGCTTAATACTTAGCAGTATTGTAGTTAAGTCAGCACTGGGTTTAAGCCAATTTTCTCAACAACAGATTTTTATTTGACATTGAACTTGATGTGTTATTGATGTATGTATTAATTTTGTACTTGCTATTGTATGCCCCTATGGGCAGATTATGTGAGACTGAAACTTGTAAAATCTTCACTTATGTGTATACCATAATCATACAATAAAGATTATTATTATGTTGGTACGGATTTCCGATCACGGACCCATGGGGACCCGGTCATTTGAAAGGCATTCATGGGGCCGAAGCCAACATGAAGAGGCCTTTGGTACCATATAATATAAATGAGATGGGCGCAACTACGGAGGTCTATCCCCTAATACACCATGGGGATGTGCTAGCGGACAGTCCTCCACAGTTGCCAATCTATTGCCAGGTAGGAAGTGACATGGAATTGGATATGTTATTATTATTATTATTATTCTCAAGTAGTTTTAATCTCGACATAAAGTCGGTTTTTTTTTTGGTTCATGATACGGGCACAAGCCAAGTATCATGTGACCATTGTGTGTGTAGGTTATGTTATTTGTGTAGTATCTGTGTTAGTGTGGGTGTTATGTCGAATTATTGTGTTTGTGTGATTGTCTTCTTGATTGCTGTGTAGTGGTAGAGAAGTTGGATTTAGAAATCTGCGTACTATAGAGCAAGTATCTAAAACAATTGATTTCTTATTATTATTATTATTATTAAGGAGGCACAGGCCTCCTCTCAGAATGAGAGGACTTAGGCCGTAGTTCTTACGCTGGCCCAGTGCGCATGGGAACTTCACGCACTTGGGGGAGGCCTATGTTCAGCAGTGGACGTATTCGGATGAAATGATGATGATGATAAAATTCATAGCAATGTTTAAATATGACAACGAAATTTATACTAATACTGAAAAGCTAACACAGCTTTTAAGCTATTTCGATTGAAAATTAACTCTATACAATACAAACTATCATGAACATTTTCGATTTCTTGCTATCGGATGGATCAAAACAGATATCCGTCCAATTAGTTAAAATGACTTGAGCATTTTTTACCAAATTTCACGTCCCCCAAAAAGCGAAATAAAAGACTTATCGCTTAGTTTAGAACCGTCCCGGGAATTGATATAAAGTGGACCTGATCCCGGAGTCCATGTGGGGGTTCTTTGACAGGCGATCTGTCAATTTGAGTTGAGATTAAGTGGTGATTTTGAGCAGAGGCTCGGTAAACGGTCAATTTACTCGACTAGTTTTTGTGTGGCTGTAATGCATTTCAGTCAGTAAGTTTGATTTTTACCCCCGAAACAAAAAGAGGGGCGTTATAAGTTTGACCGCTATGTGTGTGTGTCTGTCTGTGGCATCGTAGCTCTTAAACGGGTGAACCGTTTCGGATGCGGTTTTTTATTTGAAAGCATTGGCGATGGTTCTTAGACATGTTTCATCAAAATTGGTGCAGCCGTTTCAAAGTTATCAGCTCTTTTGTTAGTTGCGGAAGGGATCTTTGACGCAGAATGGGAATTTACTTAATTTCCAAAATATTGTGTTCCTCTTGGTATCTGTTAACTTCATATGTTTTATGTACATACAATAAAGAGATTTATGAGAATATGTCAAAATCAGTACTTAGGTAATCTAAAAATAAATGTACATATATTTACAAATTCGCGAACAGAGTATAACGGATTATCCGTCAAAAGCTTCATCATCATCATCATCCCAGCCTATATTCGTCCCACTGCAGGGCACAGGCCTCCTCTCAGAATGAGAGGGCTTGGGCCGTACTTCCCACGCGGGCCCAGTGCGGATAGGGAACTTCACATGCACCATTGCATTTCTTCTCAGGTGTATGCAGGTTTCCTCACGATGTTTTCCTTCACCGTAAAGCTCATGGTAATTTCACATTAAATTCCGAAAAACTAAGAGGTGCGAGCCCGGACTCGAACCCACGACCCTCAGCTAGAGAGACCATAGACCAAAGTTTCATGGTTCTGAGGTAATTGTCAAAAACTTTTTGCTATAAAATCTGTTCTAACAACTATCATTAGGTATTCCGTCGATTTTTAGCCAAACACTATTATAAAATTCATAAAGTATTGCATCAATTTTGAATTCATTCGTCAAAACAAGTTTCGGGCAAGCCCCCCCTTTGTGCCAAAACAAACAGTTGAGTAAAATGCAAGAACACATCGCTTGCATACAGACCGTCCCAGGAGGCACTCTTTATAGCCCCAACTTCCCCTCCGCAAGAATTTGGGGGAGCTGTTCAATGTTCATCGTCTACACTCGCCCCGACTCCCCTTTACACAAATTTATAATTACCGCTACAATTTCTTTTAGGGTATACGTTTAAGTTGATTTTTGTCTAAATAAAGTGTACAAGACATCGTTGTTATAACGTACACTTTTGTACGTCACAATAGGGTAAGTAATTTAATTGATGACGCGTTCGATTTACGAAAATGGATGTCGGCGAATTAAAAATGTATTTTTATTTCTTTTAAATCGGCATCTTGTTTGGGATTGGATGAAAGTTTTTTGTTTTCAATTTATCTAATGGAAGACGATGATTTGAGAATCAAGTCGTTGTTGACTCGATCACTTTGGTCGTTGGAAATGTGTTTTAGAAATAAAATAGACATGTTTTTAAGACAAATTGTCGTTAATATACAACTTATGAAGACTTTGCAGTTGCTAAAGAAATTGTTTGCCATCATCATCATCATTTCAGTCGAAAGACGTCCACTGCTGAACATAGGCCTCCCCTAAGGCTCGCCAAACAGATCGGCCCTGCGCCATCCGCATCCAATGCGTTCCCGCTACCTTTACCAGAGCCCGTATTGTCTAACGCTTCTGACGCTTGTCTTCGCTTTCACCATCTCTTTCTGTCATCATCTAATACCGTTTGACAGAAAGAAATAGTGGTTTCGAAGGCAAGCGTCAGAAACGTTAGACAATAAGCCACCAGGTCGTCGCTTCATTTAGTTGTTTGGTCCGTGGTTGGAGGCCTTACCTACACTGCGTCTTCCGGTCCGCGGACGCCACTCGAGAACCTTTCGGCCCCATCAGCCGTCAGTTCTTGTATTTCCGTCTTGTTTTTATCTTCAATTAGACTAGTTCGATGAGTAAAGGCTTTGAACCTAAAAAACATTAAAAGAGAGTTAAAATAAAAATAATGAGAGCAAACGGTTGAAATAGAGAAGTCACACACAAGGTATTTTTAGAGTAACAATAAAACGTGAAACAAAATGTTAAATGCCTTATTTCAATTAAATTTTCGATACAACAATGTAGATCAATCTGTTTGAAAAATAAAAACTGATTAAAAATATTTTCTAATTAACCTCCGAAAGTAGACGTACCTAAACTGTCTTTGGTTCATCGAATTTTATATAATTAAGTACGAAATTTCAACTAAAATTTAATAGGAAGTTTTGGAATTATAATTATCAGAAATCCGTGTTTTATGTGTCTTTTTCCCACAGGAATTCCGGGAAATTATATTTTATGTCAATCGGCGAATCCAACTCGGATGGGCAGCGTTCGGGAAGCTCCGCAGTCTTTAATCAGTGTGTGTTGCCAGTGATGACATATGGATCCGAGACGTGGTGCTTCACTATGAGCCTGATGAATAGGCTCAGAGTCGCTCAGCGAGCTACGGAGAGGGCTATGCTTGGAGTTTCTCTACGGGATCGGATCAGAAACGAGGAGATTCGTAGAAGAACCGAGGTCACCGACATAGCCAAACGGATTAGCTCGTTGAAATGGCAATGGGCAGGCCATATAGCACGTAGAACAGATGGCCGTTGGGGGCCAAAAGATCTGGAGTGGAGACCGCGGACTGGCAAGCGCAGCGTGGGACGCCCACCAACGAGATGGACGGACGATTTGGTGAAGGCCGCAGGTCCAGGGTGGATGCAAATCGCTTCCAATCGTAATGCCAATCATTAATGCAATGCATCAATGAGGGAGGCCTATGTCCAGCAGTGGACGTCCTACGGCTGAAATGATGATGATGATGATGATGATGATGATGATGATGATGATGATGATATTTTATGTAGTCTTTATCAGTCTGGCAACTGTGACGAATCTAACGACAGCTCAGCAGGGCTGCAGAGCGTGCCAAAAAATGATGACATACAATACAAAACACATATGCTCGAAAAACATATCCCTACTTTGGAAATTGGGTAATAATCAGTACCTATAATTGATTGTCTCATTCTGAGGAGTTCTATGTCAATGAACTACAATATTATACAGGGTTATTTTTAATTCACAGACATCCTCTTAACCCTGAATTCCTATCACTCAAACAAATGTTTTTTGTTTTACGACTTTTTAAAATGAAGCACTTTTTTTCCCATACAAATACACAGAGTATCGTAAAAATAAGAGGAAATCTCAAATTTTCAAAACGTTATTACACCAAAAATATTAAGTTATGACAAAAGCCGTAAAACAAAAAAACATTTGTTTAAGTGGTAGGAGTTTAGGGTTAAAAGGATGCTAGTGAATTACAAATAACCCTGTATATACCGTTGCTTCTCTTCAGCAAATCGTGCACCACAACTAAGTACTGTATGTTTGAGCAGTACATGACTAAAACTCAAACTTTATATTGCATAAGCTAATATGCAGAAGTTATCCTGCTCAAAGCAGCCAAACCAGCCAAATTGTATCCCATTCCCACTACAGGGCACAGGCACAGGAGTCTTCAAGCGTCATCAGGGCTTGAACTGTAGTTCCCTCGCGGGGTCAGCGCGGATTGGGAGCTTCACACACACCATTAAATTTCTTCGTAGGTGTGTACAGGTTACATCAAGATGTTTTCCTTCACCGTAGCTTATGTAAAATTTCAAATTTAATTTCGCACATAATTATGGGTGAGGCCACACGAGCGTAATTTTGTGAGTCGTGAGCGGCAGAATTTCGGTCCGCGCCATACAATATGCGGGCCATCACGTGACACTCACGTGACACAATGTATCTCACAACTCACAAAATTACGCTCGTGTGGTCTCACCCTAAATTCCGAAAAACTCAGAGAATCGATACAGTGAACAAACGAAATAAGTAAACAAAACGTTTTATTTTACCAACAAATTATTAAGGTAACATACCCTTTCCTTGTCATTACTTTCACCCATTACTATATCTTTTTGTCTAATAGCACAGCTGACATGTACTCGCCATGCAATAAAGTTGTAAAATTTATTTCTCCCTAGGGTCCTGTACACCCCTATATCGACTTATTACTTCCTCAACCTCGTATCTTATCAACATTATAGTTATATTAGCAACCTTATGTCGACTACATAGCACTGTTAATGTAACTGCACGGTTTGGGTAGATAAGAGACTGAGAAACTAGGTGGTCGGTGTGACGTCATGCAGGAACTTTTACAACTCCGTTGTAAAATGAGTCGCTGTTAGGTTTTTGAAATTGCAACGGTTTTTAGGTGACTCATTCCGTATGCGGGTACTGGCTGGTATTCGCAAGAACCGGTTTTAGTAACGAATAAAGGAGGGTCGCAAATTTTAAAACGCTTTCTGTTGTTTTACCGTAAGTTCATACATCGTGGATACGGCAAATGCGACAATAATCAGATATCGGAATTTTCACGGCAAAACATAAGACTGTCGCAATCAAGCTAATGTTAGAACCATTTTTTTTTATCGATATTGAGTATTACCTAATACTAACTTTTGCCCGCGACTCCGTCCGCGTGGAATTAGTAATATAGGCAGCTTATTTTTTTAATCCAATTTGCTATTCATCAATTATATAGCTCTCCTTAGTTCCTCGATATAAAAAAAAATACCCGCACCCCGCACCCCCCCATAAATTAATACACTAATAAAACAAGTTCGTCATGGTAGAGACATTAATTGTCGCCGAAAATAGGTATCCATTCAGCATATTGATAATTTAGTACTTAGAATAAAACTTAAAGATAGAACGCATTCTTAATTGTTATGACGTCATCTGTTACAAGCACTTTTTAACTGGAGAGTGGCAACGGTGGCTATCCTTAGGGTGTGTTGCTATGTAGAGTTTTAAAATTGTTTATTTTTTTAGGAAAAAAATTCTCCTTATAAAGTCGATTCGACTTGATTTTTTTCTACATTTTTGGCTTGAAATAACCTGAAGAATCTATGTTTTAATCTGTCGGGTTACTCATTAGCCACGGTGTAGTTTGGGAAAGATAGTAGTTGTCACGCTATTGACATGACATTTAAACGAATACCATCATGAAATTCTCAGATCTAATATTTCACACGAGCGAGCCGCGAGTAAAAGCCAGGGGCTAAATTCAGGAAAGGGCCTTCACGGGTTTGATAGCGGTAATTCAATCGTTTGGGTTGGGTTTGGTTTGAACTTCTATTCAGGAACGCCAAAAATCACTGGTTTGAGAGAGGTTTGGGCCAAAGAGTATTGTAATATTATATGAACAAGAGTGGCAACTCTATGGTCAAAAATGCATGTATGGAAGGTGCTGCCGCCCTACGGCAGCTCAAGAACTAATGTGACGTATCTATAGATATATACCTATCTATATTTTTATGTTGGTAGTGATGTACAGCTATAGATACGCGTACCTATAGCAATGTTCAGTCAAGGATTTTAATTGATAGGCTAATTGTCACTATTCGTATTTTAGCCGTCTAATTCAAATCAGCATATACGAAGTATAAGCGGCTAAACCCGATTTGCATTATACGGCTAAAATACGAACATTGGCAAGTGGCCTATCAATTAAAGTCCTTGACCGTACAATTTGGTACGCCATGGCCATGGCCGATGAATGACAACTGACAAGTTTGACAAGTCAACCAAGATGGCCGCTAATTTAGTTCTTCGTCAAACACCTAACACCAAAGGTCGCTGCAGTCGCATGAAAAGTGCGATATATGTAAGTGTGCCCCCCCTGGTTTGGGCTGAGTTTGGGATGAGCGAATTAACAAGAAAATAAGGCTCATCCCAAGCTCAACATTCCTATCCTCTCCCAAACGATTGAATTACCGCTCGCAAACCGTTGGACCGGTCCTGAATTCAGCCCCTGTTTAATGTAACATAACAAAGTTGAGATAAAATCGTTTCCACATTAGTGACGATCCACAACAAAACCGCGTCGGGGCTGACACGTAACAAACTAATTTAGGGCGCGATACGCCATTCATCATGCTAAGCTGTGAAGGGTTAAAAATCGCTTCGCATAAATCCTTGGTTATCGGAGCAAATGGCCCGCGGCAGTATTCGGGTTGGCTACTTCGAACGCAGGTACAATGGGATTGGGTAGAATACGTTTTAGACTGAAAGGTGTTTTCGATTCGAGGTATGAATGTATCTGAATCGTGCTGTCAGTAATTGTGGATGAGACTATTACCAATTTCAGTCGTTATTTTTTTTTAATTCAGTAACGGTATTTTATATCATACCTACTAAATAGAAACAGAAACATGGATGCACAGAAGAACCCAGAAAAAAGAATCGAACCCAGGTCCTCAGCATTCCGTGCTGCGTGCTGTACCTCTACACCACCACCACCACCACCACTGGACGGAATATTATGGATTTCACAGTAAAAGTAAAGGTAAAAATTTGGAATCTAATATATAAAAATCTCGTGTCACGGTGTTTGTTACCGAACTCCTCCGAAACGGCTTGACCGATTGTTATGAAACTGTTTTGTCTATAATCGGTAGGCCTGAGAATAGGTCGTAGGCTATTTTTTATACTCCTGGGTGATGTATGGCAAAACAACGTTTGCGGAGTCAGCTAGTAGAAAAATAAAAATTCAAAAAGACTCCAAAATCCAATGTTGATATTTTACTTGTTTATTATTCACGGACAGACGGACAGACAGATATGGCGAAACTATAAGGGTTCCGTTTTTGCCATTTTGGCTACAGAACCCAAAAAATGAGAAAGTTTGGGTCGGAGAATTTCCCGACTATGGTATCGCTGCATATTCTTTTTAATCGACTTCAAAATAAAAAAAAGTTCTTCCTACATATTTTAAACTTTTAAAATATTTGAATCTCTTGTTCGAAAGGGCGAGTCAGTTTGATTTGTTGAGTTGATTGTTGATTTTACCAAAATCGATTGTCAATTCTTAAATCATTCACGTGTGAAAACTGTTGAAATGAGTCTATTATTGGAAACAAATCACTGTCAAGCGGTAAGCCAGTACCAAATAAATAAGAAGCTATATCGTTTATAATATACAGAATCAGCTTTTTTGCTCCTTTAGCCAAATATAATGTGTTTTTGATAAGGCGGTCCCGCGGAGATGGTATCGCGGAATATATGAACATAGGTAATTGGGGCGAAGAATACATAACGCATAATATTATTATGTTTATCTAATACAGGGTTATTTGTAATTCACTAGCATCCTTTTAACCCTAAACTCCTACCACTTAAACAAATGTTTTTTGTTTTACGGCTTTTGTCATAACTTAATATTTTTGGTGTAATAACGTTCTGAAAATTTGATTCTGCCTCTTATTTTTACGATAAGTACTCTGTTATTTGTATGGGAAAAAAAGTGCTTCATTTTAAAAAGTCGTAAAACAAAAAACATTTGTTTGAGTGATAGGAATTCAGGGTTAAGAGGATGTCAGTGAATTAAAAATAACCCTGTATACAAAAATCTCATGTAACGGTATTTGTTATCGAACTCCTCCGAAACGGCTTGACCGATTCTTTTTTTCTCTATATTCGGTAGGTCTTAGTATAGGTTGTAGGCTATAATGTATATGGCAACAATGTTTGCCGGGTCAGCTAGTCTAATATATAAAAATCTCGTGTCACGGTGTTTGTTATCGTACTCCGATACGGCTTGACCGATTTTTATGAAACTTTTTTGTATCATCATCATCATCATCATTCAGCCGAAAGACGTCCACTGCTGAACATAGGCCTCCCCCAAGGCTCGCCAAACAGATCGGCCCTGCGCCATCCGCATCCAATGCGTTCCCGCTACCTTCACCAGGTCGTCGCTCCATCTTGTTGGAGGCCTACCTACACTGCGTCTTCCGGTCCGCGGACGCCACTCGAGAACCTTTCGGCCCCATCGGCCGTCAGTTCTACGGGCGATGTGCCCTGCCCACTGCCACTTAAGTCTAGCGATTCTTCGAGCTATGTCCGTGACTTTAGTTCTCGCGCGGATTTCATCATTTCTAATGCGATCCCGCAGAGAAACTCCAAGCATAGCCCTCTCCATCGCCCTCTGAGTGACCTTGAGCTTCCTTATAAGACCCATCGTTAGCGGCGGTTTACGGCGGCGGCGGCCGGCGGTTAGCGGTTTTTTGTATACCTACCCCTAATTCTTCACTGACAGAGTCGCGGGCAACATCAAGTAACTTAAAAAAGGGCTCAAATTTAAAAAAAAATCTATTAAATAAGCACGTTTTAAGTAACTAGGCTAACCAACGGCATGACCGGCATTTATTGTTGTTATTTTTAGGGTTGTTTGGACTCTTGTTAAAATAAGAGAACTGGGGCTGTAGTTCCCACAGGGGTGTATTGCGGAATGGGAACTTCATGCACTCGCCATGGAACCGCTTTGTAGGTATACCGCTTTTACTTCGCACAAAAGCTCATGACAGAGAGAGAGAGAGAGAGAGAGAGAGAGAGAGAGAGATATGTTTATTTACACATGTAATGCAACTTCCACAAGTTTTCTTGCAAATCTAAACTCGGCTTAATATTTTAATTATCAATACCTAATTCACGAGCGAGCTCGAGTTTAAACCCACATCCATCAGTTGGAGAGGCCGTAGGTTATGCGTATGCCCCTTGAATCAGTTTTCATACTAAATGTATAGAAGCGTCGCGATCCAAAGCAGACAGAAGAGACGGGGCGGAGACGCGGCCTGCGAACAAACGACTGCGACGCGCCCCCGTCCCACGTCTCTTCTGTACGGCTTGCGCCATAACCGCTAGTCTGCCACAATTTTTCAAACGGACATTAATATTTGATAAACTCATTCCATTTCGAGATCTTAAAAGCTCTAAATCAATGCGAAGTCTAGACGATAAGTTCATTAAAGACGTTTTAAAAACAGGATTGAGAGCGGAAATAGAAGCCGCTTCCGGCCGGGGCAGCGTTCATTTGTCCCTGGATTGTTCGGGATAAAGCAAACCTAGGCCCTACCATGAGTCTAGGAAGGGAGAAAACGTTGTGACATTTTTAAACGCTTCATTGAATCAGGCGTTACTTTGCGGAGGTCCATATTACCACCTTCACACAAATCACACAAACCCAACTATCACCACCACCAAACTACACTGACGCGTTTCGATCTCAACCAGAGCTCATATTTAGAGTACCGCAACCGTTCACTGTGCTACCAAATGTTAGACTACATGATGATGAATTGCTATTTAAGTAAAAGTTAATTATTATTTTTATTCTTTATTTATTTTGATGTAATACGTTCTAATTTCCTGGTTGTGTCTTAACAGTTCTAGCTTGTGCCACGCTATATAGTAAAGCTTGGGTGGCTACATAGCTAGCTTGAAAAACTAGCTTATATGTATCTAGTGCAGATTAACCAAGTCCTATCCTCCTGAGGTTCGATGTCCTATTATTAGGACTTATTCTAATGTGACATTGAACTCAACTCATTAGTGAAAAAGTTTAAATTTCATTGAACAAAATTTGACGTGGGCGGCAGGAGGCTATGGGGTAAGGGTTCAGAAACGACAGCGATTTTAAACGAATTTCAAACAGTGCTATTAACGTTTATATCTTGTTTCTGTCTTGGGTAAACTTTCGAACGATTAGTTTTGCAAATTTGCTCGACTGATTAAAAAATCGACAAAGAAATGTGTTGAAATCTAATTTTTTGTCTAATTGTTCGGATAAAGTCGCGAGTCTCAATTTAGGGGAGCTTTTTAACGTAATATATAAAAGTTTGATTGTTAATGAGTTTTTATTTGTTAGTTAAGTGACACTGATATCGGATTGGATAGTGTGAGAATGCTCTTAAGGCGCTAGCCACACAGAAGAGACGTGGGACGCGTCATTTGTTCGCAAGCCGCGTCTCCGCCCCGTCTCTTCTGTCTGCTTTGGATCGCGACGCTTCTGTACATTTAGTATGAAAACTAACTCACGGGGCGCCGCGACTGCGACGCGCCCCCGTCCCACGTCTCTTCTGAGTTGCTTACGACTAGGGCATAATTATTATCGAACAAAAATGGTTTACTAATGTTTCGCAAATTACGTTTCCCAAACTGATTCGTTTGGCAAATGTTTCATTTCCCAATTTTTTTTTTTCTGTAATTGTAAACTTTTCAGGATTGTTATAAAACAAACCTAACCTTACCTAACCTAACCTACAGAATAGTCCTGAAATATATCCTGAATAGTTAGTTTCAGAAAAAATAAATATTTGGGAAATGAAACATTTGCCAAATGAATCAGTTTGGGAAACGTAATTTGCCAAACGAAAGTACACCGTATCGATCTATCTATCTATCTTTCTATATAAGTATGTTTATCCGTTGCCTAGTACCCATAACACAAGCTTTGCCTAGCTTACTTTGGGACTAGGTCAATTGGGTTGAATTGTCTCGTGATATTTATTTTATTTATTTATTTTAATTCACTTTGTGCTTTTACAAAGAAGTGAAAGAAGAAAATGACAACCAGCATTGCTACTCAACAACTAAATAATTTAGAAGGGTCCATATCGGGTTGTATAAAATTTAAAGCCCGAATTCATAATTTTTCAGAATTCATCGTTTCGCCGAACTCTTTTTACTCTGAATCCATTAATTGTACAGAATTGTTATAAAACAAAACAAACCTAACCAATAGAGTCCTACAGGATAACCATTTCAAAATTCCTGAATAATTAATGGTTTCTGAGAAAAAAAGAGCTCAGCGAAATGAGGAATTCTGACATGATGAATTCGGACTTTAAAGTTTATGACAATAGAGGCGCCCCTAATTTCATCATTATCGTCATCATCATTTCAGCCGTAGGACGTCCACTGCTGGACATAGGCCTCCCTCATTGACGCCCAATCATTATGGTTGGAAGCTACTTGCATCCACTCTGAACCTGCGGCCTTCACCAAATCGTCCGTCCATCTCGTTGGTGGAGGTCCCACGCTGCGCTTGCCAGTCCGTGGTCTCGTTCGTGGCCCCAATTTAGAAGCAGGTAATTATTTGTTTGTGAAAAAAAATATTGGTCAAGCTATTGCTAAGCCGTTTGTTTCAGTGACGGCTCGGACACCAATTCGCTGATACCGTAACTCACAAGCGATTTCTGTATCCTGTCAAACGTAAAGGTTGGCCACGATCTGAGCTATACTTATTAAAAAACTGACCAAGACTATACTTCGTTTTTTTAGCATAAGAAAGAAGGTAAGCGATCTTGACGTGTGTTTTTATTGAAAAACACTTTTGAAAAATAAATTAAATACATATGTAACAATTAACCAGGAAATATGATCATTTACATTCTTTTGGTTTCATAAGTACTTAATAGTTATTTTCTTAAAAATTTGTTACAATTTGTATTAAACAAAAAAACAAGTCACAATATAAAATTAATTTCATAAAATGCTGTCTGTCAAACAAACCGCCCCGGATCGTAACCGGCGCAAAGGTGCCCAATACACTAGCTGCATTGCCACTTTGAACCATGATGGACAACCTTTGCACGAGAAACGACCCAGAGCGAGGGTCAAAAGTGAGATATCAATCGGAGAATCTGACTCGGATTGGCTGCGTTCGGAGGGCTATGCGATATCTTTAGTCCAATATTTCGCAGTGTAAAACTTAAATATTTGTTCAGTGTGTGTTGCCAGAGATGACTTATGGCTCTGAAACGTGGTCACTCACTATAAAATAATATTCTATTTTTGCTAAACTACCTACTACTTATGCTACTACATTTTTACCTAGTTACTTACTTCAGTAAGTATAAAAATAAAAATTACGAACAACGCTGGGTCAAATTGTCTAACTGTTGGACAACCTTAAAAAATCAATTAATTTCGCATTTTCAGTTCATCATAGTTATGCCAATATTTACATTGCGCACGCACTGATTTACGAGCGCGGTCAGTGACGGAAAATTTAAAATTCGAACGTCACGTTTCCGATCCGATCCGATAGCGTCACGATTGTTTATGGTTTAGGGGAATTTTATGTTTGAGTGATTGCATCAATTTAGGGGAATTATAGTAGTCTTGCATAATTATGATAAGATATTTTAATGTAGGGAATATGTAGATTAACGAGTTTTTTTTTAGTTCAGCTTAAGCTTTTTGATAAAACTACAGAACTATTAATGAGAGTAGGTAAAAGAAATGTTATCAATCGTAGGTATTTCTCTCTAGTGCGGGTAGTGTATGACTCGGAATGAACGACAATTATTCACGATGTGATAATTATCAGGATTTTGAATTACCAGCAAACCCCAGATTGACGGGAGCAAAAATGTACGGTAAACTGGGGTTTTTAGGAAATTTTGGGGCTACTTTGATAGATTTAAAATGCTTATAAAAACGAAAATATTCATAGCTCCATTGAGCAAGTGATTTCACTGCCACAGATGGTCTAAAAAAATAAGGACAAGGCGTAAAATCTGTTTTCCAAAGTAGCCCCTGCATTTAAAAGTGACCCCGTTTTACGTTACCAGTACTAGTGATTTTTAATAGGTATCGACTAAGTTTATTGATATCGATAAAAAGCATTTTTTAATGGAGAGAATCCTTCAAGGTTTTATATTTATCATCGGTGCTTTTTTTTAGGAAAATATGAATTTGAGCCGATATAACAAAACACGTGCTAATTACTTTTTCATGTTCTCAAACATAATAAATAATCAAACCAGTAATAATTTGCAACTTACTTGAAAAAAAAATCTATAGAAGTTAGAGGGCTTAGTCAAATTTCAGTATTTTGGAGGCCAATTTCTCCAAACAGGCTGAGTTTAGACAACTAAAAAAATATGGGTCTCTTATATTAGACTACTCTTTAACATATATCAAAATTAATCAAATCGGAGCCGGACAGTTGGGTACTTTTCCTTGTTAGATTAAATTTGGTATAGAGCTATACTTAATTTAATTTAGAATTAGAAATCACAACAACATTATATTGCGGCTCGTGAACTGTAATCTCGTTACAATTTGTACTAGAGTAACAATTGACGACACGCAAATAAAGTGACATTAAAACAATTTTATTTTGCGGCTCCCAGACTATTATACGGTGAAGTGCAAAAATAAGTACAAAAGTAGTAAATTAATTAATTATGTATAATGTCACATACATACCTACATATAATTTTAAGTAACTGTAGGTACCTACTTTTAAGGAAGAGCGGAGGCTCTTATCACAGGTATATTTTTACCTAAAAAGAGGCTCCAGCCACTTGTCCATGTAAAAATGAAAATGGTTCATCATTTCAGCCGAAAGACGTCCACTGCTGAACATAGGCCTCCCCCGAGGCTCGTCAAACAGATCGGCCCTGCGCCATCCGCATCCAATGCGTTCCCGCTACCTTCACCAGGTCACCGCTCCATCTTGTTGGAGGCCTACCCACACTGCGTCTTCCGGTCCGCGGACGCCACTCGAGAACCTTTCGGCCCCATCGGCCGTCAGTTCTACGGGCGATGTGCCCTGCCCACTGCCACTTAAGTCTAGCGATTCTTCGAGCTATGTCCGTGACTTGCTTGCTTGGAGTTTCTCTGCGGGATCGCATTAGAAATGATGAAATCCGCGCAAGAATTAGTTACTTTAGAGTCACGGAAAATGGTTACTGAATAAAAATTTATTATTATTATTATTAAGTATCGATTTAATCCTCCCATCGTTACATACCTATACATTAATTCGACGACATAAAGAGCTATGGGACATATTTATGAGCAAGTTGTGTGCACCCATATTTTTACACTTGACTATACTGTACTATTTGCTAGGTAAGAAATAGTTGACCAGACGCAATATAATGTTATTGTGGTTTCTAATTCTAAATTAAATGTAGTGTAGTTTGAACTAGTATGGGGATAGTTTTAATCCCGTAAAATTGCTTACTAATGAACTAAAACAATTACTTTGCTCACCCGCGACCTTACAATAGTTAAGTTTATGCAAGAAATGTGTGTTCATGCAGTTCCTCCACCTCCACACTGTACGAACACACACAAATCACATAAACACAACTATCACCACCACCAAGCTACACTGACGCGTTTCGAACTCAACCAGAGCTCATCCTCGGAGTTACCACAACCGTATGCTATGCTACCAAATGTTAAACTAAAAAAATATGGGTCTCTTATATTAGACTACTCTTTAACATATATCAAAATTAATCAAATCGGAGTTTAAAATTTGGTAGCATAGCATACGGTTGTGGTAACTCCGAGGATGAGCTCTGGTTGAGTTCGAAACGCGTCAGTGTAGCTTGGTGGTGGTGATAGTTGTGTTTATGTGATTTGTGTGTGTTCGTACAGTGTGGAGGTGGAGGAACTGCATGAACACACATTTCTTGCATAAACTTAACTATTGTAAGGTCGCGGGTGAGCAAAGTAATTGTTTTAGTTCATTAATATGGACCTCCGCAAAGTAACGCCTGATTCAATAAATTGCTTACTTCTTATGGGACAGCGATAAACGGATTCTATGTAGACGGAACAACAGGTACTTTTAAATAAAATGCATATTTAATTCAAACGTAAACCGTTATTTTATCATATCAAATAGGCAGAAACTTTAGCCGTAAACATAAATAAGCACTTATCATATACTCGAGTTGCTTTATGCAGGCGAATAAATTATTTTACTATCTCATAAAAACTTAAACAGCAATCAGATGTCGTAAATGCAAAAGCCAGCGTTCGTTGAGCTCTGTCTCCGAGTTAACTCTTGCTTGGTGGTCCAGTTCGAATGGGTACAATGGGGGGTGGGAGTTCAAGTACTGGTGGTTTAGTTAAATGCATTAATTTTTGGACTGAGACGCCGGTGTCAGTATAATTAATTAATTGAGGGGGTAGACGAGAAAAAAATGGCTTTCCAAGCATAGTAATACTCAATGCTGTCTGGTGTCTGGGTCTGACAAAAATACCTAATTCTGAGTGGTTTTCTACTATACTAGCTTTCGCCTGCGATTGCGCTTACGTAAACCATCAAAATCATCATTTCAGCCGAAAGACGTCCACTGCTAAACATAGGCGTTCTCCAAGGCTCGCCAAACAGACCGGTCCAGCGCCATCCGCATCCAACGCTTTCCCGCTACCTTAACCAGGTCGCCGCTCTATCCACATGGAAGCCTACCCATACTGTGTCTTCCGGTCCGTGGACGCCACACGAGAACCTTTTGGTTCCATCGGCCATCAGTTCTAAAAAAAGCCCTCTCATTCTGAGAGGAGGCTTGTGCCCTGCAGTGGGACGTATATAGGCTGGGATGATGATGATGATATTTTTTTGTAGTAACGGCTACGAAACGCTACACTGAGCAGGGTACCGCATCATGGCGAAGGGTAAAGTCAACATCATAAATAAGTGATCACTTTTGTACCTTGTCGCTTTCAGTGGTTACATAATGGGTATGTATTACAATACCGAAGTACGTATGACCGAATGTATTAAAACATTGAATGGGTCAAAAGACCGACACGATTTATTTCTGAAACCGTAAACTTCTCAGAATTTATTAAAACGGCATCATACAGAACCCATTAGGTTAGGTTAGGTTTGTTTTATAACAATCTTAAAAAGCTAAACGGTTTCAGAAAAAAATCGTGTCGGTCTTTTGACCCATTCGATGTTTTAATACATTCGGTCTTACGTACTTCGGTATTGTAATACATAACCTACATAATTTCGTATAGCTTTTCAAACATGACGTTAAAGAGGCAAGGTACAAAAGTGATCACTTGTTTATGACGTTGACCCTACTAACGACCCAACACCCCCCGCCCGGGTGGACTAAACTTTAGAAGTATCCAAACGCTTCTCTTCCATATTACTCCACTGCATTTTAAGAAGAGGATAAACGGAGTAGTATGTTTTTAGTTTTTTTTTGCTCCGACTTTACTTGCAAAATCTTTCACCCCCGCCAATGTACCACATGGTCGTTATTCAAAAAAGCGCATCTACTATTTAGGCACTACTTTAAATAATTGGGTACCTATAAATATTTAATGAAGGTGAGATATTTTATTACTATAACTGAGTTATCGGGCAGATAAATTAAGCATTTGAATAGCGACATTACCCTCACAGGCCATTTATCGAACGAACCATAAAATTTTCGCCTTCTCATCAAATATTCCTAATTCTAGCTCAGTTTGGTACAACGGTAAGCTTCAAGCGTTTATATTTTTTCATACAAACATTTCTTTTAATACAACTAGCTGTTTCCCGCGACTCCTCCCGCGAACAATAGGGGTTTGGGGGTAGTTACAATAGAGAGATCTCTCTCCAGGCAGATGTTATGCCTGGGGACCGAAGTCCAATGGATGAAAGTTGGAAGTCGTATTTATGCAGCCGAGTTGAGAAACTTCGAAAGCGTGTTGTAGGATTGTAGAAATTAGTTTCTTATGTGATGACTAGATGGCGCTAGTGGTCGCTACATCAGCCCCCCTTTTAGACCGGAGGTCGATACGAATTGCAGTGGAGTGCAGTCTGTGCGTCATGTGGGCGCTTGCAAGGGCCAGTCGCTCAGAGCCTCGTCGGCGAGCATTGTTGTTCCTCTGCTACTTGTGGATGCATGCCTGTTGCGTGATTGCTCGGAGCCTTGTTGGCGAGCGTTGGTTGATTGATTGGCAAGTGGAAGTAGTGGGAGGAGGATTTGCGAACTGTAGACACCAGGCAGATAATAGATACATGTTAATGGTGCACAGTGCGGTGAGTATGGCATGCTGTGAGACTGCGTCAACGTCTTGTGTGTCTGAAAGGTTGCGATTTTGTCCAATGTCGTGGGTCACCAATTTGGGGGTAGTTACAATAGAGAGATCTCTCTCCAGGCAGATGTTATGCCTGGGGACCGAAGTCCAATGGATGAAAGTTGGAAGTCGTATTTATGCAGCCGAGTTGAGAAACTTCGATAGCGTGATTTAGGATTGTAGAAATTAGTTTCTTATGTGATGACTAGATGGCGCTAGTGGTCGCTACAGGGGTATAAAAAATAGCTTACGACCTATTCTCAGACCTACCGAATGTGGAGAAAAAGTTTCATAAAAAGGCCACGCCGTTTCGGAGGAGTTCGATAACAAACACCATGACACGAGATGTTTATATATTAGAAGATATAGGCTGCGTTGGACCACAATCATGCCTGATGGAAAGCGAAGATGAGGCCTACGATGGGGCACGCTTGCCTAGTAAATGCTCATTCACCCTAGACTTGATTTAGGGGAATAAGAAGACAGAAAGCAGTTGAGCGAGGCGTTGCGTGCGCCCCCAAGCAGTGCAAACCGTACAACAAATACGGGGCACTGTAACCGAAACGTGCGCGCTGCAGAAATGCCCAGACCCTCCAGAATGGCTATTATAGGCAACAGGCCGGAACACGACGAGTCACACACATATCACTCATATCAGAGGTGCGAGCCGGGATTTGAACCCACGACCCTCTGCTTGAGAGGCCATTGGTCAAACCGCTAGGCAAACATGGCTTTTTCACGGATGGAAGCAATGGAGAGCTTTAATATTCTATACCCTGTGATTACCTAGACTGTACATAAAATGTACGTCCTGATGGAATAATAAAAATAACCTGATATTACTGAGATTAAATAAATAAATAATAAATAAATAATTTATTGAATCAGGCGTTACTTTGCGGAGGTCCATATTAATGAACTAAAACAATTACTTTGCTCACCCGCGACCTTAAGTCCTTAGGTCGCGGGTGAGCAAAGTAATTGTTTTAGTTCATTAATAAATAAATATCACGGGACAATTCACACCAATTGGCCTAGTCCCAAAGTAAGCTAAGCAAAGCTTGTGTTATGTTTACTAGGCAACGGATAAACATATTTATATACATAGATACATACTTAAATACATATTAAACACCCAAGACCCGAGAACTAACATTCGTATTTTTCATACAAATATCTGCCCCGACACGGGAATCGAATCTGGGACCTCAAGCTTCATAGTCAGGTTCTCTAACCACTAGGCCATCTGGTCGTCTAAAGAGAGGGAGAGAGGGATTCAACTTCAACTTTTCCCGATATTAACTTAAAATAAGTATACATATTAAACACACGACTATGAACACACGTGCAAACATTCGCATTTAAAATAAATTAAAAAAAAAAAAACAATCGTTCAAACATAAATAATTTTTTGAAAGACAGAAGTGAGCAACATTTTTTTTAATTCTTTCAAACTCTTTCAAATCTTCTCCAACTTAAGCGTAACCCTTCCACCGTCGTGTGGCGCTCACATCGTCGTAACTCACCGTTCCGAGCGATTAACCGGACGCCAATGTAGTGCACGGGTTAATGAATCATAATACGTGTGATAGCGGGTTGATGGACTAGGAACAGGAAACTTCACCCTGATAGTAGTGCTTTTTAGGGTTCCGTACCTTAGGCTGCCAACGGGACCCTATCACTGAGACTCCGCTGTCTGTCTGTCTGTCCCACCGATTGTCACAGGGGTCAATCTCTTAAACTGTAATAGCTAGACACTTGAAAATTTTACCGATTTTGTATTACTGCAGCCAAACATTAAAATTGTGGAAGCTGAAAATTAAAGGCGGTCGTCATAAGGAACGTGAATTTTGCAGTGTTTTAAGTCGATCCAGCAGTAGATGTCTTTTAGCTGACATTATGAAATTACATCTGTTTTAACTACCCAAATCAAGAACATAATTTTACGTTTTTCAAAGTAACATAACCTTTTTATCGGCACAACGAGTCAGGCTCTATTTGTTCCATCACAAAATCTAGCCTTAATCATTTCTAAAAATACCGGCAGGATACAAAACAAAACACAATCGCCGTTTAAAAAAACACAACTCGCGCTCGCGAAAAGCCGTTCCCCGTTCATCCGATTATCTCGTCCAATGAACAAGCGCGCAGTTATTAATTATTTGCGATTGGTGCAGGAGCGTTCCAAATTCGAATTTGAATTTTAACGGAAACGTTTTGTTTTTGTTTGGAATTGTTTGATTGGAGTAAGAAATTAATTCAATTGTTTTGCTGTAGCTCTGCGTAGTTAAATTCATTTTGACAAATAGTATTCAATGCATAATTCTCGTTGAAATGCACGTAATGTGTTATATAATAACACAAAATCGGCCTAATGCAAATTAGATTTGCACTAATTATTGTATGAGGGGACTCCTGTATTTTTTTCATCATCATTATCACATCATTTCAGCCGAAAGACGTCCACTGCTGAACGAACATCCGCATCCAACGCGATCCTGCCACCTTAACCAGGTCGTTGCTCCATCTTGTTGGAGGCCTACCTACACTGCGTCTTCCGGTCCATGGACGCCACTCGAGAACCTTTTTGCCCCATCGGCCATCAGTTCTACGAGCGATGCCCACAGCCACTTGAGTCTGGCGACTCTTCGAGCTATGTCGGTGACTTTATTCTTGCGCGGATTTCATCATTTCTAATGCGATTCCGCAGAGAAACTCCAAGCATAGCCCTCTCCATCGCCCTCTGAGTAACTTTGAGCTTTCTTATGAGGCCCATCGTTAGCGGCCACGTCTCAAGTCATCATTGGCAACACACACTGGTCAAAGATTTTATGGTTCGTGTGCAAGTTTATTTATAATAACATGAGAGTTATTGTTTCAAAAAATTGTAAACCATTTTCCGACTACATACATCCTACTTTTTTTAAGCTGAAATTTGGCATAGTTATTGTAAATCCGGTAACAATACAATAATCTGGTAGTGAATTTCTGGTGGTCCAGGCAGGACCGTCTCCGCAGGACGGAACTCTTCAATGGTGGCATTGACTCGAAACTTGGAACGGATATGTAGTTTGGATGTCAATACAAGCACAGTTAACAAAAAGTACAGTCAGTAAAAAACTTGTAGGTACTAAAAATTTTTTTTTTTACATAAACTTGTTTGACATCTTTTTAAATTTTTAAAAGTCTACCTTATATTTTTTTAAATATAGAGAGCCCTGTGATAGGCGGATATACAAATTGAAAGTTGAACCCCTTGGGCACGGAGTCCTATAAAACTGGTGTTTTTATACATGCAATATTTTGAGTAAAAGAACCTATTCAATTGTATAATAAAAACAGTGCGAATAATTTTCTGGAAGCGAGATTCAACAAACATCCTACAGTAAAAAGTCTAGCTTTATTCGACTAACATCTGTCAAGACTTAATATTAAAACGCGTTTAAAAATGTACCGCACCCCTGCCGAAGGGCTTCCTGTCTGGCCCCGCCGACTGCAATATCCTTTGCCCGTCTACGTCTGGTACTACTTTTGTTGTTCGTGCCTTGCGTACCTAACCGGAAAAACCTCGGCACTATTGGCATGTGTAAAAAATTCAGAGGTACAGAACATAAATTTAAAAAATAAACCATATTTTAATTTTTAGGATAGCTCAAGTCCGCTGTAGTAATATCATTATCATTTTAATCAATGCGTAACAAATTTTCAACAAAATTTCATTTTATCTAAACTGAATTAGTGTCCATGGTTTTGCTTAGTTAAAATCAGGGGCTTAATTCAGGAACATCCCAACACGGTTTGCGAGCGGTAATTCAATCGTTTGCGAGAGGATAGGGATGGGGTGAGCTTGGAATGATGAGCCTTATTTAAATACATAAATAAATAAGGCTCATCCCAAGCTCAGCCCAAACCTTTCGTAAACCAGTGATTTTTGGCGTTCCTGAATAGCAGTTCATCCCTATCCTCTCGCAAACGATTGAATTACCGCTCGCACACCGTGTTGGGCCGTGACTAGCTTCCCACTGCAGGGCACAGGCGTCTTCGCAGAATAAAATAGCTTGGGCAGTAGCTCTCACGCGGGTCCAGTGTGGATTGGGCACTTCACACACACCATTGAGTTTCTTCGCATGCGTGAGCAGGTTTCCTCACGAAGTTTTCCTTCACCGTTTACCTCGTGGAAAATGGCAGCTGACTGCTAAATTTCGAAAAACTCAGAGGTGTGAGCGCGGACTCGAACCCACGACCTTCTACTTGAGCAAAGGTTACCATTACCACTAGCCTAGGCTACCACAGCTTTTTGGCTTGATTGTAAAAAAAATATCCTAAACACGTTCTCCTAACTTTATAAAACTCAAGCAGGGGTCGTCAACTCGCCGTCTTATGAAGTGTTAATTAAATTTGCAATAAGGAGCAAGTCCAATATTGAATTAGCGAGCGGCGCCGCGGGTGTTCGTTAGCGATTCGCGACGTTTTCGCTACGTTACGCTGCGAGTGGAGATGCAGTTGATGCAATAAGATTGAAGCAAAAACCAACTAAAATAAGCGCCGCTGGTACATGGAGACGGACTTTCATACTTAAACAATCTACTATTATTATAATGGCGAACAATAATTGTGGGGATGTCTATTTTTTTGCAATGTATAATAGTAAATCGAAAACCATTTCGAGATAAATGCTTTTTAACTCGTTTTCTGTGGTTATTTAGTTTAAATATTTTGTAATGAATTTATTACGTAACAAATAAGCGATGACCTTCATTTGACATTGGTGTAAACTGCGTGACCGGTCCAAGTCGTACTTTATTCTGTGTGGTTAGAATTCTTCAAAATTTACGCGTGGATTATACTACGGAGTTTGATTTGGACCCGCTGCCGCTGCCTGACATCTAGCACTTTGACAGCGCCAGTAAAGTGACACTAGTTACAGTGTACCACTACGCAAAGATCGGCGGTGCCTTATCGTACACATTTAGATAGATTTAGAAATTTGGCAGTGTGGGAGCCCTCAATTATAATCTGACGTCATCAACCAAAATAGTGTAAATAATTAATTTTGAAAAAGTAGGAAACTAAATGACAAAATCGACGGTCCCCACGAACATAGTCGTATGGAAAAATAAGACGAAATAGTACTTTGTTCTTGGGGACCGTCGAAATATTGAAATTAGTTTCTTATAATTGACTTTTCTATACAAAAAAAATATTAAAACCACTGGTAATTTTTTTTAAACATTCCCAATTGTGAGTGTGTACGTGTGACGTGTGCTCATGCTTTTTTTACCCGTCATTCCCACGGAATTTGGATAAAATCCCGATATCGCAACCGTTAGGTTAAGAGACAAAATGACGATGTAATTTTTGGGAATTCCCAAGGACATTAGACATGTCAGAATTTCAATTCCCTTCTTTGTTTGTACAATACGTAAGGAAGTTTTCAGAAAAAAATGTACCCTTTTTGCCTTAATTATCCTTAATTTTCCATAGTACATAAATTATTAGTCAGTTTTGTGACGATCCATACAATATGTATGGTTAACTGCGTCACAAAACTGACAATTAAAGGAGGGACACTTTTTTATTGCTTAAATCGATAGTAGTCGTGTTTCTGATTAGAAATAACCCAAAATTTGTTAGGTTTCAAAAAAGTACAGGGTACAATTTTTTCTGAAAATGCCCGTAAATCCTCTATGGTAAAAAATACCGAAACACAATTGACCAACTTGAGATATAATAATATGCAATGTACAAAGGCGAACTTATCATTTTAATAGGCCTTTATCAGAGAGCTTTTGAGGGGATTCGTTTACCGGATCTAACAATTTACGCGCTTGAATCTGCGGGTAAAGACTAGTATGTAAAAATTAAAAATATCTGTAAAAAAAATAATTAAACATTACTAATCTATCTTAATTTTTTCTTTTAACCAACACTATATGAATTCACCGAGTTTGAGATAAATGATTCTTATTTCATTTTATTTACATTCCTTAATAAACAAAACGAATATTTATTGAATCAGGCGTTACTTTGCGGAGGTCCATATTAATGAACTAAAACAATTACTTTGCTCACCCGCGACCTTACGATAGTTACGTTTATGCAAGAAATGTGCGTTCATGCAGTTCCTCCTCCTCCTCGGTGGAGCACATTTCTTGCATAAACGTAACTATCGTAAGGTCGCGGGTGAGCAAAGTAATTGTTTTAGTTCATTAAAACGAATATTTCCCAAATTTTCCACCTAACTTAATTCATCAAATTCGCTGACTAAAGGAGATTTGAGACAATGCCTACCTATATGTAATTACGTGCAAAAGGTACAGTGTTTGTGTCAAACTCGCAACTTGAAGTGTAAAACTCGTAACTCTACGAATCAGCTTGGGGAAGTCGGGGCCTAATTACGTGTAACCGAAGCGCATGAAGTATAATCATAGAATAAGAAACCTTTAATGACTTTATTTTAAGCACAAAATTAGATCTGGCGGTTAAATTGAAACATTCGTGTATAATTTCATATAATCTAGACGTCGTACGCCAAACAGATTAGCTCGTTGAAATGGCAGAACAGATGGCCGTTGGGGCCCAAAAGTTCTCGAATGGAGACCACGAATTGGCAATCTTAGCCTCCAGCCAAAGAGATGGACAGATGATTTGGTAAAGGCCGCAGGTTCAGGGAGGATGCAAACCGCTTCCAACCGTAATGATTGAGTATCAATGAGGGAGGCATAGTGTCCAGCAGTAGACGTCTTACGGCTGAAATGATCATGGCGATGCTGATGATACCTAGCGTAGTAGTAGTAGTAGTAGTTTGTGTGTTGTATTCTTTGTGGTCATTCTAGTCATTGTATTATATTGTATGTTTGGAAAAAGTTTTTTTTCGTGTTTTTTTGGGATCGGTGAATTTTTTTTTCGAAAATTTGTTGTGAGGTTAAGTCATGTAGGTCAAGTCATGTAGGTAAAGTTATGTAAGTTTAGTCATCACTTATAAAATATCTGAGTTTGCGTTGACAATATTATGTACGTTTTGATATAATTTTACCGCCCTCCTTCCGAGTAATAAAAAAATAACCATGCGAACTTCATCATACGCCATACCTAACTCTTAAGTCACTTGAAAATAACATGCCAATTTCTACAGATTTCTATCAAAATAACCCCTACTCGACACGTAATACCGTCCTAAGTTTACGTGCAGGCTCGTTAGTAAGATACAACTGTACGGAGCTTTTAATTCAGTTAAATTCGAACTTGTTCCGGAACCGGCGCCATCTTTGTTTTCTGTTAAGTTGGCACAATCCTGTCACGGGGCTTTGCCGCGCTTTTAAAGCTGTGTAAATGTTTTATAGGCGCTAGGTGGTATTGGGTGTAGTTTTATAATTCTACTATCCAGTGGCATGGAGTGAACACTTTAGTTAGCCAGTCCGGCCAAAGTCGAAGTCAAAGTCAAAGTCAAAACATCTTCATTTCAAAGTAGGTACAGTCAGCTGCAGGGAATCGTGACCCCCACTGTAGGTATACAAACTTTTGATGCAGGAGGGTCATATTTCTCTACAGCTGACTGGTCATGAACTGAAACAATTACTTCGCTCACCCGCACGTACACTGCATACGTCGATGTCGTTGTTGTACGTTGGGTCGTAGGTGAGCAAAGTTATTGTTTCAGTTCATTGATTATGGGCATCCTCAAAATAACGCCTGATTCAATAAATCATAATAACTAAAACATATTATGAAAAGGGGTTAGGTAAGGTTTCGAAGACTGGCAGCGTTCTCTCTTTGAACAGCTAAGGTAAATCTTTGTCTGAAGAAGCAGCCAGCTCTTCGGTCTCCTGTGAAGTCGACTACCCTTTTTGCTATTTTTATCTGAGTGTCTAAGAAGGGTTATTTTATATAGCCTCATAGCGCTAGGACCCCAGAGACCAAGGGTCTCCACACCGAAAGGTGCCCCCTGTGTTGTATGCTTTCACATTTAGACGACCAGATGGCCTAGTGGTTAGAGACCCTGACTATGAAGCTTGAGGTCCCGGGTTCGATTCCCGTGTCGGGGCAGATATTTGTATGAAAAATACGAATGTTTGTTCTCGGGTCTTGGGTGTTTAATATGTATTTAAGTATGTATCTATCTATATAAGTATGTTTATCCGTTGCCTAGTACCCATAACACAAGCTTTGCTAAGCTTACTTTGGGACTAGGTCAATTGGTGTGAATTGTCCCGTGATATTTATTTATTTATTTTCAGCCGCTTCAGAAGGTGCATTAGATCCGTTGCAAGTTCCAAAGAGAATGAGGCGGGGTAACTGAACAAGTGAGCAGGTTGCATCCCATACCAGCATCGGTTCAGTTCAGTTCAGTTCTTTATTTGCAATAAATTGAGTGTGATACACAAGGATGCCCTTCTTCCACGGCATCAGACTCATACCATCGTCTCTTGCCATCGTCTCTTGCAGTAGGTACCTGCGGGCTTAAGTAAAGTTGGCACGCTGACGGTAGCAAAGGACCGCTGTATGATGCCATATAGTGCAGCATATCTGGAGAAGCGGCCTGCATTCTATTGACATGCCATGGCCGGTCAACGTCCCTGCCACAGGGATACTTTAGAGGAGCGCAGGCAGGAACTTCGAGCTGTAGACAGGCTGCAATTCGGAGATATCTTTTTTAAATATAGACTATAACAAGCACGTATGAATGTTGAAGAATCTATCATGGGTTCGGAAAAATCTTGCTGAAAATAATCCGGCAAAAAACTGAACAAGATATATTTCTTTCAAAGATATCTAGAAGTATTTAACATATTTTTTTAACACAGTAAGGCCGGAACCCCACTTCTGCGCACGGTCGAGCTACACACGTGGGTACAAAAACGCTTTGTATGAAAATGTAGGTTGATACTTCCACAGTAGTGCACGAGTACGCTGCGCACGAAATGACGTCACTACGTGTATTAGCGTGTCCGTGCGTAGCGTGCGCAGCATTGGGGCTCCGGCTTAAGAGGCTGACAACACCTAATTTTGTTGAAATTGATGTCATTTAAACAGTTTTTTAAGAAAAACTGCTTGTTCTAGCACATCAAAAAAATTATATGTTAATATTCATCATATTTCAAAGACCGTAATCCACAGTTTTTTTTTAATTAAATATTTGCCCGATAAATTTCAATATACCCGGCTGCCCAGTAATAGCGGCATCTCGTTTACTCCGATACAAATAGACAGTGTGCGCCGACGTTGGTGTTGACAGCGTCTTAATGTAATTGTTTTTCTGGTGTGTGCCGGTTTTCTTTCTTTACCTTAACGCTCATGGTAAAATTCAAACGTTATGTTGCAAAGAAATACCGAAACATTCAAAGTGAGTCCAGGTTTGCACCCACGACTTGCTTGAGAGGCCACAGTCAAGCCGCTGGGGTATAGGTAACGCCATCAGAGTTGAGGTCACGCACACAACAACACGTCATGTAATGACAGCGGGATTTTAACATTTATTCGTACCGATAGCAAGTTCAACAAAGAATTACAAGAATGACTAAAAAATTCTTTAACCATTTCTTTAAGGCGAGGTACCTCTAAGAAACGTAATTTTTAATTTCATTTTATTTAGAAACGGTAATGATTAAACACCTGAAAAAAATATATGTTGCTTTTGAGACCTTTCTGTAAGTACGTCGGGCACTCGTTACATAATTGGACAAACTTCGCTCGATAGAAAAAAAATCCAAACATACCCCTATTTTGTACCTTTAAACTCATTTCATTTCAATATTATACTACTTGATGTATTGAAAGTCACATCAAAATAAACGTCTGTAATGATGTAATGTCCGTCGGGTTTAATTTTGTTAATTTTGTAAAACATATAATTTTTAACCCAATATTAACGAAGTTCACGCCACGATTTACTGGCGCCCCGCTGCCAGCCCACCGCTCAGTCCCGAGCGGAACGTGTTGGAGGTCGGACGCTTGCCAATTTTTGAAGCGCTCCACATTACGACTATATATCCTTGATGTGGGTAGTAGTATCATCATTTATTTCTGTTATTTACCACTTTTCAATGTAACCGCCACACACAAAAAGAAACACCCATCCACGCAATTATACATAGTACACAGTGTACAAAGAAAAACAGTACGGGCACAGAGTAAAAATGTAACCAGTTATTCAACTTCATACAAGAGCGCCCGAATCGACGCACGCACATAGCCAAACGTATTACACGGCCGCTAAGTAATCTTCGGAATACAAAACAATGCTGCAGTCCCACGCGGCGCGCCGTCTATGATGCTTGGCTGTGTGCGTGCGTTGATTCGGGCTCTCTAGTATGAAGTTGAATAACTGGTTACATTTTTACTCTGTGGTACGGGTCTATCAAATTTTTTACAAGTGCCTGTAATATAAATTCGCAATTATTGACAAAATTGCCACAGTACAAAGTTTACTAATGTTACCGCTGCAATCGCCGAAATGATAATTCTTATTATTTCAGCATGAAGGTGACAAAGATGACTGTTTCACACATCTAAATATACACGATGATTTTTAATCGGTGATCAGGAGTTGAAAAATCTTGATCCGTAGACAAAATGGAATTTAATAGACGAGATCTTAAAGCAATGAGGTCTCTGGTTAATTAATAAATAAAAAAAAATGTTAAAACTTCTTCCATCCACCGAATCATCATCATCCTACATTTGTTTTAGTTAAGTAGTTCCGTCAAGTGTCATCGCTTTGGCGGGAAATTTGACAGGTCTCACGTCAAAGTTTGTTAAAGAAACTGACTTGTCAAAGAGGTTTAAGGCTCATAGACTAAACCATGCGTAGGGTTGACAATGATTTTAGTTAAAAAGTGGTTTACCAAATAATTATTGTTTAAAAAAATTGATGGCTTTTTTCGTGTAACTGCGACTTAAACGTGGCCGCCATCGAATACTGATCTAGAAAAATTGGTTCCTGATCACCGATTAAAAATCCTCGTGTATAAAAGAAGAAACTGACTGACTGACTGACTGAAATATCAACGCACAGCCCAAACGGCTGGGTCTAGAGATTCCAAATTGCCAAAAGGTTCCTTATAAGGTCTAGAGGTGCACTAAGAAAGGATTTGAAAAAATTCACAACTTAAGGGGGTGAGACGGGGGTCCGAAGTTTGTATGGGGAAACAATATTAGTTTGACTATTTTATTCGAAATTTTTCAGGAGTGCTAACGATAAATGAGTAAACACGTGTTTCAGGTTTTTTGGGAATTCAACCCCTAAAAGAGGGAAATGGGGTGACAAGGTCTGGAAATCAACATGGGTATTGTTTCTATGGTTTAGGGACCTTATCGGGTCGCGCTGGTTACGAAAACAACAACAATTTTAAAATCCAACGTGGCGGACGTGAAATACCATCTCCCCCGGTGGGGTGCGATGGGGTTGAAATATCTAAATATCAATATGGGTGTCGTTTTTATGTTTTTTTTTGGGACGTTAATTACGAAAATGACATCGATTTTGAAATTTAATATTGTGGACTCCTGACACCTATCATTTTCCTAAAGTTTATAATCTCAGTGACTTTTAGGTTAAAAACAATATGGAAATGACAGGTGTCAGGATTTACTTCTTAATTAACTGCCGACCACTATGTATACGCTCATTTTTTCATAAATCTCAAATTCGGTATTACAATATTGACTTAGACCGCTGACTACCGACACAGTGCCACTTTTAGCAATTGTTGTAGTGTGTGGGAGCGTGAGAAGTATGGTGTCATATGGCTTACGAGGCTGCTGCGAGTTTATACATATTTTTGACCACTTGATCCGTGAAGAATGACCGACACCTACCGTTATTTGTATTTTAGCGCCATATATAGTTTAGTTTTGTATCTAACTGAAATTCTGGAACTGTACAAGCTGCGGACAAAACTTAGAAGTATCCACTTCGAAAACGTTTCATATTTTACATTTATAACACAAAAGTAATCTAAGTAATTGCACCTAAACATTTAAATTACAGCGTGATCTTGGTCTAGGTCGCAACTTACACTACTGTAAATTAAATTACACTGTGGCTGGTAAGCGTGACCTCCGTCGGCAAGTTCACGGCGCGCGCGGCGATCGTAGCTTTTGCGCGGGCGGGGTGCGGGGTGTAAATTAACGTGGCGCGCTTCAAGAACCTCGCCTTAAGAATAATTTAGGAAAATACATCTAGTTCAAACAAAACAGAAAATAAAATATTATGATCTATTTTGTACCTCCGATGATGGCAAGTGGAGGAGGAGAAAGAACCGGGAGCTGGAAGACCTAGTGTCTGAGCCCAATGTAATTGGAGAAGCCAAGGCGGCGAGATTGCGCTGGCTCGGCCACCTAGAGAGGATGGGGGAGGATCGGGCAGTGAAGAGAGCGTTTATGGGGCGACCGAGCGGAAAACGTCCGGTGGGTCGCCCTAAATACCGCTGGTTTGACGAAGTGCAGAAGGACGTGACCGCCCTCGGCGCAGCCAATTGGCGCGAAGTGGTGGAAAATAGGGAAGAGTGGCGCTCTCTGGTGTCGGAGGCCAAGATCCTCTTTGGGTCGTTGAGCCAGTGTAGTAGTAGTAGTAGTATTTTGTACCTATATAAATCAGATTAGCATATTTTTCGCTATTTATAAAATACCGATTTTTTTCTTGCGAATATTTCTTAACAGTTTCAAATTGTTTTATTTAAAAAATAGGTTATATTATTATGAAATATTGCGTAAGTATTTCATCATAAGATCATATAGGTAACTCACATTTTCATTCACTCAGTCACTTCATTCATTCACTATCTTTTTTGCAATCAGTACTTTATGTATAATCATTTGCCTCAACTCTCGTGGCTTTACCTATACCACTAAATTTTTCCTGGTCTTTCGATCCGGTCGTCATTTAACGAAAACCGGGAAAACTTATAACTTCCAAAACGAGTTCAGGGCAGTAGAGCAGACTAATACCGGGTCATATTTCATCGCGATGGGCAAAGTTGAGTGACGTCTGATACCGACGATAAATAATGGACGCTAATGCGTTTAGCAACGACAAGTTTAGCTTTATACCGTTGACTAGCTTATGTCAGCAACTTTGCCCGCGCACAAATAAAAATTTAAAAATCAAGAAACTGGTTTTCGAATGACAATTTTGAAACACTTAATTTTGGAAACAACTCATTTAATTTCTCATGTAGCGACATTCCCCTTTCAAACGACAAAGTGGGCAATCTTTAAACATAATCAAGCTAGAAGCCCGGAGGCCTTTTTAGAATAAAGAATGTTGTACTTACGGGGCACCAGGTGGCGCTTGGAGCGGGGTAATAACCAATCACACGCCGACCTGCTCGGAATCGCATCACTCTGTACATTTGAGTGACGCACGCTTGAAATCATCTTGTAAGTGTCACTGAATTGTTGAACGAGAAGAGAGGGCGGCATTTTTACTCACGACCGGTGAATGTTTTTTTGTAGGGTTTGATATTATGGACACCCGCAACAAGAAGGGCTAAATTTTATTGGCTTACTATTTAAGATTTTGCGATTTTACATTAATCCCGTGGGAATATCGGAATAAATATTATGCTATTTCAGACGTCCAGTGTTATCTACATAGGTACGTCCGTTCCGCCGTTTTAATGTGAAGTAAAATCCTACACACACATGCACACGCACGCACACACACATATACACACACACACACACACACACACACACACACAAACTTTCGCATATATAATACTAGCTGTTGCCCGCGACTTCGTCTCCGTCCGTCGTCAGAGGAGTTCGATAACAAACACCGTGACACGAGATTTGTACCTATATATTAGAAGAGTAGCAGACCCAGCAAACGTTGTCTTGCCATATAAATTATAGCCTACGACGACCTACTAAATACGGAGAAAAAATTTCATAAAAATCGGTCAAGCCGTTTCGGAGGAGTTCGATAACAAACACCGTGACACGATAAACATGAAACTACCGTGAGACTCACTCATAGTGAAAATAAACGGATCACTCACGTCTTAACGTCGTTTTCGTCGTCCGTTTCGTGTGTGCGCGTTTGGCAGCCGCCGTGACGTGTGACTCCAAGATTCTTCTGGGCTACGGATTAGCCCGAAACATGTCGAGTTAAACTCGTTTTAAGACGTGAGTGATTCGTTTATTTTCACTGCCGTGACACGAGTCTTTTATATATTAGATTAGTAGGATGTGACATTTTGCTTGTCGTCCCTTTCTTAACTATATCGAGGCTTAAACTTGTCTGATGAAATGAATAAGGAAGTTCTAAACAAATTAAGTACCTGTTTTCGTCACTTTAATTACAGTGTTACTTTGGAATGTTTCGGAAAAGTTCTACGGATCCTCGGCAAAGTTCGGGCGTCTTCAGAAGTGCTCGGGCGAGATCGGGCAAGGTGACATTTTTGGTGAGAATCCAACTTTAAAATAGCTTTTACTTTTTATTATTGACTAGCTTTTGTCCGTGGCGTGGAATTAGTAATTTGGGCAGCTTATTTTTTTATACAATTGGCTTTTTCATCAATTATGGCTCTCCTCAGTTCCTCGATATAAAAAAATTACCCCTCCCCTGCACAGCAACCACTCATCCCCCCGCACCCCCACCCTCCCGCACCCCTCCGCAACCCCCGTACGCCCTCCCACACAGCACCCCCCGCACACCCGCGTTCGTCCCAAGTCAAGCGTGCCTATGCCTATAGAAGTTTTACTTCAAGTTTTTTTTTTGTCAAATATCTTGACAACGGTGCATCCTACGGCAAATTCAATCCGCACCCTCTCTCCCGTACCCTTCCCGGCACCCCACCCCCCCTCAACCCCCCCCCCCCCCGACCCCAAGGTTTTTGTCAAATATCTTGAAAACGGTCATCCTACGGCAAAATCATTGAAATTTTAATCCCCCTTTGCAGCCCCCCTCCCCCGCACACTCACCCCCCTCACAACCCCCCCCCCCCACCCCCCGGAGTTTTTGTCAAATATTTTGAAAACGGTGCATCCTACGGCAAAATCAATAAAATTTTCATCCCCCCTCTGGAACCCCCGCATCCCCTCCCCCGCACCCTCACCCCACCTCAAAACCCCGGTGTTAACACTGAAAGAATTTTTCAAATCAGTGCAGTAGTTCCTGAGATTAGCGCCTATAGAAGTTTTACTTCAAAAACCCCCGATTTTGAAACATTCTTTCGCTCCGCTCCGCTCTTATTGGTGTTAGCGTGATGATATATAGCCTTCCTCGATAAATGGGCTATCTAACACTGAAAGAATTTTTCATATCGGAGCAGTAGTTCCTGAGATTAGCGCCTATAGAAGTTTTACTTCAAAAACCCCCGATTTTGAAACATTCTTCCGCTCCGCTCCGCTCCTATTAGTGTTAGCGTGATGATATATAGCCTATAGCCTTCCTCGATAAATGGGCTATCTAACACTGAAAGAATTTTTGAAATCGGAGCAGAAGTTCCTGAGATTAGTGCGTTCAAACAAACTCTTCAGCTTTATATATTAGTATAGATTTAAAATCTTACTAACCCGTATTGAAAATGAAATGAAAGTTTGGCCTCAAGAAAGAGAGAGAGATATTTATTTACCATATTCGATATACAAGAAAAAAAAATCGGTAACATTTTTTAAAGCGACACGTTCGGACAACGCCATCTGTTGGGCGCAGACAAAGTTAACACGTCATCTCGAAAGCCGAGGCATTTCAACACCATTTCAACGTTCTTGGACAACGCACTCCCTCTATTATTTTTAAAGGGAAATATTATCCCATGGAACCGCATTATCGGAGTATTAGTTATCCTACGTCTCAACTCATATCGTCTTGAATTCAGATCCAAATATTATCGAGTCAAACATTTGGTAGCACAGTGAATGGTTGCGGTACTCTGAAGATGAGCTCCGAGGCCGTATTGTCTAAAGCTTCTGACGCTTGCCTTCACTTTCGCTATCTCTTTCTGTCATCATTTTATACCATTTGACAGAAAGAGATAGTGATTGCGAAGGCAAGCGACAGAAGCGTTAGACAATAAGCCTACTGGTTGAGTTCGAAACGCGTCAGTGTGGTTTGGTGGTGGTGATAGTTGGGTTTGTGTGATTTATGTGCGTTCATACAGTGTGGAGGTGGAGGAACTGCATGAACACACATTTTTTACATAAAGGGTCGAGGGTGAGCAAAGTAATTGTTTCAGTTTAATCATTGGCTGAAAAGGAATTAAATAGATGCGGTCTCAAGCAATTGAGTCGCTGTTTAATAAAAAAAAGTTCTTGCTAAATCTTCCACACTGAAGTTAAGTAGTTTCGTCAAGTGTTGTCGCTTTGGCGGGGAATTTAACAGGTCTCAAGTTAAAGTTCGTTTAACAAACTGATTTGCCAAAGAGGTTTAAAAAATTAAAATTTAAAAATCAATTATATAAATAATCGTGATTTAAAAAAATAGACATTTTGTTCCATGTAACTGCGACTTAAACGAGTGCGCCACCGAAAACTGCGCCACTGGTCTAGAAAAATTGGTTCCTGATCATCAATTAAAAATCATCGTATATTACCCCGAAATATGAGAGATTCTGCGGGATATCAACTAGCGTAAACGAAGTCAAACTAGATATTTACAACAGAAACCGCTTTTGGCGTGCGCTGTCGAGACCCACGCCCGTCGACTAATTCCAAAGTTTGTTCATTAGAATTTTTCACAAGAAAATCCTCTTGGCTTCTTTTAATTTAGTTTTTACTTAATTTAGACGAGAAAGAAAAGTTGCCATCTCACAATGAGTTGCACAAACAGATAAATAAAGTTATGATGGGATTAGAATAAGCATTTGATTTATATTCGGGATTACTTTTTAAAGTTTTTCGTTACTCGGCACTTAACAGAAACGCGCGACAAATTTGAAAATATTTTCAACCAATTTGTACTCAACAGTCTGATTTCTGAATACACTTCGATAATCATCATCAACATCCCGGCTTAAACCTACACATCCCACTGCAGTGCATAAGCCTTCTTTTTGAATGAGTGGGCTTGGGCCATAGTTCCCACGCGGACCCAGTGCGGGTTGGGAACTTCACACACCACCATTCAATTTCTTCCCATCACTTTCTTCACACGCAGGTTCACTCACGATGTTTTCCTTCACCGTAAAGCTCATAGTAACTTTTAAATGTAGAAGAAGAAGAAGAAGAAGAAGAAGAAGAAGAAGAAATGTTTATTTGCTTTAGAATACGTAACAAAAGGTGACATAAATAAAAAAAGGTAACAGTATTCAGCCGGCATACCAGCATGCAAATTATGATACAAAAACAAAATAAAAATAAAAAATATTATCAAGTCATCACAAATAAAATTATAAATTAACATATGAACAAAAATATATATATATATATATATATATATATATATATATATATATATATATTAAAATGTCGAACTACAAACTAAACAAAATAATCAAAATAATAAAAATAGAATTTACAGGGATGACAAAATATAATCAATTACTATTCAAAATAACATTATAAATAAATTTATAATGACCGATTGCATCGCTTAGAAAAATCCAAATATTCCTTGACACTATAAAAACTATGCTCTTGGAGCCATACCGTCAATTTACTCCTGAAATTCGTACCATGCAACGACCTCAGTTCACTCGGAAGATTATTAAACAACACAATGGACATGTTAAAGGCATTCCTTTTGTAAACATCTGAGTGACATGGTGGATGATGAAGAAGATCCCTATACTGTGCTCTCTGATGCCTCACGGAAACATCTGAACGCCACTGAAAATGTTGTGGTTGAGTCTTAGTTATCAAACAAGCCTTCCTTATATACATACTGGCCAAAGGTAAAATATGTAATTGCTTGAAAATTGGCCTACAACTATCCGTAATCCAAGCATTTGCTATGGCACGTATACACTTCTTCTGCAGAACAAATGCTCTTTCCACATCAACAGAATTGCCCCATCAACAGAATTACCAATTGTAATTTGGAACAATACATAAATTACGAATAACTCAGGGCTTTCTCTCCGGGATCGAACTTACGACCCTCTGCTTGAGAGGCCATAGGTCAAACTACTAGTAGACTACCACAACTTTTCCAAATACCGTGAAAATACCTTTTGTAAATTGTGGAAATTCTTTAGGTAAGTACATGTACCTAGAAACTTCGTGATCGTTTTTGAAATGTGAATAATTTCGTATAGTGTCAATAAGAAAAACAGGTCTCATTTTGAAATGTGATTAATTTCGTATGGTTTCCCTAAGGTAAATTAGCCACCTGATTCGCCGTCCCATTTGGTCGCAGAAACGAATGGCAATTCATCATCATCGTCATCATCATTTCAGCCGTAGGACGTCCACTGCTGGACATAGGCCTCCCTCATTGACGCCCAATCATTACTTAAGCGACTTGCATCCACCCTGAACCAGCGGCCTTCACCAAATCGTGTTGGTGGACGTCCCACGCTGCGCTTGCCAGTCCGTGGTCTTCATTCGAGAACTTTTGGGCCCAACGGCCATCTGTTCTGCGTGCTATAAACACGTTGCTATTTCAACGAGCTAATTCGTTTGGCTACGGCAATTAGTTTTAGTTAATTGATACATTTACAAATATCCGAAAGCAAACATCATTGTTAATATACTAGAGGTACACACAACATTGTACGGGTGTTCAACGGTATATTCCTTATTCATGATGCAACGGAACAAGTTTCAATCGTAGGAACCGTGCCAACATCCAGGCAATAAAAGTTTGCCGAAGGCTTCCGAGCGCGCCCGAACGCTCACGAAGCACAAGTTTGTAAAAACACCGGAACAGGTGTTTACAAAGAAACGGGAACTTAAAAACTAAAGCATTTTGATACATTGAAACTTCTATCCACGTAAGGCATGGGTCTTAAAATTTCGATTATTTGAATTTGAACTTAACGTCAATCAGGAAAAGTTGAAATTGGCATAGACAGACATGTCCTAAATTTAAGGCATTGGGCCTTCGAGGTTGTTATAAATCGAGAGACACTCAATACCAATTAAAAACGTGCGGTAGGTACTGCCATGAGAAAACAGGATGACATCTCTATGCGTTTTCTCCTGCGTCTGCAGCCTATATCGATTCCACTGTTGCGCACAAGCCTCCTCGCAGAATAAGAGGACTTGAGCTATAGTTCCCACGCGAACCCAGTTTGGATTAAGAACTTCACACAAACTATTGACTATATGCGGAATGTTTTAAAATTTCCAGTGTAATTTCGCAAATAAAGTCCCAAAAACATGGTACTACCTATAAATTAAGAAAACTGAAAAACGATTTGGTTAAACTGAAACATTGATGCACAGAAAAAACCCCAGGAAAAAGACCAATGCTGGGAATCGAACCCAGGTCCTCAGCATTCCGTGCCGCGTGCTTACCCCTACACCACCAGTGGTCAGGAGTTTACACGCAAATTTTTCCTATGCATCATATCTACATTCCAGCCTGCCATCATCACTTATGCAGTGATACAGCGCCATCTATGCTCAGTTCTCATCGAGAAACATCAACACTCCTTCGGAACTAACCGCTCACCCACACTTCACGGGATGATCGTAAAAGTAAAAAAATTGAAGATGAAAAATTAAAAAGTACATAAAGATACTTCAAACCAAACTTGTTAAAAAATGTTACTTTTTCAACAAGGTACTATGTTAATTTACATGAACATTGTTTTTTACATTTATTACTCGTAAAGCTCGAGCAACAAAAATGTTTTTGTCGTGATTTCACGAACTCAATGTATGGACGCACCAAATTTTATAAGACTAATTAAAACAAATGAGTAAGCGCATTATATTGTCCAGCATTAACTGAATACGAAACGCTAATTTTGTATCACCAATTTGAATTCACCCTGTATAAGTGGAAATTGCGTTAGCTTATGTATATATGCTTATGTTAACGACCGCTTTAGCCTAGTTGGTAGTGACCCTGCCTACGAAGCAAGAGGTCCTGGGTTCAAATCCTGGTAAAGCACGAATATTTGTTCCTGAGTTATGGATGTTTTCTATGTATTTAAGTATTTATTTATCTATATAAGTATGTTTATCGTCGTCTAGTACCCATAGTACAAGCTTTGCTTAGTTTGGAACTAGGTCGATTTGTGTAAGATTGTCCCCTTATATTTATTTATTTATTTATTTATTTATATGTTAATTTATCTTTATATTCAACTGTGTTATATTTGCTGTTTGTTTTCTAAATAAAAATAAAAAAACTCAGTGATGCATGTCCGGGCTTCAAACCACAACCCTGTGCTTGAGAAGCCATATTATTATGTCAAACCACTGGGCTACCATGGCTTTTTGTTTACCGTCCAGAGGCTGTATTGTCTAACGCTTCTAACGCTTGCCTTCGCTTTCACCATCTCTTTCTGTCATCATCTTATACCGTTTGACAGAAAGAGATAGTGATTGCGAAGGCAAGCGTCAGAAGCGTTAGACAATAAGCCTGCAGAAATGTACTAATGGGATTATGTATCAATTTGTTTTGTAATAGCGCTTCTACCACTATCAGTCTTATCGCATATAGGGTGTAACATTTAGATCGGTCAGCATGGAAAAGTCTGAAACTATAAAAGAATGTTGAATTCATTAGTAGTAGTAGTGGTAGTCATTTCGAACACCTACTAAATAAATGAATGGATATGAAAACAATGCATTTTATTAATTTTAGAAAGACATCATGTTTCGTAGTTAGAAATAGTGTTTGATTTATTCTTCAAAAAGCAAAAAAAAAAAAAGCAAAAGCATTGTAACTTAGATAATATTTTAATTTAATGTTTAGGTACATCTTAGGGAAAATTTAGTTTTCCGCTTTTTTACTTCTTTTTCTATTTATACCCAATGTAATTTGGAGCTAATGGCAAATATTGTTGTAATCAATTGTTAGATATTAGTGCATGCGGTGTCCTTCTGTAAGTGATGAGGCACTTATTTTTAATTTGTACATGTATCTTTTAAGCATATGAAAAAGTGTACTTGTTGTTGAAGGTCCTAATAAATAAATAAATAAATAAATAAATAAATAAATAAAACGTCCGGATTCGATTCCCGTGCTGAGTAAAAGTTTTTTAAAAATGTATGAATGCAGTTTTTCTTGTTACTAAAATCAATGACATGGTTCCTAAGAACAGATCTTCGTATGTCTTATAGTTTCAGACTTTCCCATACTGACCGATCTGAATGTTACACCCTGAATATTGAAGAAAGTAGCCACACCGATCGGAAGCTTTTTATAAAACGGTACAGTATGCTACCGATATAATTTCAATTTACAAAATTTTCTTGCTAACAGATCTTTAGTTAATTTCTTCGATATATACGTCAGGAAACTGATAGTGGTAAAGCGCTGTAGAACTACCAACCAACTTTAATTGAAATCGTTTGAATTTTACTAATTTAACTATATTTCACAACTCCAAACTTTCACGTTTATACTTTAATGAATTTTCAATTCAGTTATTCGAATTTAAATACAAATATAGCTAGTGCCAGTAGTGCCATTCACGAAGAGGCGTGAATTTATCAAAATTAGACGCTAATAGCATTGCAATAAGAACCACGGTACGTCATCGTGAGTGACTCGATCTATAGTTGGTAGTTAAAATACAGGGCCGAATTATTTAACGTGATACAGTTTTTTTTTATAAACTAAATTTAAACTATTTTTTTAAATACAGTTTTTTTTTATTTTGCTCAAGTAATATAATAACTTTTCGTTTTTCATTGGTCTGATTTATTTAAGGGTGTCATTACTAAACTTAGTTTTTGTGACTTAATTGCAGCAAAAAAAAAACATACCTACTTACTACATTTAAATAATTTCAATAATGCAGTCCAGCATTTACTGTGGCAGAAACATTATTTTTGTGTATTTATATAAAAATTCAGCATGTAAAAAAGAAAAGGTTTACTTTTGCAATGTTTTTAATCAGTAAGTATATCATCACAAAGAGAAGTTATTTAAGTACTAACTAAAGTTAAAAATAATGTAATGCAGGAATTGAAAAATCTGCAGCTCACTTCAAAATCTGTTAAACGAAGGGCTTCATCTAATCTGAAGCGTTACGTACTTAATAGTACTTCAGAAACTTACTCAAAGTATCCAATAAACCCCGCTTTTAGCGTTAAAAACGAACCTCATTTCCTGCGAAGCATTTCCTTAATGGCCTGCCGCTTAAAAAAGAAAACATAAAAACAAAATGGCCGCAACTCATAAGAGCAATGCACGAAAATGTTTGCGCGTCATCGCGGCAGCGTCTAAGGTAAAAGTTTTATTTATGCGAAAACTTGTTTCATTTTTCTTTCCCGGGCATTTCAGAGAATAAAGCCGCCGCTGGTACACCACTGAACAACATAAATAACGGCACATTAAAGATGTATGAAGAAGACGAACCCACTTCTAGATTTATTTACAAGCGTGAAGTCCAGCGTTTAGTTTGCTTCAAAAAACGCCCAATACTGGAAGGTCACTCACCTGAATTCGGCGCATTTGAAATTCGAATGTCTCCGAGCGTTATGAACAGGGAACGTTCGGAATTCGAAAACAAAGCGTTTAGTTTTTTCTTTTTATGGCATCTTGAAATAAATTGAGCAGTCTTATGCTACAATATGACTCGGCATCTGCATACAATTTTGTTATTTTCATATTTTCTGCATAACGTTAAACGGCGCGTAAACTTAATATTTAACTGCGTTCGGCTTTACGTCCGAGATTTGGTAAATTGAATGTTTTTATAGCGCTAAAGACTAAACTATTTCAATTAAGAATCTCGTAACGTTCCATTTTCGAACTTTGTTTGAAATTGCAGCCAGTTGGAGAAGTTCCGAAGTCATTCCGAACGTCCAGTAATAAGGTTCCGACACGTCTCGACCTTTTACGACCCTTAACAAAGTAATCGGTCGTGATCGAGAAAAATAGAATGTTGCACATGATGGTGCAATTTCCTGACTATTGTCAGAAAAATGAGGTAAAGTAGAGCTTGAAGCTTATGTGGCTTTAAAGCTTAGGTAGAACGTGATTGAAAGTTTTTTAGCGATAATGTTACACGGCAAAAACTTGTTACATTGCCTAAGTATCTATCTATAGTATTTCACTCTTACGTACGAATGTATGATTTATAAAAATGAGATTAAAATGTTATAAGAGGAAATATTTTAATGAATTTTTCGTATGTCAAAATAAAATAAAAAGTTTAATGGTGCCACAACGCACATGCTTTCACTTTGATTATAATCAGTTTTCCTATTTTTTTTAACTATAATACTGAACATTTTCTGTTTCTTACCTAATCAATAATTAAAGTTCTAAATTAAGTAGTAAGGGAGAACTTCATATCGTTCGCGTGTTAGTGCTCCGTTCTCAAAAATTACCCTGTGGGATTTATAACTATAAATCCGTTGTATGTTTGTATGTTTGGCCGTCTATTATGATAGGGCCCATAGGGCTTTATACTAAACTAGCCTTGCTTATAATATGTCTCTTTCGTCTTCACACTCAAACTATTAAGCCAATTTCGATGAAATATGTTACTACAGGATGGTCTTATTTCCAGAAAATTACATGGTTCCCATGTTATAGCGATATATAAATTCGCCGCAGATGAAATCGCGGTCAACAGCTAGTATAAAAATATATAAAGATCATGAACTAAGAGGGACAACTATGGGGGTCATAAATGAGGATATCATCATCATCATCATACCAGCCTACATACGTCCCAATACAGGGCAAGGCCCCCTCTCAGAATGAAAAGGCTTGGGCCGTAGTTCCCACGCGGGTCAAGTCCGAATCGGCAACTTCACACGCATCATTGAATTTCTTCTCAGGTGTTTTCAAATATAATTTCGCACATGAATTCCGAAAAACTCAGAGATGCGAGCCCAGATTCAAACCCACGACCCTCTGCTCGAGAGGCAATTGGTCAAACCACTAGGCCACCATGCCTTCGGCAAGGAGGGGAATAGAGGGCGACTTATACAAGTAATGTTTTTTTTACGATTCGGATTGTACTACCTAACCCATCGAGTGCGGCTCCGACTCACACTTGACCGTTTCCATTTACAAGTCTACCGTGATTCTATCACGCATTTGCAAAAGTTTATTATTAACACGATACCGTAAATAATATATTTGTGCATCGCATGCCTCCTTCCATTTGTCTGGTTTGACGGCGTCTAAACTTAAATTTATGCCTGAACTTGATTCATATATCACGTGTGAAGATTCACAAATTCACGAAACACAAAAAGGGCCAAACGCCACTTGTTTGAAAATATGAAGAATTTAAAAACTTTTCTCAGACTAGACGGTTGTGAGACATAAAATTTTAACCCCCCTGTGAATAGAAAGTAACAAACCTGTTATAGTACAATGTGTTATGTGTTTTGTCCTTTCAGCGAAGGCAAATGTCATAGTGACAGACAAAGACAAACGAATGATAAGTTACCATTAATCTTAAGAAGAGTGTATAAATTTAGGAGAGCACAATCACAAAATAACAAGAACAAAGAACAAGAAAAGCTTTTATTGCGTACATTTATTTTGGCTAAAATATTTCATAAAATAATAATCATCATCATTTCAGTCGAAAGACGTCCACTGCTGAACATAGGCCTCCCCTAAGGCTCGCCAAACAGATCGGTTCTGCGCCATCCGCATCCAACGCGTTTCCGCAACCTTAACCAGAGGCCGTATTGTCTAACGCTTCTGACGCTTGCCTTCGCTTTCACCATCTCTTTCTGTCATCATCTTATGCCGTTTGACAGAAAGAAATAGTGATTGCGAAGGCAAGCGTCAGGAGCGTTAGACAATAAGCCAGCAGGTCGTCACTGCATCTTAATGGAGGCCTACCTACACTGCGTCTTTCGGTCCGCGGACGCCACTCGAGAACCATTCGGTCCCATCGGCCGTCAATTCTACGAGCGATGTCCCCTGCCTAATGCCACTTAAGTCTGGTGATTCTTGATCATTATGATATTAGGCTTCGTTCGCTGGCGTGAAGCAAACATACACGTACAGGCAAACACGCTCGCTTGCTTTCCTATTTATAATTAACTTGCTAAAGTTATATTTACATAATATATATTTAGGCTACTTCACGTCTTGACAAAGCTCGCAACATTTTTAACAATTCATCAAATTAATTTTGCTAAAGGCATTTAATTCATAAAAAAAAACATAAAAGAAGGATTACTTACAAGGCAGGTTTAATATAGACTTTTCGACTGAGGCCGGGAAAGTGTTTTTTCCACACGCTTTACGAGCGCGGAAGGTACTAATAAAGATATTTTGTGCGTAGGATGGCTGTTAACCTGTGTACTAGTTAAACTTCGGGATGTTTTATATGAAAGTATATAATAATATTATTGGGCAATACCAAGGATAATATAGACTGGATTGGCAGTCGCCATAGTACGGATCGGCCGCGGTTTTTGTATTTCGATTATTAAATCTAGATGTTGCTGAAATATAGCCAGAGGCTTTGAAGGCAAAACAATAAGACTACAGATGTTTCATATTACTACAAATGTATTATTTTTGAAAAATTTTGCATAATAAAATAATACATAATGCAGTGATATGAAGTCTTATTGTGTTGCCTTCAAAGCCTCTGGCTATATTTCAGCGCCATCTAGATTTAATAATCGAACTACAAAAACCGCGGCCGATCCGTACTATGACGACTGCCAATCCAGTCTATATCATCCTTGGCAATACTCTCTGACACCAGCAATATCGCCATCTGCAATACATCTGCTATATATATATATAAATGGCACCTTCAATTTTATGTCATAGTAAGAGAGATGACAGATGGGTGTCATCTATTGGGCGTTGGGGTATCGAGTTTTGGTACGTTTACCCTATATTACCTATATATAAGCACAAATTTGATTTTTAAAGAAATAAACTATAACTATAAATTGTCCAATGAATAAATAATTTCAATCCTAATTTCACCGCCCATTGATTAATTTTAACTGACTTATAAATGTGATGCCGTCTCCGTCTATTCGAACAAAACAAACAGAGACGGCATCACATTTATCCGTCAAATAAATTTGATCAATGGATGGTGAAACAGGGGGTAAGTCTTAAGGAGAAAATAGCAATAGCAAAAAATGGGCTCAGGAAGTAGTTATGTGACCTTCAAGTGACAGACAAACCAACAGCAATTTCGTACATACAATTTTGAAACTTCTTTCATTCTTTCATCCGTTCTTAGGGCTCTGTATCCATCACACATTCTACTGTCCGTTTGTCTATTTGTCTGTCTGTCTGTAGACAACTGAAATTTATACATAGAGGTGTGTCATCATTTCAGCTTATATACTTATTCCCACTGCTGGACACAGGCCTTCTCTTAAAAGGAAATGGCTTGAGCAGTACTTAGCTCCCACGCGGGCCCAATGCGGGTTGGGAGTGTGGGAGTGTGGAGTGAGTATATTATAATATAATAAGTAATGCCAAAATTAAGGGGGACACACCAACACATATAAAATGATCTTACAGAGCGTACATTTTACTTAGAAGCAGGTCTCTGCTAACACTGGATTTTGATTGATGCGACTGTGTAGGTACATAGCGTATATTTTGACATACCTACTAAATTAACGGAATCCTCGGTGCTCGAGTCCAACTAACAACTGGCTGGTTTTTTGCTTCTTTTTGTAATGCTCTAAGCTCCTAAATTTCGCTTGGCATGATGAAAATTGCATTTTTTTCTTTTAAAAGACGTTGAATAATGTTCAATATCTATGCAACTGTTTCCACTCGCAGTTTCAGTAAATGATATTTTAAATTGTAATTTCATACATGAGGACTTCAATTTGATGTATATTTTATTCAAATGCGGTTTAGATTGTACGAGACACCTTATTTTCTTCAAAGTTTTTAGAGTGAATAATTTGTGTGCTATTTTTGATCGAAAGGGGGTGGTGGTTTATTGATATATCTATTAAAACAAAAAAAAAATGGGTAAATTTGTGTGTGTGTGTGTGTGTGTGTGTGTGTGTGTGTGTGTGTGTGTGTGTGTGTGTGTGTGTGTGTGTGTGTGGTATGTACGCGTGTGTGCGTATGACATGTGTGAGGCATTTAATTTGGCATTCAAAATCAAAGTAAAATTACCTTTATCCAATTTAGAATATAACAAGCACTTATAACCAATAACCACACTATCCATAGTATATATTGTTTTTGGTCACTATTGGCTGATTTTGCAATACTATTGATACTATCGATACGTGGCGATGCTATCGATGGTACTATCGATATCCTAAATAGTTTTCAAGGTCAACTATCGACAGTCAAACTATCGATAGTCCTTCAACACTGCTACAAAGACAGACGGATGGCAGCCGAGCTATAGCAACAACATCACTTGGAACTTAAAGGTTTTAACCCTAACAAACCTATTATGCTCATTTTCACAGGCTAAAGAGCTATTAAAATGCATCCTCCGTTTTAAACGAACGCAAGCATTTCAGCAAAAACTAGGACAAAATTCCAAACCAGTCCCATTAGACTGACCACAAAGGCCGATCTGTGCAGGACTTCTTTGAGCGTTTTACTTTACAAATAATGCAATTAAATATTTCCACCAACCGTTTTCCGAGGGGTTTAAAGGAAATCTTTGCGATAGTTTGTTAGTTCGTTGAGTTGGTTACCCCATTTATTTATTAATGCCTTTTTAGGGTTCCGTACCCAAACGGTGCTAACGGGACCCTATTACTGAGACTCCGCTGTCTGTCACAGTTCGATAGAACTCTTCTGAAATGGCTTGACTGATTTTTATGAAACTTCTTTGTCTATGCTTAGTAGGTCTGAGAATAGGTCGTAGGCTATTTTTTATACCCCTATTCTTTGCAGAAGGAATCGCGAGCAACTGCTAGACATAATATATCTACTATATAAAAATAACTCGGGTTTTCCTTCCTGACGCTATAACTCCAAAACGCACAAACCGATTTCCACGGTTTTGCATTCGTTGGAAAGGTCTCGGGCTCCGTGAGGTTTATAGCAAAGAAAATTCAGGAAAAATTTCAACAGAAAAGCGGGAAAATCTTTTTTCACATACAGCGCCATCTCTGATACATAGCATGTACTACAAACCAATACTATTCTCCGCGGACGGAGTCGCGGGCAACAGCTAGTTTATTATAAAATGTATATATGTGTAAATGTGTAAATGTGTATGTGTATGTGTATTTAGACGGCCGGATAGCCTAGTTGTTAGAGAACCTGACTACGAAGCTTGAGGTCCCGGGTTCGATTCCCGGTCAGGGCAGATATTTGTGTGAAAAATTCGAATGTTTGTGCTCGAGTCTTGGATGTTTAATATGTATTTAAGTATGTATTTATCTATATAAGTATGTTTATCCATTGTCTAGTACCCATAGTACAAGCTTTGCTTAGTTTGGGACTAGGTCAATTGGTGTGAATTGTGCCGTGACATTTATTTATTTATTATTTATTTATCTGTTATTGTTGTTGTTTGTATTTATACTAGGTATTCGATATTTTGTATTTGTATCTTTTATAGGCCTCCCACAAGGCTCGCCAAACAGATCGGTCCCGCGCCATCCGCATCCAACGCGATCCCGCAACCATAACCAGGTCGTCGCTCCATCTTGTTGGAGGCCTACCTACACTGCGACTTCCGGTCCGTGTGGACGCCACCCGAGAACCTTTTTCCACTAGCCTCACTTTTTTACTTATTCTGTGCTCACTAAATGGTGTATAATGAAGAGTCATTGTATTTTCAACCGATGAAAAAAACGGAGGAGGTACCTACTCAAGTCGACGCGTATATTATATTTTAGTATTTTATGTATGACCATGCATAACTTTTTACTTGTCCGAATTTGATAGATAATTCTTTTTTCGGTTTAAAAACAGGGTAAGTATCTTTTAGGTATTTTTACCAACGTTTTTAATGATATTTTTTGGAGTTTCGCGTTACTTTCGCGTAAACAGTATTTTATAGCGAAAGTAGTTCAAACTGAAAGAACAACCGGATAAAGTTTAAAAAGTTGCCTTCACCGCCAAGTCCGCTTTATTCTGCAATTTAAAACGTTAAATTTAAAATGGAGGTGCCCACTTTTAGGGTGAAGAGTTACTTTTAAACGTATTTTTCACTTCTCATGCTCTTAAAATGTTACTTTAGTCTCTGCATATCGGGACTAAAGCTCTTTTTTGATCTCTAGGGATTAAAGTAATTTTTTTTTAATTTACTTTGGAAACTCCTAAACTGCCAATCACGGTGTTTGTGGATGGAGGATTATTGCCATTTTCAGTGACTGGGCATAGACAATTTTAAAGCTTTCCACAGACCGCAGCGCGCTGCGGACGCTCCGAAGCGCTCCGTAGCACCCGCTCCGTAGCGCTCCGTAGCGCCCTGCGCTTCGGTCTGGAAGCCTTTAGTGCGTGGAAATACCTAACCTCAAAATAACAACTGTATAAAAATATTTAAAAAAATAATAATTTCGTGAAACACCATGAATAATTACGAATATTAATATACTTAATTATATTAAAGATGAATTCATTTTATTATGCATACTTAGTCCAATTAGCTATGAAATAATTTTCAAGTTTGAATCTGTTGGCTAAATATGCAAACATTTAAAGCGTCACTCAACAAAAAAAAAGCCGCGGAACAAATTTAAATTGCTATTTGAATTCTGAACAGACGTCCATTGCTCGTATTGAGCGTACGTTTTATAAAAGTAATATTGTAGATTAGTATACCTAAAACATCGTTTTTTTCCTCGCATTCAAAGTGAAAAGTAGAATGTTTAACGCGAGACTAAACTGCCATAATGACACGCGAATTATAGCCACCCTCGCTCTGCTCGGGTGGCTAAATATCTTGTGTCATTATGGCTTGTTTTAGTCCCTTGTTGAACAATCTACTATTTGTTCATTCATTATTCCCCAAGCCGTGGTGGCCTAGCGGTTTGACTTATGGCCTCTCAAGCAGCGGGTCGTGGGTTCAAATCCCAGCTCGCACCTCTGAGTTTTTCGGCATTAGGCTGCGTATCCACCGGAGCTGTGCGAGGATGCGTTGCGAGGGATGTGTTTGTCATGAACCAATAGAAACACTTCATTTAAAAGGTCCTAAAGCGAATGAAGTGTTTCTATTGGTTCATGGCAAACACATCCCTCGCAACGCATCCTCGCACATCTCTCGTGGAAACGCAGCCTAAATGTGCGAAATTACATTTGAAATTTGCCATAAGCTTTATGGTGAAGGAAAACATCGTGAGGAAACCTGCATACACCTGCGAAGAAATTCAATGGTGTGTGTGAAGTTCCCAATCCGCACTAGACATGTCATTCTGAGAGGAGGCCACGAGGCTTTGGTTCCCTATTTTATTTGTTACTTTTTTACCATTGCTATCATAGCCACCATGCGAGAGACGGACAAACAGACAGTGGGGCTACAGTAACACGGCCCTTGTGGCGCCCTTTGATTACAAAACTCGGTAAAAATAGCCCATAAACAAATTAAATCGTAACAAAAAAAACGCAAAACCAATAAAAACTTCATTCAATTTGCGTTTAACAGGATGTAGCTTCATCCTTTCGAGTGCGCAAACCGTTAATAATTCACAAAAGTGAGATATTAAAAAATTTACTAACCTCCATTATTGCCCAGCCATGCGTAAAATATTGGTCGACCAAAACTCCCGTAATTATTCCAAGCGGCTAAAAAAGTGTCTGGAACATCCCCATACAATTAACAAGCAGGTTAAATTGAGTCTTATTTTTTAGTAATTTAGATTGCTTTTTGTTTGTCGCGGGCCGTCCAAAAATTGGTCCTGTTGAACGGACAATGCATGGACGCCGAGAATTGTTCGAATATTAAAAATCATTCGAGCATTATTGAATTGCTCTTTGCTATTAATTTGGCGTGTGGTCTCAGTGTCAGCGGTAGCAGCAAATATTAAACGAAGGATGCGGTTAAAATAATACCTGTGATTGTTGATCCTGAATGAATAATAATAAATTAATAATGTCAGTCATACCAGTTTATATAAGTCCCACTGCATAGCACATCTCTCAGAGTAAGTGGGCTTGGGTCGTAGTTCCCAGGCGGGCCCAGTGCGGATTGAGAACATCACACACACCATTGAATTTCTTCGTTGGTGTGTGGGTAAAAATCATGGTAAATTTCCAATGTAATTTCGCACGTAAAGTCCGAAAAACTCGTAAGTGGGTCATTGTTCGAGCGTTTTAACCGCCTCACTTTGGTGGTCACGTTTTCTAAGAATCGGCTGTAGATTTTAATGGCGTTTTTGGTTATTTATATACCCCGTTATCTAACGCTCAGTTTGGGGGCAAGCTAAAATAGTGATGTAGCTTCACATAATTATTTGATTCACATTTACTTATAATTAGTTATTTGTCAAAATGAAATTATTCTTTTGTGAATGTTCTTGAGATAACTCATTCATTGCATCTATTTGATCGGATAGGAGGGCGACAATTATTGAATTAACAAACGTATTAAATAAAAAACCAGGCATTAAATCTGTAAAAAATATTAATCAGTTGTTAGAAAATAAGGAAGTTCAAATTGATAAAAGTATTGTGCCAGTTACATCTGTAGAGGACGAAAAACCATTTTCATTTTTAAAATGGATTTTTACAAGCAGGCGACGAAGTTTAACTTCATATAATTTGGAAAAAATATTGTTAATTTATTATGAAACATACTTACAAAAATAAAATATTTGTTTTTTCTTTCTTTTCATAATAAATAAAAAAATCACTATAGAAGAGCTCTGGTAAGTATGGATCTTTTAGATAATTATGTTAGTGAGTGAGTAAATGAACTTAATTTTTTATCGATTCAGATTAACGAAACTGCCCCATCACTTGCCCCCAAACTGAGCATTAGATAACGGGGTCTACTTATTTATTAGAGGACCTGTACTTCTACCACATAATTAAAAACTGTATCAGAATCTTTTGCCATTTCTACAAAAAAGTGTCTACGAAACTGATTCGGAACAAACACTCTTATAATAAAACCCAAGTGAGGCTTGAGAGGCTATAGGTCAAACCAGGCCATATCGTGAGGAAACCTGGGGGGCTACTCCGAAATTCGAAAATCGAAGTTCGTATCGCATCGTCTTGCTCGCTCTTGTATTAAATACTGTTAGCGTGAGAGGAATGGCACGATACGAAGTTCGAATTTTGCACTTCGTAGTATTAGGCCTGCACAAACTTGCGCCTGTGCCCTGCAGTGGGAAGTAAATAGACTGAAATGATGATAAATGCTAGAAACTTATTTTTATCGCTGTTTTTGCTCGATCCTAAAATTACTACATAATCAAGGAGCGGAATTTCTCATAGCAAAAATCAAACATCAAAGGGATTGAACATAAGTTTTATCGACTATTCCAGTTATCGATGTTATCGAATCGACTCTTCGCTTGTTATCGCATTTTAACATAATTTGTAACATTTGACCTCTTTGATAAGCGACTTGCATCTCCATATTAAAATAAATCGCGTCAACGTCACATATGACATTTATGTCGCTTGAGTTTTTCTCAGTCATTCCCGTGTTATTAAAATGGTTAATCCTAAAAGAAAAACGATTAACAAATGGATAAAAAACATCCCTTACATCAACGGAGGTAGAACACTCTTTCTCAAGCTATAAATGGATCTACAATGATAACAGGACCAATTTAAAGGGTGACAATATACACATAGAAAAAATTATGACAATTCTCTATTACTACAGAGAAGATAAAGAAAATGCGATTAATACAAAAAAAGATTTCGATTGTTATTTTGAATGAAGGTTATATTTTAGTTTCGTTGCATTTCCGTTTAAGGTTTTATATTTTGATTGTAATTAACTTAAAAAGTGCTATTTTAAAAGTACCTACTATTTGCTGAAATATTTATCGATAGTCGATAAAACTTATGTTCAATCCCTTTGATGTTTGATTTTTGCTATGAAAAATTCCGCTCCTTGTACATAATAGTCACGGTGGTACGAATGTTTTCGTGTAGGTACGAGTCAAACTCGCACTTGGCCGTTTTAAAACCGCTTACACTCAGACGTATCATTTTGCATGCCATTGTGAAGTTAGCATGGAGTGGTCCCGTTGAAAATTATAATGGTTTTTGAAGGCATTGTTGACGTGTTTCACAAATCGCCATACAGGCAATGTGGAATACTATACAACTAGCTTTTGAATATTAGAATAAATGAATATTAGGGGACAATCTTACACAAATCGACCTAGTCCCAAACTAAGCAAAGCTTGTACTATGGGTACTAGACGACGATAAACATGCTTATATAGACAAATAAATACTTAAATACATAGAAAACATCCATAACTCAGGAACAAATATTCGTGCTCATCACACAAATAAATGCCCTTACCGGGATTCGAACCCAGGACCTCTTGCTTCGTAGGCAGGGTCACTACCAACTAGGCTAAAGCGGTCGTTAAACCCGCGGTTTTACCCGCGGTCTCGCCTGCATATGCCATTAGGTAGTGGCCAAAACCACTAAGCCTTGGTGGCATAGTGGTTTGACCAATGGCCTCTCAAGCAGAGGATCGTGGGTTCAAATCCCGGCTCGACTCTGAGTTTTTCGGAATTTATGTGCGAAATTACATTACATCGTGAGGAAACCTGCATACACCTGCGAAGAAATTCGATGGTGTGTGTGAAGTAACCAATCTGCTCTGGGCCCGCGTGGGAACTACGGCCCAAGCCCTCTAATTCTGAGAGGAGGCCTGTGCCCTGCAGTGGGACGTATATAGGCTGGGATGATGATGATGATGATGAATAATTAGACAACCGGTCTTTTTTATGTTGTATGAATAAAATCCGTGCAAAATGTCTTTATTTACTCGTAACGTTGCTAATCCCACTGAATGATCTGGATAAAAAGTAGCCTTTGTGATATTCCCGCGATCTAGCTATCTACGTTCCAAAGTCCATCCAAAAACGATTAGCCGCTTAAACATGAACCAGAAACAAACACGCACTCACAAATTTTCGCATTTAAAATATTAATGTGATTACAAAACAATGTTTTGTTTTTAAATACACATATTTCGACGGCAAAAACTAAAAATGTTTTTACAACATCAAATATTAATAAGTAATCTCAACGAATCAAGCCAAAACTCACTTTATTATGGATGCCATAGGAGCTCCGCCGCATGATTTATCGCCTTGGTTTTTCTATACGTATTCGCAATTTTCTCCAACAAAACACTTTTCTACGCAACATGTACACCCTGTATCACCTTTTAAATGTGCAGGGTTTAGGGGAGGTCGGAGCACAGCTTAGAAAGTTTAAGCTGGTGCATTAGTATTTTTCTTTTTAGAGTTACGCACCTCAAAAAAGGTAACAAACGGAATCATTCATGGGATCATTTTGTTGTCCATCCGTCCGTCTGTCTGTCAAGATCCTTTATACCACGGAACGCGTGGAGGCATCGAGTTGAAATTAAAATCATATACTCAGGTCTTTAGTTTCTTGAAGCCATGAAAAATCAAAATCTAAGTTAACGTGAAAAACGACATTTCGGCACTATCAAGGGAATCAAAATTTATAGGGTACTTCCCATAGACCTACAATCATAAAGTTGGGTATGCCGAAAGGTCTTACAGCACAAGCAAAAAAACCGGCCAAGAGCGTGTCAGACACGCCCAAGATAGGGTTCCGTAGCCATTGCGAAAAAATCAAGTAATATTTTTCTAAGGATTTCGTATGTACGGAATCTTCCAAGTTTAGGTATCGCCAATACTTTGAAAAAAGCTCGTATTTCACAATCGATAATCTGGCTAAGTGAACTTTATTACGCGCGTATCAAGGTTCAGTTTTGTTTACATGCTGATTTGAGATACGAGCTTTTTCAAAGTAGTGACGGTATGTTTTATACCTATTAACTCTTAAACTACAAATAATTCCCAAGCAATCTTAGTCGCTATTATTTACCTTGTAAATTTAATATATTTACTACCATTTTGAATTTTTTTTAATTTTTCCTCCCAACAGTTTAGATTTTAGAGGGGGGGGACGGTCGATTTTAATGTAAATTTTCACTTTAAAGTTGAATATTTCGCAAACAGATCACTGAATACAAAAATCATGTTAGCAACCCCCCAATGGTTTTAAAAGACCTATCCAAAGATATCCCACATTATAGGGTTAGTCGAGAAAAAAAAATCACCCCCACTTTACGTCTATGGGAGGTACCCTAAAAAAAAATATATTTTTTTTTTATTTTACCACTTTTTTTGGCATGACTGCCATGTATATTCATGCCAAATTACAGCTTTTTAGTACTAACAGTCTCTGAGCTTAGTCGCGGACGGACAGACAGACAGACAGACAGACATGGCGAAACTATAAGGGTTCCTAGTTGACTACGGAACCCTAAAAAACGAAAATCATAAATTTGTTGTTACATCACAAAAAAATGCGATTAATCTTCTATAATGTACTATCGCCCCAGACGTCAGCTTGCCATTTTCAAAACGAATTTGCTTGCAGCCGTTGATGTTTATTGCTATGGATTGGTATGGACAGATGTCTAGCCACTGCACGCAAACTGGGCCTTTAAGGTGCTCAGCTGGCGTCTGGGCCGATGGTACTTGTCAAGAGTCTGTATAACCCGCTCTTTTCACTGATAACAACTATACTAGAACTCAACGGGAGCGTCTCCAAAATACATAAAGTCGAAAAGCATGATTGTTGGAAATACTGGGTCATTTGATGAAATTCAATTTTCGCTTAAAGCAATAAGTAGACGAAATTTTTCGATCGTGTAATCTACAGACTGGTTTAGGTAGGTTAGGTTTAATTTCTAATCTTGGAAAGTTGACGATTTAAGAGAAAATTAAATTAACGTGAGCAAAGCCTCACTTCTAAAAACTTATCATAAAGTGCCAAATCAAGCCCTTAGTCTTATAGTTTGTTTTATGGATTACTATGTATGTTTGTTCTGTTGTAAGCTACGGCACGGTACAACATAAACTTTGCACGGCCTTGGGTAATGGCTTACGGATGTGTTTACACGGTATAAGGAAAAAGGAAGTTAATTTATGTGCGGAGGCTTAGATGTTCACACTTTACACCCGCCTGCATTGGCGATACAAAACTGATGTCTGAGGATGTTGAGGTTTTCGCAGTTGTACGTGAAGGTATTTTTAACACGGACAATGCTCCGGGTCAAAGCTAGTGCAGAATTAATGTTTACATGCAAACAACCGAATAAAAAAACTCAGTACCTAGATCTAATAATCTGAAGGGTCTATAGAAGTGTCTTCAAAATTGATAAAAAATAATAAAAATTGAACCGACGCCAAACAACTACAATAATAATTTTCTTGTGATCTAATTGAAGTCGGTGCCTCAGCACGAGACAGCAGGAGTGGACCTAGACATTTCCTTTTAACTATAAAATCCTAACAATCGTACAACTAAAAATACGACTCAAGCTAAGGAGGACACGAAATGTCCTCCAAGTTATACAGCTGATACCCCTGACACAGATCGACTAAGCTGCGGGTTCTTTAACAAATAAGTAAAAATACTTACCACTAAAATGTATCTAGGTTCACTTCATCATCATCATCATTTCAGCCGAAAGACGTCCATTGCTGAACATAGGCCTCCCCCAAGGCTCGCCACTCGCATCCAACGCGTTCCCGCCACCTTAACGAAGTCGTCGGTCCATCTTGCTGGAGGCCTATCTACACTGTGTCGACTTACTTACTTACATATCTAAAAATCAGTATACAAATAAAAATAAATTTTGAAATATTATTTATTTTATTAGCAGTACGGCTGCTCACCGAATCTAAGAGAACTTTTTCGCTTTTAAATAATCTTAGATCCGGTGAGCTGCCGTACTGCTAATAAAATAAATAATATTTGAATAAATAGATGTGGTACATCATTTCTTACGCATTTCCAATGTAATTTGGAACGTAGGAGTCGTAGCTTCTATTAGTTGCGATGGATGTTACCACACGCCACTGTTGGCGTATGTAAGCGATTAAGAATTTCGGGGGAGTCGGTTGGATGCGACGTGGTTCAATTGGTAGAACACCCGTTGGGGCGCATACCCAGGAGACGTGTGTTCGAATCCCACCGGCGCACCCGATAAACTTTTTCGCTTTTAATTAATTTTGAAATAGTCTTTAAAGGGGGAACGTATCAAAATATATAAAGTTTAAAACGAATAATGGACGAAATGCATAATGGTCATAATAAATACTAAAATTTTCCATGAAACTATTGATTAAACGAACTTTTTTAATCGTGTAATCTACACATAGGTTTAGGTTAGGTTAGGTTTATTTTATGAAAATCCTGTAGAGTTGAGAATTTCCAAGAAAATTGCTTTATATCAAATGACCATTATGTATTTCGTCCATTATTACTTTTAAACTTTATATATTTTGATACGTACTTTAAAGGTGATAAAAAGAATTAAGAACATTTTCTAAATAAATATTTGTGTTTGCCCCAAAAGTAGTAAAAATTGTGTCCCTCATCTCACGAATGAAGGTATTTTTTTTGGTTGGCGGTTTTAAATTATTAATATGGGAATCATAAGTTTAATTGAAACTATCTCGGCCTAACGTTCCACCGCAGAGTATCCGCCTCCTTTCAGAATGTAGTAGTTCCCACGGGGGCCCAGTGCAGATTGGAAACTTCACACACACCACTTAATTTCTATCCAGGTGTGTGCACTATGTTTTCCATCACTGCGAAAACTCTCGATATATTTCAAATATAATCATCACCATCATCACCCTAGACAATATACGTCCCACTGCGTAGCGCAGCCTCCTCTCAGTATGAAATCTAATTTCTAAATGTAAATTCCCAAAATTGAAAGGTTCGAGCCCTGATTTGAACCCACGCCCCTCTGCTCGAGAGGCCACAGAATCTATGGCACAGATCAAACCACTAGGCCAGCACGACTTAACCTTTTCGATGCCAACGATTCATATATCCGCACCGCAGGTTCTACACCAACGACAGATATATCAGTCAAGGCGAGCAGAGCGATATCGACCTACATGCATTTCTGTAGGATTCAACTTCGCGCTTAACATTCCGACGTCATGGCGTATGAGTGAGAGCTGTTGTATTTGACAGAGCGTTGAAAATTGAAAAGAACGCCGTAATTGAGGAACTAGTTGCTGAACCCAATATAAATGGAGTGACCAGAGCTCAGAGGCTTCGGTGGCTTGGCCACCTCGAGCGCATGGAGGACGGTCATGCAGTGAAGAGGGCCTACCAGGGTAAACCAACAGGGCGGTGTCCCGTTGGTCGCCCTAGATACAGTTGGGCAGATGTGGTGGAGGCGGATCTGCGCGACCTTGAGGCTGGTGACTGGCGAGAGACGACACAGGACCGGGATCTTTGGCGTGCACTCGTATTGGAGGCTAAGAAACACTTTGAGTCGTTGCGCCAGAGGAGTAGAAGAATTGTAAATTTAGCTATTTAGGTATTTTTCAGCGGCTTCTACCTTTACGTACCAAACTTTGTCAGTTACAAACTCACGTAATAGCATAAACTTTTTCGGTAGCGATGTAATAATGTCCCACCGGGACGTGAAAAGCCGACGTTTGCGTGGAACTGCATCAAAATACTGCATGTTTATGTTACGAGCGACGTCACTGTAGACCACTCGGAAGGCCGCGTTCCGATTCGAGGATCTAGTTTTAAAATGTCCAAAAATCTTGGAAAATTCCCATGGGAACTCCTAAAAGTGAAATCGCGGACTTCATTCACGCACCCTGCCCATTAGCAGCAATCTGGGAGATATTTGTAAAGATAGGTTTTTAGGTTTAAATTAAGTTAATTTAAGATTTTTTTGTCTTTTAAAAATGTATCTGTAAGTATATTTTGTGTAATGTTTAAGATGATTGAATAATAAATAAATTGCAAAATAGTATGTCTCTAGACTTAGCTGTCAATATGTCGGGATTTTACATGGATCCCGTGGTAACATCGAAATAATCTGTTATCCCGATATTACCACGGGATGTTCACCTTTTGTAACGTAGTTATTTTTTCGGTATAATAAATTTATCAAAATTTAGTACATTTAGTACATAGTAACGCCATCTAACGAGGATTTTCGTCAACAGTCTATGATTCATACGTTTTCGGTTAGGGCGACATCTGACGATGGATAGTGGCAACAGCTGTGTCTAGATTAGGCTTTTGATTCTTAAATCAAATTATAAATTATATAAATGTTAGGTTTGGATTTATTTTCGTAATTCCCAAAAATAATTACAAAGTTTAGTAAAAGTTTCAAAACTTGTGTTAGTCGTTTCAGCTCTGTTTTGGTTGTCGCTGTGACAGGACCTCTGTGGACGTTTTGACAGCCAGAGGTCAAGTCATTGAGATAATATTTCTGCATCGTCACGGACGTGTAATTTTTTGAAAAGGAGAGAGGAGCCGCCGAAATGGTGTGAGCTCGGAGTTATTGTATTTGTGTTTGTCCGTACTTCACATCAGCAGGGCCAGCCCTAGTCTGCATCTACAGCGTCATGGACGTCTAAAAATAAAAAAATTTAAGGATATAGCCAGCAATGCCAGCGATTAATTTGAGGCGGGACGGGTCAGCTTTATAAGCTTGAAAATGCTTTTAAGCTGAAAGGGACCTAAAATAACTGGGGAACTAAAAGAATTCCTTTTGAACTTAATTAACTTTTGAACTTTAGAACTTTGTCAAACCTATAGAACTTTTAGAACTTTAGAATATTCTAGATCACTTCCAAACTTCAGCAAGGACTTCGGGTCAGACTTCTGGTTCATTTATATGCCTTTGGTCAGACTTTATTTTCTCTTCAGTATGCAATAACTGAGCTTAAATAAACTTAAAGGGGAATGCGCCCCGATTCAAACGCTTGACCATTTCCGTTTCCCAAGTGGTCCCAACTCTTCTAGTTGGGTAAAAATTACTAAGATCTTCGAGGGAGGAGCCAGCAGTAGTGAAGAAATAGGTGAACGCCGCTGATTGGAAACTTGTACGGAGCTTACTACAGGTCAGATCCAACCTATTAAGTGTGGTGTCCTTATAAACTAAGTCTAGGCTGCTAGGTGTTCCTTTACTCATGTGGAAGACTATTGTGGTATGATTTTCTCATAAATTTAGTTGTTCTGGTAGGAAGCGAGTTTGAGCCAAACCTTAGAACCCAATTACGACCTCTACCGTTTATGGTTTAATGTTACTGTACACCTAAGTTCGTACCGACTGAAATCCTAGAAGAAATAAAAGAATTCCAACCAGAACTTGGGTATTATTTTTATATTTCATAAAATTTTTGTCACCGACCCTACTGAGCGAACCGGCAACTCTTGCACCAGAGTTTTTAAGGTGACAAAATGGCGCCCACGTTCCGTTATGGCTTAAATTCCTTCCTGTTTTGGTAAATGAGAATACCACGGTGGTCTTTTTCATGTAAACTAATTTTACTTATTTTCTGTTGCTGAAGAGAGCAAAGTTTTGTGTACATAAATTAGTACATATTTGGTTATTGCTGGCATTATTCTGAGTTTGTGTTGTGTGTTTAAAGGTTTTACATGTCATCTGATATGTTTTTTCTGTAATGTTGAATAAAATACATTTTTTTAATTTATTTCAAACCTCTGACTAAGTTAACTGCATAACATTCACATTTATTTATTACATTGACCTGTGTTCATTTGGTGAGGTATTGAAAGTGAGTTTATCTACTCTGATGTAACTACCTTCTAACGGTAAATAAAAAAAAAATCTTTATGTATTTCTTTAGGATGTGATTTTAAAACTTACATATTTTGGCATAATTGACAGCTTTCACTGGTTATTATATACTTATTTCAGTGTTGAAACATTTTTTTGATATTTTAGCTTCACTGTTTCCAGTGAGATTTTTTTTATTCAACATAAGTATCCCTTTTGGATTGTGACATTAAAGGTTGGTAATTTTCGCTTCAGTACCTAATTCCAGCGGTTTTTTATATAAATTACATACTTAAATTGATAGTGACAGTAAAATCAGAGTATTTTTGGTACAAGTAACTATTCAGTGATTGTAAGTAAATGGTGGCAATATTTTCTGTGTATTCTGGTGTAACTAAGAGTTTCAGTAAATAAATTACATAATATACTTTACTGAGTAATTTTAGTCTGCTTTTGATAATTTGCGCTAAATAAACTCTCATTTAATTAATTTGTTAAGGAGGTAAAATAAGAACAACAGAAACAGTGACTAAAACTAGTTTAATAATTAAAAATGAACAACCTCTAATTAAATAACAGTAATTGTTTTATATCCACTTATTAATAGTGGTTTGTGTGTATACATTATTAAATAACAAGAAACATTGTATGAAATTGGTTTGGTTAAATATTTTATTTCAAGGGAATATACCTACTTATCAATTTATCTTAAGTTTAAATCCTTGTACAGGAAAACATACCACAAATTAGTTGAAACCTTGAGTTTAAAAAAAAAAAAAAAAATATAGCAGACAGCCTCACCACTTTAATTTTGCAGGATAATAGTTACATTTCATTTTGTTTTGGGTTTTTTTGTTACATTATAATTACAAACATGAGCCACAGGGAAATTCAAATTCATCCCCTACTTAAGGAGGAGATTGCTTATGAAATAACAATTAGATCAGAATCCCCGGCTACTAATGTAATTGCAATGAAAAAACAATTAAAGGCTTTAGTTGAGGAATGCCCTTCAGAGATTATTTTAGAGACTGATTTGGACCCCGAGTCAGAGCTGAAAATTGTTGCTTCGAAGCTTGTTGGTTTGAACAATTTGGTTGACAAGGCAGAAAAGACAGGGGACCGCCATGCAGTCTGTAGATCTAAAGCTTTGGCATTCCATTTATATCACAGATTAGGTCGTGTAAGCACAGAGGAAAAGTCACTATTACAGAATAAGTCACAAACGTTTGCTTCTTTAAATCAACTTTTAGTTAAAATAGATAGTTGGTCTTCATGCACAGAAGAGTTTCAGGAGGCTGTAGATCATCAGTCAACAGTAGTGGAGTGCTCGGGTGATAGAAATGTGTCCAGGTGGAATGTAAAATTTGATGGAAATTCTGATCCCAGATTATTTCTCGACCGACTCAATGATATGAGATGTTCCACAAATGTTTCTTTCGACAGGTTGTATAAGTCTGCAGTCCATTTGTTCACAGGAAAGGCATTATTATGGTACAAAGGCATCAAAGCTGAAGTGTCCAACTGGCAGCAATTAGAAAGCTTGTTGTTAGATGAGTTTGAAATTGTTGATTATGATTATAGGCTGAAAGAAGAGATAAGACATCGTACTCAGGGCTTGGATGAACCGATTTCAATTTATTTCGCGGTTATGCAGTGCTTATTTTCACGTTTGAAAGATCCAATGTCAGAGGCGGAGAAATTAGACATTTTTATTCACAACATTAGACCATGTTTTACACAACAATTAGGTCTGGTAGAAATTGATTCTGTGCAGCAGTTGAAAGGCGTTTGTAGAAAAATTGAGGCAGCTCATCAGAGGGCCGCAATGTTTACAGAGCCAGGGAAGTCCAGTACTATCGTTATGGGTTCCGATTTTCAATACAAATCGAAACCAAAACCACAAGTAGCCGTTGTGGAACAATGTAGCACATCTAAACCATCTAATCGTTCTGGTACAAACGTTTTACGTTGTTATAAATGTGGCAAAGGCGATCACAATTTCAGAACCTGTAAAATAAAGCCATCACAAGTACGTTGTTTTCAATGTGGTAATGTAGGTTATACAATTCGAACTTGTCAAAAGTGCAACGAGGTTTCATTGACAAGTAAACGTCATACTGACAGCGGTGCGTTTACGAAGCAAGTTCGGAATTATAAAGGTAGCCATTCAAAAAACTAATTACTAAGAACCGATTTTTTTATAACAGAAATTTTAAAAGTAAAAATTGTCTTTTCGATTCAGTGGGATCGGTTCTGTTTTCAACAAACAAAAATGATATTAGGCCTTATTTGAAAGTTGCACTAAATGATTTATATGTAATCGGCTTGTTAGATTCAGGTGCTTGTGTGTCCATTATAGGGAATAGTGCACACTTACAGTTGCAAGATTATGGTTTTACTTTACAAAAGTCTGTGGATACGTCTTGTAGTGTAGCAAATGGCATTGTGCTAAATAGTATTGGATATATGTATCTTCCGTTGACGTTCAAAGAAATGACGAATGTCATTAAGTTTTATGTTATTCCGTCTGTGGTATCAGACGTGATTATCGGTTGTGACTTCTGGAAGGCATTCGGATTGGCACCAGAAATTTTCGATTCCGTAGACTATAGAAATGCTCCCGATACATTTTGTAGTTCAATAAATTCAGGTCAAATACATACTATTCAGGCTTTTGATACGCTCACTGCTCAACAACAAGAGGCGGCGAACGTAGTGGTAAATAAATTTAAGAATATTAGTACGGAAAAAGTTGGTCTGGGGAGAACGACACTCATTGAACACGTCATAGACACGGGTAACGCGGCACCGATTAAGACTAGGCAGTATCCACTCTCTCCGGAGAAGAAACAGGCGTTATGTGCCGAGTTGGATAAAATGCTCGATTTAGATGTAGTGACACCTAGCGAGAGTCCGTGGAATGTACCAGTTTTGTTAGTTCCGAAACCAAATGGTGAGTGGCGGTTCTGTTTAGACTGTAGAAAATTAAATTCCGTTACGAAGGGTGATTCTTATTCAATTCCGTTTATCCCTCAAATTTTGGATAGTCTCAAAGAAGCGAAGTATTTATCTTCTATTGATCTTAGCTCTAGTTTCTGGCAAGTGCCTTTAGATAAGGACTCGCAAGAAAAAAACTAGCTTTACTGTTCCGGGTCGCGGGTTGTACAAATTTAAAGTTATGCCGTTCGGACTTTGTAATGCTCCGGCACGTCAACAAAGGCTCATGGACATGCTATTCAATCAAAATTTTTGTTGTGACATCGAAAACGGTTTAGTATTTTGCTACATAGATGACATTGTCATATGTTCATCAGATTTTGATACACATATTAAATTACTGAACCGAGTTTTAGACAAATTAAAGTCAGCAAATCTGACAGTGAATTTTGAAAAATGTAACTTATTTATGAAGTCGCTCAAATATTTGGGTTATGTGGTTGACGAGCGTGGACTGAGAACTGATCCGGAGAAAGTTTCGGCGATTTTGAATTTTCCAACGCCAACGTCGGCCAAAGAAGTAAAAATTTTTTTGGGTACATGTTCGTGGTACAGGAGATTTATTAGAAATTTTTCGACCATCGCGGCGCCGCTTAACAAACTCACCAGTAAGAAAATTCTGAAGTTTGAGTGGAGCGACGAAGCTGAAACTGCGTTTAGACAGCTGAAAAACGCCTTAGTCACAGCTCCTGTATTAGCGGTACCAGATTTCAAAAAACCTTTTGTGGTCCATTGTGACGCTTCTGCGTATGGCTTAGGAGGTATGATATCACAGGAAACTGACGGCCACGAGCATCCGATTGCTTATGTCAGTAGATCTCTCAACAAGTCTGAGAGAAACTACAGTGCAACAGAGAGGGAGGCTCTGGCAGTGATTTTTGCTGTGGAAAAGTTTCAAGCATACTTAGGGTCTAGGCCGTTTACGGTAGTCACGGATCATTCGTCTCTTAAATGGTTCATAAATTTGGAAAATCCGTCAGGTCGGCTGGCAAGGTGGGGAGTCAGATTGTCTCAATTCAACTTTGAAATTGTTCATAGGAAGGGTACAGACAATGTGGTTCCGGATTGTTTGTCCAGACTGATGCCAATTGACACCATAAATATTGGTACCGGAGTAAGGGACGAATGGTACGAAAAATTATACAAAGGTTGTGTAGATTTTCCTAAGAATTATCCGAATTATTGTGTGAGGGATAACAAAATATATCGTTTCAGCAAAAGCAAGTATAGCCTGATTGGAAACTTGTACGGAGCTTACTACAGGTCAGATCCAACCTATTAAGTGTGGTGTCCTTATAAACTAAGTCTAGGCTGCTAGGTGTTCCTTTACTCATGTAGAAGACTATTGTGGTATGATTTTCTCATAAATTTAGTTGTTCTGGTAGGAAGCGAGTTTGAGCCAAACCTTAGAACCCAATTACGACCTCTACCGTTTATGGTTTAATGTTACTGTACACCTAAGTTCGTACCTACTGAAATCCTAGAAGTAATAAAAGAATTTCAACCAGAACTTGGGTATTATTTTTATATTTCATAAAATTTTTGTCACCGACCCTACTGAGCGAACCGGCAACTCTTGCACCAGAGTTTTTAAGGTGACAAAATGGCCATTTTGTCACCTTAAAAACTCTGGTGCAAGTCTGGTCAAGTGGTGGGTCTGGTGCCACTTGTCACAGTTTAGGTTTAGGCCTTGCGGAGAGGAATTAAAACATAAAAAACAAGTCTAGACGTTTATTAGAACGCTAAAACTGTGAACAAGCAAGAGACTAGAGGGTCGTAGGTTTTAAGCACTTGAGTGGGATACGCTTTCCCCGGACAGACACTGCCCTGGATTCAGGAGACCGTAGGACGCGCTGCGGGCGTCGCAGGTGGATCTTCAAGGTCGTTTGCTGTGTTGCAGAGCTGAGGCCAGGGTGCTTCAGGGCTCGGAGTGTGCTGATGGCGTGGAGCCAAGAGGCGGAGACTGCAGTATCGTTCGGCGGTTTTAACCCCGACTTGGTTGCCCAATATCGGGCAGAGTATCCACTGGGCTGATTTATTTAGTAGTATAGGTAGACTGTTTTCTTGACAGTGGTGTTCAGATTCAAAATGTGCCAAATTTTTGGCGGCACTGGGCAACGAAATGCCCTTTATTCGCCTCTTACGAAACCCAGGTGCAAAAGGGTGGCACTATTCTTAACCGGAACCACACGGTGATTAGAGCGGCGTTCAGCTATTTCTTCACTACTGCTGGCTGGCTGGTTTGCACCAGAGTTTTTAAGGTGGCATCCACATCCATCCAGCCATAGCGTGAAGGAGTTACACACACGCACGCAAACACACAAATAATATTAGTGGGCTGGAAGGCTCCATTTGAACGCATTTAAAAGCACAAGTTACGCCATATTTTAATATAATGGTCACTTTAATCTTCATCTTCTACAGTAAAACATTGTTACAGCCAGCCTTTCAATTCGGACACGGTGTAATAAAGCGCAGTTAGCAGCCCTCAAACGAGGCCCGGTATAATTGCAAGGCGACACTAGCGCCCCTACCGGCGGCTGGTACTTAGTACTCGTATCATTAACATGAGTATGGGGGTTACACGTAGACTCGGTGAAAAAGCACTAGGGTGGTTAGAATAACTGTCTCCAGTGAAAAATCCCGTGTATTGACATTTTTATACGCTTCTTGAGTTTTGATGACAGATGTGGAAGATGTATCCCATGGAATGGAATGTTAGCGAGTAAAATAAAGTAAATTAAGAGTATACTATATACAGTGAGTTAAAGTATAGGCATGATTCGGCGAATTTGAATGCCTTCTTTTAAACATGTATAGGTACTATAGTTTAGTATGTAGTTTTTCTTTCTTTCTTTTGTCAAGGTTTTAGATTACGAGCAGAATGTCAGAGAGTGAAATTTTTTTGCAACCATCTGTCATACAGTTTGGCAGATAATTAATAAAAAAAGTCATAAAACATAAATCATAAATCATAATCTTTATTGCTCACACGTAGTGAAAAGCACATGTTAGACGTGAACCCTGCAAGGGCATTGCAACTATTTGACAATCTTAAATCTAAAATCATTATCATTTCTATTAAAATTAAACAAGATGTCACATCGTGGAATTCAATTAACAAACAAAACAGGAAATTAAAATTAAATACAAAATTAATTCAATGTCAACAAAAAATATTATTATTATTAAAACAGTATTAATAAATTCAGCCTAAATTTTTACAGTAAAATCAACATCAATTCAATTAATAGTCCAATTAAATTCAACATTTATTCATGTAAAATACAGTGAATGTGTAAACTAAAATTATGACATCTCAATTATCTTGTGCAAATATTTCCTCAATAGTATAGAAGCACCCCCTCAACAAATATGTTTTCAATTGATTCCTAAACGCGACGCAGTTCGTAATCATCATTAAGTTAGTAGGAAGCTTATTGAAAATTCTTATTGTTTGTATTCTGTTTATTAGAGAAATAAATAAATAAAAAAAAAACAATGCAGTTTGAACACCTCTAGTTACGCCATCATCGAAAACTATGATGGTCACTGCAATCTTTATCTTCCTCAGTAAAACATTGTTGTAGTCAGCCAAATTTTATTTCGCAGACAACCGTTGGTAGACTTTTGATTTAGCCGAGTAACGTTTGGTAAAGTTTCGTTACGCTTATCATTTGTTTCGCCGAGTAGTCGGTAGAACGAAAGGCGATACGCAGAGTTACGTTTAGCCGATTGTTTTGTTTCGTAATTTTATTGTTTCCGTTAACCGAACAAACTGTTCGTCGAAACACGATAAGCAGAGTTATCACATGGCATCATTATTGTTATACTTAAAAATTTATAAGCTGGGGGTTTAGGTCTGCAGAACTCATCTGGTAAAGATAACATTGTTCTTGTTTGTTGAAGCTTACCGCTAATAACAAATCAGAACAAGTAACAAAAAATACAAACAAATAGCGGTAGCGGTTGAAATTACAAAAGCTTAACTCATTAAGAAAGGCCTTTCGTCATTGTAAGCGGTACTCAGGTGGATCGTCGGCATTGTAGTGCGTCCATAATAGAACAAACGAGAACAATGTTATCTTTACCAGATGAGTTGTGCAGTCCTAAACCCCCAGCTTATAAAATTTTAAGTATAAGTAGGTAGATTTTATGTCTAGTCTATTTTTGTTTTCATGTGTAGGTGTGTGATTACAATACTTATTAAGACTATGACACTAAATCTTAGTAATGTTCCCAATAATAGTCCGAGATGTAATACTATAACTACAGAATACTAAATCGTCGGTGCGAATACAAAAATCGCTATGTGTTTTTTTTCGATTTTACGATTATTTGATAATTTCATTTCTTTTAATGTCCTACGTTAACCCACAAAACCGTTTTTTGATATCTTTATTGGTTTTGAAAATAACAAATTCCGCTATGTGTACGTGGAACAAAGTTTGGATGGAAATAAATCGCTTTGTGGTTTTTAGCACATAGCGATATTATGCGTGAGGTTCTCCATCAAAATCAATAGTTTATTACAATAGTGTGTTGCACATGGCGATTATTTCTTGATTGAATTACCCGACAGTGAGACTAATTTTAAGAAATTAATGTAAATAAGTGCTTTAATTTCACATTTTATCAAGTAAGTGCTACCAGGTTTTATTAGATTACTTGTTTTTGCTTAGTAAAATTGCACGTATCATTTAATAATGAATACGTTTATGACCAAACTATACTATTTTCTGATTACTACAGTATGAATATTTTGTCAAATCCTGACCGCTCCGTTCAAGTGCATGAAACATCACCGAGAAATGTTTCAAGGGATTTAATTGGCAATTCTAATGACGATAATCTGACTATACCTACCCGCTGCCTGGTTTGAGCAAAATTCTCTAAATAATCCTACACTCACTTCAATGTTTCTGGATAATGACAATAGGGATATAAACGTAGACCATGTGTCGGAAATATCAATTATCTGGAACTATTATTAAATCCCACGGGCCGTATCGAACAGGCTAGTTGTTCTGTCGAAAATTTGTCAGATGACAGAACTGCTGAGGACAATATATAACCTTTTTGTTGAATCATGAAAGTGGTATAACTATTAATTTACCATTTGAAAAAATTGCCACTGGCCCAGCAAAACATGCTATTGTAGACCCTTCTGCATTTCCATCAAAAATAAGGGAAAATCAACATTTGCGACATATTGGAAAGACTTATAAGGGTAACAAAAGACAGCGGGATCCATCTACATTAAAAATATTTAGTAAATATGTTGTTAAGAAAAATCGTGCTATGACAGAAAAACCTTGTACTCATGGAGCGGAGCAAAAGTCTTATAGGAGTTTTATTTGCAGGGCTATAAGTGATGAAATCCAAAGTGACATTTTTCAATATTTTTGGAATCTACCATCGTGGGACGCTAAAAAATCGTATATAAATGGCTTAGTGCAAATTTGTAGCACGTTAAAACGTCGGCCTGGTGCGAAAGAGGAAATTACTTGCCTAAAAAATGTACGGTTTCGTTTCGAATGCTTCTTGCAAAGTCAAAGTCGGTTTAAAGAAAGACTTGTTTCAAGAACGGATCAGAACTACGAACACTACTGATTCTTCCCCCAGTAATTCTAAGATACGGAAAATTGATAGATGTACAGTGTCAATATCAACACCTAGAATTCTAAAATCAAGATCTGTGGAGCTATGGCTTGAACAAGTACCTGTTGTACCTAGTCATTATTGTAGAGGAGATAGTAAGGACATAATTATATTGAGGACACCTTTCACAGTAAGACCCATAATGCACAAAGTGTACACACTTTGGTGCAAGGAGAATATTTTAAATTCTGTGACACGTGTAAATTATTAATAGAAAAGTTGGAGGAAAGAATGATTTCTATTTTTAAACCCAGAAAAGACCAAAGTTCCTTGTCTCTGAGCAATGTTATAAGCATAAGCCGGCAGTACATAACTACACTTTTTATGTCAAAAATTATAATAACGTTTATTTATATGTATGGCATGAGGGAGAATGCGGTGTGACAGCCAGTACCATCATAACAAGCTGTATTATACAGTTTTTAAAAGAGCACTGCTGTACTTATAAAAAAGTGTACCTTACATCTGACGGCTGCTCTTACCAGAACAGAAACAAGGTTTTGAGTAGTGCTTTGACTAATGCGTCAACTTCTTTAGGTATCGAAATTGAACAACTGATATTGGAGAAAGGTCACACCGTGATGGAAGTCGACAGTGTTCATTCAACATTAGAAAACCAATTCAGGCCGCCAATATGTGCACTTACTGACTATTTAACTCGCATGAGACAGGCAAGGCAAGGCCGACGAAACCGTATGTTGTGAATTATTTAGATAATTCATTCTTTAAAAATTACGAAGAAGTGCCGTGCAATTTTATAAGTATTAGGCCTGGTAAACGGTCCGGTGACCCTACAGTGACCGACATAAGAAGCCTGTGGTACAAAGATGGCGATGTCAAATACAAACATACTGACATATTCACTCTTTTACTGCAAAGGCAACCTGAACAGCGTGAACATAATGAAGCACTACCATTATATAATAGCGGTCCAAAAATTGATTTAGCGAAATCCACTGCAATCTTTAAAGGTCTATATGCACCAAGATTATCATAATTTCTACGATAGTGTAAACGTACAAATTATTAAGTGATTTCAACTAATCTTTGACTAGGCATTAAAATTATAAGAGGCAAGAGTAATGAAAAATCAGTAGAATACTAGTATAACTTAAACGGCATGTTTTCATAAAGTTTATGCAAAGATCCGAAAGATATATCTCCGAAGATGAGCTCTGGTTGAGTTCGAAACGCGTCAGTGTAGCTTGGTGGTGGTGATAGTTGTGTTTATGTGATTTGTATGTGTTCGTACAGTGTGGAGGTGGAGGAACTGCATGAACACACATTTCTTGCATAAACGTAACTATTGTAAGGTCGCGGGTGAGCAAAGTAATTGTTTTAGTTCATTAATATGGACCTCCGCAAAGTAACGCCTGATTCAATAAATTATGCAAATCAATTAGTGTAATCGAAAATATAGTACAGTTTTCTTTTTTATTACACTTGCTTGATTTATTATTGATTAGGTTTAACTAATAAACTAACTTGTGAGCAGATAACAATAAAGATTCATGTTATTCATATTTTCAATATTTATAATAGTAAAAGTCGACTCACATTACCAAATTTAAACATTTTATAACCCGCTATGTGTCGCCTTCCACGTTGTAAAAACTACGCTATGTGTACATTTGGCACATGGCGATTTAAAGTAAGCCAAATCAAAGTCGCTATGTAGCTAAATTCTGGTTTTTTGTTAATATCATAAAAATCTACGAGGAAAAATTGTTTATTTTTTCGTGAAAATCATGTAAATCTTACTACTGTATTATTTAAAAAAGTCAGATGTGACAAAAGTTGTATATACTATTATATAAACAGTTTTTTTGGTCTCCTGTAAAGTAAGTCAAAATTACATAGCGATTTTGTCATTCGCACCGACGAAATAATCTATTAAAAAAGTTATAGTAAAATTGGTCAAATTACGAAGGTTTACCAGCTGGTAATTACCATATTACAGCCCTAGGGCATAAATGCGTGCTTAATGAAACCCAGCATTTACTCTACCCTTCAATTAGCGAATACCACAGCAGTGTGTAATAAATGACTAAGGATGCTGTGAAACAAAAAACAGGCCAAGTTCGAGTTGGGCTCGGATAAATGGATTCTGTGTCGGCGTAAAATAGTATTTTTTGTGACAACCCTGTGTTTATTTTATTTTTATTACTAACTTTATCCTTTGTCAGAAATCCATGAAAAAGATTACGGCAACACTTTTAAAGCACAACATTTACGCGGACAACGGCATTTATGGATTGCAAATGAAGTTGACACGTTATTTTGAATTCTGAGGCACTTCAACATTCATGAACAACCTCTATACTTGTTTAAAGTAAAAATATCCCACGGGAACTCATTACCGGGATATTATGAACATTCAAACTTCTAATCTTCTAATATTATTAATTTTAAGCGGACATGGTTAATATGCACTCTCTATATAATGTAGCCTCAAGCAGCATAAGCGTTTCGATGGCATCCAATGACAAAGGAACCCTAAAAATCGATGGATGATGAATGGTATGTTTTTAATAGTTTATTCGTCTGTGGAAGTGATTTAAAGGCATATTTAGGTAGGTAGTTTTTATACTTAAAAGCTTTTGATTGTGTATAAAATGCTGGTAAATTCGGTTTAATGAGTTTAGTGTAGCCATTTAACGATAGATGGCGTTAGTAGTACTTATTAAGTTAATAAAATAATGAGGAATGTTCTTCAGCACCGCTGTCACAAGCGACATATTTTTTTAAATATCTAACAAATCAAGACATACGGTAGTGTGTACAGAGAAGTTCATAGAAAAACCTAGGCGACATCAGATCAGAATAATTATTTGTTTTAACTCCTGAATCCCAGCCTTTTCTAACCGATGTAGAACAAAAGACCTAGATAAGAGTCAAACATTCTGTAATTTTTGAACTTATGTACGCCTTTGAAGTTCTTTGTTCATTGAATAATTTGTACTTTATATAGTACATTCGGTCGTTATTCTTACTGATGATTTCTTCTTTATACAGTACGCCAGGACTTAGGAGGTTAATAAATTTTAAATCAAATTTTAAATCAAATTTCGCTATTCCATGTAAAGCAGTCTTCTTTCGTTTTAAAAGTGTTCAATCAAGTACTACATTAAATATTTCCATTTTTGTGTCTTGTAATAGGGTGGCAAATGAGCCTTATGTGGCAAGTGAGCACGTCCACCGTTGCGGACATCCACAACATAAAAAGATTGTCGATTGACAGTAAGGAATACCTCATTTGCCAGTAATTAGATCATCTTTCCTATTCTCGACGCCGGAACACAGCAGCAGGGTTTGTGGGTGTTTGACGGCGGGATTGACGGGAACTATCTTTGGTTCATTGATTTCTAATCCCGAAATCTGGGTTCGATTCCCAGCATTGGTCTTTTTTCTGGGGTTTTTTCTGTGCATCTATATTTCAGTTTGTATTTAGTATGAAATATATGATTTCACGGGATGACCGTAAAAGTAATAAAAAATGAAGTTGAAAAAATAAATACAAAAAGATACTTCATAGCCAAGCTAACTTGTTTAAAGTTGCACAGTAGCGCCATCTCTTGTCCAGGTGAGCGGTTAGTTCCGAAGGAGTGTTAAAACCTCTCGATAGAGAGTGTAACATAGATGAGCGCTTGTCACTGCATAAGGTGATGATTTAGCAGACTGAAATGTATGATGTATAGGAAAGATTCGTGTCTAATTTCTAGACTAGTGGTGGTGTAGGGGTATGGCACACGGCACGGAATGCTGAGGACCTGGGTTCGATTCCCAGCATTGGTCTTTTTTCTGGGGTTATTTCAGTTTGTATTTAGTATGAAATACAGTTATAAGTGATGAAACTACGAGTAGACAAGAAGTAAAGACTTACTTGAAACGAAAAAGATTTAAGAATGCTCTGGACTGGTTTTGGACCCGCATCTCCTGGATATACGCGCCAAGTATACTACCAACTGTACTACAAGGCTCTCGACAAAACTCATCCGAAATTTTCTTCATTCTTAACTATTTTTTGGTAGGTAGCACACTTGGCGCGCTAACCATTTTGTTTACAAGAAAAATCTTAAGATTCCATTGAATAAACGTACTACTGATTAAAACAAATAATACAGGAAGCTACGAGGTAAACTAAACCATAAAAGCGCATTTAAAATTTATTTTTAAAAGGGTGCACTTCTAGCAACTAAGCACATGTCAAACATAAATTCAAACGGGGAACTATAAATATCTCGTGAACTAAACACCCGCTGTTACCTGTATATTTAAATAGTTAAATATTAATGTAGTCCGCGTAGTTTTACACCTGGTACGCGGTTAGAATTCTAACGTTACGTTACATTTCGCGGTCGCACAGCAATGGATTTCTAAGTGATCAATCATAGAAGGCAATGTACAGGAACTCACGATATCGCTCGCGTGAAATGGCCCTTGTTTTAAATTATAATACCAAGGACGATTCAATGAAGAGGGCTGTCAATGTCTATACAACGTCGTCCTTTAAAATGAAAGACTATAAAGTAAGAGGAGAGGTCTCCGTACGATTCATTTGCTGCAGCACTTTGACCTCTGCTTAACCTTAACTTAACGCCATCTATGAACTCAATAAAGAAACTAAACAGAGATGGCGCTGTTGTTGTGTTAAGAAGAAGTGTAAGTGACATCTAATATAAGAAAATCTCGTGTCACGGTGTTTGTTATCGAACTCCTCCGAAACGGATTGACCGATTTTTATGTAATTTTTTTTTCAATACTCGGTAGGTTTGAGAATAGGTCGTAGGCTACTATTCTTCGCGGATGGAGTCGGGGGCAACAGCTAGTCTTCTAATATATAAAAATCTCGTGTCACGGTGTTTGTTATCGAACTCCTCCGAAACGGCTTGAAAGACCGATTTTTATGAAACTTTTTTGTCTATAGGTCTGAGAATAGGTAGACTATTTTTTATTCTTTGCAGACGGAGTCGCGGGCTATATACAGCTAGTAACTAATAAATGGTACAAAGACTTTCTATAGCAACACTAGCTATACCTACTTCATTTAATTTAGCATTGAAAAGCACAACAACATTAGGTATATTGCGTCTGGTTATTACAATAGTCTGGGAGCCGCAAAATAAAATTGTTTTAATGCCACATTATTTGCGTGTCGTCAAATTGTTAGTTTATTACAAATTGTAAAGAGATTACAGTTCACGAGCCGCAATATAATGTTGTTGTGCTTTCCAATGCTAAAATTAAATTAAGTATAGCTACAGCAGGTTTATTTTTCGAATGAAATGTCGAAGAGCTGATCCAGCCAGTTTTTTTAAAGCCTATAATAGTCCTACTGCTGGGCAAATGCCTCCCCTTTCCTCCACCATTCTTCTCTATCCTGGGCATGCACCTGCCAATCGAGCTGAAAAGCGCTCAGGTCGTCCCGCCATCTCCTCTCGGGTCTGCCTCTGCTCCTGTATTGTATCGAAAACACATAATTTGGGCATAGCGTATCACTAGAAATTCTCATGTTAAAAAATACGCCTTTAAAGAAAAGAAAGAAAGAAAGAAACATTTATTTATGACAGTTATTTGTAACATAGATACTTAAATTATTTATACACTAGATAGAGCTTCGGCGGCATGAAAACGTCCCGAAAAATATAAGCCAACTTGGCTTATATGTCATTTGCCTCCCTTCAGTTTGAATGACGTAACGCGATCGTAATATGAAGCTGTCAAAAGAAATTTGTGGACGTTTTGTATCGCAATGTTTGCTACTGACACTCTATCTAGTGCATAAATAATCTAAGCATAGATAAAAAACAATAAAAACAAAACAATGATAACATGCGCGTGTCACAAAATGGTCCCAAATCAGCAAAAATGTGATCTTCCTTTGGGACCAAATTTTACTTAATAGATATGTAGATAGATAGATAAAGACGTTTATTTAGTACTGCAAGCACACACAATCAAAATTAACAAAAATACAGAAATCAGTATAAACTTAAAAGTAAAACATTTTATATCTTATCTTAAGAGTGCAGGTTCTAAATCCTATAGTGAAAACCAAACTTAACCAAAATTTAAAAGAATCCGAATTTCCATAAGGACGTTACCAAATAAAGTATCACATCCGATTTGATTTCCATCAAAAGGCTAAGCTTGATAGATTCAAACATTCAATATCGATGTTTACTTAATAAAACGTAAAGTACACACGTTTTAACTACAACAACGAAAGCTATTCTGTTATTCCTGTTATACAAATATGAACGAGCGGGCCTTTCAAATTTATTTGTCATACTAACGAACCATACAAAATAATTAAATTCGAATGAGTGCCTTGTTTGAATTGAATTTTTTATCACGATCGAGGTTGACTACGGGGATATAGTAACGAGTAAATTAAGTAATATAATTACTGTTTTAATTTGAAACACTGTGGGGCTTGTATTATTATTTGTTTGTGATATGCTACCTTATGTCGGCGGCTTTGTACTCGTAAAAGAATAAAGAACAAGCCAATCCCCTATCTCTTGGGAATTTGGATAAATTTATTTATTTTGCTACTTAACTTTGAGACTAGTAGCGAAGAGCGTTGAATGAATGGACTACCTATGAGTTGATGGAAAAGTCTATGTAGAATCAACGCTTGGACGGTCCACCGACCGAAGGTCGAATACTTAGTCGAATTCTTAGACGACACGCACGATATCGTAGTCGGTTAATACAGTTCTTTAATGAAAAAGTAAGATTTTGCATGCTGACTCAGGCAGATATTGGCGCACTCAAAATATATTTGTAACATTACATCTAACCCATTATCTGCAAATAAACCATTTCATTTCATTTCATTTTAATTCATTCAAATAAATTTGTACTATGTTCCGTATGCTATAGAGTTCATATTTGGATAAGAGCTGTACTGTAGACTACACTACTGCTACCACAGACTAGTCGATGAACGTAAATGAACGGTCTAGTTGCGTTGACTTTAAAATCGTGGACGACCCATCGCTAGACGTGGCTAGACTCAGGTTGCCAAATTAAGTCTTTAGCTGGTGCCGAGTAACCTCCCCATATGCCCAAGAGCTCGATTTCCCTCTAAATCGGTGTACCCTGATCATCGGTCAATGATGGCCTGGCCAATTATGGATATTCATTGGCCGATGGTTAATAACCCGACACGGGAGAGGTGTATAGAATTATTTTACCGAACAACGGCCGACATGTTTTAAAACTGTCTTCTACTTGGTAATGGACGTTGTCCACAAATGTACAGTCGCATTTAAAAAAATCTAACTAACCAAACTAAGTCTTTAACTTCATTGGTTTAGGTAGATTAGGTACGGTCAAGTGCAAAAATAAGTATCGATTTAATCCTCCTATTGTTATATACCTATACCTTAATTCGACGAAATAAGAGCTATGGGACATACCTATTTATGAGCAAGTTGTGTGCACCCATATTTTTACACTTGACTGTACAAGCAGTAAGTCACAATAATTTTAAAAGTGTAAAAGACAGAAACGCTATTTTGAGCTTAGCGTACTTTTAAAACCGGCGTATCTTACATTTATGTATCTCTAACATTATTTATTTTTAAAACAACAACTATTTACCACACAAAATATAAAAAAATAAAATACAATGTTAATAATTCAGTTAGCTACATTTAAAACACGCATGCACGTTACTAGTAAACAAAATACGCTCACCACAAGAACTAACACAATCCCTGCCTAGTCGACCGGCAACGCATGAGCAAAATTCATTGCGCGTTTGATAAGCAAGCCGCACGGTGGTGAAGTCACAACACACGCAATGTGTTTCGTATTAACTTGCGCGCCGCGCGTCGTACGCAGCCCGCGTCCGCAAGCCATAAATCTTGACAGTCCGCAACCCACAACACAGATGTCGCTGCTCGCCACGGAATCCGAGAAAGGTTTTTGTTCGACCACCTGTCTTGGGTTTAGGAACATTTCGGATGCACCTGCTACCAGAAATTGTTTGAAACATTTTGACAGGGACCAAGAATGCCCTAATTGGGAGATTTATATTTCATAATAGCTGTTGCCCGCGACTCCGTCTGCGAAGAATAATAGGGATATGAAAAATAGATGTTGACCGATTCTCAGAACTACCCGATATGCACACAAAATTTCATGAGAATCGGACGAGCCATTTCGGAGGACTTTGATAACAAACACCGCAACACGAGAATTTTATGTATTAAATTTTTGGTCACCTAATGCTTGAAATAAATTCAAGTCTTGAAAAATTCAACAAATAAGTAAAGGCAGGCAGATGTAGTTAGATAAAAAAAATCGAGAACCTATTTTTCACTCGACGTTTCTATTACGGCGAGGGTGGCTATTAAAACGTCTCGGGTGAAATAGCTCGTTTTATGCTCTTGTTGGACAATGTACTATTAATTAAACACAACACATATGCTTTTACTAGCTGTTTCCCGCGACTCCGTCCGCGTAGAATAGGGGTACAAAAAGTAGCCTACGACCTATTCTCAGACCTGCCGAGTGTAGAGAAAAAAAGTTTCATAAAAATCGCTCCAGCCGTCTCGGAGGAGTTCGATAACAATACACCGTGACACGAGATTTTTATATATTAGAAGAAAGATGTAGGTGTACGTTAATTAACCAACAAAAAGTAAACCAAATTAGTTTACAATAATTAAGATTTTAGAATCGGGACCAAAAGAAATTAAATAAAAACTCTTAGTCATCCAATAAATATATAATATCTTCTTTCTGACCAATTAATTCAAACAGAAAAAACTGTATGAACTATTAAAAACATGTTCACGGGCGGTCTAATTAGTTTCGAATTCTTGATGTTGCATCCCCTTCCCTCTTTAAGGTTAAAGCGAGACAGAGTTTCGGTAGCTCAATTATTAATTAGGGTCTAATTTAAACGCCGTTTTTGTTATTTTAAATGTTTGCTTTGATAGCTATTAAAACATCTTTTTTATTTTCGGAAACAAAAGAGACATTTTTGAAATAGTGTCACAAGTCCAAATTAAAATTACTTTTAACAATACAGGATGGGAACTTCACACGCACTATATGACTTTCTTCTCAGGTGTGTGCAGATTTCCTTGCAATGTCTTCCTTCACCGTAAAGCTCATGGCAAGTTTAGAATATAATTTCGCACATAAATTTCGAAAAACTCAGAGGTGCGATCCCGGATTCGAACCCACGACCCTCGGCTTGAGAGGCAATAGGTCAAACCACTAGGCCGCCACGGCCTTAATTCCCATACCGCAATGGGCCCGCTTGGGAAGGCCCAACCCCTCTCATTCTGAGAGGAGGCCTGTGCCCTGCAGTGGGACGTATACGTATAGACTGGGATGATAAATACAGGATGTGTGAAGAATTGGGATGTACCAAAAAAAATAACCTATAGTTTTTATATTTTTTTTGGAAAGAATAGGATATTTTAAGATACCATTTTCATCGATTTTGAATTTGGTTGAGTATTTAATTTTTTATATTTTTTTTAAGAAATACGTTGGATGACGTCACAGTGAGAGAGCCACGTTCCATTGCCTACAAAAATTCAAGCCGTACATAACATAATCTGTGGCACTACTGATTTGTCTTGTCACTGTCAATAATACAAGCACGGCTTCTAGTCCTAAATGAACCATGACAAATAGTTTTATTTATTTATCTTCTTTTAGCTTCGATTATTCCTGTTTGTTTAATGGTGTGATAGTAAATTGATATTTTTTACTAAAATCTGATATTTAAATTTTTTCATATTTACTTGTAACGTAGTAATTTAATAATTAAATTTGTAAAAATACATTGCGAGTATTGTATACATTTCGGACTTTATGATAAATGACAACTGTTTAAAGCCAGGTGCGCATCATGTGATTAAAGTTCTGTCTTTGTCACAATTTGCTATTATAAGCAGGACAGCAACATTTCAAACTGTCAATTTGCTTTAGAGTGTAGACCTGCTTTATATCTGCCTATGTGACGATTCACTGCAGGGGTCAAATGAAGGTCATTACTTAAATTTTCTTTATTTAATTCAGTTTATTATATTTCTGGAATATGATTTCTGAAAACGATTCACAAAGCCTATTTCTCCAAACGGTTTTCGATTTATTATATGTTGTCAAAAATTGGGACATCCCAATTGATGAAAAAATATATGTGTTGTAAAATTAAATTATGTAACGACTTTGATCAATTATAACTGTAGATCCACAGACGCGCGCCCGAAAATGTCCGAGCCAAATGAGCGCCACTTTGATAAAGGTGGCCTTCTTCTTTCTCAGAACGTTGCGTGAAATTGTCAAGTTTAGCTGTCAAGTGTCAACCGAAATTCGACTGTAATGAAGTAAAGACCTAGGTTCAAATTTCTGTGTAGGTGATGATTTTAATTGTTACGCAAACAAATAAAAAAGTTCGGACATTCTTTGAAGGGGATTTTGTTCGGCAATGTGTATCTTCAGTTATAATTGATCAAAGTGTAACGAGGTTTTTTTTTGTCAAATAAGTATCCTAAAATAAGTAAACAAAATAAATCAAAATCATTAAGTAAGTAATAAGTAATACAAATGGATTTTCAAAATTCCCACGGGACTAGGAAAAAATGAGAATTATAATATACTCACTAACTGATATCGATTATGATGATGATGGCATTTTTGATATTGCTTTGCCGGATTACCAATTTAAATTCTATGTTAAAAGCTAGTACATATAACCTATATCTGAATTCAGAGTAAAAATTTATAGTGTGTTGAATAAATATATCGTACTTATAAATAATCATGTAAGCAATTTTTTTACTGTGGTACACTTTTTTTTCGAATATTTGTAAATTTTTTAAAGGATCATTGCCACTGACACGTAATTAATAACTAGTAAAATAATTAACAACGCATTAAAACTTTATAATAAAGTGAGGTAAACTGTTTCCCCTTTGGACCTCCTGATTGATGGCACGTCATAATTTAAAAGCATTTCACACAAGGGCATAAATCATGCAATTACCCGCATTTATTTAGTTGGTTAAAATTTTTGACGTGAAAAAATGGGGCCCAGCGAAAACAGCTTTTAGGCGGTCATTCATCAGCGTTTATCGTTGTTTTTGAGAAAAAAAACGTTGCGGTAACGTTTTTTTCTGTAAAATATTGTTATTGTTAATTTTGAGTTTTTTTTTTTATATTTAAATCATTTTTATTAATGTTTCCGTAACGCTGCTTTAAACAATTCTGAAATCACTAAATTCCTTCAAATTTTAATGTTCCATAAATACTGAAGCCGTGGTGGCCTAGTGGTTTGACCTAGTTATGTTCTCTCAAGCAGAGGATCGTAGGTTCGAGTCCGGGCTCGCACCTTTGAGTTTTTCGGAATATATGTGCGAAATTATATTTGTAATTTACCGTGGGCTTTACGGTGAAGGAAAAGATCGTGAGGTAACCTGCATACACCTGAGAAGGAAATTCAAAGGTGAATGTGAAGTTCCCAATCCGCACTGGGCCCGCGTGGGAACTACGACCCAAGCCTGAGAGAGAGAGCCCTGTGCCCTGCAGTGGGATATGTATAGGCTGGGATGATGATGATGATGATGATAAATACTGACTGATTCATCAACACTAACACCCATCCCAAACTTAGATCTAGAAGGCTAAGTTATTTCACAAAAAGTTTTTTTAAACCAGTCGAACAGACGTACGGGCTTTCCCATGGGATAGTTGAAAGACTTGCGAATGTTGACCGGTGGCTAGGGAGATGTCAAGCTAGCAAAAGCAAATCCAGAAAGTTGTATGTAACAAATTTTGATGCGTAAAATCAAACCGTATGTAGAGGTAAATAAGGTTGGATTTTCCGTACGTCATTAAGGCTAAATCTGACATTATGGTGTTACAGTCGTGTATGAAAGGCTGTCTGATCGGTGAAATATTATCGACAGTCCTGTTGTCTCACTTTAACACGGTTTGCCAGAACGACGTAGAGATATCGGCAATAATGTTAATATAAACGATTTTCCAAACAAATATTTTTTAGATACTGTATTGCATGTTCATGTATGTAGTTTTTTAGCGTGTGTTCTGGCATTATAAATATATAAGTATATACAGGGTAATTTTTAATCAGTGCACAAATTTTGAGACGTGATTCAGTATCGTTGATAGACCACGATTATCTGTTAAAGATTTTTTTTTTACATTTTGAAATTTGGGTTGTTCATAGTAATTCATCCAATAAATTGGTCGAGTTACTATGAAAAATTAAAAAATGAGTGATAGGTAAATATTATAACGAAAAATACTGAAATTTGTTATTTTAACGACACTGTCACATATCAAAATTTGTGCACTAATTAAAAAAATACCCTGTATATAGGTTTTGAGGTTGAAAACATGTACTATTATAGAAAGTTATTAGTAAGAAAAAACCGGCCAAGTGCGAGTCGGAATTGCGCACGAAGGGTTCCGTAAAAACGTTATCTATAATAAAAACGGCAAAAAAATCACGTTTTTTGTATGGGAGCCCCCCCTTAAATATTTATTTTATTTTACTTTAATTATTTATTTTAAAAGTGAATATATAACTTAATATTCTGTGAATTTTTCAAGCGTCTACTTGTTGCCGTTATCAACATCGAGCAAAAACGAGCAAAAAAATCACGTTTGTTGTATGGGAGCCCCCTTAAATATTTATTTTATTCTGGTTTTTAGTGTTGTTATTATTGCGGCAATTTTCACAGATGCATCTGTGAAAATTTAAACTGTCTAGCTATCACGGTTCGTGAGATACAGGGATACAGCCTGGTGACAGACGGACAGACGGACAGATAGACAGACGGACAGATGGACAGAAAGACAGACGGACGGACAGCGGAGCCTCAGTTAAAGGGGCTCGTTTTTACCCTTTGGGTACGGAACCCTAAAAAACGGACATCGGACGGAAAGAACGTGAAAAAGGTGCTTAACAAGATGGACCGACGATTAATTAGATGCGAGAAGCGTAGGCCTATCAGAATAATTATCCCAGGGGGGGAATCATAACGGGATAATATGAACTATTCTCTCAAATTTTCTCCGATACAAAAAGAGGGGTGTTATAAGTTTGACCGCTATGTGTGTGTGTCTGTCTGTCTATCTGTCTGTCTGTCTGTCTATCTGTCTGTCAATCTGTTTGTCTGTCTGCTTGTCTGTGTGTCTGTCTGTGGCATCATAACTCTAAAACGAGTGAACCGATTTGGATGCGGTTTTTTTATTTGAAAGCAGGTTTCTTGGCGATAGTTCTTAGACATGTATCATCAAAATTGGTTCAGCGAACTTGACTTAATTGCGTTGGGGGTTTTAAATTTTTGAATTTATCTGTACCCCAAATCAAAATCTGTTCAGCCGTTATTATGTACAAACTTTCTCAATTATAATATTAGTATAGTAGGACTAGAAAAAATTTGTCTCAAAAAATAAAAAAATCTCAGTTTTTTTGTGTGAAGAATTTTTTTACATTAAGTTTTTGAGCAGAATTTATGAAAAAAAAAGTTTGAAATGCTTCAAGGAAAAAGTAAAAAAGAGACGCCCCCGGGTGGGCTTGAACCACCAACCTTTCGGTTAACAGCCGAACGCGCTAACCAATTGCGCCACGGAGGCGATGAGAGCTGTTGCGAAATTATGGTACAGCTACTACGACTCCGATTCTCAACGCGCTATGACGTCATGCGTCGTGCGTGATTGATCGACAAACAAAATGGACTAATAATAGTATAATTAAATTAGTTCATTGAGATAATGAGGCTTGATAAAAAATAATCTCAAAAAAGACACAATTCACTTACATGAGAACAATAAGTAATTAAAGGTATAAATAAACATAAACTGTTTCATCATTATCATCATCATCATCATAGCCTTTAGCGTCCAACTGCAGGGCACAGGCCTGCTCTCAGAATGAGAGAGCTTGGACCGTAGTACCCACGTGGGTCCAGTGCCGATTGAGAACTTCACGCGCGCAATTGAATGTCTTCGCAGGTATGTATGGGTGCCTGATGAGTACCTAAGCTCATATGAGTTGGTAGGTATGTTTAGGTACTTTATTAAAATTGTTTCAGAGAATTTACTATTTTTTTTACTTACTTAAATTAACCATACTTTGATGCCAATTCGGACAAACATAAATCTTTGCAAAGTTTTAGAACTTATCCTCAACATTTTCTTGGAACCGATTCGTCAGACACAATGATAGTTTTATTTCAATATCTCAAATGAGGCCTTAAATCACGAAGTTGGGATGCCAAACAACCATAACCGTGATTTGCAGAAAAACGGCTTCAATATAAACGAACGCCCACGACGAATAATTAGGTAAGTATTGAAATAATAAATTAATTGGCATTGATGCGTGAGTCATTTATCGTTACTAAGCATTTGCATGGGTTCATTTGTATTGTATTGATGAAACATCTGCGTGCGTATAGTAAAAATGTTATAAGCTGGGGGTTTAGCACTGCAGAACTCATCTGGTAAAGATAACATTGTTCTCGTTTGTTGAAGCCTACCGCTAATAACAAATCAGAACAAGTAACAAAAAATGCAAACAAATAGCTAACGTCTTCTCTAGGTTACAAGGTTGAAATTGCAAAAGCTTAACCCATTAAGAAAGGCCTTTCGTCATTGTAATCGGTACTCAGGTGGATCGTCGGCGTTGTAGTGCGTCCGGGTATGTATTACAATACCGAAGTACGAAAGACCGAATGTATTAAAACATCGAATGGGTCAAAAGACCGACACGATTTTTTTCTGAAACCGTTAACTTTTCAAGATTGTTATAAAACAAACCTAACCTAACCTAATGGGTTCTGTATGATGCCGTTTTAATAAATTCTGATAAGTTAACGGTTTCAGAAAAAAATCGTGTCGGTCTTTTGACCCATTCGATATTTTAATACATTCGGTCTTTCGTACTTCGGTATTGTAATACATACCCGGAGCGTCCATAATAGAACAAACGAGAACAATGTTATCTTTACCAGATGAGTTCTGCAGTTCTAAACCCTCAGCTTATAAAATTTTAACTATACTTAATTCTGTTGATCTGTAGGTGAAGTATCGGGGCAACATCATTGGAAACAAATAAAAATGGATTTATTATAAAAAAATAGCTGTTGCCCGCGATTCCATCTGCGGAGAATAGGGATAGGTTATATATATTCTCAGACCTACCGAATGTGGACAAAAAAATTGATAAAAATCGGTCAAGCCGTTTCGGAGGAGTTCGATAACAAACACCGTGACACGAGATTTTTATATATTAGAAGAAGATTAACACCTAAATATTAATTTTAAGCCGTGGCAGCCTAGCGGTTAGACCTATGTCTCAAGCTGACGGTCGTAGGTTCGATCCCGGGCTCGTACCTCTTGAGTTTTCTGCGGGTGTACGAAATACCACTGTAATTTACCATGAGCTTTACGATGAAGGAAAACATCGTGCTGCGAAGAAATTCATTGGAGCGTGTGAAGTTCCCAATCTGCACTGGGTCTGCGTGGGAATTACGGCCCAAGCCCTTTCATTCTGACCACGAGGCCTATGCCTTGAATGGGACGTATAATACTAGCTGGTGCCCGCGACTACGTCCGCGTTAATCATTGATGCTCCGCTCCTATTGGTCTTAGCGTGATGATATATATGTGGGAGATGGGTTTATTTGTAACCGATAAATTTCAAATTTTGACGGTTAAAACAGTTAACTTGAGTTCGTAAACAACTTAGTCGCTCAAACCGCTCCCACCGCCTCTGACGTCACTCTTCTATAAAATGGCGCTGCCGCCTGTCGATGGGTCAGAAGTTGTCATAGAGTAACTTATATTATGGGGTAATAGAGTCATCAGCTTTATCGCCGATCAGCGCCATCTCGTGAAACCGGAAGAAATTACATTTTTCTATATCTATAACTACAGTTACCTATACGTGCCTGTATATACGTCTTTTATGATTTAATTTTTATTGTAAATTTTTTTAACTAAAATAGGCATAAATAAAACAACACATCTAACTACTTTAATATTTATTTACATTTAATATAATAACACAAGGCAAAGGTCGATAGGCAAAGAAATCGGTGTGTCCGGAAAACGAGGCGATGGGTCAGAGTGTATGGGGCGGGCGGAGAGATCGGAGTCCTAAAATCAATGCACAGGTCAGCGAGGGTATAGATAAATCGGCGTCCAGGTGAAAAAGCAAGGTCGTTAAATAGAAAAATCCACAAGAAAAACAAAATACCACATTCGCGTCACGTAACGTAGACGGAATTGACAATTAGCCATGATGCTGCCGCTATGTCAACATACGTTCCGTTCCTCCCAGTTTCTGCATATTTAAATGAATTTACTATGTATTAAAGGAAACAAAAGAATTTAAAGTAACAAAAAATAATTAAATATGCGATACAATGTGTTCTGTAAATTCAGTTTATCTATTATATTTAAGTTTTTAAAATAATACTGAAATAAGTAATTGCGTCAAACGTCTCGCAAACGTTCCGTTCCTCCTAGTTTCTGCATATTTAAATGAATTTACTATGTATTAAAGGAAACAAAAGAATTTAAAGTAACAAAAAATAATTAAATATGCGATACAATGTGTTCTGTAAATTCAGTTTATCTATTATTTTTAAGTTTTGAAAATAATACTGAAATAAGGAATTGCGTCAAACGTCTCGCAAATTTGTCGCTAACGCCATCTAGCGATATAGGAAACTACCAAAGAGAGCTAATCGGCCTCCATAGAAAACGTCAAAGTATAGAAGTGAAACGACCCTGGAAGTTGTTCAGTCGCGAACACGGCACTACCAGTGCTCTGAGCCGGCTACACAGTCCAGGTAATGCCATTATACTTATAATTTACTGCTTTACTGATGTTTTCTTGTTAATATTATAGGCAGTCGTGCTGTCTGTGTGTAATTAATTGTGTACTATTTTTAATAATTATGTTACTGGTCAGGAAATGAAGCCACTGTACCTAAGTAAGACCTTGTTATTTAGGTAAATCTTTAAGAATACATAGTGATTGTTAAACTTATATCCATTGCTAAGCTTACCTCTTATTTAAATAGTGATATTTCATGCTTAATCTCAAGATAAATGCCTACCCTGTTATAGCTACATGCACATAAATGAAATAAACCGTTGGCTTTTAAAATGTTGTTCGTCTACTTTTTTTCTACCTCTCCCACATATAGCCTATAGCTTTCCTCGATAAATGGGCTATCTAACACTGAAAGAATTTTTCAAATCGTACTAGTAGTTCCTGAGATTAGCGCTTTCAAGCAAACAAACAAACAAACTCTTCAGCTTTATAATATTAGTACCTATAGATAGTATAGATAGATAGGCGGTATGATGATGATGATGTATAATCACACGCCAAAAGAGGATGCCTATCCCTAAGCACTCCAAAATTCATAGACAAGTCAAACTAATTTGCCGAAGTAGGCTTGCACCTTGCGTCATAAATACTAAAATACTTACCTAATTAAAGTTCACTAACCGGTGTACGCAAATTCAAAATACTCATTTATTACACTTCCCCTAGAGGCTGCTTTAAAATTCTACTGTGGAGATGTCTCAGAATGCGTTAGAAGAGTAGAGAAACTTATTGGATTAATCGCAATAAAGATGTTGACACCATCAATCAACTGCCGTACTTTTTATGAGCTAACAAAACACATTCTCTCATAGAGTTTGAATGACAATAGCAACTTATGACGTCACTTGTTCGCCAACTCAATCAGCTAACTATTTATTTGTTTTAAAGCAACGAAAAATCTAATTTTGCAGTTAATCGAAAATTAATCTGGTTTTCAGGGCTAAAGAAAGCGTTTTTTTACTGGAGTCGTGTCTTCGAATTATTTTTAATGGCGTCAACATCCCTATTCTATCGCGATGTATGTGACCGCACCCTAAATAAAATAAATAAATAAATAAATATTAGGGGACAATCTTACACAAATCGACCTAGTCCCAAACTAAGCAAAGCTTGTACTATGGGTACTAGACGACAATAAACATACTTATATAGATAAATAAATACTTAAACACATAGGAAACATCCATAACTCAAAACAAATATTCGTGCTCATCACACAAATAAATGCCCTTACCGGGATTTGAACCCAGGACCTCTTGCTTCGTAGGCAGGGTCACTACCAACTAGGCTAAAGCGGTCATTACGCGTAGTACGAATTTCCTGGTAATCTGTTTCGATCATAAGTTTCAATATAATTTAATTGGTGTGGGATATTAAGACATCTGTCAATATGACGTCGCATTAATAAAGATACAACCCCACCCTCATTTCATATCTTCGACGTCCCTCCCTTATAAAGAGATAAATTATACAAATCGCGTTTTTGAAACGGTATATTGACGTAGATAGTGTAAAGCATGAACATTTCGCTATGCTATGGATAATTATGTAGTAGTTATTTGGAAATTTTCACAATGTCCTACAACTCATCGGTGTAGTAAGAAGGTGGCAAAATAGTGACGCGCGTATCATTTCATTCCTCTAAATTAATACCAACGTTAAGTAAATAAATGTTTTTAAACTGCATACTTTTTGTATTTGCTTTGCTCGTGCAATGCTAAAGAATTGACAGTGATTTATGTTTTTTAGGGTTCCGTACCTCAAAAGGAAAAAAAGGAACCCTTATAGGATCACTTTGTTGTCCGTCCGTCTAAGACCCTTTTCCTCAGGAACTCGTATAAGTATCAAGCTGAAATTTATATCAAATACTCAAGTCTACTGTCCCTTGGAGCTGTGAAAAAATCAAACTCCTAAGTCAACGCAATCAAAAGATACAACCATTTATGCCGCAAATTTTCGACACTCGCAAGGGAATCAAAACCTACAGGGTACTTCCCGTGAACTCAGAATCTTGAAATTTGGTTAAAAGCAAGGTCTTATAGCACAAATAAAGGAAAAATTGCGAAAAGCTTAATTTTTTTTGTCAATTCAATTCAATCCAATTGTTTTTATTTTTTTTTGCATAGAATAAGACAATTTTTACAGTCAATAGTCTGTCTATCTTTAGCATTTACCAATCTACAATGATACCACACTGCGCACATTTTGCATAGGAGCAGGGGTCTGCTAAGACTGGATGTTCACACATACATATAAGTACGGAACCCTCGGTTTGCGAGGCCAACTTGCACTTAGCCGGTTTTTTTCTTCTTCAATGAATAAGGAAGGTATTCATTTTGCCACCTTCTTATTACACCGATGAGTTGTAGGACATTGTGAAATTTTCCGAATAGCTACTACATACATGTAGGTATTTCTCTATGACGTAAAAGTGGTACTTATCGATAACAGAATAGTCGACGTTATTACTATGCCAAACACTAACCACATGTCGTTCGTGCCAGAAAAATATCTAGGTATACCGATAATAATGAAACGCCAGACATTATTGAAATTTCATAAACGCAGAATCAGAATGTCACTATCGTTGTCCGAGACCATCGTTACAGACGTCTCGGTTGGGAAAGTTTTCCAATAAGGGTTCTTCGGACGATTTGAACGAGATTCCGAGACTGAGTGCAAAAAGTTTCTTTCACTTCTTGATATTTTTTTGCTCGCTGTAATGACAAGCGGTTACAGCCCGTGGGCTCTGAAGTTTAATTTTGCTACGAGAATGTCTGTTGCGGCCATATTGTAACAATTGACTTGTTGTGGTAAGTAATGGCCTTGTGGTTTGACCTATGGTCTCTCAAGTAAAGTTCGGGCTCGCAACTCTGAGTTTTCAGAATTTATGTGGGAAATTACATTTGTAAACTACCATGAGCTTTGAGAAGAAATTCAATGGTGTGTGTGAAGTTCCCAATCCACACTGGGCCCCCGTGGCAACCATGGCCCAAGCCCTCTTATTCTGAGAGCCTGTTCCCTGCAGTAGGACGTAAATAGGCTGTGATGATGATGATGATGATGAAGTAATGTTGCGGAATAAAGTCAGTGACAGCTGCTGTGTGACTTACCTTACTGTTGTTGGAGAACCTGACTACAACGCTGGAGGTCCCAGGTTTGATCCCCGGTCTTGGGTGTTTAATATCTACTTAATTAAGTATGTATCAGATCTATCTATATAAGTTCCTATGTTTATCCGTTGTTTAGTGCCCATAAAACATGCTGTGCTTACCTACTTTGGAACTAGAGCAATTGATTTCAAGTGCCACGGGACATTTATTTGTTTATTTATTATATTTTTTGCATCACATCATTCGAGGCTTTTTTTTTATACAATATAGGCTTGCGTTTGACCACAATCACGCCTGATTCAGCAAAGATGAGGCCTATCGTAGCACGCTTGCCTAGTAAATGCTCATTCACCCTAGACTTGAAAACGGCCAGATTGTAGTGTTCAGGGAACACAGAAGAAAATAACTATTTATGTTGTATACAACTTGTTTTTATTTTTAAAACAACAGAGAGTAAATTCTGATAAATAATATAATCTCACTCTTATTTCTAGTTTTAATGATTCAAGTGCACATAGTGCATTATCAATTAAAACTTTTAGAATAGTGCTTCGTTTAAATTTCATTAATCCCAATTTGACTAGTACCTAAAATAACAATCTATTTTAAACTCTCAAAAAGTGATGAAAGTTCATCGACACTACGAATATCTGTGTGTATTACATGTCTGCAAATAACGTAGGTACCGTATGAATTTAGTAAACTTAATTTAATGAGTTTAAATAAGAATGTTGTTTTAACTAATGGATTCTCTGATGAAAATGAGTTCAAAAATACATATAATTGTTAAACAAACGGAGCAAAATATGAATTTAAGTTAATCATCCGATGTAATAATGCATGATTGTATTGCTTACACAAACACAAACGTCCAAACACACAAATACAAAGAAACACGCAAACAGTTAGTATTGTATTAATCTAAATGTAGATATCACATTCGGTTTGTACGTGCAGTTGTTATTTCTGAATTTTGTTACCTAATCATTTGAATATTCCAAGCATTTCATATGAGTCATTGTATTAATTATACGAAAGAAAATATAGTATTGTTAAAATTAAAATGGCAAATCACGCTTGTTTTCCAATAAGCCAATATCGGATGTGCAAAATCATAATAATGTAATAACACTTAATATTGTTAAAAATCCAACTTTTAAATGAAGAAGTCAACACGATTTGCAGTTAAAACTTCATTTTTATTAAAAACATGATTATTTGAATCTAAACCTTTTAGGTGGTGTATTTTAATGTTAAATGGAACTAAGCATACTATTACGTAAACTGCATATCTCCACCGATGTGATTCAAAATGTAACAGGTGAATGGATGCAGATTCGGCTTGGATTTACTTTCAAAAGACATTTGAAACGTAATAATTCAACTTGGTACCAATCCAACTTTGACGCTGACTTGGTTTGCTATTGTAGGAATTTTCTGACAAATGTTTTATTGAAGGGAACTAGGAAGTTTAATAGAGGTAGTTTGTTGACGGTCCCAACGACCTTTTTCCTAAAGGCTGGATTTATCTAAGAACGTAAATATGGTTCTTAGATATTTTATTGCTTAAGCAACCAAGATATTTAAGATTGGTTTTTGGAGTTTTTTTAGGGTTCCGTAGTCAACCCTTATAGTTTCGCCATGTCTGTCCGTCTGTCTGTCTGTCTGTCTGTCTGTCCGCGGCTAAGCTCAGAGACTGTTAGTACTAGAAAACTGTAATTTGGCATGAATATATATATTAGTCACGCCGACCAAGTGGTTAAATAAAAAAAACTAAAAAAATTTTTTTTAGGGTACCTCTCATAGACGTAAAGTGGGGGTGATTTTTTTTTCTCTACTAACCCTATAGTGTGGGGTATTGTTGGATAGGTCTTTTAAAACCATTGTGGAGTTGCTTACATGATTTTTGTATTCAGTGATTTGTTTGCGAAATATTCAACTTTAAAGTGAAAAATTTCATTAAAATCGACCGTCCCCCCCCCTCCTCTAAAATCTAAACTGTTGGGTGGAAAAATTTGAAAAAATTTAAAATTGTAGTAAATATATTAAATTTACAAGGAAAATTATAGCGGCTAAGATTGCTTGGGAATTATTTGTAGTTTAAGAGTAAATAGTAGCCTAAGGTATTAAACATACCGTCACTACTTTAAAAAACTTGTATCTCAAATCAGCATGTAAACAAAACTGAACCTTGAAACGCGCGTAATAAAGTTCACTTTGCCAGATTAACGATTTTGAGATACGAGCTTTTTTCAAAGTATTGACGATACCTAACTTGGAAGATTCCGTACACATACGAAATCCTTAGAAAAATATTACTTGATTTTTTCGTAATGGCTACGGAACCCTATCTTGGGCGTGTCCGACACACTCTTGGCCGGTTTTTGTATTTTTTATTTTTTCAACTCCAAAGTTGGTTTTTGTTACGGTCATCCCGTGAAATTCATATAACCAGACCAGTGGTGGTGTAGGGGTTTAGCACGCAGCACGGAATGCTGAGGACCTGGGTTCGATTCCCAGCGCTGGTCTCTTTTTCTGAGTTTTTCTGTGCATCCATGTTTCAGTTTGCATTTCGTGTGAAATAATACAAGATATTTGTTAGTAAATGACGCAATAACAGCAGGACGATTTAAGATCAAACTTGGCGTTCAGATATAGAAAGATCTGGATTGAAACATGGTTATTTAATATCCCGTTATACGTTTCCGTGGGATAAAACTCTTTAAACAAGAATAGGGAGAGCTGTCTAAGAACATTGAGATATAGGTGACTCAGCTTTCAAGGTGAGCCGGTACGGTAACAACTTATTTTCGTCTGCAATCAAAAGTCAGCGTTGTCCGAATGAACATCATACTTTAAATTATTTACCGTAACTTTTTTCAGGCTATACTAAGAAAATGTAATTATTCCTCGTGAAGCCGTAATATGCTATTAAAAACAGCTTATTTTTTAAAAATGGTAATTGTCCGTTTATTTTTGCTACCATCAAAATGGCAACACTGCTAACAATCACTTGTGAATCACAATGTGACTAGGTGCAAATAATAGCCAGTTCAGTGTTGCCAAAGATTTATTAAAATTCTGAAATTATAAGAAAATCTTATCCAAAACACATTGTGTTTTTGATTGAGAAAACCCCCAGTAAATGTTGGAGGGAGATAGCGTTCTCGGAGCTTTCATTGTGCCCTTACCTCACTTTGTACCCATAATAGAAAACATTGTTAAGAAAATTAACGTACACATTTTCCTTGCCTCGCTTCAATAAAGTCCTATCTTCGTATGAAAACGATGAAAATCAAGCTCAATTTTCATAGACTTCAGATTAAATTTTGGTTATTTGGAAAATAAAAGCATAGACTGTTTGAAAATAAGGATCGTAATGTGTCATAACCTTGTATACGCTATTTGAATAAGAAATAAAGTGTGTTAAATAATTTGGCTATTAGGAAATATAGAGATGTCTGATAAGTGACTGCTTTGGGATTGGGACGCTACGTGCGTCAGTACTTTTAACTCTTCGCACCTTGAGGATGGGGGGAGCGGCTGCTGAAATGGCAGCCCTTAAAAAGCGCAAGAAGTATTCAGCTTTAGCGAATTATATGTTTGTTCCTCATGCGGTGGAGACGACTGGTTGTTGGGGTTCCGAGGCAATACTTTTTTAGGGTTCCGTAGTCAACTAGGAACCCTTATAGTTTCGCCATGTCTGTCCGTCTTTCTGTCCGCGGCTAAGCTCAGAGACTGTTAGTACTAGAAAACTGTAATTTGGCATGAATATATATATTAGTCACGCCGACAAAGTGGTTAAATAAAAAAAACCAAAAAATTTTTTTTAGGGTACCTCCCATAGGCATAAAGTGGGGGTGATTATTTTTTTCTCGACTAACCCTATAGTGTGGGGTATCGTTGGATAGGTATTTTAAAAACATTGGGGGGTTGCTTACATGATTTTTGTATTCAGCGATTTGTTTGCGAAATATTCAACTTTAAAGTGAAAAATTTCATTAAAATCGACCGTCCCCCCCCCTCTAAAATCTTAACTGTAGGGAGGAAAAATTTAAAAAAATTCAAAATGGTAGTAAATATATTAAATTTACAAGGTAAATTATAGCGGCTAAGATTGCTTGGGAATTATTTGTAGTTTAAGAGTAAATAGTAGCCTAAGGTATTAAACATACCGTCACTACTTTGAAAAACTCGTATCTCAAATCAGCATGTAAACAAAACTGAACCTTGAAACGCGCGTAATAAAGTTCACTTTGCCAGATTAACGATTTTGAGATACGAGCTTTTTTCAAAGTATTGACGATACCTAACTTGGAAGATTCCGTACACATACGAAATCCTTAGAAAAATATTACTTGATTTTTTCGTAATGGCTACGAAATGGTGGTGTCCGACACGCTCTTGGCCGGTTTTTTCAAAGAAGTGGGGCGCCGTCTTCGTGCGAGTGGCCTTGACTTGACCATCGCTCTGGGTCGTTTCTGGTGCAAAGGTTGTCCATTGCGGTTCAACGGGCCAATGCGGCTAGTGTGGCGCCTGTTACAAATCGGGACTGGCTTTTATTTTTATTTTATTTTATTTTGTATGTATTAGTTACATTAAAATATAATTAGCTTACAAACCTTTTTTTTTTATATAGCCTATAATATGTCCCACTGCTGGGCAAAGGCCTCCCCTTTCCTCCGCCATTCTTCCCTATCCTGGGCATGCACCTGCCAACCGAGCTGAAAAGCGCTCAGGTCGTCCCGCCATCTCCTCTTGGGTCTGCCTCTGCTTCTTTGGCCATCCCTCGGAACCCATTCGGTAACGATTCGCGCCCATCGGTCCGGATGCATTCGGCAGACATGTCCGGCCCAGTCCCACTTCAGCTTGGCGGTTTTGACACCCACATCTGTAATGCGAGTTTTGGAGCGCAGTGCCGTGTTTCGAAAAAGAAAAAAAAAATGGAGGCTATTTTCAATAACCACAGTAACCCCACAAATCCTACTAATCTTATAAATGGAAAAGTTTGCATGTTTAGATGTTTGTTCCTTGAACACGCAAAAACGGTTGAGTAGATACTAATCAAATAAATCATCACCATCATCCTCTAGCCTTTATACACAGGCCGCTTCTCAGGGCTTGGGCAGTAGTTTCCACGCGGGCTAAGTGCAGATTAAGAATTTCTCACACACCATCAAGTTCGCAGGTGTGTGCATGTTTCCTCACGATGTTTCCCTTCATCGTAAAGCTCATGTAAATTTCACACAAAACTTCCAAAAAGTTCAGAGATGAACCTCGAAACCACGACCCTCTGCTTAAGAGGCCATAGTTGACTTAACATGTTACAATTGTCAGGTACAAAGTCTTCAGTTTCACCAACCACGCCTAAAGTTGCCAGATGATTTTGAAACAATACTTAGTTAATATTAATCATCCCGCGCGAACGGCGTAATGAATTTCGCCAGACCAGAAACTTTATTATACGAGATTAATTTATTTTAAACCTGATTAATAACTTGATTAGGTTTAGTAATAACCCCTTCTTCATTACAAGTTACAAACTGGTTAGAAAAAATCTGTGTTTTTTTGTCAATAAACGCAAACATCAGAGTGACAGTTAAAGATAACGACTTATTATTTCTGTTTAATGGCCTGATGGACATCAAACCGAACCAACCGATAGTGTCTTTTTTAACCTCGACATAGCATAGTAGCTATAGATCGATCTCATAGCATAGTATAGTATTGTTGGAGCTATATTTTTAAAAATTGAATTGAATTGATGGAAATCCAGACGAAGGGAGTGACTTCATCCATATGTGGTTAGGTTAGCGGTCCGCTTCATCTTTCCTAATACGAAACTGCTAAGGAATGGGAGTCGTTGTATTTCCAGACAGATAATAATATATAACCTAGGGCTATTCAAGACTACATGCTGATCCAGTGAGATACAATTTTGGCCTCATCGGCACTTTTTGTCAGGTAAGATAGAGTTCAATTAAGTAAGTGCCAGTTTTATAAAAAAAATGATGACCCAAAAAGGCAAAATTGCTGTTAAATGTAGTAATAACTATGTTTAAATACGCACTGGCAAAATGCCATACATAGGTTTGTAGGTACAAAGAGTCATCTTACCCCATTTGTGACATAAAATCAAAATAATTATAATATTTTGTCTTTTTACCCATGTGAGACAAAAATCTTAAATGCGTGAAGGAGGAAATCAAGATTATCCATTTTATTTTAGAAATGGTTCTCCGCAAAGTAACAGCTAAATCTATACAGTATTAAATCCATAGATAGATATTTATGATGTACCTAATGTCTAAAGTTTCTATTTTTCAAAGCAATAACATAATTTGTGTAACATTACCTCTTACTTATTTAATTTTATCCACCATTAAAATCAAATAACATTGATAACAATCTGTGGCAGATGTATGTTTTGTCCTATAGACACACTGGCCGTATACACTTTTTTTTTACCAATAACGTCAAGCTGATCTGACGTCTATGCCGGCCGTAATCATTTGGCAGTGACTGGCCACTTTTAAAAAAACATTCCGAATCTCGGTTCAGTCAACGATACAAACGACAATTGCATGCTGTCCCACGCTAACATCAAGCGAGCGAGCAGGAGAGCGTAAGAGTTTTTGGTTCGAAGCGAAAGGGAAATGCTTTGGTAATAAGAGACGCTGGCTTTGATCGCCCCGTTACCTATAATATCACAGGATTGCCTTCAACGAGCCCTTAATATATTTTCCTTTTTTTACTTATTGTTGTCTCTATTTATTCTATCGGCCCGCTTGAGGGCATCGAAGAATGGGCTTAATTGACTCTGGCTGGATATAGATACTCTTTGTTGCGACCTCCTTTGTGACGTTCGAAATTCGAAAATATTTTTGGAACGTTGTTTTCGAGTGACGGGGTATTTTTTTATCGGTTTTTGAAGAGGCTTTACTGGTTTCGAGGGGGAATTCGGTGTTTGAAAATTAAACGTCGTTTCATACTTTGCGTAAGCGTTTTTGAAGAGGTTAATGTATGGTTGAGTGAGTGCGAGCGTATTTCTCGAAAGGGATTAGATTTTGATACTGATTTGTACATTTGAAAACGAATTTGCTGTCTGCATGCCCTGTTTGGGAATTCTCTGTCTGTTGTCACTACCACTACGAACGTCCTAAAAACAAACATTTATCCACAAAATTACACTCTAAAATAGACGGTCAATCACGAAAGCCAAACACGTTAGCCTCTTGTAAGTATAGTGTTTGTAGAGTTGGTTGTTAAAAAAATAGACTTTTTTTTTAAAAATTCGATTGAGTTGGCAACGAATTGACGCCATACCTAGAGTCGTATTTTGACCGCTCTTGAAAAGTACTTACATCAGTTGATAGGTGGCGTCATTATTTCTATTGTTGCTATCCATTAACTAATTTTTTCCTATCACAGCAAGCCTATATTATATCTACCATAATATTTAAATAAAAATCTACTTAGTCCGAGCCGTCCCATTCTGAGAGGAGGCCTGTGCACTGCAGTGGGACGATATAGGCTGAGATGATGATGATGATGATGATACGTTGTCATCGAAGTGCCAAGAGGTTATCAAAAAGCGACAATTTTTACAGCGAACCAAAGTAATTTTTTTGCTTCATTGGCATAATCACCAAACTTGGAAAACAGACTAAAATTTCTCTATACATTTTTCTTCCAACACATCCACAAGTCTTTTACTTTTACTCATACATTTTTCCTAAGTATTGCACATCTCCACAGAGGTGATAACTAATAGAGTGGTAATACGATGTAACTCAATTTCGAAAAAAATCAGATAGGTCTTTTTTCCGTACGAAAACTAGTTGTGACTGTGTTAGTACTGAGTATGCTTCGCTTAACTGTATTTCTGTGGACACCTGTTATTGGCTTTTTGTTGAGTACTTAAGTCTCGTTATAATCCATACTTAATATGCACTTTTATAAATGCGAAAGTGTGTCTGTCTGTTACCTCTTCACGCTCAAACCGCTGGACCGATTTAGATGAAGTTTGGTGGGAAGATAGATTGAGACCCTGGCAAGGACATAGGATCGTTTTTACCCCGGAAAATTGCATAGTTCCCGTGGGATAGCGATAAATGAATTCTTCGCAGATGGAGTCGCGGGCAACAGCTAGTGTATTATATTGCTGTTGATGCCCCAAATCTTCTCTAATATATAAAAATCTCGAGTCAAGGTATTTGTTTTATCGAACTCTTCCGAAGCAGCTCGACCGATTTATATGAAACTTTTTTTCTGTATTCGGTAGATCTGAGAGGTCGTGGGCTATTTTTTTTATCACTATTCTTCGAGGACAATAAATAAATAAATAAATAAAAATGACAGCAGCATGGGTGTACCTATTGGTTAATTCCTCTATGTCCGCAGCATAGCCACGGGGTTGAAAGCTTTTATACGTCAAAGCTCACCCCGAGCTTAATTTGATTACGTTATTTATATTATGGAAGCTCGTCATTTTAATGTGTTTTGGGGTCGCAGATTTGGGGTTGGGGTTGGTATGACAGTAACATTGTTATTGACAGTAATCTCCGCGACGTTGTCAGGTAAGCAGGTTTGAGATTTATTTAATTGGATTTTGATGTCGACAAAATCGGACTAATCCTACTATTATTTATTATGGCACGTGACCGATCTGTTTGGCGAGCCTTGGGGGAGGCCTATGTTCAGCAGTGGACGTCTTTCGGCTGAAATGATGACGATGAACATAAATATCTGCCCCGACCGGGAATGAACCCGGGACCTCAAGCTTCGTAGTCTCTAACCACTGTGCTATCCGGTCGTCAAAAGTCGGGGAACAGTGAGTTGTTTAAAGCCATCAAAGTATCCGATGTTATCTTTAGACCCATATAGGGACCCACATCGCCCTGGAACGATCGTGACTAATCGAATTCTTTATTCCATGGCTTTTTAATTGGAAACGAAGTTGTTTTTAATTTTTTTTATTACTAGCTGATTATTATTTGTTAAGATAAGTGATTGGGAATAGCTACTAAATTATTCAATTAAAATTGTTAACATCAACATTTCAGCCGAAAGATCCACTGCTGAACATAGGCCTCTCCCAAGGCTCGCCAAACAGATAAGCCCTGCGCCATCCGCATCCAATGCGTTCTGCTACCTTCACCAGGTCGTCGCTCCATCTTGTTGGAGGCCTACCTACACTGCGCCACTCGAGAACCATTTGGCCCCATCGGCCATCAGTTCTACGAGCGATGTGCCCTGCCCACTGCCACCTAAGTCTAGCGATTCTTCGAGCTATGTCGGTGACTTTAGTTCTTGCGCGGATTCCATCATTTCTAATGCGATCCCGCAGAGAAACTCCAAGCATAGCCCTCTGAGTGACTTTGAGCTTTCTTAAGAGGCCCATCGTTAGCGACCACGTCTCATCGGCCAGTCTGTGCGCCATAATTTAGACACGTTTTTGTGATGCCTTGTGTACATGGATGCGTACTAACTCCTATAATACAAGTTTTTACTTAGCTTAGGAGTTAGAGGGCTTACTGTGGTGCGATTATGTACAACAAAGGTTTCATCTGCGAACAGATAGTTATATTTTTGTTTGTATTCTGCTATTGTTTCCTACCATATTGTTACCTGTATTCTATATATCCTGTTGTACTTTATGAAATAAACTATTATTATTATTATTATAATTACTCTGTACCTAGGTCTCAGCCGTTTCGCAAGCCAATGACCTACCGGTCATCCGTCCAGCAACTGGAGGAAGTCTTTAAGGTCGGCTTTTATTGAATACTCGTACTTTGAATATAGTATACTCATTATCATAATTTTTGTGCGTTCTGCTTGGAAAAGTTTTTCTTTTTTTTTTTTTTTATGTTAGAGAGGCCAGACAAACGAACTAGTGGGTCACCTGATGTTAAATGAGCACCACTGTCCATAGACACCCGCAGCGCTTTACGCGATTCCAGTGCGTTGTCAGCTCTAAGGAAAAAGGAGAGGGAATAGGGGAGGGGGAGAGGTATTGGGCCCCGGCGCTCTCACTGACCGTGCGAAACGCAGCAGGGAGTACTGCTGCTTCACGTCGGTGTTCTGTGAGAGGGTGGGACTAACCCGGACGAGCCGGCCCATTCGTGATGCAGCGGCTAGCTACAACATGGCTCTACCACTACAAGTTTGCTTTACTTCTGAAAGGGCACGTGTTTATTGAGCTTGGTTATAAATATGTCTCATTCTAAAACCACCTGTGAAGAGGTAACAGACAGACAGACACACTTTCGCATTTATTATTAATATTAAGTATGGATTAGTTAGGATTTGGTGTTTTAGATTAAGTAAGATAAACGTCCAAACCGTCGATATCAACCCAGCGCGACTTTTTTGCCGTCGACACCTGCTTCTGTCTCAATTCAAATTAGGAAAAAACACTACTGTGAAAAATATAGTGTCAGTAAAAAACCATAGTAAGAAAAAAAGCATTTACGACCGCTTTAGCGTAGTTGGTAGTGACCCTGCCTACGAAGCAAGAGGTCCTGGGTTCAAATCCCGGTAAGGGCATTTATTTGTGTGATGAGCACGAATATTTGTTCCTGAGTTATGGATGTTTTCTATGTATTTAAGTATTTATTAATCTATATAAGTATTTATTTATCTTTATAAGTTGAAGTGGGACTGGGCTGGACATGTATGTCGAATGAACTCGGAACGTTGGGCCAAACTTATCACGGAATGGATCCCTAGCGATGGATATCGTAATAGAGACAGACCAAAGCGGAGATGGAGGGACGACCTAGATGTTTATCACGTGGGATAGCAGGAGCTCGCGTTGAATAGGCAAGAATGGAGCAAGAGAGGAGAGGCCTTTGCCCAGCAGTGGGACACCAAAACAGGCTAATAAAAAAAAAAAAAAAGTATGTTTATCGTCGCCTAGGTAGTACCCATAGTACAAGCTTTGCTTAGTTTGGGACTAGGTCGATTTGTGTAAGATTGTCCCCTAATATTTATTTATTTATTATTTGGGAAAAAATCCGAATGGAAATTTTGCTACTAGAAAATTACGATTTTGGTAAATTAATCTAACCGACTGGTTAGGAGAGGCCGTTAGCCTTGGGCTGAATGACTGTGCAAAACGGTCGACAGCCCGCCTGGCTCAGCGAGGCGTCCCCATACATCATTTTTAGGAGAGGCCGTAGGTTAAACGGTTTTAAAGCACTAGGCCACCTCGGCTTGACTCGGTATGATTTAAGCAGGAACGTGTCAAAATACATAAGTTTAAAATGAAATATTTCATACTAAATACAAACTGAAACATAGATGCACAGAAAAAACCCCAGAAAAAAGACCAATGCTGGGAATCGAACCCAGGTCCCTGGCATTCCGTGCCACGTGCTAAACCCCTACACCACCACTGGTCAGAAGTTTAGACACAATTTTTTTCTATGCATCATACATTTCAGCCTGCTGTAATCACTTTTGCAGTGAGTGATACAGCGCCATCTATGTTCAGTTCTCATCGAGATACATCAACACTCCTTCGGAACTAACCGCTCACCCGGACTAAGAGATGTCGCTACTAGGCCATACTTTAACAAGTTTGGTTTGAAGTATCTTTTGTATTTTTATTTTTTAAAAAAATTGTGTCTTAACTCCTGACCAGTGGTGGTGTAGGGGTTTAGCACGAGGCACGGAATGCCAAGAACCTGGGTTCGATTCCCAGCATTGGTCTTTTTTCTGGGGTTTTTTTCTGTGCATCTATGTTTCAGTTTGTATTTAGTATGAAATATATGGATTTCACGGGATGACCGCAAAAGTAAAAAAAATAGAATTGAAAAAAAAATAAAAATACAAAAAGATACTTTAAGATTAAAGGTAAAATAAAAGTCTTGGTGACCTAATGGCCAGATAATGTTGATTCTAAAGCAAATGTCGCAACTTAAAGCAGTAATTCATCCCAGTGTTATTTTTAACATTAATAACGAAGTTAATCTCACACCAGTAAAGTATCTGCATTGTTTAATTTCCCTCATTAAGCCTTTCTTGAGCCTCGGATCCGCCCTTTGTGTAAATAAACACCTATTGTCCCTTTCCATTGTGTTCATCACCTTATTGTATAAATAGCACTCGATTGTGTGAAACCGCCCTTACAACGTGGTCGCACTTATACAACACATACTGACCGTTTTTGATTTGTTTTAAATAAGTAATAAAGATGAATGATTTTTAAAGCTTTTGTTTCATCATCACCATTCATCATTTCAGCTGAAAGACGTCTACTGCTGTACGGTGGGCTGCAAAAGTGCATGGACACCTCGGGGCGATAATCGCGTGAGCGCGCGCGCGCGCGGGTATGTTAATAACATCAAGCGATCAAACACTGCTCACGCGATTATCGCCCCGAGATGTCCATGCACTTTTGCAGCCGATCGTACATAGGCCTTCCCCAAGGATCGCTAAACAGAGACAGCTGACAGCTTTTGTTTAATTTGTCCTATTAGTATGGGCCTTAGTTCTGGTTGGGAACTTCGCACACACGATTCAAGTTGTTTTCCTTCGCCGTATAGCTATTCATCATCGCCGAAAAGTCATCCAACCTACATTAGATACCAAATTTCAAATAAATCCGACCACTGGAAGTGGGTCAAATTCAACTTCCAAGATTTGACCCGCATACTTAGGGGAGAGTAACCTATTTTGAACCGGCATTTAAATTGGACCATTTCCGTATTTCTACCAAATTACACTATTTATTTACACTGGCAACAAAAAATGAAGCGATGACAGCGCCACAAACAGTTCGCCATTTTGCATCATCGCTTCATTTTTTGTTGCCAGTGTAAATAAATAGTGTAATTTGGTAGAAATACGGAAGTGGTCCAATTTAAGCGCCGGTTCAATTTAGGTTACTCTCCCTTACATACTACATTGCAAGTTAGTAAAAAGCTTTTAAAATGGGAGGCCTTTGCCAAGCAGTGGGACATCCAATAGGGTATTAAGGCCAATAGGGTATGTAATCTAATCATTTTGTGTTACTACGTTTGATCTGACGTGTATTTTGACGATATAGTGTTCGAGTTTGTCGGAATAATCGATTCTGCTAAAATAATTGAGCTGGCCGGGACAAGCTCGGGCATGTTCCAAACACGATGATACTGTTCGAGGCTAGCATGCTCATGGAGGTTTTAATCCTACTACATATAGTCGACGGCCGCTAACAAGTAAATCCTGGCACGTTGCAGAACTATGAAATATCTGAATAATTGACAATGTGGAAAGGTAAAATCGATATAATTACCTATATACTTACTGTTCTGTCACACGTTATAATTATGTATAGCATTTATTTTTGTATGGTTGACATTGTCAATTTTCAGTAACTTTATAGTTATAGGTACGCAATGTGTCAGGATTTACTTCTTAATGGCCGTTGACTTTAATATAAATTGCGAGGGTTTGTGAGTATCACCACTGGTGTCGACCCGTGACCACGGCTGCCGCAATGTGGTCAAAGCGTCGAGGTAATTTTAGCAATAAATTGATTGTAATTTATTCCCAAAAAATATTAGTTAGCAGTGAGAAACGCGAAAGTTTTTGTTAATTCTTGAATAATTGGTCGGAAAATAAATGTTCCTGCAATAAATTATGTTTAACTTTTATCTTTAGAATAGTCTAAAAAATATGTCCTTGTCTCTATTTAAAACTAAAAAAGGCTGGTTCCCCGTGGAAAATTCGAAAAATCTATTATCAGTGCACCTCTATGGTACTCAAGGAATATGTCTGCCAAAATTTGAAGTCTTTAGCTGCAGCGATTTGTCTGTCAGGCAGTCAATCAGTCACGTTACTGTTTTAAAGGTATTAAGGACGACCAGATGATCTAGTGGAGAACCTGACTACGAAGCTTGAGGTCCCGGGTTCGATTCCCGTGTCGGGGCAGATATTTGTATGAAAAATACGAGTGTTTGCTCTCGGGTTTGGGTGTATAATTTGTATCTATCTAGATAAGCATGTTTATTCGTTGCTTAGTACCCATAACACAAGCTTTGCTCAAGACTTTGACTCAAATGGCAGTGTTCAGCGCACATCGCTTGTAGAACTGATGGCCGATGGGGCAAAAAGGTTCTCGAGTGGCGTCCACGGACCGGAAGACCGGTAGCTAGGCCTCCAATATGATGGAGCGACGACCTGGTTAAGGTTGCAGGATCGCGTTGGATGCGGCTGGCACGGGACTGATCTGTTTGGAGAGCGTTGGGGGAGGCCTATGTTCAGCAGTGTCTTTGCTTAGCTTACTTTGGGACTAGGTCAATAATGGTGTGAATTGTCCCGTGATATTTATTTATTATTTATTTAATGAAGAATCGTCATGTTAGGCCGCTAAGGCTGGACCGGGCTGTGTCGCGCCGCCGCCCGCGGCCGCGCCGACGGGTACGACATGACACACACAGAAATATACGACAATCCATGTCTGTGATGGATATCCTATAAGGCTTATCCACGAAAAAAAGTAGCCACTATTATATAATTCAAGTACAAGTATATTATATATATGGTTTCATGGGATGACCGTAAAAGTAATAAAAAATGAAGTTGAAAAATAAATAAAAAAGATACTTCATATCTGACTTATTTAAAAATGCACAGTAGCGCCATCTCTTGGTCCAGGTGAGCGGTTAGCTCCGAAGGAGTGTTAAAGTCTCTCGGTAGAGGGCATAACATAGATGAGCGCTTTATCACTGCATAAAGTGATTATAACAGACTGAAATGTACGATGTATGGGAAAGATTCGTCGCTAACCTCTAGACCAGTGATGGTGTAGGGGTAAGCACGCAGCACGGAACGCTGAGGACCTGGGTTCGATTCCCAGCATTGGTCTTTTTTCTGGGGTTTTTTCTGTGCATCTATATTTCAGTTTGTATTTAGTTTGAAATATAATTCAAGTATAAATAATAATAATAATAATCATTTATTCATATATATAAGGTGCTAACAAATTAGTTACAGATATTTTTACAGGTGATAGTATTCGGCTCTCGGAGGACATTTATGTATAAAACATTATAGGTTTTATGATGTTTTTTTAGAGAAAACTGGGAAACACATTTACTAAGTAAAATCATCCTGTTAATGAGATTAATTAAATGAGACCTCTTCAACAAATTCTAAAACCTCTTTTAACTATCACTCAACTGGCCACATCATGATAAATTAATTACTTGAATGTCAATGTCATGCTGTTTGTCTGATTGTGTTTGGATTGTGCCGGTTGCAATTTTAAAATGCCTTACCGCTACACAAATGACGATTATTTAAACATGGCAACATGTTATCGCGACGCAAACTACAGTGCGGCGAGAGCTGCAAGGCTTTATGCAGAAAGATACAACGTGAATGTGAATCCTCGCACTATCTACCGAGCAGAGCAAAGATTCCGAGAGGCAGGAAACTTCATGCCAAGAGGAGAAGCCGGTAGACCAGGGTACCAACCCCGTTTAGAAGTTTCAATTTTGGATTTTTTTGACCGGCATCCTATGAGTAGTACGAGAGACGCAGCGAATGTATTTCATGTCAGTGACATTTACGTATGGAAACTTCTAAAACGTGAAGGAAAGCACCCTTATCATTTCACACGTGTCCAGGAACTGCAACCACAGGATTATGAACCACGTGTATTATTCTGCGAGTGGCTCAGAAGAAACGCCAGACGTAACATACTTTGGACCGACGAGTGTACATTTACAAGGGTGGGATTGTTTAACCTTCACAATTCACACTTTTGGTCGGAAGTGAATCCCCACTTAGCACGCCCTGATCATTTCCAAACTCGCTTTAGCGTCAATGTATGGGCAGGGTTACTGGGCGACAATTTGTTGGGCCCAGTGTTTCTTAATCGCCAAAATGGAAGGAACTATTTGCAGTTCTTACAAGAAGACCTACCAGAATTGCTAGCGGAAGTACCAGTCGGTCTTCGTAGGAGAATGTACTTCCAACAAGACGGTGCCCCTGCTCATTATGATCGTAACGTACGGAGATACCTGACGGTACAATTCCAATCGCGATGGATAGGCCGCGGTGGGGCTCAAGCAGGTGGAGTGAACTGGCCACCGCGCTCACCAGATTTGACACCGCTTGATTTCCACGTATGGGGACGAGCCAAAGATTTGGTATACGGAGACGACGGTCACACAATCAGAACATCAGAAGAATTACGGACACGTATTACCAACGCCTTTGGAGTTATGAAAGGGGAAAGGGACGTCTTGTTACGTGTTAATGGAAACATTCAAAAGCGAGCATTATTGTGTATTGAAAGACAGGGTCACCATTTCCAACAATTTTTGTAAAATGTTTATGTTAAGTTAATAAATTTATTTTTACGTTCGTGCTTGCTTTTTTAACTACTATCAAAGTCTAGTATTAGTTTAATTACCTTAATTAGCTAATTAACAGTTTTCCCGCCGAATCATAATGACATTTTAGACAAACAGCAACTGACAACATGACAAACTGAAGTAAACATCTTGTCAGTGAAATGCACAGTATGATTATTTTTAGACTGTATTATAATTTATCTTTTTTGTTCAGTAAATAAAAACAAAAAAAATACATGAAAAGTTTTCTTAAAATCTAACTAAAGTTAATTGTTTTAATGTAAGGTACCATCTCTCAAAATATCTGTAACTAATTTGTTAGCACCTTATATAGTTGTACAAACATTGAAGGACAAACATATTTCTGTCAGCACGAAAAAGAAGATAAAAACAATTTGCACATTTAATTTGTTATAACTCTGACCTCCAAACTAAGCAAAAGCCTGTGTTTTGGAGTATCAGCGTTCGACGCGTTACCGCTGCTTGAAAGTTTATAATAAGTACCAATATAACACTTCTATGTGACAGACAGACCAAAAACTAAGAATAATAAACATTAAATTTGTGTGGGTAAACGAGGTGAATGAGCATATGCGTGCGTGTTTGAGTGTGTGTGTGTGTGTGTGTGTGTGTGTGTGCGTGTGTGTGTGTGTGTGTGTGTATGTATGTGTGTGTGTGTGTGTTGTGAATCATACCGAGTTTGATAAGAACAATTCAGTGTCGTCATAGCTAAGTTTTTAGTAATATGAAATGTCATTTTTTAAAGAATTTAGTATTCAGTAATATGAAATGTCATTTTTTAAAGAATTTAGAGCGCGCGCACACAGAGAGCGGTCTGGAGTTCCGCGTTCTTTCAAATGTACTGAGTCGCTTACGATTGCTGTGTGCGTTATCGTAAGGGACTCAGTACATTTGAAAGAACGCGGAACTCCAGACCGTTCTCTGTGTGCGCGCGCTCTTAATTAGAAAGAAGGACTCTTCACCTTTCGTTTTGAGGGCTATTATGGATATTTATATCAGATGCTATCCATTTTTGGGCTTACTTTCGAAATCTCTGGATTTTAGTATTAGATTTTGTATTTTTCACGTTTGGGTCACAGAGGTTCTTTTTTTCTTTATTCAAATAGATTATCGACGCTATAATGTTCCGCGAATATCTTTCTAGACTCTTAGTTATCGTATGCAGGTCATAGATTGTTTTAAATCATGCCAGAAGTACCTACACACACATTTGTATGCAATCATTTTAGCTCTAGGCCCGAGGTTCCCAAAATTTTTTTTTTACATAGACCACTTTCAAAATTTAGCTGGTTCCGGTGGACCCCCTGCAGCCCCGCTGCCTGCTTGATTTCTACCATATTCCCAAATCCCCCATTTTTGTCTCGCCAACGTAGACCCCCTCGAGTCTCCTGTGGACCCCTGGGGGTCCACCTGGACCACTTTGGGAATGAATGCTCTAGGCCTTAACTGGCATTATGTAGAATTTCACAACTTGTAAGGAAAAATGTATGGATTTTATTACACATAAAAATAATACTCAGTTGGTAATGTTATCTTATTATAAATACGAAAGTCCGAGAGTATGCGCAAGTACGCACAAAGGCTGGATGGATTTGGATTTGGATTTGGACGTTTGGAAAGACACTTAGGCAATTTTTATCCCGATATTCCAAAGTTTAACTGATAGGCTTGACCGATTTTTATGAAACTTTTTGTCTTTATTCGGTAGGTCTGATAATAAGTTGTAGGCTATTTTTTGAATACCTACCCCTATTCTCCGTAGACAGAGTCGCGGGCAACAGCTAGTTAATGAATATAAATTTAAAATTAACACATTACACCGCAAAATGAACCAAGAACGCGACAGAGTTAATTTCGACCGACTTAAACGACTTTGCGCTTTTGTTTGTGTCCACGGAAACAGATTAAAATGGCCGCCGGCAGAAAAGCGCAGATTAAAAACAGTGCAAAGTTTTTTACAATCTCGGCACGACGCCTTTTAGTGTATGTTTATGCCCAGTACAAAGTGAGGATTGTGCGGGAAGTGAGCACAGGGATTTTTCTGTCTGAAACATTCCATTGCCATGTGCTTGGAAACACAGCCATGTGTAAGTAAGTAAGGTACTATTTACAAGTAGATTAGTTTATTGAATCTGGCGTTACGTTGCAAAGATCTATTTCAATGAAACACTTACTTTGCTCACCCGCGACTACATAATTTGTCATGTCTCAATATATAATATTCATTGTCTTATGACTATTATTATTTATTATAAAGTTATATGGACAGGATACAAAATAAAATAAAGTTTTACTATCAGAATTTCGGTGGTACTAGGCAACCGTGCTCCATCGTAGGCCTCATCTTCGCTTTCCATCAGGCGTGACTGTGGTCAAACGCAAGCCTATTATTGTATAAAAAAAAATCGAAAAACTCAAGATCCAAGGCTCGAATCAACGACGCTCCGCATGAGCCCGAGATTGAACCACTAAGCGACCACGACTTGGTGTCCAAATACAAAAAGAATACACTCTTTCTCCCTGCGCAGTTGTGTAATAAGAACATGATATCCTAAGTCTCGTCGTCGTCGTTGCGTGGGAACTACGGCCCAAGCCCTCTCATTCGGAGAGGAGGCCTGCACCCTGCAGAGGGATGTATATAGGCTGGGATGATGATGACGATGATCCCACGTCTCTACAAATCGAAATACCCGTCACATTTTGACAATAAGCGTAACAAAAGACAAAACTAGCAAACTCGATAACGGCTGTCGGTTTGTCCGCAAATCCGCGCAATTTCCGTCATCGCCGAATTGATTGCCACCAACGCCGAACGCCGAACGCCGAAAGCCGACCGCCGATGATTCCGCGAATTTGGGCAGCCGAAGGCTGATTTGTAAGAGACTACTCGTTATTGTGAATGGCTTCGATGCTTTCATTATTTGTGTTGGTATTGTTAAATTATTTTGGGTTCCACATCCCAAGGATGTTAACGAAATCCTGTTTCAAAGTCTTTGCTGTCTGCATTTTCCATTGCTGGGCACAGGCCTCTTCTAAGATACTAAGGTTTTGAGTAGTGTTAATATAATAGCGTCGTTGACGTCATTAGGTAACTAGAAATTTTAATAAATTTTTTGTAGTGGTAGAGCCATGTTGTAGCTAGCTGCTGCATCACGAATGGGCCGGCTCGTCCGGGGTAGTACCACCCTCTCACAGAACACCGGCGTGAAGCAGCAGTACTCCTTGCTGCGTTTCGTACGGTCAGTGAGAGCGCCGGGGGCCCAATACCACTCCCCCTCCCTTATTCCCTCTCCTTTTTCCTTAGGTTCCAAATATTTAGGTTTCTAAAAGTTAGGTTCCAAAAAGTTAGGTTTCAAAAAGTTAGGTTCCAAAAACTTGGGTTCCAAAAAGTTAGGTTCCAAAAAGTTAGGTTCCAAATATTTAGGTTTCTAAAAGTTAGGTTCCAAAAAGTTAGGTTCCAAAACGTTAGGTTCCAAAACGTTAGGTTCCAAAACGTTAGGTTAGGTTAGGTTCAAACTCAAAACTCAACTCAAGGTCAAAACTTTACGGGTAAACGGGTCATTTTCAAATTTTGCTTAGAACACTGTTCCTATTTGTATGGAGCTACCACTATTTCCTCGTGTTATTACAAATATTACAAAAATACTTTGCATATTTTTACGATCCCGGTAGTCAATATTTATGTTAGGTACTTGCAAATGTTTTGAATCTCGTGTGCCGCGCAAACTACGCAGTTTTCCGCTCCAAAGTATAATTTATACTAAAACAGTTTTTAAACTTTCTTTGTACCAAATTTCATCAGAATACGTCATCCGAATCTCGTGAAAGAATAGGTAACTCGTACTCGTAACAAAATGTCCATGCATAACTTTTGCGTTTATAATTTAAGTCAGAATATTATTAATAATACAAAGGTTTTAGTAATGAATATATTTCCAGTGGTAAGGTTTTAGTGTGCACATCTTAGTATTTCTGACAGTAATAGTAATAAAAATATTAATAGTAATATTTTTAATTAATAGGGCTTCCGCGCGGCCTAGCACTGGCATCGCGTAAAGCGCTGCGGGTGTCTATGGACAGTGGTGATCATTTAACATCAGGTGACCCACTAGTTCGTTTGTCTGGCCTCTATAACATAAAAAAAAAAAAAAAAAAATTACTTTAGTAAAAAAAAAAACACTTTTAAATAAATAAATACATAGTCAACAGATTTGAAAAATAAGTATCGTAACAATTCTCTATTACTACACAAAATCTATAAGAGAATCGTATTTTGACAGCTCATAAAAGTGTGCCAATACGAGTAAGTGGTGTTAAATAATATATTGTGAACTAGCTGTTACCCGCGACACCATTCATAATCCCGCGGGAACTATGCAAGTTTCCGAGATAAAAACAATCCTATGTCCTTTCCAGGGCCTTAAAATATCTCCATACCAAATTTCGTCTAAATCTGTTCAAAACTTTAAGCATGAAGAGGTAACAGACAGACACACTTTCGCATTATAATACTTACTATTTAAGAGGCTGACAACACCTAATTTTGTTGAAATTGATGTCATTTAAACAGTTTTCTAAGAAAAACTGTTTGTTCTAGCCCATCAAAAAATTATGTTAATAATTCATCATATTTCAAAGACCGTGGACGGACTCGATACATAATTGGACGAAATCGGCTCGATAGAAAATAATTGCAAAGATAGGTCTTAAAATCATCATTAAACGGTTCTATGACTTTATTTTTTTGGCGTAGGCGTCTGCAATTAAAAACATGAAGTGAACATATTCATACCTAAACCGCTAACGAGTCATATTTCACAAATAATCCACAGTTTTTTTTTAATTCAATATTTGCCCGATAAATTTTAATATACCCGGCTGCCCAGTAATAGCGGCATCTCGTTTACTCCGATACAAATAGACAGTGTGCGCCGACGTTGGTGTTGACAGCGTCTTAACGAATTTAATATTTGCGTTTGACAGTTGTTATATTTGTTTACCGATTTACCGCGACCGGTGTAACCAGTCACATACATTTTTGAGTGAAAACTACCAAAATTAGTAGAATCTATACGTGTCAACGTTAGCGATAATGAAGTGCCCTATTGCATGGAATAACGGGGCACTACCATGTAGTCCTAAGGCTTGAGAATAGTATCGAATGCGATGGTCGTACCAAAATGCTGGCAGCATTTGGTATTCATCCGGTAGGCGCAGTCGCTTGTCTCTGGGGGCGACAAAGTACCAATGACAGAGTTGGTAACATGCTTTATCCTCTGTCAAAAAAAACTGGCAAGTGCGAGTCGTGCACGCGCACCGAGGGCCCCATAAAAATTTTAAAGTCTGCAAAAGATTAGTTTCATAATGCATTTCTATTAAAAAAAATATTTTTGGGGATTAGTGATTTTCGAACTATCGTTGTAAGAAGTACTTACCCGGATATAGTTTCGATGGGTTAAAGTAGGAAGCTTACCAAAGCATGTCAAATCCTGAAATCTCAACGGCTAAGTGTCATCATTTCAGCCGAAAACGTCCACTGCTGAACATAGGCCTCCCCCAAGGCTCGCCAAACAGATCGGTCCCGTGCCATCCGCATGCAACGCGTTCCCGCAACCTTTACCAGGTCGTCGCTCCATCTTGTTGGAGGCCTACCTACACTGCGTCTTCTGGTCCGTGGACGCCATTCGAGAACCTTTTTGCCCCATCAGCCATCAGTTCTACGAGCGATGTGCCCTACTCACCGCCACTTGAGTCTGGCGATTCTTCGAGCTATGTCGGTGACTTTAGTACTTGCGCGAAAAAAATCTCTTCTTCATTCTTGTGCTTCACATTAGAAGTCACTGCTTGTGAAATGATAATTTTAAAGTGATAATACTAATAGGTACCTCCTCAAACCTTTATTTATCAATGATTTTTTATACAAGATTCAGCCTCAATATCCCAACCGCTGAAACTCCACGCGGCCGCAGCCCTTCCCAAACTTCTTACAAAATTTGAACAAGCGCCCTCAAACTTTTAAACCAAACACCACACGCAAATTTAACCCCTAGGGACGCCAAACACCACGCCCGAACATGATGAATGGCCCGTAGGTTTATAGCGGCGAATTCAGCGTGCGTAGAAATCGGGATAAGGGAAGGAATGAAATAAAATACTATACTAAATTGCCAGTACTTACAGCGAGTCGACGTGTGAGGCAAATACTGAGTGCCGACGGCGGGGAGAAAGCGGATATCTAAGAAAAAAATATTTTCAAAGAATTTTTATAAATTTTAGTTACATGAGTACACGGAGCTTGAAAAAGACATACTAATAACATTACAGATGAAAAAGTAGATGAGAAAGAAGAAGTGAGGAGTAGAAAAGGAGGAGGAGGATGAGGTAGTTGAGGAGGAATGGGGAGTAGAAGTGATAGTCGTTTACGCAATAACAACTGAAACTTTACGTACAGATACATAAAGCTCGGAATAGAGATTGGAGATTGAATGATTGTTGGATTGATTGCGGTAATGCGTTCTCAGGGATAATATTACAACATTAAACAAGAACAGAGGGTGCCAAAAAAGTTGAGGTATGTGCCTCAGCTTTCAAGTAGACACGTTAACTTCGTCTGCGATCAGTAGATGGCGGTGTCTAAGCGAACGTTGTGCTTTAAAAATCGTCACTACCTTGAAAACTCTCGTATCTCAAATCAATATGTAAACCAAACTGAACTCTATTGCATACTCAGTAAAGTTCAATTAGACAGATTATCGATTTTGAGATAAGAGCTTTTTTCAATGTAGTGACGAAATTTTACAGTATCCTTTTTTCACGACAATCTCTAAGATTGCGAATCTTTGTTGTGAATCCACAAGCTGTTAGTTACTGAAAAATCAACCAAATGTGAGTCGTACCGCACGTGAAGCTTCCCTACCACCGATATTTTGTTAAAATTTGGATTTTTCGCTTAAAATGTTCGAACAAAAAAAAAGGCTCCTGCATGGGGAAGTGGGGATCTACTAGGTATAACTTTTAATAGAAATACTTTTTTACTATTCACTATTACGGGTACAGAAGCCGCATGTAGGAATTAGAGTAACACATAAGTTAATACACATAATTTTACGGAATATAAGCAAAATCAGAAACCGTTTTTAACAAAATTGAAGATACGTTCTTATTCTCTGCTGCCAGTGTGGTGACAGCGATGATAGCTCCAAAACAAATAAAACCATATACGTAAACTTACTTGGTTGATTTTGCTTTAGCATTTAAGTTTTCAGTGACAGGGAGTTTCTTTGGTGAATTATTTATTATGATCCAACTAAGTAAAGTTCTTTCTTATTCCATTTAGTTTACGTTTTGTTGTCAATATCTTTTATTAATTTATTTGTGGATAAGGGAAAAGAAACTAGAAGAATCTATACCACTCCAGCTTATATACGTCACACTGCAGGGTATAGGCCTCCTCTCGGAATGAGGGGGCTTGGGCCGTAGTTCCCCTGCGGGTCCTTCACACAGACCATTGAATTTCTCGGCAGATGTGAGCGGTTTCTTTACAATGTTTTCCTTTACCGCAGAGCTCATGGTACGTTTCAAATGAAATTTCACTCATAAATTCCGAATATTTAGAGATTGGAGAGGACACTGGAATCGAAACCACGACACATTGCTTTAGAGGCAAGTCAGACCATTAGGCTACAACGGTTTCAAAAATGAAAAATAGGATAATTAAGTGCTTATTTTTTAATGTTAATTACTGCAAAAAGTACGTTTAGTATGTGCATGTGTGTACGTGTATCCCGGAGGTCTAAGGTTCGTGGTGTCGCTACGCACCAACAGATCGCCACAAGCAGCCCTGCGATGACTGATTGCACTGGTGATATCACAACACCAAATGGGATCATCACATCTACGCCTTTATTATTGTTATTATATATTTTTTTAATATACCTCGTGTTAGTTTACGATAGTTGTATATAAATATTGTACAAGTATTAATACGTTTATACTCGTAAACTACGAGTAAGAACAACTAACATTTTAGCACAACACAAACATTACCATACAATAAATTCACGAGGCTTGTTCTCATCAAATTTAAATAAACGTAACACCTTATCAAACGCGGAACCAAACTCCAAAGTCAACCTTAACACTTACACAACAAAAGCCACCACCAATTTCAAAGTAACGCGAGCTACTTTTAAGATCAACTCTAAAACACAAATAATAAGACTCAGAAACGAAATTAAGTAGGTCTCTGAGTTGAAGGAAAATGGTACGTATAGACAAGCTTAAAGAGACTATGACACTATTGATACCTAATTCCACGGTAGCGTTTTCGCGCCATCCTAGGTTAACACAGGTTAACGCGGGGTGACCTAACTAGAGACGTGGGAAGTTGGGGCAGTTGCATTCTCACGACAGGCTGTATAAGGCATGGAGAAGCATAACAACGCCTTTAAAGCAGTGGAAACAAAACATGCTAAAGTGCAACTACTATATTAGCGCGATGGCTTCTTAGCAGTTGATACTATCGAACCATTTGATTCCTGACCCATAATAGAACTTTTTCATAGTAAGTTTCATAATGAATTGACAAGATTTCATATTTCTAAGACTACATATAATTTGATTTTTTCTCTGTATTCTGTTTGGAAAGAGAAAGACGCTGATAGTATTAAATATTCACTAGGATTATTAATTAATTTATTACAATTTTTTTAAGATGTGCTTATTCTAAAAGGGCATAACACCAAAACTACCACCATAATAGACAGACATTTACATCAAATTTTTTAATAAAAAGCATAGAAATAAAAAGTTATCATCTATTGTTAGTAAAATTATAATTAAAATGTCTATACTTCGTTTTTTTTACCCACGATGTTTTTATTGAAAAACGCTTTAAATAGTAGATTGTTCAACAAGGGACTAAAACAAGCCATAATGACACAAGATATTTTAGCCACCCGAGCAGACGAGGGTGGCTATAATTCGCGTGTCATTATGGCAGTTTAGTCTCGCGTTAAACACTCTACTTTTCACTTTGAATGCGAGGAAAAAAACAATGTTTTAGGTATACTAATCTACTATATTACTCTTATAAAACGTACGCTCAATACGAGCAATGGACGTCTGTTCAGAATTCTAATAGCAATTTAAATTTGTTCCGCAGTTTTTTTTTGTTGAGTGACGCTTTAAATGTTTGCATATTTAGCCAACAGATTCAAACTTCAAAATTATTTCATAGCTAATTGGACTAAGTATGCATAATACGTAAAATGAATTCATCTTTAATATAATTAAATAGATAAATATTCGTAATTATTCATGATGTTTCACGAAATTATTATTTTTTAAAATATTTTTATACAGTTGTCATTTTGAGGTTAGGTATTTCCACGCACTAAAGGCTTCCACAGACCGAAGCGCAGGGCGCTACGGAGGCGCTTCGGATCGTTCGCAGCGCGCTGCGGTCTGTGGAAAGCTTTAAAATTGTATATGCCCAGTCACTGAACATGGCAATAATCCTCCATCCACAAACACCGTGATTGGCAGTTTAGGGGTTTTAAAAGTAAATTAAAAAAAAATACTTTAATCCCTAGAGATCAAAAAAGAGCTTTAGTCCCGATATGCAGAGACTAAAGTAACATTTTAAGAGCATGAGAAGTGAATAAAATATTAACTAGGTATTACTTTTGAAACCAAAATAATGTAAAATCACCATATTTCCGTACTAATTGTTACATACCTAAGTATTTGCTGTGATTTTTTTTTTTTATGTGAATGAAGCCAGACAAACGAACTAGTGGGTCACCTGATGTTAAATGAACACCAGTGTCCATAGACACTCGCAGCGCTTTACGCGATACCAGTGCGTTGTCGGCCCTGCAGAAAATTGTACACTCGCCTCTTAAAGGCACCCAGGTCGTAACTCGATGGGAAGACCCCAGCGGGAAGCTCGTTCCAGATTTTGCAAGTTCGTGGCAAAAAAGACCGCTTAAAACGCACCGTCGAAGACTGCCATTCATCAACATGATGCTGATGAAATGAACGCTTACGACGGGAGGATCTATAATGGAACCCCGCAGCTGGAATGAGGTCAAAGAGTTCCTCAGAGCATTCCCCGTTGTAGATCTTATAGAACACGCAAAGGGAGCTAACGTCTCTGCGGAGAGCAAGAGGATCGAGTTTAACGGAGAGTGAGGGGTTCCCGACAACTCGGCACGCTCTGCGCTGTATGCGATCAAGTGAAAGAAGCAGATATTGGGGTGCGCCAGCCCAGAGATGAGAGCAATACTCCATCCTTGGCCGAACCTGGGCCTTATATATCTGAAGCCGCTGCTTTGGAGTGAAGTATCGCTTAGAGCGGCCAAGCACGCCCAACATTTTAGCAGCCGACTTGGTTTTACCTTCCAGGTGATCGCGAAATTGCACCGCGCTCGAAATATCGACACCGAGGATCCCAACACTTTCCGAAGTGTTGAGGGGTGATCCTTGGAAGCATGGAGCAGCGACAAACGGGCGTTTTTTGGCAGTAAATACGCAAACTTGTGTTTTGGAGGGGTTAAACTGCACTAAGTTACGTGTGCCCCAATCAGAAACTTGTGCTAGTGTATTTTCTAGATCATACACAAGTTTAGATCGTCTCTCTTCCATTTCTGCCCAAGGAAGGTTAGCTCTACCAGAGTACCGTGCGTCGCAAGTACTGTCATCCGCATAGCAATGAAGAGCACACAGCCCTGGGGGACACCAGCATTCACATACATTGAGTCGGAGTATGTTCCGTCGATAGCGACCCTAATACTCCGATCTTTAAGAAAACTGGCAATCCATGAGCACAACCCACCGGGCAGCCGTAAGATGGCAATTTCGATAGAAGCGCTCCATGCCAGACTCTGTCGAAGGCCTTTGCGATATCTAGGCTTGCCACCAGAGCTTCACCCTTGCCTTCTATCGCCTCTGCCCAGCGATGCGTTAGGTACACTAGAAGGTCGCCAGCCGAGCGACCCTGACGAAAGCCATATTGGCGGTCACTAATTAGCTGGCGATCCTCCAGGTAGCCCAGGAGCTGCTGGTTGATGACTTGCTCCATCACTTTGGAAAGCAAAGAGGTGATCGCAATAGGCCTGTAATTAGATGGGTCCGATCTATCGCCTTTTTTAGGGACAAGGTGCACTAGAGCAGACTTCCACGAAGACGGGACAATGCCTGTGGAGTAGGAGAGACGAAAAAGGCGCGTAAGAACCGGTGCCAATTCGGGAGCGCACGTCCGCAGCACAATAGCAGGAATACCGTCAGGCCCACATGATTTATTGACGTCAAGGGAGAAAAGAGCTCGCCGCACAATGCTTTGACGAAAACATACTTCCGGCATTGAACTCTTACACCGCGGGATGGTAGGCGGCGTTACTCCATCGTCGACCAGAGTCGAGTTGGAGGCGAAAAAGTGAGAGAAGAGGCTTGCTTTCTCCCTTGCATCGTAGGCTAATGAGCCATCCGCTTTGCGCAGAGGTGGAAAAGACGACCGACAAAAGTTATTTTGCACAGCTTTAGCCAAGGACCAGAAGGCACGACTCCCCGAAGGAAGATTGGTCAATTTATGGCTAATTCTGGCTACATGCTCAGACTTCGCAGATGAGATGCGTCTCTTAAGCAATCTGGAGGCTAAGTTGTACTGCTTCTTGAGGGTGCTAGAAGACGGATCATTAACAGCCTGCGCTTTAGCCCATTTAAGGTAGGATTCCTGCTTACGCTTGGAAGACTTATTTTTCAAAAGTGTTTTTCAATAAAAAGACACGTCAAGATCGCTTACCTGCCTTCTAATCACTACATATACGTAGTATAAAACAAAGTCACTTCCCGCTGTCTGTCTGTCTGTCTCGTGCGAAGCCGGGGCGGGTCGCTAGTGATAAATAAAATGAAGTATACACTTTGTATGTACTTATACTATGTCTTGTCCCCACCCTCACGTAGGTCTTATCGGCGACATCAGCGACATAAGCGACACCCGACACGCCATACGTCGCAACGCATTGCTTGGTCGCTTCGTAGAACTGCCTCTGCACAAGAAAAGATGTTCAAAAAGATAATTTAGTGTTAGAGTAACCGTTGCTCGCGGCTTTGCCCGCATAGGGCCGGCGCTCACTGACGGCATGGCACGGCATGGCACGGGAAAGGTTTTTATTACTATGAAGTTATTTTGAATCTTATTTCAATGAGTTTAGAATTCATGTTACTTTATTTCGATACCAAGATGCTGCGGTAAAATTCGTATGTAACCTGCCGTGCCCATAAAGTATTTGGTCTGGCATATTCGCAGACTCCGCAAAAGTTCCTGTGGGAATTCCCGAAAATTACACTGTAGTCTTACGTTATTACGTTACATGTAAAAAACCTGTGCATTTTTTGATTCGACTTAGCCGTTAGGATTATGAGAATGTTGAGATAAAAATTAGCCTGTGTGTTATTCTAGACGTCTACGTATCAAATTTCATCCGAATTAAGTAGTTTTTTTCCATAGGAATCATCGAAAATTCTATCACACACTTCATGTCCAGGAAAAGCCAATGACCGTAACTATAAAAAAATCCACCGTTTACAGAGCCGTGCTTTTAAAAAAAATTAGGTACCTTCGCAGTTTGAAGTTACTTCTTTTTATATTGGTTCATGGCTGGCACCCTTTTATTATTTAATTAATATTTTTTTTTTCTTGTAGCGGCAATATAAATACACTAAATTTCAGCTCTCCATTTATTATGGTTATTGTGATGCAGCCCTGTAACGGACAGACTGACAGTGTAGCGACATTAATAAGGGTTCTGTTTGTCATCTTTCGGGGACGGAACCCCAAATATAGGATTTTAGACAAAAACAGTGGGAATCAAAATCTTTCAAATTCACTTTAGCATAAGACAGTGAAATTTTGCTAGATGCGCCTTACAATAGGTACAAGTACATATACGAGTATAAAAGACTCGAAAATCACTAATTCCCAAAAATATGGAACACTAACTTATTTTTTCTTAAATGTGTAAATTCCCTCAGTGTTCTAGTCCTAGTCGTACTTGGCCGATTTTTGACATTTTTTTTTAATATTTAACCACCCAATTCAAAAGCAAAAGCCCTAGCTAACTTATATTGAAACAAGATATTTTATTCAAATAAAAACGTTACCCTTTCACTCAATGCGCCTTCTCATAGAGGTGAAACAAAACGCAGATAATTACATTTTTTAATCCAAATATCGATAAACTAACACGTTACACCAACACACCGAAATGTATTAATTTAAACTTAAAACAGTCGGGAGTCGAACCTATTACCAAGCCCACATGAAACTAGGGTTTCCATACGTCCAGATTATGTAGAGACTTGCCTGGGACTTCAGTTGTCTGTCCGGACGTTTGGTCCGGACTATCTTCGGCTTCTATACAAAGAAAGAAAGAAAGAAAAATATTTATTCATCGTCATTATCATCATCATCAACATCATCATTATCATTGACATGATAATTTCATCTATCTCAGCCGAAAAGTCACGGGCATAGCTCGAAGAATCGCCAGACTCAAATGGCAGTGGGTAGGGCACATCGCTCGTAGAACTGATGGCTGATGGGGCAAAAATGTTCTCGAGTGGCGTCCACGGACCGGAAGACCTCCAACAAGAGTCGCTCCATCTTGGTAGGCCTCCAACAAGATAGAGCGACGACCTGGTTAAGGTTGCGTGAACTCGTTGGATACGAATTGCGCAGGACCGATCTGTTTGGTGAGCCGTAGGAAAGGCCTATATTCAGCAGTGAACATTTATTTGTGACAAGGTATTTTATAATTGGGGGTCTGGGGTGGTTCCTGGTGCCAAAGTTGTCCATTGCTATCCATTGTGGTCACGTGGCAAGTATGATGGCCACTTGTGCGCTCGGAACAACTCGGGGGCCTTTTTGATTTCATCATCATCATCATTCCAGCCTAATATACGTCCTTTGCAGGGCACAGGCCTCCTGTTAGAATGGGGCTTTGGCCGTAGTTCCCAGGAAATGTGAGGTCCGTTTCAAATATAGTCAATTCTCACCTGTAAGCCGATGGGAACCGGCAGTAGCTGTTACGATTTATTTCATCACCATCGTCAACGTTAACTAAGAAACGTCCACTACTAATCATAGGCTTCCCTAAAAAAGTTTTTGTTAAAAATTTAATTTTAAATGCTAGCTTTTTCGTTGACTTTTTTTTTTTGTTGACTGTACAGTTGTTGTACATTGCCATCCAACCTACAAAGGTATACCAAATTTCAAGTAAATCCGACCACTGGAAGTGGATCAAATACAACTTGCAAGATTTGAACTGTAGATACATACATAGATACATTGCGAGTTAATAAAAAGCTTTTAAAAACATCTTAGTGATCGGTCTAATTATAGCTGTTTTATTTTGGAAATTCCGGCGTTTTATAACAAATTTTCATCAACATGGTCACCTTACACGAAGCCCATTTGATTCACAGTGGGGTGATAAAAGGGATATACACTATCCGATATGAAAAAATCACACCGTCCGTCTGTCCCCCGCTGGGCACGAAAGGACCCTTGTTTTTGTACGTAAATGGTTAGTTAGGTTAAATGATTATTGGTTATGATTTGGTTTTATTACCATTTTCTATGGACAGAGGAAATTAGTATACAAAGTGTTAATAAAATATCTGAAAACTTCAGATACCCCAACTGTCTTTTTATTTATTTTAAGTTATTTTAATGCATATATTTACAAGTATCTTGGCTATACTTATAAGAAAACCGGCCAAGAGCGTGTCGGACACGCCCAAGATAGGGTTCCGTAGCAGGTACGAAGAAATCTTTGCATACTTATTAATGTGGTTGTTTTGGTCCCAACTCCCACCGCGCGCAGAATACCAACGTCGGTGGTACAGCGCTATCTATCAGCGAATTGGGTAACTAATCTACTTATGACCTAGTATGTATGTTGATGGTTTTTCAGATGTAATTCTTTATTATATGAACCGATTTCAATTTTATTTTTTTTTATTTGAAAGAAGATACTGTTAGCGTGATCTTATAGGCACTTAAAGAAAAAAAAATGCTTGCAATGGCGATTAAATTACAATCTTAGTTTAGAAATATTTTTTACAAAATAAAACTGCTCAACTGATTAAGTTCAAAATAATTTTCCTAGAAAGTTTTTATTGAGTTTAACTTACGTGATTTTTTTCATATTTTTTAGACTTGCTGTTCAAAAGTTAGAGGGAGGGACACACATTATTTTGAACTTACGGAGTGAACATCTCCGAAAATATTCACTTTATCACAAAATGGTGTTAGCAAACCCCTATTTATTTTTAAATACCTATCCAATGATACCCCACACTATAGGGTTGGTCGAGAAAAAAAAAATTACCCCCACATTACGTCTATGGGAGGTAACCTAAAAAATTTTTTTTTAGTTGTTTTTATATAATCACTTTGTCGGCGTAACTAATATATATGTTCATGCCAAATTACAGCTTTCTACTACTAACAGTCTCTGAGCTTGGCCGCGGACGGACAGACAGACAGGCAGACGGACAGACATGGCGAAACTATAAGGGTGCCTAGTTGACTACGGAACCCTAAAAAATATTCGTACGTTTTCCTGAGTTCGTAATTCTATTTGATTTTTAGGGTTCCGTACCCAAAGGGTAAAAACGGAAACCCTATTACTGAGGCTCCGCTGTCCGTCCGTCCGTCCGTCACCAGCCTGTATCTCGGAAACTGTGATAGCTAGAGAGTTGAAATTTTCACAGATGATGTTTTTCGGTTGCCGCTATAACAACAAATACTAAAAAATGGAATTAAATAAATATTTAAGGGGGCTCCCATACAACAAACATGATTTTTTTGCTCGTTTTTGCTCGATATTGATAACGGCAACAGGTAGACACTATTCACAGAATATTTAATTATATATTGACTTTAAAAATAAATCATTAAATAAAAATTAAAAAATATTTAAGGGGGGCTCCCATACAACAATCGTGATTTTTAGGGTTCCGTAGTCAACTAGGAACCCTTATAGTTTCGCCATGTCTGTCCGTCTGTCTGTCTGTCTGTCTGTCTGTCTGTCTGTCTGTCCGCGGCTAAGCTCAGACTGTTAGTACTAGAAAACTGTAATTTGGCATGAATATATATATTAGTCACGCCGACAAAGTGGGTAAATAAAAAAAAAACTAAAAAAAATTATTTTAGGTTACCTCCCATAATAGACGTAAAGTGGGGTGATTTTTTTTTTCTCGACTAACCCTATAGTGTGGGGATTCGTTGGATAGGTCTTTTAAAACCATTGGGGTTTGCTTACATGATTTTTGTATTCAGTGATTTGTTTGTGAAATATTCAACTTTAAAGTGAAAAATTTCATTAAAAAATTCCCCCCCCCCCACTCTAAAATCTAAACTGTTGGGTGGAAAAATTTGAAAAAATTCAAAATGGTAGTAAATATATTAAATTTACAAGGAAAATTATAACGGCTAAGATTGCTTCGGAATTATTTGTAGTTTAAGAGTAAATAGTAGCCTAAGGTATTAAACATACCGTCATTACTTTGAAAAACTCGTATCTCAAATCAGCATGTAAACAAAACTGAACCTTGATATGCGCGTAATAAAGTTCACTTTGCCAGATTAACGATTTTGAGATACGAGCTTTTTCAAAGTATTGACGACACCTAACTTGGAAAATTCCGTACACATACGAAATCCTTAGAAAAATATTACTTGATTTTTTCGTAATGGCTACGGAGCCCTATCTTGGGCGTGTCCGACACGCTCTTGGCCGGTTTTTTTATAGATAATTGTACGGAACCCTTCGTGCGCGAGTCCAACTCGCACTTGGCCGGTTTTTTATTAAATTCTGCCTCGACATTTCAATTCATTCTGCTTCTACTTGTGAAATCCGCTTCACGGATTTTTTTTTCGAATAACGGCCAAATATCTACAAAATGATATTGATATGGTACAGCTACATATTGTAAGCAACATATTAAGAAAATAGTATGTACTATAAAGAATAAAAACATTATCAGTATCTACTATCTACCAATACAATTACAATTGTAATCAACGCTTTTGCACACCATTTATTATAACTAAGTTACTAAAACAATAACAAATATTGACTATATTTTATTTTATTTTATCGATATTTTATATTAATGAACCTGAGGTTGTATCTATCTGAAAATACAGACGATGGGAACGAATTTCATTCTTTAGCCGAGCTTCATTTAGGGCCATTACTTGACATACGTATTTTATTTCATGTTTCTCTCTTTGGTGTCAATGTCAACTACTCATTAAATATTTTCAGTACGGCAAATTATAAATAACAAAGTAGGTAGGTATGAATTTGACAGCAATAGTAACGTCTAATTAAACATAGCTCCATGTAATTATAGCAGATCGGAGCTTGTAAATCCTGCGCTTAATTAAAATTGTTGCGCGGACGCCGCGTTATGATATATTTGACAGTTTGTAAAGCGCGGTGTACACGAGGCTCTCTCTAAAATCGTTAAGTAACATTGTAAATGTGTAGCTGCTACTTTAAAAACTGGCCAAGGGCGTGTCTGAGCACCGCAGACAGGGTTCCGTACTGACATGCGAGAAATTTTCATTTTAAATGTTTAAAATAAGATTGGTGATTTTAATCAAACTGTAAAGATATACATATAACTAGCAAGATGTGTAACTAAAAACTACGCTTGAATGTAAAGTTTCAAGCGTAGTTTAATGTATACAAAATGTTTGTCATTTTTCAATGAAAGAACGATTACAAGTAATTACATAACTTTAGTGCATGATACTATCACATACTTCGCAAGTGTTCTTCATACAGTGCGTTATCTTATTTAAAAACGTTTAGGTATTTCTTGAAACTCTCTATTGTAAATATCTCTTTGACCTCGACAGTACAAAAAAAATACCAATCTATATTAAATAAAATTACCGTCATTGCTGTTGATTATTTGTAAGTCTGGTTCAAATCGTTGGATATTTAGTACCAGCACTTAAAAATAGTTTGAAACATTTTGTTGTACATAATTATGGGTAATTTCTTTATCACAACGGAATTTTGCTATAGTAAGTAGTAGTCATAGTAATGACAACTTGGAATAGTCAAATAAATATAAGGGTATACCAGCCGGTGTAGACGCACCTTTAATTAGCGCGACACAACTTCAGTTATTTGTCGACATCTAATTCGGGTCGCTGACAACTAGCGTGGTGTTGAACTACCACTAAAACTAGAGTCAACTATGTTGAAATACCTATTTTAAAGAATAAATACTGTAAATATATCCATTTATTGCAATATTAGTAATTATAATATTAGTAATAATAAAGGATACAAGAAAATCAGATCCGCAGCGCAGGTTTCGTCAGGCAAACATATTGTTATCCGAAACAAGCTTCGTCATAGCAACAGATTGGAATCCGCAACAGGCTTCGTCAGCTAAACAAAAATATAAAATCCGCTACAGGCTTCGCCATGTAAACCTAAACAGCCCACCCTCCAAGTCGATTCAACCCTGTGCCAAACGTCCCAAAAACACTTGCCGCATTACCCCGTTGTATCGCTAGAGATATGCGCTGGACTAAATAAGCACCGGAACGCGGATCCCCCCCCCCCCCCGCCACCTATCATCCCTCATACGGCGTCCTAAGTCCCTAACAAAAGTTTGGCCTCAACGCCCCAAGGGCCTCCGCTAGCTGACGCGGACGCCCGCCGCGTGTGCATGCTCGCGAGTGCCGCTCCGTAAAAAAACCTACATAAAATCCGTCGCACGCGCCCGCGCCAGTTAAGCGCTGTTCGTACAATTTCTTACTAGACGGGCGTCCGTTCCGGGTAATCCGCGTCAGCTAGCGGAGGCCCCAAGGTCCACTAATCTCAACAGCGACCGGAACAAAGTCATAATTCTTCTTCAATTCCGAATATTTCTCGTGTTTCAACTTCGCCGCACCTTTAGCAGCCGCTCCCGCAACTCGCCCCGTGCAGCCTAGGTGCGAGGGGAAAAATGTGCCCACGCAAGTCGCGTCCCAAACTTACGCCCCCTCACCCAAGGCACAAGAGTGAGATCATCCGGTCTCTTCCCATCTGCACGGCATAAACCCTGCGGCTCCAAGACACATGGGATATTCATCATCATCATCAGCCTATGTTCGTCCACTACTGGACATAGGCCTCTCCCATGGCACGCCACTGAGCACGATCTCGGCCACTCTCATCCAGCTCTTGTCAGCCACATGGGACATTGGCTGAGACCGAAGCCCGCCGTATAATGTCATTAATCGCGTAGCGTCTGGAGAACCTGCTCACGATTCTGTTGGAGATGGCGCACTCTGTCGAAGTCAACGATTAACAGTGAACTACCCTATTTTGTCGTGTTACTGCAGTATACGTGGTGGCATTGGTTTTTGTTAACTAATGCCTAATTAACTGCACGTGTGAACAGGGGGCGTGGTGATGCTTCCGTGCACCTTCTCGCTGTCTATCCCTGAATGTTAATTACGAGTGGCGCATTTATGAGTACTGAAATACGATAATTTAGTGGTTACTCTCTTATTTACGACTAGCTTTTGCTCGCGACTTTGTCCGCGTCCACACAGAATTCAAAATGTTGGTGAAGCTTCCTCATTGTTTAAAGCAAAAATTCTTAGTAACCATCGTCTTCATCATCGATAGCAGTTAGTTGATATATAAATCCCGTTTTTTCTTTATCCCTTGGGAATTTCTAATAGTACATTACTGCAGCAGCCGCGAAATAGGGGATTGCCGGCCGAGTAGTTATAGATCCTTTTCTCTCTATTTTTTTTCCTTTAATTTAAGTATAATAATAGTATTAAGTAAGTATATCGAAACAAGTATACAAGGTAGGTACATCGAAATTAATCTCATCGAATAAAAACGTGAATAAATTATTATAAGTAGGTACCTCAGAAGATAATTTAGTCTTTGGTAGTAAGGCTCCAGTTTTGAGCAATCTCAGCAAAATGTCGAGCGCGGCTGCGCTGAGATTAGCCAATTACAATCTTGCAGACAGGGACGGCTTACTGCTTTTTTACACTGTGGAAACAGCAGCAGCTAATTTTAATTTACTCAAAGCCTGGCCACTACAACGCGCAATCGACAGCGAGGCAATTGTATAGAAAAGAAAAAGAAAAATTCATAGGTACCTATTCGTTTGTTGCGATCATGTTCATTTGTACAATTATTTTCGGTTTTAAAGTGAACATGCCAGTTTAGTAAGCACATGATACCCTGTTAGGGCACTGCAGCTTTCTTACGTTCTTAATAAAATTATTTACTTCAATTAATAAATTATTTGAACCGAGTGCAGGAAAATTTAACACTGAAAAAAATTCTGGGGCTCTAGTGAAAAAGGGGTTAATTCTGTAGAAGTTAAGCTGATTTCGTCTGAACCCACTTCACACATAAAATAGAAAATAGCTGTTTAATTAGGAAAAATAAATTAAAATTAATATACAATTATTAACAAAATGTCAACGTTTAAAATTGTGTAAATTATAATATTATCCATGAGTTTTACGGTGAAGAAAAACATGGCGAGGAAACCTACATACACCTGCGTAGAAATTCAATGGTGTGAGTGAAGTTCCCAATCCGCACTGGGCCGCGTGGGAACTACGGCCCAAGCCATTATTATGAATTATGAAGTGGGACGTATATTGACTGGGATGGATAAGAAAATATAAAAAACGGTCCTTTGCCCTGCGTTAGAACGTCCGAGATGCTAATGAATATTTTTGCAGACCCCCTTTCAAGCATCACGTGGATCACCCCTTAACCTACTCCGGACCCTAACTTCCAATCCCTAAATAACATCCTACTATACTCCATTTAATTTAGAATTATAAACCACAACAACATTATATTGCGGCTCGTGAAATGTAATCTCTTTACAATTTGTACTAGATTAACAATTGACGACACGCAAATAAAGTGACATTAAAACAATTTTATTTTGCGGCTCCCAGACTATTGTACTGTACTATTTGCTAGGTAAGAAATAGTTGACGAGCCGCAATATAATGATGTTGTGGTTTTCAATTCTAAATTAAATGAAGTATACGTTTTATACTTTGCGCCCTAAGAATTCCAAACCCCTCTTCACCCCCCGCGGCGTAGTAAAAAGTTGAGGGTCTCGTCCGGACTCGTTTATGGCCACCGGACACTTGTAGATGTTAATCTATGAATAAATTAAGGTACACAGGATGACTTCTTAAGCAGAGTGACGCTAGGAGCGGCTGCCATAGAAACGGTATGAAAAAAAATGAAGATCGAGTTTCAACTTTTATGTGCCACTACTATATTCAGGATGACTTCTTAAACAGAGTGACGTTAGGAGCGGCTGCCACAGAAATGGTAAAAAAATGAAATTTTTTTATGTCTGTTGAGAACTACGCCATACAATTTGTTCGCAAGAAACGAATGAGCGTGTCATACTATTTATTATGGGCAGTACTTTATAGTAAAAAAAAGAATAAAGTTGTCGTGATTTTGTTTGCTTTGAATTTTCCAGACTCTATTTCAGAGCGGATTGGGAGCTTCACATGCACCATCTATTTCTTCCCATGTTTCCTCACCATGATTTCCTATACCTTCAGCGCCGTTTGCAAGACCGCCAGTTTGCTGATTTGGGACCATTTTGTGACATGCGCATTTTGACGTGACATCGTCTAATAAATCGATGAACGCCGGCTGCATACACGAAAAAGGATGACGCAATGTAACGTAACATGTAGGTACTTGTAGGTACATGTACGTACGCGGGGGTTTCAATGGAGGGATGAAAATTTCATTGATTTTGCCGTTGGATGCACCGTTTTCAAGATATTTGACAAAACACCGGTTCTCGTCCGATCGCCGAGGTTAAGCAACGTCGGGCGCGGTCAGTACTTGGATGGGTGACCGCCTGGTTTCATTTTTGTTTCTTGAATATTTTGTCATGACGTTATCACGTTAAACTATCGTCCGTAAACCGACTTTACAGACAACCGGTTTTTTATTTCATTCTTGTTTTATTAAATATCATAAACGAGCAAAATTTGACATTGTAAGCGAGTAAAGTTGTCAGAAAATTCAGTCTATTTCAGGTGTTATCTGAAACTTATAGTAGTTAGTATATTTTTTTCTAGTCATACAAGACTCATACTAAGTATTTTTCTAGGATAGGAACCTTAGTATACGACCTCGAAACGTAAACTTTTTTACTGGCCAATCAAAACAAGAGCAGATAGCGATATCATCATAAAAAGTAATATAAAACATTCAAAGGTTTGACAAATGTAGAATTATGTTTAAATGGACACATAATGAATGGAAAACTGTAAGATCTATTTAGTGAAAATGATCACCAACGCCTTAACGTTCCCGACTTGGATGCATTCCAGAAAAAGAGCGGACACATTGTGGTTAATAGAATCGAATAGAGGGAAGAAAGTCTTGTACCCATTAGCAAGACATTGAAAACTTTAAATATGAAAATAACGTGAGATTCACTCATAGTAAAAAAATACGGATAATTTGAGTCTATGATCGAGTTAAACTCGACATGTTACGGGCTAATCCGTAGCCCTTCTTATTACAATTAGAGCAAAACTCCACGGCGGCTGCCAAACGTGAAATTCGGTCAAAGACGTGAGTTATCTGCATTTTTTTACTATAAGACATTGAAAAGGTCTTAGTAAAAAAAAAGTTTGACAAAATAAGGATTTCGTAATGACGAAAAAAAATCGTAATTTATTGTATTTCTTATTGTGATTAAGATTCATATCGTAAAGGCATCTTATTACTTAGTGACGCCTGTCTGTATTATTCTATTGCTCCGTTCGTCTATCCAACAGTTTTTACAAATTTACCCGTTAGATTTGGCACAGGGCGTAAATAAGTATCAACCAAACTATTTAAGGCCTACGAAATTTCGGTTAATCTTCTTGTTTTTCGTCTTAAATAATATATTATAATGCCTTTTGTGCCCTATTTGCAAATTTAACTTTTAACAAGTCGTTTTAAAATTAATCTGAAATATGAAACATTATTTCAAGATACGAATGTTTGTGCAAATATATCCCGTGATATTTATCTATTTCTTAACCAGAATTCAAATATCTACAAAAGTTTTTAAACAAACTAACCCAATAACCCGCTGAAATATTTCGGAGTAGGTAGTAAAAAATAAATGTGAAGTTCCTAATCCACACTGTACCAGATTAGGAACTATGGCCCGATCCCTCTCATTCGGCGAGGCCTGTGCACTGCAGTGGGACGTTGGGCTGGGATGATAAGTAGTAAAAAAAATGTCTGCCTATTATTCCTGTTTGTATGGTAACCGGGATTTAAGCTCACGTCTTTCCACAGATAGCATCATGAGATTGTCATTGATAATCAAACTAAAATATTGACAATCAATGTAATTATTAAGTGGCATCATGCAGGCACGAAGTTAAAAAGGGTTTGTGGGAATTTTAATTATTATCACAGTTCGGGGTATGAAGCATCCTTGACAAGTATTTTGATGACTGTCATTTGATTTAATTAACGGTCTTGACTATTTACTCTTGTGAAATAAAAAAAACTTTATTTAAGTGTTTGTTTATAATACCAAGGATGATATAGACTGGATTGACAGTCGCCATAGTACGGGTCGGCCGCGGTTTTTGTAGTTCGATTATTAAAACTAGATGGCGCTGAAATATAGCCAGAGGCTTTGAAGGCAAAACAATAAGACTACAGATGTTTCATACCCGTGACCGACCGCTTTAGCCTAGTTGGTAGTGACCCTACCTACGAAGCAAGAGGTCCTGGGTTCAAATCCCGGTAAGGGCATTTATGAGTTATGGATGTTTTTAAGTATTTATTTATCTATATAAGTATGTCTATCGTCGTCTAGTACCCATAGTACAAGCTTTGCTTAGTTTGGGACTAGGTCGATTTGTGTGAGATTGTCCCCTAATATTTATTTATTATTTATTTATTATTATATTACTACAAATGTATTATTTTTCAAAAATATTGCGTAATAATACATTTGCAGTGATATGAAATGTCTGTAGTCTTATTGTTTTGCCTTTAAAGCCTCTGGCTATATTTCAGCGCCATCTAGATTTAATAATCGAACTACAAAAACCGCGGCCGATCCGTACTATGGCGACTGTCAATCCAGTCTATATCATCCTTGATAATACTGAGAATCACATAATGTTAAGTTTACTAACTTAATAAAACCGATTACGCTGTTACTCCTACTACTACCTGTGACACAATAAATTTATTATGATGCAAAAATGCTGCATATTCTTATATTTTATTGCCTTATGTTATGAGGCTTGGAAAAAAGTTCTTCTAACAAACGTAAAAACAGCGTAGGCTTAGTATTGGCGATGGATTGAGGAGAGGGAGACAGATATTTACACATTTATTTACACATATTCGACACACAGGAAAAAACACATTTAGAGGGAAAAATATTTTACTGTAGTTTAGCCTTGAAAATAAGATTTACTTTCAATTACAAGTACCTAACTACAAAATTAGATTTTTGATAAACAGTTAGTCAATTTCAAATTATAGGTACATTACATTTTAAATTTACTATGAGCTTTACGGTGAAGGAAAACATTGTGAGGAAACCTACATACTGCCGTGCTCAAGCTAAAAGGCGGCTAAGTGACAAAACCAACTTTTGAGTAAACGGCGAAAAACGTCACAAAAATTTCAAATCGATGCTGGTCAATTTCTTTAAATCTTTAGCTATGTTGTCATATACCAAACGGTAGATCTTTTTTTAATTTATGATTTGATTTTAGTCACTCTTGTTATATTATAGTTTTTGTGCCACTAAAAGTCATTTTTTCCTTTATAGTTATGAAAATAAAATAAAATCCTTTTTACATTGCAGTACAAAAAGGCAGTTATCGGATCTTAACTGCTTTATAGACATGTATTTTTTGTTAATGATATAGGAATTGTTTTGAAATAGATAGTTAACTACAATTACGTAACTAGAAAGCAGTTATCTGTTTTAGTGGCATTTTAATCTAGGTTAGTGAGTATAATTGTTGACCCAGTCCATAACTATAAAGCGGCAAAGGGCACATTGCCGCCTTTTAAACTAATTCACTGTTTCTTGTATACTTTCCGATATACTGGAACATAGCTTAAAAGCGGTTAACTTACAAACCTTTTGGCGTCACTGCTTTTTAGTCTTGTACGAGTCCCAATATTTTTTTAAGAATCCTGCAAAATTGGCCGTAACTACAAATTCAAATAAACATTTTACTGTGAATTATTCGTTTATTTCGATGTAAAATCGACATTCAAATAGCTCGTCATTGCTACCATAGTTAATACTTCATTGTGATATTAAAATAGAACAAATATGGCACACTGCGCAAAAATCAAAAGGATAGTTACAATCTCAAAAAAAAGCAACTTAGTCACAGTAATTTAGAATTATGTCCATTTGAATAAACTTCACCTGCCCGTGGTGCACCCTGCTAGCAACTGACGAGGCTCTGGTGACCGACAGATGGCGGAATAACCATCCAAAAGCAAGTAGGCAAAATTAAGTAGGCCAGCAACGGGCAGCAGCGTTGCTGGTGCAAGTGGCCTAATTCTGCGATCACCAACCCGCCTGCCCAGCGTGGTGATTATGGGCAAAACCTTTTATGGTAGCACAACCATTACCCCGGCCCCCAGTTCTCGGCAGCCCTACTATTCCTGGTTACGGTAGGGCGGGGGGTGCTAAGAATTACGGAGCTACGGACGGCTATCAAAACAAACGACTTTACCTGACTACCTATAACGGACGTAATGTGAGGAATGACGATAGGATCGCAGAACTCGAAGTGGAATTAGGTCACATCAACTGGCATATCTTGGTTTTGTCGGAGGTCCGTAGAGACGGAGAGGATATGATAACCTTAAGCTCCGGTAACCTATTCTACTTTCGGGAGGGCGAACAGCAGTCCCAAGGTGGAGTCGGCTTCCTTATCAATAAAGCTCTCTGTAACAACGTTGTGGAGATCGATAGCGTGTCGGCAAGGGTAGCATACCTTGTACCTAAGTTGACTGATAGGTACTCCTTGAAAGTTATACAAGTGTACGCGCCGACCTCGGCATACTCCGACGACGAAGTGGAAGCTATGTATGAGGACATAAGTAAAGCCATGCATAGCACCCTAGAACACATTACAGCGTTGTTATGGGAGACCTCAACGCTAAGGGAGGCATGCGACGATTCGATTATCGGACCGCACGGATTTGGAGTTAGAAACCACAGGGGCACATGTCGGTCAGCTTCCTGGAAAGCCAAAAGCTTTTTCTAATGAATTATTTCTTTAAGAAGGGGCCTCACAGCAAGTGGACTTGGAAAAGCCCCGACGGTAAGACGCGAAATGAGATCGATTTTATCATGACGGATACAAAGCATATATTCAGGGATGTCTCAGTGATCAACAGGTTTAACACAGGCAGTGATCACCGACTTGTTCGAGGCACTCTGAATATACGTCATAAGCTAGAGAGAGTCCGCATGGTGAGATCTGTTTTGCGTCCAACACAATTCTTGTTGATTTGTTGGAAACCACCGACGATGTTGATAAAGAGGCCGACCAGTTGGTGAGGACGATTCGGGATGTGGGAACAACGTGTTTCCCAAAGCAGCGAAGTGTATAGCAGTCTAAACTCTCTCGCGAGACTCTAGAACTCATGAGGCGGCGACGAGAAATGGCGGCGCAGACTGTTTCGTTAGGTGAAAAAGAGCTCTCCAAGCATGTTAGAAAGCTGATAAGGCGAGATCTCCGTAGCTCCAATACTCGCTCTATTATGGAGGCAATAGAGCGCAACCGGGGATCGAAAGTCTTTATGCAGCAACTTGGAAGGAGCAACCTAATGAAACTAAAAACTGCAAATGGCCAAACCATCTCCTCTAAGCCGGAAATCCTCGCCGAGATTGAGAGCTTTTATGGACAGCTGTATGCTTTCCATGCTGCACAGCCTCTTCCCGATCCAAATCACATCAGAGCGTCACTAACACGCCACTACAGATAATTATCCCGGACGTCGAAATGAGCGAGATTAGGATTGCCCTGGGGCAGCTTAAAAACAACAAAGTTCCGGGTGAAGACGGAATTAGAAGACGGAAGACGGAATATTAAGTATGCGTATTGTTGGTCGAAGTTGCAAAATGCCAGCTCAATCGGTAACCAGGAAGTGGATCAAATTTAACGTACAAGATACATACCTACATAGCCAATCACATGCTTTGTGCAACCACGGTTGCCAATTTATTTATTTATTTCAATCATATTTATTCCTTAAGTCAGTAATGACCTTGTTTGAAATCACTTGTCAATAAATGATAGTAATTGGAAAAAAGGTACGTGAGTGGCTAATTGTAATATATGTACATACTCTACTAGTCAACCGAGTACATTACAAATCTTGTAAAACTAATTCTAATTCTGCGATTACACAAAAAGAAAAAATGCAACTTACAGACCTCATAATATGCTTATTGGCCATAATGTTATTTGGTGGGAATGCGTCGCCGCCCGCCCGCGAAACGTCTTCCTACACTAAGAGCTTACTGCACATTGACACATCTACTTCTTTATTATGGTAAGTTTTCTGGTTTAGCGAGGGTACAGAAGAAAGAGGCAGGCGTAGTTAGCTGCATTTTAGTCATGTATTGTAGAATAGCCCCCTTTTAGTTATGCAAACAATTAAATAAAATATGTCGTTTACTTTGCGCACGGACCAATGCCGCTTTCAACCGTAGGTTTTTTACTGGAATTGTGGCATGAATACAGGACTAAAAGGCGGCAATGTGATTTTAACTGCTTTTTAGTGATGCATTGTCGTATAATCGCCTTGTAGTCAGGTATCAGCGAAGTATTTTATTCAATGAAACCTAGTTAAATAGCGGTTAAAGACGTTTAGCCGCCTTTTAGTGTACCCAAAAATAATAACCGCTTTTAAGTTTGGCATTTATAATAAAAATGGAAAAACAATCCAAACGTTAAAGTACTTTAGTAGCTTTTTAGTTAAGTAAAGTGGTTTAGTCGCCTTTAAGCATAGCAAAGTCCATTTTTTATGTATTTAACCGCTTTTATTGAAAAATTATTTTCGAAACGGTAAAAGATAGAAAAACCGTTCCTAGACAGATCGATAGAGATTTTTTTTCTAAGCAGAATGGTATTGAAAAGTCGAAATTGACCAAATGTCACTTAGCCGCCTTTTAGCTTGAGCACGACAGCATACACCTGCGAAGAAAATCAGTGGTGTGTGTGAAGTTCCCAATTCGCATTGGGCCCGCGTGGGAACTACGGCCCAAGCCCTCTCATTCTGAGAGGAGGCTTGTGCCCTGCCTGTGTCGTATATAGGCTGGGTTGATGATGATGAGTTAGTCAATTGAGTTGGCATAAAAGTGACGATACTAGCAATGATACAATTTTTTTTTATTATGAGAGGGAGGCAGACGAGCAAGCGGGTCATCTGATGGAAAATGATCACCACCGCCCATAAATAGCAGCAACTCAAAGAGAGTCACTAATCTGTTGCCGGCCTTTAAAGTAAGTAGGAACCCTTTTCTTGAAAGTACCGAATCTTCGGAAGAAGCGTGTTCTGACAGCTCATAAGAAGTACTTCAGTTGATTGGTGGTGTTATCCATAATTATTATGATAAACTTGTAATCCCTAATGTACTGAAACAATTAATTACTTTGCTACCCGCGACAATTAAGTACCTCCGCAAAGTAACGCCTGATTAAAAAAAATCTAGTAATTCCATTATTATTTTTAAACCACAATAACATTCGTTCAATCAAATCCTGACGTTACATTTTCAAGTGCACATCGCAATTGTTTTAGCGGCCCGTTATGGCCCTTGCGATTTTTATTCGAAACTCAAATTTCGAACAAATAAACGGTTGACGGTTTTAAAAAAGAATTCAATTTCAAATTCACTAAAAGAATTTTAGACAAATATGACAGTTGATAAATATTGAGTGGCGAATGAACATTTCAATGTTAGTGCAAATATTTGATATTGCTTGACAAACGTGATTTACCCGGTTGACGACCTGATGGCCTAGTGGTTAAAGAACCTGACTACGAAGTTTGAGGTCCGGTCGATGCCCGGTCGGGGCAGATATTTGTGTGAAAAATACTAATGTTTGTGCTCGAGTCTTGGATATTTAATATGTATTTAATTATATTTATCTTTATAAGTATGTTTATCCTTTGTCTAGTACCCATAGTACAAGCTTTGCTTAGTATGGGACTAGATTAGTAATTGGCGTCAATCATGCCATGATTTATTTATTTATTTGAATGGAAGTATGAGTATTTATTTATAAGTACCGTAAACTGGGGTTACTTTGAAATGCGGGGTTACTTCAGAAAACAGTTTTTTACGCGTCCTTATTTTTTTAGACCATCTGTGGCAGTGAAATAACTACCTTGATAAATCACTTAACTTTTTATGTCATTTGCTCAATCGAGCTATGAATATTTGCGTTTTTATAACCATTTTAAATCTATCAAAGTAGCCCCAAAATTTCCTAATTTACCGGTATTCTGTTAAAAGAAAGCAATGTAAAGCACGCTTTTTCCCAAGATCATTTCACGCCGTCATTAAGTTCAAACCACCCCGCATATTACCCGAAACACGTCGATCTGTCGTTCTATTTGTAGTAAACATGTAAATATTTTAAATCACTGTCGTGAAACTAAGACACGCCAGACTCAATTAAAGACCGGGTCCCGCGTGCGTCCGTCCTAACCGCCCGCCATTTTGGTGTTTTTCCACTTGGTACCAGGAGACAAGGTGGGATTTAAAATTTCTCAGTACGCTTAGTATAAGTTTTACTTCACCAAAATACTTCTCGATCGCGTTTACGTAAAAATTTCAATTCTATGGAAACATGGACGCGCGCGCGGAGACGCTGTCCATGTTTCCCTAGTAATTGATTTTTTTACGTAAACGCGATCGAGAAGTATTTGGTGAAGTAAAACTTATACTAAGCATACTGTTCCAGGGATTCCGGTGGCATATGGAGGACATTTAGTGGCTAGCACAGCTCGAGTCTTTGCACATTAGTTGCGTATTTGTTAAGTTTTTATGGCTAAGGCCTGTTGGAACTGCTATCATCGTATCAGACAAAATACGTCCACTGCTGAACGTAGGCCTCCCATAAAATTCGACAATAGACCGGTCCTGCTCTATTCGCATACAACGTGTTTCCGTAACCTTAACCAGGTCGTCGCTCCATCTGTTTAAGTATTCTTCTTCCGTCCGTCTATTTAGGTTTATGAGATATTATTTTTCCGAGGCACACCAACTAATGACCACGGTACACCAGAGTGTCGCGGCACACCCTTTGCGAAACACTGGATTAGATAGATGTTAAAAGTTACAACCTTATTACCTGAGGTCTGATCAAATATTTTTAGTCGTAAATTGTACAGATCAATACCTTTGACCTCTATTTGTCTTTTGTTTTAAATCATAATTACTAATTTAATAATGAAGTACAATCCTCCGAGCCCCAAGTACACCGCTGCGCGCCATTTTGCCCGTGACGAATGGCTCCCCTGAGGGCCGCTCTATTTGCGTTGTGTGCGCCGGCCCTTACCGCGTAAACTAACTTCGGAAACACTACTGCTATAATTTGGCCGTGTTCGGGTATGTTCGGCCGCGCTCGGGCACGTTCCTTATTTTAAATTAGGAACTCATAATTTTAATCATATTATGAATATGGTGAATCGGATTCGCGTATAAAGAGTTCCATGAAAATTAAATAAATAAATAAATTATGGGACAATTCACACCAATTGACCTAGTCCAAAACTAAGCAAAGCTTGTACTATGGGCTATTGTATTTAAAAAACAACAATAAGTTTTTTTAGAGTGCAATATTCTCGAGAGTACCTGTTTAAGATTATGGTACAAGAATAAAAAATAAAGATTTTTAAGAAAAAGTATTTACTTCTAAAGTAAATGAATGTACAAATAATTATGTTTGCTGTGCGTTCTTAAGCGTCAAGCTGGCAAGTGACCGTCCGTCCGCCGCTGTCCTTGCGGTCACCTTTTGCTTTTACCCCACGCGTCCGCCCCCGCAGCGAACTGGTTATTGGCGTAGACATCCTGGGGGCCCGTTGGAAGAAGCTGAAGAACCCACAGGAACTGCTGGAGCTGAAGTTGCTTCCAAACTGTCATCCTCGTCAAGGAGAGGACACACCTTGTTAAGAGCGCGCCGTTCGATACCCCGGATCGTCATGAAGTCTGCTACTCGACACACTCCGTCTTTGCCGGGATACAAGCGGTGAACTCGTCCCATTTTCCACCTCGTGGGAGGAAGATTTTCGTCTTTGAATATCACCATTGACCCTTCCTTAAGTGCCTTGTAAGGAGATCGCCATTTGGTCTTCTTTTGTAATTCTGACAGGTACTCCATATGCCATCTCTTCCAGAAGCCTTCTTTTAACGCTTGAATTAGCTGGTATCTGGTCTTGATGCTTCGCTCTGCGACTGCTGGAGGCGAGGGCAGTGATGTCAGTGGCCGCCCGATGAGGAAGTGCCCTGGAGTGAGAGGAGAAAGGTCGCTGGGATTACTGGATAGAGGAGTTAGAGGACGGGAGTTGAGGACTGCTTCCACTTGTGTGCAAAGAGTGCTAAACTCCTCGAACGTTAAGCTAGTGTTGCCTATTACTCGCTTAATATGAAATTTGGCCCCCTTTATATTACTTTCCCACAAACCTCCGAAAGTAGGTGAATAGGGGGGGATAAAATTGAATTTAATGCCCTCTTCAATTGAAAAATTATAAATAGAGTTAATTCCCGCCTGTAATGCTCTACTTAACTCGTTACTTGCCCCCACGAAATTAGTGGCATTATCACACGAGAGTTGACTAGGTTTTCCTCTACGTGAAATGAATCTGCGAAGGCAAGATATGAATGCGTTTGTGCTGAGATCGCTAACTACTTCCAAATGAACGGCCTTCGTACAAAAACAAACAAAAAGGCATAAATAACATTTCGAGATTCTATTTCCACGACCAATTTTACTAGAGATTTGGAAAGGACCAGCGAAATCAGCACCACAAATTTGGAACGGATAATTTTGAGTCACTCGACTGGACGGCAAATGACCCATCAACGGCTCCATAGCTTTGGCTCTGAATCGAGTGCAAATTACACATTGGCGAACTATCTGACGTGCCAGGGTCCTCCCCCCGATTGGCCAAAAATGATCCCTAAAGCTTGCTAGGAGCAGTTGAGGGCCAGCATGCAGGAGACGAAGGTGCTCTGCTCTCATCAACAGCTTCGTTAGATGATGCTTTCCTGGCAACAATACAGGATGTTTTTTTTCGAAGTCAAAATCTGTGTTATTGAGCCGACCACCAACTCTCAACACGCCGTCAGAAAGATAAGGAGATAACTGCGACAAACTAGTAGAAGTAATTTTTTTATTATTTTTAATTAAGTTTATTTCCTTTGAAAATGATTCTGATTGTACTATTTTAATTAGGTAATTAAGCGATTGTTTTATTTCATTTTCTTTCAAAGAGCCATTAGATTTAACGTTTTTGTTGCGACAATTATGTATAAACCGGTAAACGTAGGCAAATATTCTCTTTAATTTCCATACACTTGAGTAATTTTCTACGTTTATTATAGGTTGTAACATCTCAGTATTAAAATTTGTTTGTAACACTTTAATTTCCGGTAAAGATATATTTGAGTTGGGAATCTGCGGCCAATTAGATTCAGCAGTCTTCAGGAAAGCTGGACCTTCCCACCACAGAGAAGAATTAATAAGGTAAGTCGGTTCTACACCTCTAGAAGCCATATCCGCAGGATTGATGTCCGTAGGTACATGACGCCATGAATTCCTACTTGTTAACTCGTGAATTTCATTTATTCTGTTGCAGACAAAAGTTTTAAGTTGCTTCGGCTGTGTTTTTATCCAGCCTAACGTTATGGTGGAGTCTGACCAAAATGTTTTTTTATCTATGGGACAACGAAGAGCTTGACTCACTTTGCTAACAAGGCGGGCTCCTAGTAGCGCCGCGCATAACTCAAGACGCGGTATGGTTATGGCTTTTAGAGGTGCAACACGTGTCTTCGCGCAAAGGAGTTTAACGGTTATGCAGTTGAACTCATCTGTTGCACGCGCGTACACGCACGCTGCGTAGGCCTCCTGCGAGGCGTCTACGAAGCAGTGCAACTCGCATGCAACTGGAGATTGGCACAAAACGTGCCTAGGCACCGACACTGAAAGTAACGCATTTAAATTTCCTGTTAATTTAGACCAAGTCTTTTTTATGTCACTAGGAACTTCTTCGTCCCAACTTAATTTAAGTTGCCACAACTTTTGTAACAATATCTTTAGTGTGATTGTACATGCGCTAATTAGACCTAAAGGGTCGAATATTTTACACGTATTAGACAGAATCTTTCTTTTTGAGATTTTATCTTCGCTTTTATCAATATTTATGCCAAACGTAAAAGTATCACTGTCAGGCGCCCAGTGCACACCTAACACACTTGATTGCTTACTCAAGTCAAGCGACTCAGATGATGTGTAACTAGTAACTATTTGAGGACAATTGCTGCGAAATTTATGTAAGGGAAAACAACCAGACTCGAATACTTTTATGACGTCTTTACAAATGTGAGAAAAAGTGTGTTCATTGTCAGCACCCGTCAGTAAGTCGTCCATATAACAATCTTTTTTAATGACTTCAGCTATTAATGGATCTGGACACTCAAGCGCTAGTTGTAACAGACAGCGAGTACTCAGATAAGGTGCTGAGGCTGTCCCGTACGTCAGCGTATTTAATTGCAACGGCTGAAGAGGTTGAGATTCGTTATCTCGCCATAAAATCATTTGTAAATGGCGTTGCTCTTTGTTTACTAATATTTGTCGGTAACACTTTTGTATGTCACCAGTGAATACGTACTTATGTTGCCTAAATCTAACTAAAATATTAAATAAGTCATCTTGAACGACTGGGCCGACGTATTGAATGTCGTTAAGGGATTTCGATGACTTAGTTTTAGCTGAGGCGTTAAAAACAACCCGTAACTTTGTGGTCTCGCTACTTTCGCGGATCACTGGCTGATGCGGAATATAATATCCAAAATCCGGTTTATTTACTTTAGAAAGATGACCTAACGTTTCGTATTCATGTATAAAATCACGATATTGCTGTTTTAATTCAGGTTGTTTGTTTAATTTTTTCTCCAAATTATAAAAACATTTAGCAGCCATTCTATAAGAGTCACTAAGTGAAGTTTCAGGTTCTTCTCTAAACGGCATTGAAACTGAAAATCTACCACTAGGCAAACGGTAGGTATTGTCTATAAAATGTTGTTCACAAAATTCTCCATCGGGTGACACGGGTAATTTTGTAGGTGGAAGTTCTTTAAGGGTCCAAAACTGCGTTAATTTGTCACTGATTTCTTTCGTAAAGTGACACCGAAGTGGCTGAGTGCATTTTGACGCACTAATGTTTAAAGGGCCGGCCACTATCCACCCGAATTGCGTGCTTTGAAGAATAGGCATGTTACGACCCAGTGGTATTTTTTCAGGACAGATTATATCATAAAATATCTCAGCACCTAGCAACATGTCAACCTCAGCCGGTTGACAGAATTGAGGGTCTGCTAGTTCGATGTGATCAGGTAAGTGTAATTTCGTTATGTCAACAGACATATTAGGTAAAAGTCCTGTTATTTGCGGAACGATTAAACAATGCAAGGTGGTACGAAACTCGTTTGATAATGAGGAGATGTTTACATTACATCGGTCAGAAATAGGTACTTGAATGTTGTTAATGCCCGATATAATTAATGAATCGGATTTACGATTAACTAATCCAATTTTATGTTTCAGGTTCTCAGTCATAAATGAAGATTGGCTGCCGGCATCGAGAAGGACGCGCGCCACGTAAGTATTTTTGTTCACAGGATTCGTGACCTTGACTAAAGCGGTGCCGAGAATAACCTGACCGCGCGACTGTACCGATAGTGTTTTAGGTAAATTTACTGTATCAACATTATTCTGAGTCACGTGACTAGAAGAAGCTCCCGAGTGTGTATTGTTTACAATATTATTTTTATGCAACATTGTATTATGTTTACTATTGCATAGTCGACACGAACCTAACCGACACGTGCCGGCTTCGTGGCCCCTGCGCAGGCAATTCGCACACAATTTTAATCTGGCTACTTCGCTCAATTTTTTATCATGAGGAAATGACTTAAAGGTTTCACAGTCAATTATTCTGTGCGATTGGCTACAGAGCGGACACGAAAAGCTTCCGGTTTGTTTAGGGGAACCGGAAGTAACAAAAGTTTTACGGAATTTATGATTTGTAAATGAATTATTATGGTCATTTTTTATTGAACTATCTTTGCTAGAATGTGATACGTTCTTTTCATTACGGTTTGCTTGTGTGGTTTCAAGAATATCGGCCCTGTCCCTAAGGAATTTAATAAATTCGGTTAATTTCGGCAAGTCGTTTAAAGTGTTTCGGAATTCCTCCCACTTGCCGCTCGTGACTGTATCTAATTTACTAGACACCAAGTAGATAATTAAAGTATCCCACTGATCAACTGGTTGACCGAGTGTTTCTAAAGCTCTCAGATTTTTAGTGACAATATCAATTAAATAACGAATTGATCTGTGGGATTCCCTAGGAACAGATTCGATTTTGAACAAAACTTTCAAATGGTTATTTATAAGAATCTTCTTATTATTATATCTTTGACATAACAAGTCCCAAGCCACCTCATAGTTCTGCGACGTGAACTCAATGGATTTAATGACAAGAGCTGCGCTTCCTTCTAATGAAGAACGTAGGTAGTGGAACTTGTTTATGTCAGGGACAGTTTCATTATTATGTATTAAAGACTCGAATGTGTCTCGAAACTCCAACCACATAAAATAATTACCGTCGAAGGAAGGCAGTTTTATTATCGGTAATTTTACATTTAAGTTGTCCTTATGAGAACAAGTAGTACCGTCCTTTCTTCCTTCGACAGATTGCGGAATTTTTTGTGTAAAGGATCGAGCAGTAGAAATATTAAGATAAAACTTTTTCTCAGTTATCTCCCTCTCTTCAAGTTGCTCGTCCACATCAGGACATAATATTTCGATTTTGGTTTGGCATCTTTCAAACTCGGCAAACAACGCTTCCAATTTGTCAATTCGCAGATTCAGTTCGCCAATCTGGGTTCCAGTTAAATCGTTAACGTTTATTTGGATTAACTCGTTAAGGTAATTTTCAAATAAAGTCAATCGCCCTCTGAGTGACCCCCTTTGTTTAACTAGATGTTTAAATTTAACTTCATCATTAACCGTGTCACTATAAACTGACGACATTGTACCTACTTACGTGAAGTACTGGTTATTTAAATAATTTTACCACGAAAAATTAATAAATAAGTAAATAAGCTTACTACGGTGGTATTGTATAACTAGAACCCAACAAAATTATAAATGTTTAAAGTTGCCAACCCGTAAGGACAAAGTAACTAATTAAGTATAATATTTGTGCATCAAACCAGGCTAAGGAATGTGAGCGTCAGCAATCGTGGCCGGCGCGCGCGGCGCCGTACCAAGCAGCGAGTAGGTAGGCAGCGAGCGGTTGCTATCTCGCCGCGTAGATGAAGCGATCGGTATAACAATGATCGCTGCCTCGCTCCGATTCTGGAATAATCGGCCGAAAATAGTTTAAGTTTTATGTAGAATTAGTGTGCGAAACGTTTATGGGGTGGCCTGGCGAACTACAGTGAAAGGATGAGTTTACGAAACATAAGCTTGATATTAAGAAGCCCTTACTTAGGTATATTTAATTAATTAATGTGTAAAATGACGATGCTTATTTTTAAGAAAGCAGTACCTAACGAATAAAGGCTGTACAAAGCGTTGCAAAAGTGCTTAATGAATTATATTATGTATGCAAAGGAAGTGGTATTATTTCAATACCTACTTTTTTTTATTTTATGCGTAAAAGGTAAAGAGAAGTTGCTTATATTAAGAAGCAGAAAACCACTTGAAATATTGTTTTGTTAATGTAATTAAGGTAAATAGCGACTATGTACTTTATTTCAGCCAAGAAGAAATAAAAATATAAGTCTAAGTGGGCCTTAGGTAGATCGACGGCAAGCGAATATAAAGGGTGCAAAATTTCACTATACCTACGAGCTAAAGCAGAAATATCTTAATGTGATTTAGATATTCAAGTGCGTTAAGCAATAAAATTACGTAATAAATAACACAAAGGCTGGCCACGACACGGAATTATTTTCGAGCCGCAAGTGCTTTAAGTTAGGTATCTAGATGAGATGAATCACGTATTTTTAATATAATATGGACAGTCGTCTTTAGAGCAAAGCAACACAATGATCACACAAATCGAAGATCGATAGGAAAGTGAAGAAAAGGAAAAGAATGGAAAGGCACTCCCCTGCACTGATATCTCGGAGCTCCACGTCGTCGCAGTCCAAAGGTCGCTCGGTGCGGTCTCCACTCCTTTGTTCGCGTTACTTTAATTACGAAGCGTTAACTTTACTCGCAAAGTGACCGCCCTGTCACGGTCGCCACTTTTCTTGTTTAAGATTATGGTACAAGAATAAAAAATAAAGATTTTTAAGAAAAAGTATTTACTTCTAAAGTAAATGAATGTACAAATAATTATGTTTGCTGTGCGTTCTTAAGCGTCAAGCTGGCAAGTGACCGTCCGTCCGCCGCTGTCCTTGCGGTCACCTTTTGCTTTTACCCCGCGCGTCCGCCCCCGCAGCGAACTGGTTATTGGCGTAGACAGTACCTACATTGAAATTTCGATGAGAATGCCAGTGTTCGGGTACCAACCCGAACTGGGTGGTAAACCAGCGTAGTAAAGCACGCGTCAAGGATTGACGAGGACCTGGGTCCAATTCTGCCCCCACCATGTCTTTTATTATTTTCTCAATATCATCATCATCATCCTCTCGGACTACTACATGCGTCCAAATACAAGGCACAGACCTCTTAGAATGAAGAATGCGAAGAAATCCAATGGTCAATGGTGGTCTTATTCTGAGAGGAGGCCAGAGATAATGACGTTAAATTAGCAAAATCAGGAAGTAAAATGACTCTACCATACTCTATTATAATTTTAATGGGTGTAATAACATTTATAACAAATTAATGAAGTCGAAGTATAAACAAACACAACCAGTGAACTTAAATGCCGCATCCCAACATAATCTTCAAGTAATACCACATTTAAAATTCAAATCGACGCCATGCCTCCTTTTGGGGTAAATTATTATCACCTGTTTTAATGAAATGAGCGTCCTATTACAATAATTATGAACAGTAAATTATGGAGTGTCAGAAATTCAAACTAGGCCTTGTATAGCTAAACCGTTCAAGTGAGTGCTCGCCCGTGCGGTACAGGGGCTGGGGGGTATGACGACAAAGGGCCAAGAGAGGTGCGGGCGGCAAATGGTTTAGCTATAGTAAACATAGATCGGTGCGGCTTAGAATCGTTTCAACCGCATAGCACGTGTGTTACAAAAACCGACGAACATCATGATCAAGCATGAACTGGTGGACTTGTGGTCACAATAGAGAGGTATCTCTCCAAAAAGTTGATAATATTATATCCGTCAACTAACAATCTAAATGACTATCACCACTCGTGGTGCGACGCGTGGTGGCAGAATTGGGATTGTCTAAAAAAAATAAAGATTTTTTTTTCATTTTTTTTTTATAGAAAAGTCAAAATAAATAATATACTTCAAAGGCCAACACAAACCGGGAATATGGCGCGCCGATGGAGCGTGCCCAACGCGCTCTATAACACTGAATTAAATATACGGTGACACATACCCGCAGCGCGGCACACCGTATTTGATTCAGTGTTATTGACCGCGCTGGGTTCGCTCCGTCGGCGCCCCGCGCTCCCGGATTGTGTTGGCCTTTACTACGAGTGCGTGCCGACTGCCGACCGAACTCTCTGGAGTCTTAGAACTGTCACCTTGACAGGCCAGAAGAGTATTTCCAAAGGTATACCCCCCTGAGGTCCGATGTCCTATTCTTAGGACTTATTCTAATGTGACATTGAACTCAACTCATAAGTGAAAAAGTTTAAACTTCATTGAAACGAAATTTGACGTGGGCTTTAGGAGGATACAGGACAAGTGTATTTTCCTGTCAAGGTTGAAAACAGACCAGAGGCCGTATTGTCTAACGCTTTCGACGCTTGCCTTCGCTTTCACCATCTCTTTCTGTCATCATCTTATACCGTTTGATAGAAAGAAATAGTGATTGCGAAGACAAGCGTCAGAAGCGTTATACAATAAGCCTGCAGATCACTTCACGACACTGAAAAACCATGACCCTGCTACAGGAACTGCGCCAGCACACGTGCAAGCTAATGTGAAATAGCAACGGCAATAGAACTGGTGGCCGATGGGGCCATAAGGTTCTCGAAAGGTGTCCACGGACCGGAAGACGCAGTGTAGGTAGGCCTCCAACGAGATGGAGCAACGTGCTTAAGGTTGGGGAAACGCGTTGGATCCAGATAGCGCAGGACTGGTCTGTTTTGAATAGTGTTGTAAAAACTCATTATTAGTCTTCATTTCGAGACTTGAGTAGATTTTCAAGACTAGAACTCGTTAGTCACATGTGTCCGAGTCCTTTTAGTCTTCTGAGTCCTTTCGAGTCTTTAAGTTATTTTTAAGTTCTTTGAGCTAGACTGAGTCATGAATTTGAGTTGGTTTATAAATATTATAATAGGTAATACTGGGTGATTTTATATCGTCATCCATATTTATTTACTAATCTGATTGAAAATAAATCGCACAATAAAAATTAGTAACAATTGAATTGCATTAAACGCAAATAACCTAATCATGAGTTCTTTTAAAAAGACTCAGTCTTTGAGTTCTTTTCGGCAGGACTCAAGTCTTTTTACAAAGGACTCCAAATTCTGAAGGACTTGAGCTCTAAGTATTGTTTATAAGACAGGAGTCTTCAAAAATAGCTCTAGTTTTATTAAGTAAGACTCCAAGACTCGAGTTTCTTACAACACTAGTTTTGAAAGCCAATGTTTTTGTCGATAGAGGAGTCCCATCCCAGGGCAGCCAGTGGGCGTCGCGGTGTCTCTTAATGCTCCCGTGGCATTCACAATGGCAACGAAGGAATCCGTGCGGTTTTTGGTGGGTAGGCCTCTCGTGGGAGAGCCCCACATACCCTCTGTTTCCCCGAACAGAGACGAATGCATAATTGCATAAGGTGCATTTTCAGCACCATAAAAAAGGACTGGTCTGTTTGGTAGACCTTGGGGGAGGCCTATGTTCAGCAGTGGACGTCTTTTCAAGCTTCAGGTGATGGGCTTGTGATGGGCTAATGTTGTCGTTAATTTTTATTGCGACTTAGTTTAGTTTACTCGTATTACAAGTGAAGCTAATATACGATGTTAAAGAGTTCCAGCGATGATTAATTTTCTTTATAATTTATAGAACGTAATAAGAAAATTCTAATAAAATACAGCTGTAGCGAGAACATCTAAGCAGTGAGATAAATCAATTTTTGAACTTAATTTAAAATACAGCTAAAACACTCGCGCTGAATCGAAAGAGGGACGACCGTACCGTCAGCAGCTGAACAAGCGATTTTACATTTTGCAGCGACTTTCAAATAGATTTATATGCACTGAAATGCCACTTTACCTACCGGTAAAAAGTATTGCTATACACCCTGTTATTTTTTTCCGCTTACTTCAATATCTTATTTGACACATGATGCAGATACTACCTGGTAAATAATTATACAGGGTGAAATTTTGAACGTGATACAAAATTAGTGTTTCTAGCTTAGTTAATGCTGGACAACATAATGCATTTCCAGTTGTTAGAATTAGTAAGTATTGTTAAATCTAAGGTGTCTAAACAAAATATTAACTACAACAAAGTATGAAAATCCAAAATTTTGTCAGACCAATTTCAACAATTTTGAGTGAATGCATTATGTTATCCAGCATTAACTAAGCTTGAAACACGAATTTTGTGTCACGTTCAAAATTTCACCCTGTATTTCGTTTGTATACAATACATTTGACGCTTATTTTGTGAATCCTGCTAATATTATAAACTAGCTGTTACCCGCGGCTTCGTCCCCACTGGAGTAGATTAAAACGTGTGTTCCCGTGGCAGTGAGATATTTTCACGTGGTGAAAAGTAGTCTATGTCACTCTCCAGCCCTTCAACTATGCCCATACAAAAATCACGGCAATCCATCGTTCAGTTTCGACGTGACAGAAGGACACATTTTCACATTTATAATATTAGTTTGGATCAGTGGCGTAGCTATCGTAGGGCCAGGTGGTGCAGTGCACCAGGGCCCTGGAGCTCAGGGGGCCCTCTAACCTAATACAAGTGACACAGCGTCATATTTGTACCTATGTATTTGTTTCAATATGATGCCAAACCCTCTGGCCGGCACCATCATTATTACTTACACATATTTTCTATACGACTCTAACAACATAATTAAATTAAATAAATATATCACACAAAAACATCACGCCAATAAAATAACAAGTGTAACGCGCGGAACCCATCGCCGTGTTAACGGTACCCTGTTGCCTATTTATAATGCACGGTCGCCTGGCAACGCTCGGTCGCCTAGCAACCGTGCCACCATTATGGTTTTCATTGCCTCTGCGCCACGCACGGCGCATGCGCGGCATGCGCGCGACGCCGCGCACGGACTACCGCGCCGCGCCGGTCGCGAATTCCTTTGATCAATTATAACTGTAGATCCACAGTCGCGCGCCCGAAAATGTCCGAGCCAAATGAGCGCCACTTTGATAAAAGTGGCCTTCTTTTTCTCAGTACGTTGCGTGAAATTGTCAAGTTTAGCTGTCAAGTGTCAACCGAAATTCGACTGTAATGAAGTAAAGGCTAGGTTCAAATTTCTGTGTAGGTGATGTTTTTAATTATTATGCAAACAAATAAAAAAGTTCGGACATTCTTTGAAGGGGATTTTGTTCGGCAATGTGTATCTTCAGTTATAATTGATTAAAGGCGAATTCATTCGATTTCGATACGGGATCGATCTGCCGTTGTGACCTGTAATCTAGTTGTATTGTTGATCGAAGCTATGGAAAGAAAAAAGGAGCGTAGCGGAGCTTCAAAGCGGAAACAACGCCAAGAAATAGATGCAAGTAAAAAAAAATTGCTCAAGCTAGACAGCTTTTTTACGAATACGCTTTCTGCTACAGTTCCTTCAGCAGTTGAAATATCGGTCAAAAGTGACAAGTGTTCTTTTACTGATAGCGTGGACACGGCTGTGTCAGTGAATGAAGCGACTCGAGAAGATCAGGAATATCAGGATTCAACAACTCTCATCAATGCCACTGCTGAAAATGACTATGTCGACGCTTCCGTGCAACCTACAGAAGAGGAATCATCTATATGTACATCTTCGGAAGTTCTTGAAATTTCAACTGACTTGGGAAAGTTCATAAATAAGAAATTGAACGACACCGAAAAACGGCTGATTCTTGACAAGGGACCATTGAAACCTCCGGGACCTTTTCCGAAGGAGCCTTTTCCAAGACAACAGGAGCTTTTCAGAAACGTATTACGTTTCTACGTCAAAATACGGTTCAGTTGATCGTTTTTGGATATGTTACTCAAAAATGCTGGATGCTGCTTACTGCCAACCCTGTTGGTTGTTTGCTTCGCAAATAAATGTATGGTGTACGGGCATTCGGGACTGGAGGCATTTATCAGATAGAGTCAAGCAACATGGTTCCTCGAAAGCACACACGGAGGCGTGTGCTGTATACGAAGCGTGGCAAAAAAGTTCCACCATTGACAAGAACTTGAAGATGAAATTCGGAAAGAAGCATCATTTTGGAGACAAGTTCTTCGTAGATTATTCGACATCATAATCACTCTTGCAAAGAGTTCTTTGGCTTTGAGAGGACATCGTGAGGATCTGAGTGAGGAAGGAAACCACGGAAATTTTCTCTCAGTTGTACAACTCGTTGCTAGATACGATCATATCTTGCGTCAAGTTTTGGATATGCCTAAAGGTAAGAAATGATTTCGATTAATGAGTTTATAATTTATGTTATCATAATCTAATGTTTTCTAAGATGTTATTTTTCTTATGTTATTAGGATCAACAAGGTACCTGAGCCCAACGATTCAAAATGAAATGATCGAGTGTTTGGACACTAAACTTGAAAATTATCTACTGGACCAGATTAGGGCGTCACCGTTTTTCACCGTCATCATGGATACCACGCAGGACATGTCGAAAGTGGATCAACTAAGCATTGTCGTAAGATATGCAGTAATATCCAGATCGGAAAATGGACAACCAATCGATATTGAGGTAAGAGAGACGTTTCTCGGTTTCCACGCAGTCACTGAACACAGCGCTGCGGATTTGGTGAATCAAGTAACCACGTTGTTCTCCGAAAAGAGTCTTGATTTTAAAAAGTGTGTCGGGCAAGGTTATGATGGGGCCAGTGTAATGAGTGGTGCGTATAATGGCGTACAAAAACAAATTAAAGATATTCAGACAAATGCAGAGTACGTACATAGCGCCAGTCATAACTTGAATTTGGTAATAAACGATGCCGTCCGAGGTTCTATCGAAATTCAGAAGTTCTTTGCAATAATACAAGACCTGTTCAACTTCTTTGGAAACAGCATTAAGCGCTGGGACCTCTTATCGAAATTCACCGGCGAATCAGAAATTACTTTAAAAAAATTGAATCCGACAAGATGGTCCAGCAGGGTTAACTCAATAACTGCAGTCAAACTTCGTTTTTTCGATATTATTAAAGCATTGTCCGAAATAACGCTGAAGAGTTCAAGTAAAGACGAACGTAGTGAAGCAGAGGTTATAAAATCAAAAATACTGAATTTTGAGTTTGTATTTCTTTGCGAATTCATGCTCAGCGTATTAAACAGGATCAATTATGTTTCCAAAATTTTGCAAAAACGTGATATCGTTTTGGACGAGGCGAGTAAGGCTTTGGATGAAACAACAGATAAATTGAAAAAGTACAGAAATGACTTCAAGTCGTTTAAATCCAAGGCCACTGAAACCGCGAAAAAATACAATATCGATCCTACCTTTCCAGAAAAGCGACGAAGAAAAACTAAAAAGCATTTCGATGAATTGGCTTCTGATCACCGATTCCAAAACCAGGAAGAATCTTCAGAGTAACTATTTTCAATAATGTACTCGACATCATAATCAATCAGTTAGATGCGCGTTTTTCTGGTATGAGTGCAGTTTGTAAAACGTTCGACTTTTTGATTCCAAAAAATTTGCTTAGCATGAATGAAACGATTTTACTCACGAAATGTGATCAGTTTCAGATGAAATATTCCGATATAATAGGACCCAATTTTTCGCTCCAATTTCTTAATATATACCATCTGGTCCTTCCTCAATTGACGGAGACGTGGTCCATTCGCCAACTTTGCAAAGAAATCATAACAAAATTTGGCGTGCTCGAATGTGACCTTACGGAAAGTGTATACAGCAATGCTACTGTTTCATACAATTCCTGTTACTTCCGCGGCAGCAGAAAGATCTTTCAGTAAACTGAAGATTATAAAAAATTATTTAAGAAACAGCATTGGACAAGATCGCCTCCGACATTTATCTTTAATTGCAATAGAAAATACGGCGGCATCAAACTTGGATTTGAGTGAAGTTATAGACGAATTCGCAAAAATTAAAGCGCGCAAAAGGTTGTGAATTGGATGGGGAAGTCTGTTAAAAATTGTTTTTTTTTTTTCATTTATATACCTAATAAATATTTTATACTGTCATGTGCGTCGTTGCTTATTCATTCCCATTTTCTTTGATAAACACAGAGATTCTACCCCTCATAGAGATGACGTATGGATTTAGCCTACTAATGATAAGTTCAACTATCCTATTGTTATTCCTATCTATAATTTTGAAGGGCAATATAAGTTCAAGCTACGTGGAAAGAGGGGGTGAGGGCCCGATTATTTCTATATGCACCGGGGCCCTGGTCCACCTAGCTACGCCACTGGTTTGGATATGGAAGTATGGATGAGAAAGCTTGTGAAGACATTTGAATGTTTGTTAGTAAATCACGCAGGCTGAACGGATTTGGATGAAATTTGGCGTGAAGATAGATAAATATTGAAACATGATACTTAATATTCCGGTAGCGCGTTCCTCTTGGATAATATTTTAACTTTAATCAAGAATAAATAGCGTGATATTATGAACGTTGTGCTCTAAAAATATTCATCATCATCATCCCAGCCTATACACGTCCCACTGCAGGGCACAGGCCTCCTCTCAGAATGAGAGGGCTTGGGCTGCAGTTCCCACGCGGGCCCAGTGCGAATTGGGAACTTCACACACACCATTGAATTTCTTCGCAGGTGTATGCAGGTATCCTCACTATGTTTTCCTTCGCCGTAAAGCTAATGGTAAATTACAATAGTTATTTATGATACAAGTGCGGAAAGTAGGCTATTCCCAACGAATGGCGGAGATCTAAACACACGAGCAAAGCGAGTGTGGTTTAGCCGACATGAGTTGGGAATTTCCTACTTTCGACACGTATATCATACAATACAACAATACAATACAATGACTCTTTATTGTACACCACAAATAATACAATACAGTAAAACAAGTACATGAAAAAAAAAGAAATAAGGTAAGCAATGGGCGGCCTTATCGCTTCGAAGCGATCTCTTCCAGGCAACCTTTAAAAAAGAAGAAAGAAAGCAAGGAATGCATTTCAGCAGGTGGTGCAATATAAAATTTAATAAATAATAACAAAAAAAAACAAACATTTTAATAAAACAACTGAAAACATCCAATAATACACATCATAAAACATACATAGATAAGTGATATACAATATACTTGTAAATAAAAGGACTATAGTACAATTTTCAAGCACAGGATAATAAATAGTGCTCATACAACATTTTACAATGCATTAAGCGAGAAAAAAATTGGGGCTAAGAGCGCGCGTAGACAGAGAGCGGTCTGGAGTTCCGAGTTCCGTGTTCAGAGTTCTGTGTTTTGACCGCTCTATGTAGAGTTCCAGTCGCCTGCTGTGTGCGTTATCGTAAGAGACTCGGTACATTCGAAAGAACGCAGAACTCTGAACTCGGAACTCCAGACCGCTCGCTCTCTGTCTGCGCGCGCTCATAAACATTTTCGGAAAAAGATGTTGCGTTCTTATTTACCCTTCATTGAGGGAAAGTCTCGTAGATGTTTACATATTTCAGCATCGGTTTAGTCAGCAGGACGCTGTCACATTTAATTTTGTGCTTGGTCTAGGACGTCAAGCAGCGTTAAGTCCTATGTAAATTCATCACTTGAACTCTCCATTTTAATTTACTAAACTTAAATTAATTCTCCGGACTGAATTCATGAACATTACTGTGGCGGGTTTTCATGACAGGCGCGAACGGGTAAACCATGATTGGTTCGTGTTACGCCATGCGCGCGCAATGAAAGCTCATTCGTTGACAGGCGCGAACGGGTAACCATGATTGGTTCGTGTTACGCCATGCGCGCGCACTGAAAGCTCATTGGTTGAATTTCGATTGCGCGCGCATGATGTCGTACGGTCCGAAATGGACTCAAGGAATTATTGTAGTACTAAATTTTTCATTTCAAAACTTTTGACGAAATTAAAATTTGTGTGTTTTAATATTAATTAAAACAATCTGTTTTATTATTTTATCAGTAAATATTCATTTGGTTGCATCAAACATTTTCTTATTTGTGCAAAGCTGAATCATGAAGACACACAACTCTCTAGTCTTATTTTTTAAACACTAGTTTGGACACAACTTTTTGAGAATTGACAATTTAAAAAGTTACTTTTCCGCACGCGTGTGGAAAGTAAAATTCATACAATTTTTTTTCACACTTGCGGAAGTGTGCTGGGATGATTAACTTTCTATATATATGTTGACTCGCTTCAAGAGGCGCTTTCCGAGCATTGCATTGTAAATGTAATTTCACACATAAATTCCGAAAAACTCAAAGGTGCGAGCCGGGATTTGAAACCACGATCCTCCGCTTGAGAGGTCATAGGTCAAACCACTAGGCCAACACGGCTTTTTAATAAAAATCTTACAGTAACCAAACTCTAAGATTGTAAATGTTTTTCGTGAAATGAATTAAAGTTAGTTTCATATAATGTAGTTACCTGACAGGTGGTTATAATGTTTTTTTTTTTCAGAAGGTAATACATATTATCTACTTATCTATTGAAGCATTTTAATATACTTCTATTTTTTTGCTGCCGCTCCCCAGGTACAGTCAAGGAGTAATTCAATTTTATCACAGTGATATTAAGTACCGCGACGTTTCACGGGAGCAATTTTTATTCCTCACACGTATTAGAAGTTAACTAGGTGAAAAGGTGGCTTTAAATACATTTATTTTATACTAATATTCATATTTTTCAGTCTGAGCCGAGATGTGTTTACTTTTTATGTAAATTCATAATTTTCTAGCCTATACCTACTTATTCTGTAAATGATTTTCTAAATGATGGAAGTTCAAGGCACAGTAAATGTAAATAAATCTAGTACCCCTAAATTTAAATCTAGGCTGAACGAACATTTATTAGGCAAGCGTGCTCTATCGTATCATCTTCGCTTTCCACCAGGCGTGATTGTGGTCAACCGCAAGCCTATACCTATTGTATAAAAAAAATATTAGTGATTATACCTACACTACCCAACCCAGCCTATATACGTCCCACTGCAGAGCACAGGCCTCATCTCAGAATGAGAGGGCTTGGGCCGTAGTTCTCACGCAGGCCCAGTTCGGATTGGGAACTTCACACACACTATTGAATTTTTTTGCAGGTAACGTAGAATAATAACAATAAAAGCTATCCTATGTTACTAATATTAAAATTATAAATGAGAAAGATTATGAATGAGTTTGGATGTGTGGATGTTCGTACGTTTGCTATTCAGTCACGTAATAACGGTCGAACGGATTTTGATGAATCTTGGCGCACAGATAGATAAAGATCTGGATTTACACATTAATACGTTCTCGTGGGATTATAGGTAACGTTTTTACTTTAAACTAGAATTAAGCGAACGTCGTGCTTAAAAAATGCTGCTGTGAACTTTTTAAAGTCAAACATTAAGGTTGTAAATGATAAAGCTAGTCTAGTAATATCATATTATTATATTTATTATAATGTACATGATTTTACAGTGAAATAAATATAAAAAAAAAACTTTTTTTGGATCTCCAGACGTTGGGTACAATATTTCAACTTCATTATTATCCAAATATTTCGGCGCGTTCCTAAGAAAAAACACCTTGGCAGATAGACGGCTGAGCTTGGGATGAGCCGTATTTTCGTAGACTAGGAAAAGCTCATCAAGCATCCCAAGCTCAGCCCAAATCTCTCGCAAACCAGTGAGTTTTGGCATTCCTGAATAGTAGTTCATCCCTCATCATCATCATCATCATCACTTCAGCCGAAAGACGTCCACTGCTGAACATAGGCCTCCCCCAAGGCTCGCCAAACAGATCGGCCCTGCGCCATCCGCATCCAATGCGTTCCCGCTACCTTCACCAGGTCGTCGCTCCATCTTGTTGGAGGCCTACCTACACTGCGTCTTCCGGTCCGCGGACGCCACTCGAGAACTTTTCGGCCCCATCGGCCGTCAGTTCTACGGGCGATGTGCCCTGCCCACTGCCACTTAAGTCAAGCGATTCTTCGAGCTATGTCCGTGACTTTAGTTCTCGCGCGGATTTCATCATTTCTAATGCGATCCCGCAGAGAAACTCCAAGCATCTCCATCGCCCTCTGAGTGACCTTGAGCTTCCTTATAAGACCCATCGTTAGCGGCCACGTCTCAGTGCCATAAGTCATCACTGGCAACACACACTGGTCAAAGACTTCGAGTGGTCGAGTTCATCCCTAGCCCCTCGCAAACGATCGAATTACCGCTCGCAAACCGTGTTGGACCGTTCCTGAATTCAGCCCAAGGTCTATAGATATTTATGAACAGTTGGCTGTACAGATAATGGAGAACTAGACGGTTACCTATCATATTCTCGAAAAGCTCATTTCCGAATATTAAAATTCCGAAAACGAAACTCCTTTTTTTCATTTTCTAAATTATTGTTTGTCCGAAATTTTATTTACCATATTTTCTTTTGCCAAATGTTTTAAAATCCATTTTTTTATTTGCCAAATGATTTAAAATCCAACTGCGTGAAATTCCGTAGGATCATTTGCCAAATATATATTTATTCCGCAAAATTATTATTCCGCAAAGGTCAGGGATACAAAAGGCGACCATACAATTATGTGTGGAGCATAATATTCATTTTGTTGTTTAATGTTGCCCAAATATTTTATTGAGTTTGCTATGTGGGTAGGAGGTTTTGTAGGTGGTTATAAAAAAAATAACTAACACCAAAGGCTAATGCGGGAGCTTCGCTCCGCTACGCTCCCGCATTAGCCTTTGAACCTAATCTATCCGAGTCGCTTCCGCTCCGAACCGTCTTGCTCGCTCGCTTCGCTCGCTCGCTAAAAATTAAGCAATGTTGTCTTACTCTGATGTTAGGTTAGGTAGATAATAAAAACTTACTTTCGGCTTTTCGTTACATTTAGATTATGAAAATATGGCAACTGATTAGGTTGGCAAATAAAAAAATGGATTATTGTAATTCGGGATTTTGAATTTGTTGGCAAATAAAACTGTGGTTAAATGAATCCGTGGCATTGTGAAGTTGTGGAAAAATAAAACATATGGATTTTAAAAAGTCGGAGAACCGTTTTCGGATAAATGAAATTCGAGTAAAGGAGTTTCTAAACATCGATAGGTTCCCGCTCGCAAACCGTTTTGGGCTGTTCCTGAATTCAGCCCAAGGTCTATAGATATTTATGAACAGTTGGCTGTACAGATAATGGAGAACTAGACTGTACAAAGATTCCTTTATACCTTTTTAGCTACCATACGCTAGAAAGTAGGTACAAGTATACCTACTTACATCCATAAATAACACCAATTAAACTCCGCCAATGACTAAACCCGTTACTTTTCCTTCTTTTACTTACACTTCAAGTTTCTTTGACTATTTTATCTCGACAAATTAAAGCGAACACTTAAAAACAAAAGACTCGAGCAATACATCAGCACCAACTTACATCTGCTGTCGAACTAACGTGGGACGGACGAAGCTTTTGACTGGCGGTTACATTGTCGGACGCAAAGTTAAATTGGTGGCTTAATTAATGTAATTAGACGCGCGCCCTCTGATGGACATGTGGTGACTTTCGAAGACGTATTTCGTTTAATTGCTGGTCGCTTTGAGCCACCGCAGGGCATTTCTGGCTTTTATACGGGAGTTTTTATATTTATTTTAATTGGAACATGGGTGAGGGGTAATTATTTAATTAAAAAGGGAATTTAGTTTAATATCGTATATAAAAGTACACACATTTACTATAGTCCAACAAGCTAGTGCGTGACCCTCCGCGGAACCCTGTCGCAGTCAGCGTTTGCCCCACTTATTAAAAACAATCTTGTTAAGGACAGCTGAGGCTTCCTGCGACAGAGTTCCGCCGAGCGCCGCGCATGAGCTTGTCGAGGTATAAGCTATTACTTTTAAAATTTACAAACAAAACAGTTATTTATATAATCTAAGCTAACCTGAGTTTTTCGGAGCAATATTAAATTTGAAATCTACTACCAGGAAAAAGGAAACATATCGTGAAAAATCTGCATACACCTGTGTGAATTTCAAAGGTGGGTGTGAAGTTCCCAATTCGCACCGGGCCCGCGTCGGAACTACGGCCCAAGCCCTCTCATACTTAAAGGAGGCTTGTGCCCTGCAGTCGCACGTATAAAGCTGGGGATGATGAAGGTGTTTGGTACAGATAAGATACGTACTAACTTTAGAAAACCACCATAAACGACCACCGGACGACCAGATGGCCTAGTGGTTAGAGACCCTGACTATGAAGCTTGAGGTCCCGGGTTCGATTCCCGTGTCGGGGCAGATATTTGTATGAAAAATACGATATGTTTGTTCTCGGGTCTTGGGTGTTTAATATGTATTTAAGCATGTATCTATCTATATAAGTATGTTTATCCGTTGCCTAGTACCCATAACACAAGCTTTGCTAAGCTTACTTTGGGACTAGGTCAATTGGTGTGAATTGTCCCGTGATATTTATTTATTTTATTTTATTTATTTATAAACGGTACTTATAAACTATAACCTTTTTACCTTGTTCCTTGGCTACTAGTTAATAGATAAGTACAAAAACTAACACTCACTATGTTTTTACAGTAAACATTACAAATTCAATAAAGCAGTAATCGTTTAGCAAGCCCCCGAAAAAGCAATCAAGATCTCCGGGCGAATGCCGCAAATGGAGTGATAATAGGTCGAGGCATCATTATATCATTTTTTCCATCCCTCTTTTGCGATATTTTACCGCAGTAAATATGTTGGGATCAGTAAGGAAATTGATTGATGTTAAAAATGTGAGAGGTCTGTGCGCCGCAGTGCGATTTATAAAGGCTGGAAACCATGTTCAGATGAATTTTTAATACTTAGTTTCTGTGTTGTTTCGGTGAGTTTCTGTGTCATTAAAAAAAGGATAAGCTTTTGATTGGTGCATAATAAATAAGTAATTAGCTGTTGCCCGCAACTCCATCTGTGAAGAATTTCACGGGAACTATGCAAATTTTCGGGACCAAAACTATCCTATGCCCTTTATTCTTACCTTCTCATTACCAAATTTCATCTAAATCAATTAATTTGTTTTAGCGTAAAGAGGTAACATGTACTAGTTACTTTTGCATTTCTAATATTACTTTGTATGGGCTAGTATGGATCTGAGACATGTCCGCTAACAATAGGCCTCATAAGAAAACTCAAGGTCACTCAAAGGGCTATAGCGGGAGCTGTGCTTGGAGTCTCTCTGCAGGATCTCATTGCAAATGATGAAATCCGCGTAAAAACTAAGGTCATCACATCAGACTCAAGTGGTAGTGGGCAGGGCACATCACTCGTAGAATTGATGACTGATGGGGTCAAAAGGTTTCGAATGGCACCCATGGCCCAGAAGAGACGCATTGTAGGTACGCCTGCAACAAAATGGAACGACGACCTGGTTAATGTTGCGAGAGCGAGTTGGATGCGGAGTACCGGTCTGTTTAGCGAACCTAGCGGGAGGCCTCTGTTTTCATCAGTGGGCGTCTTTCGGCTGAAATGATGATGAGTATGGATCGTGTTAGCTGCCACAGATAATTAAGAAATGCTTACTGTTCTTAATCTCCACACTATGACGTCACGCTCGTTTCATGAGCGGATATAAATGGTATAATTTGCGGTTCAAATTCGTCCGCCACCGACATCTGCGAACAATACACCTGCCTTGCTTGTGGTTTACCGGACTAAGACGATATCGTTATTAAGGAATTGGGGAATCGAATTATTGAGAATGCATCGGAAATTCTTCAAACTGATACACTCCGAAAACTTCAGGTTATGACATAAATTATCAAGTCACTACTGCAGCGTATCTCGTACACTTCAGTTGTGTTGATGATATAACGTGATAATTAACTGATCGTGTCATATAGTATATTGACGGAAGTCAATGTTAACCACAAACAACACATAGAATTAAGAAATCTTCATTTTGCGAAAATTAAGTACTTACTAATTCGCCGAAGAACTAAAGTCACCAACCTAGCTGGAAGAATATTATTTAACTTGTAGTGGCAATGAGCGAGCTATATTGCTAGAAGAACAGACCGTTGGGAGAAAAAGGAAATTTCTCAGGGTGGTAAAGAAGTTTCTTTTCGACTACGGTGTGTTTTCTGGAAAAATCATCATCGCGAAAAAATAAGCAGCAAAATAAACTTTTAAAACACAGTAGTATTTATAAAATCCTTGAACGTTTAAAGATCAAAAAACGTAACGCTTTATCTTTGGCGACAGCAAAAATGGCGACGCTATCTTCACAAGCAAACGTTACCATGTGGCGGTTTAATTTTGCATTTTCCGCCTGCCATCTGTTCCAATTTTTGCGCTCTCTTTCAATAATTTTGCATCAATATTGTTCTTCTGTTTCGTAAATGTCTCTTTTACCGTAATTACTGTCATTAGAACTTATCGTAAAAAGCCTTTTAGTTTTTTTTCAATGTTTTATTTGGCAGTAGGGCATGATGCGTGATTTAAAAAGTGTTTTGAAAATTTTTAATATACTGAAGCTCTTTCTGACCGTACTTTTAGTTGGCCCTACTAGCATCTTTATCGAAACTAAATTATCATCATCATTTTTGCATAAAGTCCCGATTGCAGGACAGAGTCCTCCTCTCAAAATGAGAGGGTTTGGGCCATAGTTCTCACGCGGGTCCAGTGCGGATTGGGAACTTTACCTAAATGTCTAGCAATACCCAGCAGGATATTTATTCGTACTTAATTTCGAGTCAACTTGATCAATAATTATGTGTAAAATTCGACTTACAAAGTACGACCTTAACAACCAGACATTGTTCGTTCGTTCCATAAAAGTTGTCATCAAAAATTACGCTGATAATAAGTATACTCACTATATACCGAGACCGCTTTTGTTAGATTTTTGCCCTCCGACATGAATTACTACAAGAATAACTTTTTAACTCAGACAAGTTTGGAATCGTAAAAATCAGAATATCACGCATAAAACTTATATCAAACCCTATTCTGACTGCTACCTGAGCGCTGAGAATCAAGTCTAGCCAAGCCTAATTAAATTCCCTGGAACCATTTCTTCGAAATTGAAATTGAAATCTAACACGTCTAAATGATACTACTTAATATAAAACCTAGACAATACATGTCTGTCTGTGACACACTCGTGGCAGTCGGGGATTTACAGCATGTTAGATATGTCTTCCAAAGATATATTTTCTTGATGAAAAAATCCTTCGAATATAACTTAGTTCTTAAATGATGTTCATAGATCAAAATTTTTGGGAGTAGATTTAACCGTAACTAGTTTATTTTATACGTTAAAGAACACATTTGTTTTATAAAAATTCGCATTTCACAACCCAAAACAACAGACTCTTTACGCCCACGTCTTCTGACATAGTTAATTTCGTATAAAAACCCCAAATACCTAGCCAGCCATTACAGGCGCGCGTAAAGGCCAAACATCCCAATACTGTCGGTAACCTCTCATAATCTCGCCTCCTAAACCCTGATTATACGCAACGCGGGCCCTGGAGGGCAATCCCATTGACCTCGGAGCTTAGACGCATTATACTCCGAGGGAACACTCTAGTACCTTTAGTACCTTGGAAGATAGGGCGTTCCTAAGGGAGCTAGTCTAGGACCCATTTTATAAGTTTCCTAGTTAACACTACTGAAAATAATTTATTGGTGACAGTGACAATGTAGGTGGAACCAAATCTTCTTCTGCATTGATAACGGATGAAGTGTAGCTAAAAATTAAAGAAAACTAATTAGCAAAAAACATGGAACATTACTTAAGCTTTGTATCAATTTCTGTGCTACTATGTAAGATGGGACATTTTTTAGTTTTCTTAGCTGAAATTAGGTATCATTGGTATTGTTAGTGTCTATATAAGGCATATTTTTCTTAAAGTTACAGCCACGAAATAGTTGCTCATCGACATTGTTTTACAAATACAAGAAATACTTATTCTATTCTTGTTAGAAACGTATGATATCATATAATTATCATTCAGCTTTTATTCGTCCCGCAGCTGAAAAAAAATCGTGAATATTCCCTTCTTTCAAAAGACAATTTTTATTCCAACCTTTACCTTGAAAAATGTAACCAATAATTCAAAAGCACAAAAGGTAAGTTCGGTTATTGCCTCAATAAAGCACAATCCATCGGGGAATCTTCAAATCGCCTACTAAGCTATAAAACGTTGAAGATTGCTCTATATAGAACAATAAAATGCCTCTATAATCATTGAGCCATAAAATAAAATTCATTGGTCCATTAAACTTAGTGTAAGTAATAAACCCCACTTGGCGTTAGCTTTTAACCGCTATGGATTTAGTGTGTAGTTTTTAAAGTATCGTATGTGATAATAAAGCTACAACCATAAGTTCCCTTGTTCATAAATGCTTTACAATTTTGACATTCGTTTGCAAGTGACAACTTTAAAGATAAATTTTGCTAAAGAGGTTTCGCGAGTGGCTAATTTATATTTAATTAGCTGTTGCCCGCGACTTCCTGCCAAGTCGAGACAGCATAATCATTATCATCATCATTTCACCCAAAAGATGTTCACTGTTGAACATAGACCACCGTAGCCCTGTTGGACACAAGATTTGGGTTAGCCAACGTTTAATGTAAATTGCAAAGGTGAAAAAAAAACCGGCTAAGTGAGAGTTAAACTTGCGCATTGAGTTTTTCGAAATTTGGCAAAAAAGCCTTGGCTTGACCTATGGACTCGTAAACAGAGGGTCGTGGGTTTGAACATAGGGTTGGACCTCTCAGTTTTTTTGGATTTTTTGTACGATTTAGGCAATAATCATCATCATCATATCCTCCTCCGAAACAGTTCATTGATGTACGTGAAGGTCTCAATCCGCACAAGAACCGCGTGAAAACTTTAGCCTATCCCCTCGTTCTGTACCTAGCAATGAGACAATAGGTCAAAAATGAGATTAGAGGAAAAAATAAATCAGTGTTTTATAGGATTTCTGTAAAATACAAAGTTTATTACGGATCAACGAATTACCAATTATTAGGAAGACAGCACTAGTAATGGAAAAGAACTTTTTTCCGTTAACCCATATTTTAAGAAACAGACGCTACATTTTTAAACTATCAACACTATGCCCAGATAACTGATGGTCATAACTGGTAAACAAAAATGGTGAATAAGGCATTTAATCTTTGCTGTCCATTACTGAGTACTACTGTGCTTAACGTGTCCATGATTGGTGCCGTCACCATACAGCAACGAAACGTGTAAACGACATGCTTTCTGTTAATGTTATTTATAATTAACAGTCACTTCAAACGGGCAAAGAAAACCTGGGAACCAGAGAATTACTAGTTGACAACAACAATCATGGTTGTCAATTACTAGTAATTTACGAGACAACGACTCGGCAAAACTCGTAGTTATTAAAGACGTGGTTTGCGCTCTTCCGGTGGAAGAATCGCCGCGGGCGCATGCCCCAGGAGTCGCCGGGGGCTTAAGGGTAAGCCACTATACAAGTCAAAAATTAAAAAAATATTTGTTAGACAAAAATTTCATAATTTCAGCCGAATGACGTAAACTGCTGAACATAGGCCTTCCTCAAGGTTCGTCAAACAGATCAGTCCTGCGCCATCCGCATCTAACGCGTTCCTGCAACCTTAACCAGGTCGTCGCTCTATTTTGTTGAGGCCTACCGGCCCGTGGACCTTTTTGACCACTCGAGAACCTTTTTGCCCCATCGGCCACCAGTTCTACGAGCGATGTGCCCTGCCCACTGCCACTTGAGCCTGGCATTTTTCAAGCTATGTCGCTGACTTTAGTTCTCGCGCGGATTTCATCATTTCTAATGCTATCCCGCAGAGAAACTTCGATCATAGCTCTCTCCATCGCCCAAAAATTTAGTGGAAGTTTTTTTTACCGACTGTACAATTGTCATCGTCCAGAAATCAAGTTTGAAGTCAATCTGAGTGTAAAAGTGGACGAAATTTGAGTTAAAAGTATGATAACTTATTGCAAGTTAAATAAAAGTTTGTATAACATTATTTAATCACTCCGCATTTCATCATATTCTACTACACGAATACTTACTTGGTAACGAGTACATAGTAGTTTTTTAAGCAAATTATTAGTTCATTAAGCCACTTATCTACTTAATGATTCAACAGGTGTTTACCGAAATTAAGTATAGCGTGTGTATGCTAGATGTTACTAATTCAAGGTAAACGCCTAATTTCAGACCTGGATTTTAACTAAATCTATGTTATCTATGGATCAATCTTTACAGCAAAATTGTCACAGATTACTTTTAAGGAGCAACATTTTATTATTATACTTAGAGCTCGTTCCCACTATGTCGTGTGTCGGATTCCGATTTTAATCGGGTGTCGGTGCCTCTGTTCATACTAGTCGGCTGTCGGCCACGACCGCACAGTCGTTTCGAGGCTTCTGTAAACGATTTCCGGACGAGGGCTGACAAAACACACGATATTTTTTGTCGGATCCGACACAAAATCGCTGTCGGACGAGTGTGAATAGCTTCATATAAAATGTTCTGCCACTGGAACGCCCGATTAAAAAACGGACCGACACACGACATAGTGGGAACGAGCTCTTACTAAGCTATCAACTAAGTCTATTTTAAATATTACCTACTCCTTAAAAAAAAGTTGCACTGTCGTGCAGAAACATTCACCATCCTGAAATTAGGGTAATTGTTCTAATAATAGGCCCTTCTCATAGAACTGTGACCGCAAACGGGAGGCGTGTACCCACAATTAAATAATAATGTGTCGTTTATAAAATGATGTATGTCCCTCCCTTTGTAAGAAATTGTGGGGCACTGTCGTGCGAGGACTTTTTTTTAATATTAGCTAGAGGAAAATAGTTTAGTGTGATGGTAGGGACATAAATTGTAACTAGTTAAAGAGAACGAGGTAATAATTAGAGAGAAGATAATAATAACAAAAAGATTAATTTAACCGCAATTTGGTAGATAGATCTACTTACTACCTAGGTAGAATTTAATCTTTACGTAAGTAGGTTTTTTGTGTCGTTAAAATTACTCGATGACAGTTTTGTAAAGTTACTAGTAAATATGATATGGCCCAGAAACATGTAACGTTGAAATTTATAGGAATACTAGCGTTTGTCCGCGACTTTGACCGTGCGAAATTCACATTTCACGGAAATCTTCGTTTCTTTCATTGAATGAAACAAAATTCGGCTTCTGCAACATCGTCATCATCATCATAAATTGGTATCGATTAGTCGTTAGATTCTGAAAATTTCTAAGAAATATCTGCGCGATTTTCCTACTTTTTCCCTCAAAAATCTATCGCAAAATGCTACGAAACTTTGAAAATGGTGTGACCGAACGAATATACATATAAAAGGAGATGCACCAATTGAAACATTAGAAAAAAAAGTAGCCGATATATATTCGCTATTGCGAAGTTTAAACTGAGAGCTTACTTAGATTCAAAAATTTCAGAACATTAATGCGACTTATTCCCGATTACTGGAGATATCTGACAGCCGCATAAATAATGGCGAATCAGAATTAAGAAAGCGAAGAAAGAATAAATCGAGTTTTTGTAGTTTTTGCTTTTTATCAGAGCATAATTTGTTTCTTCGGATATAAAGTTGGATTGTCTGGAAAGCTTTTAAATTTTTCTTGCAAACTCTGGCTGGATTTTTTTGTTTGATACGATTTGATGCTGATTATCTTATAGGTTTTGGACAGGTCATAAATTACGATGCTTTATGGTTATGAACTACCTATCGAAGCTCAGGAATCATTGCTCTTAGTACAAAAAGTGGCTGATCTTGTGTGGTATTACATAGTTGGATATAAATCGACGAGAGAAAAAAGTTAACATCTTCTTTTAGTTCTAACAGTGCAATAAAATTAATAAGTTTCTTTTACTTTATTAAAAAAAAAAATTAATTGCATGATTATTTATTATTATGATTTTAATTATTTAATTTAACTTTTTTTTATTATTTAACTAAGAATATTATTTTAATTTAATGTAATGCTTTGAAATTGAATGAAGTGATAATGTGTTATTGAATGATTGTAATATTAATTTTATTTTTTTTTAATTGTATGGGTTCTAAAAAAAATGCCTAAATAAATACATTTATTATTTATTATTATTATTTAAAACCCTTACTTTAAACAATACTTGTTTCATTAAAGTAACTACACTAGATTTCGATTCAATTAGACCATTTGAAATAGATTTGCTTAAGATTTGATTGAATTCAGAAATTTGATCCCATTATTTACCGGTTTGTTAGTTACAAAGTAAGCTAATAATAGGGGTGTTAAAAAATTGGCCATTAGCATACCAGCTTCACCCAAACATCTTGACTGGCTTGATCAGGAATGGCTGGGATTCCGAAAACTGTATGGTAAAAAAAAAAACAATCGCGACTACAAATACTCTACATTCAAATTTCGAATGTCGCCATCAGTTTACATTTTTGGGTTCATTCCTGACATATCCCGCCGGTTGGAGACGGAACACAAAGCATCGGCCATTAGGGCCCGCATCCTGATTGGTGCAAATTGTAACAAATGGCCCCCGCCCAGGAATGTTCTTGTTCTGAATCTCTAATTATACCCGTAGATTGGAGTTGGACTGTGGAAATCTGAACGGAGATAATATTTACCGGTGTAAAATAGTTGCGTAGATTTGGCTGAATCAATTAATTATAAAAATATTGTAAAGTAATTTCAATAATTTCAATTTTAAAGTCAATCCAACTGCAGGTTAATCATTATTTTACTTGCAAGAGTTTATTAATAATTAAACAATTTTAGTATAGTAATTAAAAATGGTAAGGAACTTAAATAAGAAGTTCAAATTATGTTATAAAAAATATTTTTTATTTAAATCAGTTTTATTCATTTTTGCTTATTCATGAATAAAGTTTACCATCCGAAACTAAAAAAAAACGTGAAAAGTACATTAATGAAATATGATTTCAGAACTAAAAGAAACTGAAAAAATGATATATTCCGGAGCAACCCTTAACTTTTTGTGCGGCCGGTATAAATAAAAGCGGTATTGTTTCCTCTATTTTGTGCCGATTGATTTATACGCAGCTTTAAGTGATACAAATGCGTTTTGCCCCTTTTTAAGCAAAATTTGTGAATGATAACTTGCAATCTAATGTTTTATTGCGGTTTTTGATGGTTTCTTAAAAAAGCTGAGTCATTTTAAAAGCTCTCTTAAATGAAGTCTTCGGAGCAATGTTGTCATGTTCATTAAGTCATTGTGGTCATTTTTCTACTTCATTAATGTTTATTTTACATTTGTATTTGTCCTTTTTCCACCGTGACTCTGCAAATACAAATACGACATCAACACTGGCCACACAGAAATCAACTTCAGAAAAAACACCGGCAATCGATCATTCGAATAGAATTAAAATAAAAAAAGCAAAAAGCCTGGCCGCAGAGACGAATCGCCGTTCATAATTCGAATTTGGAAAGCTGATAAAAAACAAAATGGCCGGCCGTGCAACGGGCATTTATTAACCCTACCGTAATCCCGGGTCCGCGTGATAAATTCGGGGTACTCCTTTAACTTTTACTCGTGAGTCATTATGGCATTTAAATAATTCGTGGCGGGAATAGTGATTTATGAGCGTGATACGCTTTTGTGGGTTTAATTCTTGCGTTCGAATTATGAACCCTCGATTCGGAGTCATTTAGCGAAAGTCGAACGTTAGCTTTTGCTGTCTTTTTTGCACTGAATAAATTTTAAAGGATGGCGATAGTTTTTTTTCATGGGGTTGCCAGTGCGTGCGAAGAAATATATCTTGATATTGTAAAGGGTTGACTATTAGGGGAGATAAGTTGAGTGTAGGGTACATTCGTGATAAATGACAGTCTTATCTGGTTATTAAACGTTGTTCGGAGCTGTTCGAGCACGTGACCTTTTGAAAGAGTTCTGACGGTTATAAATTAATTTATCTTGACTAAATTAACATAAAAGGTTCATTTGATATAGTAACTTGTAATTTATTTATCTTCTTATACTATGCTGTGCTGAATAGTACCAAAATTGGTTAATGATTTGTCAAACAACTGAATATTCTCCACCAGATATTATGGCTTTGTGACATGGTCCTCGACTGCTGACCTTTTGTACCACATAATGCGCTATGGAGAGAGGCTATGCTCGAATATTCTTTGTTTTTTTTTTTTTCAATTGTATTTTAGCTACAGTATATTACTAAGTAAAATAATTTATTAAACGTAAACAATTCCAAAATTGGTATTCCGTCAGCGGCTGTTACTGACGGCTTGATCCGGGATAACCCTTTATAATGTTGACAACTATTCATACCTTGGAGAGAATTAAAATTGGCCGGGAAATTTCGATTTTGCTGTTTGTAGTTGATGGCTGAAGGCAAAGGGTGATCATTAATCAATGTGTTGTTATAATGAAATAGTACTAATTAAAGCGTGACTGACGCGTAATGGAAATACAAAAATACTAGCTTATTCCCGCGTCTTCGTTCGAGTAAACCATTAGATCTGGCTCATCATCATCATCCCAGCTTATATACTTGGGCCTTATAGGCTTGGGCTGTAGTTCCCACGCGGGCCCAGTGCATATGGGGAACTTCGCCAACCATTAAATCTCTTCTCAGGTGTATCCAGGTTTCCTTAGCGTAAAGCTCATGGTTAATTACAAATGTAATTTCGCACATAAATTCCGCAAAACTCAGAGGTGCGAGTCCGGCCTCGAACCCACGAGCCTCTGCTCGAGAGACCATAGGTCAAACCACCACCACGACTTTTTTAGATCATTGGCTTTGTCCAAGCTCATTTTCAAAGTTCCTAAGATACAGGCCTTGGACAGATAATATAGTAGAGGCTTAGCAATTGGGCTCCTTGGGTTACAGAATCCTAAAGACTTCCTCCTCTTCCATAAATAAAAATTGAAGTGATAACTTCATCAGCAGTTCAAGTATTCCTCAAACAGAGTACAATTTTAAAACAACATATAATGGCAACTGATTGCGCCAAAAGCAAACAAAAACAAAATATATGTTACGGCTTTGTTAAAATAGCTGCAAATGAGAATTGTTTTAACTCTTACAAACCTGCGCCGGGTTCGTTAAAATAGGGTTCCGCCAATATCTTATCTATAACATAAAAATGAATCGCTGAATGTGTTGCTAAGCGCATAACTTCCGATCGACTGCACCAAATTGGATAATTCCTTTTTTATTGCGTTTGTTATTGTCAGGAGAAGGTTCTTATGAAAGAAATTTAAAAAAAATACAACGGGGGCGAAGCCGCGGGCATCAGCTAGTACGGAATAAAGATGTTGACGCCATCAAGAAATAATTCGAAGATTCCTGTAAAAAAACCGCTTTCATCATCATTCCAGCCTATATTCGTCCCACTGTAGGACACAGGCCTCCTCTCAGAATGAGAGGGCTTGGGCTTTAGTTCCCACGCTGGCCCAGTGTGGATTGGGAACTTCACACACATCATTGAATTTCTTTTCAGGGAAGCATGTTTCCTCACGGCTTAAAAAATCATAATAAAATTTATCAAACCTGCTCACATAATAGGCTAGACGACTAAAAAAAACTGTTTAGTCCGTCAGTTAGATTATTAAAAAATATTGTACACGTATTTTTTCCTTTGTTTGACAAACAAAAAATGAGGAGGATACAGTGCTTAGAAGTTTCGAGTGACGTCACTATATGGTACAATTTTTACCTAAGGGTGACGTCACAAGCCCCCACTCCGGAAGTTTTATGATCTATATCTTTGTCGTTTTTTAATAATTTGATAAACCAAAAAATACGTGTCCCATATTTTCCCATAATCTAAATGACGGACTAATTAGAATGACCAATTTTTAACCCAGTCGTCATCCCTATTACACGATAATTGGTGGAGAAATGGGACCTGTAAAGGAAAACAGACAGGTGGACGGACATAGGAAACCATTTTTCTCTGTATACGTGTGTGTTTGTGTGTGTGCGCACGCGTACTTGCGGGCGCTCGTGCATGCGTGTGCGCATGTGCGCTTGTGCTAGAGTGTGTGTGTGCGTATCGTACAGCATACGCAATCCCAAATATCCCATGATAAGCGAACGGGTTAAATAGTGTTGTACGGGGCCCTCACTTCGCTCGTCGAGGTCCCTCGAGTTTGTGCACTCCCGTCACGCGCGTGTATCGAGTGGGTGCACAAATCTTGCACCTAGCGCCTTTCGCGCTCACAGACCGCACTATGTTGGAGATTCGCTCGCTCGTGTGGAAGACACGGGTGAGGGTAGTGAAGAGGTGGAGATGTTTTTATGGAGGTATAAATACGGGTCCGCTTTATCATGTCAGAGCTCAATTTTGATAATAGGTAATATTGGTTACAAAAAGAAGGAAATAAACATAATTTATTGAATCAGGCGAAACTTTGCGGAGGTCCATATTAATGAACTGAAAGGTAAGGGTCGCGGGTGAGAAAAGTAATTGTTTCAGTCCGAAATAAACATTGTAAAGTCTCAGGTAATAAAATATGATTTGAAAGAAAGTGACATGTTGCAGGTAAGTGATATCGTATAGCAAAAAAAATCTGCCAATTGCGAGTCGTACCGGCACTAAGGATTTTGTATAAATTTTAAATCAATTAAGAATTTATGTGATTGTGTTGTGTATTTCAATGAAAAACAAACTGATTTTTATATAATCAACGTTTTTTTTTTCTTTTACTTTTACTGTATTTTCATCTTCATCAACTGGAATTATTCCATAGGTTTTGACAGTCGCGAAAATCCTTCGGCGAAAAGCTATAATAATAAACGCTTTATATTCAATACAGTTACCATAATATACCGATTAATGGTTAATTACTTTTTTACTAGTCTACGAGTATATTAGTATCTCTTTGCTTGGCAAAAACCTATAGGTACCTTGGATTTCCAACGCGCCTAATCTGCATTTATATCCAGCAAGTCGCTTTAGAATGTGTCTATATCATCCCACCATCTTCGCCCTGGCCTGCCTTGGCGCTGATAACCATCCTGGGCATCCATCAAGTGATAACCCACGCCCAACTCTTTGAGTGCATGCGGCAGACGTGACCGTGCCATTCGAGCCTGGCAGTTACTTTCTCGACATCTAGGTACGATGCAAGACTTTATGCGCAGTATAGTGTTCCTGACTCGATCGGTCCTTTTGACATCTAAAATGCTACGCCCCATACGTCTTTAGCACACCTTTCCTCCTTATTCCCTCTCCTTTTTTAAAGGCCGGCAACAGATCAGTGAGTCTTTTTGAGTTTTGATATTAATGGGCGGTGGTGATTATTTTCTATCAGATGACCCGCTTGCTCGTTTGCCTCCCTCTCGTAATAAAAAACCTTCAATTCAGAGTTTTGGATCTCGATCAATTATTACCGACTAATTATAAAAACAAAAATCATCTCCGCTTATTTCACTCGCCTTCTGGCTTCAGTTGCACTGCAAAGGACGGGGCGACGTGAGCGAAATATCGATTCGACTTTATTTATCCGATACGCCTACATCGCATCTCGATTATCGCTCGTGGCGAAAGTGGCCAGTACTAGTCCTAGAATTTGTTTTGTTCCATTTTTAAATAAATTCGAATGTGAATGTTTATAGGGCGTGATGCGTGTTGGAGAGTTTATTAGTGGATTTTATTTTACATTCTGTTGTTTTCAGGTGGAGGTACTTTATGTTGACATCTAAGCAACTCGATACAAGGTGTAGTGTAGATAAATTAAAAGTTTATTTGTTAAGGTTTAAATAAAAAAAAGAAAATATGTAAAAAAAAAATGAAAATGTTAACAGATAATTATGTCTTTTCAGAAGTTCGATGGAGAAAAGTTGGAACGTTGTGTTTCTGCTTCCGAGTTGAAAAACTTCGATAGTGCGATGTAAATGTGGTGGTTTCTCTAATTGGCGACTAGATGGCGCTAAACGTCATTACTCATTTATCTCAAGCTACTTTGAAGGTCTTTAGCATCGACAACTACAAGAGTGTAACGCGACTGACAGGCACAGCCTTATACAGGCATCTCGATAAAAAAGAGGTTAATATTTATTTCGATCAAACGAATTAACTTACTAAATTTTGGTTCTTAAACTACAAAGCCAAGATTTTTGTTTTTGCAGAAGGGGACTAAACTCATATTAAAATGTCATCATGACAAAAGATTTTTTTATATTATAACGTCGTAATTCTTTGTAGACAGATCAACTATTTATTTAAGTTTACAATTTATCACTTTATTGCTGTAATAAAATTTGTTAGGGAAGACAAAATTGTATACAGGGTGGCCATACAAAGTCTATCACTAAATTTAAAAGACAACAGTGTCTGAACCGTATTATTAGGGGCCCGTGGATTAAAAATTTAGTTAGTCTACGTCGTAAAGAGACCCTTTGCATAATTTCAGATTTAGGTCTAAAAGAGACGAGGGCAGGCTTGCCGTTTATAAGTCAGTCTTGCTCGTTTGTCACACTGTCCAATAAAAAAGTCAGTTGGATTTTTAGCAGTTTTCATAAAAAGGAGGTTCTAAATTCGATTGTACTTTTTTTTGTTTATTATTGGGGTAGGAAGGCGCGAATAAAGTAGACTGAGGATAAAGTAGGACAGCAGGCTTATTGTCTAACGTTTCTGACGCTTGCCTTCGCTTTCACCATCTCTTTCTGTCATGATTTTATACCGTTTGACAGAAAGAAATAGTGATTGCAAAGGCAAGCGTCAGAAGCGTTAGACAATACGGTCTCTGGTCGTTGTGGAACTCTTTGGGGAGGCTATTGTCCAGAAGTGGACGTCTTTTGGCTGATATGATGATGATTGCCTCAAAACTCTGCCATTTATTAACCTATCTGGACTTTTTTGTTTATGAGAGTGTACTTTCCGTATGGTTTCTTTATCAATTAAAAAAAAAAACACTTTTTTACTCGTAGAGGTGGCTTTATACGTGGATGTTTTTTCTAACTTAGTGTTTATTTTTCGTTTTTAAATAATTTTTTTGAAGTCTGCTTTTTGTCAATAAGGTTTTTTTATGCCATTGATAAATGAACCGAAACAATTACTTTGCTCACCCGCGACCTTTCGATAGTTACGTTTATGTAAGAAATAACTGTTCATGCAAACCTCCACCTTTACATAAACATAACTATCGTAAGATCGCGAGTGAGCGAAGTAATTTTTCCAGTTCATTAAGATGGACCTCCGCAAAGTAACGCCTTATTCATTAAATTAAGTGTGTAAAGTAACTTACGTTTTTCATTTTTCAAAAACAGAACCCTAAAAACTACGATCCGTTTTAAAATTCCACTCAACCAATAAAGTTTATTCGGGGTACACGGCTCACAATAAAATTATAAATCACACACCCTCTACCAATAGTTACAAAATATTTTATAGAAAAAAACTCGGGATCCTTTCTAACCGAATTGGAACCCTTACGCGGCACAGCCGAAACGAAACAGCTAAGTCAATCCGTACTAAATGAAATTTATTTAATAGTTTTGTTATAGTAAAGACGCTAAGCCGTGGTGGTCTAATGGTTTGACCTATCGGTACTCAAGCAGAGGGTCGTGGGTTCGAGTCCGAGCTCGCATCTCTGTTTTTCGGAATTTATGTGCGAAATTACATTTGTAATTTACCATGAGCTTTAAGGTGAAGGAGAAGATCGTGAAGAAACCTGCATACACCTGAGAAGAAATTCAATGGTGTATGTGAACTTCCCAATCCGCACTGGGCCCGCGTGGGAACTACGGCCCAAACCCTCTCATTCTAAGAGGGGGCCTGTGGTCTGCAGTAGGACCTATATAGGCTGGGGAGATGATGATGATGATGATGAAAGGCATTAAAACCAAAATGTTGTGTTCCACTGCTGGGTAGGTAAAGGCCTCTTCTCTCTTGTTTCAGTCTCGGCTATCAAACGCGAGCTTACGTCGTCCCAAGAGATACGTTTTCGTTTTCATCTATTATGATATTTGTCCCATTTTGTGGCAAATTTGTTTCAACATTGTGAGGTTCTTTTGACAAACAACAACACAGTGATTTGTAAAAAGATGTAATTGTAACCTCTGGGTTATGGATGACTGTAAGTACATAATAATTAATCAATTAGCTAGACAATCTTTTATTCTTCTACAAGAGCAAAGCCACGGGATAAAGCTAGCTTTCAAAACAAGTCTTGAAGCTCACGTTAACGCCGTTGATTTTCACAAGCATCGAATGCATCATCTGCCTCCATCTGTGTCGGGGGTCTATTGAGATATCAAATAAAAAATCAGCGGTCGCTCGAACCTCTAACAAGGCCTTCGACAATGCTCCTTGATTCGCCCCCCGTTATTGTGCAACGTTATTTATACTCCAAGGCTCCAAGACGATCCAATGTTTACGCTACACCCTGTATAAAGAACCTAACTACCCTCAGACACAGCGAACAACCGACTCTAACTTAGGGTGATTAAGTTGGCTTTTGGGTAGTTCGGCGAGGAGGTTATTCTCAAAGCGGTTTGGTGTCAGAAATTCAGCAACGCATTTTATTAAGAATCGGGAATATGTCTCGATTCCTGCTTTGTGTGATTGGAAATATGCTTATGGCTACGTTTTGGATCACGTTGCAGCTGATTGCAACGAGCGTTTAAGGCGATTTGCCGAATGTTTCGTAAAGTGCTTGTGTCGGTGTTTTGTTAAGGGCAAGACTGAGTTTGTGTGGACAACAATTTAATCCTACTGATATCATAAATTCGAATTTTTGTGAGTATGTGTGTGTGCACATGTGAATTTGTTACTCCTTGACGCTAGAACGGCTGGACGGATTTAGATGAAATTTGGTATGTAAAAAGCTCGCTGTAGTCGTCTAAGATAACAGAATAGTCGCTTTGTTAAGAGACAATATATTTTGTACAGGTATTTGTCATACTTACAACTTGGATAAAGATAACGTATTTTTTGGGAATTCAGCTAATGAATCGCGGGCAAAAGCGCGGGTAAATGCCAATTTTTTGATAATTAGAATCAGGCGATATTTTATTCTGAACTAAAACCAATTTCTTTGTCGTTTTGTGACCACACGTGCTTATACTACGTTTGCGCAACACATTGTAGGAGTGTAAAATACTGGAGATAGAGCACCTCAAGAACGACCCGAAAAACTAATACTTACTTACTTACTGCCAGGGCGCAGTGACCCAAAGTGGGTCTTGGCCTCCAACACCAGATTGCGCCATGCTTTGCGATCTTGAGCCAGCTCTTGCCAGTCTTCGACCCCGAGATCCAAAAGGTCTTTCAGGACCTCGTCCCTCCAGCGGTACCTGGGACGACCAACCGGCCTATGTCCACTCGGTCGTCCCAAGTACGCTCTCTTCACGGCTCGATCCTCTCCCAACCTTTCTACGTGTCCGAGCCACCGGAGTCTGGACGCCTTGGTCTCTCCTATAACATTGGGCTCAGATACCAGATCCTCAATTTCTTTATTCTTTCTTACCCTCCAGCTACCGTCCTCCCTCTGAGTCGGCCCCAGAATCTTCCGCAAAATCCTCCTTTCTGCCACTAACAACTTATTCTCTTCTTTGAGTGAAAAACTAATAGAAATTACCTATTTTTTCAAGCCACTTTCATACAGTTTCTTATTTAAATAGTTCAAAAAAAAGTCGAATTGTGAAATATATAAACATAATTGAATGCCTCGACGTGCTTTATCTGATACTCGTTGGACAGAGATCCTGGAAAAGCGTGAAGTTCCCTTCGGACCCAGACAAACTTGCGGGCAACAGTTATCTAATGATAATAGGCTAAAATATATATGTCTTAATCGAATACGGCAAGATATAGCCATTAATTCGGACATAAGTTGTTTGTTAGTTACGGGCTATAGGCACGCTGCCAACGGACTGTATTGTCTTTGATTAACTCACAAAATCTCTTGACCAAAAATACAAGTTATGTAATTAATAAACAAAGTTTTGTTTGTGATTTCATATTGTATGTACATTATGAAATTAATTATCGTGATACTTATAGGGCAATATCCGGGTAACTTACGTCTTTAATTGAGTTTAGCACGGCATGTTTCCGAGTTTCGGTTAAAGGGCCCTACCACACGCACAAGCGAGGTTCTTCGGTGATTTTACGGCGAAGCGAAATCGCGGCGAGCACGCAACAGCCCGCTGCGTGTGCACGCAGATACCGCCACGTACCCGCGGTGGGTACGTACGGGCTTTACCTGTACGCGTGCCCGCCATAATGTCGTTCCGCCGTAAAATCGCCGAAGAAAATCGCTTGTGTGGTATGGCTCAAAGACGTGAGTTCACCGGATATTAGACTACAGTAGCCGGCCATAGAGATTGCACATCGATCTTTGGAAAAAGACTCGGCAAAATGGCGGCTTCGTAGAGCGTTGTCACGCATTACTTGTAAGTAATGCGTGGCTGAGACCTTGGAGGACCTCAGTGCGATGCTCGCTGACCTCGGAAGTGTCTCCGAGAGAGTTGGTCTTAAATTGAACATGGGCAAGACGAAGGTCATGTCGAACGCCCATGTTGTACCAACTCCCGTCGTAATCGGAGATACTTTGCTCGAAGTTGTTGACGACTATATCTATCTGGGACATACAATCCAATTGGGTAGGTGCAACTTCGAGAAAGAGGTCAATCGACGAATTAGACTCGGCTGGGCAGCGTTCGGGAAGCTCCGCAATATCTTGTCATCCGATATACCGCAGTGTCTCAAGTCAAAAGTCTTTGACCAGTGTGTGTTGCCAGTGATGACTTATGGCACTGAGACGTGGCCGCTAACGATGGGTCTTATAAGGAAGCTCAAGGTCACTCAGAGGGCGATGGAGAGGGCTATGCTTGGAGTTTCTCTGCGGGATCGCATTAGAAATGATGAAATCCGCGCGAGAACTAAAGTCACGGACATAGCTCGAAGAATCGCTAGACTTAAGTGGCAGTGGGCGGCACATCGCCCGTAGAACTGACGGCCGATGGGGCCGAAAGGTTCTCGAGTGGCGTCCGCGGACCGGAAGACGCAGTGTAGGTAGGCCTCCAACAAGATGGAGCGACGACCTGGTGAAGGTAGCGGGAACGCATTGGATGCGGATGGCACAGGGCCGATCTGTTTGGAGAGCCTTGGGGGAGGCCTATGTTCAGCAGTGGACGTCTTTCGGCTGAAATGATGATGATGAATGGTAACGCCACCAGAGTTGAGGCCACGCACACAACCACATCTCGTGTAATGACAGCGGGATTTTGACGTTGTGTTGTCGTTAAACGTCAACACAACGTCAAAATCCCGCTGTCATTACACGAGATGTGGTTGTGTGCGTGGCCTCAACTCTGGTGGCGTTACCTATAGCGTGCGACAACGCTCTACGTAGCCAACATTTCTGCCGAGTCTTTTTCCAAAGACAGATGTGCAATATTTATGGCTGGGTACTGTAAGTGTGATTTCATGACTTTTTTTTTTTTGTTCAAACTTCTAAACATCCAAACACACAAAAATCTTCTCAAACTTTCTAATTTATAATATTAGTAGAATAGGATTGATCATGTGTGTGTCAAGGAACCCTGGTGGCCTAGTAGTTTGACCTATGGCCTCTCAAGCAAAGGGTCGTGGGTTCAAATCCCGGCTCGCACATCTGAGTCTTTCCGAATTTACGTGCGAAATTACCATGAGCTTTACGGTGAAGGAAAACATCGTGAGGAAACCTGCATACACCTGAGGAGAAATTCAATGATGTGTGTGAAGTTCCCAATCCGCACTGGGACCGCGTGGGTACTATGGCCTAAGCCCTCTCATTCTGAGAGGAGGCCTGTGCCCTGCAGTGGGATGTAAATAGGCTAGGATAATGATGATTGTCATGTAGCGTAAAATAGTCATAACAATTTATTTTTCAACAATTATTGTGTGATGAGTCAGTGCACAATCGAATTACTTTTTCGGTTCAAAACAAAATGGATACCTTTTCGACTGTCACTGGCAAGCGATTCGGCCAGTATCTATTATTAATTAAAAACCGAAAAAACTCAGCGTTAAGGCTCCGTTCCTCACAGCGAGCAATAACATAGTAATATTTTCACGTGTCGTGAGTGAGACGAAAATGAAATAACTGGCATTAACACCATGCGATTTTGTTGTGAACTGGAAAAGTAGCTACAAATAGTAGCAAACGGATGAAAGATAAAATAAAATTTCGCATATGACATTGTAGCCATGTTCAAGCAATTCACGTCAAAAATTATGACAATTAAATTATCGTGATACTTAACGACCGCTTTAGCCTAGTTGGTAGTGACCCTGCCTACGAAGCAAGAGGTCCTGGGTTCAAATCCCGGTAAGGGCATTTATTTGTGTGATGAGCACGAATATTTGTTCCTGAGTTTTGGATGTTTTCTATGTATTTAAGTATTTATTTATCTATATAAGTATGTTTATCGTCGTCTATTACCCATAGTACAAGCTTGCTTAGTTTGGGACTAGGTCGATTTGTGTAAGATTGTCCCCTAATATTTATTTATTTAATTACCAAAAAAATGGTGGCCTTGTTCAATTTCTGCTCTCTTTCACAGAATAACTTAAGTAAGTACTCTATTATAATTCTAGAAGGGTTTCCGAAATACATCACTTTATGACTAACGATAACTATGGAAAAATATACATTATGACTTATTAAATTATGGGAAACCATAGAGACCCCAAATATTACTTATATTAATGCTGAGCATTTTTTTTTTTGATTCCGATAGTCAATAATTACCTGTGATATACTTAAAGCTGACTGCAAATCGTCAATAATTTCACTCACATAACCGCAGAAAATGACAGTGTAAACAAAAACAACTTTTATTAGGTTGGGACAAATTAACCTGCACAAAATTTTGTGATGACCCACTGACTCTCGACGCGAATTTTACAAAGCTTAGCGCCTCGTACCCCCAAAAAATGTGATATTGTCTTTGATCAATTATAACTGAAGATACACATTGCCGAACAAAATCCCGACCAAAAAATGTCCGAACTTTTTTATTTGTTTGCATAACAATTAAAATCATCACCTACACAGAAATTTGAACCTAGTCTTAACATCATTACAGTCGAATTTCGGTTGACACTTGACAGCTAAACTTGACAATTTCACGCAACGTACTGAGAAAAAAGAAGGCCACTTTTATCAAAGTGGTGCTCATTTGGCTCGGACATTTTCGGGCGCGCGACTGTAGATCTACAGTTATAATTGATCAAAGGATATTGTGTTAATAGTGTTTCAGCCCATTTCCTGAATTGGTTTTTCACTGTCTTTTTTCTATGTTCCGTGGTTCCTAATTATTTTTTAATAACCAAATTACAATGCATATGAAAAACGTGACAATTATTTTCCACCTGGCATTAAACCTGGCCTTAATTAAAATTCGAAAACGTACCCGTTAAGCCCCATTCGAAAATTGAATCAAAGGAGTAATTCGAATGGAAGTCGAATGAATTGAGCGTATCCAGCGCTCGAATCCGCACTTGACAACGTTCTGCAGTTAGCATAACAACTTTACCAGCAATATTGGACTTTAATCATTTGAGTTTGTTTCCTTTTTGTTTTTTTGCGACGGCAATATTAACGTGGTTTTGCGATCGTAGTTACGTTACAAAAAGTGTTTTCTCGACCGGTACAAATTATTTAAGTGATAGTTTTTGAGTTTAATTGCATTGAAGTGCATTGCGTTAGCGATGGACAATGTTAAAAAAAACTGGTCAAGTGCGAGTAGGACTCGTACATGGAGCTACGTAGCTCCGTACCTGCAATGTTTTAAAAACGGTTCAGCAAAGAATCGCCACAATGCAGGTTTTCGAAAAACATCCAAATAGCATGTCTGTTAATCGTTGCCTAGCAACTGTCAGCTGTCGCCTAACAACCAGCACCACAATTAAAAAAACTGAAAAAACACGCAAAAAACGTGAGACGACCCGCTTTAATTTTTAATTTAATTTTATTTATAGTATGTGTATGTATAGCGGTCATAGTAATACATAGTCGGTGAAAATTTCGAGTGACTATAAGGGCCTACGCTAGCTGACGCGGATTACCCGGAACGGACGCCCGTCTAACATGAAATTGTATGAACAGCGCTAACTGGCGTGGGCGCGTTCGACGGACTATAATCCGCGCGGCGGACGGCGGGCGTCCGCTCCGTGCGCACGCGGCGGGCACACGCTGGGAACCAAAAGTATACTAGCAGCAGCGCTGAGTTAGGCGTGCGCCCGCCGCGGACGCCCGTCGCGGACTCGCTGGCCCGCGGCGGGTGTCCGGAGCGGGCGCACGCGGCGGGCACACGCTGGGAACCAAAAGTATACTAGCAGCAGCGCTGAGTTACGCGTGCGCCCGCCGCGGACGCCCGTCGTGGACTCGCTGGCCCGCGGCGGGTGTCCGGAGCGGGCACCCGCGGCAGGCACACGCTGGGAACCAAAAGTATACTAGCAGCAGCGCTGAGTTAGGCGTGCGCCCGCCGCGGACGCCCGTCGCGGGCTCGCTGGCCCGCGGCGGGTGTCCGGAGCGGGCGCCGGCACGCGGCGGGCGTCCGCGTCAGCTAGCGTAGGCCCTTACCGTTCAAGATATAGAGCTATGTGACAGACGGATAGACAGACAGCGAATTCTCAGTAATAGGGTCCCGTTGACTCCCTTTGGGTATGGAACCCTAAAACATTTAAATCCTTAGTTTATACAGGTGTACAAAACCTTGACCATTACCTGGTCCCTCTGGCGAGAGATGAAGATATACAAGTTCTGGGAAAATAAGGATAAAAATCTATGTCACTATTTATGCCGTTTGCTTTTATAGAAGTTTTCTTATGTAGGTACCTACTATGTTTTCCTTCAACGCAAAGTAATTGCACAAAAATTCCGAAAAACTCAGAGGTGCGAGCCGCACTCGAACCCACATCATCTTCTTGAGAGACCATAGGTCAAACCACTAGTCCACCACGGCTTTTTTGTTTTTTTTTTTTAAATTTCAGGAACGTTTTATGTTAAATAACTGCTTGTAGAAAACCGGTTTTCAAATTGCCGTCACCAAAGTTAAATTTTTTCGTTCAGTTCGTTTTATGTTCTCGAAGTTTCTTTGTGAGTAAATTGAAGTTTTGAGCAACTCCGGCAATAACTGCTTCGGAAAACAGTTTCGCTGTTAAATCTTGGTAATTAGAGTTTTTCAGGTTTAAAGTGTTTTAGCTGAGGACTTGGGAACTCTTTTGCTGCTGGAAAACTAGGGCGTTCGTTTTTTAGCCCCTTGGCGAAGTTTTACCGCTACATTACTATTTGTAATGGTATATTTACACGCTTGTCGAGACTTGAGAAACGTATACAAGCTTGGCCTATACTAACTAGCGACAGGAGTTGAATGAACGAAGTAGTTGATTGAACAGTTCGTGTGAATCAACGGTTAGACGATTTACCGAACGAGCGTCGACTAGTCATTCGACTAGTCGACGCTCGTTCGGCTAAACTAAGAGTGTTTACTAGGAATGCAACGCCGACACATTTTGATCGGTTAACACAATTCATTCATTCAACTATGTTCCAAAGACTACAGAGTTCATATTTGAATAAGAGTTGTACTGCAGACAACTGCAACCACAGACTAGTGAGTCGTAGAAATCGATGTGCTGTTAAGTTTGAACTTCTACATAAAGGGCGCGAGCCGCACAGAAGAGACGTGGGACGAGGGCGCGTCGCAGTCGCGGCACCCCTTGAATCAGTTTTCATACTAAATGCACAGAAGCGTCGCAATCCAAAGCAGACAGAGGAGACGGGGCGGAGACGCGGCCTGTGACGCGCCCCGTCCCACGTCTTTTCTGTGTGGCTTGCGCCTAACGCAGATATCACGTCGACTAGTCGATAAACGTAAATAAACATCTTAGTTGCGTTAACGTTAAAATTATCGACGAACCATAGCTAATACAAACGCTTCAATACCATTTACACGCTTACAAATACGTTATTGTTTCGTAAGAGCTTCCTTTGATCTGTGTTCTAAAACCGATACAGTGCCGAATCGGCGACAAGCTCTTACAAGCTCACACAACCCAAGCCAAACACGCTTGTGCTTGTGAAAGGTTGTCGGAGTTTAGCAAGCGTGTAAATGCAGCATAAAGCAGACATAACCAGGGTATACTGTTTTATACTTTCGTGATTTTCACTCATAATTACTATACTAAACGGGACTTTATCACAAAATTAATTAATTAATTCTCTCAACGGAACGTCATTTCTACTCTAAAATGGTGCGTGAAGCGGTTGAAATTAAAAAATCACAAAAATTTCAACCGGGAGGATATAAGCTTTTGTCTTCGTGGAATCCTGTTATAAACAAATGTTGGCGTCGGGATGAATGTTCGGAGAGATCGTCAGATGTTGTGAGTGTTGTGTGTCGGTGTGATGGGGTGCCGTTAAAAAATCTTGATCAAGTGCGGGTAGTTCGAGATACGGGTGCTGATTCTAATCGCGATCATGTGCGGGTAGTTCGAAAGACTCGAGCGAGAGGCTTTGGGAGAGTGTTTAGAATTATTTTACCGAACAACGGCCGACATGTTTCAAAAGTGTCTTCTACTTAACACTGGCAAAATTGTCCACCAATAGACAGCCATATTTTTTTAAAACATAACTATTATTTTTTGTATTTTTTTGTCTCTTCATTGTCTGTTTTGCACAGTGCCTAAGTGTTAAACTGTTGTACTCTATGTAAATCTAATATATAAAAATCTCGTGTCACGGTGTTTGTGTTCTCGAACTCCTACGTAACGGCGTGACCGATTTTTATGAAACTTTTTTCTCCATACTCGGTAGGTCTGAGAATAGGTCGTAGGCTAAGCTATTTTTCATACCTACCCCTATTATTCACGGACGGAGTCGCGGGCAACAGCTAGTCTAATATATAAAAATCTCGTGTCACGGTGTTTGTTATCGAACTCCTCCGAAACGGCTGGACCGATTTTTATAATTTTTTTCCCCATATATTGTAGGTCTGAGAATAGGTCGCAGGCTATTTTGTATATTCCTATTCCTCGCGGACGGAGTCGCAGGCAACAGTTAGTAGTTTATACATAAGTATAATATTTCAGACGGTATTTACGTGATCTGTAATCGCCTAACGTGAAACGGGTTATCTTTTCCAACATTTTTAATAAGCTAGAAGAAACTTCCTCTCACGGCGTTATTAGGGATTTGTGGTAATATTATCAGATGGAAGTGTTGTGCGAGAAAACTGGCCCAGTGTGTTCCACCTGCGACTAACCAATTTGTACTTTATCTTTATTCTTAATAAGAAATTAAAACCCATGTTCATAAAAAAAGATTTTTTGGAAATTACCGCAGAATTGAGTGCTAATTAAGCTGGTTTACTTAATTATAAGCTACCTATGTTTTATTGTTCGCGTATAAGCCGATTAACAACAATAAAATTATTATTATTATTTAAAATAATACTCCAGCAGCTCATTGAGCTGATACGCGTATACACAGCACTTGTTTTTTGAGAAAAAAAATATTTAACTTATACTTCTTTTCATTTTGTGTGCTCCTTCAGACCATAGCCTTTCCAACACTTCCATCCATCTCATCATGGCCATCTTACTAGATGGCCATGATGAGAATGATGGGGACAGTGGAAGTAGACCAAGACCAAGGTAGACCAAGGAAAATGGTGTCTTAACAATCGAAAGCAGTACTTGCTTTCGATTGTTAAGACACCATTTTCCTTGATCTACAACTTTATTTTTCAGGCAAATATGATACTTGTTGAGATTAAGGCCATCCTGGGCTCTCCGGAGATCTCTATGAGAAGACGCTTCGACACATCCTCACTTAATTAGATTAAAAAAACCAAAATTTTCTTGTTACCGCTATTGAAGTTTAGCCTTTGCCCACGACTTCATCCACGCACAGATAAAATTAATGGTTAACTCCCGCTCTTTACCCCCCAAAATCCTGAAATCAGTCACATGGTGAGGGTGAGTGCCGCTCGACGGGAACCGACGGCAAGGCAGGTAGGACGGATATGGCGACGGCCTCGCGGGACTAAGCGAGTGGCTAAATCTAACTATAGATAGGAAGATGTGGCGGGCGGTGGTAATAATACAGTCAATACAGACAGTCATGATAGCTCAGTGGTGTAACCTAGCCTTTCAAGCAGAGGATCCTAGCTTCAAGTTACGGGTTCGCACCTCTGAGTTTCTCAAAATTCATATGCGAAATGAAATTTACCACACGCTTGCACAATATCTGCACATACTTGCAAAGTAATTCAATGGTGTGTGTGTGAAGCTCCCAATCTGCACTACACACACACACACACACACACACACACACACACTACACGCGTGGGAACTACAGCCTAAACCCTCGCATTCGGAGAGGACCTGTCTCCAGCTGTGGGACGTATACGTATGTATGTGGGTTGAGATGATGATGATTATACGCACAATAGACGCAAAGGCCGCTCGTGGCTCAAAAGCTCGGCCCGCAGCGCCCTGGACCAACGAATCTCGGCAAGCTTTTAAATATTTCCCCGCCCTTGATTTATCGCGCCTTATAAAAGCCCCGCGGAGCGGCCGGCCTTACACGAGCTTTTTGCTTTAATAAAAATCGCTCTCAGTCTGTTACGGTGGAATTTTAATTTTTTCCGCCTCCACGGAATTTCATATGATAGATTTTGATTCGGTTATTTTTCAATTTTGAGTTGTAAGCTGCACGCTGAGAAACTACATTGGAGTCAAGTAGAACGAACTGTTTTTGACAAGTTTGATATGAAAATGATTATGAAGTATTGTATTTTTATTTTATTCAACTTCATTTTTTATTACTTTATACTAAACACAAACTGAAACATGCATGCACAGAAAAAACCCCAGAAAAAAGACCAGCGCTGGGAATCGAACCCAGGTCCTCAGCATTACGTGCCGCGTGCCATTCCCCTACACCACCACTGGTCAGGAGTTTAGACACGAATTTTTCCCATTTTGTGTGTTCAAATTTCTGCAATATGAATAAACTGTGTCAGCGTTGTGAGGATCTAGATCTGTACCGCTTAAAACCTGCTGCAGTTAGAAATTATATGTCATCCAATTTCTTTGCTCCTCATTCCGTGGTTTAATTATGTCTTCTTTAGTTTCATGTTTTTTAATTTTTAATTTGGTCTGAATTTTTCTTCCTTTTACTGTATCCTGTATTTGTGCTTATCTGTGCATATCTTCGTGCATATCTGTGGAAACCTTTAATTGGCTCTATTGTTATTTATTTCGTATTAATATGTTATAGTAATTTTAAGCTGTTGGTTTTGCAAATAAAATAAAATAAATTTATTAATTTATTGAATCAGGCGTTACTTTGCGGAGGTCCATATTAATGAACTAAAACAATTACTTTGCTCACCCGCAACCTTACAATAGTTACGTTTATGCAAGAAATGTGTGTTCATGCAGTTCCTCCACCTCCACACTGTACGAACACACACAAATCACATAAACACAACTATCACCACCACCAAGCTACACTGACGCAGAATTGAGTTCGAAACGCGTCAGTGTAGCTTGGTGGTGGTGATAGTTGTGTTTATGTGATTTGTGTGTGTTCGTACAGTGGAGGTGGAGGAACTGCATGAACACACATTTCTTGCATAAACGTAACTATTGTAAGGTCGCGGGTGAGCAAAGTAATTGTTTTAGTTCAATAAAATAAATAATAAAATATTATGACAGCGGCATTGAGCTAAAGCAACGAAAACGAGACGAGCTTAAAACATCATCACCGGCCTATACACATCCTACTGTTAGACACAAGCCTCCTCACAGAATGGGCACGCTTGGGCTGCAGTTCAGATCCGACATGATGCTACTAAAGACATGGATTCAGAAACTAGCCGCTTGAAAATACTAACGAGTGCTTGTTAAAGATAGATGAAGTGAAGCGGTAGAGGCGGAAATAAGGAGTTGCTATAAAGCTGTCGCTACACGTTCGGGTCGCACCGTATTGTGAGTAATTAATCAGGCGCGAGTATTATTAGACGAGAGCTGGGGGAGAGTGGATGCGGTATGTTATATTTAAGAGGTATATTCATCAAAGAACTAACGCAATGTAACGCTTAAATCGACAAAAATAGCTAATTTCATATTTTATGTTAAAAAAAAAAAACAAATGAATAGAGTGCATTTTTGAGTTCAATGATTTTAATTATAATAAAAGATGTTTTGAAAATAATCCGAAATACAATGAAACCTGGTTAAGTGAGACATCAAGGGACCTGCAATGTCGTTTCACTTATAGAGGTATTCCACTTACCCAGTGTCTCAGATATACAGGTATAAATAAATATCTGTCTCATTTACAGAGGGTTCCATTAATCATTAATAGAGGTGAGAATACAGGTTATTTCAGTTATACAGGTGCGATCATTAAATAAAATAACGTGTTATGTATGTAAATGAGTTTTAATAAAAAAAAAACTGAAGGTAATTGAAGCTCAAAATTACTTACGTACTTGGAATTACGTGTGGAATTTGTGGGTAGAATAAGAATGAGTAAACAAACAATGTTATCTCAGTTACAGAGGTTTATGCATATAAAATTTACTCGCTGTCTCAGTTATAGAGGTAACTATGATGATAAATCGAAAGAACAAATCCCAGATATAGAGGCTTACCTCGTCCCACTAACAGAGGTAATTCAGTGCCAAAGTGTTGGGACCTCAGCATGAGTTCCAGTTATGGAGGTTTCTCACTTATCCAGGTCCCACTTAACCAAGTTTCACTATAATAACTCAACACGTGATTGGATTACTTCGACTATCATGATCATGACTCAAAATGTAGTCACAAATTTGACGCAGTACACTCTTTTTACTATAAGAACTTGTACTATAAGAACTTTGTACTATATATGGTTTCATGGGATGACCGTAAAAGCAATAAAAAAAATGAAGTTGAAAAAATAAATAAAAAAGATACTTCATATCTGACTTGTTGTTATGTTGGTAGTTTGTATTTTAAAAACATTTCATAGTATATCTGTATCACCGTTTACAGATAAAAAATCGAAAACCACCTAGCCCCGGGTAGCCAGAGCTACCAGAAGCAATTTATGTAGAGGTGCACAAAATTGGTAGCTCTGGTTACCAGAATCAAGTGAGTGGATAGTTTGTGCCATGGAGTATTATTTAAGCGATGCCTCCTCCAAACAAACGTCCTGCAACGTTCTGGTCAGACTTGGAGGAACTTGCTCACTTATTTAAGTAACTCGACGTAATGAATGGAGTCGAGTACATGTTTATAGATAAATACACCCCTTGACGAATCTAATTTTAGTGAGATTGTTAAATTTACTTAAGTAAGTAACGCGTGTTTACGTAACATACGAACATTGCAATTAATTTTGTTTTTAAACTGAAACGGGCAGGGTTTTGAATATAGAAAGTTAATACATCAGAATCATTATGATTATTTTAGTCTTATAGTTCAGTGCTGATATAGGTGGAGGTCTAATGATGGATGGAAATCATTGGTACCCAATCATCAGAGATCGGAATTTTCACGGCAAAATATAAGACTGTCGCAATCAAGCTAGTGTTAGAAACAATTTTTTTATCGATATCGATAGTTGTGCAATAGAAGAAAATAACGGTCCACTAAATAAAAACAACATATTTATTTTATCGATAGTTGTGCAATAGAAGAAAATAACGGTCCACTAAATAAAAACAACATATTTATTTTAATACAGAATTTTAGGCCAGGTTTGTATAAAATTATATAGAGACAGATGCAATTTCTTCTTCTAAGTCCGTGTTTTACACAGCAGCACATGATATTTTATTTGGTTTGTGATAGTGGTAGGAGTTTTTTATTTAGTGGACCGTTTTTTTCTTCTATTGCACAACTATCGATATCGATAAAAAATTGGTTCTAACATTAGCTTGATTGTGACAGTCTTATATTTTGCCGTGAAAATTCCGATCTCTGCCAAACATTACGGTTGGAAGCGACTTGCATCCACCTGGAACCTGCGGCCTTTACCAAATCGTCTGTCCATCTCGTTGGTGGACGTCTCACGCTGCGCTTGCCAGTCCGTGGTCTCCATTCGAGAACTTTTAGATGATGTTATGATAATTTAGTACCAGTACTTCATTTCAAATAACTAAATTATAAACCCATTAAAGTAAAGGGAGAAAGTTTAGATTTGTAAAATGTAGGCAAGAGTGCTCCATCTTAGGCATTATCTTCGATTTACATCAGGCGTGATTGTGGTCAAACGCAAGCCTATATTGTATAAAAAACCGGCCAAGTGCGAGTCGGACTCGCGCACCGAGGGTTCCGTACAAATTTATATGTATCTATGAACATCAAGTCTTAAGAGTCCCCTGCTCCTAAGCAAAATGTGCGCAGTGTGGGATCATTGTAGATTGGTTACTGATGTAGACAGACAGACAAAAACAATTATGCTTTTCGCAATTTTTCCTTTATCTGTGCTATAAGAACTTGCTTCGTACCAAATTTCAAAATTCTGAGTTCACAGGAAGTACCCTGTAGGTTTTGATTCCCTTGCGAGTGTCTAAAATTTGCGGCATAAATGGCTGTATCTTTTGATTGCTTTGGCTTAGAAGTATGATTTTTTCACAGTTCCAAGGGACGATAGACCTGCATGGGTATTTGGTATAAATTTCAGCTTGATACCTCCACGCGTTCCTGAGAAAAAGGGTCTTGACAGACGGACGGACGGACAACAAATTGATCCTATAAGGGTTCCGTTTTTTCCTTTTGAGGTACGAAACCCTAAAAAGTAATGAACTAAAACAATTACTTTGCTCACCCGCGACCTTACAATAGTTACGTTTATGCAAGAAATGCGTGTTCATGCAGTTCCTCCACCTCCACACTGTACGAACACACACAAATCACATAAACCCAACCATCACCACCACCAAGCTACACTGACGCGTTTCGAACTCAACCAGAGCTCATCTTCAGAGTTAAAAAAACCCTAAAAAGTAGTTTAACTTGCTGTTGCTCGCGACTTCGTCTGCAAATAATTAATTTATCGCTATCCCGAGGGAACTGCGATTTTCCGGTAAAAAACTATCCATTGTCCTTTCCAGGGTGTCAAGCTATCTTCATACCAAATTTCATCATGGTTGGTTGAGAAATTTAAGCGTAAAACATAAACAAACTTACAGTCATTTACGTCTATTAATATTAGATAGGTAGTTATCTTATATTTACCTTCTTTGACATATTTTCTTTTAATTAAAATCTTGCGTTACTAATTCTACTCATTGAATAAACTTATCTCCCTCGCCACTTTGAAGCCAAAAACAACTAAACATGATCTATTTACTAATTACGTAGAATAATGTTGTTTATGTGTGTGTAACGCCTGAGGGCCCCGTGGGATTATGACAAACATACGTGAAAAGACAGGGATGGTGTTATGTACTAATGGTGAGAGGGAAAGAGAGCGTTTAATACTTGTGACGTGTAGTTTCAGGGATAGTTGTGGACTGGGAGTTGAGATGGAATAATGATGGTTGAAAATTAATGTCAGAAAATTCCTCATCCATGAAAGTGCTTATTTTGTTTTGTTTTTTTTTTAATTGTTCTTGTATATATAATGTTAATATTATGTCCTGTCTTTTATAGGTAATGTAAATTAATCAATTAATTAGTGACATGTTTTCATCATAATACATGACTCGAGCGCAAACATTCGTATTGCTTATAAAAATATCTGCCCCGACCTGGAATTTAACCTGAGACCTCAACCTTGTTAGTCAGGTTCTCTAACAACAAGGCTATCTGGTTGTTTACGTAGAAGTTTCCTGTATAATGTTGACTAGGAATAATGGGAGATAGCTCCCAGCCCACCTGATGAGGCGCTCGCCGCGGGCTCCTTTTGCCCTGGTATCCTCGTTATCGTGGAAACAATTCACGTTCATGCTTTGCATTATGTACCTATCTATGTATGTATGTAAAACTCTTTAATGTACATAAAAATATGATCATTATCATCACCCCAGACTATACTTCATTTAATTTAGAATTGAAAACCACAACACCATTATATTGCGGCTCGTCAACTATTTCTTACCTAGCAAATAGTACAGTACAATAGTCTGGGAGCCGCAGAATAAAATTGTTTTATTGTCACTTTATTTGCGTGTCGTCAATTGTTACTCTAGTACAAATTGTAAAGAGATTACAGTTCACGAGCCGCAGTATAATGTTGCTGTGGTTTATAATTCTAAATTAAATGGAGTATATATACGTCCCACTGCAGGTTGATGATACCATCAACCAACTGAAGTCATCAACACCAACATCATCCCATCCTATAGGTATACGTCCCATTTCATCTGCACTGTAAATATTGTACGTCGATCACTGAAACCGGAGATACTCAAAATTAGTCCCCCAAGAAACAGGTTTTTACCTCGTTTGGGGGGTCAGATTGTATGACAACTCTTGTGACTTCTCTGTACAAACCTACTTTATGTATTGAGCACTGTAACTAGTAGTAGGGCCGCCGTAGTTCCCATGCGTGCCCAGTGTGGCAGTGGTACACACCATTGAATTCTTCTTAGGTGTGTGCAGGTTTCCTTCACCGGAAAGCTCATGGTGCAACAAAGTTCCGCATCCGCACTGGAGGGTTACTACGAAATTTGAAGTTCAGATCGTGCGGTCCCTCTCACTCTCGTAATAAATACCATTAGCGTGAGCGGAACGGCATGAAACGAAGTTCGAATTTCGCGCATACTACGGCCCAAGCCCTCTCGTTCTGAAAGGCGGCCTGTGTTCTCCAGTGCGACGTAAATAAACTGTGATGATGACCCATAACACAAGCGTTGCTTACTTTGATATTTATTAATTTATTTAGCAGTTTTTATATAAGAAATGCTACCTACAACTAACAATAAGTACCTAACGTATAAAACGATCGCGATATCTCACTTTGGCAATTTTTACTTCTCAAACATTGGACATTACCAAAAACATCTGAACATTATTCACTGCACCCTTAACCCAACTTTAAGTAAGTACAGTCGCATACGAAAGTGGTTTTAACATAATAGTTACTTAAACCTAGAAAATTTGAAATTAGGCACATTTGTAACAACATGACTCTATCTGATACTATTCGAAAGTTTTGTACCGGATTCGATAACGTTTAGAGAGAGAGACAGAAACATCCACGCATCCTTTCATAATAATAATAATAATAACTTTATTTCACCAACAACAACAAACATTTTACAAATTACAGTAAGTACATTTTTTAACCTTAATACTGAAGGTGGTGGGTAAGTTGAAGGTTTATACTTGTAGTAATTAATGATGAATTTTACTCCCCGTACTAGTATAAACTGTATCACGGTGAAGTAAGACACAACCACACAAACTTATACGTTTATTAGCTAAACCGGCAAACGTTGTTTTGTCATAGTATATATCACCTAGGGGTATAAGAAATAGCCTACGACCTATTCTCAAACCTACCAAATAACAGACAAAAAATTTCATAATAATCCGTCTGGTCGTTTTGGAGGAGTTCGATAGCAAACACTGTGACACGAGATTTTTATATATTAGACTAGCCGTTGCCCAGGACTCCGTCTGCGAAGAAGAGGGGTATAAAAAATAGCCTACGACCTATTCTCAGACCCTACCAAATATAGCCAAAAGGTCCAGATAGATCGGTCAAGCCGTTTCGGACGAGTTTGATAACAAACACCGTGACACGAGATATTAGAAGAAGAATAATAATATTAGTGGAACTCATCATCATCATCATTTCAGCCGAAATACGTCCATTGCTGAACATAGGCTCCCAAAGCCAAGGCTCGCCAAATAGATCGGTCCCGTGCCATCTGCATCCAACGCGATCCCGCAACCTAGAAACCCCCAGGAACCTAGATTAGTGGAACTATCCAAAACTTTTTATCAGTTTCATGTCTTACATAGTAAGTCGCATTAAACGAACCATAAACCTTTACCGCCGCGACTGTACTCCCTTGACAGACGGCACAAAACAACGTCTTTATCTGTCATGACAGATGACAGATTACGGGTATAGCCGAAGGCGGTTACGCAAATAGTGACATGGCGGGGATACGCGACGTTTATGAGATAATTCTGTGACAGAAAATGTTATGTCACGTGAGGGTGTGATTTGAACCTAAGTTTGCGAAGAAACTCCTTGTTCTTGGCTTATACTTCGTTTTTTTAGCTTTAGAAAAATGGTAAATAATGTTGAAGGGTCGTTTTATTGAAAAAACACTTTTGAAAAATTATCATCATCCGAAAGACGTCCACTGCGCTGTTTAGCAGTGGACGGTCCATAGGCCTCCCCTAAGGCTCACTAAACAGATCGTTCCATCTGTATCCAACGCGTTCCCGCAACCTTAATCAGCTCGTCGCTCCATCTTGTTGGAGGCCTACTGCACTGCGTCTTCCGGTCCGCGGACGCCACTCGAGAACCTTTCGGCCCCATTGGCCGTCAATTCTACGAGCGATGTGCCCTGCCCACTGCCACTTAAGTCTGGCGATTATTCGAGCTATGTCCGTGACTTTAATTCTTGCGCGGATTTCATCATTTCTAATGCGATCCCGCAGAGTAACTCCAAGCATAGCCCTCACCATCGCCCTCTGAGTGACTTTGAGCTTTCTTATGAAGCCCATCGTTAGCGGCAGTAGTTGTAAATTGGGTATTCTGGATCACTGACTTTTCGAATAGACGGGCAGCTCCCGCTGCCTATTCGAAAACTTAGCCAGCGCCCCAGAATACCCAATTTACAACTTAAGAACTAACCTTTTATTCACAATCTTCATTGATAGCTGATAACTGATTAATTTTATTTTTAAATAGAGGTCAACTAGTTGGGTTATCGGGTTATCTGGATCATTGACTTTCGAATAGATGTAGTTTATTATTTTACAGCTTTCTGTTCAAAAACACTAACAGCGCCTCCAGATAACCCAATTTACAACTCAAGGACTGATTATTATAATTATTATCTGATTTCGACCTCAGTGAACAAAGCAACCAATCTGATCAATCTCTATTATGCACATAACTAAAAAGAGGTAAATAAAAAAAGGCTTAGGTATTGGTGAAAGTTTATTGAGAAACTAAGTTATTTAATATTAGTTACTTCAAACAACGCATGAAGTTATTATATGTATAGCATGATATGATTTATAGCGAGATAGATGACATCTTATGCACGATTTACAAATATTTTTCAATTTCATTTCAATATTCAATTGTATTTGTACTAGTAGTCTTTAGCACTTCTGTAACAATATGTTGATATGATTTTAATTATGTAAATGAGACAGTAAAATAAATGCTTTATCTATTCTCAAAATAACACTTGTTAAAACTAATCACGATTTGTAATGCGCACACGCGCACATACGTAGATATAACATACATTAAAATCACCGAGAACCCCATTTTTTCTTTAACTGTTGAAGATTAACTAAATGTTCCCTCATGTTATCCAAAAATTTTAGGCAGCAGCCGATATTATAATCACAATATACAGCATTTTCAAATTTTCTTTTCATGCCCATGAACTTCCCCTTTTCGTTTTCAATTTGGATGTAGCCCTCGTTCTCCGCCATGTATGTGACACATCGGCAGTGGCAGTAGAGAAACGCATGGCAACGAAGACATGCAACGCCGTCGAGTTGAGTATCTGGGCACTCGAAGCATTTAAGCGGGCAGCAGTAATTAACCATTTTGATTTTTTGTACGATGCAGTTGACCTGATACACGTGTTGTTCACTATTTGAATGACTCAGATGTGCTATGAATGCTTTATTTATACTGTAGGACTGCACAATAGGTATTTCATAATTTGTATTTGTAACGATCAAGTTCTTCGTAAATATGTTAATTTTCTGTCACACTATATTCTGGTAGGGCACCAAGTCTATAAAACATTTGTCTTTTCTAATTACTTGCGCTGTTATTTGTAATCCCGTATAATAAAGTCGCAAACGCCCAGTTTGAAAATAACTTGGTGTTATTAACACAGCGCAATAGTGTTCGGCATTTATTATTTTGACTTCGTGAAAACCATTAAGCTTCCTTTTATGAATGAGAACTTCTACAATGCTCCCGATATTGATATCCATTTTAGTGGTTTCCTATCAATGTACTAATGATACCTATAATGTTATATAATAATATAAAGGCCAATAATGACTTTAGGCCGTCAATAAGTATAACTAGAGTACTTATTTAACAATTGTTTTCTCTTCAGAGGTCTTTAACTTATTGGAGAAAATAAAACATTATTTTATGGATTGCATTTGTTTATTACATAAAAATATTATTATCTATGCACCACTTATTTAAACATGATACGTTTTTTAAAGCACAAACATTTGTATGGTAAATACAATTCTGAACATCCAATGACATTAAATATTTTTCACTTAGTGTTTCTAACTTAGGACAATTTTTTTCTTCTAAATTATGAACATCATTACTTTCTAGTATCTCCTTTAACCATAGTACTTTTTCACAACCTTTTGTATAAATTTGTTTATTTTTACAGAAGTCTAATATCAAGCTTTTATAACTACAGTACGGCACAAATCCCTCATTCCATAATATTCCTCTATTTTTTTCTATCCATGAAACTTGTAAACGTTCCTTCTTGGTTAAATTATAAAATGGATACGGTGGTTTAATTAAAAATACAAGCAGACTCTTCTTGCAAATAATCGCTATTTCTTTCGGTATAAATTTATTGTTTTCGTTTTTAAAACCTTGAACATCTATAATCATGTTCATGATAATTTTCGAACGATGTTACTTAAAGGTTTATACTCTATAAGACGATCGTTTATGATCAGACAGTAGGCTGTTGTATTATCAGGTATATCTTTTGAAGATTCAATTTCTAATCGAACATCAACTGGCCCGGTTTTCAGTGTGTCATTTTGTCTTGAGCAGTCAATTACGAAAAGTGGAGCTATTTCTCCGAATGTATTCAAATTAAGCAAGGGATCGATGCTTGTGTTATAATACGACTGACGAAAATTAGCATACATTTCGTATAATATACTGTACTTATCTTGATCAAATTTCAAATTTAGGGAATCGTAAGGAAAGTATTGCGAATTTAAAAACAACTTGACATTTGTTATATTACAATGATCGAACTTAGACGAACTCTCTAATTTGTTCAGTTTTCTATTAGTTTGTAAACCAAATATAACATATCTTGGTTTTTCTAACTGAGAAGCCGTTTTAACTGACCATGAGTGTTTTGTCGTTTTAGGTAAAACAGGGTATTCATACAAATCCCAATTCCGGAAAGCTAGTTGTATAGATCTATCCTTTTCTAGATTCTTAAGTAATAATAATCTATTACGATCAGAAACTCTAACATGTGGTACACGCCATTGAACTTTTTGGATGTTTATAGAAACATTGTCATTTTTATCAGCTATAACACTGTTTAAAACTGAATTACTTCGATGGAGTATAAGTTCGTGCCTACAATTGATGACAATTTTATTGTAGTCTTCCGCAAATCCAAGGACTTTATTCAGGGGTATAATAGCAGAGAAATGTCCATCTTTTTGCTTAGATCCATTTAAATCCCAACCCCACAATTTCGCACTTTTACTTTCTCCTTCATTCATTGAGATAACAGATTTAATGGTTGTTGTGATTCCAGTATTTTTAATATGATCTATTTCAACACCATTTAATTCGTATCTTATATCTTGAAATAAAAACAATATTGGATTATTCGAAAAATTAATTTCTTTTTTTATTTTCTTTCCACCCGCGTCTAGTTCATATGCACTGGCGTACCCTTCAATAAAAATGGAGCTCGCAGACGGTAATACGTAAACGTCTTGCTGATGAATTGGTATTCTGATTTCATCGTTTTCTTTAAAGCTATGGTTGTAGGGGTTGTAAGTATGGATTTCATAGCTTTCAATAGAATTATCTTGTTGTGGTGGGTCGGATATTTGCAACATTTTTTTTAGATGTTACTGTTAAACCGAGAGAATGAAGAAAGTCTTTATTTGTTTTACTTATTTTCCTTGTTGCTCTTATGCGTCTTCTTTCTTTGAATGCCGGAAGTTGAATATTGATTTTCTGTGCATTCAGAAAGCTTTTATTAAAAACGTACATATTGATTTAATGTGAAGCGAAGCGCTTAATTTACATCTAATACTGAGCAACGATCGTTAAGAAATGTGCCTCATGGTTTTAGCATTTCATTTTATTAGTATGAAGTAATTAAATAATTAACTTAATATTTCTTATTTCACTTTCAATGATTTACGTTTCCAAAATGATTTTAGAAATTTTAAACATAAATGTCCGCAGTTGTATAAATGATTCCCTTGTAAATTTCCATAATTGTAATGAATTTGCGGTCCCACATAGGTTATAAATTCTTTCGGCGGTTTTAAGTTACCGTAACTATCGAAATATTCGATGTAATCTTTAATTTTTCCATAAGCTACCCAATGAGTGCCAGAACTTTTAGAAGAATCTAAATTAATCACACCACATTCTAACGACCATGGCGCGTCTGGTAATTCGTCTCTCATAAATACACCGCGAAAATAAGGAATTGTTTCCGAGTGCAATGTAATATCGATGTTAGTTAATGCTCTATTGGGTAGCCTGCTATCTAGTTTTTTTTATTTGAGACATAGATTCCTAAACCACTCTTGTATGGTTTAAGATGTAACCCTTTTCCGATGTACATTGGCTCCATTTTCATATTACGCCGTTTCAATTCTGCTAGGTGTTTCTTGCCCGATTTGTAATTATTGACAGCTTTGGTAATGCCAGCAACACCACCTGCTAAACTTCCTGTAGCAGACAATCCAGCGAAAATAGGAATTAATGGTAGGAACCCGCCGGTTTTAGGTACAGGTATCACTCTCGGTAGTGGTACGGGTAACTCCGAAGCTAATTCTTGAGCAGCTGCATATGCTAATTCTATTAACATTTTCTTGCATTTTGGTTTCAGTTTACGGATATGTTTTTTAGTATGCGAAATAATATTAGTGAAGGTTTTTTTCAAACCAGCTCCGCTTTTCTGAACTGTTGATAATTTGTCTTTATTATTTTCACTTATATTACCATGATCTTGTAAACGTTTCATTTTTCAATAATATTGGCTCATATGAAGCGATTATTTCGTTTAAGCGGTCTTTGTTGAGTAAAGATCTTAATGCAAATGACTTCATGAATTACAAATAGCATATTTATAGGTGGAATATTTTACAACTACAAACGATTCGTTTTATCAATCCAGCTATTCTCACTAGACGGAAGACCTAACCACTTAACATATACTCTGTTCCCTCTTTTTTTCAGAACTTTTTCAACAAGGTATACCTCCGGGTGTACAGTTTTTTGAATTTCTTGATCATAGAATGCTCCTAAAATTGGTCTTGACTTTGCGTCTTCCAGTAAATAAGTAGTAGGGTTAGTATGTTGGACTTTTGTTATCTTGAATATTTCTGTAGACCAATTAGGTGTAAACCCTTTTTCAAAACATCCTTTATATTTACTTATTCTTACGAAATCTCCAACTACAAATCTATTGCGAGTTAACACTTTCTTACATAGTGATTTCCTAATGTATCTTTGTAATACAGTGTCTTTGTTATTTTGATTAATCGCAGCCGGTGGTTTTCCTATTGTTCTATGAAAGGTGTGATTATATTTAAAGAGTATATTTTCAAGAGTGCCATCAATCCATTTATAATTTCCTTTTAAACTAAACTCTTTGTATAGGCTGCTTTTGAGAGTTCTTATAAGTCTTTCCACGATTGAGGCTTTTTTCGTAGAATATGTAGAGTAATGATTAATTTTATACTTTTCAATATTTTTCTTAAATATATTATTATAAAACTCTTTACCCATATCAGTTTGTAAATTCTTTGGATGACGTCCCTTCGTTAACAATGTTTCAAATTCTTTAGATACGATTTCTTTAGTCTTTTGTTTGAGTGGAAAGGCCCAAGCATATTTTGAAAAACAATCAATAATCACCAATATGTATTTGTAACCAGCATTTAATTTGGACAAAGCCTGCATATCTATCAAATCTGCTTGCCAAAGGTCATCTATGTCCCTTAACGATACGCTTCTCCGAGGAAAGTTCACTCTAACGTTCCTATGAATTTCATTAACGACATCGGCTTTGCTCATAATGCCGGTTAAATTTTTCTTCAATTTCTTTTAAAACAATGCCTTTTTCAATATTTTTTATACGATTAATCAATGTTAGAATTAACTTTTCTAAATGTAATAGTTTATCCGAATTCTTCTTATCGATTATATCAACATCCTCTTTACTAACAAGTTCGAGTAACTTGGATTTGCCTGAGATTTTGAGTAACCTTAATTTATGACAGGTAATATTAATATTTTCTTTTGTCTCTAGATTCATGTCTTAACTTTATTAAATTACAGAGGATAATGATGATATTAATTGGATTTCATTATTTTATTATACCAGCTTCCTTTAACTCTTCAAGAATAGATAAAATTTCATTATCATGGTTGTTGTTGCCCGCGTTTTTAGATGCAATTAAGAGTTTCAGTCTTTCAATGAGTTCATTTGGATCATCCCAATAAATAAAATCAGTATTTTTTTTATACTGTTTTAACTCGGGCAAGCTTCCTCCGGTTTTTAGTTCTGGTAATCGTTCAATAAAATCTTTGTTATCATCAGTTATTTGTAAAAATAAAGGTTTGATAATTTTGCAATATTTTAGTCCTTTGTCGCCTCTTATTTGGCCGTTCGGATCAAAATCCCTTTTGTGTGCGTTAGTATCTATTAACATTTCTTTGTAATCAAGTTTATCTTTTTCAGTTACAATATTCAGATCGGATTTGTTGCGCATTAAAAGTTCCTTCAAACCAGCTGTTAATTCGTATTTTTTATTGTTGATAATGATCATGTATTTTTTTCCTTCATGAGAAGCATTGTTTACTAAAGATAAACTTACAACGCTGTTTCCCATCATGAGTTCATTATTTTTGCTATGAATCCCGAATGGTACATTTAAATTTTCATACATTTCCATTATGTCTTCTTTTTTCAAAGATAACAGAGTATCATTTGATTTGCTTTCATTTAGAGAACTTTTATGGTTATCATTAATATATTCATAATATTCTGAATGCTGATCACAATCTGCGTTAATTATATCTTTGAAATCTTCATAGTCTATAGAGGTGTTCAAGTCTTCTTTTGCGTCAGTTTTATCTGTTTTGGTTGTTGAATTTATAGCAGGCAGAGCCTTTCGATTTTTGTTGATCAACATTTCTAGAGGATCTGTAATAGGTTTAAATACTCTTCTATATTTTAAATTAGCTTTATCTTCATCACATTGAATAATTTTTATTTTATTCTTTATATTATTCACCGATTTGACAAGTTGTTCTTTTAAATTTATTTCCATTGTGCTAACTTATAGCAACGTCCACCGTTTTATACAAACACTTGTCTTCTAGTGAGGTCTTACAATCGTGGATTGCTATAAATATTAAAATCAAAAGTGAATAAATGTGTCGAATCCTCTTCTATATCTTCCTTTATTTATTGCGCAATCTTTATTAATTAATAAAAAGCTGAATCGGTCACGCCATATACCAGCACAAAGTTGCTTAAATTTCAGCCAGTCTAAGTCTGTGTTTACGTGCTCATTGTATATATGTCTTAAATTAATATCATCTTGTTTGAAAATAATTAACAAATTGGCATTATCTCTTAACAATTGCTTAGGTATTTTTGAATAAGTTTGCGATAGATAAAAACAGTCTATCTGCCTATGTCTCCCCATTGCAAAATAATTACGAATATTAATTTGGTTTTCACATGCGACATCATCGAAAATCATAACGGAGTTAGCCGAAGCATCGTTCGGATGAAGAACTTCCTTACTTTCATTAAATAAAAACAATTCTGCTCCGGGAACACCTTCTATAACTTGTCTTAAAAAAATATATTTTGGTTGAAATGCTGTTTTCGAGTACAAATAAACATGTTTAAACTTCAAACCATTTTCATGTAACAGTAAATTTAATATAACGTTTGTTTTACCGCAGTTTGAAGGCCCACATATTATGCAGCGGATTGTATTAGGTAACAGCGAACTATGCTTTATTTTTTCAGCTTCATTGATTACTTTAATATTTTTTACTTCTAAAGTCTGACTTTGTTTAACGAATTTCATTGTGAACTGAGAAGGAATTGTATGTTTGTAGCCTTTATATAGGTACTCAGTTATCTGTTAGAAATTTGAAACTACTTATTACGCATGAAGTATTTCATGGTTATTGTTTCTTTATATTTAATTTGTTTTCAATAAAGGAAATCAAATAAAAGGATTTTTCTATTTCAATAATATATATTATTCACCTATTGACTAGCTTATATAAACAAATTACATGTACAGTTCTACAAACATTTTACAGTATAATGACACAATCAATACAATGTATTCTTAATTGCTTGTGGTAGTTCTACATAAGTGCCACCTTTCATAGGACAATATTTATTGATATTAATTTCTAAGTGACTCATGGTGTTAAATGACCAACCAGACTCACATTCGTTAAATTCCATAAACTTTCTTTGGAATGTGCTTATTGCGTTCGCATACAATTCATCTAAGTCGTGATTTTTACAAACAACCTCATACTTGGTACTAAAAGACTTTAACTGCTGCTGCCGCTCGTCTATTTTTGGCAACATAAAGTATGCAAAGAGTTCAAAATTTACTTTTATACAGTTGTGTTTGTGTAGTGATATTTCAATCACTTTTAGAACATTGTGTTTATTTTCACATAGAAACTCCTCTGGCGTGAGGTACACTACTTTCGGCATTGGACTTATACGATATGTAATAATTCTATGTCGAAAAGCAGTGGCAACAATTTCAATATTTTCAAATTCAGTTTTCAGTAAGCAATTCGATTTATGCACATTAGTTCTCGTATGGTATTGAAATTTATGCTTGGGTACATCAATTTGACATTTATCGCACTGAATTAAAACACTCGATGAAGAGGTGTTTGCGCTGGGTGTAACTGGAAATAAAATACATTGCAATTAAAAGTTATACATGTTTTATTTTTAATGATTTCTTTGTAACGTAATATAATTATAATTCCACTCAGTTAAGTATAAGTATAAGCAAGTTGTATATAATAGGTATAATTATTCATAAATTGATACAATTCTAGAGTTAATTGAGTGCTGAGCACATGACATAGACACTGGGATATGTAATATTAGTAATAAGAGCTCATGAACGTTTTCGGGCAGCTTTTGTATTCATTGCGTGTCTCTTGAATAAATTTTGAAAGATGCCCCCAAGCGACGGTGCCTTCGTCAGTACGATTTTTAACTGTTATTACGGCCTGACGCCACCTGTTCATAGGCGACACGCGCTCAATTTCGCCACAGTTATACACCTTAAGCTCAATATAATGCGAACCGGGTTTATTTATGAATGATTGACGCTCAAGGCCTCGCGGCACCCTACGAGAGAGATACGAAATTAGCGGAGGGTATTTTTTACCAGGCTGCTCAGCGGTGTCCTCATCTTCTTCACTATCGCTGCCAAATAAATCCATAGCTGTCAGTTGTGGTTTTGTGACTGGGTTAATTTTAATTTTCTTTGTCGGAACTGCTGACGATGGAAAACTGCCTGGCCCATAATGCTTCGAATGAGACGGTGTCTTTGTTGAAGCCGACGTCTTTTCAGAAGTAGATGTCTTTTCTGAAGCTGCCATCATTTTTTCAGAGGTCAGCGTCTTTGAACGCTTTCTTTCTTTCTTCTTGTTGATATTGACTGGTGGTTCCTCTTGCGCTGAAGACTCGTTTTCCGATGGAAAAAGTTCGTCGGCATTAATCACTGGGAGTGAAGCCCTGAAAAAAATTTTAAACGGTTAATAATCACTTTTAATTGATACTACAGCTTTAAATACTAATATGTACATCATAATGTTAACACGATCAATATGATAACAAAGTACTTTATGACAGGATTAACATTAAACAATCAACAAGTGAGAATTGAGAATACCTAAGTACCGAACTAAGCGTTAAATTAACTTAACTCTCATAGTATAACATATGAATTATACTAAAAGGTGAAACGCGCTTTACTTAGTGAAAACGGTTTTAAGTATAAAGTGTTAACTGTAATCCTCCTATAACGAGAATTTAGAATGGATGTCTTAATTAACGAAAACTAGACTTTTTGTTACAATACAGTTACTAATAAGTATTACTTAATAAATTACTAGTAATTAAAACACGAAAACAGAATGAACTGTTGATAACAATTGCAACATTATAAATGAAATAAATATAATATACATTTTTAACTTACATTTTTCGTTCGATTTCTGCTGATTTCTTTTGGATGTACCAGATCGCGTCTTTGTAGAGAGCAGAGTGATGACTTGAGGGCTCGTCGTGGTGATTTAAATATGCGTCAATCGACGTCATTTCACCCTAATTAGGAAAAAATGCCTGAACTGCAATATCGCCTATGCAAAATAAGGCAGTGCACCCGATCCCATTTGTATATACTAACAAAGTGACCAGACTTTACCTTCGCAATAATCGAGGTATTCGGATGTATAGCTCTAATTTTTAATAAACAAATAGACATATGATAATGTGAATTGCCAAGATAATGTATATAGATAGTATTATGACAGAAAATTTATTGAGAAAAGGTTCCACAGTGGGTCACAATTCAAATAGTTGATTGCGTGTTAACCACGATACTAGCGAAATATACACACTTTACGTATAAATAGGCACGTAAAATGTCTCTATAGTCACAAACCTCTGAGTTTTCGGAATTTATGTGTAAAATTACACTTTTAATTTACTATGAGCTTTATTTACTATTCATCATCATCATTATCATCATCCCAGCTAAGTCCCACTGCAGGGCAAAGGCCTCCTCTCAGAATGAATCTATTTACTATTACTACATATTAAATTTATTAAGTATGAGGTGAAGAAAAAAATCGTAATGAAACCTGCACACACTTGAGAAGAAATTCAATGATGTGTGAAGTTTCTAATCCGCATTGGAACCCGCGTGAAAACTATGGCCTTATCCCCTCTCATTCTGAGAGCCTATGAGCCTATGAGCTTTATTTACTATTCATCATCATCATCATCATCAACATCATCCCAGCTAAGTAAGTCCCGCTGCAGGGCACAGGCCTCCTCTCAGAATGAATCTATTTACTATTACTACTTATTAAACTTATTAAGTATGAGGTGAAGAAAAAAATCGTAATGAAACCTGCACACACTTGAGAAGAAATTCATTATGTGTGAAGTTTTCAATCCGCATTGGAACCCGCGTGAAAACTACGGCCTTATCCCCTCTCATTCTGAGAACTTATGAGCCTATGAGCTTTATTTACTATTCATCATCATCATCATCCCAGCTAAGTAAGTCTCCGCTGCAGGGCACAGGCCTCCTCTCAGAATGAATCTATTTACTATTCTACTTATTAAACTTATTAAGTATGAGGTGAAGAAAAAAATCGTAATGAAACCTGCACACACTTGAGAAGAAATTCATTATGTGTGAAGTTTTCAATCCGCATTGGAACCCGCGTGAAAATTACGGCCTTATCCCTCTCATTCTGAGAGGAAGCCTGTGTCCTATAGTGAGACGTATATAGGCAAGGATGATTGCAGTGTTTTAATTTCAATTGATTCAACCGCGTGCCTCCAAATTAGGTAGAAGAGTTGCGACAGTAAACAAATCGTTTCCAGCGCTAGCATAGTCAGCAAGACTCGGATGTCAGCCTCCATTTTTGTACGTAATATTATGTCGAAATAATATCATCTATTTTAAACCTTATTCACTAAAATTTTTTTATAGAATAAAGTATATAAGAGAGTAAATCAAGAGACAAAAAAGACATTTTTACTTCGAGCATTGATCTACAATGTCGGTAAGTTTAATACCTTATGAAATAAGTTCTTATTTAATTAAACTAGTAAATAGTTTGTGTATATTATTACATATAATGAATAAAATATTTACAGTATTTTTTAAATATGCATTTCAATAGTAGTTATTATAATTTTCTGTTTTAAAATTATTGTTGTTAATATTTGATTAAGTTTAACTTTGTGTTTTATTTTTCTAGGACAATACTGAAGATCTTTTTCCATTTATAAACAACCGCAGCATTAATCTAATGGATAATGATAGTAACGATGGTGGCAGCGGTGCTAAAAGAAAACGGATCCCCCTGACGACCTACATTAAAAAATCTCAGACCGGGTCAAAAGTTATAAAACTAGAAATCTACGATGCGGAAAAGGTGACCGATTCTGAAATATGTAGCTGTAACGCTAATATATGTGTGCAGTATGTAGTAGAGAACCTCGCCTTCGCGGACAACATTTACAGAAATGCTAAAGACTTACTGTTACAAATACATAAGAATATTGAAAAGAAGTTGTAAAATATTTGTAAATCGTTCTGTTATTCATTATCATGCTAGTTATGTACCTATAATACTTCAAATTACTTACTTGCTTTACTTTAAGTATAATTTAGTTGACATGATTGTGTATTAAATAAGTAGTAGTTACATATATACTTAATTCATTGTTTCAAGTCAACAGTACCTATTAATTACTAGTTTTTCAATAAACTTTCAGCAACAGCTAAGCCTTTCTTTTATTTACCTAAGCTTTTTATGTAACCTAACTAGTTAAACTCTATTTAAAAAGAAAATCAATCAGCTATAAGTTATCAATGAAGATTGTAAATTGAGTATTCTGCGGCGCTGTCAGTGTTTTCGAATAGGCAGCGCCAATCAGTTATCAGTTATCAGTTATCAATGAAGATTATGATTAAAAGGTCAGTTCTTAAGATGTAAATTGAGTATTCTGGGCGCTGTCAGTATTTTCGAATAGGCAGCACCAATCAGTTATCAGTTATCAATGAAGATTGTGAATAAAAGCTAAGGTTAGTTTTTAAGTTGTAAATTGGGTATTCTGGGGCGCTGGCTAAGTTTTCGAATAGGCAGCGCGAGAGCTGCCAGTCTATTCGAAAAGTCAGTGATCCAGAATACCCAATTTACAACTACTAGCGGCCACATCTCAGTGCCATAAGTCATCACTGGCAACACACACTGGTCAAAGACTTTTGACTTGAGACACTGCGGTTTATTGGACGACAAGATATTTCGGAGCTTAATCAGAAATACCTTTTCCGAGTCACAGGCTTACCAATACACTTCCCCTTTCTTAATAAAAACATAAACTGACATACTCAAGTTTTGAAACTACCATCGCATACGACAGATATGAAAGCTACGTCTATCGAGAATTTAATATCTTCGAATCGATTCTGGCGGTACGGAGAATTCTATTCAAGCGAATTCTGATTTTTGGTCGCCATACTTGTAGTTCGCAATCGCATACTCTGTTTTAAATCGTTCGAAATAAACGTTTCTAAATTTAGAAACATGGGTATGGGGATTTGGCGTTAGTAGTTATTTGGACCGTTTTGACCCATTTTGGCAAAATTTTATGAAGGATAGAAACGGGTATATATTATTATATAGAAAAAGGGGACGCCTTTGCCCAGCATTGGAACCGGAAAAAAATGCGTCGACTTGAGTACCTCCTCTGTTTTTTTCGTCAGTTGAAAACCCGATCTTATGAGGCCCATCGTTAGCCTGGGAATACACACTGGTCTAACTGGACTTTTGACATGAGACTTGAAGCAAGCTTTAGGTCACCTAGATATAGAGTGCGATGGAGAGGGCTATCCTCGGAGTTACTCTGTGGGATCACATCAAAAATGATGAAAATAAATCCGCACAAGAACTAAAACCTTGAACATATTTAGCTCGAAGAATCGCCAGACTCAAGTGGCAGTGAGCAGTAGGCAGAGGACGTCGTTCATAGTACTGATGGCCGATGAGGCCAAAAAGTTCGAATGGTGGCACGGACTGAAAGACGCAGTGTAGGCCTCCAACAAGATAGAGCGACGACAGATCCGGTGTCTTTGGGTCTTCTTAACGCCTAAAGTAACGGCTGGTTCAATAAATTGTACCATATTATAATTTTAAATTTTATCCAATTAGGTAGGTTCAACTTCGAGAAAGAGGTCAATTGACGAATTAGACTCGGCTGGGCAGCGTTCGGGAAGCTCCGCAATATCTTGTCGTCCAATATACCGCAGTGTCTCAAGTCAAAAGTCTTTGATAAGTGTGTGTTGCCAGTGATGACATATGACACTGAGATGTGGCCGCTAACGATGGGCCTCATAAGAAAGCTCAAAGTCACTCAGAGAGCGATAAAGAGGGCTATGCTTAGGGTTTCTCTGCGGGATCGCATTAGAAATGATGAAATCCGCACAAGAACTAAAGTCACGGACATAGCTCGAAGAATCGCTATACTTAAGTGGCAGTGGGCAGGGCACATCGCTCGTATAACTGACGGCCAATAGGGCCGAGAGAGTGGCGTCCGCGGACCGGAAGACACAGTGTAGGTAGGCCTCCAACAAGATAGAGCGACGACCTGGTGAAGGTGGCGGGAACGCATTGGATGCGAATGGCGCAGGGCCGACCTATGTTCAGCAGTGGACGTCTTTCGGCTGAAATGATGATTATGATGATAATTTTCAGAATTTCCCTTGGAAATTTCGATTCACGCAAGGGAAACCACAGGCAAAGGATAGTTGCTAATATTTTTTATCTCCGCGCTATACAATTGCACCGAAACTTGGACTAGTACTTTTTGCTTCTTTCTTGCTTGTTTCTTTCTTCCCGGCGGTGACAGGCCGCTAATGGAAAGGCAGTAACAGCTCCTTTCTTGCCGGTGAGGAATGGAACGTTCGCCATTTTGTTTCCTTTGTTGTACAGTCGTTGCCCTAACTTAAGTATCCACTCAGATACGTGGCTTTGAAAGCGCACTGGAGTTGAATGAATATTATAAACATAAATGTGGGTAAATGTTTGTATGGCCTAAGAGGTAATGAACGCGCACTACTACTACCCTACTTTATTTCGCTAAAAGTAGTTCAATAAACTATATTTCATTCATGAAACACATTGCGTTCGAGACTCAGGACGAATTATCTTTTTTGTTGCAGTGTTTTTTTTTGTTTACTTTGAATGTTAACATTGATTGTTATTGAATTTAAGCAAATTTATGTAATTTGATAAAATTTTGTAGTTCTGTATTTTCGTTCCTATTTCTAATTTTTCTGTAAATCTATAATGTTGTTTTCTATTTAATATTATTACTCAATGTGACTTATAATTAATTAATATTTTGACATGTTATTCAAATTATTACATTGATATTACGAGTATACGTATACATATTAACTGCCATAAGAAAGAACCGAAAACTGCATATAATCATTGCGCAACCTACTGTGAATATTATTACCGCCCGGCCACGACTTCGCGCAACCGGCGGTGCGGCGAGCTTTTTGTCAGTTCACTGCGTGTGCCGCCAGGTAACCACAGAGCGGCAAGTGTGGCAGCCGCGCAATAAACAGAGAAAACGCTCGCCGCGCCGCTGGTCTCTCAAAGTCGTGGCCGGGCCTTTAACCGCCTTCTTAACTACATACGTAGATGGCACACCACGGTTGGTCACTATCACCATTCAAATAGCCAAGTTTAGACATAACCGTGCAAGTTGCATTACATAGCAGCGCTGGATTGACCACTTCAATCTAGTTTGCTTTACTGCCTCGCAATGTAGTTAAAACTTGCCCCTTTTTTTCTGGCAAGTCTAAGTTCTAAACTCGGCTCTAATATTATTCCCCGTTCGTGTCAGTTTTTTTTCTTTCCTTTATTGGCACTACTAGATGGCAGCACTGCGCTGCTTATACGTCGGTATCAATTCACTTTATTATTTATTATCTACGAATAACATTATTATTAATTCATGTGGTTACACTCGTATAAGATTTTATGTGCTAGTTTATTTCTCGCTTCTTGAAACTTTAGAAGCTGGAAAAATCAAAAAACTCCCTCATATAACCAGGGGATCGAACCATAGACCACATGCGCCGAAGTCGCATACTCCACCACTGGACCAAACGATGACTTAACTTACACTGTGAAAATTAAAATAATCATCCGTTATACCAGCGAAAAAACGATTTACCCGCGAATAAGGTTATATTTATATACCAGTCAATTTTCTACCCGCAATGTATGTTTTTTAGCGATTCGTTTCTTGCTTTCGAAACAACCACTGTGTCGTAACGCTAAATATATTATTTTTTCTACAATGTCCTCAATTCATTTAACTCCTTTTATGAAGGCGAAAATAGTCGTGTTGTTTGAGAATAACACATCTATTAGTGAAATTGCTCGTCAGCTGAATCTAACGGTGAGTTAAAATTTTATGCAAATCTTGTAAAGATAGTAATATTCTATTTATCCTTGTGAAAAGACTGTATCATTTTATCTTTGTAAAACAGTGTCGCTATGGCTTTTAAAAATTTGCATTATGACAATCAGTAGATAATAAAGGAAACATTAAACTTAATATCATTTTCTTTCACAGCGAAAAACCGTCAGGTTGTGGGTAAAACGGCATGGAGATTCTGGCGACGTAGAAAGGAAGCGTCCAGGTTTTCGACCCGTCATGTTTACGTCTCAATCTGCACGTCATCGAGACATTGTTGCAAGACACACTGCAGACCCTTTCTTATCGACCAATGAAACAGCAACTGCTCACGGCATATCTGCAAAGACAGTGCGGAAACATTTACACGCTGCTGGATTTAAAACATACCGACCAGCAAAAAAAAATCCCACTGTCAATTGTTCACCGACAGCAAAGAGTTCGTTTTGCTGAAGAGTATTTAAAATTTGATTGGTGCAATAATATAGTTATATTCACAGACGAAAAGTCGTTTAAATCCGACAAAGATGGCCGCAAGATACTGTGGCGGAAACACGGAGATAGGTATAATGAATGTTGTGTGTTACCAACCAGAACCAGTGGCAGAATAACTTTAGCTTATTGGGGATGGATGTCATCAATGGGGCCAGGTGAAATTGTGGAAGTTGGTGGTCGCATGAATAGCGCAAAATATTTGGATATTTTGCGCGATGTCATGTTACCAACTGTGCGTGTAGCGTATCCTGAGGGCCAAATCTACTTGATACAAGATAATAGTTCGGTGCACAGTGCTCGAATTGTGCAAGAATGGCTCACGGCCCAAGAAGACATTATTATTATTAACTGGCCGTCAAAGAGTCCAGACCTAAATGTCATTGAAAATTTATGGGGCCAAATGGTCCTTAACTGGGATCCATCTAATGTAAGAACAACTCAAAACCTCAAGGATCTAGTTTATTCAACTTGGGAGTCGATGCGAGGTAGTGACTTATGTTTAGCAATGGTAAATAGCATGAGAAGCCGTCCTCAACAAGTAATCGATAATGAAAGTAGATCCTTGAGGTATTGAAAATTAAATCGGTAGCTAATGTTTTTCTGCCCGCTTTATACCATTAAGTTTATTTTTTTGTTACTATTTAAGTAAGATGGCCAAAGTGATGGTATTGTGAGTAGTTTAGATAAAACATAACGCATGTTTCTGTCTAAATATTTACATGTTGATTCACTATGTGGCTATCTGCTTTTATAAAATTAATTAAATCATAAGTAGCAATTATGTTTAACACACTTTATTTACTCATTAGTATTTTTAAATTTCGAAATATTACGGTTTGTTTACATGTCATGTCAGAATAAATGTTAATCGAATTCAACAAAATGTATTTTTCTGTAAGAAAATAAAAATCTTTTTTAAAACTTATTTTATTTTTCATTTAAACTAATTCTGTATTAGATTCAAATTGAAATAAAACTTGTTATTATTTATTTATTTATCGTATGGCTTACAAATTACGCTTAAATTATAACTTAAATTTACACTTCCTAAGATATTCTGCTGCTTCGCTCGTGAATAAAACTTGTAAACTTATTAAACAACATACTTAAATACAAAAAGCAAATAAAAAAAAAAACGCAAAATAGAATTATCCGCTGAAATCATCATTGTGACTCGAACCCTAGGCCTCACGTTTGTAAAGCCAACGCTAGACCGCTAAGCCATGAAGCACATTAAGAACTTGTGCAAAAATAAGCACCTATTGATATTAGAAACGGTAGTCTGTTCAACTAGGCATTCATTGATCTTATACCATACAAACATTTACCCACATTGATGTTTATAATAATTGATTCAACTCCAGTGCGCGTTCAAAGCCCCCTATCTGGTGGATACTTAAGTGAGGAAACGACTGTACATAGTATTGTTCGGTTTAATTTGCAAGGCGATTAAAATATAGCCGGTGGGTTTGTTATAGAATTTCCACGTGGTTTTTTTACATGCTCGCGTTACTAAAATGCATGTACAGTCAGGGAAACTGAATCGCGTACCAGGGTGGGACCTTTTCACCAATTTCACGATTTTTTGGCACATGTATGTGTCAACACAGGTTTAAGAACCATCGTCAAGATACCTGCTTGCAAATAAATAAAAAAGAAATAAAAGCTTATAAAACCTGAAGTTTCTTATCCTATTTCAAACAATGTCCTCAAATATCCGAACACCGCCACCCTAAGAATGCAAATCGTCCTGCAAGTAATAAATCGTGGTCATATTTATTCGGGCCTACTTACCCGTAAATCGCGGCCTCTGATTGGCCCCCGCATTAGGTGTGCCTCCCGGGATTTATTGCGATTGGCTAATTTATGTTTGTGAGTAAACCCTGTGCTTTGCGATAGCTTGAGTGCGGGGTACTAATGAATTGGAGTTTTGGTGACGATTTTAAAGGGTGAGATGAATTGGATTTTTAAGTGACTTTTGTGTGGAAAAAGGATGTAGTCGATATGTTTTTTACAAGCTTTTTACTAACTTGCAATGTCGGTCAAATCTTGCAAGTTAAATTTGACCAAATTTCTGGTTTCCGATTGAGCTAAAATTTTGCATGCATGTATGAATCGGATGACAATGCAATATTAATATGACATTGAGGTGATTTGATGATAGAAACTCTGTAACAAAACGATACGACCGTATCGAGTTTGGGCTCGTTTGTTTCGTCTTGACGAGTACTTTGGTAACCTAGGGGCAAAAAGTACAGTCAGCAAAAAAAGCTTGTATTTAAAATGGAATTTTTAACAAAAACTTATTACGGTTCCATACACGAACGGCCACTTGGATGCGGCAATGGAACTTTTTGAGGGAAGCCTTTGTCCAGCTGTGAACGTCTTCTAGGTAGGTTCCATTTGTCCTACAAAACTGTAAAATCGTGAAGTACCTAATAGAGTTCAAAATCGTACTAAATACACGATGATTTTTATCAGTGATCAGGGACCAATATTTCTAGATCAGTATTCGGTGGCGATCACGTTTAAGTCGCAGTTACATGAAAAACGTGTATTATTTTAAATAATGATATTTAGAAAATCACTGTTTTATGAAAAGCATGGTCAGCCTAGACATCACATAGCTTAAAACCTCTTTGACAAGTCAGTTTCTTAAACAAATTTTGACGCGAGACCTGTCAAAATCCCCGCCGAAGACACTTGACGAAACTAGTTAACTCCACCAAATGTAGGATGACCATGCATTCGGTGGATGGAGAAAGATTTTTTTTAAATGAATCATAGACTTCATTGCTTTTAGACCTCGTCTATTAAATTCCATTTTAGCTGGGGACCAACATTGTTCAATACCTAATCATCGATCAAAAGTCATCGTGTATCTGAGTTCTGTAGAACAAATAGGACCTTTTCCATCTTTTGGCTGATATGATGATGACAGTGATGACTAGAAAGGCGACTACTGGAACCTTATCTATCACTGTTGCTATCCATCTGTCCATCACAATACCGTGTCTCAAGGAGCGTAATACTTAGACAGCTGAAATTTACACATAATTACACATTTTTTTTAGTCGCTAAAATTATCAAAAAATAAGAAATGAAAAGGGGAGTTCAACCAAACGATGAATAAAATGACATAATGATGTTGAACAAGCTACCTATCAATTTAGTTTTAATACTCCTTTACTAACGTATTCCATTCCGCGGAAAAGTCTGTTGAATATCTTATCTTTTACATTGAAAAAACAATCAAAGAAAAATAACACGAAACCGTAAAGTTTTCACGAATTGGTCGCCCCTCCTCATAGCACGTTCCATAGAAATCATATGAGCCGTTTTCGAGACCCATTAAACAAATAAATTTGTAAAACTTTCTAAATTAATGGTAGGTATCACATAGATAATACACAATTAATATTTTAGATATTTCCCTATCCCTATTTCGTGGGAATTTTGCAAAATCCTTCCTTAATGCACATTCTTATTGTGTACTGTACTCAAGTGTACATGTATGCCAAATTTCAAGTTTCTAGCACCTGTAGTTTAGGCTGTGCATTTAATAATAAATTACATTGAAATCATTAAAAAAATATCTAATATAAACAGGTTAGAATGAGACATTACAGCACATAAAATAGCCGATTCTTCTATCTATACAGAGCTTCAGAAGTAAACCTACAACTTTATAAAAGTTAGCAGTCAGTAACAAGACGTCTCACGCCAAAGGGCGTCAACACCTCTTTCATCTACTCGGCTTCAAAGCTACTACAACCTGTACCCAAGCCCTTTGGGTTGAGAATTTCTTATCTAACCTTTGAAGCTAATAAATTAGCTAAGATACCGCGAATCTAATTTTATTACGTGAAATTAATTTAGCGGTCTGACCTGCGTACATAATTTTGTATGGCTTTTCAAACATGACGTTAAAGTGACAAGGTATAAAAGTAAACCCTTATTTAAAAAAAAAAAGAAAGAAAGTACGGGTGTATCCCACTATTGGGTGAAGTCACATCTATCAGCATCGAATCGCATTTTGTAATATAAAAACGCAATATTGTATGAAGATGCGTCCGCATCAATTCAGACTTCCATTGATAACCTTAGTTTTCCATAGTAGGGTAATCCACGTCCTTCGTCTTTTGCGTTTTTTCCTTTCAATAGCTTCTAGAATACACGATAGGACAATAACGTTTATAGTTGACCTATCCATAACGCTTTTCAACTTCAACTGCGGTGTAACGTATAAGCGTAACTAAAGCATGTGTTGGCAACCTTTAGCAGATAAAAGCTTGCGATAGCACCCTTTAGCAGCTGAAAACATGTAACAACATACTTTAGCTTGCGATGCGTATAGTGTGTCCATAATCATCCAGCTTAATGCGATTCGATGCTGATAGATGTGACTTCACCCTATTTCCATGGAAATACAAAATAGAAAAAGTGGGACAAGCGTTTTTTCCAAACTATATCCTATTATTTCTATTGCAGCAAAAAAAACGCTGTCATAAGAGGTGGAGCAGCGTTTTTATTTGTCGCCGCCACCAGCAGCAATAGAAATAATGGGAGAATCTGTCCCACTATTTCTATCAATAGAAAGTCATAATAGAAATAGTGGGATACACCTGAAATACAGGCCTATAATAGATAAATAGATGGACAAGATGGATCATGTTTGAAATTTATCATAAACTTTACTGCGAAGGAAAACATCGTGCGGAAACCTGCACAAACCTGAGAAGAAATTCAATGGTGTGTGTGAAGTTCCAATCCGCACTGGGCCCGCGTGGGAACTACGGCCCAAGCCCTTTCATTCTGAGAGGAGGCCTGTGTCCTGTAGTGGGACGTATACAGGCTGGTGGTATGATGATGATGAGATGAGGAGGCTTAGCATTAAGGTTGCTTTGAAGCGATAAGGTCGCCTATTGCTTAGGTACCTTTTTTTCCCATGGACTGGTTTTTCTGTATGGTTTTGTTTATGATGTAGGTAGGTACAACAAAGATTTATTGTATTTTAACATGTATTTTGTTTATTGTATTTTCCCGTTGGGGATTGGGGTGCCATTTGAGTGAACGGAATCCTCATACACTAGGAACTCAGAAAGAATTGCAACAGTAAATGCAAACAACTCCGGACGACCTTTTACAAGCCCTGTGTCATCATCATCATCATCCCAGCATCCTACTGAAAATAAGCGGATCACTCACGTCTTAAAACGAGTTTATTTCGACATCTTTCGGGCTAATCCGTAGCCCTTATACATACGTCCTACTGCAGGTCACAAGCCTGTTCTCTGAACGTGAGGGGTTGGGCCGTAGTTCCCACGCGGTCTCAGTGCGGATTGGGAACATCACCTCACGATGTTTTCCTTCGCTGTAAAGCTCATTGTAAATCAGTCAGCCAATAAGCTTAAGATTAAGGTAAGTGAAAGATTTTTAAGCGCATTCAATCGACTTTGTACTATGCAAAATAAAAGCACTGAAATGCAACAAATTGCAATCAGCAAGTTAGGCGGGCGGCGTTCAGTCGCTTCCCGCCCGCCCATTCAGACGCACGCCGCGCGGCAAAGCCTCCCAAAGCCTCCGCGATCTCCCGAACTCGTAACTCAACGGTTTTAACTGTAACTCAACTCGTTTTTATGTAACTCAACCCGTTCTGAACTCAACTCAGTGCTTGTTTCAAGTGTTTGTGTTTTTTACGTTTTTAGTTTTTAGTAGCAGCTTGTGTGTTGGCCTGGTGAGTTTTGTTGATAAGTTTGATAGTTTTAAAGAACTTTAGCATGGCAATTTTGTGATTATTTTTATAAGATTTCAGGGACCTTTCAATTATACTTGTAGAGTGTAGCAAACTTCATTCATTAAAAACACGTCTTTTATAATATTCTTGTCATTAATAATTTAAATACTAGGTATAGTTTTTAACTCGCCTAATAACCATATTTATGGCAATAATAACTTATTTATTTTATTAGCTATTAAAATAGTCTTCGATCCCTGTGGTGTGAATATTTAACTAGTAAAGTAAACAAATACAAAAAACAACACTATCATTAAAACAAATATAATGATACAAAATCGTAAAAGTTACTTTAAAACAAACGCAAAACAAAGAAGGACACGTAAATATAAATCTAAAACCTCACCTATTTTGCAAAATACAGCGTGCACCCCTTTCAAAACCAGAAACCGAAATTGACCGAGGAAATTCCACCTCCAATATCTAAGACGAACACTCGGCATTAATGTCTGTCTGTCCGAAGCTCACTAACCCAATTCTGGCAGCAAAGGCCGACGATTGGCCCCGCGGGAGCCATTCGCACTTTCAATGCGATTCTATCGATTTGGGACAAGCCGAAAATTGGACTTGATTTCAGTTTGACGCGTGACAGAATTGGCGTTAACGTTTGTATTTGAATGCAAATTCTTCTTGATATGTAAAAAGGCTTGACTGACTGACTCGCCACTTTCTATCGTAAACCCTGGAAGAAGGTTAGAATAGAGGTTCCTTTTGAGTTATAATTTAGAGATCTTCAAGGTTATGAGTGAATAAGTGTTACTAAACCAGTGAGATACACCTTTGGCCTCAACTGCAGTTTTCTGGTGCACTTATTTATCTTTTTGTAGGGTTCCATATCCAAAGGGTAAAACGGGACCATGTTACTAAGACTCCGCTGTCCGTCTGTCCGTCTGTCACCAGGCTGTATCCTTATGAACCGTGATAGTTAGACAGTTGAAATTTTCACAGATGATGTATTTCTGTTGCCGCTATAACAACAAATACTAAAAAACAGACACTTCCCATACACAGCAAAAGTGTTTTTTTGCCGTTTTTATATAGTGTTTATTCGAACATTTCAACCGCCTCATTATTTGGTCACATTTTTTAAGAAACAGCCAGTAGATTTTTATGGGGTTTTGTTTCTATGTTAGAGGTCCTTTACGTCTACCATATTATAATTGGGAACTGTATCAGAATCTGCTGTCATTTCTAAAAAAATGTGCAGATATAGCCATGGTGGCCTAGTGATTTGACCCTATGGCCTCTCAAACAGAGGGTCATGGGTTCAAATCCTGGCTCGCGCCTCTGAGTTTTTCGGAATTTATGTGCGATATTAATTTGAAATTTACCACGAGCTTTACAGTGAAGGAAAACATCGTGAGGAAACCTGCGTACACCTGCGAAGAAATTCAATGGTGCACGTGAAGTTCCCAATGCGCATTGGGCCTGCGTGAGAACTGCGGCCCAACCCCTCTCATTCTGAGAGGAGGCCTGTGCCCTGCAGTGGGAAGTTTAAAGGCTGAGATGATGATGATGATGATTATGAGATAAATGAGGCGGTTGAAACGCTTGAATGAATGCCCTAAAGTGTTTGTAATATCCTTTAGAGCTTCTAAAATTTAAAGAACTATGTCGTAAGCCACAAGTTGGGCAAGAATATTCTAAAATGTCTGAGTTTAAAAAGTTAAAGTTCTCAACATCTCAAAGTTAGTTAAGTTACTTAATTAGACGAGTTTTGGGACGTTAATATTAAAGCTGATTCGAGCTTAGCCTTAAAATAGAGTTCCCCAGAAAAAACAAAAGAATCAAAGTCTAGTGCGATGAACCAGTGGGAAAATTTCCGTCTGTTATAAAAAAATCTACATTATAGGTAGATAAGAAAACTAAATTTTCAGTAGTCATTTTAATGTTGCTTCAATCATAGTGCTATATTTTCAATTGGTACTTTTTATGACAAAAACAAAATCGTTGAGTTTAAAAACAGCGTATGATCGACACTTTGCCAATTTTAAAATTTCATACACCCTGTGTTTTTTTCGCCACCTATAGGGATGTTGACACCACCAATCAACTGCCGTACTTTTTAAGAGCTGTCAAAACAAAATTCTCCCATAGAGTTTGAATCAACTGAAATCTGTAGTCCCCTGTTTTCTTCTAGAAAACTAGACCAATAAAATTATTTTTTTCAAATATAATTAGAAGAAAGATTTAGCTATGACCCTATGTTTTCCTTTTTTTGTTTACATGAGGGATTATTTTCTGATGAGTGTCTGAAAATGATGTTGAATCAATCGTTGGGCAATTTTTTCAGTTTTTGAAAGCTCATATTTCTTATGTTAATTGAGACATGGAAAAAAACGAAACATAGGGGCATAGCTATGGTAGATACAGATAAGACAGTAAAAAAAAATTGGCTGAAAAGCCATTATCCAGGGAGGAAACAGGGGACTACGCTTGTATGGAGAAATGGTGCGCATTGTATCCTCTTAAAGCAACAAAAAATCTAATTTTGCATTCAATCGAAAATTAATCTGGTTTTCAGGGTTAAAATAAACCGTTACTTTATAGGAGTCGTGCCATCAAATTATTTTTTAATGGCGTTACCATCCCTATTGTAAGTGGCCAGTTTGAAAAACGATTTATTTGGCATGAAATACCAGCACTAAAAAACAACCAACTCACTTCATCGCGCCAAGGAAGTTGGCCGTCAAAAAAAGATCCGCACGAGTCGACGTGGTTCTGGAACAGGGTAAAAGTGTCAATAGTTGTCGACAGCGTTGTCACGTCACATTTGATGTACGACGCGAATAAAATACGCCGCTGGTGACGTCATCCGTCAATGGGCACTTTTTGCCGGTTACTCTCCATTTTTGAAATTGTAACGGAATTCGAACGATCCGTTTTAGGTGACAGTTAAAGTGAATTGGTATAAACTTTGAGGATGGTTTCTAAGAAAGAAAGAAATGTTTAAAGCAACACAAAATATTTAAAAATTTGGTAGCCATCAGTGGCGTGGCACTTTAACAACTTGATTACCATCAGGTACAAATTAGACCAGACTGATTGACTGACTGACCCACTCACTGATTGTTCATCAACATCCAGACCAAAACCTTAGTCTTAGAAGGCTCAAATTTTGCACAGAGGTTGCCATTATGACTTAGGTTGACATTAAGGACGGATTTTTGGAAATTCACACGTAAAAGTTCCCAAACCCCACTGGGCCCGCGTGGGAACTACGGCCCAAGCCCTCTCATTCTGAGAGGAGGCCTGTGCTCTGCAGTGGGACGTGTATAGTTTTTGCCTATCGTAAGAATTTTCAAAAAATTTAAAATTAATATTTTACTGATATTATAATCACCTACATCTAGAAGATTCTAGTAATTACCTACCTATAGTTACAGAGATAGGGTTTCGTTGAATGAAATATATAAATCCCATTTTTTCTTCATCATCCCAGCCTTTATACGACCTACTGCAGGGCACAGGCCTCCAATCAAAATGAAAGGGTTTAGGCCGTAGTTCCCACACAAGCCCAGTGCGGATTGGGAACTTCACACACACCATTGACTTTCTTCGCAGGTGTATCCAGGTTTCACGATGTTTTCCTTCACCGTACAGCTCATGGTAAATTTCAAATGTAATTTCGCACATAAATTCTGAAAAATTCAGAGGTGCAAGCCGGGATTTGAACCCACGACCTTCTGCTTGAGAGGCCATAGGCCAAACCAATAAGCCACCACGTCTTCGAATAATGAAAGGATTAAATGGATACGTATTTTTGCACGTGACTCTACCTACTTATACTTTTTGTCTTAACTGTTTCTCTCTAAACATCGCGCCGTTCCCATGCATTTATGCATAACATGACTACTGCAACGTCAGCACCAGGCTAGAACCAATCAAAGCGATAATTCATCACCTCATTACCGCCGGCGGCAGGTGCTTTCGGCACGTACTTAATTATCGGGTATATGGGTCACAATGTCATGTGCTGGAAGTTGTGGGCCCAGTTATACGCCGAGAGCGGGGCTGGGTTATTCATTTAAAAGTAGTGTAAACACACGATTTCTGTTCTTATTATCAGGTTATTTAGGAACAGAATGCTTCACGGGGCCCTTCTATCCCTCCTGTAAAGCGTGAGACAAAAAGCGTGAAAAATGAACACGCATTTCTTACATAAACGTAATTATCGTAAGGTCGCGGGTGAGCAAAGTAATTGTTTCAGTTCATAAAAAAAAAAATTTAACAGTAATTCTTTAGAAATTATGAAAAAGTAAAAGTTAAATATTCTCTTAAATGCTAAAACACAATTGATACGTTAACAATTAAACATAATTGATACGTTTAAAATACCAAGTATTGAACCAATAAAATATCAAAAACATTTGTTACACTATAGAAGTCACCAAATAAGTTTCGCGCGGGGTCCGTTTTAAGAAATGAAATGACCATCGCGGTCCGCACAACATATTATAGAAAAAAATATTTATTAAAAAAATGTAATTACGAAAAAAACAAAGCTATTTTTAGGGTTCTGGAGCCAAAATGGCAAAACGGAACCCTTGTCTACAGCAAATATATTATTCCAACAGAACATTTATTAATTTTTGACTATCTGTTCCTTAAGATTGGTGGTTAACCCTGTTATCTATTAATTAATTAATCTTATCTTTAAATTATAATTGCGCTAGGCATCATAATATTAATTACAAATAAAAAATTAAGCGTGGTGCGTGCGTGTATTTTCTTACTCTTTTACGTTATATTTTTTTAATGAAATATGGCATGTAGATAGTTACCTCTTCGAAGTAACACATACGAGTAAGCTATGTTTCACGCCGATAATCCCAAAGGCTTAGACCAGAGATATGAAATTATTTCACTGGTGTTTTTCTTAGAACATAAATGAAGACCTCAATATAATTCTTGGTAATTCCCATGAGAATTCAGTAACATTTCTGATTCCAATGCAACTACTGAATCTAATTCACGCAAGAGAAGCAGCGGGTAAAGACTAGTTAAAACAATACACTGGGCGGTTTTGGTGCTTTAACTAACAGCATTTCGCTTATCGCTTATGCCCCACGCTTTCCCACGAACGTCTGGGCCCAGATTGATATGATTTGTTTCAATAAGCTGCAACCTGGCTACAACATCTGCGCATGATTGATATTTCGTACATGATCTATACTAGCTCGTGTAAAGACATTTGTACGCCGTTAACTATATTAATTAATAACGAATAAGCTAGTAAATTGAAATACTACACATGGCAGAACTATCATCATCATCATCATCATTCCAGCCTATATTCGTCCCACTGTAGAGCACAGGCCTCCTCTCAGAATGAGAGGGCTTGGGCCGTAGTTCTCACGCGGGCCCAGTGCGGGTCGGTAACTTCACACACAGCATTGAATTTCTTCGCAGGTGTATCCAGGTTTCCTCACGATATTTTCCTTCACCGTAAAGCTCATGGTAAATTTCAAATGTAGTTTCGCACATGAATTTCGAAAAACTCATAGGTGCGAGCCGGGATTTGAACCCACGACCCTCTGCTTGAGAGGCCATAGGTCAAACGGCTAGGGCACCACGACTTACTTGAGAGGGTATAACTTAGCACAATGAACTAAAACAATTACTTTGCTCACCCGCGACCTCCAAAGCGCTCCAAGTTTTAGTTCATTAATATGGACCTCCGCAAAGTAACGCCTGATTCAATAACTTAGCAGAACTATGCAGTTTCTGAATGTCGACAATGTCGCCCATAGAAAGAGACTTGGAAACTTATAGAAACTTTTGTTGAATTCCCTCCACCCCTCTTTTTGCGTTACATTTCCAGTCTACCTATTCCACGACCTCGCAAACACCCAAGTCTTCGCCGAAATTAATTCATTCAAAATTAATAACGAAGATATCGCAAAACGCTTCACCTAGGGGCGCTCCAAAATTTACACAATCTTCATAAAGGCGGTCGAAAATTTGGTCCAAATTAAAAATTGACGCGCCCAGATCGGTTCGAACCGGATCGGTCCGGATTACTCCAGAATCCGAGTATTCAATTATCACATCTCGGGTCCATGTTAACATGCAAATTGGTCCATCCGCAAAATTTTGGGCTCCTGTCCTTTATGTAATAGGAAATGGCCCCTTTCCGTTTTGGGGCCTTTGTTTAGAATCTGCGGTGCTTTGAATCGACGAGCGGACGTCGTTAGAATTCGGGTTGTTTTGGTAAATATGTGATATAATTAGGGTAGTGTTTTGAGTGATAGCAGAGCGTTCCGGCCTGTTTGTGTTGGGGATAAGCGATTACATTGCCTCGGGATACTACATCTTAATATATAAAAGAAGAAACTGACTGACTGACTGACTGACTGACTGACTGACATATCAACGCACAGCCCAAACCACTGGGCCTAGAGATTCCAAATTTGGCATGTAGGTTCCTTATAAGGTCTAGGGGTGCACTAAGAAAGGATTTTTCAAAATTCACTCCCTAAGGGGGTAAAAAGGGGGTTCAAAGTTTGTATGGGGAAACAAGATTAGTTCGACTATTTTATTCGAAACTTCACAGAAGTACTCCTAATGATAAATGAGTAAACACGTGTTTCAGGTTTTTTGAGAATTCAACCCCTAAATGGGGGGAAAGGGGTAACAAAGTCTGAAAATCAACATGGGTGTTGTTTCTATGGTTTAGCGGGTCGCTGGTTATGAAAACAACAACGTGCAACGGTTTTAAAATCCAATGTGGTATACGTAAAATTCTATCTCCCTGGATGGGGTGCGATGGGGTTGAAATGTCTAAATATCAATATGGGTGTCGTTGTTAAGGTTTTGCCCAAACCTCTGGACCTACAGACTTGAAATTTTGCACATAGATACCTTATATAATGTAGGCATCCACTAAGGAAGGATTTTTGGGAATTCCCTCGGGAACGGGAAAAAACGGGATTTATATATTCAATTTCGAGTGACCCTATCTCAGTAACTATAATAACAAGACTCTTCAAATTTGATACACAAGTAGGTATTACATTAGTTAAAACATTACTTTTCAGGATTTTTCATAATTCCCACGGGATAAGGAAAAAACGGGATTTATATCTTCAGTTCAACGGAATCCTATGAACTATAATTACTAGACTCTTCAAATTTGGCATAGGAGTAGGTAATTATAATAGTAAAAAACAATTTTAAGGATTTTCGGAAATTCCCACGGGATAAGGAAAAAACGGGATTTTTCGTTTTACTGGTCGTAGAAAGCTGAAATTCGGCATGTAGGTTGCTTGGGGAGTGTAGAAGAGGATTAAGAGAGGACTTTTCAAAATTCCCACAGGAACGGGAAAAAATGGGATTTATATATTTAGTTCAACGGAATCCTATGAACTATAATTACTAGACTCTTCAAATTCGGCATAAAAGTAGGTAATTATAGTAGTAAAAAATTGTTTTAAGGATTTTTGGAAATTTCCACGGGATAAGGAAAAAACAGGATTTTTCTTTTTACTGGTCGTAGAAAGCTGAAATTCGGCATGTAGGTTGCTTGAGGAGTGTAGAGGAGCATTGAGAGAGGTCTTTCTGAAATTCCCACGGGAACGGGAAAAAACGGGATTTTTCCTTTTACCGGTCGTAGAAAGCTGAAATTTGGCAAGTGAGTTCCTTGGGGAGTGTAGGGGAGCATTAATAAAGCATTTCCTGAAATTCTTATGGGAACGAGAAAAAACGGGAGTTTGCGTTTTACTGGTTGTAGAAAGGTAAAATTTCAAAATTCAAAAGTTTATACTGTAAGTAGGCCGCAAAGGGCTCTTTAACCGACTTCAAAAAAAGGAGGCGGATATGCATTCTACTGTATATGTATTTTTTTTATGTAGGTATGTTCACCGATTTTTCGGTCAATTTTATTGTGGACCGATTTTAAAATTATTTTTTATTCGAAAGAATATAATATACTCCTGAGGAGATGGTCCCATTGTCACCAAATCAGGATCTGATGACGGGATCTCAGCTGCTTGCTGCTTGCTTGCTCGCGTGCATGCATGCTTGCATGCTTTCTTGCTTGCCTGTATGCTTGCTTGCTTGATATCTTGGTTCTTTGGAATACTCATGGTACACGCGAGCGAAGCCGCGGGCAAAAGCTAGTATTATAATAACAAGGTAAAGAACAAATAATGAGAATTGAGATGTTGGATTCTTGGATGTTCTTAGCCGGATTTTTGCTTTATTCAATGAAGAACCTTTACCACAAACTGAGATACTGCGCAGGTGGAGCTGCGGGAAAAGCTGGTGTATAATAAAAAAAGATTATGCATAAAGTACGCAGTGTAGATAGGCCTCCAGCAAGATGGAGCGGCGACTTTTATTCAATAAAGCAAAAATCTGGCCAAGCAGCATCCATAAGTTCAACATAAGAATACATATAAAAATCCAATCTTTTCTTTATTCCGTGGGAATTTTCGAAAATGCTGAAACCAGTTTCTTACTGTTATGTTCACCTACTTTCAGGCCAAAATTCTAGTAATAATAAGTAGTTTCCTAGATCACTCTGGACATATAAATCCCGTTTATTTATTCCCTATCCGGTGAGAATTTCAACTAATCCCGTTTTATTCTTTTCTTAAATCACAAAACAACCTCTATGCAAAATATTACTCGTAGCATTGGGTTTGGGGTTAAAGAGTCAGTCAGGCAGTCATAATCATCATCATTTTAGCCGAAAGACGTCCACTGCTGAAGATAGGCCTCCCCCAAGGCTCGCCAAACAGATCGATCCCGCTCCATTCGCATACAACGTGATCCCGCAACCTTAACCAGATCGTCGCTCCATCTTCTTGGAGGCCTAGCCTCACTGCGTCTTCCGTTCCGTGGATGCCACTCGAGAACCTTTCGGCCATCAGCCGTCAGTTCTACGAGCGATGTGCCCTGCCCACTGCCACTTAAGTCTAGCGATTCTTCGAGCCATGTCCGTGACTTTAGTTCGTGCGCGGATTTTGTCATTTCTAATGCGATTCCGCAGAGAAACTCAGAGCAGAGCTCTCTCCATCGCTCTCTTATGAGGCTCATCGTTAGCGGCCACCATAAGTCATAAGTCATCAAAGTTAAGTTAAAGAGGCAGTCAGTTCGTAAACCAGTCTATTAGTCAAGACTTTTCGCATGTACAGGTTATTGATGGAGACTACTGTTTATTTACGATACCAGTTTAGTTCAATATTTAACGTAATTTGATTATTGTATCGCTGGTATTGTCGGCAAGGGTTGTTTCCTCGGATAATAGGTCTAACCAGGTCCGCAAACATGCTAATATAGTTTACTAACATTTGCCTAGTTTATAACTGGATACACTGTGAAGGGATAGACGCTCTTAATCTTAGAAGGTACGTTGGTGTAATACCAATTTGTCAATTTGTAAGTGACTATCTGGTGCCCGTGACTGCCTATGTACGTCCCACTGCAGGGCACAGGCCTCCTCTCAGAATGAGAGGGCTTGGGCCGTTGTTCCCACGCGGGCCCAGTGCGCATTGGAAACTTCACACACACCATTGAATAGGGATGACGACTGGGTTATAAAATATGTCATTCTATTTAGTCCGTCAGTTAGATAATGGAAAAATATGGGACACGTATTTTTTGGTTTATCAAATTATTAAAAATTGACAAAGGCATAGATCATCAAACTTCCGGAGTGGGGGCTTGTGACGTCACTCTTAGGTAAATTGTACCATTATAGTGACGTCAGTCGAAACTTCTAAGCACTGTATCCTCGTCATTTTTTGTTTGTATAATCTAACTGACGGCCTAAACAGTTTTTTTAGTCGTCTAGCCTATTTCTTCGCAGGTGTATGGGTTTCCTCACAATGTTTTCCTTAAAGCTCATGGTAAATTACAAATGTGATAAAATTCGCACATAAATTCCAAACCACTAGGCCACCATGGCTTCTTACACGGTCACTTAAAACCCATTTATTTAAACATTTGAAACTTAACGGTAAAATTTGCACACGTTTTTAAATGAAACAACGAAACTATTTAAAATTGTGTTAAATTCTATAATGAAAACATAATAAATACCGCTAATAAAAATGTACATGTAGGTATTTTTAGTCCATTTGTGTTCGAAATACCGAGAAACGTGTGTTACAATTTGACCGTTAATTCAAACCTTAAATTAAACGAAGTAGAACTAAATTACACTATACACTCGCAAACTCGCAAAAAGGCCGATTAGCCCGAGACCCGTGCAAGTCCGTCCATACATCATATTTTTCTCAACCTTTAAACTTAGCACTTTACAAGGCCCACGTACAGGGTGATATATCAAGCGCAGCCCGCCCCGACACGTCCGCGAACTTGAGCAGTATATTTCAGTGTTACTGAAACGTTCGAGAGTTCTATGTTTCGCACAGTTTCAACTGCGGAATAATGCGCAGTTGTATTAAAAATATGAACATCACGGAATGTGTCCCTGTGCTCGACACAGACCCAATACAAGGCACCTTCAATCTTATGCCATATGTTTCTTAACTAAGGGACCGCATACATCCCTGTATTTTTAATTTTTTGTTGTAGTTTATAATGTTTATTTTGTATTACAACAGTTACTATGACATCGGAGCTTTCAAGAAAAGGGTTTATACTTACTTTAAAGGCCGGCAACAGATTGGCGACTCTCTTTGAGTTGTTGATATTTATGGGCGGTCATGATCATTTTTTCGAAGAAGTTCAATGGTGTGTGTGAAGAGCCCAATCCGCACTGGGCTTGCGTGGGACAGCGGCCCAAGCCCTCTCATTCTGAGTGGAGGCCTGTGCCCTGCAGTGGGACGTATATAGGCTGAGATGATGATGATGATGATGACCCCGTGCATGACCCACCTCGTCTTCCTAGCCATCCTTGTCACCCACTATCGAAGCTGTTTACGATACCCATTCGGCGGCAAATCGTTTCGTTTTCATCTCAAATTGGCGGAGTGTTATCGCATATCCCTTGTAAATAAGCTGAATATCATCGTAATCCACGCAATGGAATACCTATTAACATAAAACCTTATTTACGCAGCGCGAGAAATATCGCTCGATTTACCGTGAAGACTAATGTATTCTGTACAATCGTTACATAATAGGGTTTTGTAAAGTCGTCTGCCGTGATTAGGTTTTGTCGAGTGGGCTAAAATATATCCGATTCGATACACTAAGCAGTTGATATTTTGGCATTTTAATTTACTGACAATGTTACGACGTGGGTGTGTTTAAAAATCAAACGAGGCTGGTAACGTACCCAACAGTCCGTTGTGTACGGGTATTTCCATTTTGAAAACCATAATTTATGTTTTTTTTTATGAAAAAATGTTGGTGTTTTCTTACTTAAAACCAAGAGCACTATTCATTTTCATGAAAAAGGGTCCTTATTTTGAGTCAATTTTGTAACTTTTTTCATAATATGTAGTTTGTATGGCTCATTACGAAATGGACATAAAAAGTAAGATATTAACAGAACTAAGTTTCTGAGTAAGAAAACAACAAAATTTCTTCAAATTAAAAAAAAACATAAATTGCGCCTTTTAAGATGTAAATGCCTATGGTGTATATATGTATATTATTATGGTAAAGTACACATCACGGAATGATGAGGAAGAGCGCGTACACATAGAACGTCCGTTTTTAACCGACTTCAAAAAAAAGAGGAGGTTCTCAATTCGTCTGTACCTATGTTTTTTTTTGTATGTTTGTTACGCGATTACTCCCTCAATTGTGAACCGATTTTCAAAATTCTTTTTTTGTTTAAAAGAGTATACTCCTGAAGTGGTCCCATTTGCACCAAGTCAAGATCTGATCATGGGATCCTAGAGAAATCGAGGGCAACCTTCAAATTTTACAGGCAAACCTATGGTGATTTTAGCATTTTTAGCATCAAATGAAGTATTTGCATTCAGAAAGTATCATTTGGTAAACTGGACCTGATGAAGTAGACCGCTCATGGCCAACGGAACTCCTCAACGGGTCAAATCTTGCAAGTTAAATTTGACCCACTTCCCGGTTTCCAATTGAGCTTAAATTTTGCAGGCATGTGTAAATTAGATGACAATGCAATATTATTATGACATGGAGCTGATCTGATGATGGAGCTGAAAGATGGCCATAGAAGCTCATACATACGCCAATAAAGTATACCTTTAAAAGAACCTGTAAAATGGTCCGATTTTTTTACTGGATCCAGAATACTGTATTGTGTGTGAAATCGCTCACATAACTACCTATACATACGCTATTAAATAATTAATCTGAAAAACGGATTACTATGTGTACGGACCCCAACTGGTTTCGAGTTCCAGCACCTTTTCTGATTATTCCAAAATGTCTTATTTTCGGTATAATTTAGGCAATACCTCTCGTCACTCAGCACTTAGATTTCCTGCATATTTTTTACTTTTCTGTAACGTTCCTGTATCGCCAAACTCTGCAGAGTATGTATAACGACAACCCCTAAGTGTATTTGAATGTTTACTTGCGTTCGTTTGCTCACTTATCGATACAGCGTTTTATACATTTCTTTGCCACTTTAATGCTTTTGAGATATCTTGTTACAGAAGGATTTTGGGTAGACGCAGTAAGGAGCTCCCCTCCAGAGTTGTCGCAAGTTGATGATGAGCATACGAGTGGTTAGATCACACCAAAATCGTTATTTCTTAGTAGCAGAATTTCCATTCGCATTTTTGACGTGACAACGTCTGATAAATCGATGAACGCCGGCTGCACGCACGAAAAAGGATGACGCAAAGTAACGTACATGTACGTACATGTAACGTACAAGAGAGAACAGTGATTGCCGGGATGTACAAGAGAGCAGCGCGCGCCAGGATGTACAATCTTAGTACTAGCGCTCGGGTAATTTTTAATGAAGTGGGTTGAGGGGGGGAGGGGGTGCGGGGTAATTAAAGGGGGATAAAAATTTCATTGATTTTGCCGTACGTAGGATGCAACATTTCCAAGATATTTGACAAAACACCGGTTCTTGTCCGAATCGTCCGATCACCGAGGTTAAGCAACGTCGGGCGCGGTTAGTACTTGGATGGGTGACCGCCTGGTTTCATTTTGTTTTTTGAATGTTTTGTTATGACGTTGTCACGATAAACTAGTTATCGTCCGTAAACCGACTTTACAGACAACTGGTTTTTTCCCAAATGCTTTTTTTCTCACTATGGTTTTTTACTGAAGCTTATTTTCACAATCGCGTTTTTTTTCATCTGTAATCGACACAGAAACATAGGTAGGTTTAGGTTATGTTAAGTTTGCGCTGGCTCGAAGGGCCAAAAACGCTCTGGAAAAGAACAGAGAAGACAGTTTCTGTGCCAATTCAAATTGGGAAAAAACGCTACTGTGAAAATAAGCTTCAGTAAAAAACTATAATGAGAAAAAAAGCATTTGGGAAATAATGCGAATGGGAATTTTGCTACTACGAAATAACGATTTTAATAAATTGATCTAACCAGTCGTATACATCACCATCATCATCATTATCATCCTAACCTATAGACACCACTTACAGTGAAACCACTGTAAGGCAAAGGCAGTTGTTCCACTTTTGGTGTGATCTGAACCACCATCTACAGCCGCAGCGTAGTGCCATAATACAGGGTTATTTTTAATTCACTGACATCCTCTTAACCCTGAATTCCTATCACTCAAACAAATGTTTTTTGTTTTATGACTTTTTAAAATGAAGCACTTTTTTTCCCATACAAATACACAGAGTATCGTAAAAATAAGAGTAAATCTCAAATTTTCAAAACGTTATTACACCAAAAATATTAAGTTATGACAAAAGCCGTAAAACAAAAAACATTTATAGGTGGTGGGAGTTTAGGGTTAAAAGGATGCTAGTGAATTACAAATAACCCTGTATATGACGAGGGTCATAATTTACGTCCCTCGACGTACTCTCTGTGAACGTATTAAAGATGTTTTTCCATTGCTTAGCATTAGTACAGTCAAGTGTTAAAATATGGATGCTTACTTGTTCACAAATATATCCCATAGCTCTTCGAATCGTCGTAGATCGTGTCGTCGACGTTAAAGTATCGATACGTGAATATGAGAGGATATAAACTAAATAGATCTATAAACACTTAAAATCAACGATGAAACTTTAACTGACGTCTTTAACTATTAAACATGATAGTGAGTTATACGTTCGACCTATCAAAGTAAAGTAAGTACTATATTAAAAGCGCTATATACATTACGAAAACTTCCCCTCGTCATGTCATCGTCTTAAGACAAACAAAACACATATAAAACATGTACACAGATACAGGAGCCTCAAGATATGAGCGGAGAGCGATTTCTCGATAAACAATACTTATAGTACATAGTGCATTAATAAGGGCCGTAAGACGGGGATTACTGAAGAGTGTCTTTTAATGACTCGAGTTGGTAATCCCCTTAATTTATTGCCCGTAATTTTTTCGTCATATTTGCGAAGAAAAAAGTAATGCAAATAATAAAATTATTTTGTGCTTTTAAACACAGATTACAGCTCGGCAGAAGAAAGACGTTGAGAAAACACTTGAATAAAATAATGGCTATCCGCTAACTGTCACTATTTTTGAGTCGTCAACCATAGATCATGCTGCGTCAGCGACCGTTTCACTGTGTGGGATACACATGTAGAAATTGTTTATGTACATGTTTATTACTCCATTGTTTGTAATTTTTGTTTATTTGTATGAAATTGTGTGTACTTTCTTGTATTTGTGTGTCTTGTATAAGTGAATAAATATCTTCTTTCTTTCTTTAGATAATGCTAATAAGTGATAAGTGTTTAGTTTAGAATTTGAATGGTCAATATGGCCAAATTCTAACAGCATGTTAAAAAAATAAAATAAAATTATTACAAAACAATTTGACATACGGGTAAATTTAAAAATATGAAAATAATGAAGTTTCATAGGCAAGGTAGACCCTAGATAAGCCCTAGAGCCCTGTGATTGACAGAATCTCATTAATAGAGTCCCGTTGCCACTCTTTGGGTGCGGAACCTGCAAAACGATAAAGTAAATAGCTCAATTTGATACGGAATGAAGTAGTAATTGCACTCTCTTTCGATGAGAATTGTTCTTTGGGGGTTTTCGGGGGCAAACAATCGATCTAGGATGCTCTTATCTCTATAAAAACGCATCTTTTCGAGTTTAAACCCAAGTGACTGTCGTTCAGGTGTTTATTGCAAACAGATAAAGGCAGTACTTACCTTTTAAGCCCCATCATGGTTACAAATTCCGGACAACCGGATGGCCTAGTGGTTAGAGAACCTGACTACGAAGCTGGAGGTCCCGGTTAAGTTCCCGGGCGGGGCAGATATTTGTGTGAAAAATACGAATGTTTGTGCTCAAGTCTTGGATGTTTAATATCTATTTAAGTATGTTTATCCGTTGCCTTGTACCCAGAACACAAGCTTAGCATTTTGGGGCTAGGTCGATGGGTGTGAAATTGTTCCGTGATATTTATTTACTGTTAAATTATTTTGCACTAAATGACTGGCGGAGATAATCAATCTCTTTTAACTTAGAACAGATCCCAAACCGTCTCTGCGCTTCAGACATGCCTCATCCAAAGTAAGTCGCGTTCTACATGTAGCTAAGCAAACACAGGAGCAAAGATAGTGCCACCAGCTCAACCTGAGCCGTACCTCCCCGCACTAGCCGCACAACTGCAGTTCAACTTACACTGGTCAACTACCATGAAACAAAATGACGGTATAAATACAGTGCGGACAGCAGATTCATTAGTTTTCTTGTCTCTTTAATTGCATAGCGATCGTGTTTTGTTTTCGTTGTTAGTACTCCTATGTGGGATTGCTAACAACTGGTACTTACAGTCGATGACTAAAAGGGATGTTATAGCGCTATTATGTAGCTAGTCTTATTGGAGGATCTTGATTTGAGGTTTTTGCCAACTACTGTAATGAATCCGTTTGTAAATGGATGGTCTCGGTTCATCATAATCATCATCATCTCAGCCTATATACGTCCCACTGCAGGGCGCAGGCCTCCTCTCAGAATGAGAGGGCCTGGGCCGCAGTTCCCACGCGGGCCCAGAGCGAATTGGGAACTTCACACACACCTATTGAATTTCTTCGCAGGTTTATGCAGGTTTCCTCACGATATTTACCTTCAGCGTAAAGTTCATGGTAAATTTCAAATGTAATTTCGCACATAAATTCCGAAAAAATCAGAGGTGCGAGCCGGTATTTGAACCCACGACTCTCTGCTTGAGAGGCGAATGTTAAACCACTAGGCCACCACGCTCGTTCGTTCGCTCGCTTTGTTCGTTTTTGCTCGATATTGATAACTGCAACAGGTAGACGTTTGAAATATTCACAAAATATTTAGTTATATACTCACTTTAAAAATAAATAATTAAATTAAAACGAAACTAATGTATAGGGGGGGCTCCCATACAACAAACGTGTTTTTTGCCGTTTTTATAGGTAATGGTACGGTAGGTACGGAACCCTTCGTGCGCAAGTACGACTCGCACTTGGCTGGTTTTTTTCAATGATCTGGCTACGTTATGTAAATATTTTACCCGTCCTGATTCGTTCCGAAGTGGTCCTACAGTACAGGGCATGTAGTGTGGGTTACTGAGGCGACTCAGCGCCGGTGGCTTGATTTCGATTTAGCGTAATCAAGTGGCAATGTAATCACGGATTGTGAATACTATCAGCCAGGGTTGGCGCTATCGCGTAATGTAATCTTAATATGCAGCCATTAGCATTTAGTTTTTGTCACGTGATCGCCCGCACAATGTATGGCGCGAACCGAAATTCTGCCGCTCACGACTCACAAAATTACGCTCGTGTGGCCTCACCCTTAAGGAACCGTATTATAGAGGTACAATCGCTAAAAGTGTTCAATAAATTCTTAGATACGTAAGTACTATAGTATTATGAGGTTATGGTGCTGTTTTCTTTTTTATTTGCGTATGTGCTTCGGAACTGCACGACCTTATTCCACCTGCTCCTTTCTTCCACAGGTCGACCAGAAGTAGGCGGGGTTTTCACCCTTACGTTGACAGTTTTCGCTCTTCCTTCATGAACCGCACAGCTAAGGAGCGGAATTCCCTGCCTGCGACTGTTCCCTGAACACTACAATTTGGCAGCTTTCACGTCTAGGGTGAATGAGCATTTACTAGGCAAGCGTGCCCCATCGTAGGCCTCATCTTCGCTTTCCATCAGGCGTGATTGTGGTGAAACGCAAGCCTATATTGTATAAAAAAAAGTATGACCTATTCAGTGGTTTTTGGTGGATCTACAAACGATATGATCACATTTCACATCTAATACTTAATAGTACATTACTGCAGCGGCCGCGAAATAGGGGATTGCCGGCCGAGTAGTTATAGATGGCCGAGTGTTAACGAGGCCATCTAGAGATACGAGGCCGGCAATCCCTGTTCGTGGCCAAGGCTTGTACAGAGTTTTTCTCAAACATGCATCATCATCATCATCATCATCATCACCATCGTCATCGTCGTCATCATCATCACCCATCATCACCATCATCATCACCATCATCATCATCATCATCATCATCATCATCTCATCATCACCATCATCATCATCATCATCATCATCAACATCATCATCTCATAATTACCATCATCATCACCATCATCATCATCAACATCATCATCATCAACATCATCATAATCATCATCACCATCATCATCACACCATCATCATCACCGCCATCATCAACACCACCCATCATCATTATCATCAACATCATCTCATCATCACCATCATCATCACCATCATCATCATCATCACCATCATCATCATGATCATCAACATCATCATCATCATCACCATCATCATCACACCATCATCATCATCACTACCATCACCATCATCATCACCGCCGTCATCAACACCATCACCACCATCAACATCACCATCATCATCTTACCTTACCTTAAATAAGCGTAGTGGCAGAATGTCTTAATGAACCAAAACGCAAATATTGCTTATAGTTTTTTTTTAATGGCTAAATGCTATGATTGGCATCATCATCATCATCATCATCATCTCATAATTACCATCATCATCACCATCATCATCATCACCATCATCATAATCATCATCACCATCACACCATCATCATCATCACCATCATCATCACCGCCATCATCAACACCATCACCACCATCAACATCACCATCATCATCACCATCACCCATCATCATCAACATCATCATCATCATCTCATCATCATCACCATCATCACACCATCATCATCATCACCACCATCATCATCATCATCATCATCACCCATTATCACCATCATCATCACCATCATCACCATCATCATCATCACCATCATCATTATCACACCACCATCATCATCACCACCATCATCATCATCACCCATCATCATTATCATCAACATCATCTCATCATCACCATCATCATCACCATCATCATCATCATCACCATCATCATCATGATCATCAACATCATCATCATCATCACCATCATCATCACACCATCATCATCATCACTACCATCACCATCATCATCACCGCCATCATCAACACCATCACCACCATCAACATCACCATCATCATCACCATCATCATCTTACCTTACCTTAAATAAGCGTAGTGGCAGAATGTCTTAATGAACCAAAACGCAAATATTGCTTATAGTTTTTTTTTTAATGGCTAAATGCTATGATGCCATAGACCTATAAACGTCATGGTATGAAACAATAGACGATCACTTTGCTGGCCAAGGCCAGCAATGTTGTATGAAATTCCATTATTGACCTCTCGTCTAGGCGCACACCACGCCGCGCCTGCATTGTGACACTTCGTGGCGTATTATAAGGAACATAATGTCAATATTTCATAGCATGTTTGAGAAATAGCTATTTTCTTAACAAAGTTTGAAATAAACGTTTGATATGGTGACTGTTGGGAGAGGTGATCTTGTCCGCTCGAGCGCACAGGATTATTTAGTAGGAGGTATTATACAAAAAAAAATTACGTTATGGCGAAATCTTAACAGTCACGGCGGCAAGGTGGATGGCACCGTGATAGCTTAATGATTTAATTTGATTTAAGATCTCTCAAGGAGAAGATCGTGGGTCTGAACCTAGCCTGAATAAAACTGGGTGTAAGTGTGTAGTTTCTATTCCGCAGAGGACATGCGTGGGAATTACATCCCATTCTTCAGCGACAGCCCTGAGCTACTCGGATAATTACGTTGCATCCCCAGTAGGTACATGTTTAGGTCACTCACACCTATTTACACTGAGAATAGGACCCTACATGATCCTGTAATGTGTTTGAAAGGTCAAGATTTTCTTGACTTGGGACAAAGATCTGAACATCTGGATTTGGATTAGCATTTACTTTAGATAAATACACCTTAGAGTACTTTCTACTTCCAAGTTGCTACACTCTTGATGGACGTGGTCGTCGATGAAGGTTTAAAATATATTGATTAGGAGAAAGAATAAATGTGATTAACATAGTGAAACTAAATTTTAAAGTCACCCCGGTAATTTAAGTTTTTGTAGTGACTATGAGAAACTAAGCGTTTCTGTAGTTATACCTTCTAAGGGAAGTCTACGGTCTTCCTAGACCACCACACTTTTTGTCTTGATTGCCTGAATATAGTCTTTATAAAGATTGTGTCAAACCTAGCAAAAAATTCTGTACAGTAAGAAAACCGCGTTGTTTCTAGTTAGTTCTAGTCTGAACCTACGTACCTGTTTAAGTGCCTGTTTTGCACAGACAGCGGCGCCTGATGTTAATGGCTCAGTCTTCACACTCTCCAGCTTTTATGGCCGAGCCAGCGTGTGATGTTGGGCGAAAACTATTATGAAACAATCGTACAAATATATAAAGCTATAGAATAGAATAGAATAAATTTATTTGAACATGTGTAGCGATAAATATAGTTGGAGACACGGGTATAGCCAGGTTTCACTATCACACTATCAGGGGGGGGGGACAGAAAATAAAACAACAAAAATGTGAATAAAATGACAGGTGATATTATGTTTTTTTATTTAAATTAACAGTTGTTAACGGATTCATTTTTGATTAATTTTTTTCGTCAACTGACGCACTTTATTTAACTGCTGAAACCTGATTCTCTCATAGATTCTGAGCGGCAATAGATAGTCAAGCAGAGGGTCGTGGGATCGGGCCCGGGCTCGTAAGTCTTGAGCTTTTTTTTAATTTATGTGCGAGATTACATTTCAAAAACTGCACAGTCCTGCGCAGAAATTCTATGGTGTATGTGAAGTTGCTAATTTGCACTGGGAACTACACCCCAAGCTCTCTCATTCTGAGAGGAGCCTGTGCCGTACACTGGTACATAGGTTGGGATGACAAGATAACGTCAATTTTTTGCCACCGTCTTTTAGGGTTCCGTACCCAAAAGGTAAAAACGGGACCCTATTACTGAGGCTCCGCTGTCCGTCCGTCTGTCCGTCTGTCACCAGGCTGTATCTCACGAACCGTAATAGCTAGACAGTTGAAATTTTCACAGATGGTGTATTACGGTTGCCGCTATAACAACAAATACTAAAAACCAGAATAAAATAAATATTTAAGGGGGCTCCCATACAACAAACGTGATTTTTTTGCTCGTTTTTGCTCGATATTGATAACGGCAGCAGATAGACGCTTGAAATATTCACAGAATATTTAGTTATATATTAAATTTAAAATTAAATAATTAAATTAATATAAAACAAGTATTTAAGGTGGGTTCCCATTCAACAAACGTGATTTTTTTGCCGTTTTTATAGATAATGGTGCGGAACCCTTCGTGCGCAAGTCCGAAGTCGAGTCGCGCTTGGCCGTTTTTTTTCCTACGTTTTTATCGTTTTTTTTCCCAAAATCAGAATTTAATTATTGATTTTTTTGTTGCATGTTAGTACGAAACTGCGCGAAATCCAACACGTACTTGGCCGTTTCGTATTTTCTAGTTACTTATCTCTTAGTTTCATCAGAATTCCGCTTCATGTTTCCTAGCCGCCTTTCGTAATGTATTTGAGTTAACTCGTTTACAGATAGGTACTTCAGATGTTTTAGCTTCATTAAAACTCCTTTGAGACCTAAAGAGTACAGCTGAGACTACACCCATCTATCTCACAGCTCACTACATACACTATATGCTATACTTACACAGCTACGTACTTATTGTTAAGTGATTATAAAGTTAAGCAAATTGGTTTTAGTTCCAAGGTAATGTGCTCCTTAAATATACAAAATTTCACTACAGAAACTGTGATTGTCTGGTTTTGTAATTTACGAACGATTTTTTTTAATACTATTAAGAAACCCATTCAAAACCGCCTCTAAATTTAACACAAACGTAAGATACTTAAAAGGTCCCGCCAACTCAGCTTATAAATGTTTTGTCATGAATTTAGCTATTAAAATTCAAGAAACGCGGCCTTCCCTAAAATCCCAAGGCTCTTTAAAACGGTAATAGCTTTATATAATAAAATATCCTTTAATCCAAATAGGTATCATAAATTTCAGACAAAAGCAACACCTTGGGGTCATAAAAAACGGATATTTCTCTGTTGTCTACTTTTGCCCGGCGACGTTCCTATAGGCCTTCGTTGAAATATTCGCGGGGTACTGGGGGCTACTACGTAATTCTAAGGTCGTATAGTGCTGTCCTTTTCACTCTTATGTTTAATGCTATAGCGTATACGGAACAGCACGATACGAAGAACGAAAATTAAATTTCGTAGTTCTTAGGCCGCACCGAGATTCTCGGAAGACTTAGCTCAATATTAGTTAATATTAATTCAATTCATAATTAATATATTAATAATTAATTAATATTATTAATATTAGTTACGGTCACCACGTGACAGGCATTGCCTAGTGTGGGACCGTTTGGTAAGTCAAATTTTTGTAAATTGGATTTCTTTTAATAAACAAATTTATTTATTTATTTATTTAGTTAATATTACTTTTAGTTTATTATTTTTTTTTTTTATGTTAGAAAGGCCAGACAAACGAACTAGTGGGTCACCTGATGTTAAATGATCACCACTGTCCATAGACACCTGCAGCGCTTTACGCGATGCCAGTGCGTTGTCGGCCCTTAAGGAGAGGGAATAGGGGAAGGGGGAGAGGGAGGGGGAGAGGGAAGGGGTGAGGTATTGGGCCCCCGGCACTCTCACTGACCGTACGAAACGCAAGCAGGATTACTGCTGCTTCACGCCGGTTTTCTGTGAGAGGGTGGTACTGCCCCGGACGAGCCGGCCCATTCGTGATGCAGCGGCTAGCTACAACATGGCTCTACCACTACTAAAAGTTTATTATTAATATTAGTTTGAAAAAGCTATTATGTTAGATTTCGAGTTCCGAGAAGATGTTTCCGATTTTCATTCAATCTCGTAACGGTATTTGTAATACGAAAAGTTAAGCATAGAAATAAAATGTTGATTTTTTGGGACTTCTTATTCCAGTACCAAGTGTAAGTAATACTCCGTACCAAGTGGCGAAGGGCACTAACAACCCGATTCCCCTGGGGTTGACTAAATATTTGAAGTTACCAGAAGCTTCTCTTCCATTACTGCACTTTCAAGAAAAGGATAAATGGGTTTCAGATGTTTTGCTCCGGCTTTCCTTGCAAAAAATTTCACACCCCGCCACTGCCTCCTACTACCTTCTTTCTGCTTTACCCTAAATTCAAGTCTACGATGAATGAGCTTTTTAGGCAAGCGTGCTCCATCGTAGGCCTCATACTCGCTTTTCATCAGGCGTGATTGTGGTCAAACGCAAGCCTATCTATCTTCTAATATATAAAAATCTCGTGTCACGGTGTTTGTTATCGAACTCCTCCGAAACGGCTTGACCGACTTTAATCAATTTTTTTCTCTACATTTGGTAGGTAGGTCTGAGAATTAGGTCGTAGGCTATTTTTTATACCCCTATTCTTCGCAGACGGAGTCGTAGGCCACAGCCAGTATTGTATAAAAAAAAATATTTTGTTTTTATCAGTTCATTTGTAAGGGTATCTTGTGGGACCCTAAAAATGGCAACATCGACGGTCAAACATTGAAAAATTGCCATTCATCTTATTATTAGTTATATGCCATTCACAGAGCGCTTCAGGCGTGATTTTTTTCCGTCCGAGATTAAAAATATTCCCCGCACTAACCTTCCAACTGGCAATCCCGGGCATTCCCACGCTAACGCCGGGCAATCCGTTTCCCGGTCCCGGGAGCCCACTACATCACTACAGCCTTCTGATTCCCGCTCATTAGCATTTAAATTAATTTTATTTTACTTTAATAAAATCGCTCGCTGCTTATTAAGATGTTGGGAGATGTTTTGTTTGCGTTTGTGTAACAAAGGTGAATAATGTTCTTTGGGTTCCGTAGCTAAAGGGTCCAAATGACCCCAGCGGAAGACCCGTTATGCTTGGTTGGGATGGTTGCGTGCAATTTGCTCCTGTCCCCTTTTCCGTGTTTTTTTGCAACTCTAGTAATTTCACGAATGTTTTCTTTCTTTTGCTCTCGCTCATCTGGTCAAGTGTCGGTGTTACTGTCGGAGGCCTGTATCTTTTGAACCATACCTAATCCAGAGGTAGTTTCTTGAGTTTATAACGGTGTATGTACTCGTATACCTATAGTATAGGACACCATGTATGTAGTTTTATGCAGTCTATTTATCTGGGTATGTATTAGTTTAGTGTATTAATTGTTATATAATATATACTAGCTATTGCCCGTGACTCCTACCCTACGACCTATTCTCAGACCTACCAAATACAGACGAAAAATTTCATAAGTATTTAGCCGTTTTGGAGGAGTTCGATAAAACACCTTGACGCGAGATTTTTTTATAATTAGAAGACGTGTGTAAGAAGTGTGTAATTTTAACGCACTATTTGTAATTAATTTTTAATTTCGGTTCTATTTTCATAGATGTCCTGTCAATCGTTCGAAGGTTAACCGGAAGAGATCCTTTTAAGGAATAAGTTTGCTTTCGTACATCTGCTCCTCTCGAAAACTGTTAGTTTAATGTTTTATGTAGAATAAAGAGTTTTACTTACAGATGACTTCAGACGTTATCTACACATAGAAACTTCTTGTGTTTTGTGTCGTAACTCATTTCAATGTTTTATACTGACGTCATTTTATGCCCTCTTAAATCGCAATAATAAGCAAACTTTTTGGGACCAAATTAAAAGACCACAGAAAAAGTTTTACGAGAACAGAGGCCGGGTGAGGCCCGCAAAATTATTGGCCAAAATAAGTTAACAGAGTTTTAAGGGCAACTCCAGAAGGAAGGAACAGAATAACTAAAATAATCAAAGCTTTGTTTACAAGTTTTAAGGTAAATGCAAGTTTGTTTTTATTGTTGAATTGAGCCGTGATTCCGTTTTAGGGTTGGAATTAATTTCGTGGCGATTCCAAAATTCCAAGCTGTATTTTGTGGTTGTTAGACCAATTGGTGGTTAGAGAATAGGGGCCTGTTTCAGCAGTCTCTCCTGAATTCCTAGTATTATCACCCGACTGTCGAAGGACGGTTATTTGTAACACATGTTTGGCAATAAAAAATATTTCATTTAATTTCAAAAGATATTGACACTTTGCGTTAGTGACAACAAGTTTCAAAACCAAAGTCAAAGTCAAAGTCAAAATTCTTTATTCAATTTAGACATCAAATTGATGCTCCTATGAACGTCGAAAAATCTACCACCGGTTCGGAAAAAAACCCTGTTGAGAAGAAACCGGCAAGAAACTCAACAAGGTATATTTTTCAATCAGATCTACATTGTTATTAAATGACATACATCTAAAGTATTTCAATTAAATTTTTTAACACAGTAGATACGCTATTTGAGACTTGGGATCGCCAATGCGGATCGGAATTATTTCCAAACATCCCTGTCCATGATATTATAGTCATTAATTTTATAGTACGCCTTAGATATTAATGTCTTCTTCACAATGGATTTGAATTTTGTATCAGTTTGTTCGGTTATTGTTTTCGGAATTTTATTATAAAAACGTATGCATCTTCCCAGAAACGACTTTTTAGATTTAGCCAGTCTGTAAGATGGAACTTTAAGCTTCCCTGTGTTTCTAGTAACCTAAAGTTTCAATAATTATGTTTTTCACTTAACCATACAACCTTAATCCATGTTTATCCACATCATCCTAGAATTAAGTAAATTGCACTTTAAACTATGTACTTAACGCAAACTGAAAGCAAACTTCAGAATACACAAGTTGCGATGCAATCTCCAAAGACATAGCAAGTGATTGAATAAACCAATTAAGGAAAGCTCATGAACTGTTTGAACCTACCCCCCTGAGACCATATTTGTTGCAACTAAGGAGAGGGGTCGTGGTTCAAGTTACGTTAGCTGCCATCTACTAACGAGACTGAGATAGTATCAAGTTTTAGAATTTGCGTCCTAAAAGCATTACGCGAAAGCTGGTAATACGGAAACGTTAATTTTGAGAGTAAAAGTACACTAAAGTTTTTGAAAGTTGTAGTGTGGATGCAAAACATTCTAATAGTAATTTTTAACTTTTTACACTTACGGAAACCATTTAAAATCTAAGACTACCTGAACAAAGGTCATGTTAACTTCTCGAAAGCTCGACGTTCGTACAAGTGGAAACAATCACACAGGCCAAAACATCTCCATAGCTGGACAAAATCCTCCTCCAAAGAGTTCCTCAACAATCGGTCCTTGGCTGCCCACATCCAAGTAGGTCCTGCGGCTTTAACCAGATCGTCAGTCTATCTTGTTTGGGCTATCCCACAACACGTCTTCTAGCTCACGGTCGCCACTCTAAAACCTTACGCCCCATCGGCCGTCAGTATAACGAGCAATGTGCCCTCCCCACTGCTACTCAGGGTCGGACTGGGCCGGATGGGCCCGAGTGGCTGACCACAAGCCCAGAGCCCGTGATTAGATGATGGTAGATGGGATACTAACCGCACCCCCTCCCCCCGAAAGCCACACCCGTGAGGGACCCGCTCAGGCTAGGGCCCGGCTGGCGAATGCCACCTCGACTATATGGCCAGTCCGACGCTGCTGCTACTTTAGTCTGGCAACTCTCCGAGCTATGTCTGAAACTTTAGTTCTCCTGCAGATCTCCTCATTTATGATTATCACGCAGCATGGCTCGCTCCATTGCTGCTTTCTGAGTAACTTTGAGCTTTCTTATGAGGCCCATTGTGAGCGACCACGTCTCAGATCCGTACGTCATCGCTGGCAACAAACACTGGTCAAAGATTTGGTATTTTGGATGCGGTATTTAGCGTGAAGATATTATATAACTTTTTGAGATATGTACCCCTAAAAAAAGGGAATTACAGCAATTGATTTAATGAAAAACACACCGCGTGTAATACTCGTAATTTGCACGAGTCTATTGACCCAGTTCCCTACACTTAGGCGTAACACACTCGTGGAATATTTCACGTTTTTGCATACTCCCGTACGTGAGAGGTTTACTGAATGAGTTGCGTGTTTTTTTTATATTTTTCCCGTTAAAAAACCACTTTGCCAGTTAATTTGCAAGGTTGGTTGGTTAATTAAATTGTTGCTTGATTATTTGCTGATTTTAACGAAGCCCGATGCTTTTCTAAAGTTAGTTTCTTTAGGTCCTATACGTAATAATGGCTTATCTATTTCTATATCTATACATATAATAAATCTGTAACAAGTCGGTGTCTGTAAATTGAAGATATTTGAGAAAAACTGTCTCTAGGGCTATTTATTAGCGCAATAATAAAAAAAAAAAATATTAGGGGACAATCTTACACAAATCGACCTAGTCCCAAACTAAGCAAAGCTTGTACTATGGGTACTAGACGACGATAAACATACTTATATAGATAAATAAATACTTAAATACATAGAAAACATCCATAACTCAGGAACAAATATTGGTGCTCATCACACAAATAAATGCCCTTACCGGGATTTGAACCCAGGAAAAAAACCCACTAATAGAACCCAAAACAATGATTTTTAGAATTATTGTCTGTTTGTCTATGCGTTTGTGCGCGCTAATCTCAGAAACGGCTTAACCTAGAAGGATGCAGTTTCACTGATATGTTGGTATTTTCTTGGATTAACATTTAGTGTTTGTTTCATTTGAATCGGTTCACAAATAAGAAAGATACGTCTATTTTAAGAATTTATCGAACATGGATAGTACATAGAAAAATAATCCAACATAAAATGAGCTGACAACAATATAGTAAACTATACTAAATAGGGTTCATCTTAAGTTGGACATGCACACATTTGTTGGTTTGTTTGAACGCGCTCAGGAACTACTGCTCCGATTTGAAAAATTCTTTCAGTGTTAGATAGTCCATTTATTTTTGCCTGTGTACGTGTTATTGTTGTTATAAATAAATGTTTTTCTTTTTTTCTTTCATTTATCGAGGAAGGCTACAGGTTATAATATCATCACGCTAACACCAATAGGAGCGGAAGAATGTTTCAAAATCGGGGGTTTTTGAAGTAAAACTTCTATAGGCACGCTTGACTTGGGAGTACGGTGGTGAATGTGAACGCGGGTGTGGGGCGGTGGGGTTGGGAGGGGGAGTGCGTGGGGGGGGGGGGTTTCGCGGGGTAATTTTATATCGAGGAACTAAGGAGAGCCATAATTGATGAAAAAGCAAATTGGATAAAAAAAAGCTGCCCAAATTACTAATTCCACGCGGACGGAGTCGCGGGCAAAAGCGAGTAATTTAATATAATATCTTAAATTGATCGATTTGCGTTACGTAAATAAAATTTTAAATGAGGGGAGTTACTTTTGGGGCTCCAAACCGAAAACAACAAAAAAGTTTTGCTAACGGTACCGTATGATATTATATCAAATGAAAAGGATATCAAATAAGACATCTTTTATATATTTAATAAAATAAACACTCACAATTTTCTCCCTTACCTACGAAACCACTTAGGTACTCTAAAATTTCGAAATAAATACTTATAATAATTTTTTTATTTAGAGATTAGGTACATAATAGAAAAACCGAAGAGAAATGTGTGGTTTAACTATTGGGAACATTAAAAAATACATAAATATTCATATATTTTATCGCACGGAACCCTTTCCACGTGAGTTCGACTCGGACTTATCCGGTTTTTCTTGGCTGTTTCCTTACTTAATTCGAAACGTTAACTTGATTTAGGTACTAAACCGGCCTAAACTTAGCACGCATATACCAAAACATACACATCATTGTCAGACAGCCTTAGATCCCACAAGACACCGCGGGAAAGCCCGTCACCCGACGTTGTCCCGGCTAACGCTTGATTGGCAGACCGACCCGGGCCAAATTAGGTCGTAAATAGCCCGGGAAAACCGGGTACGTCCCAAACCGGTTTAAAAATAATAAAGATAATTGTGGATTAACTTTACCCGAAGCCACTTTGGTTTATATTATGCTTTTAATGTGAAAATGGTAAGGAAATTCTGTAATTCTTTGCGAAGGTCTATGTCAATAAACTGGAAGGTTTTATTAACTTTGCTACTTTAATGCACGTGCAAAAGGGAGGTAGAAAGTTATAGTTTGAGAAACTTTTAATAATTAATATTATAAATGAGAAAACTCAGATGATTGAATCTTTGTGACTCAATCACGCGATAACAGCTGAAATCAATCTAGATGAAACTTGACGCATAGATATTTCAACATCTGAATGACTCAACATGAGATATTTAATATTTCAGTAATACTTTTTCTACGAGATACGTGAGACATGGTGCTTCACTGTCTGATGAATAGGCTCAGAGTTGCTCAACAAGCTATGGACAGGGCTATGCTCGAAGTTTCTCTACGGGGTCGAATCATCAACGAGGATATCCGTAGAAGAACCGGGGTCACCGACATAGCCAAATGGATTTGTTCGTTGAAATGGCAATGGTCATGCCATATAGCACGCAGAAAAGATGGCCGTTGGGGCCCAAAAGTTCTCGATGGATCACGGACTGGCAAGCGCAGCGTGGGACGTCCACGAACGAGATGGACGGACGATTTGGTGAAGACCGCAGGTTCAGGGTGGATGCAAGTCGCTTCCAACCGTAATGATTGGGCATCAATGAGGGAGGCCTATGTCTAGCAGTGGGCATCCTACTTCTGAAATGATGATGATGATGATGAATACTTTTTTTATTTGACTCTTAAAGAAGGAGATGGCGCGACGATTTGGACGTGTACGCAAAGGACTGGCCCAACATTGCGCCAAATCGGGAGTTTGAAGGTCAAGAGGAGATGCCTTTGCCCGCAGAAGGGCACTATGACAGAGCAATTTAAAAAGTAGACCCTCCTACATGTAGTTTTCTTATGGGCGAAAGTTACATTCCACTGGGCTAAAGTACCCCGAGTTTGCGGTAATTCTCTTTCCTCAATAAAATTACCATAAAAATAATTGACTTGCAAAAGCATAGGTCCCATAATAATATCTTACATCAATGCTCAGGCTTTCAACACAGTGTTAACCAACAAAATGTCTGGACAGACAATTGCTATCTCAGTACACCCTGGGGCGAAACTTCTAGAAAGTATACCTTAGTCCAGTAACCCAGTAAAACAAACAGGTAACCTATAATTTAAGACCATATAGCACTATGTAATCACTGCCCCGAGTCGGTATGCACAGGTTTTATTATATGTTATTTGTAGCGGTTTAAATGTTTGGATTTCGTGTATGGAATAGTATGGGGATAAAGGTGAAATGGATGGCGATTTTCAATGGAAATTGTGACCAAACTATTTGGTTTCAGAAAACAGTCAACAGAAATAGTGGTTTGATGCTCAAAAAGGTCGTTCAACCGTAAAAAACAAAGTTTGTAAGCTTAAACGATCAGAAATACCTACAACCTTTTGAAAGTTTATTTTCATATTAAACCGGGGAAATCAAAATCTATAAGTACATCCTGTTGAAATAAAATTATGAAATTTGACAAGTAAGGCTTTTCAACAAAAAAAATCCACAAAATATTTGGATTTTCTCACAATTACCAGAAAGAGCTTTCTTTGCTGGCGTGTAAATTTGATAGTGTGTAAACTGTCGACAGGCACTGATTTTTTTTAATCGTTTGTATTTTTATCAATTGTTTCAGTTTCCCTATTTTTTTATACAGCATAATAAAATCGTGTTTTAATTATTCACAAACTGTTGGCTAGCACTGACTGCGCCGCACAATGGGAGCGAAAAGTAGCCGGTTCAGAGGTGCGCAACAATTACTGTCGTCAAATCACTAGCGCAGAGCGTTTGTGCCTTATGTAGATTCTTAAAGAATTGCCAAAGTGCAGTTGGCGGGGTACAACATTAGTTCTTAAGTGACGACCATGTAAGAGAACGTCTTCTTAGAGTAGATAAGCCTTACCAATCTGGACCGATCAACGGTAATTTTGTCTGAGCAAGATGGATGAGTGGCGCAAGACAGGTCTTTGAGGGATGCCTACGTTTAGTGTAGGTCTTTCGGCTGACTATTGGTGATGGTGATTGATGATGACATAAAAAGTAATGAATAGAATCTTGCCACTGCGCTACCCTCACCGGTCACCCTCCATATAGGTGCTAGGTGGGTGGTGGTGATGTGGAAGGCAGCATATAGAAGATATATACGAGATACCGAAAATAGGGTGGGCACAATTTAGGGAAAGTTTTGTCTATGCTATAGATTAATGATGATGATAAGGTTGAATTCTATTGATATGGACCTCCGCATATTAACACCTAAATGATAAGTCAAAACCTTAACATCATCATTTCAGCCAAAAGACGTCCACTGCTGAACATAGGCCTCCCCCAAGGCTCTTAACCAGGTCGTCGCCCCATCTTGTTGGAGGTCTACCTACACTGCGTCTTCCGGTCCGTGGGCGCCACTCATGTTCATTGTATCCAACTAAAATGTTCGCAGCTTGTGACTTGGACCCCTCGCTCCCGAGTAGCCCCAAGCCCAAGATAACCATTTAGCAGTTGCAACAAACCCGCCTATTACTGCAGATGCGCCATTGTTCCCGGGTAAATAATAACCGGGTAAAAATTACCCGGGGGAAATAGCCACGCTGAAATGTTTTGATTCTCTTGTGGCTGTAGTAAATTAAAATAAGTTTACATACATACATAAATAGAAGAGCCGTGGTGGCCTTGTGGTTTGACCTAAAGCCTCTCAAGCAGAGGGTCGTGGGTTCAAATCCCGTCTCGCACCTCTGAGTTTTTAGGAATATGTGCGAAATTATAGCTTTACAATGAAGGAAAACATCGTAAGAAAACTTATACATACCTGCGAAGAAATTCAATGGTGTGTGTGAAGTTCCCAATCCGCACTGGGTCCACGTGGGATCTACAGCCCAAGCACTCTTATTCTTCGAGAAGGCCTGTGCCCTGCAGTGGGACGTATATAGGTTGGGATGATGATGATGATTCCTGTCGATGTCCTGTACTTTACTCATATCACCCCTCCATGTTGCTTGCTCGGTGTATTGCATCAATTTATACTTATTGAAAATCGCTTTTCACCATTAAACGTTATTCCCGCAAACGCCGCCGCAATAGACCCATTATTCTCAGAGATCAAGACGGCGCAGTTAGAATCCAGCGAAAACCTCGAAGTTTGGTTAAACCGACAGCATAATTCTAAGGCATCGCCAGCGCCGCGCCAGAACAATCCAAGTCAATAACTCCATTCTCCTTCGAGTTGACCCAAATTGGACCAAGTATTTTATACTTGGTATAGATACTGAGTAAAAATACTTATAATTAGTAGTGAAATAATACGGATTACTCACGTCACAAAACGACGTTAAATCGACATATTTCGGGCTAATCCGTAAATCCTTCCTTTATAAGTGAGTCTCACGGTAGTTTCATTTTCTAAAATACTTAGTAGGTATTTACTTATGAATTTTTTCTCAGGAAAACAGTCCAAACTTTACCGTGTATCTTAATTTCAAAACTTATTAACGAGGACCAGTGGCCGTATAGTCTGACTCGCGGGCGATTGCCATCGGTTTCACTTTCTGTCATCATTTTATACCGTTTGACAGAATTAAATAGTAATGCGATAGCAAGCATCCGCACAGTTAGACAATACGGCTTCTGGATGCTGGCAGCTAATCAATGAGGAAATGCTGCCAGCTTTTTGAGCACCATGGCACAGGCACCAATTTTGTTAATTTAATTTTAAGAAATTACTTCTCATTTTAGTTTATTTTTTTCAAATTCTTAATGAAAAACTCGTTACCTTGTAACCAAAAATTTATAGTCAAAAAGTCATGTACATATCAAAAACTTACAGAACAACTTTGTCAAAATACTCCTAGTATTTTAGCCCTCAGTACTCGTCCCTACTCAAAAACCAGTACATAATTTTCAAGTACTATCCTAAACTCGCAACTCGCTAACTTACCAGCCAACTATCCCAAGTTGCAAAGCCCACTGCAGAATCGAATGCACTCGCCCGAATGCGAAGGCACGCTATAAAAGTAACTAATAGGAGTAACTATACTGGAGCCAGAATTAGGAAGATCGTTATGACATCTGTCAATTCCATAACTTCAGTGATGATAATTGCAAAATTTGGAAACACTGATCACGAAATTTTGCAGCCGGAGACATGTCTAACCATCATCATCATCCCAGTTGATATAGGTATAGTCGGGGTAAGAAAAGGTTCGTCACTTTTCGACTCTATGCCAACGAGTTAAGGTCGAAAAGTGACGAACCTTTTCTTACCCCGACTATACCTACCGTCGTTGAGTATGCCAAAAATGTTCTGTGTTCGATTTTTGATTGATAAATAGGTAGCTAGCAACATAACATAATCATCCTCTCAGAATGTACGGGCTTGGTGCGTAGTTCCTACGCAGCCCCAGTGCGGATTTTGAACTTACACCTACCATTAAATTTCTTCGCAGGTGTGTGTGGCTATCCTCACGATGTTTTCCTTCACCGTAAAGCTCATGGTAAATTTCAAATATAAATTCAGAAAAAAATAAGAGGTGTGAGCCCAGATTCGAACCCACCCCTCTGCTGGAGAGGCAATAGGAACCACTACGCCACCACGGCTTTTCTTCTGTACAAAATTATAATTGACATTACCATACCGAACTTCCCGAAGCCAATAGGAGTTGAATAAATAAACACGCAACTAGCTCTAACTAATTCCACACTCAAAGGCGGAAGTTAGTGCGTTCAGACTAGCAGTTAGCCTAGTTCCAATCCAGGGCTAGACTCGGCTCTGGCTTTGAAGGCTTTACGTTATTATGCATCTGTTCATCTCAATCTGTACGGCGGATGTAAAGCCGTCACGCATCCTTTGAGTGTAAATTGAATGATCTAGATACGAGATGAAATGGCCCCTGAAAATCGAACTTCATAAATCACTGTGACCAGCTCGCTTGCTGAAAACAAAAGTGTCACTAAACAAAAAACACCATTAAGGCCACTTTTAATTTCAAAATGCAACGCACGAAATGCAAAGACTCCGTTCGTGAATGGTAAATTTGAAATCTAATTTCGCAGACAAATTCTGAAAAACTCAGAGGTGCAAGTAGGAATTTGAACCCACGACCGCCTGTTTGAGAGGCCATAGGTCAAACCAACAGGGCACCATATGACTTTGGTATTTAGAAATACCTACATGGCTCGAGGAGTCCATATTGAACCAGGCGTCATACTTATTGGCTACGAAATTGAGACCAATTTTTCAGATTCACATGTCGCCTTGATGGTCACCGGTTATCATGATGATGATGATGACTTATCGCCTGTCTCGTAATTGCGTGATTGAGTGAACATCTGAAGATATTCGCAAACTTTTTCATTTTGTAATATTACTAGCTGTTCTAAACGGGAATTATCACGCAATTAATATTTACCTCGACGTTTCGGCTACACGCATAATTATCATCTGCCTAGTAGAGAAATATTTAGACGACCAGATGGCCTAGTGGTTAGAGACCCTGACTATGAAGCTTGAGGTCCCGGGTTCGATTCCCGTGTCGGGTCAGATATTTGTATTAAAAATACGAATGTTTGTTCTCGGGTCTTTGGTGTTTAATATGTATTTAAGTATGTATCTATCTACATAAGTATGTTTATCCGTTGCCTAGTACCCATAACACAAGCTTTGCTAAGCTTACTTTGGGACTAGGTCAATTGGTGTGAATTGTCCCGTGATATTTATTTTATTTTTATTTCTATATTGTAGCTTCGAGTTTAGTAGTTTCGTAGGCAAACGTCGAGGTAAATATTAATTGCGTGATAAGACCCGTTTAGTATAGTAATTATTATTAGCTGATGCCCGCGACTCCGTCTGCGAAAAAAAAATAGCCTACGACATATTCTCAGACCTACCGAATATGAAGAAAAAAGTTTTTAAATCGGTCGAGCCGTCTCGGAGGAGTTCGATATCGTTAACAAACAAAGTGACACGAGATTTTTATATATGTATTAGAGATTACTAGCTGTTGCCCGCGATTTACGAACAATTTGTTTTATCGAGCAATTTTCCGAAATACCTATAAACTATCCTTTTTAACCATTTCAGGGTCTCAAACTATCTAAGTGCCATATTTCATCACGATCGGCTGAGTAATTCTATCTAACTGATGGTGAAAAAGGTGGTTTAGTTACTAAGCATCAAGACTTTGTTTCAACTATGTTGAGAAGATAGACAAGGAATTAATTATTTTGATCCACTTTTTCTCGCACTATTATAAAAATGCCCACAAAATATTCCTAGCCCGTCCGCATATTCTCACATACGCGCCCACACTTGGACAGCTATAACTCGTCCAAAACTAGCCACGATGGTAGATAGTGGGACGTATGTCATCTCGGGAAATTTATGGCCGAAGGATTGGGTGACGACGAGTTTTGGGAATAAAAATAATTTTACGCTTTTTTTAGTTTTTATAGAGCTCCCGGTATCTCAAAGGCAGTACTTTTTAGGGTCCCGTGCCCGAATTGTGCAAACAGGAACAATTATTGAGACTCCGCTGTCCAACCGTCTGACCGTCTGTCTGTCACAGGGCCTCAACTGTAATAACTTGAAATTTCCACCAATAATTATTATAATGATGTATTATTGTGGCTGCTTTAACAAAAAATATTAAAAATTAGATAAAGTCATACAACGTTTTTTTTCAGCCTTTTTAACTTGATCTTTATATTGGCACTAACTAGATGAAAATGCCGTTTCGTTCACGCTAATATGCCCGGGCTACACGAGGCTAGTTTTTCGAGCTAGGATAGCAAGCTAGTGTTAGTAAGCTAGCAAGCTAGTACTTCTGGCTTCGTGTAGACAAAACTGCCTACAGTCAGTTTACACGAAGCCAGAAGTACTAGCTTGCTAGCTTACTAACACTAGCTTGCTATCCTAGCTTAAAAAACTAGCCTCGTGTAGCCCGGGCATTAGGAAGTGTGAGTGAGAGGGACAGTAGGTACGACACGAACTTCGATTTTCAAACTTGGGTGCCGACAGCGGTGCCGATGTCGTATCGGATAATGTGAAAATACTGTAAGCCAATAACGACATTCCAAATCATCGTACGTGACTATAAGACCAGGCAAGCGCGAAGTATTCCTAGCTTAGTTGTGAAATAACTAGAAAAAACGAAATTTTTCTGCTTTAAAATAAATAAATACTCGATTGACTTGGCTTAGAAGTGATATCATGACTAGCAATGGCATTTTAACAGCTCATTAAAAATATGACAGTTCATTGATGGCGGCATCGTTCCGATTCTAGGTTAGGAATCTGATAGTGCTACCTACCTTGCTGCTGCTGGTAGTGCTACCTATCCCACTGCTGATAGTGCTACCTACCTTGATGCCGGCAGTGCTACCTACCCTACCGTTCGTAGTACTACCAACCCTACTACTGGTAGTGCTACCAATCCTGCTGCTGGTAGTACTACCAACCTTGCTGCTGGTAGTGCTGTCTACCCTACTGCTGCTGGTAGTGCTACCAACCCTACCGCTGGTAGTACTACCTACCCTACTGCTGGTACATAGTACTACCTAACCTCTGGCACCGCGCAGAGTTAGTACTTAGTAGGCTCCGAGCACTCTTTGAGTACAGAACCCTAAACATAACCCCAGTTTACTCCATTTTATATTATAAACATCAAAATGGATACTTATTACTGAACGTGCCCGTTCAAACGCTACACATTATTAAAATAAAGCTCTTCAAACATAAACTTTCTTAATATAAAACACGAAAGTTAATTAGAACACTATTTTAATAAGGACTAGCATGAAATTTCGTACGTAGATAGGACGTCTGGAATAATACAAAGCTACTTTTTATCCCGATATTCTTACGGAATCTATGCAAAATTCCAAAATATTAACTGCTAACCCTTAAAAAAAGGAAATTACTAAATCGATTCATAATTGTTGGAGTTTTAAGGTAAAAAACAAATAAATACAACCGAATAAAGAAACTTCTTCTTTTTGAATTAGGTTAACAAAAATTTTTCATTGAATTACCTACTCGTGTGCCTGTCTGTCTGTTACAGCCGATTTGCTCCGTATCTACAGAACCGATTAAGTTGTCAGCTCGTTGAAACACTTTGTTGAAGCTGCCGCTCGCCAGGTCGAAGCAACATTGTATTTTGTGGCTGCAATTTATCGGATAATACTTTAATTTGTAAGTTAAGTTGCTCGTAAAGCCGTTAGTTTTGGACAATATAACGTTTTGTTACAATTTATGAAAGATCGTAGAAAATAACCTAACCTATAATCATAATAATATCACGAGACAATTCACACCAAATTTACCTAGCCCCAAAGTAAGCAAAGCTTGTGATTTTCAGGCAACGTTTATACTTAAATAGATAAATTATTAAACATCCAAAACTCCTACCAATATTATAAATGAGAAAATTTGTGACAATGTTTAGATATTTGAATGTGTGGATGTTTTTTACTCAATCACGTAAAAATGGCTGAGGTTGAAATGATCAGTACCTCTACCATGAGTTACACTAGTTTACAGTGACCGTACTCGCTAGCTCGCTAGCGACGGCGTAAATGATTTGTATGGAGTATTGTGTACAGCGCCTCTAGCGGTCACTTACGGAAGTACAATTCTCCATACAAATCATTTACGCCGTCCCTAGCGAGTACGGTCACTGTAAACTAGTGTAACTCATGGTAGAGGTACTGAGGGCCGGAGTGACACGTCACGGCGGGTGCGGTGTACGCGTTTGGTAGCCGCTGATGTGTTAGCCCGGGAAGAAGGGCTACGGATTAGCCCGAAACATGTTGAGTTATACTCGTTTTAAGACGTGAGTGATCCGTTTATTTTCACTATGAGTGAGTCTCACTGTAGTTTCATGTTTAAACCAAACTCATTTTATTCTCGTAAGGCAGAAGTACGGTTTGTGGCCACTGTACCATTTATGGCCATTTACTGTCTACCTCTAAATACATACTAGAAATAATTATAATATCTATATACAATGCCTTCATCAATCTTGAACTCGATTGAGTATAAAAGCTTGAAAATTCAGAACAACAATAACTCAAAATAATTTTAATTAGGTACCTAAGTCTTCATTTAGTTTCAGGAAGGTCAAAATTAAAATGGCAGATTATTTTGAGTTGATGTACTTTTGATCTAGAAGTGCGATATTAATTGAAAATTAGACTGGTCAAAAAAGGTGCAAAAGTGGCCAAAAACGGTATCTACTTCTTCCCTACTGCTAATTATAGCAAAAACTACTTAAACGTATAATTTTGACGTGATATAGCAATTTATTCAGGAGTTTGATATCCAATTCGAGTTTTTTCCACTTTATCCGCAATCTCAATAGATTAGAACCATCAAAATAAATGAAATTCAAACCGAATCAGCGGTCCCAATTGACACTGCTATAAATTGAGGAATCAATCGGTTTTTTCGTGAAACAGTTCAGATTTTTTATAAAATATTGTCGAACTGCAATCACACGGATTTGCAGATTTTTACAATACTAAAAATGTAGTTTAGTAAAAAATTGTAGTCTAAAAAAGTCAGAGGTGCGAGCCTGGACTCGAACACACAACCCTCTGCTACCATAGCCTCACTGCTGGACCATTGGTACAAATACAAATACATGGGTAAAAAATATCACTCAGATTCAAAACAGTTACAATTGGAAATGTCTAAAAAATTACCAGTGGTTTTTTTTTTTGTATACAAAAAAAATATATAAAAACCACACTAAACTTGTTGGTCGGATAATTAATTTCAATATTTTGTCATTTAGTTAACTACTTTTTCTAAATTAATTAATTTAAACTATTTTGGTTGATGACGTCAGATTATAATTGATGGCTCCCACACTGCCAAATTTCTAAATCTATCTAAATGCGTACGATAAGGCAACCCCTTTAACTATTTTTTGCGTAGTGGTACACTGTAGTGTCACTTCACTGGCGCTGTCAAAGTGCTAGATGTCAGACAGCGGGTCAAAATCAAACTACGTAGTATAATCCACGCGTAAATTGTGAAGAATTCTAACCATACAGAATAAAGTACGACTTAGACCGGTCACTCAATTTACACCAATGTCAAATGAAGGTCCTTGCTTATTTGTTATGTGATAAATTCATGACATAATATTAAAATTAAATAATTACAGAAAGCGAGTTAAAAAGCATTTATCTCGAAATGGTTTTCGATTTACTATACATTCCAAAAAATAGACATCCCCAATTCAAACAAATACTTTAAGAAAGCAACCCCACCGAATCGGTATCGCACAACAGTCACTCTCAATCTGAAACAAACAGGGTTTGATTCCCAGTCAAAGCCACTGAAACACGCCGCGTCAAATCCTTTGGGCCGAATCTCAAATATTTTATCTAGTGAAAGCAGCGACCACAGGTAACTACACAAACAGTGCTGTATACATTATACACAGGTAACAGAGGAAATACAGTAAACTAATAAAATCTGTATCGAATTTTTTTTGTTATACTGCCACTCGTATTAATATGATCAATCCAAGTACATTTCATAAATTATTAGGAATGATTGTACAAATTATTGTTTTTGTTGTTACGGAAATAATAATGGTCAATTAGATACCGTATATTTTTTTATTTGAATTTGCTAAATATTTGGTCAGTGACATCTGATATAGCAAATAATTCTCGAGACTCGTAACCACGGCCTTTGCAAAGTGATCGAAACGTCGAGGTAATTATACCAAAAATTGTTCATGATTAAGTCCCAAGAAAAATTAGTTATGAGTGCGAATCGCGAAAGTTTAATTAAAACATCGATTGATATATCGTCAAATATGACGCCTGTGTCTGACAAAGCTAAATAAAACAAATACATATATGAGACACACAAGCGTAGCTTTGACGCATTGTTAGTAGCCGAGAAGCAACCTAAGTATATTTAAGTAAGTACATTTTATGTACGCGGATGATTAAAGGTTAGTAGCCGAGAAGCAAGCTAAGTATATTTAAGTACATTTTATGTACACGAATGATATTAATAATAAATGTTTAAATTTCATTATAATTTTAATTATACATTATAAGGACTTGTAATTCATTGATAATGATCCTACACAAAGTATCGTCCGCATCAATAAATTATTTAAATTAAATGTTACGCAACTAATTCTTGAAATACTGAAAGCTAACCCGTGCACTGTTTCACATGTTTGCCGAAAGAGATTGGCTTCAGTGTGGCTCAAACTTGGCCGCGGCCAGAGTTCCTGCTCTCGTTTTAAACAGTATTTATACTCACATGTGTTGAATTCAAGCTTTTAAATGTACTCTAACCTGATGCAGTGAGTACGTAAAGGATTTGACGCATGAGCGAAGCCAGAAACGTTACGTTGAAAATTCAAATACAGGCATTTTACATCATGTTACCGTCAACAAAAAGCTGAGCTCTGCAAGCCAGCAAGTTGGTCTGAAAATTAACCGGACTCAAACTCAGGTGATGACCAACAGCAGGAAATGGTAGGTAGAAGTAGACGGGTAGTAAGTAGTCTTTACATTTTTTTATAGGCTTGTGTTTGGCGACAATCACGCTTGATGGAAAGCGATGATGAGGTCTACATTGGAGCACGCTTGTTCGTGAATGGTCATTCACCTTAGACTTAAAAACAGCCAGATTGTTGTGTTTAAGGAACACAGACGCAGGTAGGGAATTCTACTCTTTAGCTATAAGAAAGAGCGAAAACGCTTTGTGCGGATTTCGAGAATGCTGACAACACAAGGATGGAGACCCCGCATATAATGGTCGACCTGTGAAAGTGAAAAGCAGGTGGTATAAAGTCGTGCAATATACCGACACCGCTTTATGGACCGTTCCAGTTCTGGGCACAGGTCTCCTATCAGCATGTGAGCTGTAGTACCCACGCGAACTCAACATATCATACACTACAACAGCTATAAAACACGAGTGACGAACTTCAACATTTCAGCCAAAACATGTCGTCTGCTGAACATAAGCCTCCCCCAAGGTTCACCAAACAGACAGGCCCTGCGCTATCCGCGTCAAACACATTCCCGCAACCTTAACCAGAGTCTCTCCTGGAGGCCTATCTCTTAAGACGCTATTTGAGACACTTTTGGGCCCAGTTCTACGAGCAATGTGCTCTGCCCGTTGGCACTTCAGTCTGGAGTTTTTGCGAGTTTACCGAACTTTAGTTCATTGGCGGATTTCATCATTTCTAGTGTCGAACCTATCACGTAGTAACTAATGTAATATGTGACGGAACTCCTAATTTAGGAGTCTTAATGGAAACCCGCCCGGCTTTGTGTCCGGCTAAAACTTCAAACGACTAATCCTACGTACAACCCAATTTAATAACATTAAATAAGTCACCGAGCCCGTTTCATTTGATACCGGCAACGGCATGCCACCGATACTATCTCCCCTAATCAAATACTGCCCCGTGCCGCCCTGTGAATATAATAAATTAAACATTTTAATATTCTAACAGCGAAATTAATTATTTTATTACAACTTAATTAAAATTTAACAAATGCCCCGTAATTGAAAACACATCGCGCTCCACGGAATTAATTTGGAATAAGGAGTTTAATTGTTACTTATTGGGTTACTTACGTAAGTATAACGCTAGTAATAAATATGTAGTATGTTTATTTTAACACGTCAGCCCAAGAAAAAGAGTGTATTATTTCAGGGTTCATGTAAGAATTTATCTAATTATGTGAGTCGTTTATTCAACGTAACTTGCTAACGGCGCAGTTTGACGATTTTGGTTACACTAGCTTTTGCCCGCAACTCCGTCCGCGTGGAATTAGTAATTTGGGCAGCTTATTTTTTTTATTTTGCTGCTTCGCCACAATCCACTCACTTCTTCAGTATGGTGCTGAGTTGTGGGGGCGTGCTGCTGTTTGCCAGCGCGCATTCAGATTGCAGAAGAGAGCTGTACGAGCAATCGTTCGGGCGGGACAGGAGATGTCGGCAAGAGCATACTTTAAAGAGTTAGGTATACTCACGCTACCCTCGCTTGTAATATTTCAGACAACTGTATATGTGCACAGTAATCTGAATGAGTATGGAAAGCGCGCTGATATGGCGGCCCACTTGCTGCGGAACCCTCAAAGGCTCCTTACAGTGAAGCGACGGCTTGCTAAGTCTGGCAAGGTGACACATGTTGTAGGCCCGACAGTTTATAACAGGTTACCTGAAGCGATTACTTCGGCTCCTTCGTTGGACATATTTAGGAGACGACTCAAAAATTGGCTTCTCGAACATTCTACACTTTTGATGAATTCCTTAACTTTCAGCCAGAAACTTCAACTTACTAATTATTATGATGACTATGGAATAATATATTAAAATAATTTTAAGAATGACATGTAATAAATATTATGAATAAATGAGTATGAGTATGAGTATGAGTATGAGTATCCAATTCGCTTTTTCATCAATTATGGCTCTCCTTAGTTCTTCGATAAAAAAAAATTACCCGCCCCCCCCGCAACCCCACCGCACCCTCCAATCCGCTTCCCCCCGCACAGCAACCCCGCACCCCCCACACCCCATGAACCCGCACCCTCTACCGCCGATAAATGAGCTATCTAACACTGAAAGAATTTTTCAAATCGGAGCAGTAGTTCCTGAGATTAGCGCGTTCAAACAAACAAACTCTTCAGCTTTATAATATTAGTATAGATTACTTTTTTCTTCGAAACATAATGACCGTAATACGTAACTAATGTTTTAAAAATTTACTTACCAGTTAAAAAAGTACAATGCCTGTATACAGGTGTTTTTAATGTATTTTTTCATAGCCATACACAGGGTAAGAAATAAAAGTTGTCTCGACTCCAAGTCCGCAAATAAATTATTTAAATGGACTGAATGTTGGACAGGCGTCCCATACGTCGATGTAGACTTGACTAAAAATATTAGCTATAGACCCTTATCTTTAGCCATGTCCACAGAAGAGACGCGAACAAAAAATGTGTATGACCTTACAAGTCAATCCGATCACTAAAAGTAGGTAAATTACGCAAGATTTGACCTTTAAAAACATACGAACATTTCAAGTTTAATATGTAAAAGCTTGTAATAGAGATACACGAGAAACTATTTCATTATTTTTTTTTTTTTTAGTAAAACTGGTCCGTTTATTGACCACTATCTCACCTGATGAAAAGTGCAGATGAGGCCAAAGGTGTACCTCACTGGTTCATTAACAGCCTATTCACTCAAGTCTTCAAGAAACCTAGGTTGTATTTATCTGGAAATACAGACGACGGAGATTAGTACAATATTTAACATAGGACGTTTTTTGTTTCAGATCCTGCACTTTACCTTCGAAATATCGGTAAGCCACAAACTGCTATAAAGTTAATCGCAGCGATATAAAACAATAGCTACCTATATTAACTCACCGCCGCGTCACCCCTCTGGCCTTCAGACGGTGGTATAATTGCGGGGTGCGAGCGTGCTAGCCCCACCGTGAACGGCGTACGCGCACCCGACCATGCTAGGCTTGCGCCCCGTACGGCTGTGAGGCATTTCGTTGGGTTTTCAATGGTCAGTGTGTAGATTCCTGCTGGCGATGGGAACAGATAAAATAACCAAACGTAATAGAATACTCTCCGACACCAACACGCCTTCCGCAAACCATCACAAATAGTTGTCTATAAATCGCAAAATAACCTAACCAAACCTTTTTTTTGTATGTCACTGCGTTTTCATTCAACCGGCATCTGTAAACCAAACAAGTCAATTCTATCACTAGTATTCATAATAATTTTTGAACTGTTTTTTATATACAAAAATAGTTTTTTAACAATTAGTTCCAGGGACATAATAAAGAAATCTTAAAAAATAATTTATGAATTACTAAGTCACGTCATATTTTGTTAATTGTTATTAACTGTTACTTATTTTGTTTCATAAATAATCTCGGACTATTTACGTCCCACTACAGGGCACAGGCTTCTCGGAATGAGAAGGCTTGGAACGTAGTTCCCACGCGGGCCCATTTCGGATTGGGAAATTCACATACACCATTAAATGTTTCCGCTGGTATGTCCACTTATCTTCACTTAAATCCATACTAATATTATAAATGCGAAAGTGTGTCTGTCTGTCTGTCTGTCTGTTACCTCTTCACGCTTAAACCGCTGAACCGATTAAGATGAAATTTGGTACAGAGATAGTTTGAGACCCGGGAAAGGACATAGAATAGTTTTTATCCCGGAAAATTTCACAGCTCCCGCGGGATAGCGATAAACGAATTCTTCGCAGACGGAGTCGCGGGCAAAAGCTAGTATTTTATAAAAGTACTATTTTTAGAACAATAATAATAAGTCAAGATTATGTAGTCATTTCCATTGCTAATAACTACCTATAAATTAAAAATTTTAAAAACCCTAACGCAATTAAATCTAAGATCCCTTCCGCAGAATACTAAAAATGCTGATAACTTTGAAACGGCTGAACCAATTTTGATGAGATATGTCTAAGAACCATCGCCAAGAAACCTGCTTTCAAATAAAAAAACCGCATCCGAATCGGTTCACCCGTTTTAGAGTTATGATACCACAGACAGACAGACAGACACACACACATAGCGGTCAAACTTAGAACACCCCTCTTTTTGTGTCGGAGGTTAAAAAAAACCATACATCATAAGTAAATAAAAGTTTGTTTTTTTTTGAAGAATCCTCAAAAATCTTAAATGATTTGCATAATAGGTATTCATTTTGTCGTGACGAAACGCGTTTGTGGCATACGAGAATCGAACCCCGATGCGAGATAAGCCCGTTTGCATGACCGACCACTTCGTTATGTTAATACACATCTACATGCGTGATAAAATCGAAATCATACATACATACAAACGGAATGTAGGGATACGAGCAAAAAAATAAAGTGCTGTGTTACCTGACGTTGGTAAGGGAATTAAATGTTGCCATTTTAAGCTTGCGGTAAATATTTATAAGCTTTCATACCTTCAAAGAAAAAAAATAACCTTAATGCCTGTCTGGTTGATAATCCTTTTCCTTAGGAACGCGTGGAGTTACTTATATCAGCTACGCAACAAAAGCTACGGTCCCTTGCAATTAAAAAAAAATCCTTTTAAGTATACAAAATGTTCCCTTGTGTTTCGCATTAGACTCGGCTGGGCAGCGTTCGGGAAGCTCCGCAATATCTTGTCATCCATCCAATATACCGCAGTGTCTCAAGTCAAAAGTCTTTGACCAGTGTGTGTTGCCAGTGATGACTTATAGCACTGAGACGTGGCTGACGATGGGCCTATGCTTGGAGTTTCTCTGCGGGATCGCATTAGAAATGATGAAATCCACGCAAGAACTAAAGTTACGGACTTAGAATGAAGAATCGCCAGACTTAAGTGGCGTAGAATTAACGGCCGGTGGGGCCAAAAGGTTCTCAAGTGGCATCCGCGGACCGGAAGACGCAGTGTAGGTAGGCCTCCAACAAGATGGAGCGACGACGAGGTGGCGGGAACGCGTTGGATGCTGATGGCGCAGGGACGATCTGTTTGGCGAGCCTTGGGGGAGGCCTATGATCAGCAGTGGATGTCTTTCGACTGAAATGATGATGATGATGAAAGTGTTTCCTACACAAAATATTTCAAATTCTAAATTTTCCGACAAAATAAAACTGTACATTCACGCTCACGCAACTGGTTCTGTTCTAGCGTGATATACTGGCACCAGATTAATGTGCTAAGTTTTGTTCGCGAACAAAGGAGTTTCTTACGGAGGGGATGATTATTTTTATTTAAAGGAATATTCATATTCTGAGGTACGTTTAGATTGCGGTTTAATTTAAGTTAAACATCTAGTCACAGTCACAGTTTCATTTAAGTTAAAGAGTAGAGCCCATGGAAATTTGTAATCGGCGCCGAATATAATTTCATCCCTTTCGGTGTCGAGACCCTTGGTCCGTGGGGCCCAGGAGCACTAAGCCTCTTCAATGAGATTTCGAAGAGGCTTATAGATGCTACCGGTGACCGAAGAGCTGGCAGCTACCTCGCTCAAAGAATTAGCCTAGCGATTCAACGAGGAAATGCTGCCAGCATCTTCGGCACAATGCCGCAGGGGCCTTTTTTAGATATAGTTTAGTTTTTAATTTAGTTTGTAATAGTATTATTTTTGTTTGTTTAGATCTAGTTTAGTTTTTAATTTAGTTTGTAATATTTAGTTTATAGTTAAGTTTTATTCTTTGTTATTTTTTCTTAATAGTCAAGTTAGTCGATTTAGTGAATTAAGTACGCATTATGGGAATTAGGTTGACGTGCATACGGATATTGCAAATTAAAAACAACCTCCACTCTTAAAAATCTGTCGAGAGCATGGACCTGCCACCCTACTTGATATGCGTCCAAGTCATCGCCATCTTCTCTTCGGTCTGCCTCTGTTTCTATGGCCATCCCTCGGAACCCAATAGGTGGTAATTTGGGCCCATCGCTGTGGGTGCATGCGGCAGACATGACCAGCCCAGTCCCCTTGAGCTTAGCGGTCTTAGCACCCATGTCTGCAACGTGGGTTTTGGAGGGTTTTAGTATTATTTAATTTGTTGAAACTTTTTATCAATCCAACCCCAAGACTACAGACTTTAAGACCTCAAGATGCCAAGACTCCAAAACTTCGAATTCTCCAGATTAATGTAGTACCTACTAATGACCTTACAACAACATTTTTTTTAATCTTAAAATCCTAACAACGCTTTATCTTAACAATATTTTTAGAAAACTCGATCCTTGTACTGCAAACTAGTATCAAATCAAATTGAATCACACCAATGATATCGAAAATCGCAAATAGATCGAGTTATATCCAAGCGATTTCCTTAAAATAACAAATAGACGCAGGCCCACTTCCTCACGGTCACTGATGTAAACGAGTAGAAATGGAATCGAACCAAACAAATCGCGGTATCGCAGAGTGATTTGCTTAAGACAACAGATGGATGCGACTCCACTTGCTCACGGTACGGCGAACGATAGTCCACAGTCCGATTCGCCGCAAACGAGTAGCAAATTGAATCGAACCAATGACGTCGGCAGCCGCAAATAAACCGCGGTGTCGCCGAGCGATTTGCTTAAGACAACAGTTGGACGCGGGTCCACTGGCTCACGGTACGGAGAAGAATATAACGCATAGTTTGGTCGGCCGTAAACTAATTTCAAATTAACAATTACGTTGTTTTCCAGAATGAACATGTCTAATGGATTCCTATCACATATGAGCGCGAATAGCTGCGTAGATCGTTTTCGACGTCATAAAACAGCAGCATCACACTCGTACTCTGGTGATTCCCTCTAACTACATTCAATTTGTGCATCATGGTTTGGGATCGACTTCATCCAGCCCTGGGCGTATTGACCTGCATGCTTATTGTCTAACGCGCTGCTACTTACTATCGTACCTATTCACTATCTCTTTCTTTCAAACGGTATGAAACAGTGACAAAACGAGATGGTGGAAGCGATGGCAAGCGTTTGCGCGATAGACAGTACGGCCTCTGGTAACAGTCACTTCTGGGAAGCTCAAACCAAAGTTGAATAACTTTGCATCGATAAACCACCAAAATTAGCTTTTGCTGATTCCCATCTGCTGATATTTGATAGAGTCATGATCTGATCAACAATAACAAAAACTGCTGACATCCATAGCAAATCTATGGTTAAAATGTCAAGTTTCAAAAAACATTTTTGTGTAGGTAAAATAAAAATATATTTAGTTCCAAATTTTAAAACGTCATAAATGAAATGTACACGAATCATCTGGTATACAGGTTGTCCCAAAACTCAACGATAATCTGGTACCAGGCAAGAGGTCAAGTTATATACCAATTCTGAAAAGTGATTATAGATTTTTTTTCTTATTTTTTTCCAGAACTGGTATAAACTTAAATTCTCGCCTGGTACCAGGTTATCATTGAGTTTCGGGACACCCTGTATAGTGATTGATATTTTTTTCTGTTCAATGGTTTGCTATTTTGTTACCAGCGTACTTAATCCCATACTATTTCTCTCATGTTTTTTTTTACCTATATAAACCACGCGACAGACGAGTCTATTTCTAATCGTATAAGCTTCTTGCGAAAACTATGGATATTGTTTACCCCGAGAATTCCGCGATAAACATACCAACTAAAATTAAAATAACTGGCCATACAAAGAACTAAGAGATTGAAGCACCAAAAATCTTAATTAGACCGGTGTTCTTATAAATTATTCTTAATGACGTGGCCAAATGGATATGCATCCATGGACTCTGCTGGGCAGTGTTTGCGTTAGCTCCAGACTACACGTGTGTCTATGTTTGTGAACGAGAGCCTGTGCAACCGGGCTGAACGTAGCTTTCTTGATGTTTTGTTTTACGTCACTACCTCTGTCTTACTTGCCTGCCACCAGGCAGATGTGCCTGCCCTACTGTGCTTCGGAATGAACATATTTACTAAAATGGAACCCTCTAATTTGGCAACACGTCTGCAATCCTCCGATGTTGGGGTTATCCAGAGTGCTAGCGTACTATAAGTTCTTGTGCCATCTTTTTATATAAAAAAAATCTCGATGCAAATTATACCAGATGCAGAAGGTGTGATTTTGTGAAATTAGTTAAATCAGTAAGCCTCAGATAACATTCACGATTTCATGCTACTGTAATATACAAGTATCTCAAACAAAGAAACTAAGTTAGTAGTATTAATAGGGCCAACTTGTAGCGGCCGAAACTTGGAACTCGATCCAATTGCAATTTTGAAGGCAACTTCAAACTTGACTTTGAATTCAAACTCACTATTAATGCTGATAGTTAAAAGCTTTGAACATAGAATTAACTAGAAGCAGCGTTACAATCTCCGCGTACTGTAATATGATTGTGTGTGTACAATCAAAGCAAAAAAATACGCGGAATACCCTCCAACTTCGTCTCCTTGTGATCTTTATCTTCGTAAGGTTGAGGATATAATTAAAGCGTATTTTGAACTGAAGATGCCTTTAATATGTGAAGAATTGATTGTCAAAACATGACACTATTTCATTTGACTGTAATATTATGGACTTCAAGAACAGACACGTAACACATAGTTTCATTCTACGTTCCAACGTTAAAAGGACGTAAGCTCTGTTTAGCTATCAAATATAAAAGGCGTTCCTCAGGGTACGTTTTTGGGAAGCACTTTTCTTAATTTCTTAATATATAATAAACTAGCCGTTAAACAACACAATACAAATATTCTTTATTGATCACCAAAACAGTACCGAAAAAAATAATAACAATAAATATTCAGGCAGACAATAGGCGGTATTATCGCTCAAAAGCGTTATTACAATTTATAGCTATAAGCTTGTCCAATTTTTAATGTTTTATTGAACCCTCGTTTGTTTTTGATGACCTTTATCACTTAATAATTGGTTCATAAGGCAAACATAGATAGCCATGAGCTAATTTAACGTAGACAATTCAATTAACTAAACTATGCTTTAGTAACTAAGGTATTATGCATGCTGCAGTGAACTGCAGATCGATATTAATGCTCCTCGATGTAGCTTGATACGTTTACAGTGTGTACCTAGAAATTGATAATGGGTGTTGTTAACATAATATTTCTGATCGTAAGACAATTCTACTAATTTTGTCTTTTACCTAGTAACATTATAAATGCGATTTAAATGCGGGTACTGCCGTTTCGGCGAAAATTATTTCGCAAAATGATTCATTTGGCAACTGTTTGTTTATTTATTTGTTTTTTTTTTTGAGGATATATTTCAGGACTATCCTGTAGGTTAAGTTAGGTTAGGTTTGTTTTATAACAATCCTGAAAAGTTTACAGTCTCAGAAAAAATAAACAGTTGCCAAATGAAACATTTGCCAAATGAATCATTTTGCGAAAAAACTTCATAGGCAGATAGAAAAGATAAGCCGTAGTAGGGCCATACACATTTTTTCATTCACGTATCTCCTGTGGACATGGTATAAGTTAAAAGTCTATATCTACTATTTTTTAGACAACTAAATCAGTGTGTGTACGCCTGGCCGACTTTCGATCCATTTAAATTCTTACGCTCTGTAGGTATGACCCAGTAGACTATTGGTTTGTCCTATGACTTCTCAAGGTCTTGAGTTTGAACCCAGGCTCGCACCTGAGTTTTTTAGAATTTACTTGCGAAATTAAGAGTACATTTGAAGTTTATCATGATCTCTACGGTGAAGGTAAACATCATCCCATGTCCTCTTATTCTGAGAGGTGGCCTGTCCTGAGTGGGATGTATATAGGCTGTGATCTATTCGTTGACACATAGGAAGCTGCGAGTAAAGGTGAGTACAAAATAATTCTCCTTCGCATACTTCACAAAATTTCTCCAGTTATTCAGTTGAAATTTAAGCATATCATCCTGCCTGCTAATATCGAACTCCCGAGCACTTAAGATACATAATTAATTATGTTAAGCCAGTGTTCGTTAGCGCTAAGTTTCCAGTTGTTGTAATTTATTCATAAGTTGACGCTAAAAACTTGGCTGTAACACAAAGTCGGTGGGCTAGCAGTTTAACAACTTATAGAATATTAAGAATAACGCTGGTGGCTTTTTAATAAAGCTAGTTTGAAACCTTAGGTTTTAACTTATAGAGGAAGTTGACTTTGATAAATTGTATAGAGCTTAGGCATCGATGGGTAATAACAACGTTGTTTCAAATTATCGCAAGTAAATTAATAAATGATCTAACTTAAAAAAATATTTTTAAACACCTTTTTTTACTAAAGGTACAACCCAGTAGACGACACCCATCTGTCACCTCCTCTCTTACTATGACATAAGATTGAAGGTGCACACGTATCGAACACAGGGACGTTTAACTTACGCATAGTTTTCTTAATTTAAAGATACTGTCTTGTAGAGCTTGTCTAATTTAAAATGACGCGCCACATCACCGCATTTACGCACAGGATTTGAAACTCAATTTAAGCTACAATAGATAAATATTTCTCTTGGCAGATGAGCGTAAATGCGGTGGTTGGGCGCGCGTCATTTTAAATTAGACAATCTCTACAATATAGGACATAGAAACCTCGTTGCAGGGGAGAGGGCGGACAAATGTTTGCAATAATTTTGTATTATTCGTAATTTCAAATAAAGAGCAGCGATCGATTCTCATTCACCGTCTGAATATATTTCCAAGCTCGCAAAACCTCTATAATTATGAAAGCACTCAACGAAGCTTCGGCGGAGCTTTGTGGAGTTCCGTATAATTTATCACAACGCACCTGCATTGGAGTTGAGGCCGAACTTCCCGATCAGAAGAAAACTGTTTGCTCACTTAGGAAAATGAATGGTAAAATATTCGTAGGCACCCTAGTAAATATGTCTCGAAAAATAGTAATTTATTTTACAAAATACAAATACAAATTATTAATTACAAGTGCACGAATATCAAGTTTAACAAATATAATAAAACAGTTTGCAATAACCAAATGACAATCATGTATCAGTGCTTCAAGTAAGATTGCACTGGCCCTATTATACACAGCCTGTCCCGTAGGTAGCCGGTAGGTATTAAGTGTTTTATTACTTAACAACGATGGGCCTCATAAGAAAGCTCAGTCACTTAGAGGGTGATGAAGAGGGCTATGCCCGGAGTTTCTCTGCGGGATCGCATTAGAAATAATGAAATCCACGCAAAAAGTCACCGACATAGCTCGAAGAATCGCCAGACTCAAGTGGCAGTGGGCAGGACACATCGCTCGTAGAACTGATGGCCGATGGGGCAAAAAGGTTCTCGAGTGGAGTCCACAGACCGGAAGACGCAGTGTAGGTAGGCCTCCAACAAGATGTAGCGACGATCTGGTTAAGGTTGCGGGAACGCGTTGGATGCGGATGGCGCAAGACTGATCTGTTTGGCGAGCCTTGGGAAGCCTATGTTCAGCAGTGGACGTCTTTCGGCTGAAATGATGATGATGATGATGATGACTTAACAACTTAAACGATTGACGAGACTTGACGCGGCGTCAAGCAAACGCTTGAAAAGTGTCAAGCGTTCGCGCTCATTTTCTCTAGCTCATTTAGCACCTTGAAGGAATTGCTTGACAAGCGTACATCTAAACAGTCAAACATACTTCGACTGCTTGGTGGCTTAGGCCTCCTCATCTATACCCAATCATTACGGTTGGAAACGATTTGTATCCACCTTGAACCTGCGGCCTTCACCAAATCGTCCGTCGATCTCGTTGGTGGACGTCCCACGCTGCGTTATATATTTTCATTGATTACGTAGTTTGGTTGTCAACATTCACAGTGGGCCCGCATGAGAACTACGTTCTAAGTCCTCCCATTCTAAGAGGAAACTAATACCATTCAGTGGGATGCATCGAGGCCGTCATGATGATGACGAAAATAATGTCGAGTTTACTCGCTTAACGATACACTACACTGGTTATCTGTCCACTGGCACTTCTGTCCTACCTTTGCCTCTGCACAATCAGTCCGCACGGCCGATCTGCAATAACTTTGTTAGGTGAGTGCGGTTCATAAAGCGGCACCTTGTTTAACCGGTGCAAAGCGGTTCAAGCCGGGTCGAACCGCCCGAAGCCGGCTGTTTGCGGAATAATCTTCTATTGTTTCCGTTGCGGAGCATCGAGTCGATTTCAATCGGCTTTTAAATCGGTATTTGTTGTCTTGGTGTTTTCGGTTATTAAGAGTTTTATTGTGCCTGAGTGGACGGGTGTTAAGTCTCATTTGCTTCAGTTGCAGCTAAATAAACGACCCTTATTCTTAAAGTTAATTTCTTAGTTTCTGCTAATTTTAGGGTTTCACCCCTAAATAGTACAAACTGAGCCTCTGGAAGGTTCTGCTATCTGTCAGTCTTTTCATAAAAGAATGGATAGCAAACGAGGAAATGGATTATTTGATAGTTTCGTATGTAGGTTTAGGATAGTAGAAGAACAATTCGCCAGATGAAAAGCAATCACCGCTGCCCATGGACACCTATGACTTAGATCTACAAGAAAAAACTTGCACGGTGCATTACATTGCGACGCTCAAATGACCAATTTAAAATGGTTTGCATTACGGCCCCCTAATGTAATTCACTTTGCACTAGTTTTCTTGCAAATCTAAACTGGGCTTAATATAGGTCAAATAACGGGTGCCTTGCTAGTTTTTTGGTAAAAATTAGACTCTTTTTACCACCATAGAAACCTGCGGCCCTAGAGGATTACAAAAGTGTTATCTACCAGCCTCGATGGTTCATTTTCTAGTCGGTACCTATTTTCACCAGCTATTTTACTCTTTATGTCGACAGAAGCATTGCTACTTGACAGTAGGGCAATCGAGTATGATTGCAGTGGCTATCCGAACGGACCTTTAGATACTAAGTATAGAGAATCCTAAAACACAAAACTTTCTATACAAAGTTACTCATACATTACGTAACAAAAGACATCTAATTCACATTTGTATTCAAAATCGTGCATGAAAAATGTGCCAAGTCGGTAACCATTGAATACAACAAGCACTGTTAAAGCACGAATGATTTACTACCGCTACATAGTTGCAGGTAGCAAACCTTTCAGGAAATATACCGAGACATTTTATTTTATGCGAGCTATCTCGAATATTATTTTCGAGCTTGGCTCGCATTTTGCTGTCGCGGAGGAGATTAGGGTCACGTGAAATCTGAGTTTTTAAAGTGAGATTAGGAGTTCTTTGCGGGATCACATTCATTAGTAATGATGAATTTCGCGCAATAACTAAAATTAAATCACCGGTATAGTTCGAAGAATCGCCAGACTTAAGTGGTAGTGGGCAGTGCACATCACTCGTAGAACTGATGGCTGGTGGGGCATTAAGTTCTCGAGTGGCGTTCACGGATCGGAAGATGCTTTTTATGTAGGTAAGTTAAACATCCCTGTGCTCGACACTGACCCAATATATGGCACCTCCTTAATTCGTATGTCATAGTAAGGTAAGAGAGGTGACAGATGGGTGTCATCTACTGGGCGTTGAGGTGTCGAGCATTGTTACGTTTACCTTAAGCCTCCAACAAGACGACGACCTGGTTAAGGTTGCGGGTACGCATTGGATGCGGATGGCACAGGACTGGTCTGTTTGATGCACTTTGGGGGAGGCCTATGTTCAGTTCTGGACGTCTTTTTGCTGAAATGATGATAATGATACTTTTGATTCCACTAGCTTATGAAAAACGAAAGAGACCAAATACTGTAAACAATTAAAAACACCTCAAAAAAATACCTTCATATTTTATCAAACTGCAGCGCAAATATTGATAAAATTAGCCTTAAACCCGTATCAATGGGTTGAAGGGGGAAGGGAAGGTGAGGATCATTATTACTATGATTGTGGACGGGATTGACTGTCCGTATATTATGGACGGGTATGTATTACAATACCGATGTACGAAAGACCGAATGTATTAAAACATCGAATGGGTCAAAAGACCGACACGATTTTTTTCTGAAACCGTAAACTTTTCAGAATTTATTAAAACGGCATCATATAGAACCCATAAGGTTAGGTTAGGTTTGTTTTATAACAATCTTAAAAAGTTAACGGTTTCAGAAAAAAATCGTGTCGGTCTTTTGACCCATTCGATGTTTTAATACATTCGGTCTTTTGTACTTCGGTATATACCCATTATGGACTGTTGTGGACTTCACAGGCCCAGTAACAACAGTGAACTGTTGCAAATTCTTAATAACATTATGAGCCACGAGCTTGAAATAAAGGTTAATTTATTTATTTATTATGATTATATTGAACATCAAACCCAACGACAGCAAATCCAACATATTCACACCGTCGTGTATTTCACACCAACTCCTGAAGGAACTGGCTGACAGTGGACCATTCTTCACATTCGGCAGCTGTCGTTTTGATATATTGTCATTGTGTAACTACATAAACAGGCCAGTTTCACCAGACCGCCCGGTTGACCCGAATATCATACATCTGTTGTCTAGTCTCAGAGGTTGGAGGGTTCTTGGTATTGTGGTTGCAGTGTATAGAGGTGGCGAGGCGATTTGTGGGACATCTTACGGTGCAGCGTCCTGGGCATTGAGTATGAAATAGATGTTCTGTAGATAACAATGTCTCTGTCGTTAAGGCAATTAGATAAAGTTTTTGTTAAAAATATAAATATTAGTCTTTTTCTGACTTTGTAGTCAACCAACAAAGAATGATGGGCAGATATGTATGGAACCCAGCCTTATCACCAAAAGGATTATAATGTATGTAGAATTATCGATCCTACCATTTTCTATAATTGTTATTAAGACGACTAGACTGTGTACATAGGTTGGGAGAATTTACATAGGTATAAAACGAACGCACAAAACAAATAATCTTAATGACTTGTAAACTCACGTATTTGAGGGCCGATAACTTGCTTCTCCAGGGTCTTTGAAGTACGTTTCTAATTTAAAAATTAAGCTTAAATAACTAGCTTTCACTTGGTATGCATGCGGTTCGTATTGGACATGGAGGCCAATTTGCCCATCATTCTTTCTTTATCACCCTAAGGTTCAATTTCAATTGTACGGGTTAAAATATTATAGGCTATTTTCACTTACAAGGCATAATGACAATCAACCTTATTGTTTGTATACGTAGGAACGGTAATAAAAAATGGTAGAGCACTTACTTGGTCGTCTTTACTTCTTATATTGTATTTGCATTTTCATACTATCTACTTTGTATACTTAATTTATGTAAGATGACAACGGACAATGGTCGGTTGACGAAAAGTACGCTCAGCAATGAAGCTTGTGCTAAAAATGATTTTTCAAGCAATAATTTATTAACAATCGAGCCATCGGGAATTGTCCATTTTTACGAAATGAAAAACCGCTGTAACAATTTAAGCCACTATAAAATACTTAAAAAAAACAGCCGAGTATTTTAATTCGTCCAGTTCAAATAAATTCACTTCTCCGATTTAAAAATATTTTAAAAAAAATTCGCCGCTCCAACCGTGCCGATAGCACTTTGCACAATTTTTCACAAGGCTTCGTCAAAATGGCGGCACTATTAATAAATCGTGGTCGGCTGCGAGCGATAGCGTCGACTAAATTAATCTATCCTGGACACAATGGGCCATATTTATCGAGAATTTATCATAGCTTCGAGAAGCCTTGTCGAGCGTCTGCGATTATTTTGAGTTTAAAATGTTGAGCACTACCCCTTACACCACAAAAGGTACACAAGTGCTACATTATTCTACGTCACTTGACACTTTTTTTTGAATGAGAAACTTATCAATTACTAGCTGTTGCTCGTGACTCCGTCATTGAAGAATAGGAGTATAAAAAATAGCATACGACCTAGACCTACCACTCGAAGAAATTTTTCTCATAAAAGTCGGTCAAGTCGTTTCGGAGGAGCTCGAGAATTTTATGTATTAGAAGAAAGAAGATAATATTAGAAGAAAAAGTTGTAACACTTACAACGTTTGTGGTATAGCGGCCTTGCCTCTGTCTGATATGATACAGACAGTGGCACTATTTTACAGATAAAGGCAGCTTCGTGACATCTTCTCGTTCATAATTTTGTAGTGGCTGAAGGCTACGGTTTAGCCTTGGTCCTTGGCTGTTGGCTTCTTGAAGAGGCTTAAAGTTACGCATCTATGTCGCTATGGGAAGAGCTATGCTCGAAGTTTCTTTGCGCGATAGTATTTGGGATACGGAAATTCACCGGAGAACTAAAATCACCGACATAGCTCAAACAGTAGTTTTACAATTTATCTAGGATAAAAAAAAATCCGCAGAATGAAACACCATGTAATAGAAATATTGTCTAATATAATATCAGGTTTAAGCCGAGCAAAACTTACTCCAGTAAATTGTTGGCAAGATTACTGGTTTTCACAACAGATCTAATCCTGGCTTACGTTGTTAACTAACATACGTGACTTTCGGCTTAAGCTTTGAGCATGTGTTTGTTTCATCACTTTGCCGGAGCAGCCGTCGTTTCACCGCCTGCAGTAGTTTCAGGACCGCCGGTGGCGCCGCTACCTCCAGTTTCACCAGTCCCAGGTGTACCTTCACTACCTCCTCCTGTATGATCTCCAGTTCCACCAGTATTGCCTGTTTCTGTTGCACCTGTACCAGTATTACCTGTGCCTGTATGGTCAGTGTTCGTGGAACCTGTATTACCTGTTCCACCTGTGTTATTTGCTGTTGTTCCTTCAGTTTCTTCTGTAATGACTTCTTCTGTGGTTGTGTCAACTTTGTGAATCTCATGGTAGTCTTCTTGTCCGACTCTGTCAGCGAAGATGCAGGTTCGTACACACTCGTATTCGTCTTCAAACATGTTCTGATTGGGCAGACATCCTTTCCAAAGGCCGACTTCACAGCGGGAGCCAGGTTTCCAATAATACATTACAGGCTTGGCTGGGAGACCACAGTCATCCCACCTGAAGCCGGCGAAGCATGCGTCTGGTGGTACTGCGAAAGAAATATTTTACTTTTTAGCATTTCCTTAACAAATTACTTCTTTTTTTATATATCATAGGCTTGCGTTTGACCACAATCACGCCTGATGGAAAGCGAAGGTGAGGCCTACGATGGAGCACGCTTGCCTAGAAAATGCTCATTCATAGACTTGAATTTAGAGGAATAAGCGAAAAAAGGCATTAAGCGCGGTGTTGCGCGTGCCCCCAAGCAGTGCAAACCGTACAATAAATACGGGGCACTGTAACCGGTGCGCGCGCGCTGCACAACTGCTCAGACCCTTCCTCCAGAATGGCTTCTATAGGCAATAGGCCGGAACACGTTGAGTCGCTTGGCAGCCTGGCTCAACCTTAGGGTGGTGACGGCCAAAGCCTACCACCGGAGAAAACGTACTTCACTTGTCCTATCTACCTTCTTATCTTTATGGATGTTTTCTAAGTAAGTTAACGACCGCTTAAGCTTAGTTGGTAGTGACCCTGCTTACGAAGCAAGAGGTCCTGGGTTCAAATCCCGGTAAGGGCATTTATTTGTGTGATGAGCACGAATATTTGTTCCTGAGTTATGGATGTTTTCTATGTATTTAAGTATTTATTTATCTATATAAGTATGTCTATCGTCGTCTAGTACCCATAGTACAAGCTTTGCTTAGTTTCGGATTAGGTCGATTTGTGTAAGATTGTCCCCTAATATTTATTATTTTATTATTATTATTATCAATACATCTCACAACGCCATTTATTGGTTGCAGGTGAAGTTAACGCGTTAGTAATTCAAAAGCCGAATTACTTCAACGTTCTTGGATAGCGTTCTATTCTTGTTTAAGGTGCCAAGACGACCAGATGGCCTAGTGGTTAGAGACCCTGACTATGAAGCTTGAGGTCCCGAGTTCGATTCCCGTGTCGGGGCAGATATTTGTATGAAAAATACGAATGTTTGTTCTCGGGTCTTGGGTGCTTAATATGTATTTAAGTATGTATCTATCTATATAAGTATGTTTATCCGTTGCCTAGTATCCATAACACAAGCTTTGCTAAGCTTACTTTGGGACTAGGTCAATTGGTGTGAATTGTCCCGTGATATTTATTATTATTATTATTATTAAGCTTCATCCAATTCAAACCGTTTCTCGCGCAATTTACTAACAAACATCCAAACATCTTTACAGACTTTCTAATCTTACTAATATTATAAATAGTTTTTTTGGATGGAAGTAAAAATGTTTGTTACTCTTCCACGCTAAAACGGTTCGACGGATTCCGATGAAATTTGGCCCACGATAATTTTGATTTGTTTTTAACGACCGCTTTAGCCTAGTTGGTAGTGACCCTGCCTACGAAACAAGAGGTCCTGGGTTCAAATCCCGGTAAGGGCATTTATTTGTGTGATGAGCACACGAATATTTGTTCCTGAGTTATGGATGTTTTCTATGTATTTAAGTATTTATTTATCTATTAGCGTTTGGAACCCAACCTGCCACATCTATATCTACTGCGTAGCCCCGGTGTCGATACGGCATCCCCAATGTTGCGGGCTCCATGGAGGGTAGGGAGCGCAGTGGATGAAAACTTAATTTGGAAATATGGACAAACATAGATCCCAGACCCCACAGGGACCTGAAGGGAAACCGGACGGTACCTTACTGGTGGCCGGAACCGCGAAAGCGGGTCCGTCTACTAAGCAGCCCTCACGGGTTCAACCAACACAGCGGGGGAGTGGTACCACGAAAGTGGGACCGCCCTCCTCCACAAGCGGAGGCAAGGCAGCGAAGTCGACCTTGACCTCAGCAAACATACACACACACGGGGGTGGTGCTGCTAGGGCGGCGCCACCACACACAAAGCGCAAGTCCGTGGGTGGCCGAGGGGAAACCGGGAAACCGGAAGAACCAAGGCCGTCCACGTCGACGGCATACCCTACAGGCTCAGTGCCACCTCAGGGTGGCGCTAAGCCAGAGGGTGCCATCCTCGAGGTCGCCAGGATACCGGGGCAACCTGGAATCCGCACGGCTGAAGAGGTGGCTGCCCTCCAACGTTTTGACGAGGCGTGGACTCTTGTCGACCGACGACGGGCCAAGGGGAAACCCGGCAAGTCGGCGGGAGGCGCTAGTGGAGCGGGGTCCTCCCAACCAGGGGGTGAACCTGAGCCCAAGCGTAAAAGCAAGAGGCAGCGCCAACGTCAAAAGAAGCGTGCTATGGAGGCGGAAGCTGCCAAGCGCGCTGCGGCAGCCCAAGCCAATGAACCCAAACCTAAGGGGTCCGTCAAGTTCGCGAAGGGGGCGGCAAGTGGCCAGGGTAACCAGGCAGCTGGTCGCACCCAACGCGGTAAGGCGCAGGCGAAGGGTAAGGCGGGAGGTGGAAGTACGTCCCGAGCACCGGCCAAAAGGGTGCGCCTCGACGACACTCAGTCGCCTAGGGGTGATCCCAAGAAGCCGAGGCTGGTGGGCGGAACCCAAGTCCCGTATGCAGAGGCAGTGCGGTCGGACTTACTGGTTGCGGTGACAACTGCGACTGGACAGCCCTTGACTGCACAGGCCGCTGATGAAATACAGGTCCTTCTACAGAGGCGTCTTCACAGTGACGCCGTAGATGCGACCAATGACGTGCCAGTGAACCCTGTATTTCAGGGTAAACCGACATACGCCAACGGGGCTCTGAAACTGTGGTGTGAGAACCACGAAACCGTGGAATACCTCACACGGATAGTTTCGGAGTTCACCTTGTCCGCGGGTACCGAACTGATGGTCAAACGCCAGTGTGACCTCGTTAGGCTGGTCCGCTGCGGCGTCCTACTGCCAGGTAAACAGCCGGATATCTGGATAGTGGGACGTACGCTGCGGTTCCAGAACAAGTGGGCAAGGGTGGATAGCTGGATCCTCCATAAGGTCGATAGACAGGACGATAACACGTTCCTGATCTTCAGCGCTCCTGAGGATGTGGTGCAGACCCTGATTGATCGTGGGCGCCGACTCTGCTATTTGCTGGGGTCGGTGTACGTGAAGTTCCAGGGTCCGAAAGGTAAATTTACCGAGCACCTGCCAACGGAGCATGACGACCGAGTGGAGGACGCCAATGACGGAGGGCAGGCAGAGGGAGGGGAGTCGGGAGTAATCTCGGGTATCCCTGTGCCAACCCCTGTGATGCAGTCGAGCCCTAAATCCCAGACTGTAGAAGCAGTGGACGAGGAGGAACTGCTTCGGGAGTCGGAGGAAGGGGCTTGTGCAGCGGGCCTGGGCAACCTGGCCATAGGGGGGATAGAGGCGGAGGAGATGGAGGTGCTGTCGGATGATGGCTTGCCCAACTCACCCGTCTTGTAAAGTCCTCCAAGCAAACCTCCACCACAGCGTAACCGCAACGGCTCAGACGCGGAAATGGTTGGAGGTCAACACAACAGCCATTGCACTGATCCAGGAGCCGTGGGTTAGGAATGGCACCATATGCGGACTCCGGAATGCTGGAGGTAAGATTATTACATATACGGGCCCGGAAAACTCTAGGGCCTGTATTTACATCTCCAGGAATATACATGCGCAAACTCTGACGAGCTTCTGTTCTAGAGACCTGTGCGCCATAAAGCTGCACAGGGCGCAAGACCACAGCCTGCCGGAGATGGTAATTGCGTCGGCCTACATGCCTGAAGCTGACGCGCCTCCGCCACACGACATGACACGGCTGATAACATACTGCGAAGAGGCCGGGCTGCAACTTATTATTGGCACGGACTCTAACGCACATCACATCCTTTGGGGAATGAAGACAACAAACGAGAGAGGTAAGCTCTTAGTTGAATATCTGATGACCACTAATCTACAGATCATGAACGTGGGTTCTGAACCTACATTCGTGAACAGACGTAGTAGAACAATCATCGACCTAACACTAGCCACAGAAGCGGCCTCGGGAACCATCTCCAACTGGCATGTATCCAACGAGGCATCATGCTCAGATCACAGATGGATACGCTTCGATGTGCAAGTAAGTACAGTCCCAGTTACCCCTAAGCGTAATCCACGCAAAACCAACCGCGTGAAATATGCCGAGAGACTGGAACAGCTGCTCAGCGAGCAGACATGTCCAGACAGACTCGTGGGAACAGGACAGATAGAAGAACAGGTAGGTATGCTAACTGACAAGATTATAGATTCCTACCAAACTGCATGTCCCTTATCAACCCCACCAGACAACACAAGTAAAATAAACTGGTGGGGGCCTGAACTGGAAAGACTCAGGAAAAAGGTAAGGCGGCTTCTTAACAGAGCAATGAATACATGCGCCGATCTGGACTGGGACAGGTACAGGGAAGCTAAGTCCAGATACAAGAAGCGATTGAGGTATAGAAGCACCGATTCGTGGCGCAAATTCTGCAGCAGCATAGAGACCTGCGTACAGGCCAACAGGGTAAGGAAAGTCTTAGCAAACCAATCTAGCCAGTTGGGGGGCTCCCTGAAAAAGCCAGACAACACCTTCACGAGCACGCCGGAAGAAACAGAGTGCATCCTGGTACAAACGCATTTCCCAGGCTGCCATATCATGCAATCGGTTGATTGGCTCGAGGAGGACGGAGACACAACAGAGGAGCATTGGGATTATGCACTCAAGGTAGTAAGTCCATCAAAGGTTGTATGGGCTATCAACAGCTTTAACTCCTTCAAATCTCCAGGATTAGACGGGGTCTTCCCAGCACTTTTAAAGTGGGGAGGTAACCGTCTGATCCAAAGGCTCACCACCGTTTTTGTGGCCTGTTTGGCTCACAGGTATGTACCAAAGCGATGGAGGGAGGTAAAGGTAATTTTCATTCCCAAACCGGGGAAAAGTGACTACTCGGAACCCAAATCTCACAGACCTATTAGTCTCACGTCATTCCTGCTGAAGACCCTAGAAAGGCTGTGTGACCGGGATCTGAGAGAGAATGCCCTAGCTACAGTGCGCCTACACTCACACCAACATGCGTACAGTCAAGGTAAATCAACAGAGTCAGCTCTACATGCAGTGGTCAGCAAAATAGAAGAGGCCATTGAAAACAAATCAATGTGTCTCGGCACCTTCATTGACATCGAAGGAGCTTTTGACAAGACCAACTTCACCAGCATCACGTCGGCCCTGGTCAAACACGGAGTGCATCCGGTATTGGTCGACTGGATAGATAACATGCTCAGTAAAAGAGTCGTCAAACTCGCGTCATCTGAGACACAACATGCACTGGTAGCCAGAGGATGTCCGCAAGGAGGGGTGCTTTCCCCACTGCTGTGGAACTTAGTAGTTAATGACCTCATAGCCAGACTGAACCAGCACTACTACTTCACGATCGGGTATGCTGATGGTATTGCTATTTTAATTAGCGGCAGAGTCAGCAGTACCGTGTGCGATGTTACGCAGCAGGCGCTACGAATTGTGGAAAATTGGTGCATAGACAACGAACTGACCGTCAATCCCAGGAAGACGGAACAGGTAATGTTTACTAACAAACGTCTATTGGGCAGCTACAACCCCACTAGACTGTTTGGTACGGAGCTACAGTTCAGCTCGGAGGTAAAGTATCTGGGAATCATTCTTGATAGTAAACTGAACTGGAGCAACCATCTCAACAGCAAGATCGACAAGGCTACAATAGCCTTCTGGCAGTGCCGCAGAATGATAGGTAAAAGGTGGGGACTATCCCCGAAAATCACTCTGTGGCTGTACCAGTCAGTCATCAGGCCCATTATCAGCTACGGTGCAGTGGTGTGGTGGCCGAGAACCAAGCTGATCACCGTTGAAGCAAAGTTGCAACGACTTCAAAGGCTGGCTTGCATGGCGACTACGGGCTGCATGAGGACTACTCCGACTGCGGCCCTGGAAGCCCTACTGAACTTGCCGCCGCTGCATCTGTTTATCCAACAGGAAGCGGGAGCGGCTGCGGTAAGGCTCAGGAAGCTGAACCTATGGAGGAACGTGAATGTAACACACACAGGAATACTGGGTGTACTGGTAAATAGGGAGCCGCTCATCGAAGCGGTCACCGACAGGATACCTAAACAGTACGTATTCGACAAAAAATATAGGATACAATTACACGAAGACCCAGGGGAGGGCCTCAACCTCAAGGAGTTGAGGATCTTCACGGATGGATCGAAAACGTCAACAGGTACAGGCTCTGGAGTACATTCAGAGGACCTGAATATCAACATCTCATCGCCATTGGGGATCCATAATACCGTCTTTCAGGCGGAATGCATGGGTATCATAATGGCAATAACAGCGATTAACTCCAGAGAGGTACAGGGTTTTCCAATCCGTATACTGTCTGATAGCAGATCGGTCTTGCAAGCCCTGCAGAGCAACACTATGACATCGGGGCTAATATACGAGTGCCATCGAGCTCTGACGAAGGTAAGTGAGACAAACACCATTACCCTTCAATGGATAAAGGGTCACAGTGGATCGCGAGGCAACGACGCGGCCGATCGACTGGCGAGGGAGGGATCGGAGTTGAGGGTTTATGGACCTGAACCCATTCTGCCCCTGCCTTTCGGATGGTTGCGCGGCCAGTTGCGCCACAACACCAAGGTAATGCACCAAGAATATTGGACAAACCTAGTAACCTGCAGGCAGACCAGAGAAGCTCTTCCGAAGATCAACCCCGGATTATCCCGCAAACTTCGCGGTTATGGAAGAACTCAGCTCCGACTATTGGTTGGGGCTCTAACTGGACATGCCTTACTTAACAAACACTTACACAATTTAGGTGTTACAGACAGCCCCCTATGCAGAGCGTGCATGGAGGCGGAAGAAACGGCCTCACACGTCCTGCTGGAGTGTGTTAGTGTGGCGAGCTACAGGGCACTACACCTCGGGACACCGAGGTCGCTCCAGGAAGTCGTCGGCAACGTGAAGGGTCTGCTAGGCTTCCTTATGGAGTTGGGCTGGCATGAATAGTGCCTACAGCCAGTTACGCAAAATAGGCGCGTAAAAGACGTCGAGTTGCGGAAATTAGCCCGTTATTACCTATTACCTATTACCTATCTATATAAGTATGTCTATCGTCGTCTAGTACCCATAGTACAAGCTTTGCTTAGTTTGGGACTAGGTTGATTTGTGTGAGATTGTCCCCTAATATTATTTTATTTAAGTATTTATTTATCTATATAAGTATGTTTATCGTCGTCTAGTACCCATAGTACAAGCTTTGCTTAGTTTGGGATTAGGTCGATTTGTGTAAGATTGTCCCCTAAATATTTATTATTTTATTATTATTATTATCAATACATCTCACAACGCCATTTATTGGTTGCAGGTGAAGTTAACGCGTTATTTTAAAAGCCGAATTACTTCAACGTTTTTGGATAGCGTTCTATTCTTGTTTAAGGTGCCAAGCTTCATCCAATTCAAACCGTTTCTCGCGCAATTTACTAACAAACATCCAAACATCTTTACAGACTTTCTAATCTTACTAATATTATAAATAATTTTTTTGGATGGACGTAAAGATGTTTGTTACTCTTCCACGCTAAAACGGTTCGACGGATTCCGATGAAATTTGGCCCACGATAATTTGAACCTTTGACCAGTCTGGAAAAGGCAGACAAATAACCGATCTGGATGGAAAAAGGTTGAAGAGGCGTATGCCCAACGGTAAGCGAAAACGCGCTAAATATTGAGAGAAGAGAGAAGAATTTGAACCTGGATTAACACACGATACTTTAACTCATTCTTCTCTTTTCATGTTCTTCATGAACAGTTTATTCGAAGCTACATAACTGCACCAGTTATCAAGTAGAATAGCCATTCGAGCGGCAGTTTTTACTTTAAAAATGTACTTCGTCTTACGATAGTCGGAAACTTTATTTTCCAAGTTAGCGCGAAGTGAAATGAAGTGGGACACTTGTTGCGCCGAAGATAATTTAATACATTATTATATAAAACACTTTTGCAACTTGTTGTAAATGGCGGATGCTTAAAATGTCGAAATCTTTGAGGTAATCTATGGCATCCGGGATTGTGTTAACATGTACGTAATAAGGGATGCAATGTTATGTATGTACAGCAGTTCATTTTTAATCTATCTCCCCCAAAAAATGAGCCTACGATGTGGTAAAGCTCGCAGCAACCACTTAGATGCCTTTGTTCAGCAGTTCGAAATGATGTTGAAAGAAACTAATTTTCCGTCAGGTATTAAGTATTCTTACGTTGATAGAACTTGGAAGCTGGAATAAATTACGTATACAGATCTTCGCACATAATAACAACCCAACAGCCACTCGATTCAAAGTCCTACAGTTCACAAAATGTGTGTAAATGTAGTGTTCGACGCATGTTCTAACGCGTCGACTATTCGTCGTAGACTTTAGTTCAACTCGAAAACCTACCACTGACGCGTTGCCCATATTTTCCAATATATAAAAATCTCGTGTCACGGTGTTTGTTATCGAACTCCTCCGAAACGGCTCGACCGATTTTTATGACTTTTTCTCTATATTCGGTAGGTCTTAGAATAGATCGTAGACTATTTTTTATGCCCCTATTCTTCGCAGACGGAGTCGAGGGCAACAGCTAGTATATATATTAGATATGTCTAGTATCCATAGTACAAACTTTGCTGAGTTTGGGTCTAAGTAGGTCAATTGGTGTGAATTGTCCTGTCATATTTATTTTTTTATTTAGGTATTATATTAGAAGACAAGCTGACCCAGTTGACTACGCATTTCCCACTCGTTGACACCACGTAGTCCACTAGTGACCACTGGGTGCATCATTTAGTTGGCTACTGGACTGAAAGTACGAGTTGAGTTGGTGCCGCAGTGGTGTAGAATTGATAATTGTGTGACCTTTTATTTTCTTTTTTTTTCCCCTGTCATCTACCTCCAACATAATCGGAGTCCTGTCTTCACTAGCTACATCTTCCAGTCCAGTTCTATCATGTGCTACTGCTCGTACTGCCATGCTTCATACAATATCTTTCTGGCTCCCATCCTCTTTTAGTCTTTCCGGGTCATTGCAATTGTGCGACCTTAACATAACTTTTCTAAAAATATCACTACGGATTTGTAAAATGCCAAGGCTCTAGCCTTTTAAATATATTCCACTTGATTAGGTTTATAAAGATAGGCGCACGCCAGCTAGAAACTTTATCGCTACCTGCTTATTAGGTCGTCACTTTAGACTTTTAGCGTTTGCTCCATGACCTATATGCTTCGTACTAGATTAGCCCAACGGTAAAACTTATTAACCCTTACATTCACGCCCTTTTAATATTATGAAGCCAGAGTGCTTCAACATTCTTGGGCATACCCTTTTATTCTTGAACTGAAACAATTACTTTGCTCATCCGAAAAACAATTGCAAAGTAAAACAAAGTAATTATTTCAGTTCATTAATGCGGACCTCCGCAAAGTAACGCCTGATTTAATAAATTACCTTCTATTCTTGTTTAAAATTAATATTATCCTACGGGAATGTATTACCAGGATATTAAATATGCTGTCTCAATTCAGAATTAAGACTACCTATAGGTACGCCACCTAATACGCCATGACGACTTCTTTCTAAATATTTTGGAAGGCAGGATTGAGAAAACGAGAGATAGCGGGAAGCCTAGAATAACATTTTTAAGACAAATAAAGGAGACTGCCTCGTAATGAGAAACACAAAAGACTGGCTCAAAGAAGAGAGAATTGGCAATTAGGTACTCCATCGACAAAAGCTCTTAAGTAAATGATGATGATGATAATGATAGGTACGCCAAAGTTATATTCAAACATCTTTACAAACTTTCTGAACCTTATAATATTAATGGGATAGGTAGGATTTTGTTTCTTGATTTAAACCGTTTCCCAGACGTAGTATAAATAAATCTATACAAAGATTACACCTTGCTCCTACAATATTATGGTACAAAATCAATTGAATTTGTTTAAAATACGCTTTGCTTTTAAGTCAATCCTGCATAGGTAAACAATATACTTAACACAATGATTACCTCTAATTTTGCAGTAGCGTATCTAAATAGACGGAGCCTAAAAAAAGGATTGTGTTATTTCAAATTCTTACCAGCCAGTGTGTTTTCTAACACCATACTTCCAAAACTGGTGAAAAGAAAAAACTTTAATGAAAACATTTCAGCGCCGACGTCTGTTATTTAGTAATTTCTAATAACAAGAGAGTCTTAGGTGTTAATAATCGCGTTTGATTACTTTCCATTAATAAACATTAATGGAAATTACGCGCACGAGTTATTACTTAAACGAGTTTGTATTTTTTATGAATGGGCGTAAAGCATATTTATGATTGGAATATTAATAAACAGTTCCGATAAGAGCAGTTATGTTTTAAAATTTTAATGGTTATTTGAAATTTTTACGTCAATAGATTTTATGTCAAAGATGTACCAGATACTCCTTTGAAGCAGTCTTTTTGATAAAACGTCACTTCGAGTAGAACATTAAACGGCGAAGGTTTTCCACATCATTTTGGTATGCACTGTAGTATAAGTGCAAGCAAAGTCATTGTAGCCTAGTGCTTTCAAGGGCTCTATATCTAAATCCCTAATGATTATTTGTCCTAATGTAATGTTAGTCCTAATGATCGTTTGTCCTAACTCTTTTTTTTAAATCTATCAATTGTTCTGGATTTTTATAAAACAAACCTAACCTAACCTATAGAGTTCTAGAGGATAATCACAAAAAAGTTCCTGAAAAATTCACGGTTTCCGAGAAAAAAAGTGTTAGGACAAACGATGTTAGGGATTTAGAATGAGACCCTCTTTCAAGCAGAGGGTCGTGGGTTCGCGCGCCCGGGCTCGCACCTCTGAGTTTGACATTCATCATGAGCTTTACGGTAAAGAAAAATATCGTGAGGAATCCTTGCACACATGTGCGAAGAAATTCAATGGTGTCTGTTAAATTCCCAATGCGCACTGGGCCCGCGTGGGAACTACGCCCCAAGCCCTTTCAATCTGAGTTCGTTGGCATTCGTTTAAAAAAAACCGTTAGACAAACTCCAATTTTTTTGCGACATTTATTGAAAATAACTTAACTTTCACTCTATGTTCGAACATTGAAACCAAACGCTAAAACGTCATAGAAACACAGTCATTTTTTTCAACTGAATAGGAACGCAGCCAAGTTTCCGAACGCTGCCAAAACATTCGACACGTACTGAATTTGTACCCTAACACCTTCAACAAAAGGTTCGATGTGATAAAAACCATTTTGAACATGGTAAATGTCATGTTTATTATCGAATTGGTACGGATTTATTCCCGGTATATACATCTACTTTGCTCCCTGAGGCGCACTTGCAAGATGGCCGCTCCGAGAGCGATTCGCTTATTGTTTTGACATTAATCTGACTTATTCGGGTATTTACCCTTACTTTCGGTTAGTAGTTGAATTTTGATTCGGTTAACGAGATTAGGCAACCGGCAGTTGAATGGGAATATGACGGAAATTGTGGCGGAATTTGTTTTAGCAGTTTGTAACAGGATTGTTTTGAGTTCAGACAATTGGGGAGAACATTAGATTGCGAGATTGAAATTTTAGGTGAGACTGGTGGTTAAATTGTTCCGTTTTAAAATGAGAAAATTTCACTTTTTAAGTCACGACGATTTTCAATTTATGGGTAGAGTCCAAAAGATAGGGTACCTTAACGGCGGTAATTAAAATTTGAACGATAGTTTTCCGTTGTGATACAAAAATCTATGCTAATTTTATAAATGTGAAAATGCGTCTGTCTGTCTTATTTGTCTGTTATCTCTTTACACTTAAACTGACTTAGATGATTCAAGATTCAAGATTCGTTTATTTGGCCAAGTAACATCAGTCACATTTAATCTAGCACAACACAACAACTTTAATCTAGGTAATTAAACATTTCTAAGATATGATTTTTGGATCGTCCTCTAAACAAGTCTATAAATTCATTTATTGTATACAAAGGTTGCATTTCAAAAAACTTCTCTTCTTTCAAACTTATTTTCTTTTAAACTTATTTAACTCTAATGATGTTATTTCTAAAGGAATTAAATTATACAATAGGTATTTGTGCAACAAGAGAGCAAAGTTGGTTTTTACTGCGAGTGTTGATTTTGAATCACGAGCCAGCGAAGGATTCTATAGTTGAATCACGAGCGTGAGCGAGTGATTCTAAGTTAGAATCCTGAGTGCGCGAGTGATTCAAATACAAGAGATGCAAAAAACTTTGGTCTCGTGTGACACATACAACTTTTCACCTCAGCAGCGAGAACATAATAAATTGTTAAAGGTATATAAACGTCGTCTTTTTGTCTTTGTTGTGGTTTTCAACATTGAGTAAATACTCCATAATTGTACCTATATAACAATACAGTATCTGAAAAAGTGTTTGCACCCTTTGCTAGTCTCCATTGCTTAAAAATATCATAAGCTTTTAAATATTTTTCGCGAGACTATTCAAGTAAGAAACTTCAATCTGCATTTTGTATTACTGCCTTAATTCGTCTGGTGTTCAATTGTTGACTTCGTCACTGGACTCACTCATATCATATTCAAAAATTTATTAAATAAGTACTTATTACTATTCGTATAATTTCCAAATTGCCATTATCGTGTATCAAACTCTAGATATCGAACTCAGCAGCTAGCGAAACAGAAGAAGAAAAGAATTAAAATTTGAATCCCGCTATTTTTTAAAGATTCGTTCCGATACTGCACCCGATATTTATCACGATGTTCAAGATTGTTAAAATTATTAATAAATGTATAGATACATGTTAAACATTGTATTTTTCTACAACATTTTTACTATTTGATTACTTATATAAAAATATGATCCAATTATTAATAAAGTACCATAGTTAAATTTAAAACCTTAACAGACGAATTACAATTTTAAGGTTAAGTACGTATTATGAGTATCCGAACGTTCAATCGTTCTTTTATTTTTTAGGCCTACTAGGTATGGAATTTGAAATCGAACTTAGAATCGATTTGATCTTATCTCTCGCTCTTTTCGTATTGAAATGAAAGTGACAGATCAAACTGAAGTTGAAATCTTTCGAATTCAGCACATGGGAAGGATGAATGATGGCATTGTCCTCGACATTTAAAAAAAATATTTAAAAGCTACTTTGTCTCACGCAGTGAGCAAAATCGGATTTTGCTCACTGTTTTTTAGTAGCAAAACCTGCCTGTTTGAGGTGCTGAGGTGAAAATATATTTTTAGTGGCAAGCCTTGTTTATATGCTTTCCTTAACTGATGAAATTTTACAAATTATTTACAATGAACTGAGACAATTACTTTGATCACCCGCAATTTTAACCGCTTACCGCTTAGGTAGGTAGTGAGTGAGCAAAGTACTGGTTTCAGTTCATTGATATGGACCTCCGCAAAGTATCGCCTGATTCAATAGATTATTTACATAACTTATTGAAAAGCGTTACTTTGCGGAGGTCCAAATTAATGAACTGAAACAATTACTTTGCTCATCCGCAAGACACTTTACCTTATGGTAGCGGGTAAGCAAAGTTATTGTTTCAGTAGATTATTTACAGTTCTAGTTAATTACTTAGGGTTAGGAACTATAGTTAGTTAGCTCAATTCCTCCAATTCCAATTCATTTATCCCTATCCTGCAGGCAGGGCTGGGCAGTATTTGAATTACTTGTAATTGAAATACGTAATTGAAATACAAATACGTATTTGGTATTTGTATTTCAATTACTCGCTGAAAATGTAATTTGTAATTCGTATTTCAAATACCTGACGCTAAGGTATTTTGTAGTTAGTATTTCAAATACTTATGACTTCAAAATACATTTTAACAAAATACATTTAGATTTCATTTAGCGATCTTAAGTTGAACATGAAATCGCACCGGTGTAGACATGACTATTCAGGGAACGTATCAAAATATATAAAGTTTAAAACGAATAATGGACGAAATACATAATGGTCATAATTATATACTAAAATTTTCTATGAAACTATTGATAAAACGAACTTTTTTAATCGTGTAATCTACAGATTGGTTTTGTAGGTAGTTTATATGGTTATGTACAAACACATGAGGGTAGGTAAATAAAGCATGTATTAGTCTTACACCGAGCTTGTAGTTTGATTCACGTATCCTTCTCCTAAGACATCAACATGGCGCAGTCGGTTATAAACTAAAGAACTAAAATATAAGTAATTAAATTAGTGAAGTGATATACAGTTTGAGACTTGTAGTGATTTACTTCAAATGAGTACAGATTAGATTAAAGTGTTGTATTAAGTAAACTAGACAACATTTTCTGCTACAATGGAAGCCGTCCTACCGCCACCACCCCCGTTTCACTTTATTAATAACCTGGAAAACGTTACATCAGGAAATCTTTCAAAGGAATGGGGGAAATGGAAAAATGCGTTCAACATTTACTTTGAGGCATGCGAGCTTAAAACTAAAAGTGAAAAAGTACAAACCAACATTTTATTGCACGTCATTGGTGAACAGTGCCGTGAATTATTTTCGCAATTTGACAGTAAAGTAAAGGTTGATACTGTTGATAAAGTCCTGCAGCAATTCGACTTATTTTTTTTACCGAAGAAAAACATCACCATTGAGCGACATAAGTTTTTTATTCGCAGTCAAGAACAAGGCGAATCTGTAGAACAATACGCATTTGAATTGAAAAAATTGGCGAGTTCGTGCGAATTTAAAGAACTTATGGAGGATTTGATAAGGGACCGAATAATATGTGGAATACGGGAGGACGGTTTACGGGAACGTCTGTTACGGGAGCCTGATTTGGACCTGAAGAAATTGTTGGATATATGTAATGTAGCACAAATATCAAAATTACAAGCGGGTGTTATCAAAAGAGAATCAAATGAACATGAGGTTTACAATATCACTATGCCGAGTCAACGAGAGCAATATACTTTTGAGGATGAGGGTAACGCGCGCTCGGTGGACTGGGTATCGAGAGGAGGATTGCGCAATCATCGCAGTGGTCAGCGCGGCCGGGGTCGCGGCCGCCCACCGTTGGGCGATCCGCGCGCGGTGCCTGTGCGTTCCGTGCCGCCGAGATTCAACGCCCAGTCGGCCACATCACCAGCGAGAAATGCTCAGTATCATCCGCGCCCATACCAAAGGAATCGACAGACAAGTTGCCCAAGATGCGGATTCGCTCATCACGGCGGGAGCTGTCCAGCAACCGGGAGGAGATGTTTGAGGTGTAACAATTACGACCACTTTTCCCGGATGTGCAACGTTAATGAAGTTATAGCAGATGAGTCAACCGACCAGGTAATTTACTATTTTTCAGAAACTTATAATGGCTGGACCGTAGATTTGATGATAAACAATTGTGAAATTAAATTTAAATTGGACACTGGGGCTGACGTCAATGTTTTACCGCGTTCATTTTTAAGAAAAATAGGAATTTTAGAACAAGATTTAGGGCCGTCGTCCGTTCGCTTAAGAAGTTACTCTGGTAATAATATTAAAGTAATTGGGCGTTGCAACTTAAAAGTAATGCATAAAAATCGTGAGTTTATTTTGGATTTCCTGGTAGCTGATGTAACTTCCCCGCCTATTCTAGGCCGAGATTCATGTAGTGAATTAAATGTAATCAAATTGGTATTGTCAGTGAGTAGCGATAGTAAGCAAAGTACGAAGAGTAAAATTTTTAGAGACTATTTTGACGTTTTTGAGGGAGTTGGTTGTATGCCAGGAGAGTATAAAATAGAAATAAATAAAGATATAAAACCTGTGGTTCATGCGCCCAGAAAATTACCGTTAGCATTAAAGGATAGTGTCAAAGCAAAATTAGACGAAATGATACGAGATGGAATCATTGCTAAGGTTGAGGGGCCCACGGATTGGGTGAATAGCATGACAGTGGCTAGGAAAGCTAACGGCGATATAAGGATTTGTTTGGACCCGCGTGATTTAAATCAGGCAATTCGGCGTGAACATTTTAAGTTGCCGACGTTAGATGAAATAACTGCGGATTTAGGTGGGTCTAAGTATTTCAGTACATTAGATGCCAAGCACGGGTTTTGGCAACTGAAATTACATACAGAAAGTTCCGATCTCTGCACTTTTAATACCAGTTTTGGCCGTTACAAGTTCTTACGCTTGCCATTTGGCATTACTTCGGCGTCAGAGGTCTTTCATAAAAAGATGTACGAAAACTTCGATGATTTACCAGGCGTATGTTTGTTTGTTGATGATATACTTGTGTATGGTTCCACTAAGGAAGAACATGACTACAGACTAAGAATGGTACTAGGTAGGTGTAGGGACCTAAATATAAAATTAAATAAAGATAAATGTAAATTTGGGTTAACAGAAATTAAATATTTAGGACATAAAATCACCCAGGAGGGTATTTATCCTGATGATTCACATACCTCAGCAATAAGAAACATGCCCCGTCCCAGTAATGTTAAAGATTTAGAGAGATTCCTGGGTATGATAAATTATGTTGGAAATTTTATTTCAAATTTATCTAGCAAGAACCATGTACTTAGAGAGTTACTAAAAAAGGACATAGAATGGCACTGGAATGCGGAACATGAAAAATCATTCAACGACCTTAAAAAGTGTTTGTTAAGTGTTCCTATATTGCAGTATTACAGTTTGAAAAAACCTGTAGTTATTTCGGTCGACGCTTGTAAAAATGGTCTTGGTGCATGTCTTCTACAGGACAATTTACCAGTCTGCTATGCATCAAGGTCACTTACAAAAGCTGAGCAAAACTATGCCCAGATAGAAAAAGAGCTCCTAGCTTGTGTATATGCCTGCGAAAAATTCTATACCTATTTATATGGCCGTAGTGATATTACAATCGAGACTGACCACAAACCGCTCGTCAGTATCATTTCTAAACCAATAGCGACCGCTCCTGCTAGGTTACAAAGGATGTTATTACGTTTGCAACCATACTGTTTCAAATTGGTTTACAAGCCGGGGAAATATTTATTTATCGCTGATACCCTGTCCCGCGCCGTAGAACCGGTTAGCGGCCCGCCGACGGAGCCGCGCGATCAGCTGGACGCGCGCGCTCAAGTATGTGCAGTGGCAGTCAGCAACCCGCTAGTAGATACACATTTTGTACAAATTCAAAAGTTAACTCGAGAAGATCCAGAATTAATTTTATTAGCGAATTATATTATGAATGGATGGCCAACACATAAACAGGAAGTAAAAAATGAAGTGAGATCATACTGGGGGTACCGGGATGAACTATCTTTTGCCTATGATATGCTATGGAAAGGGAATAGAATTATTATACCGTGCGCATTGCGGGGCGAAATGTTAAGGCGAGTACACATCGGCCATTTAGGTCTTGAAAAGTGTAAACTTCGTATTAGAGAGATCATGTTCTGGCCTAATATTAACACTCAACTGGAGGACCTAATTAACAACTGCCAGGCTTGTTTAACTTTTAAAAACCAAAATAGAAAGGAATCCCTTATTCCTCACGAGATTCCTAACCGAGCCTGGTCAAAGATTGGTGTGGATGTTTTCCATTTTCATGGTAGTAAATATTTAATTGCTGTCGATTATTACAGTAAATACGTAGAAGTGGCTGAATTAAATTCTTTAACAACCGAACACATTATTCACCATTTGAAGATCATATTTAGCCGTCAAGGTATACCAGATATTGTTATGTCTGACAATGGACCTGAATTTAGTTCTCAGAGTTTTCGAAAATTTTCAAAGCAATGGAATTTTCAACATTTGACTTCCTCGCCGCATTATGCTCAATCTAATGGCCAAACAGAACGAATAATACAAAATATTAAAAATATATTAAAAAAAACACAGGTCGAAGGCGAAGAATTTAGATTGGCTTTGCTGGAATATTTGAACACTCCTATAAGCAATAGGTTAGCATCCCCGTCTGAATTATTAAACAATCGCAAATTGAGAAGTATTGTACCATGCTCACCAAAATTACTTCAACCAAAAATACAAAAATATGTCAAATCAGAACTACAGTTACGTCAAGCAAAACAAAAAGAATATTATGATAAAGGTGCTCGCGATTTAACGCCGCTGGTTCCGGGTCAAAAGATTAAAGTAAAAATTAATAGACGCTGGGCCAGTGGCACTGTACTCTCAATTCGTGGTATACGCTCGTATGCAGTACACGTGGAGGGTGGTGGTATTCTAATTAGAAACCGACGACATTTGATACAAGACTCAGAACGACGTCCGGATGTAGCAATGCAAAAACGCGCAGTATGTTCATTGCCTTATGACGACATAATTACCTGTAGCGATAACACGATGACCTCATCATTACCGAGCGCGCCGGCCGCCAGCGCGCAAAACGTACCCCATTCCCCTACAGCCCCAGTGTCCAACCCCAGAACCACTAATAATTATGTTACTCGTTCCGGCAGGACAGTAATACCACCTGATCGTTGGGGCTACTGAGTGCCGTCATCAAGTCAACAAATTGTCTAAGCAAATAAATAAATCCTCATCCAGAAAATTTATCTAGTCAACTAATATTTTATAATCGTTTACGTAAGCGTGCTTGGTCGGCTGACGGATTCTATTGTTGTATATGGATATTAATAAAATTTGACACTTTAAATAATTATAATAAGCATGAGTTTTTTAATGTATTTAATTTAGTATGATTTAATGTATTTAATTTGAACATTATTAACTAATTTAATGTTATTATTTGTTTTTTCATTCCAATGTAGTATTGTATAAAATATTTAATTGCTTCATGTTATGTCTATTTATAACTAGCGCACGCAGTCAGTAATAAGAATTAAAATAATAATAATAAAAAAATAAATAAAAAGAAATGCCATAATAATTGTATTTTAAAATTAAGTCCAGAAATGAAATAAAATAAAATAAAATAAATTATAAGCACGTTTAGCACAATATAAACAAATAAGTCAGTAAATAATGTAATGTGTAAATCGATTTAATTATTCAATTTTATTGTGCATCGTTTTCATCTTGATTTTTTTTTTAACACATGATAAAATGAATGAAAGTTCTGAATATGGAATATGAGCCTATTAATTATAATGAATTGAAACAATTACTTTGCTCACTCACGACCTACCTATTAATTATAATTTATCAAACACAAAATGCTAATTTATATTCAGTTTATTTTTCTCTGTTTTAAAGATGTGATGAAAAGATAAATTAATCTATTTACTTATTTAAAAAATAAGGAGGTTGTAGGTAATGATACGTTAATCTATTTATTTAAAAAATAAGGAGGTTGTAGGTAGTTTATATGGTTATGTACAAACACATGAGGGTAGGTAAATAAAGCATGTATTAGTCTTACACCGAGCTTGTAGTTTGATTCACGTATCCTTCTCCTAAGACATCAACAGGTTTAGGTTAGGTTAGGTTTATTTTATGAAAATCCTGTAAAGTTGAGAATTTCCAAGAAAATTGCATTATATCAAATGAACATTATGTATTTCGTCCATTATTAATTTTAAACTTTATATATTTTGATACGTACCCCTTTATTCATTCCCCTATGAGAGGCAGATAACACTTTTAAGTCTGGTGTTTAGGAAGGAAACTCTGCTTTTAATCAGTAAAAGTACCTAGTTTCCTTTCAAGAGAGTAATTTTTAGTAAAATAATACGAATTACCCACGTCTCAAAACTACTTTAAGTCGACATAGGTATTTCAGGCCGTAGCGTACTTGAGTGCACGTTTGGCACAGCCGTAGCGTGTTCTTCCGAGAGGAAGGGTTACGAATTAGCCCGAAACTGTCGAGTTAAACTCGACTCGTTTTGAAACGTGAGTAATAGTAGGAGAGCTGGCACCAATTTTTGGGTAGGTGTTTGAGGCAAGCTGAAACCTTGTCACATACTTCTCCTATTATACCCCAACACGGAACTGCAGACCTGGCTGGAAAGTACCGGGGCTAAATGAACCTATGAATTTTTATTTTTTTATTGGTACCAAAAATATATTTGAGGCAATATGCAATTTTTATATGTTGAAGTTTAATGTTTAAAGAATAAAAAAAAATAAGCCAGACGATTTAGACAGGGCTTTAATATTGCCAAGCGCGTGCAAACATATTTTTCAAAAAATATAAAAAATGTATTAGAGGCAACTTGAAATTCCCACCAAAATGACCTGTCTTTTTGAGAATCTTATTTTTTAGTTATAAATAATACTCTATTAAAATTTCAATATGCCTCAAATACATTTTTTATATTTTTTTGAAAAATATGTTTGCACGCGCCTGGCAATATTAAAGCCCCGACTAAATCACCTGGCTTATTATTTTTTTTATTCTTTAAACATTAAACTACAACATATATAAATTGCATATTGCCTCAAATATATTTTAGGAACCAAAAAAAAAATTAAAAATTCATGGTTTCATTTAGCCCCGCTACTCACCAGCCAGGTCTGCAGTTTCGTGTTGGAGTAGGTATAATAGGAGAAGTATGTGACAAGTTTTCAGCTTGGCTTAAACACCTACCCAAAAATTGGTGCCAGCTCTCGGACCATAATCTGTATTGTTTCACTACGAGTGAGTCTCACAACCTCACGGTAGTTTCATGTTTAAAAAGAGTAATTTTCTTTTACTCTGCTTGCCCAATTGCCCATGCCAGGTTGGATTCGATTTAATTCTACTTAGTATTTTGTAATTTGTATTTTGTATTTTAAATAAAGCAAACCATGTATTTTGCCCAGCCTTGCCTGCAGGAACTATAATTTTTTTTGGGGTCAAAATGATCTCATGTTCTTTCCAGGGTCTCTAAGTGTTTCCGTACCAAATTTCATTTGAATCGGTTGATCGGTTTTACCATGAGGAGATAACAGACAGAAAGGATGACCTTCGCATTTATAATATTAGTAAGAAAAAAAAATGAGTAAGGATGACCTACACGTAAAATATTTGGCCATACAATACATTAGGGCAAGAAATTATCGATTCATTTTCATATTATTAGCTGATTCCCTTGGCTTCGCCCCCGATGCAGTAGATAAAAACGTATTTTCCCGTGGGAATGAGATATTTTTCCGTGGTAAAAAGTTGCTTATGTAGTCACCAGCCCTTTAACTATGTCCACAAAAATCATGGCAATCCGTCTCTCAGTTTCGACATGAATGAAGGACAAACAAAGAAACACACTTTTTCATTTTATAATATTAGAACGGAAGTATGGAAGCGCTGCTACGAGTGTGTGCATTTCCTTTGTACGTGTGTCAGCGGCTTCAGAATATTCGCGGTATAAAATACGTTTGCAGCAATGAAAGTAGCAGGCAATATTCGCGTGCAATATCACTCGTACGTCTGGAGCGTTTCACGCAAAATTGAAAGTCTTGGGCGAACTTAAATAGGATACTTAAAGAGGGAAATATTTCATCTTGACTGTTATGGTGAAGTGAAATGTCTGGCCTTGTACCATGAAAGGCGGGCGGGCGTAAATTGGTCTGTATTTTCTGACAGATACAACCTAGGACTCCTTCAAGGCTAGGTATTAGGTATTAACGGGCTATTTTCCGCAACTCGACGTCTATTTGCGCCGATTTTGCGTAATCTTCAAGGCTAATGTAAATAGGCTTGTAGCGACTAATAACGCCATCTAGTCATCACATAAGAAACTAATTACAACATCCTGCATCGCACTATCAAAGTTTCTCAACTCAACTGCATGAATACAACTTCCAACTTTCACCCATGACACTTCGGTCCCCAGGCATAACATCTGCCTGGAGAGAGATCTCTCTATTGCAGCTACCCCCAAAGGCTGTTACTGAACAAGTGAGCACCTTTGGTCTGCACTTTCCATCACACACGCATAATGCACGCAGCGGAAGTCTAAAAAGAATACCAGAAAGATCAAAGTAATAATGTCGAACGCTCATAAAAACTGCATCGATCGATTATAATTTATAATATTGTAAGGAACAAGATCGGAGATAGAGGGCGCTCCAGTTCATTTTCCATTCGGTCAACCAGACGCCCACTCGAGTGACGTCACGCGAAGCCAAAGAACTGTACCGCCGCCCGTGAGATGATTCACTTTTGGCTCGGTACTTGGTGCGGTGTGGTTGTCCCGGTGTTAGATAACCTTTGTGTCGTAGGACTACTGTTAATTTTATTTTTGTTTCCTTAATATCCTTAAAAATACAATTGCATTCGAAATTAAAGTGTTAATTATTTCATTATTTTTTTGGTTTACCTAAAAATATCTTAGCGATTATTCAGGGTGAAATTTAGAACATGATACAAAATTAGTGTTTTACCCAGTTGTTAGATTTAGTATTGTTAAATTTGAGGTGTCCATACATTTAGTTCATAATTTAACTACAACAAAGTATGAAAATCCAAAATTTTAAAATGTCACCCTGTATATTTTATCGATTATTTTGTTTCTTTGCAAAAGTCTTTGAAAAATAACATTACCTACTCACCGATATCTAGAAGCAACTCAGACGGCAAAGCTTATTAAAAACCCTCAAAAAATATGACTACGTGGCTATAGAAAACAGAAAAGGATGGAGTGGTAAGAGTGGTAACGTAGGGGTAATATAAATCTTTTTAATGTTTCCGCGTTGAAATGTGTGAGAAAGTGACTGAAACCCTGCCAGGGTTCATGCTCAGCAATTTGTTAAACGTTTTTGTGGAACTATCTTGAGGCGTACATAAGATTAGCATGGTGAACTTTCGTGAATCCGTCGATGAAACTGCAATGCAATGAAAATTTGTGTTTGGTAAGTGTCTGGCTTTGATCAATTATAACTGAAGATACACATTGCCGAACAAAATCCCCATCAAAAAGTGTCCGAACTTTTTTATTTGTTTGCAAAATGTTTGTTTAATTAAAATCATCACCTACACAGAAATTTGAACCTAGTCTTTACTTTATTACAGTCGAATTTCGGTTGACACTTGACAGCTAAACTTGACAATTTCACGCAACGTACTGAGAAAAAAGAAGGCCACTTTTATCAAAGTGGCGCTCATTTGGCTCGGACATTTTCGGGCGCGCAACTGTGGATCTACAGTTATAATTGATCAAAGGTGTCTGGCATCAAATTAATTTCGCACATAAATTCCGAAAACTCAGAGTTTTTCAAATTTACCACGAGCTTTATGGTGATGGAAAACATCGTGAGGAAACCTGTATACACCAGCGAAGAAATTCAATGGTGTGTGTGAAGTTCCCAATCCGCACTGGGCCCGCGTGGGAACTACGGCCCAAGCCCTCTCATTCTGAGAGGAGGCCTGTGCCCTGCAGTGGGACGTATATAGGCCGGGATGATGAAGTCTGTCATCAATAATCGATCACAAAGATGTTATTGTTAGCTACCGATAAAATGCAGTTATTAACGGTTAATTATCCGACTGCGACAACGAAAAAGGGTAATGCTTTTTTATTGTGCAGTCAACTCCTAGGTGAAGTGAAAAATCGGTATCCGAAGGATAAAGATTTTATTTTAGATTTTATAAATCATTTTTAAAGAACATAAGTATACTGACTGATTATTTTTTGGTTGTCCATACCACGCTGTGCGAGTATTTAACCGTAATAAAATGCGGTTAAATAACCGTTAATAACGAAAAATGCGTTTTTAACCGCTTGGTTAAAATCGTTAATAACCGGCTTCGCATCTGTAGCCACAAGTCAGTTACGCTGCATTAGCAATTGTTGGTTACGCGGTATTGCAGTTTCATCGACGAAAATTTTCATTGAAACCGATTTTGTTGATATCATGAGTAAAATCCAGGAACGGCCCTACACGGTTTGCGAGCGGTAATTCGATCGTTTGCGAGAGGATAGGGATGAGATTGGGATGTGCCTTATTTTTTTCTTTCTAGGAATAAATAAATATCACGGGACAATTCACACCAATTGACCTAGTCCCAAAGTAAGCTTAGCAAAGCTTGTGTTATGGGTACTAGGCAACGGATAAACATACTTATATAGATAGATACATACTTAAATACATATTAAACACCCAAGACCCGAGAACAAACATTCGTATTTTTCATACAAATATCTGCCCCGACACGGGAATCGAACCCGGGACCTCAAGCTTCATAGTCAGGGTCTCTAACCACTAGGCCATCTGGTCGTCTAAACAAGAAAAAAAGACGAAGGAAGTTTAAAGTCGAGTTGTAATTTTTTTTACATAGTAGTTAAGTTTTTTTTATGTATGTATAATTATTGTGGA